>OU452243.1:22415000-24815000 GCA_911728495.1 Furcula furcula
TCTTAACATAAAGCCGGATACATTAATGTTCCTTATTCTTGGCCAAATTCAAGACCTTAGATTTGTCTTACTGTATACCCTGTGTTTCTTGACAAGATCAACAATATTTGTATGAACAAGGAGTAATGGTTGACCAGTGGCCAGCCATATACAATTGGTAGGGTTGAATATGACAAATTGAACCCTTCTTGTAAAGAAAACAGGGTATAACATGGTGTCGTACCTGTAGTGGTCCAAAGACCACTGGGGTAAAGCGGAGATGACCTCCTATAATTTTACATTTTTGTAAGTTGAAATATTCTCAACAATTTAGAAAACGCTAATTTGAAAATTTTCAAGTTTACACTTACTGTTGGATGAAATTTTTTGACGTGCCGATTCTGGCTGGAACATATCTTCAATTCAGGCGGATATTTTGCATAAGCTTAAGCGAAACTTTAAAAACCCAGATTAAAAAAAGTTCCACCGAGTACCTGCCAAAGTACGAATGTAAATTATAGAAGTATGCGTACCTTCTCTTTAACCTATTTGCCATTGGAGCACTATGTTGGTTACATCTTGTGCACCTACTAATTCATGCAGATAAGATTTTTCGTCATTCATACATCGCTAACGTTTATAGTCTTCAGTAAATTACCTATCATTCAATGAACAGGGGCTTCGCTAATCTATAACTTGGCTTTTCCATGTAGGTACGTCAAGTATTCTAACGTATAAAGGCTATCAAGCTAACCTTTAACACTTACACTGTTATGATATCTATATTTTTATTCAATTAACTAAATAATGATTCGATTCAATTTAGGTGGTCCATTCCCGGAAATCGAATTATCGCTCAACGGCCATCAAATCTCACAATTGATATAAATTGTTGTTATGTTGTTCATAAAATAAATGTAAAACTCGCGCTGTTAGTATTCACCTCAAGCTATCCAATAAAGTCACAGAACGCGTAATAAAATTTATATTTATATGGAACTCTTACGACAATATGAAAAACCATCGATATTACATATTCGTATCGCGCAAACGCAATTATATTTCCATTTTATTATTATTAATGCTTATAAAACGAACCTTAATTCGAATTCGCACCGCACACCGACTCCAATCGCTCGCTTCCTTCATGAATAGAAAACTATCTCATACGAAAAACGATACACTCCGTAGCTCAAGGCAATCCTGGAACTAGCTACTTGCGATTTACATTCAAATCGGTTTTATTCAGAGGCAATTTCAATGTGATACGTCATGATCTTCATATTGCTTTTAATACGGATTGAGTAAATAAGGTCAAAAAATACGACAGCAGAAAGTTTTTTTTAGGTTGCTCTTGGTACATTGATATACTGAGCATTTTTGTTTCTAGTTTACCACAGCCACGTATATCTGCTTCATCAAATATGAAACGATGGTTCTACATTACCCAGAATTCATCGCAAAACCTTAATTTTTATCACGCCAGACGCGATGTCATCAATTTTCGTAGCTGACGATAACCGAATATCAAAGGTAAAAAATTTGTAAAAGAAATCCAATTTATCTTCTACAGATTAGAGTGCAGGCTTTCTAGTTAAAACCGATACTGAAAACTCGTTTTAATTAAGTCTGAGAGCTCAGCCACAAAGAGGTTTAAATGTTTGAGGAATCAGCCACAACGCTTCTAATTATACACTGTCATTATCATTTACGAGTGCGTCGAGAATGTTCGACGTAACCGCTTTCATGAACTCGCGAATTTCTACTCTGTTGTTGCCTCTATGTAATTTAACTTTAATATTCGAAAAGGGTGGCTAAAAGGACTTCGTTTACAAAGGGTCGCGCAAATCATCAGGGAAGTCAGCCTGTGTGAAAAAGTTTTCTTCGAGTGTGTCCGCCGTTTTCATTAATTCTGCCGTGTCACGGCACGCGTGGTAGTTTAATAGCCTACTCTCGGGCGCCCCGACCGATTCATATGTCCGTCACGTTTCTCAGACATTTTTCATGAAGATTTTCAGGTAGAGAATTGATAGAGGTGCGACCGTACTGTAATTGGGTATACTTTGGGTGAAGTTACTTGTAATATTGGGCTTTTGAAAGGCTATTTCAGCACTATTATGTAACTTTTAGGGAAAACGAACTGTCTATGGGCTAGTGTATAGCTTATAATTACGAACATCTACCTCAATTCAAGGCTAACTCACATAATATAAAATGAATTCTTTCAATGCTACAGGTACCTATCTCATCGTTTTGCAATGTTTAGGTGGCTCAAATTTAGTTTGCACCTACACCATAAAATCGAACGTAGTATCACCCACGGAAATTCTATTCACTTGAAGTCTTTCGCCTAGACACCTACAGGCGGAATGAGAGAAACAGGTGCACTTGACGGGAAGTGGGTAGATAGTTTATAGCTAAGAACATGCATAATTTATAACAAACCTTTAGATCCAGATCCATAACTAAGTGTTTCCCGAAAGAGGTGCCGCCAGTTTTCTGTATATGCAGAAAGACCATCACGTCATGGGCATTCAGGTCGAACCTGAAGTCGTCATGGAGGACTTCATCGTAGGAGAGTCCGGGTTGCGCCATGACATCGGGCAGCGGCCGCCCTGGTGCTTCTGCGTATGAGAGAGCCAAAGATTCGGATACTCGATCTCTGGGTGACAACGCGCACACCTGAGAACAAGGGAGAAAACATATATTACCATGGAGTAGGCAAAATAAAAATAATTATAAATAATAACTAAGAACCTCCTCCTTTTTTGGAGTCGTTAAAATTAATTATTTTATAAAATGCGCAACAGAATATCACGTCATTCATATGCAATAGAGGAGGAAAAATCTGTACTTTTCTAATCTACCAGAGGAGGTTTCTCAGAGGAACCGAACATTTTACAGGATAAAGCCTATGGAATAAAGCTACACAAACTAGTTCTATGCAAAAAAATCATGTATATCTAAATCTTAAAGAAGATGTGTGATGTATTACTAATATCCTCATCCTCACTCATCTATACTTATAATAAAACTGTAACAGGTCCAATTCTGTACATTGAAGATATATTGAAAATTATATTTGGAGGGCATTCTATAACCGATACCGAGGCCGAAAATGTAATTTTTTAAATTTTTGTCTGTCTGTCTGTCTGTCTGTATCACGGCTGCGCATCACGCCGAGACTACTGAATGGATTCAAATGAAACTTGGCATGATTTGAGATCTTACTACGAGGTAGGACATAGGATACTTTTTATCCCCTGTCCATCTGATATGTCTTTTAGTGACTATCTTCAACGCAGCCATGTCCCACTGCGTCTTTCCTGCCGAATGGAAAGACGCGGATGTAGTAGGTATCCCTAAGCCGGGTAAGCCTCGCAGCAGCCCTGCGAGCTACCGGCCTATCAGTCTTCTCAAGTCTCTCGGCAAACTCTATGAGCGCTTGCTATTAGCGAGACTCAAAGACTTTGTCAGTTCTAATAATATCCTTATTGACGAGCAGTTTGGCTTTCGAACCAGACACTCTTGCGTCCACCAGGTGCACCGCCTCACGGAGCACATCCTGACCGGGCTCAACCAGCCCAAGCCCGTCTACACAGGCGCCCTATTCTTCGATGTTGCCAAGGCCTTCGACAAGGTCTGGCACAACGGCTTGATATACAAGCTCTTCCAGTTAGGAGTCCCCGATAGGCTCGTACTCATCATACGAGACTTTCTCTCGAATCGTACCTTTCGATACCGGGTCGAAGGTACGTTTTCTTCGCCCCATCCTATACAGGCCGGAGTCCCTCAGGGCTCCGTGCTCTCTCCCCTCTTGTTCAGCCTGTTCACGAACGACATTCCTCGTTCGAGCAGAGTCCAACTCGCCCTTTACGCGGATGACACCGCTCTCTACTATTCCCATAGGAACATGTCCTTTTTAACGCGTGCTCTTCAAGCCGCAGTCGACGCCCTGGGTCAATGGTTCCGTACGTGGCGCATAGAGGTGAACCCGGAGAAGAGTGCCGCGGTGGTCTTCTCCCGGGGACCCGCCAATATGTTCTCCGCGCAGAGCCTTCGGCCCAACAGACGACTAGCTCCAATATCCCTATTCAATCGCCCTATCCCCTGGACTAGGAAGGTTAAGTACCTCGGAGTCACCTTGGACTCCCGCATGACTTTCGGCCCGCACATTAGGTCCGTCCGCAATCGAGCGGCTTTCGTATTAGGTCGCCTGTATCCCCTTCTCTGCAAGCGGAGTAAAATGTCGCTTAGAAATAAGTTGACATTATACAAAGCTTGCATTCGCCCTATCATGACTTACGCGAGTGTAGTTTTCGCGCACGCCGCCCGCACCCATATAGATAGCCTCCAGGTTATCCAGAATCGTTTCCTCCGTCGCGCCGTCGGTGCCCCGTGGTACATGCGGAACGTAGATCTGCATTCCGATTTCAAATTAGATCCCCTTCGTAAGTTCCTCAAAGAAGCGTCGAAACGCTACTTTGAATCCGCGTCCCGTCACGCGAACAGTTTAATCCGCGCCGCCGCCGATTACGCCGCTAGTCCTTCTGACTCGCGCCGCAGACCACGGCACGTACTGCTCGACCCTCCTGACCCCATGACGGTCCTATTGGACCGGGATGCGCCGACCCCTCCCCGACAACCGTATGCTACACTAGCTATCAGACACCGGTCTCGCCGGCGAGGCCGAAGGGTCGTACGTATGCGACCGCAACGACGTGCATCACCCCACTGAGTTTCTTGCCGGTTCTTCTCAGTGGGGGCGCGTTGTGAACCGGTGGTAAACTCAGCCCTCTCTTAAGCGACAGCCCAAGCCGAGGCCGTGCCTCCCTGAGGTGCCCTTGTGCTCGTCGCTACTTCTGCCGTAAAGGCTAGAGCGCTTCAAGCGCTCGCCTCCTATTGTCCGGTGAAGCTGCAATAGCCATCTGCGGTTAACAGCGTCTATCATTCCCAAAAAAAAAAAAAAAAAAAAAATACTTTTTATCCTGTAATCTAACACGGTTCTTTTGGGAGAGGGGATTAAAGTCAAAATAGGTACTTGGTTATACGCTTGGTCCGATTTTATCATTTTTTCTTTATAATATAATAAATAATAGTAAGGGAACACTCATAGAGAGTTGTTATCATGGTTTTGTAATCAATCGGGTTAAGCAACGTTAGGTAAGGTCATTAAATAGATGGGTGACCATTTAACGCCATTTGGACTAAACGGGTCCGTGCTTCGGAGAGCATGTAAAAAGTGGGTCCCAGTTTTTAACCGACTATAAAAAAGGAGGTTATGTTTTTGATGCGAATGTCTGTTATTAAAAGTTTAGTTAACGTAAAAATAGCGCAGGCGGAGCTGCGTGGGTCAACTAGTATATAATAATAATATTATTCACAATTATAATAATACATTACATTACGATTTATTCTAAGACTAAAATATGCGAGGAATTTTTGTTTTACTATTTACAGTATACCTAAATATTGCGCGCCGACGATTTTCAACTAATTATTACTTTGGCAAAATAAAGATTTTTAGGATTAAGAGTCATACCCATAAAGTATGAATAAAATCGCAAATAGACAGTCCAATATAGCTCTTTTCAGATAACAATGGCACGATGTATATTAAATGTAATTTATGGGGCCATCAATTCTGCAATCAAAATTGATCGTAAAGCCAGAAAGACTAATGATAAAGAGTAAATTATCATAACATATTAGAACATCACTTATAATAAAACTGTAACAGGTCCAATTCTGTACATTGAAGATATTTTGAAAATTATGTTTGGAGGGCATTCTATAACCGATACTAAAGCCAAAAATGTAATTGTTTTTTATATTTGTCTGTCTGTCTGTATCTCGGTTGCGCATCACGCCGAAACTACTGGATGGATTGAAACGAAACTTGGCATGATTTGAGTTAATACTCGGAGGTAGGACCGATACTTTTTATCCCGACATTCGGCACGGTTTCCTTGGGAGAGGGGACTAAAGTCAAAATGTGTACTTGGTTATACGCTTGCTCCGATTTTAACAATTATTCATTATAATTATCTTTATATATAAAAATCAATTGCTGTTCGTTAGTCTCGCTAAAACTCGAAAACGGCTGAACGGATTTACCTTATCTTGGTCTTGAAACGTTCGTGGAGGTCTAGGGAAGGTTTAAAAGGTGAGAAAAAGTCGAATAATTGCCGGGAAAACCCTAAAAACAGCCCTTTTCTTTTTCCCATATAAACGTTTTCTAAATAAAATGTCGAGTAAATTACTCTATTGCTATTCAATAAAGTTCATTATAATTACTCACTGTTGTCTAAGAAATGTAGGTGTGTTCCTAACTTCAAGAGTCAATTTGCAATTTATTGCCACTGCACAAAGTTCAAATTCAATCATATCATATCTATCAAAATAGTCTTCGCGTGCGCGTCGGAGGATCTAATGTCGCGTTCCGAAACTCAACAAAAGTGATAAATTGTATAGTCACAAAATGTAATAAATAGATCATTTGTTTTTCAATATGGTCAGCTTCTCGCGAAACTTAATTTTAGCTAACTTCAGTTGTTAATGTATCAGATTATTTTGTTTTATCTATATCTATTCTATATACATCTATATCTATACATATTATAAAACAAAGTCGCTCCCGCTGTCTGTCTGTCCCTATGTATGCTTAGATCTTTAAAACTACGCAACGGATTTTGATGCGGTTTTTCATAGTAGATAGAGTGATTCAAGAGGAAGGTTTATATGTATAATACATGTATAATATAGTAGGGAAACACTGATAATTTTAGAGGTTTCTAATGTGATGTCGTAAATAAACACTTTTTTTTGCGCTTACATTGCAAACGCTGGCTGAACCCTACGAGATAGATCAAAATAATGTACTACAGTATTGTACACCTTAACACGCTCTACAAAAAAGTGGATGATGGTATATGTTTATCTCTTAGGGATAACCCACAATAAACATTTTTTTATCCTTACTTTTTATGAGAAATAATTAACTATTCATAAATTATTGTTAGCATGAATTTGTCCCTTCTTCAATATAACGTAAACTTCACTAATATTTACACCAATGAAAAAATAGCTGTGAACGTTGTTCATACCGCTAGGTTAAGGTCAAGCAACATAAGGCAAGGTCATAACATAGATGGGTGAACCGATTTGTATGAAATTTTGTGTGCATATCGGGTAGGTCTGAGAATAGTTCGTAAAGTATATTTCATGCAACTAGGTTAAGCAACGTTAGGCAAGGTCATTACATAGATGGGTGACGGCGGCGACTCCGAGGAGGACGATGACGGGTTTGCGAGCCCCGTCCCCGTGATCATAGTGCCAGGTTTAACGGGGCCATAATGCGCACTGAGGGGTATTTGATGCAGATTCCACTGGAGGGCCCAGGCCCAGGCCCTCTTATGTGGCGATGCGACAGCTGCAGAGGTTTACGTGGGTTAGTATCCCAGACCATGAATGACGAGGATATATAGAACGAGACGAGGGTGCAAGAGAGCAGAGAGAGGGATTCGAGGAGGAGGTGATGGGGTGAGGGATAGGGGGATTAAGATGTAGCAAAGGGGGAGTGAGGGGGAGCAAGGTGGGAGAAGAGAAAGGGGGAGGGGGTTCAGAGAGGTGACAACGGGGAGAGGAAGGGGGGGGAGTGTGACGGGGACCGAAGCGGGAGGGGGGAAAGAGAGCATAGAATTAGATTTTTTTTATAATAGAGAGATGGAGAGAGAAATAAATCAAGGGAGGAGGGAGAAAAGGGGAGTAAATAGTAACAAAAGCGCGGGCGGAGCTGCGCGGGTCAACTAGTATACATATTATAAAACAAAGTCGCTCCCGCTGTCTGTCTGTCCCTATGTATGCTTAGATCTTTAAAACTACGCAACGGATTTTAATGCGGTTTTTCTTAATAGATAGAGTAATTCAAGAGGAAGGTTTATATGTATAATACATGTATAATATAGTAGAGAAACACTGATAATTTTAGAGGTTTCTAATGTGATGTCTTAAATAAACACATTTTTTTGCGCTTACATTGCAAACGCTGGCTAAACACTACGAGATAGATCAAAATAATGTACTACAGATTTGTACGCCTTAACAAGGTCTACAAAAAAGCCCGCAATGGTAGGCCCTTTAATATGTTTATCTCTAGGGATAACTTGGAATTTGTCCCTCCTTCAATATAACGTAAACTTCACTAATATTTACACCAATGAAAAAATTGCCGTGCGTTGTTCATACATACGCTAGGTTAAGGTTAAGCAACATAAGTCAAGGTCATTACATAGATGGGTATGAAATTTTGTGTGCATATCGGGTAGATCTGAGTATAGGTCGTAAAGTATATTTCATGCCGCTAGGTTAAGCAAAGTTAGGCAAGGTCATTACATAGATGGGTGACGGCGGTGACTCCGATGTATAAAACGAGAGGAGGGTGTAAGAGAGGAGAGAGAGGGAGAGGGGATTCGAGGAGGGGGTGATGGGGTGAGAGAGAGGGGGATTACGATGGAACAAGGGGGGAGTGAGGGGAGCAAGGTAGGAGAAGAGAAAGAGGGAGTGAGGGAGAGCAGGGTGGGAGAAGAGAAAGGGGGAGGGGGTTCAGGAGGGGACAACGGGGAGTGTGACAGGGACCGAAGCGGGAGGGGGAAATGGAGAGGAGAAAGAGAGTATAGAATTAGATTTTTCTTATAAGGGAGAGATAGAGAGAGAAATAAATCAAGGGTGGAGGGAGAAAAGGGGAGCAAAATGTAATAAAAGCGCGGGCGGAGCTGCGCGGGTCAACTAGTAATAAATATTTGTAAGGAAACACTCATAGACAGTTGTTAACAATGTTTTGCAATCTATCAGGTTAAGCAACGTTAGGTAAGGCCATTAAATATATGGGTGACCATTTAACGCCATTTGAACTAAACTTCTCCGTGCATCGGAGGGCAAGTACAAAGTGGGTCCAAGTTATTAACCGACATTAAACAAGGAGGTTTTGTATTCTATGCGAATGTATATTATTGAAAGTTTAGTTAACGTAAACACAGCGCAGGCGGAGCTGCGTGGGTCAGCTAGTAATAAATTTAGTAATGTAGTGTATACATACATACCTATAATAAGACACGAATGGGTTAAGTTTTTGTACATTTGTTAGATAGGAACGGTCGCCAAAATACGTGCGGGGGGAGGGGGGGGTTGTATTGGTAAGCGCACGTAACGTGTCGTTCAAACAAATTTGATTGAAAACTGGTTCAGCGTTCGTGACCGCGATAGTACAGTCATGTAGTTTGCTCATGAGAGCTTTGCAATCTTGAAAGTTGCTGGAGCCATCTCTCAGGATACGAGCGACGACCAAATATGCTCAAAACTACGGATATTAATTGTGATTGGAACTAAAAAATGTAAGTCGTATTATAACCAACGTTCTTATAAGCACACTATTTAGGTTAAAACAACAAAAAATATACCTTCCCAAAAAGATGGATTAATTAATTTATTAGAAACTAGGTGCCCTCAATACACTCACCTTGACTGATTTAATAGGCACAGGCACTAGGTTTAATATAGGTCTGATACATTTAGAATAGGTCGATATAGTTTGATTCCGATATCGGCACAGTATTAAGTAGTAGTTTAAACACAATGCCGCAAAGCATTACTAATCATCAATTTGTTCGAATATAAAAGCAGCAGCTACAGAAATTTCTTAGGCTCAAATCAACAACTTATATCTCAGGTGACAGGAGGTACCTCTGTCTGACTAAACATCAGGGGATGAAACACTTTTGTGTAATTGTGCTATTTGTATTTTATAATGGTATCAGGTATTACGCGAATCGAAATCTATTCGAAACTAATTTTAGGGATTATATCGCAATTTAGCAACCTTTAGCGATCCGCCCGCCCCGCTGCCCTTTCCTTTGACCTCACAGACAGTTCTGTCACAAAATATAGAGTATAGAAGACAAGCTTCATACAACGGGCGCCTGAGTAACGCACACATAGACATCGCTCACCGACAAGATATCTCGGTATATCTCGGTTTAGTGCCATTCGCTTCAGACATTCGTCTTGTAATATTCTTCGTGCAAAAATGGAGCAACAAAGAAGGAGTTATTGTAACTGTTCAGTTAGTGGATGTTTAAATTCTACGTTAAATGAATTGTCATTTTAGGGTCCATACCTAAAAGTTAGGCAGGGAAGGCACCCTTATGGTGCAATTTCGTCTTTCTGTCAAACTTATATATTTCAGAAACCACAGATGCTATCAATTTGAAAGTTAGAATAGTTTTAGATCTTACTTACCAAACTTTATTGCAAATAAAAAAAAAATTCTTGCTTTTATTTTCTTTTCAAAGGGGGTTGAAATGGGGCGTCAAAATTTCAAAGTGAGAATACTATATCGAGTGAGGTATCATATGAAAGGGCTTCATTTGCACATCTTAAAACAGCTTTTTATTTTATGTCACGTAGTATTTGGCTTAAAATAAAAAATTAAGAAATAAAGAGGGGGAGGGAGAGAGTGAAAGAATGGTGCGAGAGAGGGGGAGGAGAAGTGGTTCCGAAAATATTATTATATAGGTGTAACAGCCAGACAGATGAAGTCGCACCATAAGGGTTAATTTTTGTACCCTAAAAACGACAATTAACCGTTTAAAGTAGAATTTGAACAGTTAGAATAACTCTATTTTGTTACTCCATATTTGCACAAAAAAACATTACGAGACGACGACTGTCTGAAGCGGAAGGCACTCGCGCTCGCATTACACCGAAATATACCGAGATATCGTGATCCGTGAGTGCTGTCTATGTGTGCATTGCTCGAGCGCCCGTTGTATGAAGCTTGCCTTCTGTACTCTCATTATTTTGCTGTCCTGTATTCTCGGGAGGACTGGGGTGTTACATGTTTAAATGTCATAACTGTCTCAAGATACCCTCAGGTCTTTTAATAATTATTCTTGTTTAAATATAAATATATCTACGTATAAAACGAAACTACTTTCATTACAATTTGTATAATAATAATACACTTTCAAATAAAAGCTCAGTATCACGCCTCAAGCAAATCCATTGGGAGTGCTAATGAATCAGCCAACTCACTCTGAATTAACCTCACTTTTGTAGCGAGAGCTATCTGAATATCAAAAGAGTCCCCTTTTATCTCGACGAAAAAATACTGTGAATGACCTCTTTTATCCATAAAATTGAGAGCGAGGTATTGTTATTAAAGAATTCGAATGATTTCGTGATGCTATAATAAATTCTAACTTGGCATGTGGTCGCATAAATAAAAATTTATTATCTAATAGCTCTAGATTTTTAAATTAGCTATTATAGTGATTTACATTGTTGTTAGATAGTATCTATAAAATAAAGTCATTATTATTAGGGTTCAAAAAACTTAAGGCGGGCTTCGTAAACGTCAATTTGCCATGATCTGGCAAGTTCAAGAATTATAATTAGGCACAATATGATCATTATCTGACCGCTACAGCCTAGAGCGTGGTTTCAATATTGTTTTACTGTAATCAATAACAGATACGTGTTGCTAAAACAAGTAATTTAAAGAATCAATGGCCTTTGGAAATAATGCCCTGGATTTTTTGTGTAAATAACGTCACGCCTACCGTATTAACTCAAAAATGAGCGTTATGGAGTTAATTATATTTTCAGATATATCATAAAATAAATAAAAAACAACAAAACTGTAAACTCAAAATAGTAAATTATTAATTTCATATTTAACAGCACAAATTTGTCGTAAGCGAATAAAAAAATAAAATTTATCAGCCCTATAGGCAAAGTATGCATATTATTATAACCTATTATTATATTTATTTTCATAAAAAATCATTACATCGGGTCAACTTTCGAAAATCAATGCTTCGTGTATTGTGAAAAAAAGTGTTTTTTGGAGTTGCAACAGTTTAGATCTAGGGGTGCAATATGTAGATAAGATAAATGTAATTTATTCAAGGTCATGCCGAAAGTTTAGAAGGAATTGTAAAGTTTATAAGTACAAAAAAATATAGATTACTGTCCCCGCATAGCATATTTTATATCATCATTAAAGTGGTTACATTTGTGTTAAGTATATAGAATAAACAAGAGCAAGACATTAAATTCCGTCTTCATACGACATAGATCATAGGTCCAAAGCATTGATTAAGTATATCATAATATGCCATGCCATATGCATCTGATGAATAATAATATGCGGTCGCTTATAATAATCACGTCTATAGTAGAGATTGCATAAGCAAGCATCACGAACACTCTAATAATATATTAGTTTACTGGGAACATAAAAACGGACGACTAATTCCCCGAATATATTCAGCCGTAGACAGCAGTGCTAAACTCTTGAATATTGTGTACTGTAGCCTCCGTGGAGCAGCGGGCTTGCTTTACATATCAGATCGCGGGTTTAAATCCCGCAAGGAGCAAACAGTTTATACAGTTTTTATAACTGTAGAAATCACTTTGTGCTAAAGAAAAACTAGGTAGTAACCACCGCAGTGAAAGATATTTTGCAACATTCAAAGCAGCCAAAAGACGTGCACTGCTGAACAAAGGCCTCCCCCTTAGAAGGGAGGTGTGGTCACAATCCCCACGTTGGGCAGGCGTCTTGGAGATCGCAGTATAGGTGGTAGGTAATCCAATAGCAAGACGCTGCTGCCAGTTTTCTTGTTTTCCGTTAGTGACTTACGGACACCCAACGGGGGGAGATGGGAGGGACACTCCACGAGCCAGAATTATTAATACCACAGGTGACGAGCGATAATGTAGTGTTTTACTTACGATCAGACGAATGTCTCGCTCGCTGTTCAATAAGTTGCATAAAAAAAGAATACTACCGACTAAAAAGCCTTATTATCTCTGTGAACTCATTCAAAGTTCAAATTGAAATTGACTTTCAATGTAAACCGTCGTCGCACGTAAGTTCGCGGGGCGATGAAACCCTTAACCTCTTTAAAGAAACTCAATTTCCCGAGTTTATATCTCATTTCTGTGCATATTTTCATGGTTTCTGTTACAATAAAACCCAATCTCGAAGGGAAAAATATTTTAATATCTTTTACGCTCGAGTTAAAGGTTGGCGGGGGGTTAAGAGGGTGGGATTAAGGGCCTCTATCCTCACCCGGCTTGTTTGTTCGACTAATGAAGTGGGTAGAGCGCCCTACGCCCATTAATACACAGTTACAACAACCACCACCGATCGATTGCACTCCACCTATAATGATTACTTTGAAATCTTGTCACTGGATGCTGGCAGATAAATTTGTTAAGATTCGGAGGTGAAGATGAAATCTAAATTAATAATGTTTATGTTTACTGAATATCCAATTCGTTTAGTTTCGAGTGGATGACATAATATGTCTAGTCAAAATAGGTGTGAGCTGTGAACGTGTTAAAGATAGGACATTGGATCGAGATAAAAGGATGTTGTCCAGAGGCAGGATTTGGGGAAATACCTCAACAAGCGATAACTACACGCGACACGTAGAGAAAGCATTTAAAGTGAGATAATGAGACATCTACAGGAGTCAAAGACGTAATATCTATAGGAACCCAAAGTATCAATATCTCATTAGTAGCGTAGTGTACAAAACTTTTAAGAAGAAACAAGATTCTCTTCTCAATTTTATTATGCTACTTTCATTCATCAAAATAAATGAAGAGATAGTCAAGAAAGGTAAAAAAAATTGTAACAAATCGACTAAGGAATGGCTTCAGAAGACCGTAGAAAAATAAAGGGAAGTATCTTCGCCTTACAGATGATTACATTTGCGTGATGAGTAAGAAGCAATGCTTATAGAAAAGTTCTCTGCTGGCGACTCAGTCACCACACTTCATCCCATTTGCTGCAGTTACAGGGTTTTGATCTTTATTTTGTTAATAAACTACTGCACTTTTACTATCCACTTTTGTATGGTACCAACAATGGTGTGGTATCCCACTGATGAGTTGGAATCGCGATCATGCAAAACTGAAATGGAAACAAAATAAAAACCGCCATAAAAAAGAATTCACAAGAAACGGCTAAATAAATATCAAAGTGCTACCGATTAGAAACCAGAAGCAAATAAATCCACTTAGTCAAGTGGATAACGAGATTGTTCTGTAATGCATTGCTAGCTGCTTGCCTGGTTCAAATTCGCACAAAATGTTTTAGCAGATCCGCCACAAGTGCCTGTTATCGTACAAATGGTAAAAGCTATTTAAATAATGTATCGATGATTCCGTACAACTCGATCGTCGATCAAAGGTTTTCGCATCGGGTTACTTTGATGTATGGGCCCATATGCAGTAATATGATCTGGCGCTAGTCGCTCAAATAATACTTAGCTGTTCTTTCCTCCAGATGGCAATGCTTATACAATTTATACTTAACTGTGGAGATATTTCATTTGTTGATTGGCTAATAATGAAAGCTTTACTATATCTCAATGGCTTATATAGATAAAATTGGTGCAACAGGCTATTATAATAATTATATTCTAGGACGATCTACACACGGTCATCCGATGCGAAACTAGGCAGAGCGTGTACTATGGAAACCAGACAACTGATACTAATACTTAGATATACTTTATATATATATACTAGCTGCCCCGCGCAGCTCCGCCCGCGCTTTAATTACATTTTGCTCCCCTTTGCTCCCTACTCCCTTGATTTATCTCTCTCTCTTATAAGAAAAATCGAATTCTATGCTCTTTCTCTCCCCTCCCGCTTCGGTCCCCGTCATACTTCCCCTCTTCCTCTCCCCGTTGTCCTCTCTGAACCCTCTCCCTGACCTATTCTGAGATCTACCCGAAATACACACAAAATTTCATACAAATCAGTTCACCCATCAATTTAATGACCTGGCCTTGTGTTGCTTAACCTTAACCTAGCGGTATGAAATATACTTTATGACCTATTCTCAGACCTACCCGATATGCACAAAATAAATCATACAAATCAGTTCACCCATCTATTTAATGACCTTACCTAACGTTGCTTAACCTTAACCTACCGGGATAAAAAGTATCCTATGTCCGTTTCCTGGCTCTAAACTACCTCCCTGCCAATTTTCAGCTAAATCGGTTCAGCCGTTCTTGAGTTATAAGTGAAGTAACTAACACGACTTTCTTTTATATATATAGATATATATATATATATATATATATATATATATAAATATATATATATATATATATATACATATATATATATATATATATACATAAATAGATAAAACAACCAGACAAACTTAGTGGGAATCTAACCACTAGACCAACAGGCTCGTCGAAATATTAAACACATGTAATATGTCGATGCCTCTCATTTATCGATCGATCATATTGTTAAATACAACATACGATAGCGAAATATGTAGGCTTTATCAAAATTAATTTCAAATTAGGTACACAAGTTTAATTTTAGTTCATATTTCTTTCTAGCAATAGGATTAATCAAGTCATCACACCAAGCCATTTTCGAAGTCGCAAACTTCGAAGCGATAAATCACAGAAAATATCCAGACCTACAAAAAATAAAGTCGGCTTCGTACTTATAGGGAGAAAAGTTTATATTAATTAAATAAAAATTGCAGTAGTAAAACATATTTATTACCTAACAAAAATTAATGCCTCCCTTTTACTATAACGTTTAAATTAGAAGCTAGGTTAATTTTATCAAGAAATTACAACACTTTCCACGCTACCTTCGCTGTTCTGTTATCTTTCGGCAAGGAACAAAGTCGCGTCAAAACTTTCCACATGAAACTTGCTCTGCGAAGTAATAAAATTCACATTAAAACCTATCCGTCGAGTTTCCAAGTCGCGCATTTATACTGAGCACTCACTATGTTAATTCACAAAAGTAGGTGCTCAATAAGTGTCCAATTACATATTACAATGTGTCGACGTTTCCAAATTAAGGAAAACCACAACGCGTGGTAGGTTGTTCGCATTGTGGTTTATGTAAGTTGCGTAACTTATGTGTACTTATCAACTTACCATACTTAAAGTTACTTTCCCGTTAACATGCAGAATTTATACGAAAGTAGGGGTCGCTTTTAAAACGGGGCAAGTACGTTACGCTTTATCCACGTATTCCAAGGTCCTGTTATATTAACCAACTAGCTGACCCGTGCAGCTCCGCCCGCGCTTTTATTACATTTTGCTCCCCTTTTCTCCCTCCTCCCTAGATTTATCTCTCTCCATACCTCTCTCTCTTATAAAAAAATCTAATTATATGCTCTTTCTCTCCTCTCTCTTTCCCCCTCCCGCTTCGGTTTCCGTCACACCCCCCTCTTCCTACCCTGTTATCCCCTCTCTGAACCCTCTCCCCCTCTCTCTTCTACGAACTTGCTCCTTCTCACTCCCCCCTTACTCCAC
Organism: Furcula furcula; assembly: GCA_911728495.1. Lineage (NCBI taxonomy): Eukaryota > Metazoa > Arthropoda > Insecta > Lepidoptera > Notodontidae > Furcula > Furcula furcula. The sequence continues at coordinate 22,431,356 of OU452243.1, forward strand.
CTAACTCCCCCGATCCCTCACCCCATCGCCCCCTTCTCGAATCCCCTCTCCCTCTTTCTCCTCTCGTGCACCCTCCTCTCGTTCTATATATCCTCGTCAATCATGGTATCAGCGGCATTAAATATACTTTATGACCTATTCTCAGACCTCCCCGATATGCACACATAATTTCATACATATCGGTTCACCCATCTATTTAATGACCTTGCCTTATATAGCTTAACCTTAACCTAGCGGTATGAAATATACTGTATGACCTATTCTCAGACCTACCCGATATGCACACTTTCATACAAATCGGTTCACCCATCTATTTAATTACCTTACCTAACGTTGCTTAACCTTAACCTACCGGGATAAAAAGTATTCTATGTCCGTTTACTGGTTCTAAGCTAGAGTCTGTCTAGTCAAAGTTGAGAGTGAAAAAGGGCGGCAAATTCAAAAAAAATAGGTAGTGCAACCCTGTTTAAACTAGGAATAATCATACTTGATACTTTAATATATTTGTTATACTTTAGAAGCCGAAGATCTCTATTGTGTCGATGAAGGAAACGTTTTAATGCGTAAAAGTCTCAAATAACTTGACCTCCACCCCTACGGAGACCGGGGATTTTTTGAAGGTTTCCTCCCCGACAAAAACCCTCCAGGTAGGTACCAATGCAGGGTCAGGCAATCTGCCACCAAGCAACAATGTTTTAACATTGTTTTGTTTTATTTTATTTATTTTATTTTACTTTATTGGGACAAAAAACAATTACATGTTAAAACTTACAAACAAATCGCACTTACATAACTATTAAACATGTAATCCACAGCAAAGTCCACAGATTATTATAAAAAGATTCCGGCTTGAAGGGTTTTATAGCTGGTATAATCCACCTTCTGCGGCAAAAATTACCACCTCAAAAGACTTAATAACCCATGTCTCGGGTGATGAGCGGCAGTTTAATATATAAAACACTAACTGAGAAGCAGTAAAGTGTGTCTATAGGCACGTATGCCGCTCACCATCAGGCAAACCTGTAACTTGTTTCGTCATTAAGTCGATTAAAATAAAATAAATAAGATAAATAAAGGTCAAATATTATTTTTTAAATACTGGATTGCATCGTATACTTAATGCTTATCATTATTCTATGCAATAGAATAGGATAAAAACAGAATAGAACAAGTTTTTTCTATATTTGTTTAATTTATTAATCGTCATATTACAGGATTACTGGATTGTTATTAACGAGACACCGTTTTATCATAATATTTTCTTTTATTCTTGTCTTCGCAATTTCATAAAACTCCTTTTTCATTTACCATAGAGAACTTATACTAACGCCTGGAACAAAACATGAAATGGTATTTTATTATAATTCATTTGTATGCCAACAGATCATAACCTTACTTGTAATATCTGAGATTCCATCAACAGACATTTATACAACACTTTACATTATCCCAACAGACATACATAATAACAAAATAGTACTTAGAAAGCGTAATAAAATAAAAATGCTATAATCGTTCTGTAAGCTGTAACAACTCAGTGGGCGATCGCTTGCCTTGGAAACAAAGTGCGCAGGTTCGAACCCCGGCTCGCACCTGTGATTTATTTAATTAATCATGTGCGAATCGTATTTGTGCGATTGTTACTCTACTACGACTAGCTTTCGGTGAAGGAAAACATTGTGATGAAACCTGCATGTCTGAGAAAGCCTAACTAGCTTTCGAAAGACGTGTGAAGTCCGCACTTGGCCAGCGTGGTGGACTATGGCCTAAGCCCCTTCAACTTGAAGGGAGGCCCGTGCCCAGCAGTGGGACACAAACAAGGGCTGGTATTATTATTAATCGTTCTGAATTTTTCTCAAATGTATGTAAGTACCCAACTATCAAACCAATAAGGAATTAGAGAAACATTTTAATTATGACAAGATATTCCGCTGTATACACAACTTAGTTCCACCTTAATAACAGTAATATTCTTATAACGCAACAATATCATACAAATCCTCAACAATTTATTAGTAAGTATCAAGACTAACCTGCAATTTCCGATGTCGATATAGGCAATTTTACCTTTTCATGAAATACAGCATCGGATTCCCTTTTCTTTTGATGGTATTTAATTATCATGTCGTATAACATTTTTCTGATACTGCTTTTAATAGTTTAAGGTAATATTTAATTTAAAATACGCAGTAATATTCACAACACAATTCACTTTAGGCGCTGTTCATAATGTAAATCACGCTAACATCGTAAATTACTGTCTAATGATATTCGATAATGAAAGTTTTAAGTTTCCCGCATCTTTTATTGTTGCGACTGTAATACATACATAATCTAGTTTGGATCCGCTCGGGATTTACAGATTTTAACTTTTCAAAGATATAATGTCATATTGCTATCAGCAAAGTACTTAGAACAATACAGAAATCTAATGAAAATGTCCTGGGTGTACCGGACCGGCTTACCCCTTACAAAAATTGACCCTTCGCCAATGCCATATCTTATGCAAACTAAATGTCTGCTCAGTCCCTATTGTATATAGCGTAATAATACATATCTTAATGATTAACTGATCAGTCTATAATTACCCTATTCACATACAAAGGAAATTACGTGGTAATATGTGCAAGTAATGTTTCACTGCTTAGCCCCTATGAAACATAGCGTGATGTTTTATATACCAACTTACACCTTGACTTCTACACAACACATCAGTGAAAGTCCTATCAAAATCCATCCACGGGTTTTCAAATGATACCTGGACGAACAGAACGACAGACAGACAGACAGACAGACATACGGACAATAATTCCAAAAAAAATGGTTTTGGCCTCTATGTCGATAGTATAGTATAGTACATAGAATTTTGGAAAAATATTCAATGTACAGAAAAAGTGCTCTTTGAGTTTTATTATAGTATAGATAGATAAAATGAATGCGTCAATCGCGTGTAGAAGTAATTTAAAATTATAAAACTAATTCGACCTTTAAGAGCCATATTACTTAAGTGCTTTGCGTATCTATCAATAGGTGGAGGACAAATTTACAATCTCAAATCAAGAACTTGGCACTAATAAAAAAAATTAAGACCAGAGCACACCGAATGCGTACACGTAGACGTGCACATGATCGTATTTCTTTTCATTTTGTTTCCAAGTCGTTCGTTTCCCCTCTAATTCACACCCACCACTCAAATTAACAACAGCTTAGACTTATTATTTCTTGAAACTAGTTATTACTTATTATTCTTTGCCAGATATTTTCTATTCAAGGTTGTCAAAGGGGACTTCAGGTGCCCACACCTAGACGTCCAGTCTATCAAGTACGGCAGACTCCGAGGACGCGGACGGTAGCGAAGTTGCGACTCCGCTCAACGTGAGAAACCTGTCCCCACTGGGACAGGTTTCTGACGGATCATAATACATCACCCGGCAGCGGACTCATAGACAATGCACCGCAGGGGTTTTAGTGGGTAAGAATCCCACATACCCCGATTGACCCCCCACAGGTCTCGAGGACACATATAGGTTTCCCCAGTGGCGTGCAGTCTACAGAGGGATAAAGACTTTGCCTACCCTATAACTCCTCTGAATGGTTAAAATGTACTAAATCATCGAAAAAATTTGCTTTTTTGCCTACTTTGTCATAAAAGTGTGTGCACGCCACTGGGTTTCCCCCACGAAAACAAAAAACTTATCCCACCGGAGATCCCCTCTCTAATGTGCTGATGTGACTCCCGCGGGGGTTTCAATGGGTAACAATTCCACACCCCGGTCAACCCCCCACAGGGTTCCGTCCGGGGCCCTTATGAAGGTCAGAGAGACCACGGCTTTGATCCTTTCGCTGCTGGCGCAGTAATTTCTCTGATTCCCTCTGTTATCAATATGCTACCACGCGCTGGTTTCAGACTACGCTATAATATAATAGCATATAGTATATAGCTCATAGCACAACAATATCGCGCACCATACATTGTTATGGACACGTTCACACTGTACTGTACTATATTTTATTGGCTTACTATACGCTATAAATTGGTGCGATGTGCTGAGTTCATGCTGTGCTATATCGCGGCCCCCTTTTCTTCCTCCCTCACCCCCGATCGTCCCGCAAGCGAAACGAGCGACACAACGATCTGTGGACACAACACGTCTGGCGATATACTATAAATGCTTGCGATAATATCGCGTAATGTGAACGCCATGCTAAGCATTAGGTCCTTCTTTGCTATACTATATAGCACAATAGTCTAGCGTAGTCTGAAACCAGCTTTAACGTTTACAACTCTAACACCGATACTATCATGTCATAGGACGTGCAGACACCCTGGCCGCTATCCAATAGCTTGTGTGTTCGATTTCCACCTTGTGTCTGGGTGTTATCTTTACATAGTATTAAACAAAGTCGCTCCCGCTGTTTGTATCTTTTAAACTATGCAACGGATTTTAGTGAAGTTTTCAGCAATAAATAGAGACATTCAAGGGGAATGTTTTATGTAACATTTGCGAGCAGAGCTGCGCTTGTTTATCTATATAAAAAAAAGTATCTAAGTATTAGTATCAGTTGTCTGGTTACCACAGGACAGGCTTTACCTAGTTTGGCATCAGATGACCTTGCGTGGACTTGAAAAACGAAAACTGCATCAGAATAGTAGGCGTACTACCTATCGGCACAGAATACATACTCAGATGTTACCCTATGTACTATAAATTCACAGCGCGGCCCACACTTGTACCCGTTGACAACTCTCCCAAATGTGGGCAAAGGGACACTTGATGCACGAAACACAAGTTACGTGCAAACAGAGATGCCATTTTATCCATTGTTCGATTTTTGCGATTCGAATTTTAAACGCATGGCCAAAGTTGGAGCTTGAAAGTGGTTTCTCAAGAACCTAAGGCTTGTGGCCACTTATTATTTCTTTTGATACCACTTAAGATGCCATATTTCAAGCATCAAGTTCGATTGTAAAATGGCAGAAAAAAGATCTGCATTACGTTTTTTTAACTGCAAACTTCGTCTTCATCATATGAGTTAACCTCGAGATCAAGATCGCGACGCACATTGGTATTCATAAACTACCATGGCAACGGCTGCATGTTTTACCATGGTTGAACTATCGGTTTGAATAATACATGGTTAATTTGAAAATATTGATACCCTCTAACTGCCGCACCTACAAACCTCAATTAACTTTAAATACAATTATATAATTTTTTGAAATTGTATTATTTCGACACTTGACGCCATCGATATATAATAAATAACTTTATACGCTGATTGTGAGTAGAGATAGAGATATCAGTAATTTCGTAATTACTAATAAAAAATAATCGTAAGAGGCTCGGGAAGTCGATATAAATAGATTACAAAAAAATGACTTAACTGTAGTTAAAGTTAATTGACGTTTGTGAGTGCGGCAGTTGCAGGTTAGTTCTTTAAACCATACCGAACTAAGTTTGTTTAATCAATTTTAATAAATCATTATTTTATGTCTTTGTATTTAAAAAAATAATTGAGTATGATTAAATTAGATGCGGTAACAGCTCAGTGGGCGAGCGCTTGCCTTGGAAACAAGATGCGCAGGTTCGAACCCCGGCTCGCACCTCTGATTTCTTTTAATCATGTGCGAACCGTCTTTGTGCGATTGTTACTAGCTTTCGGTGAAGGAAAACATCGTGAGGAAACCTGCATGTCTGAGAAAGCCTAACTAGCTTTCGGATGACGTGTGAAGTCCGCCAACCCGCACTTGGCCAGCGTGCTGGACTATGGCCTAAGCCTCATCTTGAGGGGAGGCCCGTGCCCAACAGTGGGACATAAACAAGGGCTGGTATTATTATTATATTAAATTAGATCCTCCAAAGGGTAACATTCAAATTTGGAGCATCTTTTGGAAGGAACAGAGCAGCGGTTTGATTTTTACGAGCGTGCAGATTTATTGCCATTTAGAGAAAACTAAATTATTTTTTTATTGTTCTAAGAATAATAGAAAATAATAAGTTTCGGATCGGATGACCGTGTGTGCATTGTCGTGGAATATTATTATTATTTGGTACCAGAAACGTTGTTCAGCATGATGTCGAGAAGCTACCGCTAAGAGTTTATAAGTATCCATAAATTAAGCCTGTATAAAGATAATGAACCTAAATATAAACTCTTTGTGTAATCTGAAAATACTATCAACACCATAAACAGCGAAATAAATGCTGGTGCCACATAACATAACCATTCGCAAATCATCAAACTAATATGGAAACGTATAAGAAAAGACATTCGCTCGCAGCAAGCGACACCTACATAAAATAGCAATATTGCGAACGCGCCGCGTTTGCATTTACTCAAATTACAAGCTGTTTTCCGAATGCTAACGCTGCCCACTCAATTGACGTCCGTTCAAACGCTGCGCTGTGCAATACTTTACGTAGTCTTAAATATAAAATAACAAAAAATATCACTTCATTAGTCTGACGAAATTGATTGTTTAACCGGTTGCCTATAATACTTCTTGGTCCTGAACAATTTTTTATTAAAAATGATCGATCGTGCATGTCACGGGCATGGCATGGTACGCAAACGTGATAGGAGGTGGCAAGTCCATCTGTGCATGTTTTTACACGTCCAGTGGACCGGTCTGGTATCCTGACTGCGCATAAAAACCATAAAATCCATCAGCTTGGTAGCTAGCACTCAATCATTAGTAATATTCTGCGGAATAATGTCTCAGCACTAAGAGTCATTCGACTAAATTGCATTGAGTATTACGTTACATATACTCTGTTTTTCTTTAGGATTGAATATGACATACTGAACCGTACCAATTGTCTTTGGCTGGCCACCGATCAGCCATCACTCCTGTGTTCATACATTTATTGTTCAGATTTTGATCTCGTAAATAAAAACAGTGTAATTAGCAAAATCCCATATAAAGCTGGTCATATTTTTCCACCGACGGAAAAACTAACTTAAAACACTTAAGATATACGCATTTGTCTGTCTGTCACATGAAGTCACATTGTGTCTCCCAAACGCATGGAAAGATTTTATTGTTAATCGTGATGGTCCTCAACCAAATCTACGAATCTGTTCAATAATGAATTAAATTTCTTTGTTATAAATAAATTTTTAGCAGCAAGTAAAACATTTTCTATGGTGCTGTAATTCCTACTACTTTATAATATTTACTTCGTAACATATAAATAGGAATATTTTTAGCACTGGTAATAAAAAAGCTCACTGTAGGTATTGGGGAATATTGTTATTTTTTTATTACAAACTTTTGCTATTGACTGTACCGTGTACCGACTGTGTGTGTTAAAACTGGTATTTGCTCCTACTGTCTTATTAATAAAAATTGCTTATTTTTCTCTTACTCCAAAGTTACACCGGAAGTAGTTAATTCTAGATTTGTCACGGATTAGCTACGTCTTAATAACGGTATTAATAAATACGAAGTAGGTTCGGAGTAACAATACAATTCTTACACTGAGACTAAGGTGTATGTTATGGCAACCCACTGAAATTAAAAGTAAAAAAATGAACAAAATGACTAAAAAGACACTGGCAGTTAGGTAAATTTTGATATTTGACACTTTTATTTGACAATCACAACTTTCACTCTATATTTCTCTTACATCATAATATTCTGTATTTCTCTTGTTGAATTCAAGATAGTGGTTTTAGAATTTGTGTTTTTTTTATTAGCAGAATATTATCTATAAAGCAAAAAAGTATATAACAATTAGGCCGCGGATCTAGCCTGTTACATACCGCTAAACCGTCCCTAACAAGAAACTACAGTGCACCTCAAAGGACGCGTGTAAGAGCAGAAACCACGGTGGGCCGAGCACGAGCCGGCGCGTGTAATGCAAAACTTGCTGACAATGCAACCTATCCAAGAACAGAAGGGCTATTGTATGGACGCATCCAGCACGTGTACCGAAAACCAGCTGACGGCGCACAACTAGATCCATTGTATGGACCCATAGCGACGGAATCGGCTCTTCACTTAGCTTCTAACATCGAAGCGGTCACTACAAATTTAAATTAGATATTACAAATGTAATTTAATTTAATAAAAATTAGTTTTAAATCAGTTCTAGTTATTTCTGAATCATCGGCTGTAGCCTACATTTATTTACCTCTCCACAAGCCCAAGTCCTTTTTGCAGCTATTAATGGTAATATTTCTTCAATTCTTTCTATCATTCTCAAATCGTTAATGAAATCATCTCTATTCATTTTAATCTACAATAATTACAAAATACCACTAACACTAAAACTACACTGGTAAGTACTCGAACGAATACCAAACAAATATGAAAATATATTTAGTTTATGTTTAGTATATATATCTCAATGGAAGTTAGAAATACAATACAAATCTATGCTTACTCAAGCGTTAAACCATGGGGCCCCGCGGAGTAACTTTTAGTCCGGGAGTAAATTTTGATTAGATAACTCCGTCCTTACTCCTAGTTTATTAATACCATAAATGCCTAATCTTTGCGTAAGTCTTGGAGTAAAGTTGTTCTGACGCTAATCATAATTTATTAATAAGGCTGATGTATAAGGTAAGATTAAAATTTAATCTAATGCAATATGATTATAATTAACTATAATTTTAGATGAAACAGACATCCTAAAGCACAGCTAAATCTTTACACAACTTCAGCTTCACAACTTAATTTTAAATTAGTGCTTGCTGCTAAATGTGAGTAGGAACATAAAAAAAAGATTAATCCTAAACAGGAAAATAGCCCTATTCATTATACTTCACAAAGTACATATAGAATGTTAGATCCAATAATAGTAAGAAATATTATAACCATGTTAGCAGCAGTCAGTTTGTGCCTCTTTTACCACTTGACAGAGATGAATTTGATGTTTAACACATTGAAATTCAGTTTACAACAATAATTTTAAAAACCCTATTACTAAGAGTTAACACAGTTTTACGGTGCAAGATGTACTTAATAGGTACATATGATAAACATTATTTCTAATCGATTTCTGAATCCATTTATGTACTTACTGAACTCTGTTAATATTATTCAAACATTATATAAAATTACTTTTGTATATCAACATCATCTTCTATATCTATATACATACATATAAATGAATGTTTGTCTGTATGTCCTTTATAGAATCGTAAACGCGTTGTGCATGAGCCCTAGAAGGTTTCTGAGTAAAAAGAGCGCGAGCGAAGCTGCAAGGGTCAGCTAGTAATTTATATAATATAGCCTGTCACTTAAATGTATAGATTATCTGTCAATTAAGGTGGCTAATATATAGTTAATAATAATTTCATCCTCTTTGAGTCTTTGTCCTCATTGTTTCTTTGTCATAAATCTATTTCATTCACTAAAAAACTAATATGCAATAACTGCAACATCAGCAACCGAAACACCCCCACTTCTAAACAAACGGTCTCCCCCTGAGAAGGTAGGGGTGCCATATACGCCACACTTGGCTGGCTTCTTGAGGATAGCAGTATAAATGGTAGGTAATGCAATAGTGAGACGCTGCTGCCCATCTTCTTGTTTTTTTTCTTAGTCGCCTCTTGCAGATACTTAACTGGAAGAGATGGGAGGGTGCTATTCTTACCCAGACACCCCATGGGTAATTTAACTGTATGTAATACATACATACAAATAAATATAGCTAACACTAACCCTCTTTTCAGATTGGTGTGGAAACCGCAGGGTTATTCATGTCATAGTGGAAAGATTAGTTTCAATTAACAAGATCTTTTTTTAGGATGAAATTAAAAGAATTATAACTGCAGTTATTAAAAATTAGTATAAAAACTCGTCATATATTTTTTTTTTCCATTTGATTCTATTCATTGATGTTTGAGAGTATGAAAATTATTGATGTTTTCTTTGACTAGACAAGAAGGACAGTTGCCTAATGGTAAGCCTATAGCGTCTACTTAAGCCTAGTAATACACTTGAATATGGACAGAAGCAAAGCACTAGCACACTGGAGCCCAGTAACTTCACCAGCTAAAGTGCCCTTACCCCAGTGACCAAGTAGACTTATTTCAATTGGTGTATAAAACAATTTTTTTTTTGTTGAAGGCATTCTGACCAGCCTGCTCAGCTAGTTAGTTATCCTTGCCACTACACAATAGGTGGCAGCAAGACAAACATTTATGTGCATAAACATGTAACTTCCTTTTGTCTTTTATCTAGGTGATTTATAGGTATTATTTATTTAGTATTTTAGTTATTTGTGGAATTTTTATTTTTCCAACTCCTCCTATATACTTTTTTAATTAAATTTGCTGCGGGTTTCAAGACAATTTAGCGTTTCCCTGGGACTCGCTGAGGGTCAAACATCAGTGTCTTCGCTGGTGACCACTGTACATTTTGGCTGACAGGAGTCACAGCGGTGGGAATTACTGGTGGGAAAAGTCCCAAAAAAAACAGATGTCTGGTTACCTTAGTAGAGGATAAGATGGCCATGTATGGATTGATCATATTCTAGTCCATGAATGACACATGAAAATTTAAAAATAAATATAGCACCAATACTATGAGACATATCAATTTGTTTTAACAATAATAAGTCATTGCGGTTTCTACAATGAATCATTAACCACAAATTATTAGTTTATAGCAAATAATAATTTCACTGAATAGAATAATATAATGTTGCAAGGCATGCAAATTTATTTTTATTGTTTTTTTTTAGTTGTTGATTTTTGCTAAATTTTTTTGGTTGATTGAATCTAGTTTGATTAGACATGAATCTAGTCATTACTTACTACAACCTTTATATCTACCTAAATTTTGACAGTTATTTTTAGTGTACCTGGTATTAATGTAAAGAGGCTGATATCCACAACTGTATACCCAAAACCAGATATAAAGTCATTTTTTGTAATCAAACCGGGTACTTCAAAACAAACCTAAATTTCTTCACCAATACAAGATGAAAACTTTCCATTTATCACCACACACACGTAAAACATCCAACTGATTCAGAAAACTAGTTAAACTACTGAAAATATAATTAAAATCTTAAGATATACGAATAAATAAAATATTTTTGACATGAGAATGCCACAGATAAAATATGTCAATATATAGAACACACACTTTGTCTATGGAAATTAGTGATGTCCAATATTTAAAGATCTAAATCTCGATATTGAATGATTTGAAATTGATCCACAACCAATCATTTTATAAAATAAAAAGTATTATATTAAACTCAGACTAAACTGAGGTAGATTCAACATAAACAGTCCCTATTTCAAAGTAAATCGCTACTCTGCCCACGTCTACACGGATTATATTATGTTGATTGTAAGATAATATTTTATATTACGTATTTAATTATTTATTTAAATAAATATCAATAAAATTGAGTGCCGAATATGAAAATGTATGCGGTTTGACAGGTTCCGGGACTTACGCCTTAGTGCTGCCACCTGGTGCACGTCATTTTTGAACACCCTCATTGTGTTATTCATAGTCATTCATTCGTCGCTTCGTATCGATGTCGTACGTACTGAATGCTCTCTGGTGTCTTTTCTTTAACGACTTTGCTTTCGATTTTTGGTTTTCAAGAAAAAGTAGTAGATAACATGGCGGCTAAGAAAAATGTAACTGTTTTGCGGCTACCACCCTATCACTGTGAACTCAATCCAATTGAATTGATTTGGGCTCAAATTAAATCATACGTGGGAAGAAACAATAAAACATTCAAAATGGCTGAGGTGAAAACGTTACTTCGCAATGCTTTGGCATTAATTGGAGCAAATGCATGGAAAAAATGTATAGAACATGTGCAGAAGGAGGAAGACAAAATGTTAAAATTGGATGGCATAATAGATGCAGCAAGTGAAACAACGCGATTTATCATAAATGTAACCGGGACGAGCTCCAGCTCAGAATTTGCTTATTCCTCAGAATAAATGTCTTAAAAATCTCTAGTTTTATGTTTTCATAAAAATCGATTTAAGAGATATAAACTTTTATATTTTTACGCACGCATTTCCATCAGAGTTAGTTTGCAGCTTGTGGCCAAAAAGATGGAAGTTACAAAATGGTTCGCAAAAATCCCAAATGCTACCCTTTGACGTATTATATTCAATCTTCTAGAGAATAAGTAAAATTGTTGTACACTCAAATTAACATTTTAATACTGACGCATTTGTTAATTATTTTGAATTAAAGGGTTTCGAGTTGTTATTTGTTTAAATAAAGGTGAAATTATCAATAAAAATAATTCACAGTAATAATGTATTCTTTTTAATCCTACCGTTGCTGACATAAATATCGATACTGTAATGGATTTATCCTCAGAGTAATTAGAATAGAGCCAGTATCGCGTCGATTCCCCGAACAAATTATTCGTGGCACTTTTGCGGGGTGCGGGAGGCGAAGTAAACACACACAGATACAATTTCACGCATATCCACACTATAATAAACTCGCAACACATTCAAAAAGATACGCACACAAACAAAGAATGACCTGAACATATGAACAAAATTTGGCAGAGGGGTTAGCGCATCATGCTCTCTGCAGTGGTATCTCCTCTAAGGGATTTATCATACATCTATGATGTGGTCAGATTCACTCGTTCATGAGGCGTCACCTCCCTAATATTGTCGATGGTTGCAATACCGCCATGTTTATTTACTTTTTACGACGGAATACTTGAATTCGAGTATACATCAAAACACATTACTTAGCATGTAGTGAATGATACTGTTGACTATATTAATTATAAAAATGAAGTGAAATAAAGAAGCATTACATATATTTAATAGGCAAATTAATAATTAAAAATTCTATAAAAAAATTCTATAAATAAAAATTTCTGAATTGATAATTCAGATCTCATCACTCACCTGATCGGGGCAGAAATATCCAAATGCAACCATCCCAAATAGTGATAGTAATAAACAGAAGAGTATCACTTTCCGTAGTTTTGATCTTGGCTCCATTTTTTTTATTTCGTAAACACCGCTCGGCAGCAACAATGCGAAATCACTATCTACTTGCACAGATACACTTTTTTGCATTTCGACCGAATGCATGTCTCATTTTTACAGAAATATGTACAAGCTAACACTCTCACTGATTAGTTCCACGGTCCAAGTCAATAAATTCATCGTAATTCACATCCTTTTTAGCTACCGATAGGCGTTTAATATACTGACATAATATAATGTAACATCATAGTTGTTCGTATTACTCGAAATGTGTTCTGCCACCAACAAAGACGAAAATAAAATGCGATAGGAGCGCGAGTGCGAAACCCTGGCCAGGCAGGAGTAAGCCGGGCGAACGACTGCGGCTGGCACAAGACGAAGTCGACTGACGGACCCAAGATGCGACTGAATATAAACAAACAACCATATTCAGTTAAAATACACTGTTCTAGGCAATAAGAACGATATTTACATGGCATAAAACAACAGAATATTTATAAAACTTATTTAAGAACATTAAAATGAAAGAATATTAGTATTTGTAACAAAAAATATTGCATTAGCAAACAGCAAGTGAAGAACTGAAAATATTTACAACTGTCATAACAACTGTCACTGTCAGTCAACCATCTCTTGTCGTTTTGTCAATGTTTTGTCATTTGGAACGTTCCATTTCCACCTAAGATTTCCACCATCGATATAATGTTTATCCTTAATACATCGATGATTTCCACCAACAATGTGTATATGTGAAATTATTGAACTCTTTTAATTATGAAGCGTAGGAAGTGATAAAAACCTGAGATGAAAATACTTCTACTCGTTTTCCTAGAATATATTTTTTCACATTCTACCTACGAGTTTCACAATTTCAAATCGTTCGTTTAGGCCAAACCCAAACCGTTATATATAAGATGATTCGAGTTTAATTTCAAACATAAATAACTTTAATTTTTTGAAGTGAAACTTCATAAGCGACTTCCAAAAATGTTATCACATAACGCGTCAAGCGTTAAATGAAGCACCTTAACGCGTTAAGTGATAGGTGTTAAACGATAGGCGTAAATTTGTTAAGGTTATGAAAGCGCTCATGTGACGCCGTCACTGAGTGAGTGGGTGAGTGGGTTTCAGTGGGTTTCGGTGGGTTTCGGTGGGTTCCGGTGGGGTTCGGTGGGTTTCGGTGGGTTTCGGTGGGTTTCGGTGGGGTTTCGGTGGGGTTCGGTGGGGTTCGGTGGGGTTCGGTGGGGTTCGGTGGGGTTCGGTGGGGTTCGGTGGGTTTCGGTGGGTTTCGGTGGGTTTCGGTGGGGTTCGGTGGGGTTCGGTTGGGTTCGGTGGGTTTCGGTTTGTTTCGGTGGGTTTCGGTGGGTTTCGGTGGGGTTTGATGGGGTTCGGTGGGGTTCGGTGGGGTTCGGTGGGGTTCGGTGGGGTTCGGTGGGGTTCGGTGGGGTTCGGTGCGGTTCGGTGGGGTTCGGTGGGGTTCGGTTGAGTTGGGGTACTGGCATCACCTCCTCGAGTGCCCGGCCCATTGTAATTCCCGAGGATTCGTTCGGAGGAAGGTGGGGGCGCCGAACTGCTGTTCCCGGTATGGAGGTACTGGTTGAGCGGCAGCGAGGCGCGGGAGGGTGTAGGGCCGAAAGGCCACGTAGGGCGGGGGCGCCGCTGCTGCTGTTCCCGATGGGGCACGACGTCGGTTGAGCGCGGTGGTGGTGCAGGGGGGAGTCGGGCCGCAAGGCCTTAGGGCGGGGGCACCGCAGCAACCGTGCTGTCAGGGTATGGGACCTGGCAGACGGCAGTACCTGGGGTATGGGACCCGGTAGCTCGGTGCAATTGGGGGGGGGTAGGGCCGAAAGGCTATAGGGTGTGTGTCACTGTTGTCGCCCCTGGTACTTCTCTGTTGAGCAGAGTGGACTGGTGGGCACCGCACGTGACAACGGGGGGGAGAGCCTGCAAAGGCTCCGGCTTGGCCATTTTGGTCGAGCCGGTTGTGGGTTTGGCGAAAGCCGAACGGCCGCTGGCGGGAACCGGATGTAGTACAAAGTACGTTCCCGGGGCCCGCCACTATAGCGGTGGTGCTGGAAGGCCCGATGGTGGTTTAGTCGGTAAGAGTCCGACATAACCCGCGCATGGTAGGCGTCGTGCGCGTGGTATCCTATGAGGATTCCACCATCGCAAAAAAAAAAAAAAAAGGGTTCGGTTGAGTTGGAGGCGGAGGTGCTGACCGCGGTCTACCGGCAGCGCGCAGAAGCGCGTAGCCGGGGCGGAGCATCTCCCGCTGAAGTCCAGCGATGGCGACGGGAGGCACAAGAGGCCGCCTTCGTGAAGTGGGAAGATCGGCTGGCGGAACCAACCGCCGGCCATCTGACCATAGCGGCGGTGCGCCCGGTCCTAAAGGACTGGGTGCACCGTAAGTTCGGCACGATCACCTTCCGGCTCGTGCAGATCCTGTGGGGGCACGGATGCTTCGGCAGGTATCTGCACAAGATTGCCGGAAGGGAGGCGACCCCGGGCTGCCACGACTGTGGCTGCGCCGAAGATACGGCGTAGCACACATTCGAGGCTTGCCCGGCGTGGGCGGCGGAGCGCAGCTTGCTGCGCGCCGCGGTTGGGGCCGACCTATCGCTGCCCGCCGTGGTCCAATCCATGGTGAGCAGCGAGAGGTCGTGGTCGGCGGTGGTCTCCTTCTGCGAATGCGTAATGTCGCAGAAGGAGGCAGCGGAGCGGGCCAGGGAGGGCGATCCTCTCGCTGACCCGCGACGCAGGAGGAGGCCCGGGCGCAGAAGGAGGGCCCACGCCGACCTGATGCCCCCGTAGCGAGGTAGTGCGGGCAGCGGAAACGGGGGAACTGCTGCCTGCGCACAGCGATTTATCGCCCTCGCGGAGGATGGCGTGCCGGTGTGTCCGGGCACGCCACCCGGTTGTGGGTCTGCGGGCCTTTTACACCCGCAGACAGGTCCGTGGGCTTTACACCCGCGGACGAGGAAGGGCTCGCCGGAAGGCGAGCAGCCGCTGACGGGACCCGGACGAGTACCATGTACGTTCCCGGGGCCCGTCGACACAGCGGGTTGAGGACACCGTGGGGTTTTAGTCGGTAGCTGACAAGCTGTCAGTAGTCCGACATAACCCGCACTGCTACCCCCGTGGCGGTGCGGGTATCCGTAATGGATTTCCCCACGTTAAAAAAAAAAAAAAAAGGGTTCGGTTGAGTTGAGTTGCCGCGGTTGGGGCCGACCTGTCGCTGCCCGCCGTGGTCCAATCCATGGTGAGCAGCGAGAGGTCGTGGTCGGCGGTGGTCTCCTTCTGCGAGTGCGTTATGTCGCAGAAGGAGGCAGCGGAGCGGGCCAGGGAGAGCGATCCTCTCGCTGACCCACGACGCAGGAGGAGGCCCGGGCGCAGAAGGCGGGCCAACGCCGACCTGATGCCCCCATAGCGAGGTAGTGCGGGCAGCGGAAACGGGGGAACTGCTGCCTGCGCACTGCGATTTATCGCCCTCGCAGAGGATGGTGTGCCGTAGTGTCTCGGCACGCCACCTGGTTGTGAGTCTGCGGGCCTTTTACACCCGCAGACAGGTCCGTGGGCTTTACACCCGCGGACGAGGAAGGGCTCGCCGCAAGGCGAACGGCCGCTGACGGGACCCGGACGAGTACCAAGTACGTTCCCGGGGCCCGTCGATACAGCGGGTTGTGGACACCGTGGGGTTTTAGTCGGTAGCTGACAAGCTGTCAGTAGTCCGACATAACCCGCACTGCTACCCCCGTGGCGGTGCGGGTATCCGTAATGGATTTCCCCACGTTAAAAAAAAAAAAAAAAAGGGTTCGGTTGAGTTGAGTTTGTGTGTGTGTGTGTGTGTGTGTGAGTGAGTGAGTGAGGGACCGACCGACCGACCGACCGATCGACTGAGCGAGAATGAAGTTTCACTTCTTCCGCGCGGAGGGACTCCACGCACGCACATTTTTTTTTTATTAAGTTAGGTAGGTACTGTTTGAATATAAACTGAAAGGGTCTAGGTTGCTGTCCAAATTTGAAGTACATTTATATACATGTATAATTCTATATTTTATATTAGTTAATACTATAATGTGTAGATGTAGATGCACCCCCCTGAATGTAATCCTGGCGGCAACCATGTAAAGCAGTCTAGCCTATAAAAAACATTTTTTTTTGACGCGGGGTTAATCTTCCAAAGATCCCAGGGAGCTGTGGGGCTCGACCGGGGTATGTGGGATTCTTACCCACTAAAACCCCCGCGGCTGTCGCATCGGTACATGAGAGGGGGGACCCCAGGGCTCTCCGGTGGGATCTGCACCAAGGGCGCCACAGTGCCTTGCCTTTGAGCCCGCCGCCGGGGGGAGCGTTGCTCACGGGGACGGGGGTCGCAACCCCGCCGCCATCCTCCTCGGAGTCGCCGCCGTACTCAATGGACGTCCTAAGGGCCCACACCCCGAACGTCTAGCGACTCCGAAGGAGCTTATAAAAACCATTTTTTTTTTTTTTTGACGCGGGGGAAATCTTCGAAAGATCCCCGGGAGCTGTGGGGCTCGACCGGGGTATGTGGGATTCTTACCCACTAAAACCCCCGCGGCTGTCGCATCGGCACATGAGAGGGGAGACCCCAGGGCTCTCCGGTGGGATCTGCACCAGGGGCTCCTCAGTGCCTTGCCTTTGAGCCCGCCGCCGGGGGGCGCATTGTAGCCCCCCGGGAACCTGTCACGGTGCTCACGGGGACGGGGGTCGCAACCCCGCCGCCGTCCTCCTTGGAGTCGCCGCCGTACTCAATGGACGCTCAAGGGGCCCACACCCCGAGCGTCCAGCGACTCCGAAGGTTGCCCATTGTTTATAGCCCCGGGCTCAGGGCTGGGGAGCGAGACGTTGGGCGGCCGCTTGTGGCGGCCTGCGCCTTCGTCGCCGAGCGGGATCAGCGCGTTCGCGTTCCCGCTCGGCGGCCTCCTTCTGGGACATGACAGTCTCACAGAAGGCGGCCATCGCTCCCCACGCCGCATCCCCGGACAGCATAGCCGACACTACGCTGCCCAGGGAGAGGTCCGATCCGATGACTGCGACCAGGTCTCGACGCTCCAACGACCACGCGGGGCAAGCCTCCAGCGTGTGTTGGGCGGAGTCAGACTGGTCGCAGTGGAAGCATCTCGTCGTCGCTTCACGTCCGATCTTATGCAGATAATCACCGAAACAACCGTGACCGGTGATTATCTGCGTAAGCCTATAGGTGAGTCGTCCGCTCCGTCGCTGTATCCAGGCTTCGAGATAGCTTATAAGAAAAAAAAAAAAAAAAAAAAAAAAAAAACCATAAGCTAACCTCGAACACACATCATTATAATGACTGGGTAACTGACAGGAAAACCGCGTAGGCGTACAATTAAGGACTGGAATAGTATATTCCAGTCCTTAATTGTACGAAACAAAGTGCTTTGTCAAGGGGTCTAGTACGAGTTCCGATAGTTTACGAGCTTGATCAAACTAACTGTTTTTCCCCGTACATTTTACTAGTTCTTGATTGTTACCGCTAGGGGCGCTGGTGTGAAACGTATGGAGAAACTGACAGTTTGATCGAGCTCGTAAAGTCAAAGTGAAAAATCTTTATTTCAAATAGGCTTAACGCTAGCACTTTTGAATGGTCATTTTTTTTTAAAAGCTACCACCGGATCACAACGCGGCTTCAACTGAGAAGATCCGGCAAGAAACTCAGCGTAAACTATCGGAACTCATACTAGACCCCCAGATAGGGTGTTCACAACGTTAAGAGTGTGTAGTAGATTAGCCATGGGTCTCATTGTCCGGTGATAGACAGGAGAAGGTGTAAAAATCCTGTAAACACTTACCAAAATGTGCTCTGTATTAGTAACTAATGCCTACCGAGAGATTTCATTTTTACGTGGGGAAATCCTCATGAATACTCACACCGCTACAGGTGTAGCAGTGTGGGTGATGCCAGACTCCTACTGACTTAAACGTGGGGTTTTCATCATCCTGCAATTTTACGGGCCCCGGATAGGTACGTAGTAGTCCAAGTCCCGCCCGCAAGTGTTCGCCTTGCAACAAACCCTACCTCGTCTGTGTAAAGCCCACGGACCTTGCCTGACATTTAGCACGCCATCTTCCGCGAGGGCGAGTTGTATCTGTACAGTGTACAGGCAGCGCAGTTCACCCATTCCTGCTGCCTGCACTCCCTCGCCTCAGGGCCAGCATAGGCCCGCCTTCTGCGCTCTGGCCTCCTGCAGAGTCGCGGACCAGCGATGGGATTGCTCTCTCTGATCCGCTCCGCCTCCTTCTGCGAAATAACGCTACTCGTCTACGCAACTACGGTGGGCAGTGAGAGCACAGCACACCATAATAATAATAATAATAAATACACTTTATTGTACACCAAAAGTTACATGTAAATTACAATACAATACATAATGTACATAATGTATTGGATCACGGCGGACGGCGGAAGAAGAAGTTATTACTTAGTATGGACCTGTGTCCATAGATGATACTAATGACTTCTTCTTCACAGGTCGGCCCCTCTGAGGTCGGCCCTAATTACGCCGCACTATCTGACTACTCTCCGCCGTCCACGCCGTACAAACCTCGAGTATGTGCTGCGCCGTATATTCCAGTCAATTCCGGCTGTTTTGTGAAAGTATCTGCCGAACCAACAGGACCTGCAGGTGTCGGAAGGAGAGCGTGCCGTATTTTTTGCGGGCGCACCGCCGATATGGTCAAGCGGCCGGCGCTTGGCTCCGCCACTCGCTCCTGCGACCGTAGGCTGAACTTCACTAGGAGGTGCTCTGCCCCGGCTCCGCGCTTCTGTGCTCGAAGTCTCACGGTAGGACCCCGCCAGCGCGCATGCAGCCTCGCACCAAACTGTGCCATATTCGTGTATCACCCATGACCCTCGGTGGTCATCACAGCATGGTTATGATTTGGGCAGTCAGGATGTCCACCCACACTAGCGGGACATCGACCGCACTACCCCGGTATATAGGCGACGGAAACTATTCTATCACTCGGGTCATCCAGATTGGTCAAGAGCCGCGACAGAGCACCCGCAGTCCGAATCAACTTCGGCGCTAAACCTTTGAAATTAATGTAACATCATTAGCAATAATTTAAGTTTTTACAAACGTTATTATTATTGAAATGCTCGACGAAGCGCCATTTCAGAACAAAGATAAGACCCAAATATTTAATTTGGTTCCCGATTTGGATCGTGCCCTTTGACGACTATTCGGCCGGCCCCTAAGGCTCAATTCATACCAAGATGGCAGCGGCCAGCAGCACACTTTCAGTGTGAAAGAAATTTTAAACTTTATCTACAATACGTAACAGATCAGTATCGCTTGAAATGTGCGGCGGCGAGAGCGGCCGCTGCCATCTTGGTGTGAATTGAGCCTAAGGGTCTCCTCCTGTCTGAAAACACAGGGCCTCGTTTTTATTTAGGGCTACCCTCAAGCACACGTTTGTTGTCCGTGGTACCAACAGTAGTACCACCAGTGGTACCACGGACAATTATTTTTGTGTACACTGGGGGTATACTGGGGGTACTGTGCCACTGCCATATCGACTATAGGTACATCGAAGTGTTGAAGTGTTTGTACAGAAACGCCACCATGTCGATCCGACTACAGGACGAGAGCACGAAACCAATCCCATTGCAGCGAGGCGTGAGACAGGGAGACGTTATTTCTCCGAAACTGTTCACTAACGCATTGGAGGACGTTTTCAAGCTCTTGGACTGGTACGGATTCGGCATCAACATCAATGGCGAATACATCACTCACCTTCGTTTTGCCGATGATATAGTCATTATGGCAGAGTCGCTGGAGGACCTCAATACAATGCTCAGCGACCTCAGTAGCGTTTCCCAACAGGTGGGTCTTAAAATGAACATGGACAAGACGAAGATCATGTCTAATGTCCATGTTGCACCCGTACCGGAAGTTGTTGGGAACGATACAATCGAAGTTGTTGACCACTACGTATACCTAGGACAAACAATCCAGTTAGGTCGGTCCAACTTCGACAAAGAGGTCGCCCGAAGAATCCAACTCGGATGGGCAGCGTTCGGGAAACTACGTGACATCTTCTCATCAGAAATTCCGCAGTGCCTGAAGACAAAGGTTTTTAACCAGTGTGTGTTGCCAGTGATGACTTATGGTACTGAGACGTGGTCTTTAACAGCTGGCCTTTTGGAGAAGCTCAAAGTCACACAACGAGCTATGGAGAGAGCTATGCTCGGAGTTTCTTTGCGCGACAGAATCCGAAATTTGGAGATCCGCCGAAGAACTAAGGTCACCGACATAGCTCTCAGAACCTGCAAGTTGAAGTGGCAGTGGGCAGGCCACATCGCTCGAAGAACCGATAACCGTTGGGGAAGAAAGGTTCTCGAGTGGCGACCACGAACCAGAAGACGCAGCGTAGGCAGGCCTCCCACTAGGTGGACCGACGACATTGTTCGCGTCGCAGGAAACCGGTGGATGCAAATAGCAAATTGTCGTTCATTGTGGCGGTCTAAGGGGGAGGCCTATGTTCAGCAGTGGACGTCTTCCGGCTGGTGATGATGATGATGATGACACTGGGGGTACTACGGACAACTCCGTGGTACCACCAGAGATAAATTAATTTTAAAATAATATTTATTTCATTATTTTCGATCATTTTGTAAATAATCGTTTACTTAGTAGATATGTGGTATCTATCTATATCTATACATATTATAAAACAAAGTCACTCCCGCTGTCTGTCTGTCCCTATGTATGCTTAGATCTTTAAAACGACGCAACGGATTTTGATGCGGTTTCTTTTAATAGATAGAGTGATTCAAGAGGAAGGTTTTTATATATAATCCATACATAATATAGTAGAGGAACACTGATATTTTAGAGGTTTCTAATGTTATGTCGTAAATAAACACATTTTTTTGCGCTTAAATTGCAAACGCTGGCTGAACCCTACGAGAAAGATGAAAATAATGTACTACAGTATTGTACACCTTAACAAGGTCTACAAAAAAGTCTGTGATGGTATATGTTTATCTCTTGGATAACACACAATAAATATTTTTTATCCTTTACTTTTTATGAGAAATAATTAACTATTAATAAATTGTTGTTATATAGCATGAATTTGTCCCTTCTTCACTAAAACATAAACTTCATAATATTTACACCAATGAAAAAATAACTGTGAACGTTGTTCATACCGCTAGGTTAAGGTTAAGCAACATAAGGCAAGGTGATTACATAGATGGGTGAACCGATTTGTATGAAATTTTGTGTACATATCGGGTAAGTATGAGAATAGGTCGTAAATTATATTTCATGCCGCTAGGTTAAACAACGTTAGGCAAGGTCATTACATAGATGGGTGACGGCGGCGACTCCGAGGAGGACGGTGTGACGAGATTGCGAGCCCCGTCCCCGTGATCATGATGCCAGGGTTAAGGGGGCTATAATGCGCACTGAGGGGGCATTTGGTGCAGATCCTACTGGAGGGCCCAGGTCCCCCCTCTTAAGTAGCGATACGACAGCTGCAGGGGTTTAAGTGGGTAAGAATTCCAGATACCATGATTGACGAGGATATATAGAATGAGAGGAGGGTGCAAGATACGGAGAGGGGATTCCAAGAGGGGGTGATGGGGGTGAGGGATAGGAGGAGCGCGCTCAAAGGGTTAAGATGGAGCAAGGGGGGAGTGAGGGGGAGCAAGGTGGGAGAAGAGGGAGGGGGTTAAGAGAGGTGACAACGGGGAAAGGAAGCGGGGGAATGTGACGGGGACCGAAGCGGGAGGGGGAAAGAGAGAGGAGAGAGAGAGCATAGAATTAGATTTTTCTTATAAGAGCGAGATGGAGAGAGAAATAAATCAAGGGAGGAGGGAGAAAAGGGGAGCAAAATGTAATAAAAGCGCGGGCGGAGCTGCGCGGGTCAGCTAGTTGAGTAATAAAATCGACAAATTATTACCGGAAGTACTAGGGTACCATAAAATAGAAGGTGCATAATCTTCTGCCTTATCTTGTGTGAGCATGTGGTTTAGAGCTAACATGTTTATACTAGAAGTACCAGGGAAGCATAGGACATTAGGAAGAGTCCTCAAGATTTTTAACTACGTCCAGGACCTACTGAGGATGTGTGGTACCTATTGATTAGTAACTAACATATTTATAGCAGAAGTACCAGGGAAGCATAAGATACAAGGATATCTCGCCTCTTGATACATCCGTTACCCTCCCGGCCCTCACCTCTTGATTCGCAACACCAATCAAAACTAGTAAGCCAGACATACTCTGGATATCAGAAGACGTGAAGAATCCTCCAAAAGTCCTATGCTAATCTGGTACTTCTACTTACTTTTATTACTCAATACCACATCTCTAGTATATTCTGGTAATAGTATTTAAAAATCAAATTTTTGTATTTTCTTGTGTAATGTTGTGCAAAACAAACAGTCCAACTAAGGTACCAAGTAAACGATTACAAATTGAACGAAAATAATGAAATATTATTTAAATCTAATTAATATATCACTGGTGGCACCACGGAGTTGTCCGTAGTACCCCAGTGGTACCACGGACAAAAAAATTGTCCTTGGTACCACTGGTGGAACTACTGGGGGTACCACGGACAACAAACGCAAGCACAGCCGTCGGATCCTGTCGACCATTTCTTTCAAACCGGCCTCAGCATCTCCTCAGCCGTCGTATGTGTGAATAGCTGCGTCCACACCAAAGCGCACGGGCTCGCGCGGCAGCCTCGCTGTTTGTCGCGCTTGCGATCGCCATCAAGCGATGAAATGGACAGTTGCGTCAATATCTGCTATCTTCCGTAAGACTGGTTCGCGAGTAAAAAAAAAGCACCTTTGAGAGCGTCCCGGTTTACAGACAGCCGAGACGGCTCGAATTCGAGCCACGCTCAGCCGAGGCAGCGTGCGCCCGAACCCCGAGGCACGTCCACACCGACCACACATTTGACTGCCGCGGCCTGTGTGGACGTGGCTAGCCGACTTGGGGCCAGAGGTATTGCCGTTCCAACTAAAAGGATTGATTATGGTCCCTCCTCAGCTACTGCTAGGACAGCAATTCCTCATAGAGTACTGACATACAACCATCTTTAAATACAACTTAGAATCAGGTTTTTTACTCTGAAGTACTTACTGGAATTTTATATTCAAAATACAGTATCAGGAAAAGCAGGATAGAAATAAGTAACAAATTCAATGACAGGCTTTAATCCAGTATCACTTCTAAGAGAATTTCATATAGAAGGTACATAATTTTAAATCAATGCTCCATACTTAACGCAAGTAAATTATCCTTGCTTATACAGAATACAAACTAAAATAAAAATGTTAAAGAACATATCTAGAATGCAAATTAACTAGAAAATATATTTTAGGTATTAAACTACCATTGTGGCACTACTAAACTAGACGTCTACACAAATCAAGAACAGTTTCAAAATATTATAATGTATTTATTGTAAATGAAAAAGGCACTTTAAAAGTAAGGTGGGGAAAATAATACATGAATATAAATATAACCAAGGTCAGAACAAGGTATAATGGAAATCTCCTTCTGTTTGTCGTCAATTTCTCTCGTCACACTGAAGTTTCACTTAAAAGTAGAAAATATTTAAGACTTTTTTATAATACATAATATTATGTACACATGTTTAAAAAAAATCAACAAGGAACAATCCACATATTTACCTACAACTTAGAAATAATTATGTGATCAGCTAATCCTCAAACTAGTTCACATATTACTTGAGATAGATAATATAGGTATTCTTTCTCTCCATGATATTAAAATAGATTTGTTTTGCAAGCAAATATTAAACATTTGTGTACACAAAACAAATAGTGGTAGAAAGTAAAAAATCAGTTCATGGAGTAAGACTAAACCCAATGCCACGAGAGAACTCATTCATTGCTGTCCTTTATATTGATATTAAAAAAATGTATACAAAAGGTCCGCACCTTATTTGATTACAATTTACTGCAATACAAAAGTTATAAGTCACTGATATAATCTATGTATAATCGCGATGCGTGTGAGACACTAACGGTATCATTGAACACTCAATGGGCGCACATTGTGTAGATACTTGTATCATCGTTTCAACAAACTTCACCAATCCTTTATCATAAGGATCAACTCCTCACACCACAGAATTTTCTAGTTATAAAAATTACTATATTTTAACGATTCAGTCCACAAATTTGAAATAAAGTCCACAATTCCACTCGTCGTCCCGTAATTACACGACTATTGGTGTTTTGTAAATGTTCTGTTCACTAGGCGTTTGTTTAATTAAACGTTCTTCCAGTACGAATATTATTATTTAGCACATTTTAATTTGTTGAATGTTTTTTGCACTGTTTAAAACAATAATATCTATGTTACATTAAAATTGTTCAGGTTGAAACGCAACAACCCCCGGATAACACCGACGCAGGACAATGTTCCTTTTTCTGTCTATGCATGCTCGCTATGCATGCATCTATGTAACGCGGTACCAATTATCTGTCGACTACTAGTTGTCTATGGGGAGAAGCCAGTCCTCGTATCACTCTCGCATATCAGATACAATCAGTTGCGGGGACGACCGCGCCCACGCGAGCCGTCTCTCTCCTGAAACAAAACACAGTGATTAATCAACGACACCGAAGCACGTTACAATTGAATACATCATTCACTGAAACCAACCTTGCGGGATCTATAATTATTGGAATCACGATCGCGGTACATGTTCGGCGGCGGGCCATCGCGGTACATCGCCGAATCGTTCCGGTCGTTGTGATCGTTATAGTCGCGGGGGCCGTCGTCGTCGAGGTCGAGGGCGTCGCGAGGGTCGCGGTAGTTGCGCGAGTCGCGGTGCTCTCGGCCGTCGCGGGAGTCGCGAGAATCACGCGGCTCACGACCGTCCCGCCCGTCCCTCTTATCACGGTAGTCACGGTAGTTGCGGTACCCGCGACCACCATCCTGATCCTCGCGATTATTCTCCTGACTTATATGAATCGGCACCTTGCGCGAGTCCTCCTCCTCCTGCCGACGCTCGTAATGTATGAAATCGTCGAAAATTGAAGTGGAGTGGCAGAAGCAGTGCATGATACGCAACACTTGCAAGCCCTTCGCGTGCGGCACCTCCTGGGTGTCGCGAGAGTTCGTCACCGGCTTGTTCTCGTTATTCTCTAATTTGATATGACGCAGTTGCACGTTCGGAACGTCCTTAACATAGATCCACCTCACGCGGAACTGTCCCTTCCACTTGTCCTGCGACCACACACTCGAGTTCGAGTTATAATCGACCGCGCTCGTCATGCGCGCCATGCCGCAGAAGTGGCCGCTGCCATTCACCGAGAATAACAGGTAGACCATGCCGCCCTCCCGTTCGCGCTCACGGAACGCGGCATCGAGCCGCTTGTTGCCGTGCTCGGTGCTGCACCAGATCTCGTACTTTATGCTGCGATGGATGTCGTCCTCCGAGTAAGACTTGATCACGAAGAAGCGGGCGAGCGGAGCGTTCAGGTCGAACTCCTTCGGGTTGTAGTCGTTCTTGCCGCGCAGCTCGTCGAGGACGGGGTGTGGCACGGCGGGAGCGGCGGGCGGTGGCGGAGGGCAGGGCGCGGGAGGAGCGGCCAGAGGCGGGCGCGGCAGCGGCGCAGGCGCCCCTAGCTGCGGGTGCTGCGGCGGAGGCGCGCGAGGCACGTGCGCCCACGCGGGCGGCGGCTGGTGCTGCGGCGGGGGGCCACGCTGAAGCGGCGCGGGCGCGGGAGCAGGAGAGGGCGCGGGGGCGGCGAGCGGCGCGGCAAGCGGAGCGGGCGGCGGCGCTTGCATCGGCGGCGGCGGCGCCGTCACCACCGGCGCGCTCTTGCCGACGTCCCACGCCCCGATGTCCATATTGTGTTTGCCCGGCACGATGGGCGGCGGCGGCATGCCGGGCCCCTTCTTTTTAACTGCGCCGCCTTGCGAGGGGGGCGCCGGCTTGGCCGGCTGGCTCGCTATGGAAGCCCACGTCATCTTCTTCGGCTGCGAGCCGCCGGACGCATCCTTGAGCTCCGGATGGCGGTCCTTTTCCGTTTTGTGCTCGCCGAGGGAGAGCGCCTGCACGCCCGACTCCACCGCCTTGATGCCTTCCGACACGTACAGACCGTCGGGTATGTAGTAGTCATCGTACTGTTTGGCGCGCCCGAGTTGACCCCAAGTCGAGTAGTCGCCGTTACCGTGGAAGTAATTAAAAGTAGACGCCGGTTGGCCGAATGCGGCGGTCGAGAACGGTGTGGTTGAGGGTCCGAACACACCTGAAAACACAACATGAAAAGGTTACAGTATACCGCCGCATGTGAACTGATAGACTACAGTGATATTGAGGAGTTTTTTACAGTACTGTGTTAGGAATTAGGATGAAATCAGCAAACAAAAACTACCTTTTCTAAATAGCTATTGAACAGTAATAAATTAGCTGATGGCGTTTACATGGATGCGATATCAACAGAAGCAAGGTTCCACAGAGAGGTCGTTTAAATGAACATAAACATGAAGTTGATGATAATCATGACATCTTTTCTCTTGTTACTGAATTAATACTAGCTACCATCCATTCCGTAAGAATCGTGAGGATTGTATCCTCCGAAAGTCATCGGGTCTGTTCCATTGGAGGACCATGTCCCATCCCCGACTCCAAAAGCTTGATAAGGAAGTGCTGTAGTACCGTAATAACCTGAAATAAGGAGAAATTTTCCTCTAAGGAGATGTCCCGTTCTTTAGGTTAAATATTAAAAATCGTAAACGCAACAAGATACAAAAGATGTTTTTTTTTCTTCCTAATAAATATTTTAACTCTTTCAAAGATTCTTTTGACACCCTAGTTTTCCCGCTACCTACATTCATAACCAAACTTTAAGTCAATCAGTTGAAACCAGTATTAAAATTTATCATACCCACAAAATGTTCATAACAATAACCCTTGTGTGTCTATACTTGCCACCATTGATTGACGTATTTTTAATATTAAAGGAGTGTAAACGAAATGTATGTACCTACCTGCCACGCTGTACGGGTCGGCTGCTGACGAGATGGGTGGTGCGTAGGAAGGTTGTTGCTGGTGACGCCATGACAACTCTGCCGACTCGTCGCCACCGCTTTCTAAATGATGCTCTTTCGGTGCATTTGTCACTGTAAAACAGAAAATCTTCATTATTTTCAATAATTGTTAATTGTCTAGCCAGTTGGTGGGTAAGACGCCTACCCGAAGGTTGCTGGTCCAGGACACTATGTGACCAAGTCTGTTTATCCTCTTAGGGGTCGTCCATTAATCACGTGAGGCTCGAAAGGTTTCTAAACCAAACAGTGGCACGTGGCCTTGACTCACCGTGGCTGGCAACGACTTCCCCTTCAACATTTAATTGGTTACATGTATTTAAAGATAATAGGTATTCCGAAAATATAGTTGGTAAAAAAAATACACGTGATTTTGGGTAGGGGGGGGGGGCTAATTAAAAACATCACCACATATCACCAGGAGGGAGGGGTTAAAAAGTTGCTAAAAAACATCACGTGATTAATGGATGACCCCTTTCTGAGTGTCGTCCACTGCTGAACAAAGGCCTCCCCCTTAGAAGGGACGGGTTGCTATAATCTCCACGTTTGGCAGGTGTCTTGGGAATCGCAGTATAGATGGTAGGTAATCCAATAGAAAGACGCTGCTGCCAGTCTTCTTGTTTTCCCGTTTTCTTGTTTTCTCTTATGGACACCCAACGGGAGGAGATGAGAGAGTGCTATTCTTACCCGGACACCCCATAGGGATACTCAATATAAAGTCTCAAGTTAGATTATAACACCACGAGGAAAAGCAGCACTTTGTCAGTGGTATTAATGTGCCAGCAGCAGAATCTACCAACGATGATCCCTTATCTGCAAAGTTAATTAATTATTGAGATTTCTCTTCCTTATTGATAGCTTCCGACTAACCATGGAAGATACGTTAGAAATTGCACGCCACTCGAAGTTGCTTTTGTAATTTATGATAACTTAGGTAAATTTATAATATGGGTATCTTTAAGGCTAGAGTGGGTAGGCTTTTAATAAGCTAGTGTGCCAACCATCTTCGGTTGCGTCGCCGTTTGCCATCAGGTGAGACTGCAATCAAGCACTAGCTTGGGCATTAAAAAAAATATAATCAGCATTGGTTGTCTAGTCGCCTTTTTGGGGAAAGATTGGTTACTGTTACCCGTAGTTATCCATTGCATCCCCACCACTCCAAAAAAAGAGGGGCGGGGTACATTCAGAACTCCTGTCTGAAGGATAGGTGAGCCACTAGCCCCAAGGCGCATAGGCACTTCCCTCAGCTTAGGCTGTCGCTAAGAAGAAACAAAGTGGGTTTTTTTGGGAATTAATATTACTGGATGGCCGCCGATGGCCATCGCAGTTGCACTGGAGAAGGGAGAACTTAAGTGGTGCACACCGACTTCGGATCCGTATGTATGCAATACTGTCGGTAGTAATTTTTGGTATACTGTGACCATTTCGAAAGGATTTATCGTCACTACTTGACACAACCTGTTTGAAATTTCCATACCCGAATACAATGAAAACATTTTCGGTAATATCTTGTAAACCCTATTTACGAACCCATCATCGAAGTGTTCTATCAAGGAATGCTGCCTCGGTTTACAAGAGATCATCCGAAACATTTTCATCGGATTCCGATACAGAAACTTTAGACGTTTGTAAGTCGGAATATAGGTAGGTCTGCATTCCGCATGTACGACAAGATGTCGACGGCACATCGAAGAACAAGGTATAAATAAATAAAAATAACCCAGAGGCTCGATGAAGGTACGGATCACATGCGCAAAAACTATATTCACATAGGACAGGAAGTGCGAATGAAATTTGCATAATGCCCACTTAAACGACATTTTACCTAAGCGCCAATTCACTCCACTTGCAGAAAAGTCAGTATAGATAACATAGTGTGAAAACTACGTGAATGCGGAGCCGATGACGACTAATGCCGGAGTTCCTCAGGGGTCCGTTCTCTCTGCAACTCTATTCTTGCTGCATATCAATATGTCTATCATCGGACGACGAGACGCACGGCGTGCACGCACCCTATGTGACTAAGCTATTTGCTTCGTTATTTTGTAATAAGGACTAGAATAGTTTGTCTGCTTCAGTTTTTCCGCCTCTCTCCACCCGTTGTGTCCGTAAAAGGGACTAAGGGAAAACAAGAATACAGGCAGCAGCGTCTTTCTATTGTATTATCTACCATCTATACTGCGATCCCCGCCCGATCATACGCTTGTCAAGCGTGAGGATTATAGCAATCCCTTCCCTTCTAAGGAGGAGGCCTTTGTTCAGCAGTGGACGTGTTTCGGCTGCTGATGATGATAAAGTCTAAAACTAGTATTATTAGTAATTAATCGCCAAAATGTCGACATAGTATTTTGTGAGTAGATACATTAATTTTAGAACAGAGTGCCCAGTGTTTCCACAGCGTCTGAATACCCCTACCTACTGGTTACTTATGAAGCTTTCTGACAAAAATAAAGGTACATTAATTATATGACACCTTTGATAGCACTATTTGTTATGGTTGAATTACCCAGGTAGCATAGATTTTCTATAAAATTTTCTGTAAAAATTCTACAAAATATTAATGCAAGCAAAATTCCTTTGGTTTCATATGATATGACATAGGTTAAATTGTAATTTGATGAAAAACTAATACAAAATAATAAAAAATAAAAAACAGAAAAAAAATTATAATAATAGTGCAAAATAAATATGCAATAATTTAATGTGCATAATTTAATACTCAAGGCAGCAGTAACATTAGATAGGTAGGGCCTAGGGCATAGCAGTATTGCATGCTCAAAAAAATTGTCCAGGGGTATGTACATAGTTTTATGACAGGGCAGGCATAAAAACCATTTTCCAAAGTGTGCAAATTCTTATGTTTTTATTGTCTATTCAAATATTGTGTCATATCAAAGTCAATATATTTTTATTTTATAATTGAATCAAAATCATAAAAAAAAAGAAGTCCGAGGGTAAGTAAAGTCTTTTTGCCTCTATGGACTGCATGCCACTGCATCCAACAAATGACTTCTGTGATCACCTCTTTGCTAATGCTTTAAGAGGTATCACAATCCAGGCAGCTTAAAGTTCTTTGGTGCTGTAGGACTTCCTTTGACCTATCTGATGCCAATGACTAATGCAGAATTCCTTTGTGCTGCTTGACACTGAGCTTTTATGTCAGGCAAAATTGTCTTCTAGTGAAAGCAGGGATGTACGGTGTTGCTACCATCCATAGGAGACGGACAGCATACCACCAGGAATGCATTATGTTTAATGAAGTTGGTTAATTTTGTACATCCAAAAATTAATGTATGTTTCTGAAAAATGTTTCCATATTTAAAAAAAAAAATATCTGATGTTTCATTATTAATGTCTTACATGATATTAAAATATTACTAAACTTTAAAATATTTGGTATAGTGCTTATTATGCATTACAAAAGTGTAAAGCAACATTATAATACACGATAATAATAAAAGTATACCAACATTCGCACTATAGGAATAGAAGTCACGGTATTTAAACTTAACCATTTCCTGACATGCAGTGTATTGACCAATAAATACATTATATCATATTTCCTGATATGTAGAGCGCAAACATTTTAAATGAAACCCAATACTGTCAACTTTAACTGGAAAGCTAATAACATATTGCAAAATCTACTTACATATCAGCTGAATCGATGTACAAAATAAAATATTCTGCATAACACCAAGTGCACAGGGACTTAAAGAAGGAGAGTTATAGATAGTAAATATGATTAAAAGATGATAGAGCAACCACTACTAGTTAAATTTTAAGACAAATTATTAAAATTAAAAAAAAAAAATATTCAGTCTAAAAATAGATGTAGTACACCGAGCACAGTAATTTTACAAAATTGGAAGTAGTAGTTAGGTACAAGTTGTAAAGACAAACTTAGGTAGGTACTACAGTTTATTTGGGATTCAGCCTGATTGCCTAGCTAGGTTACAAATATATTACCTGTATTTAGGTAAGACTATAATTAAAGTTTTATGTGGGCTTTGTTGCTACTATCTGCCATGCAAATGTTAACAGATTGCATTGTCTCCCACATAATAAGATTTTTTTTTCTGTAAATATGTTTCTGTCTTGAGAACTGTCATATCCCACAGCAGAGTTGCATCTAGTGCCATGTAAGATTGCTTCAGTAGTTTAAATGAAATTCATTAATGAGAATAATTCTATATTTATTTCTCCCACAAACAATAAGAACATGTTATAATTTTATTCATATCTTGATCTTGATTAATGAATAACTTAATAGCAATGCAAATTTGATAGAAACAGCTGAGAATTGCACAAGGTCAATGTATAATTTTAAAGTTAATATACCTACACTCACATAAACAAAACAAGTTCTGGAACTTGCATCCATATTGTAAAAATGGGCAGACATTGTTTAATAACTTGAATAGAAGTGTATGAATCACATATTAATCACTATTTACACTACACTTATTTGTTTGCTCAGATTGTAATGACAATTTAGTGATAAAATAAACTTACCATGGGTAATATAACAATACATCTCAGATGTTCTATACTCTCAGATGTTCACTTTATTAATAAGATGA
This sequence comes from Furcula furcula, assembly GCA_911728495.1. NCBI lineage: Eukaryota > Metazoa > Arthropoda > Insecta > Lepidoptera > Notodontidae > Furcula > Furcula furcula. The sequence goes on from OU452243.1 coordinate 22,463,985, forward strand.
AGCAGCATATCACATAATTATAGGGTTTTTTCTATTGATTTTGTGTGGGATGTTGACTTATTGTGCTATTTTAGACAGATACCCGTGGGTAGCACCCACGTACTTACTAATGGCCAGGTGTATCAGTGTACTTAGTGCGATATATCTCATTAGCAAGTTTATGGGGTTATGTCGTTATAGGTTAAATACACGGAGTGCAATATAAAAGTGAAAGTTTCAAATGGTTACAGCGCTATTCGCGATATCATCGCAAGAAGCGAACGCGAAGCCGACCGGTACGCTATTACTTCTACGGAGAAAACACTTTGCAACGTCACAACGATATCATCATTACCTTGGTTCCCTTGCCCTTTCATCCGCTATAACCGCCACAAACATGAAACAAGAAACAAAACAACAATGTTAGCTATCAGTAAAAGATATCTGTACGCGTATTACGGCTACAAATAAAGTTTAAATGGGAAATACCTGATCTGACACGCCTGCTGACATTGGCCGCGATTTTGTGAATATTGAGCACTTAGGGAAGTCTTTATCACGACAATATCAAAATAAATCACATCAGTTTCACTGCACAAGGTCCGGAGTGTCCGATATTCACTTAATTATTTCTAATATCCGTGTTGTATAAAAATCCGCTGAATGTCCGTACGGATGGATGTTTGCTAATGGCCGACCAACAATGTTGCCAAGTTTTTTTTTCGGTATAATACGGTTATTTGAGAACCGTAAACTGCCGAGGTTTTTCCTCAGAGTAATTAGAATGGAGCTAGTATCGCGTCGATTCCCCGAACAAAGGAGTTGTTGCAAAATGGGCTAGGAATATGTACACCACCTCAAAAAATCGAGAAAAATCCATAGAATCCGGGAAAAATATAAATATTTCGTTTCAATTACTATTTTTGTTGTAATTTTCATTATAATTATCATTTATTTTATATCTATATTCAACATGGCGTCCTAAGATGGCGTCTCACTGATGTCGAATTGAACTGTCAGCCAGCCAGCTGTCAGTAGCTACTGCTGCTGTCACACTTGTCATAATTGGTTGTGTGCTTGTATTGTATATAGTGAATTAATTATCATTGATATTTTAATTATTAAAATGATGTCTGAGAAAACAGAAACAAAAATACAAAGAGTACTGTAATAAAAATACTTATAACGCCATTGATAATAAAAATGATACATGACAGTGACACTTTTCCGCCATGTCACTTTTATGTTATGTGTTGCAATTCTAAGTAAAAATTCTTAAGTTTTACAAGCAAATAAAGCCAAATTAAAGTAAATGGATAGTTAAAACTGTTTTATGTGTGTTTCCCTATTTTAGAGTAAGTATATTGTACAAATTCCTAGCCCAGGCTCCATACATTTTGGAACATCTCTTTTTTCGTGGCACTTTTGCGGGGTGCGGGAGGCGAAGTAAACACACACAGATACAATTTTACGCATACCCACACTATAATAAACTCGCAACACATTCAAAAAGTTACGCACACAAATAAAGAATGACCTGACCATATGACCAAAATTTGGCAGAGGGGTTAGCGCATCATGATCTCTCCAGTGGTATCTCCTCTAAGTATCATTTGTAGAGTTTGTCTAGTCAAAGTTGAGAGTGGAAAAGGGCGGCAAATTAAAAAAAAATAGGTAGTGCAACCCTGTTTAAACTAGGAATAATCATACTTGATACTTTAATATATTTATTATACTTTAGAAGCCCAAGGTCTCTATTGTGTCGATGAAGGCCACGTTTTAATGGGTAAAAGTCTCAAATAACTCTGCCTCCACCCCTACGATTTTTTGAAGGTTTCCTCCTCGACAAAAAAAACGGTGATAGGTCCCTATGAAAGGGTAGGTATTAATGCAGGGTCAGGCAATCTGCCACCAAGCAGCAATGTGTTATCATTGTTTTGTTCCGGCTTGAAGGGCTTTATAGCTGGTATAATCCTTCTGCGGCAGTCTGGTAAAAATTACCACCTCAAAAGACTTAATAACCCATGACTCGGGTGATGAGCGGCAGTTTCATATATAAAACACTAACTGAGAAGCAGTAAAGTGTAGCTGTCTATAGGCACGTATGCCGCTCACCATCAGGCAAACGTGTAACTTGTTACGTCGATTAAAATAAAATAAATAAGATAAATAAAGGTCAAATATTATTTTTTTAAATACTGGATTGCATCGTATACTTAATGCTTATCATTATTCTATGCATTAGAATAGGTTAAAAACAGAATAGAACAAGTTTTTCCTATATTCGTTTAATTTATTAATCGTCATATTACAGGATTTTAAACTGGTTTATCATAATATTTTCTTTTATTCTTGTCTTCGCAATTTCATAAAACTCCTTTTTCGTTTACCATAGAGAACTTGAGCCTGGAACAAAACATTAAATGGTATTTTATAATAATTCATTTGTTCATCATTAACAGATCATAACCTTACTTGTAATATCTGAGATTCCATCAACAGACATTTATACAATACTTTACATTATCCCAACAGACATACATAAAAACAAAATAGTACTAGATAGCGTAATAAAAATCCTATAATCGTTCTGTAAGCTGTAACAGCTCAGTGGGCGAGCGCTTGCCTTGGAATCAAGGTGCGCAGGTTCGAACTCCGGCTCGCACCTTTCACTCGCTTTAATTAATCATGTGCGAATCGTCTTTGTGCGATTGTTACTAGCTTTCGGTGAACATCGTGATGAAACCTGCATGTCTGAGAAAGCCTAACTAGCTTTCGAAAGACGTATGAAGTTCACCAACCCGCACTTGGCCAACGTGGTGGACTATGGCCTAAGCCCCTTCAACTTGAAGGGAGGCCCGTGCCCAGCAGTGGGACATAAACAAGGGCCGGTATTATTATTTATTATTATTAATCGTTCTGTATTTTTCTCTAATGTATGTACCCAACTATCAAGCCAATAAGCAATTATAGAAACATTTAATTACGATAAGATATTCCGCGGTATACACAACTTAGTTCCACATTAACAGTTATATTAATATAATACAACAATATCATACAAATCCTCAACAATTTATTAGTAAGTATCAAGACTAACCTGCAATTTCCGATGTCGATATAGGCAATTTTACGTTTTCATGAAATACAGCATCGGATTCCCTTTTCTTTTGATGGTATTTAATTATCATGTCGTATAACATTTATCTGACACTGCTTTTAATAGTTTAAGATAATATTTAATTTAAAATACGCAGTAATATTCACAACACAATTCACTTTAAAGGTTATGTAAACAACAAATGACATTTGTTGCAATGTTGTCAGTTTCTAAAACCGTAAAACTAGTAGTGTCAACAAAAACTAGACAGACTCTAACTATTATTTTTTACGAGTACGTTAGTATTTAAAAAATAGAAACCAAATATTGTTATCTCTGAATCAAAATTTCGCGCCATGTTTTATCCTAGTTGCAGCATAGTGCGAGGACAGGATTGAATGTACGAAAAAAATTTAGTTCATTCTAGGCTAATCTTAGAGGAGATACCACTGGAGAGATCATGATGCGCTAACCCCTCTGCCAAATTTTGTTCATATGGTCAGGTCAGTCTTTATTTGTGTGCGTGTCTTTTTGAATGTGTTGCGAGTTTATTATAGTGTGGGTATGCGTGAAATTGTATCTGTGTGTGTTTACTTCGCCTCCCGCACCCCGCAAAAGTGCCACGAAAAATTTGTTCGGGGAATCGACGCGATACTAGCTCCATTCTAATTACTCTGAGAGGCTAATGGAGGAAATTCTAATAATTATGAATGATGTTTATTATAATGAAGTTATTGTTATAAAAATAGATTAATGTATCGAGAGTATGGTGTTAAATAACAATAATCTTCTTCTCCTTTTCTTATACATAAAAATCTCGTGTCACGGGGTTTGTGGTCGAACTCCTCCAAAACGGCTTGGCTGATTTTTATGAGATTTTCTTTTTATGTACATATATTTAGTAGGTATGAGGATAGGTCTTAAAGTATATTAAATACCGCTAGGTGAAGCAGCGTTAGGCAGGGTAATTATATAGATGGGTGACCAGACGGTCAATCACCGGTAAGCATTAGACAATGCTCTTTGAACTAAACGTCTCCGTGCTTCGGTTGGAGGGCACAAATAAGGGAGAGCGTAAAATTTGAATCCCGGTTTTAACCGACTTTAAAAAAGGAGGTATGTATTCAACGCGTATGTATATAATACTATTAAAATGAAAAATCCATATATAAATCTCGTATCACGGCATTCGCACTCCTCCAAAACGGCTCGACCAATTTTTATGATTTTTTTTATGTGTATACATAACAATATGGTACCAAGGTATAAGAATAAATAGATGGGCGACGTTTGAACTAACCATATCCGTGCTTCAGAGGGCTACTAAAAAGTTGGTACTGATTTTTAACCGACTTCAAAAAAGGAGGTTATGTTCTCGACGCGTCTAAAGCGGTAACTAGTAAAAAATTAAACGTAATTTTATTCGGGAATTAGCGCGATTTACCTTATATTTATCGGAAGAATCTACTTGGACTATTCCTTGCACATGGAACCTACCACATATTAAACCCTACAGAAACTCCCGCGGATGCACATGAGGATAACTTGGTTTCTCCCGTGGGATTTGCACCCTCAGTGCCTTGCCTTTGAGACTATTATAGCCCCCGGGAAACTGTCACGGTACTCACAGAGACCGAGTCGAAAACCCGCCGATGCATCTTCATCGGAATCGGTATCAACGCATACGTTTGTGCAGTACCTATAATGCAATGCAAAATACATACTGTATACAAATAATACGCAAATCATCGCGCAACTTAGAGGAGATACCACTGGAGAGATCATGATGCGCTAACCCCTCTGCCAAATTTTGTTCATATGTTCAGGTAATTCTTTAATTGTGTGCGTATCTTTTTGAATGTGTTGAGAGTATATTATAGTGTGGGTTTGCGTGAAATTGTATCTGTGTGTGTTTACTTCGCCTCCCGCACCCCGCAAAAGTGCCACGAATAATTTGTTCGGGGTATCGACACGATACTAGTAATGGAGCTAGCTCTATTCTAATTACTCTGAGAGAGATGCGGATGCGGAGTATACCTTGTTTTGCTCGGTGATTCTTTTCCTTCCTTCCAAAAACGAAAAAGTAAGGAAGTGGGATATAATGGAACCTTAGGCTTTTTTTTAAACTAAAAGATTATACATAATAAAAAATATTTCAGTTTACACATTTTATTATAATTATTAATGTCATTTTTTAGTGAAAAAAGAAGAAATTGTTTTAGTCCCGCTAGCTGCTTTTTGTCTGGCTTTTTCTCTAGCAGTTAATGGCTTTTCTTTTTTTACTTCAAGTGTATTATTGTTAGAAATATTAAAAATATTATCCTTATCATCCATTTCTGAAATATCACATTTTATTCTCTTATTTGTTTCATTAGTTTCTACTTCAGACTTCCTTTTCTTTCCTATAGTTTCGATCAAGTCAGGTTTAAAATTAAACCTCTTCTCTAGTGACTTCACAAATTCATCAGGAAGATATTCTGATATTATACCATGGGCATACTTGAGATAGAATTCTGCAAACAAATTAAATTAAAAAATAAATGCTTCAAAATAATAAAGAGAGCTATGATGCCACAGACAGACAGGAGACAAACATAGGGGTCAAACTTATGACACCCTTCAGGTTTGGTTGGGTGTTAATAAACTAAATTGTGTAAAGTAGGTATACTTACTTAATGTGTAAAAAATGGGAAACAACAATGCATAAAGAATTGAATAAATAATAGAAGCTGCTAGCCACAATATATAATAGATTTATATATATGCTAGTATGGTAAGTCTACATGGGAGTTTCAAATAAGTATTGCAAATTGGTCATCTTCCTACTTCCTCCAAAGCATTATTATAGGATCTAGGAAAACATATTACTTAGGTCAATTCAGATTAGTTATGGAACTGGATTAGTTATAGAGATGGTGCTGTAACAGCTCAATGGGCGAGCGCATGCCTTGGAAACAAGGTGCGCAGGTTCGAACCCCGGCTCGCACCTCTGATTTCTTTAATTAATCATGTGCGATCATTGTTAGTAGCTTTCGGTGAACGAAAACATCATGAGGAAACCTGCATGTCTGAGAAAGCCTTACTAGCTTTCGAATGACGTGTGAAGTCCGCCAACCCGCACTTGGCCAGCGTGGTGGACTATGGCCTAAGCCCAATCTTGAAGGGAGGCCCGTGCCCAGCAGTGGGACATAAACAAGGGCTGGTATTATTATTATAGAACTACTCACACAGTAGGCTCTCGGCAGCCGCACTGGCGCGATCCACAAGAGCCCGGAAAGTGTGTGTGTCGCTACCCACTAGTGCGACCCCACCACTGTCTATTGCATCCTGTTTACAACTCTTATATAAATTGGAGTTAATACTGTGTCACGAAAATGCTCGATGCAGTTTGAAATCTAATCTGAATAGATAGATCCATGACAAACTAGAGAATATATCATTAGTACCTTCATCCACATTCTCATTTTTTGTATTGCTTGTCACAAATGTAGCAGATACAGCTCCTGAGGTGACATGTACGTTTTTCTCTCTCAACACTTTGGATAGTGTGTGAACTCTGTGTTCCAACCAGGTAAATGTTTTCTCCTCATTGTATTTATAGGCTTTCATCTCTGGTGCACCCTGATAATAATTACCACTCTATTAAACTCTTTAGCAGGCAATTATAGCTAATCTTTTGATGGTCATCAGAACACTACTTGCCCCAACAATATATCTATACTTATAATAAAACTGTAACAGGTCCAATTCTGTACATTGAAGATATTTTGAAAATTATATTTGGAGGGCATTCTATAACCGATACTGAGGCCGAAAATGTAATTTTTTTAATTTTTGTCTGTCTGTCTGTCTTTCTGTCTGTCTGTCTGTATCACGGCTGAGCATCAAGCTGAAACTACTGAATGGATTCAAATGAAACTTGGCATGATTTGAGATCTTATTACGAGGTAGGACATAGGATACTTTTTATCCCGTAATCTAGCACGGTTCTTCTGGGAGAGGGGATTAAAGTCAAAACGGGTACTTGGTTATACGCTTGGTCCGATTTTATCAATTTTTCTTTATAATATAATAAATATTAGTAAGGGAACACTCATAGAGAGTTGTTATCAAGGTTTTGTAATCGATCGGGTTAAGCAACGTTAGGTAAGGTCATTAAATAGATGGGTGACCGTTTAACGCCATTTGAACTAAACGGGTCCGTGCTTCGAAGAGCAAGTAAAAAGTGGGTCCCAGTTTTTAACCGACTATAAAAAATGAGGTTATGTATTCGATGCGAATGTCTGTTATTCAAAGTTTAGTTAGCGTAAAAATTGCGCAGGCGGAGCTGCGTGGGTCAGCTAGTATATAAATATAATAGTATATAAATATTTTAAAAATTTAATATAATCTGGTTGTCTGTCACTTGTCTGCAATACCACCTGTTAGTTATTTGTGAAAGCACTAGCTGAAAGCATGCCAGAGAAACTCATGCAATGCCAAAGGGGATGAAACAGATGGCTCGCAGTCAGGACATGAGACTCCTCAGAGAAAAAATTGCACTGATCGATGTTGATACCATAGAAATGCTAAGTCAGTGTTGTTATTCTATAAGGTGGTACTTCACCCAAGTTGGTACTATAATTTCCAAGCATGTGATGCCCCTGTCCGCAGTATTCACGCAAATATGTACACCAACTTAATACCTCGGGGATTTTATAAATTTAATATGATTGTTATTATAAGGTTAATCAGTTACGTATTTTTTTGTTTACCTTTAAGTCTGCTATGCTGTCTAAATTGGGTACAAAATCAATTATCTTGGTGAAACCCTTCTCTGATAACAAGTCCTCTAATGGCACTGCTTTATTACTGCATTGTTCTTTTAACCTTGGTATAACTGAAAATATTAAAAATACTATTTATATTTTTACTACTTTTTCTACTATTTAATTATTTTTTTGCATTGCGTATCAAGTGCCTACATCATCACCAGCCGGAAGACGTCCACTGCTGAACATAGGCCACCCCCTTCGAACGACTATTGGCTATTTGCGTCCACCTAGTGGGAGGCCTACCTACGCTGCGTCTTCAGGTTCGTGGTCGCCGCTTGAGAACCTTTCTTCCCCCACGGTTATCGGTTCGCCGAGCGATGCGATGTGAGCCTATATACGCAATGCCTTTTTGATATTGTTTTTTAATATAATTATGTAAGACATTTGAAATGTTCTTCAGGTTCGTGGTTGCCGCTTGAGAACCTTTCTTCCCCCACGGTTATCAGTTCGCCGAGCAATGCGATGGGAGCCTACATACGCAATGCATTTTTGATATTGTTTTTTAATATAATTATGTACATTTAAAATGTTTAAGTTGGCTTGGATAGCCAAATCTGAAACCAGGAATAGCGAAAAATACTTAAAGGAGTCTCAGGCCTAATTTTGATGAACACTAAAGCTACATAATCAGATTTTTGAAAAATCTATATTTCAGGCCAGTAATCATACCCATTGATTTCAGGGACAAAGCACACTATATTATTGCAATATCTGATCCATTATCGTGTTTTAAGACCTACAACCGCGTAATTATAAAGTTAGTTAACATACCTAGGAATAAAGGGTTGATCGGTGTAACCATCTGCAAGCTGCCATCTGATTTGACACTTTCCCCAATGAACCATGATCTGTAGGGCTCATTGAATGATATTATCTCGTACATCTTATGGTTAACATCATCTAAACAGTATTTTGTTGGTCTTCCATGCCCAGGATGCGGCAGCGTTATGATTGTGAAACTATCATTGTCTAGTAAGGCACCTACGAAAATTTACATACATTACGATAAAAAAAAATTAGGTACACATCTATCTAATGATAGTGCATGCAATCGTGAACCTTTGACGAGCAGAGTCCATGAGTTTTCAACGCGTTTCAAGTAGGGTGATGTATTATTAGCTGGTGGAGTGGGTAACTTCTTTTTCGAACGCGTAGTCATGATAATCAAAGTACTCTGTGAAGGTATTAGAATTTTAGAAATAAATACTTAAATAATATCAGTACAGTTTTTCTTTTATTTATTTATCTATCACTCACCCCTCGGATTTGTTTACAAATTACAATACAAGTTCATTTCATTCAACGGCCGAGTCTATTTTAATGATTGAACCATAGAGCAAAGCTCGGTGTTGCAATCATTTAAAAAAACCCCCCTAAACTCGACATAATATTGAAAAGGCCGAGAAATTATCGGCCGGGGTGGCCGGCCCCTGGGACGCCGATTCTCGCTGAGAATCCAATCCAATCTGGCAACACTTATCCTCTAAGGACTTTTAGGTACAATAATTAGACAGGCACTAATGTAGGGCCAATTTAATAGATTATATTTGACATCTGTCAATTTCTTTGTTCTGTCTGTTTCTTTTGTCATTATTATAATAAATATGTTATCGTCATTGAAAACAGATGAGCAAATGTGCAGTCCTAACTTCGAAAAAAAAATTATATTTTATACCATTACAAGGTTACGTTGTTAAATTCTAATGGAGTGTCAAATGTGGTCTATTACAACTACAAGGTTACGTTGTTAAATTTTGATGGAGTGTCAAATGTAGTCAATTAAAGATTAAATTGGCCCTACTTTACAGAGGTTATTATCAGATCCGAAAGGACGATCCTATTTCAATGATGGGACCATTGATTAAATCGTAGACGTAGACAGAATATGACAACTTGTGACAAGACATCTAGCTGGAGTACCGCCGATAAGGACAGAAAATCATCGTAGAACATTCTATTCATTCATTCATTCATTATTTTCTAACACACGGGATATTTATTCAAATGCGGCTATGGTAGTGTAGTGACATGCTGACTAAGGAGAAAGGGCCCGCTCCCGCGCCACCATGCCACAGCACCTCAGTCGTCCCGTAACCCGCACTACCGATACTCGTGATATTTGTGTACCGATACTATTGTACGAATTATTGAGTAAATATATGTGAACATTTCGTGTAGCCTAATTTCGTGAACATTTGTAATTTACCGTAAATAAAACGAACATAAAGTGAAGTGCTAAACTTTGTTTTATTGACAACACCAAGAATTAATAACAATCTCCGCCTATAAGGTCACCACAAGGTAAAACTAAACGGTAAAGTGGTGACCCTAAATTGGACTCGCAAAAGTGAACGATCATTTTTATGGACAGTGTAAATTGTTAAAATAAATTTAACACGGGCGACCCAAAATTTAATCGGTAGTGCGGCATAATAAAATAAATAAAATGACTTCAGAAGACGCTCAAGTTAGCGCTCCAAGTCAAATGTCGGGAATATCGGTACAGGCAAAAATCCCGGAGTTCTGGCAGGATGCGCCCAAAGCTTGGTTCATACAAGCAGAAGCTGCGCTCCAGCCCCAGCACATGTCCGATGATGATAAGTTCCGGATATTGGTAACCAGGATTGGTAAGAATGTGGTACAGCAGCTATTAGGGTTCCTTAGCGACCCACCTGCGGCAAAGAAGTGCCAAGCTTTAAAGAAAAAATTGATCGCCGTGTATGAAGAGTCTGATGAGACCAAGTTGAGAAAGCTCATGGGGGACACTGAGTTAGGAGACCAGAAACCCTCACATTTGTTCCGGCAAATGGAAAGTTTAGCATGCGGAAAAATAGATACAGACGCATTGATTGTTTTATGGCAAGCTCGCTTGCCTACATCAGTGCAAGGTATACTGGCCGTGGCTGACACTGCGGATGAGGAGAAATTGTTGGCAACTGCAGACAAGATTTGGGGGTCAGCAACGCCAGGGCAAGACGTAGCTGGAGTACAGGGACCCAGTACGTTGGGAAATAATAACGCGAAATTAGCAGAGGAAGGCGACCGACTAAGGAAAAGGTTACGTCACCTTGAAACTCGCCCAAGACAAAGGAGTAACCAAGAAAATAATTGGAGTCAGAAGCGATACGAATCAAGGCCGCAACCGGAATACAGAGGCCGTAGGAAAACGCCAGGGGATCCAAATGATCGAATTATCCGCATACGTAGAAGGTGTTTAAAGAGCACAAAAAAGTTGCTACGCAAGGAAATCGTCGCCAGTTCCATAACCTTGCCAACTGTCAAGGTAGAAACTGTGCAGCAACCACAGCCGATGACGCTGCCAGCCCAGGCGAAAGCCGTTTTTACCTGATCGGTTGGTGTTCGCTCAGAACTAGGTAACTAAGTACCACACTGTAAAATGGTACAAAAATGTATTTTTAAACTGATTTATTTTATTGTTTTTACGTTAAAAAAATGTCTATAGGCCGACCGTTTAACTCGTGTATCGCCTGCGCGGTAAGAAGGGAGCGAGGGGAGATGTTAGCGGATGGGTGAAAGGGGTGCGCGGAGCAGAGAGCTTACGTCAAGTGCGGCAGTGCGCTGGCTGTGCTCGCAGCGCGCGGTTGGTGTTTTTGTTACGGACGCTTGAAGATAAACGCACAAGGTATACGACTGCCAAGATAAATCTCAAGATGAATCGCTCTTCCAGTTTTGCGAACAAAATTAACAAGCAAGCTAAACAAATAGCATACAATGTATATTCCTTTTTTAAAGCCAGAAAACAAGATCATAATTCTACAGAGTATCTTGAAGACGTAAACCTAAACAAACTTGTTGCTAAAGCTACAGGACTTTCGGTGACTACCATATGTAAAATAATAAAAGAAGGAAATGAACTGAAAGATGAACAAAATAATGTAAATTTTAAATCACCAAAAAAAATTAAACAATTCCGAAAGAAAAAAATTGAAGTTGACAGTTTTACAGAGTTTGTTGTTAGAAGAAAAATAACTCAATTTTATACGGTTTATAAGAAGGTTCCTACATTAAAAATTTTGAATGCGAAACTCAGAGAAGAAGGAATTTTAAATTGTGGCCGAGAATATTTGAGAACATTGATTCATAAACTTGGCTTTCGATTTAAGAAATGTCAATCAAAAAGAAAATTACTGATTGAACAACCAAACATCGTATCGTGGCGGTGGCGTTATCTTAATGCGATAAAGAAGCACAGAAGAGATCAAAGAAACATTGTTTACCTCGATGAAACATATGTCAATTCGTCATTAAATGTACCGGCGTGTTGGCAATCCAATGAAGAACGAGGGGTGCTGTCGCATATTGGCAAAGGGCCACGTTTAATTATTGTACATGCTGGTGGACAAGCCGGATTTATCGATGGAGCTCTTTTAATTTTTAAATCCAAAAGCAAAACCGGAGATTATCATAGCGATATGAATTTTGTAAACTTCAGCAAATGGACTAAAGAAAAGCTATTGCCAAATTTACCGCCAAGCTCAGTTATTGTTATGGATAATGCCGCATACCACTCGGTACAAGAGGACAAAAAGCCTACAATGACATCCACAAAAGCCACCATGCAAACCTGGCTGCAAAGACACAATGTTGAATTTGATACGTCTCTAAGAAAATGTGATTTATTGAATTTAATCAAACAACACGCGACAGAAAATATTTACAAAATAGATGAAATTTTAAAGGCGGCAGGTCATGAAGTCTTACGACTGCCTCCATATCACCCAGACCTGAACCCAATCGAAATGGTTTGGGGGGATATCAAAGGACAGCTCGCAAAAATTGAAATTGATTCTAATTTAGACAAAAAGAAAAATACACTGGAACAGTTATTTGCCGAATTCTCTGTAGAAAAATGGGTTAACTGCGATAAACATGTACATACTATTGAAGATGAATATTGTCTGCACGATCGCATCGTTGATGAAGAGATGGACCGATTTATTATTAATTTGCAAGATTCTGACTCCTCAAGCTACACAGACAGTGATGATGATTAAAGCGATATGAATATTGGTGACGAATAGTCCTATAAAATTTTTATCTGTGGTTAAATTATTTCTTAAACGGAGTTAATTATTGTTTTATGATTTTGTACCTATGAAGCTATTATAAAATATTTGTAAAACTTAAAAATAAATACTTAAAAAAAGATACTTATTATTTTATTCTTTACCAACAATGTCTATCTCGAGATAAATCTTTGGATTATTGACTCCGTGTGTAGCGTTACCCGCCCCCGCTCCCTTCTTACCGCGCAGGCGATACGCGAGTTAAACGGTCGGCCTATAAGCGAAACTCTGTTTTTGAATTATACTGTTTGGCAGTAAAAATTTTTTTTGTGCGTAGTATTGTGTACGTCTAAGTAGGTACATAAAAGATTTATTGTAACGCAATAAAGGTATCAAAATCAAAATTAAAATATCTTTATTATGCATAGGCCTCACGAGGGCACTTACATATTGTCATTTTTTTAAAACTACCACCGGATCACAACGCGGCCTCTACTGAGAAGATCCGGCAAGAAACTCAGAGGGCTTGTCATTTTTTAATTCAATTAAGTATAATGTTAACAATAAGAATCGCTTTTACAAAAGATGTCTTAAAATTATAAGCTCGCATGAGTATCACAGTTTAAGCCCACGCAGCTTTATCCTCCAGGTAATCCGAGATTTTATAGTAGCCCTTTTTAGACAACCGGCTTTTAATAGTGCTTTTGAATTTATTAATTGGTAGGTCTCGGATATCCTGTGGCAGTTTATTATAGAAACGTATACCTTGGCCCATGAACGAATTACTAATTCTGTGGAGACGCGTGGAGTGTACAGCAAGATTGTGTTTGTTCCGGGTGTTTACATTATAATGGTCACTATTCTTTGCAAAAGCACTAATGTTTTTCTTTACATACAGCAAATTTTCATAAATATATTGTGATATAACCGTTAGAATATTTATTTCTTTAAATTTTTGTCTAAGTGTATCAGTAGGAGCTAAACTGTAAATAGCTCTCATAGCCCTTTTCTGCAGAATAAAAATGGTGTAGAAATCTGCAGAAGATCCCCACAGTAATATACCATAAGACATAATACTGTGAAAATAACTAAAATAAACAATTCTAGCGGTTTCAACATCTGTGACATGTCTAATTTTCTTAACTGCATAAGCCGCCGAGCTAAGCCTACCCGACAGTTTCTCAATATGTGGGCCCCATTGCAACTTGGCATCAACAGTAATGCCCAAGAATACTGTTGAATTTACAGGGTCCAAAATAGCTCCATTGATGTCAACATTGGTTCTCACCTGTCTGACGTTAGGTGTTGTGAATTTTATACATTTTGATTTACTTTCATTTAATTTTAAATTATTAACATTAAACCAATGGACAGCTTTAGATACAACATTGTTCACATCGTCATAATCTTGTAGTCCACGCTTAATTTTAAACAAGAGAGAGGTATCATCCGCGAACAATATAATCTTATGATTGTCCCGTCCAGATTGATTGTGTATGTATAGGCCTAAGCATAGAATAAGGTTAACCGGTTAACTATAAGCATATGTAATAAGTACCTAGCAGTGGCGTGCACTGGGTTATATGACAGGGTAGGCAAAAAGTGACTTCAACCTCATCAGCAGCCGAAACGTCCACTGCTGAACAAAGGCGTCTCCCTTAGCAGCGAGGGGTTGCCATAATCCCCACGCTCGGCAGGCGGCTTGGGGATCGCAGTAAAGGTGGTAGGTAATCCAATAAAAAGACGCTGCTTCTTGCCCGTCTTCTCGTTTTCCCTTTGTCGCCTTTTACGGACACCCAACGGAAGGAGATGGTTGGGTGGTATTCTTACCCGGACACCCCACGGGGACCTAAATTGACATTAATGAATGATGTGAACACAAAACATTTGATGAGTACCTAATACTTATGTTTTTATTTCGAATAAATATATATTCTATTTCACTTCCACTACTAAGACGAAACGTAGGAAGTAAGTACCTACGTTAAAATCCATCCAGCCATTTAGGCCGCAGAGCGTCGTAAAGAACCAGACATACTACACAGTCAATAAAAACAATAATAAAATAAAAAAACTTACAAATATGACTGCGAGTTACTTATCTTGCTTGTACACATACATTTTAAGATGATTATAAATATGCCACCTCAAAATATCAAAAAATTAAATGATATTTAGATTCTATGTTTCCAGCTGGCTAACCGATTGTAAATATACTTTAAATCTAAATATTTTAGATTATTTATCGTGTCGAAAACGCGTGAATTTTTAATTTTTCTATACACTCTTGGCCAGAACATCAATCACACGTTACCACTTCCATTTTCTACTAAGTTTTATAATTTGGAAACACAACACTTAATGCACCGAAAACAATCGTTATCAATCGTATAATAAAAAAATATAGAATAAAAACCAACAAAAAATGGATGTCATTATGAAATCTTGAAGTTTGAACAAACTAGGTATTATCTGTTTAGTATCAATATCCGGAATCCATCTTGAGTCAAGCACCTGTCTTTCAGCCAATAGTGTGCGTTTCCTATTCCCTCTCTGATGTAAGCGCCCTCTAGAGTCTTAGTTTGGAACTACTTACGAGGCGCGTGAGCACCGGGTGATGTTTCATCATTATAGCGTCGTCTT
Organism: Furcula furcula; assembly: GCA_911728495.1. Taxonomy (NCBI): domain Eukaryota; kingdom Metazoa; phylum Arthropoda; class Insecta; order Lepidoptera; family Notodontidae; genus Furcula; species Furcula furcula. The sequence goes on from OU452243.1 coordinate 22,479,548, forward strand.
TCGTGCAATACACTTCAATACTTATAATAAATTCAAATCAGTGTATTCTAGTTAAGTATTTTAGTATAGTACCTCTCTAATGAAAAATTCAACGAGTAGTGAAAGTGTGTCGCAGAATTCACGCCGATCCGGAAAAGAAGATCAAACCGTGAGTTATGTACATTGAACTATTATCCCGACGAGTGGCATTTTAACGGATTTAATATCGCCAAAGCCGCCGTCCATAATAATTATAATACAGACTGTTTATTATTATGATTATTAGGATATATTATGTTATTTTATTTATTATGATTTAAATAACCTGCGGCAGACTAAACAAATACTAAACTTAATTGCCGTGCCCCTCCCTGTTTGTAATGATTTAAATCTAGGCCGAACTGCAGCAAACTAAGCAAATACTAAACATTTATCTTGACTAAAAACAATTTTGTAAGATCCTGTTAATGTACGACCAAAGCAGATTTAATATAAAAAATTACAAGATACCTGCATTTTGTAAATCATTTTTCATAATTTTTATTTCACATGAAGATTGTATACTATTAAATTTACGGGAGTTCCAAAGAATTTAGATAACTACCCTCTGTTTTGTTGAATCAAATGTTGTTTTAACGATACTTAGTAACTGTTTAAAGCATTACTTAACAAGATAGAGACGTTGTTTTCTGAAGGTTTACCGTACAATAATGTAATGGACGGTTTACTTTAAATGGTTTGCGGATGGCGAGCGGATTTGATTAAACTACGTCAAATTTCTGAAAAATTACATCGTGATGTTTTTATGAAAATACCCCCTAGTTCTGCAGTGTTATTTATTGACGAATCTGTTCAAAATTACCTTCAAAAAATTTGGGGGGGCAAGGAAAAAGTTTAATGAACCCCGGACAGTGTCTCAATCACAATCAAAATGCTTTTATAAACATAAGCAAAAACCAGCGACAAGCAAACAAGCGAATGGAAGCGGTATCAAGTACTCGGGTAATCTGGGTGACCAAAGAACATCTGCAAGCTGCCAATTGGGGCGCGACTTTAAATTTTTTTTCGTAAACCACTAAATTCCTTAGTCATGCAAAGTTATCGAACAAAAACATCGCTCGATACGTCAGCGCAGATCCAACTACATAATTTGGAGTTGGGTTGCTTTCAACAGGCAGAATGTACATACAGCTCAATCTACATTCTTCCTGGTACCCAAGTCAAACGGTAGCCACCGCCTAATTTTAAATCTTTAAACAATTGAAAGACTATATAACGAAACCGTTTCGTCTATTAAATATTATTCGTGTCCTAGCATTTTGCAGGACTAGGACTGGATAATGAAACTAAACCTGAGTCTAGCTTAGTTTTAAGTATCAATTGCTCATCATCGTAGATTCCGGGCTCGTATGTCATCACGGTCAAAACAAACACTAACTTTCTTCAGCGCCAAGTACCTTCGCTTCATTAACCGATTGGGTGGCGAAGCGAAGTTTCCGTGCCATCATGGTATCCGGTGCGTGGTATACTGGCAAGATTTTCTTCTGGCAAGAGAATCTGTATATCAGCTAAAGGACGACATAGCTTTTACCATTAAAATCTGTAGGATACTGGGTTAGACGAGAAATCTGTTTTGGTACCGACATAATGCCTCGAGTTTCTCGGCATAACTTGGGACGCAAAACGCAACGCAAAGTCCCGGTCGGTACCACAGTGCCATTCGCTACGCAAAGCACTTCACGAACAGCTCGTAAAAGGCAGTTGTTCCCTCAAACAATCAATCTCTAATGGGGAGTATTGGGGAGACCCAACTTTGCCACATTGTTTTTGTACCGACATAATGCCTCATTTTCGCGGTATGACCTGGGACACAAAACGCAACGCAGTCCCTGTCTGTACCGAAATGCCAATCGCTACACAAATCACTTCACGAACAGCTCGAAAAAGGCAAGTGATCCCTCAAACAATATCAATCTCTAATGGGGAGACTCAACTTTGCCACGTTGTTTTTGTACCGACAAAATGCCTCATTTTCGCGGTATGACCTGGGACACAAAACGCAACGCAGTCCCTGTCTGTACCGAAATGCCAATCGCTACACAAATCACTTCACGAACAGCTCGAAAAAGGCAAGTGATCCCTCAAACAATATCAATCTCTAATGGGGAGACTCAACTTTGCCACGTTGTTTTTGTACCGACAAAATGCCTCATTTTCTCGGTATGACCTGGGACACAAAACGAAACGCAGTCCCTGTCTGAACCGAAGTGCCAATCGCTACGCAAAGCAGTTTACGAACAGTTTTAAAAAGGTAATTAGTCCCTCAAACAATATCAATCATAGACAGGAAGACTCAACTTTGCCACTTTCGTCACACCGAGAGGCCAGCTTCACTGTCGCACACTTCAGTAGACAGTTGCTAGCGAACCAACCTTACCCTCAAGTTCGCATTCCTTAGCCATTATATGATTGAGAAATGCTATCGGAGAATTTCTGCTAGTATACGCAAGTGCAATAACTCACTTGTTAACACACACACACACACACAGATGCAACTGATTCGGCTGGATAGCACGCCTGGACGAAAAAGACATAGTAGGTACCTGGACAGAAACCCAAATGTCAAAAGTCCAAAAGGAAATATTCGCCGTATAGGCAACCACAGTGCAGGGGCAGCAACAACTAGTGAATGCTCATATACTTCTCCAGACAGACAATCGGACCGTTGTCTTATATAACTAAGGAAATCGGGACCAAATCAAATGTTTCTCGAACAAACTCAACTTCTTCTTTTTTAGACAAACTGAACATTTGCCTTCAGGCTCAGTATTTTCCAGGCATGTTTAATGTACGCTCTTACCGAAAAGCTCTTCCCGTGCTGTGACATCTCACATCAATAGCAACAGAAAGAGTAGCTATTACAGATGTGTGGCACACTGAAAATAGATCTGTTCGCCTCGAGAACAGCACGTGTCACACCAAAATATGCATCAGCAGACGTCCAGGATCAACATGTCTTATGATGCGTTTTGCCACCCATGGCATTACAGTCTTGCAAGGTTATTTCCACCTTTAAACCCTATTTCAACAGTAGGTGCTGAACCACCTGAATCGAGCCAGCGGACTGTATCTACTGATAGTGGAATAATGGATTTTGGTTTCTAGATGCATAACGCAGAATTTTACATTCGTATTATCTGATTTCATATCTAGCACAGAGCATCTAGCCTATACACTGTCACAGGCACACATCCACCAAAGGTTAAGACTTCCAATTTGAAGTATGACTAATTTTGGGAGCAATACTCATTATCTGGAAGGACAGATCAGGAACAAAAACTTTTAATGTGAAGCTGGCGGAGTTGAATAACCAGCTGGGAGCCGAAGTTCAAAATGGTACGAGTTGAATTCTATAAAATATATCTTCAAATTTCTTTAGCATATGTTTAAAGCTTTTACATTTGCTCGTGAAAAGCATATTAAGCCTCCTAATGGGAATCTAAAATTGCTGTTATATTATAATGTTCTAAATGAAAATATATTCACTAGAAATTAATCAAAAGTAGCCATGTTACTGCTATTAGCATCAGATTTTAGAGTACATAATGCGTATTGAAAGCCATAGTTTAATAATTATGTTATTTTATGGCCAGCTTTTGGTTCGAAAACCAATAGCGAGAGACAGTCTGATAGAAATTTAAATGCGGTGTTATGGATCAGACAATTGTTGACGTTAACCTTGACTCGACATACCGAAATTAATAATTTGTCTATCCAGAAACATTATTGGCGGCTGGATAAATTCTCTAATGGCATATGCTAGAATCAAAGCCTCACCAGGCTCTGTAGGCCCAGCTGTAGCATCCCTAAACGGGTGACAGGTTAGTTATAATATCTTTTATTTGCGCAAATACTACACATTGTTATTGATAAAATCCTCATATCAGGAAACTGGAAGACTGTACTGTACACCTTCCAAAATTACTATCTGAAGATCACATTTTATTATTGCCATTTACCTTACTTTGATCCCATTCATTATTTTTCACACAGTAGGTAGTATTATTTTGCATTTACAAACTTAATTAGTGTACATACTTAGTGCCTAGTCGTACTTCCTAAAATAAAAATGAAGTATGGATTTTTAATTACTATTATTTAATCGAACATAATAATTCATGTTATATCTGATTTAAATTTTATGATTTTTAATAATATAACCTATTCTTACACATTATAGCGTCTATTGCAAGCTACATAGCTTACACACCAGGTGATAACAAACAAATCACTCAAGATGGATTCCGGATATTGATACTAAACAGATAATAGAGAGTTTTTCATAAAATAAAACTTACCTATTATCTTTTCATCAATATCCGGAATCCAGGTAAGCCCTACCTGGTGCATCATGAGTGCCATAATGATGAAACATCACCCGGTGCTCACGCGCCTCGTAAGTAGTTCCAAACTAAGACTCTAGAGGGCGCTTACATCAGAGAGGGAATAGGAAACGCACACTATTGGCTGAAAGACAGGTGCTTGACTCAAGATGGATTCCGGATATTGATGAAAAGATAATAGGTAAGTTTTATTTTATGAAAAACTCTCTATTTTATAATTTGTAGTATTTTTCATTCATCGATCACCCATTCTCACTCATCCATCCCGTTCGATGCATTGGGCTAAGATTGAGCTGCTATTGGTCAACATTTCTTTAGTCCTTCCTCCGAGGTCGTCATTGCTGCCGAGAGCACCCGAGCAGACCCGAGCACACCCGAGAGGCACTGTCTATTTTTGCATGGTGTGCGTGACATTTATACTGTTTGATTGGTCGGCGTGCCTACTGGTGTGTGTAAGTTTGTTAGAAAAAAATCTGTGAATGTGTGGGAATTAAGAGTTTCGATCTTAAAATCTTAAAATTTTGAGTAGCGGGCCTCGCGGTTTGGCGCGCGGGAAATTTAAATCTCCGCGTATCTAGGAACTAGGAATAGTTTAATGCCCGTTTTTCGCGAGCTTTTGCTTATTTATAATGATGAAATAATTCAAAACAAAATGTTATTGAGCAGATAAATTATTTTTGTTATCATGTATTGTTCCGGAAATCACAGGGTAGGCAAACACTTTTTGCCTATATGGACTGCACGCCACTGGTACCTAGGTATATAGAATTAGAATAATGTATTACTGCTCTACCCTTTGTTTTAAGGTAGCGTAATACTAAGTTTTATAACTTTGTTGTTTAAAGTGTACAAGTAGGTATGTCAATGTTGAGTCGATACGCGATAACAGCGCGATCGTGTTTCGTTCCAGACATTGTTATTGTAGCTCGAAGTACTTGTCATGTAAGCGAATAGTTTTGTCGATAGCGTAGTGGTTACAAAGGTAGGATTTGGAATTAAAAGGATTGGGATTCAATTAAAATAGAGAAAAAATTATTTTTTTTTTAGAAAAAGGGGAGGAATAGTGTAGTGACATGCTGACTAAGGAGAAAGGGCCCGCTCCCGCGCCACCATGCCACAGCACCTCAGTCGTCCCGTAACCCGCACTACCGATACTCGTGATATTTGTGTACCGATACTATTGTACGAATTATTGAGTAAATATATGTGAACATTTCGTGTAACCTAATTTCGTGAACATTTGTAATTTACCGTAAATAAAACGAACATAAAGTGAAGTGCAAAACTTTGTTTTATTGATAACTCCAAGGACAATTAACAATCGCAACAACCAGGTTTGGACACACACACACCCATAAGGACACCCCTCAGGTAAACATACGGTAAAGTAGTTTATACGATATTTATTTATTTTAATCAAGGTGTTGCAATCCTTCCGAAAACACGAAAACACTATAGGGTTATTACACCTTCCTAAATTTAGGAAGGTAAATGAGTTAGTCACTGAATTCAGTGAAGGGTAATCGCATTTATCAAGCTAGGATTCTAAATTCAGACGTAAGGATGGTTTCTAACTGACCAAATCCTAATTAGAAACGCATCTATGAAGGTGTAATCGCATTTAGTCACTGAATTTCAACGCATGGCGACTCGCCATGCGTGAGGACGTGTAGGTAGGTGTGTTAAGTACGAGTATACAAAAAGTGAATTGCGGGTTTCATTTTTATTTAAGGAAACACTTAAAGACAGTTGATAACAAATTTTGGCAGTCGATCAGGTTTATCAACGGTAGGCAAGGTCATTACAAAGATGAGTGACCGTTTAATGCCATTTGAATTAAGCGTCTCCCTACTTTGGAGGACATTTAAAAAAAAGTGGTTTATAGTATTTAACCGACTTCACAAAAAAAGAGGTTATGTACGAGAGATAATATGCCTTTTAAGTTTTGTCGTTTGAAGAAAAAAACACAACTAGAACCTTATAGTACTTTTTATTGTTTTTCAAAGTATTCACCACGTAGCTTAATACACTTTTCCATTCGCTCAAACCAGTTATTATAACATTTATTCCACTCTTAAGTGCGGGTGTTCAAAATGGCTGACTTGAAAGCGTCGACTGCTTCTTCTCCGGACTGGAACCTTTGACCACGAAGACTTTTCTTAATTTTAAGAAATGTAAAGAAATTGTTAGGGCTTAGGTGAGGACTGTATGGAGAATGGTCAAGAATTTCTACTTTTTCCTGCTTCAAATACTCAATCGTTTGACGAGCGCTGTGTGAACTTGCGTTGTCGTGGTGCAGGATGATGCGTCGCCTTGAGTTAGATTTTCGAAGTTCGGCGATGACTTGTGCTGCGTTAACCGTTCTACGATCTTCAAGTGCAATAGTAGCAACATGGCCGGTTTTTCCAACGAACGTGGTCACCATCTTCTTTGAAGTGCTTCGAGAACGAACAACTTTAGTCGGCTTTGGCTCGTCTTGAAAGAACCAGATTGTAGATTGTTGTTTGGAATCAGGATCGTAGGCATAGGTCCAAGATTCGTCACCACTGATGATATCGTAGACGTGATTGGACTATCCTCGGTTGAACCTTTGCAGAGTTTTCTTACACCATCTGACGCGGGCCGCCTTGTGATCGTCGGAAAGCTGATGCGGTATCCAACGGCAAACTAACTTTCTCACACCAAGCGCTTCATGCAAGATCTTCTGAATGGTTGTCCCTGAGATGCCTAATAGAGCCTCTATCTCTCGATACGTCACATGACGATCTTCGAGAATTAGTTGTGTCACAGCAATGATGTTATCTTCAGTGAAGGCGGATTTTGGGCGTCCTTCGCGAGATTTGTCACTAACACTAGTATGTCCACGCTGGAATTCTAATTACCAGCGTTCGACATTCCGCAGACATGGGGCTTCATCACTGAACACAGTTGTTAGCTCTTCAAAACACTGAAGCCGTGTCAGGCCTCTTCTAAAGTTGTAGGAAATTATTGCACGAAGATTTTCCTTAGAAAGTGTAAGCCTGGGTTTCACCTGCCTGAGTGTTCCCCAGGATTACAAAGGGAAGATGTTGTCCTCTATTAGGTTCTAGGTGGTTGAAAATAAAAATGCAGTGAATATGTTAGTTACAGGTATTTATTATTTATTCTCATCAGATATAAATAACTATTTGCTAGCTCAACCAGAGGGGCTGGTAGGTTCTAAAATGTACTCCTTAATTATCCTACCTAGCAACTAACCTTGCAACCTAAGAACGCTTATTACATACAGGTGTTGTTGTATGTCGAGTAAAAGTTTATAAAGACAACACTTCCTAAGAAAGTTAATTTAAATTATATATGCCAATAATATACTATGGTTGTACCACCAATCCTGCCATGTCAGATAAAAGAAACTTTACAAGTTTATATGGTGAAAAGATAGAAATATAATTTCAGTACCTTGATATTATTAAATTGAACCTTCCTTCAAAGCGATGCTGCTGTCTTGTGTCCAAAGGCCATCCTCAAGCGTACCTCAGCATTCACATGCAGAAGCCGGATTTATTCCGGTGTGATGAACATCAAGCACAGAGGGTGAACATCCTCTACGGGGTGCTGATGGGATGTAGTCCAATAAAGACTTACATCACTTTTTGAATTAATAAATTCTTAAAATCAAATTGAATCCCATTCCACAGATGGCTGCTGTTCCTACATCAGTCACTGTGGTCCCCACGACCAACGATTCAAGAAGCCATGTGCTTCTTTTAAAAAAATATAAATTGGAAACCAATTATTGTGAACGATGAACTTATATTTTATAAAATGTACTACGGAGGTGACCTTCCTAGGTCAAAGCCTCCATTGCCAAGCTTTCTTCCAGAAGTATTTCGTATCCGGCTAAACCAGCTAATGGGGTTGCCAGGACTATCCTTCAAATTCCACACGGAATCGAATAAATTACACTGTTTATGTCACTTTCTCACAAACTAGTGATTGAATATTACTCTGGAGAGTAATATAACTTACAATTAAACATTGTATGTTAAACTACACGTTCTGTTTAACTCATATCCTAGTTTTTAAATGTTGGAAACATAACCAACTTCTAAATAAATAGTACTAACATCAGCTGTCAGAAAAACCTGACAACACTGAACCCAAAGAGTATATAAACAAAGTGAAATGAATGTTCCCATTCACGCATCAAGTAATGGTCATTCTCTTACAAATATAATTATTATCTTTATTAATTAATTACAATGAAATTTGAAAATTCACCACGTGACAATACCCCCTCACCTAAGAGAAGTCGCTGCCCTCAGCGACCTTTCTACTAACCAAGTCCAACTGAAATTGCATTCCATCAACCAAAACCAAAACAAAACCCTAATTAGTAAACCATTTACTAATCCATAACTGAATACTGTTTAACTTTTACCTGTGACTAACAAGTAAAAAAATGTACTATATAAGTACTAAAGTTTTCCTGTACCTACTGGTACTGAAAAAAGAAAGTAAAAAATGAAAATAAACAAACTCCTGCCTCTTCGAGGTCCTTGGAGAAAAAATAATAAAAAAACATTTTCTGGAACAATAAAATAGAAAGAACCAAAACCCAAAAAAAAACAAAAATAAGAAATGCTATCCAGCCATCAGTAATCCAAACCTAACAAAAACCCAAAACACCCAGGACAGTTGTTTTCCTAACAAATAATTAATAATAGCCCTTCAGTCCGGGGGCAATAAAATAAGATCACAACCTTTGTGTTCTTATACAAAACAAAACCAAGCCAACATATTTGTGGCAAGGCCAAACAATGGTAACAATACCAAACAATGGTAAGAGGACGAAAACCCAAACCAAACAAACCAACCTATGGTTCCATAGTGCACTCTGTCAGAGTACCTTATGTACCAGGTGTACTAAAAAATAAAACCGTACTATTAAAAAGTAGTAATCTACTATGTATACTGTATAGTATAAAAAAACAAATAAAAGTAGTAATCTACATGTAAATTTTCATTGCACTATTTTTGCAATGTTCGATCACAAAATTGGTTTCCTTAAAAATAAAAGAATTCTAAGAAATAAAATAATATGTAATTCAAGACAGTTATTATACCAACCATACCTTATACACTCTTCTAACATAAACTCCCTTCTATATCCCGCATACATTCTTCCACTTACAGAAAATTGTCAAGACAGACTCTGCTGTTCGACAAACACATTTAACTTTAAGTGTTATATTGGTTAGTAAGCCCAATTAACACCAAATAAACTGTACTTAATATTGATTTATTTCTTGAAATCTTTGACGTGCCAAGAACCCAACGGGTGGCCGTCTAAACGTTCCAATTCGTATACCAAAGGCGATAAAACCTTACGAATTCGACATTTTTCATATTTGGGCGAAAGTTTCGCCATTTTAAATTTACTCGCATCACTATGCGTGTAACAACGTTTCCAAACAACATCTCCAACAGAATACTTTGCTTCTCTCCTACGCAGATTATAATGTGTAGAGTTTGCAGCATGTGCCTTAAGAAGTTGAACTCTAACATCCTCAAAAATCGACTTCAAACAACCAAATTCACCTGCATAGTTTTCCCTAGGTACACATACCTCATAATCTTTTTCCGGATCCTTATAAAAGTTACCATTTATTATGGGCTCCCTAGCATGTACTAAGAAAAAAGGTGAAAACCCTGTCGACTCATTGACTGCGCTATTTATAGCAAATTGTATTCTAAGGAGTTGTTCATCCCATGTACGATGATTATCTTGTACATAAGATGCAACAGCGGTCATAACCGTTTTATTGTAACGTTCTACCAAATTTACCTGCGGCGTATACAGAGGGCAATAGTGGAGATTAGGGATGTTATAACGTTTTATCAACTGACGGAATTCAGATCCTGTGAATTGCACTCCATTATCTGCAATTACAGTTTCTGGGACACCGTGAGCCAATATGACGTAATTTTCAAAGTGCTTAGCCACTAAAGCGCTTGTTGCTCGACGCAAGGGAAATAACAACGTGAACTTGGAAAAACAACAAGTCACTACTAAAAGAAAAGTGAAACCAGAACGTGAACGAGGTAGAGGACCGACCAAATCTATTGAAACAACCTGGAAAGGTCTAGAACAAACCTTAGGTTTACCCATTAAATCAGGTGTAGGTTTTGTTGAATGTTTATAGGCTGAACACACATCACAATTTTTAATAAATTCCTGTATGTCTTTATACATACCAGGCCAAAAATATGACAGACAGACTCGCCTGTGAGTTTTAAATACTCCTAGGTGAGCTGCTGTTGGTTCACAATGATTTAATTTAATAATTTCTTGTCTAAGATTTTTTCGAATTACTTCTTTCCAATCAAATTCACTAGTTAAGTTATATTTACTTTTACTAAAACGATATAATTTATTGTCTTTTACACTAAAATTTGGAAAATTAGTAGGATGTGTTTTACAACCGTTAAAAATTCGATCATACCATTCGTCACTCACAATATCTGTGTCTGTGTTAATAATTTCAACTTTCATTAACCTTGATAATGCATCAGGAACTACATTATCGGTGCCTTTTCGGTGCTCAATTTCGAAATTAAATTGTGAAAGTCTACATCCCCAACGAGCTAACCTGCCTGAAGGGTTTTCTAAATTCATGAACCATCTTAACGATGCATGATCTGTAACAACTTTAAAAGGACGAGATCCTAAGTATGCCTGAAATTTCTCTACAGCATAGATGACGGCGAGTGCCTCTCTTTCTGTAGCACTATAGTTTCGTTCAGCCTTTGACAGCGAACGACTTACATAAGCTATAGGATGTTCGTGGCCATCTATATTCTGACTGAGCATTCCACCTAGACCATATGCTGAAGCATCGCAGTGTACTAAAAACGGTTTTTCAAAATCCGGAACAGCTAGGATTGGGGCTGAGATCAAAGCATTTTTTAATGTTTTGAATGCTTCTTCTGCCTCCTCATTCCAATTAAATTCTGGTGCATTTTTACCTCTGCTGGTCAGCTTATTAAGTGGCGCAGCTATAGTCGAAAAATTTCTAATAAAGCGACGATACCATGAACATGTACCTAAAAACATTTTCACCTCTTTTACTGAAGAAGGTGTAGGAAAATTCAAAATTGCGGCTACCTTTTCTGGATCCGTTCTAAGACCGTATTCATCTACTACGTGTCCTACCGATGAAGGTTCTGAAACCCCGATGGATTTTTCTAACAACGAACAGCTACTATCAATATTTTTGAAAAGATCTACCTTTTTCTTCATAATTTCTGGAACATCAGACGTGACACGACGTACACGATGATATAAATGATACCCTAAGGAATGAGCACGACTAAGGTTATATCTATCTTTCTGCGACTCAAGTTTTTGAATAATGTTGAGCAGCTGCTGATATTTATCTGAAATTACCTTTAATTCCTCTTCCGCAGAAAAATCGGTTTCTAAAATTTCATCCGATGAGCACTCTTTAGCAAGTGATCTTAACTGTTTACGAAGACCTACTACTGTTGTTGAAGGTGTCTCTGAACGAATAGTAACTTCATACGTCAATTCATCTTTTAATAAAGAATGAAATTGTATTTTTCTATGCTCCATATTAATTGAAAATTAAAAAAAATTGTCACAAAAAAACTAAAATGTTAAAGTGAAAGTTACTAAAAATTTACTTTCAAAAGAAAAAACCAGCGGCAACAAGGTGGTACAATTTACAATATTTCTATTATAAATAAAAATAAGATTGCTTATTAACCCTTATTGTAAAATAAAGTATAATACTATCTATTGAATATTAATTAACACTTGTTAAATAAATTAATAGTTAATGACTTATTTACCAGTATCGCTTACACAAAATAAAAATTACTATGTATTTATACACTAATACATAAATGCACAATGCAAGGTACTAACAAGTTAACTTTGGCACTAACAAAATAAACTGACTGGCGGTGGCACAAAATTGAACTAAAAATGAATAATTAAGGAGATTTTATTCACAAGTTGATGCCATTTGTAACCCTTAACAAGTGGACACCATTTGTAAACCTTTAATAATGAGTGGGCGCCATTTGTAAAATATAGGGCTAGTGGGTTCTAAGATGTACTCCTTAATTATCCTACCTAGCAACTAACCTTGCAACCTAAGAACGCTTATTACATACAGGTGTTGTTGTATGTCGAGTAAAAGTTTATAAAGACAACACTTCCTAAGAAAGTTAATTTAAATTATATATGCCAATAATATACTATGGTTGTACCACCAATCCTGCCATGTCAGATAAAAGAAACTTTACAAGTTTATATGGTGAAAAGATAGAAATATAATTTCAGTACCTTGATATTATTAAATTGAACCTTCCTTCAAAGCGATGCTGCTGTCTTGTGTCCAAAGGCCATCCTCAAGCGTACCTCAGCATTCACATGCAGAAGCCGGATTTATTCCGGTGTGATGAACATCAAGCACAGAGGGTGAACATCCTCTACGGGGTGCTGATGGGATGTAGTCCAATAAAGACTTACATCACTTTTTGAATTAATAAATTCTTAAAATCAAATTGAATCCCATTCCACAGATGGCTGCTGTTCCTACATCAGTCACTGTGGTCCCCACGACCAACGATTCAAGAAGCCATGTGCTTCTTTTAAAAAAATATAAATTGGAAACCAATTATTGTGAACGATGAACTTATATTTTATAAAATGTACTACGGAGGTGACCTTCCTAGGTCAAAGCCTCCATTGCCAAGCTTTCTTCCAGAAGTATTTCGTATCCGGCTAAACCAGCTAATGGGGTTGCCAGGACTATCCTTCAAATTCCACACGGAATCGAATAAATTACACTGTTTATGTCACTTTCTCACAAACTAGTGATTGAATATTACTCTGGAGAGTAATATAACTTACAATTAAACATTGTATGTTAAACTACACGTTCTGTTTAACTCATATCCTAGTTTTTAAATGTTGGAAACATAACCAACTTCTAAATAAATAGTACTAACATCAGCTGTCAGAAAAACCTGACAACACTGAACCCAAAGAGTATATAAACAAAGTGAAATGAATGTTCCCATTCACGCATCAAGTAATGGTCATTCTCTTACAAATATAATTATTATCTTTATTAATTAATTACAATGAAATTTGAAAATTCACCACGTGACAAAAGATTCATTTTCGTACGTAACCTCATAGATTCCAATCGACGCTGTGACTAAACAATAGCATTAATCCTAATACTTTCAACTGTTTTGAGATTCAAAATTTAAACACATTCGAATGCTGGGCCCGTTGGTCTAGTGGTGCCCTGATTGCTGTCGTGGGTTCGATGTCCACCAAGTGTCTGGGTATTATTCATCTATTTAAGTATGTATTTACAAAAAAAAAGTATTTAAGTATTAGTATCAGTAGTCTGGTTTCCATAGTACAGGCTCTGGATGGCTATAAAATCGGGATCGGTAACCACCGGAACGCTCTTTGACCCAGTTGGATCCATTGTGCTTTTTTTTTGGGGATGATAGACGCTGTTAGCCGCAGATGGCCATTACAGCTTCACCGGACAATAGGAGGCGAGCGCTTAAAGCGCTCTAGCCTTTACGGCACAAGTAGCGACGAGCTCAAGGGCACCTCAGGGAGGCACGGCTTCGGCTTGGGCTGTCGCTTAAGAGAGGGCTGAGTTTACCACTGGTTCACAACGCGCCCCCACTGAGAGGAACCGGCAAGAAACTCAGTGGGGTGATGCACGTCGTTGAGGTCGCATACGTACGACCCTTCGGCCTCGCCGGCGAGACCGGTGTCTGATAGCTAGTGTAGCATACGGTTGTCGGGGAGGATTCAGCGCATCCCGGTCCAATAGGACCGTCATGGGGTCAGGAGGGTCGAGCAGTACGTGCCGTGGTCTGCGGCGCGAGTCAGAAGGACTAGGGGTGTAATCGGCGGCGGCGCGGATTAAACTGTTCGCGTGACGGGACGCGGATTCAAAGTAGCGTTTCGACGCTTCTTTGAGGAACTTACGAAGGGGATCTAACTTGAAATCGGAATGCAGATCTACGTGCCGCATGTACCACGGGGCACCGACGGCACGTCGGAGGAAACGATTCTGGATAACCTGGAGGCTATCCATATGGGTGCGGGCGGCGTTCGTGAAAATTACACTCGCGTAGGTCATGATAGGGCGAATGCAAGCTTTGTATAATCTCAACTTATTTCTAAGCGACATTTTACTCCGCTTGCAGAGAAGGGGATACAGGCGACCTAATACGAAAGCCGCTCGATTGTGGAAGGACCTAATGTGCGGGCCGAAAGTCATGGCGGAGTCCAAGGTGACTCCGAGGTACTTAACCGGATCCATTGTGCATAACCTACCACCTACCTAAAACATTTAGGTATCGTAAAAAAGCGCGGGCAGAGCAGCGCGGTCAGTTAATACTCAATATTTTAGAGTTCTATAGGATACGATATCTATGGGATAAAAAATATAAAATCTTTATGTAATAAAAATGTACGGAATGAGGGCAATGAGGGATTTAAAGTGCTTCTGAATGTATATAGAAATATAGAAAAATCCGCTTTACAAAAGAAAATTAAAAGAAAGTTTGGTATATTTGATTGATCGCAATTATGTCTCTTGATTTTACTCTATGGTTCCACTTGACAGTGTCAAGTTGACACTTCCATCATTAAAATAGGACAAACAAAATACCGGCAAATCGCACGTTTGGAATTTTTATCTAAGCTAAGATTTCATCAAAGAGAATACGAATTGAATTATTACGCTCGTTCGCAATAAAAGTCTCCGGTATAAGAAAAAAAATAATCATGCAAGCTTTCTTAAAAACTGGTAAAATATCTGCATCTGATAAACCTTCATCATCTGGTGTGAAATCGGCGAATAAGAAAAAGCCCCCTGCGCCATGGGTTGAAAAATAGTAAGTACTTCCTACCTCGTATTCGTATTGTAATTGTAAATAGGTAACTGATTCCACTAAAATAACTGCCTAATTCCAGCCGGCCTAAAACTATCGACGATATTGTTGACCAAGGGGAAGTAGTACAAGTGTTAAGGGAATGTTTATCTGGCGGGGATCTGCCGCATTTGCTGTTCTATGGCCCACCAGGTACGGGCAAAACGAGCGCAATCCTTGCCGCAGCCAGACAGCTGTTCGGTGATATAAGTCGTGACCGCGTATTGGAACTAAATGCTTCAGATGAGCGTGGGATTCAGGTGGTCAGGGACAAAGTGAAGGCTTTTGCTCAGCTTACTGTCAGCAGTACAAGACCTGAGTAAGTTGCATTTACTTTGATTTATGTTTTTTAATATTCAGCTATGTCAAAATTGCTTTTCTGATTGAGTATTTTAATTATTAGATGAACTGATTTTTACTTACAAGATTAGTTACTTGTGTTTATATTTGCAGTTTGGAAAACAGTAGTTTATAAATTATGTTTTGACAGAGACTATAATTACTATGGTTTTCATTTAGTAATTCAACACACATTTCAGCATTCCAATTTATGCTATTTATTCTGTGTCAGTCTTATTTCAAATGTGGACTGTATTTTTGCTTCCTGTTGTTATTTTGCCAGCAGATAGCAAAAAGCTGTAAATAAAAAAAAAAACTGTTGATAAAAATTTAAAGCAACAAACATGGAAATAATTGGTAGTGTTAAATAACTCATTGACTATTGATGGATATTAATTCCTTTCATATTTTTTTTACTTAACATTAAGCTACTGCAATGTTTTATATGTACTTATAATTTAATTATTTTATTTATTAAGCAAACAACAAGTCACACAGTGGCTTGAGTAAATACAATACAGAGGCAGTTGGATACATCAAACATTGTAGACTTAGTTACAGATTGCCCTGACATTTAGTTGGTGCACTGGAGTCGTTTGTTGGCTAAACATGTCATAGTAGATTCTGATTTGTATGTAAAACTTGAAGTTTAGCTGTATGTATTCACAGAAATAAATTTGACAATCATTGATAATTCATTAGACTTACTTATTACTTTGTCTAGTTTAAAGCCATCAAGCCAAAATAACAGATAAATCACCCAGATTAAAATAATTTTTGATTTGTAATCCATGTTCTCAGTGGCAGGCCCTGTCCCCCATACAAGCTAGTTATTCTGGATGAAGCAGATTCCATGACAACAGCAGCCCAGGCAGCATTGAGACGTACAATGGAGAAGGAGACGCGAACAACACGCTTCTGTCTCATATGCAATTATGTATCGCGTATCATTCCACCTATCACCAGTAGATGCTCCAAGTTCCGGTTCAAGCCGTTGGCCAGGGAAAATGTTATAAAGAGGTAATATCATTTATTTTCGGTCAGTTCCGTCATTTGTATTTCAGTTAGACTTGCAATAAATTTAGCTGTTACACATTTTAGTTCATCACCAGACGGAAGACGTCAACTGCTGAACATAGGCCTCCCCATTCGAACGCCACAATGAACGACAATTGGCTATTTGCATCCACCGGTTACCTGCGACGCGCACAATGTCGTCTGTCCACCTAGTGGGAGGCCTACCTACACTGCGTCTTCCGGTTCGTGGTCGCCACTCAAGAACATTTCTTCCCCATCGGTTATCGGTTCGCCGAGCGATGTGGCCTGCCCATTGCCACTTCAACTTGCAGATTTTAAGAGCTATGTCGGTGACCTTGGTTCTTCGGCGAATCTCCTCATTCCGGATTCTGTCGCGCAAAGAAACTCCGATCATAGCTCTCTCCATAGCTCGTTGTGTGACTCTGAGCTTATCTAGAAAGACAACAGTTAGGTGACATTTTAGTTAATGTAGGGCCAATTTAATAGATGACATTTGACATCTGTCAGTGTCTTTGTTTTGTCTGTTTCATAATTGAAAAAAGTTAAGCAATTGTGCACTCCTAATTTAAAAAAATAATAATTATCCTTACAGGGATCCCCAAGCCGCCTGCCAAGCGTGGGGATTATGGCAACCCCCTCCTCCTAAGGGTTATATTGTTAGTTAAATTTTGATGAAGTGTCAAATGTGATCTATTAAATTGGCCCTACTTTAATAACAAGAACACAAGTTGGGGTCAGTAGCATGAACAATAATTATGGTGTAGCCATTAGCCATAATTTCAGTGTTGTGAAAAGCAAGGAAACTTACTTGAACTTTATTAGGTAGAAGGTCTCTTACATAAGAGGCCAGATAGGTAGATACAAAGCAGTAGTGTATTATTGTTTTTTTGCCCAACTGCCCCAGAAGGAGGGCTATGTTATTTGAGAGTATGTATGTATGTCCTATTGCTAAACGGCTCAATGGATTTTGTCTTATGATATGCCATAAGATTTGTATTAATTGTGGGAGTGACAGCTATATATTTTTTCAAGAAAATTAACTATGATGGCTGTCAGTATTGTATTCTTTTTCCTTTCAAAAACATCAATATCATATGAAATGATTTTTATCATTAACTATCAGATGAACATGGTTACGATACGTCTGTCAAGACAATAACAGCTGTATAATGTTGATTATTCCAGATTGCGCGAGATATGTGAGGCAGAGGGTGTGAATGTGGGCACTGGCGAAGTCTTGCACCAAGCTGTCGACACGTGTGAAGGTGATCTTCGTCGCGCGCTCACTGCCCTACAATGCTGCCAACGGCTGCTTGGCAGCATCACCGCCGATGGACTGATTGAGGTCAGTAGGTCAACGGTCCATTCAGGTAGATAACACTGCAGTGTCAGATATTTAGTCGCCAAGCAGCATTATGGAGCTCAAGATACTTAATAACTAATGTCTCGGGTGACGACCGGTAGTGCAGAGAAGCTGTCTATAAGGCAGCGTGACGTTTACCACCAGCCATCGATATAATATATAGACTAGATAAACATTCACTAACAAAATGAGGTCGCGGGGGGGTCGCGGACTTATCTGTGCTGGTGGCGGAAACGTGAACTAACGGGTTTATTGTGATAATGACGTGGAGTTTGACAGTTTTCAGTTTTATATAGACAGTAACTGCGATCCCCAAGACGCCTGCCAAGCGTGGGAATTATGGCAACACCCCCCCCCCAAACAATGACAGACGCAAATTTCATACGGCTCCCAGTCCCCGGCGGCTCCTCTATTCCTCGCCTTGGTAGCAGGCGGGGTAACGGTCGAGCAGGGGGTGCTAAGAATCTCCGGCAGATGCCCCGCTACCACCCCCACCGAACTTTGGCCCTGGCAACACACAACATCCGCACGATGAGGACCGATGAGAAGATTGTCGAGCTGGAGGAAGAATTGAGCAAGTTGCGTTGGGACATCTTGGGATTATCTGAAATCCGGCGAGAGGGACAGGATACGATAACCCTTGATTCTGGCAACATGCTCTTCTTCCGGGAAGGAGACCGGAAATCCCAGGGTGGTGTCGGGTTTCTCGTCCGTAAGTCCCTTATTAACAACGTGGTAAAGGTCGATAGTGTGTCGAGCAGGGTAGCGTACCTTATACTCCGAATAACCAGTCGGTATTCGTTGAAGGTTATACAGGTTTACGCGCCGACCTCGGCACACCCTGACGATGAAGTAGAGGCTATGTATGAGGAGATAGCAGAAGCCATACATACCTCCAAAACATACTTCACCGTTGTTATGGGGGACTTCAACGCGAAGGTGGGCACACGGAATGGCGATGAGTTGAGAGTGGGGTCATATGGGTACGGGCAGCGGAACCAAAGGGGCCAACGGCTGGTCGACTTCATGGAGAAGGAGGGACTCTTTGCGATGAACTCCTTCTTCAAGAAGCGACCATCCAGGAAGTGAACGTGGATAAGCCCCGATGGTTCAACCAAAAACGAGATAGACTTCATCATGACGACCAAGAAGCATATATTCGATGATGTCTCCGTGATCGGCAGGGTGAAAACCGGAAGTGATCACCGTATTGTTAGAGGCACATTGAATATCAATGTTAAGCTCGAAAGGTCTCGTCTGATGAAGTCCACGCTCCGTCCAGGATCCGCCCAAATCCAGAACCCCGAAGACTTTCAACTCGAACTGCATAATCGCTTCCAGTGCCTCGCCGAATGCGAAACTGCGGACGAGTTAAACAATGGGTTGGTGCAAACTGTCCACGCAGTGGGGTCCAAGTTCTATAAGACCCCACGCCGTACAAAACCTCAAAAGCTCTCCAATACAACCATTAAGCTAATGGAAAACCGGACTGAGATGAGACTGAATCTTCAGCTGATATGTCGGAATATGCCGAACTCAATAGACGAATCTCGAAATCCATGCGACACGACTTGCGTTCCTATAATACAGCGTGTATTAAGGACGCAATTGTGCGGAACCAAGGCACTAAAGTGTTCGCAAAGAATTCGTCTATTGGGCGCAGCCAAATGACCAAGCTGAAGATCGACGACTGTCATCTCATCGAAACCGGAGATATTGAGAGAGCTCGAGAGGTTTTACGGACAGTTATACACCTCAACACAGGAACCCATTGCCAGGACAGCTCAGGACACCAGAGCCAAACTAACCCGACACTACACTGAGGACATCCCAGACATCAGCATGTACGAGATTAGAATGGCTCTCAAACAGCTTAAGAACAACAAGGCGCCGGGTGAAGACGGAATCACAACAGAACTTCTGAGAGCGGGTGGAAAACCGGTACTTTTAGTCCTCCAGAAGTTATTTAATTCCGTCTTACTCGAGGGTACTACGCCAGAAGCATGGCACAGGAGTGTGGTGGTCCTTTTCTTCAAAAAAGGTGATAACACTTTATTGAAGAATTATAGACCCATCTCACTCCTGAGCCATGTATATAAGCTGTTTTCGAGAGTCATTACGAACCGTCTCGAACTCAGGTTTGATGACTTCCAGCCTACTGAACAAGCCGGGTTCCGAAAAGGCTTTAGCACCGTAGACCACATACATACGCTCCGCCAGATTATACAGAAGACCGAGGAGCATAATCGGCCATTATGTCTAGCGTTTGTGGATCAAAGGCTTTCTCGTAGCCTTTGATTCAATCGAGACCTGGGTGGTATTGCAGTCCCTCCAGCGGTGCCACATTGACTATAGGTACATCGAAGTGTTGAAGTGTTTGTACAGCAGCGCCACCATGTCGATCCGACTACAGGACGAGAGCACGAAACCAATCCCATTGCAGCGAGGTGTTGTGAGACAGGGAGACGTTATTTCTCCGAAACTGTTCACAAACGCATTGGAGGACGTTTTCAAGCTCTTGGACTGGTACGGATTCGGCATCAACATCAATGGCGAATACATCACTCACCTTCGTTTTGCCGATGATATAGTCATTATGGCAGAGTCGCTGGAGGACCTCAATACGATGCTCAGCAACCTCAGTAGCGTTTCCCAACAGGTGGGTCTTAAAATGAACATGGACAAGACGAAGATCATGTCTAATGTCCATGTTGCACCCGTACCGGTAGTTGTTGGGAACGATACAGTCGAAGTTGTTGACCACTACGTATACCTAGGACAAACTATCCAGTTAGGTCGGTCCAACTTCGACAAAGAGGTCGCCCGAAGAATCCAACTCGGATGGGCAGCGTTCGGGAAACTACGTGACATCTTCTCATCAGAAATTCCGCAGTGCCTGAAGACAAAGGTTTTTAACCAGTGTGTGTTGCCAGTGATGACATATGGTACTGAGACGTGGTCTTTAACAGCTGGCCTTTTGGAGAAGCTCAGAGTCACACAACGAGCTATGGAGAGAGCTATGCTCGGAGTTTCTTTGCGCGACAGAATCCGGAATGAGGAGATTCGCCAAAGAACCAAGGTCACCGACATAGCTCGTAGAATATGCAAGTTGAAGTGGCAGTGGGCAGGCCACATGGCTCGAAGAACCGAAAACCGTTGGGGAAGAAAGGTTCTCGAGTGGCGACCACGTACCGGAAGACGCAGCGTAGGCAGGCCTCCCACTAGGTGGACCGACGACATAGTTCGCGTCGCAGGCAACCGGTGGATGCAAATAGCAAATTGTCGTTAATTGTGGCGGTCTAAGGGGGAGGCCTTTGTTCAGCAGTGGACGTCTTCCGGCTGGTGATGATGATGATGATGATATAGACAGTAGCGACACTACTATCGGCAAAAATAATTTTGTCAGCCTGTGGCTTGAATAATAAGGACAGATAAGGACTGGAACAGTTTGCCTGCGTCAGTTTTTCCGCCCGATTATAATGTGGGTGTCTTCAAAGCTAGAGTGAATAGGCTTTTAATAAGCCAGTGTGCTTTACCATCCTAGATTGCGTCGCCGCTTTCCATCAGGGACTGGGACTGCAGTCAAGCACTGGATTATAGGGACTAAAAAAAAAAAAGGAAATAGTGACATTAGGGTGCTATTTCTGTGTGCCAATTTTCGGACTGTAATCACCTTTTTTTTTTTTGACGCGGGGGAAATCTTCCAAAGATCCCCGGGAGCTGTGGGGCTTGACCGGGGTATGTGGGATTCTTACGCTCGCATCGGCACATGAAGAGGGGCGAACCCAGGGCCTCCGTTGGGATCTGCACCAGGGGCCCCTCAGTGCCTTGCCTTTGAGCCCGCCGCCGGGGGAAGCATTGTAGTCCCCCGGGTGCCATCACGGTGCTCACGGGGACGGGGGTCGCAACCCCGCCGCCGTCCTCCTCGGAGTCGTCGGCGAACTCAATGGACGTCCTAAGGGCCCACCCCCCGAACGTCCAGCGACTTCTAAGGTGACTGTAATCACCTAATCTAATCTAGTTTAAATATTATATCGATGCCACCAGCCACTAGATTGAATAAAAAGGTTGACTATAACTTAGAACAGGTGTTCCCAACCTTTTTTATATCACGTGGACGGACCATAGCTGACATTTTCATCAACTTACGAATTTTTGAAACCGTCAAACATCCCACGCCCCTCTGCGATCTCACTACGCCCTCCACGGGGCGTGCAGAGAACATCCTGCTTATCTGGTCAGTGAGTTGTAAAACACAAAACTCTGTGCAGTGTAGTAGGTATGGTATGTATGGGTGAGTTTAGACGGTCCATTCCTTTTCACTGTAATATTTCATTTACGCCTCAATCGTAAAATACGGAATTAGTAATTAGAATCATCATCTTCGTCTACTACTGGACAAATGCCTCCCGCTGAAGGAAAGGGTTGCCATAATTCCCACGCGTGACAGTAGTCTTGGGATCGCAGTATAGGTAACAGGTAATCCAATAGATGAGACGCTGCTGCCCATCTTCTTGTTTTCCCATAGTCGCTTCTTCAGACACCCAACTGTTGGAGATGGGTGGGTGCTATTCTTCACCCACACCATGCTGTAACACACAGAGTATAGTGATCAATCATCAATATAATAATTATAGATGTTATCAATTGATTGAAGATATTTTTGATAAGTATTGTCTTACCAAACCTATGCAAAATGATGTGAACCAACAAAGCCTACTTTTAATTGCTATTTGAGAATTAAAACCATCGATATACTATACCAACTAGATTGGCTGTCACGGCCCAAAAAGTGGTCACGAAAATAGCGCCACGGCTACGGTTGTGTCGCTATTTCAAATTAGTACGAGCCGACCACAGCTAGCGTAAGGACGTATCGAAATGCCTTATTGCGCGTTTAAAAACTCTCCAAATACTTATCGGAATACTAAAATTGCAGATGGAGAAACTTTTTTCGTTTAGTAGTCTTATTAATAGTAGTTTAAATAATAAATTTAAGTAAGATATAATTATAATACGAAATAACAATTATTTATTTGATATTTTCTCCGCTCGTAGTTGGCAACTGCCAGGCCACAGGCTGACAAAAATAATTTTGCCGATAGGAGTGTCGCCACTGTCTATACGAAATTTTCAAACTACATGTCATTAGGTACGTATTATATAATCGCGACCACATTTTCGATGTCATTTTGTTCGTGACTGCTTATCTTGTTTCTAGTATATCGATGATTAAAACCATCGATATAATATATAAACTAGATTTGGTGTCACGGTTCAAAAAGTGGTAGCGAGAAATAGCGCCCTTGTGTCGCTATTTCTTTACAAGCCACATCCTGACAAATTTATTTTTGCCGATAGGAGTGTCGCTACTGTCTATATGAAACTGTCAAACTACAAGTCATTATCATTATAAAATCGTTAGTTCACGTTTCCGCCACCAGCACAGAGGGCCTAGACAAGATGCAATCGCTTCATAGCGAATCTATTTCTTCATTCGCTAA
Organism: Furcula furcula; assembly: GCA_911728495.1. NCBI lineage: Eukaryota > Metazoa > Arthropoda > Insecta > Lepidoptera > Notodontidae > Furcula > Furcula furcula. The sequence goes on from OU452243.1 coordinate 22,503,157, forward strand.
CGGTGTCAGTTCCCTACAATTTGTCACGTGACTTTTCGATGACATATGGCATTCTCATACATTTTTATACTTTCTATTAGCGATAGCGATTGTAGAATATTACATTGTCTAGGGGGCCTGATAAGTTTGCAATCTCCGCGACCACATTTTAGATGTCATTTTGTTTGTGAATGTTTATCTAGTTTATATATGATTAAAACAATAGCTATTTAACTGACATATATTGTTGGAAAACTTGCCTTTACAGTGTACCCAACTTATCTGTGAACTGACAGTAGCGCTACTATCTATGCAAATCTGTCAAACTAATCATAATTTTCATAGGATTTTTTTAGTTCCTATTTCCACCACTGTTACCACACAGATAAGTTGGTTGAACTGTAATTATGTATCTGTTTTTCTTTTTCATCATTATCTTCATATTGTGTTTTGTTTGGGCTGTTTGTTTCTTTGTATAATTGAGATATTCTAAACTAGGTCACTGGTCTTGTACCTGAGAATCTGGTCAATGAGTACCTGAGCATCAAGAATTACAGTGAACTGGAGACATTTGTGGAAAAGTAAGTGGTTTACCTACTCATAATAAACCTATTGATATTTTTGCTAGCTAGATAATCATTAAGAAAAAGGAATTCAATACATTGTAGCAGTTGCTGACAAGAAAATTGACTATAATGTTAATAATGACGTGTATTGTTTGTGGGGTTCAACCACATTCAAGCCACTCAGAGTAAAGAAGCTTGAGAAGAATCGCATAGCAACTCACCTAGCTTTGTAGATGTAGGTAGTGTAAGGTACTACCTTGGAGTCTTACCGTAGTACTAGTAGCTGCTACAGTAGACACTCTTAGAGCAGGGATGGCGAACCTTTATGTATCAACGTGCCATTTTTTATAAATAAAAATGTATATAATACGGCCATGACGTGCCGTCAAATAATTTTTATTTCGTGATTATTGGGAAAAGAATAATACTGTCTACTCAAAACTCTTTATTTATCTACTGCAAAAACAATTGTACATTTTGCAATGTCTCAGTTAAACACGTAATTTAAATTAAATTATCATAAGTGTGACTTCTATTGTTGAAAATCGTACGCATGCCATTGGTTCGCCATCCCTGCCCTAGAGCTTAGGTAAACCTATCAAAATTTACAGGTTTCTCATGGAAGCTTACTCCGCTTCACAATTACTGGAACAGCTCAGTGCTACGGCGGTCACTGCTGGCCACTTAACCAACAAGCAGAAGTGCGCAATCAGCGAGAAAGTGGCTGTATGCGCGCACCGGCTATTGGATGGGGGGGCGGAACACATGCAGCTGACTGACCTCGGCTGCACAATCATCATGGCCAACAACGACCCTTAGAGGCCAACCGGTTCGGTGTCACGTTGACAAAGTAATTATGCTGGGAGAAACATTATCTTGAAACATTTTTTACTCGGCGTGGTATGTGCAGAGGACTAATTTGTGCGAGTACTAATTTGAGCGACAACGATCAAACTTTCGCTTATTCTTTCAAACATTTCACACCAACGCCAATGACTAGCGTCCAGTAGTCATAAAGGATCTGTGTGTCTGAAGTTGGCTGCAAGACGCTGCGCAGTAGCTATTTTTAAGTTTTTGTGTTGACAACTCACAACTGTAGTTGCGCAATGGTTCGCCAACTTCAGAGATACAAAGATCCGTATCAATAACAAGTAAAAACATATGATTGGTTTGCATATACGCTCAAAAATCGTACTAGGTAGACACCACCGCAATGTCAAATATTCTGTCGCCAAGTTTGTAACGAAACTAGTATTTGTTCACCGAACAGATGTTATTTCTAACAACTAAACCGACTGACTGGCTGTATAATTAGTATTAAGTTTTTTTTATCATGATTAAAATTATTTTGTAAATTGGTCTGTATGTAATTTTACATGTTAGCATACCCATAAATCTGGCTTAGGTTTTGCGTGCTTGAGGAAAGTCTCCATTTGAATCCCCGAGCGAAGCAGGGTCAACAACTACATAATAATTTTAATAAATTATTAATAATATACACAAAGTCATTGATACAACGACTTGACACGGCTTTACAATTAGTACCGACGTAGAGTTATACTTAAATAGCTGGCCAATTATACCTGAAAACTCGTTGTTATTAAAAGAACGTTGTGCGCCTCGAAATAGCCTCGTTGAATAACGCAATAATGTTCGTTTGCTGATTGACCAGTCTTTTCATTAATCCGAAAAGAAGGAAATACATTACACTTAGACGGGACGCATAGACGTGAACCCGGATAAGAGTACAGTGCTTTTGTCTCGGGGACCAGCCAATATAGGTACGTATTCTTCGCAAGAAGTTGGCCCAGAAATTGATTAGACCAAATTCCCTGGACTAGGAGGGTTACATACCTAGGAGTCATCTTGACTGTCGGTGTTTCGAAGGGTCGTACGCTGCCTTCTGATCCGGTGGTAGAGGCAGCCCAACAAGTGACAGCCCAAGCTGCATCTGAGTCCCTGAGGTGCCTTTGCTTTGAGCGTATCGCTCTCCTGTCTCTGTGCTAAATCAAAGCTCTTTTTTTCGGCGGACCTGTGACTTATTCTAGAAAAACAAGGGCAATCTCATACGATATCGTCAGCGTGATTGCAGATGTTACTCCTATGGCATCAGTAGAGCGAGATGGCTGGTACCACTGATGTACCCAATAAAATTTTTGATAGTCCGCCTAACAGTTGGAGTACAACTTTAACTCGGTTGTTAATTCCAGAAATGGCCAAGAAATTATAAACCTTTTTTTTTGGCGGGGAAACCTTCAAAAAGTTTTCCGGGAACTGTGGGGGTGGGTAAACCGGGATGTGTTGGATTCTTACCCACTAAAATCGCCGCGGCTGTCGCATCGGCACATGAGAGGGGACAACAGGGCTCTCCGGTGGGATCTGCACTAGCAACCACTAAGTGCCCCCCGGGAACCAGTCACGGTGCTCACTGGGAGTCGCCACCGTACTCAATGGATCTCGTAGGACCCACACGTCCAGTGACGCAGAAGGTTGCCCGTTATTTAGGGGCCCGGGCTGAGGCTCAGCCCTCAGCCCGGGACCGAGACGTTGGGCGGCCGGCATCTTCGTCGCCGAGCAGGATCCGCGTGTTCGCGTTCCCGCTGGGTGGCTTCCTTCTGGGGCATGACTGTCTCGCTCTCGCAGAAGGTGGTCATCGCTACCCACGCTGCATCCCCGGACAGCATAGCCGACGATGACGGCGACTAGGTCTCGACGCTCCAACGGTTTAGACGCAAATGGTCCACTTCTCATATTGTCAACTCGACGTTTTCGCAAATGGTCCACTTCGCATATTGTCTACTTCGCAAAGCGTCCACTTCGCAAATGGTCCACTTTTTTACATTGATGCAAACTTTCCAGTAAACTACAAAATATACTTTTTTTATTCAATCTAGTGATTGAAAAAGCAAGACTCTGCTTATAGAAAGCTGCACAGCAGTCTTGCTTTTCCCATCACTGTCTAAACCGGTCCAACAACCACGCTGTCTAAACCGGTCCAACAACCACGCGGGACAAGCCTCGTATGTTGGGCGGAGTCAGACTGATTGGAGTGGAGTGCTTCCACTCCACTCCAATCAGACGACGAGATGCTTCCATCTCGTCGTCGCTTCACGTCGGATCACGGAGGTGATTATCTGCTTAAGCCTGTGAGTCGCCCACTCCGTCGCTGTATCCAGGCTTCGAGATGCGGCAGTAATGCCTCAACGACGCATATGGGCGCCCCATAGAGTACCTACTACGGACTGCTTGACCCCGGCGTAGAGGCGGCAAACTTCCTCGCTCGGCCCCCCGAGATTGGGCAGCAGCCTGTGGAAGGCCGCTGCAACACAAAGACTAGCGGGACGCTGAAATGCTCCACGAAGCCTCAGCCTCACCCTAGTGGTGAGGCCAAGATATTTTATGTAAGTCGGAAATCAGGGTGATGACCCTGACTACGGACTTACCCAAACGGACGCATAAGTTAGGCGGTGGGTCCCGGCTCCGCAGCAGACCGTGGAAGCACGAAGGACAGCGACTTAAATTTCTGAGGCGCTATCCCCATGCCCAACTCGCGTATCTTAGCGGCGAAGATTTCCGCCCAAGCTCGGCGAGCGCCTTGGTCCTCTCCAAGGTGTCGCCATCTTTCACGATAACGTTGATCGTGGAAGATCGCCCACGTAGACGATACTTACGCCGGCGATGAGATCGACACGTATAACCGCGTCGTAGGCGAGGTTACATACCAGAGGGCCTAACACTGACCCCCGGTAACCCTAGGCAACGGTGTCACAACACAACGTAACTACAGGGGCGGAGGATCCCTTATTTCCCATCATATTAAGTTTATCAGTTTTTTTTTTGCAGTTGCTAAAACGCACGCACGATGCCTTAGGTGCTGGCTCTTATATAAGACAGTTTTGTCATTACATGCTCGTGTCAGTCGTTGTCGGAACTCGCACATAGTGACCCAGTCTAAGGCTATGGCCATTCTTATATCTGCGGCACGTTGCGTAAATTTTCGAAAATGCGAATTCTTGCAGATACCTAGAGTAGGCTCTAGGACTGAATCCCTCTTACGCTGATATCAGTCGTATGCGCGTCGATCACGCGTATAATTAATTATTCTGGGACAATATATAAATTTTATCAATGATGTTACGTATCTATGAGGCTTTGCTGCCCAAGACATATTGGACCGACGCCGATGTCTGCGAAAAAATTAGGAGAGGAAGAATTTAAACGTAGATGCGAGAGGAACAAAATTATTCGTTCCTCTAACAGTCGAGTTGGTATTTTGGCTATATCTATCATCGGTAATCTATCATCATCATGACACACTGTTTAATAAAAGTGAAAAAATGACAAGCCCGCTGAGTTTCTTGCCGGATCTTTTCAGTTGAGGCCGCGTTGATATCCGGTGGTAGCTTCTTTTTTTTTTTAAATAAACATAACCTTTCAAAAGCGTTAATCCTATTTGAAATAAACTATTTTGAGTTTGAGTTTCAATCGGACTATCTGTTCAGTATTTTTATAAAAAAAAAAGTATTGTGGCGCGGTGAATAAGTGTTGTGTTGGACCACAAGACCACAAAAACAAATTACATTTAACATTTATATTGGTTCTATGAAAGCTTGACAAATAGTAGGCAGTGATTCATTATGTATAATCTGATTTTTTTATGCATTGTAAACACAATGTGTGGCATAATTTATTTAGTCTGATGTCCGTTAGAAATCCGAACACTCGCAGCAATAAAGTCCCATGTTGGACACGACTACGCGAGAGCTCTTTTATGATTTATAACTCAACGTTTTATTATCATTCACGACTGTCGTCAGGTGAATACAAGCCTACGCTGATGTGTTGTACTAGCCGGAGGAGTGCAGTTTACGCGCGCGTTCATTTCACTTCCGCTGTCGGTTGAACGGACGGCCGAGTAGGAAAGGAAAGAAAGAAAATAACGTTCATATGGAAAAGATAATATCGGGCGGTGCGGGGCGCGGCGGTGCGCCCCACTACGTCACGGTTTGCGCGCGCTGTGCCGCTATTGGCCCGTCCGCGTGCTCCCCTCCTTGCTGCCGCCGCGTACGCCGCGTCTTGCTTTTCAGATTTCAAATCTCGACCGTTTATTTCATAGTGAACGGCGAGGCGCGCGGGCGCCCGCTGCGCTCCGCGCTGTGTCGGCCGCGCTCAATCATTATTGTTTAAAAAAAACACACGGCAACGTGCTCGTGAACGGTTCGGTGCTACAACGTGACATCGCTAACGATCAGTGCGTGCAGTGCGTCGTGCTCGGCGGTTCCACGAAACGGCGGCGGTCGGCGGGGACGTCAATTTCTTTCGATGAGTGGAGGTTTAGTGCATGTTTTTTTACCATCATGACTAGATCCACACTCATCCATGGAAGTTGCGAGGTTCGACGGGCCAGCGAGCGGTTGGAGGCGGTTGTGAGCCGGCGCATTACCGGTGCGCCGTAATGATACGGTGAGCGCGGCAGGTACGCGCCGCGACGCCGAGGTTGCTCCGCACCTCTATCTGCCTGTGCCGCGCCGCCCAAATAATATCGTTTAGATACACTCGGCGCTGGTTGCCTATTGGTCGCTGAACGCAAGTTTTTGTGGTTGTTTTTCGACGATTTCAAAGGTAAAGAATTGTAAGTTTTTTTGGACGATTAAGTCACGGTTAATTCTGTTGAATGTTGTTCTGTCGTTAATCTAAAAATACATGCAAAACGGGTCCAAAGTTACTAAAATGTAATTTGGGTGGTTTTGACCTGTAAGGTTATCGGCGCCGATCCTTCCTAAAAACTCACGTGCGGCGGGGCATAGCGTTTGGGGACGAGGGGAAGGGAGCGGTAGATAGCGGCGCAGGCGCATCTGCTCCTTCTGAGAAAGGCCATTGTGGCGGTCCCGGAGTGGTCAGTGCGGTGACGTCACGGGCCGGGGCCGACAACCTTACCCCTGCACCCCGCTCCGCACCTCACCCGCAGTAGGTAGGTACTACCTACAACGTTGAGGTACATCCGACATGGTTTGCTAATAATTCTGCGTCTCAGAGATTAGATTGCGTGGTATTTGTAAATAAAAATCGTTTGATTAACAACAACAGAACTGTAGTATCATCGTTTGTGTTATCTGAGTTTACCTGTTGCTTTACCGAACTGCTTAAACTTTACTATAGGTATAAAAACTCCATGTAATCGGTGACGCGAGTAAGAGTATTCAAACTTGTTCAGGATCTTCAAATGACTACAAAATTTCAATCATTTCGTCATCCAGAATTTGCACAAGTCAAAAGTTTATATTAATTAAACTTCTACTTAACCGACTCAACTTTGATAGGCAGAAAAAAATTGAGGGGATTATCTGAACAATTAACCCTATAAACGAGACAGTTTGTTCAATATCGAAGGACCATTGACTCAATTTGACTCACACGCAACACGCATAAAAAGAAGCTGCCGTCTTTTTTCGTACTCACTCATATAGCGTATGGGAAAATTGGTCAATAGGTAAAATCTAAGGCAGCCCGGGGAGCGCCTGGAGTAATTATAATATTTCGCTATTTGAAGTGGCTTTACACAAAACAAGATATTATCTAAATATGCATTTGCGAATATAAAATATCCTTAAAAATTCCGAGCGTCATGAATTCTTATTTGCATCTTAATTAGTTGTGTAACATAATTTCTCACGGGCTCATAAAATATGATAACATAGAGTGGAGGTTCACATCCAGATTCTTGTTTCTGGGAATCACAGAATGTAGAGCTGCAATTATAATTTCTAAATTATTACTTGTTCTGCCCTGTAGCATAACTGACGTGTAGCTATTCTCACTCTTGGAAATTGTTCCTTTCCCAAAAATCCCGCCGACCAATCTAACAAAAGCAATTTCACGAAATTCATTTCAGAGTAAATTATACTGCGGCCGTCAAGAGCGGCGGCTATCTGTTATTTCTACAAGTTTTTATGCCTCGTGGAGTTATTTAATAGTGTTCCGGGTATTGAGTTTAGTGAGGCAGGTACCCATACGCAGGTAGAAGGAATAAAAGTACGGGTCTCACAAAAAAATAATTATGTAAGGCTCCGCTTGCCTGCCGACGTTTTGTTAAAAGTGAGAATTAGACTTACCGCGGAACATTTGGGTCATTATAGTGGCGTTGCTAGCAGCTCAACATTTTCATAACAAATGATCGCATTAATTTTATTACATGTAATTTTTACGCTACCTACAGCTCGTTTTTCTAAGAACATGTTTTATTTATCTCGCAATGATTTATGGCCGGTTTCTGAGGTACTTTTATCGATAGTTTATCTATTCGTTAGCGCTATTGGTTCGATAACTTGACACATTGCGTTTCCGAACCTCAAATTGTCACATAAAGTCCGTTTAAACTTGGCTCAATTTAACTCACCAATGTGTGCAGTTTATCTATTCGATAACTTTATTTGACGATTTCAACCAATGATATTATTGTTTTTAACATCAAAATTGACGTTTTTGAGGTTGACGCTGCTGCAGCGTGCGCGCGCAGGGAGCCCGCGGAAAATTGAATTTTTGTATGTCACTTTGTTTACGCAGCACCAGTGCTACGAGAGTTAACGGCGTTTGGTGACACTACTTGCGGTGAATTTAATTGATTATTACTTAATTAATATCATTCTTGAGCACTTATTTATACCGGAAAAATGTTAATAAAAATAAGAACTGGTAATATTGGCTATATAAAACTTTAAAATCAATTTTAAATTTGATCTGAGAAAAAGACCCATCTAGCGTCGAATTATTGCACTGCTTATCGGTCTCATAGTTATTGAATGCCTTTCGGTGTACTCAGAAACTCAGTGACAGTTAAACTAACTTTATCTTATACATAACTTTATTGAACCAATAGCTAATGAACAGTTAACTGAGATCTTCGGAAACCGGGCATTAGACGGTGTTTAACTAGAGTTTTTAAGTGCTGAACATTCTTTTTTAAGCACTTGTTTGATAAATTGTATTTGTTTCCTTAATGTGTGTAGTAAATGGACCCTGAAGTTATTCTTGGGTTTTAACTATGTTCCGCAATATTCCTGAAATCGTGACATCATTTTAAACACTTCTAGAATCTACTTAACCTTCGAATAAGACTTTCAATTTTATTATGGTTAAATATTTAACATTCAGATTCAAATATTCTACCAAGAACCATTGCTTAAGCAACGAATTTTTTGCCGAAAATTTTGTCAACATTTTAGTTCTTCGAAGATAATGTTCAAGTATTCTGATTGCTATTTTCTCCATAAGTAAGGAATAAAGTAGCGAATTAAGCAGAAAGAACATATACCTAAGGCTTTATGTAAGTCGGGCACGACTCATTATAAGTTGCGTTGTTGAATACGTAAGTTAGGCGCACCGCTCCTTAATTGAAAGCATATTTTCCGTTATCAGCTCTGTTGGGCGAATAGAAAACGACACACACAGTTTTATCGATGCAAACGCTTCCAGAAATTCTAGCTGTTACCACCTCTATATTTGTTCTTTTTCCTATTTTCATTGTTGGTTTTGATACGCTACACCAAATGTGCAAGCTTATTTCCGATCTTCAATAATGTAAGTAGCCAAATTCATGGTTTTTGGGACACTTTGTTTAGATAGCGAAACTTTTGCGAATAATCTTCAAGCTTCGAGTATGTGACTATGATACGTTTCTAACGTAGTTTAACAAAACATTAAAGCCCTGTTATTAAGACAGCTTTTAATAAACCTTATTATGGGTCCATTGGAAAAAACAAAGCATGTTCCAAGCTAGAAGTTCTGGGAAGAAATATTAAGAGAAGCCTTAACAAACATTTACCCAGAGGCTAAATTTACCCATAGAAGAGTTCATAGAAATGCAAACACATAATCGATTAATTATTGCGTTATTCCCATGAACACCAGAGTAATGTGTATTGTATGCGCGTGCGCACTAGCGCGGTATTTTTTCGTCGTGTAAACAGCGCGCTTCCGCCTTAGCTGAGCCGTGCGAACCGAGGGTCGAGGGAACTCGCCGACCTAACGTAAGTTTCCTTTGTTTAACACCTCGACACGGCCGTATAATGCAGTTAGCACCGCTCACACATACATAAGTACTTTTGCAAATAAACCTCCTCTTGAGAGTTGCCTTGAATGTATATGGAGAGTGCTTACCCACGTTTGCTGTACCTACGCCATGGCCGATGACACGGCATTGCAAACATAAGAAACAGCAAAAATGAAAATACGTGAAATGTTGGCAATTAAAAACTGCGACGGTATGGTTATAGAATTTCTCTCAAACTCCTTTTTGCTCCTTTACATACTTGAGTGAAGCTTGAGTTGTAAGAAAACTTGGACGACTCGAAAATTATGTCATCAAATTACATGGGGTGCAGTGTAAGAGCCTCCGCATGGCGCTGTAAGAGACGTCGAAGATCTCGCTGATCAAATGCATTGGCCAGTCTTTCCAACCCGACATGAAAAATCTTTTAGCGTTTTTCATGACGACAAGAAATGAAGGAGAGATGAATTAATTCATATACCTCGTTGTCGACTAGATTGCCGGAAACTTTTGAACAATGCATAGAATTTGAACTGTCAGAAAAATCAAGCGATGTGACGAGAAAATTCTGCGGCACAAAGCCAGAGTCGGCTTGATTATCGCCAATTAGTTGTAATAACGGCCCTCGGCCTGCCGCAGTCGGATAACGCGGCGTAATTTGTTGGAGAACACAGAACTCGGCTCACGGGCGGCGCTGAAAGATTTATGTGTGAAATGGTTGAGGTCGATGCCTCTACTTGCTACTGGATTTCGTTATAACGCGCTATGCCGGCCCTCATCGTGTTTATGGAGTGTTGAACAAATTTTATAGACTCCGCGTGTGTCGACTGTCGACGCATAACATTATTGATTCAGTAATGAACTCTGATTGCTGTTTATTGAGAGCTTGTTATTAGGACCGGTCTGTTGTGATTTATGGGACTTTTATTATAAAGAAGCCTATTTGTGACTATACTCAGTAATATGTATTAGCTAACGCGTGGATTAGAAAAGTTCAGAGTCACAGAACGAGCCATGGAGAGAGCTATGCTCGGAGTCGAGCTCGCAAAGAGCGCGACAGAATCCGAAATTTGGAGATCCGCCGAAGAACTAAGGTCACCGACATAGCTCTCAGAATCTGCAAGTTGAAGTGGCAATGGGCAGGCCACATCGCTCGAAGAACCGATAACCATTGGGGAAGAAAGGTTCTCGAGTGGCGACCACGAACCGGAAGACACAGCGTTGGCAGGCCTCCCACTAGGTGGACAGACGACATTGTGCGCGTCGCAGGTAACTGGTGGATGCAAATATTCAATTGTCGTTCATTGTGGCGTTCTAAGGGGGAGGCCTATGTTCAGCAGTGGACGTCTTCCGGCTGATGATGATGATGATGAACGCGTGGATACGTCTTTAGTGAGAATGAAGAAACTTGAAAAGATATGCATCCTCTGAATAGCTTGTCAGTCATATTAGCAGTTTATAAGTTGCCGGGACAACATAATTGCTGTTTTTAACAACAGGTACTTATTTACCCATATTTACTGTCAGAATAAACGATGTGCGGCAATTTGGCACACGACGTATCGTGTGTCAAGCCCTTTTCGCTGAGCCGCGTCGGTAGCATAAAAGATATCAATAACTGCAACATGTATCTTTAAACAAAGAATCCCAATTTGCTGTGTCATTCAAATGCCACATCAAGATGACAAAGCAACCTGTTACATCTAAAGCATGTACGGTTCACATTGGTTCACATAAGTACATACATGGCGGGCATGTACCTAAGTACTGTAAGTTCGCACCGTAATTAGGTATGCTTATTGTACCTCGCCTGTATTTACGCAACCGAACCGTGAATCATACAGTCGTTAAGTTACATTTTGTTTGTAACATTACTACCTACGTGATATTCGTTTCCCATCGCGTTTAAAATTGGCGAAGCGGTGTCGAATATCATAACATGAAATTAGGTTTTCGCTTATAGTTTCTGTCACTTCAGCATTCATTGTCATCAGCTTATTTTTGAATAAATATGATTTGGCAAATTTATCGTTGTTTTAGTGTACCTATCTGTGTATTTAAATCCTTTGTCTATATCTATAACTATAGAGATAATTAGTCTAAGATCTACAAGCAAATATCCTCGTGTTGTATGAAAATGAAGTCATCTGAAAAGCAACAAAAAATAGTTATGTGGCATGACCTGTGACAAGTTGGGAGTCAAAAATAAAACAGAAACGCGATAGTACTTACCGTGTCGATAATATTATAACTTCAGAGAAATTACTGGATTTGTCACAACTCACCTTTGTCACAAGCATAACCCTCTTCGGTCTCCCCTACTTAAATCGAGTAGCTTTTTTCGTTTGTAAACTTACACCAGTGCAAGGGACTACCACTGTAAGTCACCTTGATCTCATCTTCAGACTAAAGACACGCTTACATGTCATGTAAGATTTATAAAAATACAATCTTAGCTTCAAATAGTCCGTAGGTAGGTACTCTGCCTGTCTGTAAGTTTCCAGGCAAGAGATTACATCCACAAGTCAAAGGTTAGAGCTGTTTAACAAGTATGATGAGCGCTGCAGAGAAGCGTAGTTCGAGTGCAACGACCATAAGCCCCGCCGCACAAGGGCAGCGGTGTGAGCTGCCTCTCCCTGGATCCTGTTTACGCGCATTCGAATCCAATTTTCTTGAAGGCGGTCTGCAATCTGCAACCATTATTTTTGCAAAGACAAATCCATTTCTGCCTGCGGTACGTGACTGTGGGGTAATGAGAGCTAATAGCGGCTGGGCTGTCATTACGCGGGCGCTCGGCTGCGCGCGCGCCGATTGCGGTGTCAGTGTGGCCCTCGATGCGTCCGCGCAATTGCGCGCGCCTCGGTCACGATTGCCGTCAGCTTGTGACACCACAATCATTGCACTTTTACGTCCAATTCGACGGTTACGACAGGCACCCCTAGTTTTCTCATTTTTTTGCAATAATCAGTGTCTCTCTTAGTGCATGCTAATTTAATTTTGGTAAAAACTTCACAGTTTCAAAATGTCATTCATTTTTATTATATTGTTGTTTAAATGTTACCTACCTACTTTTGCAATAATAGGTATAATTTTATTACCCGTGGGGTGTCCGGTTAAGCACCCACCCATATCCTCCCGTTGGGTTTCCGTAAGAGGCGACTAAGGGAAAACAAGAAGACAGGTAGCAGAGTCTTTCTATTGGATTACCTACCATACCGGATGATGATGTGTAACTATCACTATCTGCGGGTCTAGTACTCACGAGGTTTGATAGTATACGAGCTCGATCAAACTGTCAGTTTTCTGCCGAACATTTTACTAGTTTTTGATAGTTACCGCTAGGGGCGCTGCTGGTGTCCATAGCAACCTCTTGCTCTAAAGGTTCTAAGCTTTGACCCTATATCTTCATGGTTCTAAGATGTCGTAGTTACAAAAGATTTAAGCGGAAGCGGAAACACGTAAGTTCCTGATATAAGTGATATACCTACCTAATAGTAATCAATCAATAATAGTGTCCTCCTATTATAGTATATGACTGCAGCGGCCTATTTTCTATTAGCCATCCACGCGTTAGATTTTATAGTTTGTGAACGAGTGCTTGCGTGCACACGAGCTCTTTCTTGGCTGTCACAATTTGATGGGACGGAAGACTAACACGCCTGGGGAGAGGTCAGGCGTAGGGTGACTTTTTACATGCTCATCCGACACATGGATCACTTTACTTTCCAGACAATATCAGGTGATCGGCTCGGCTTGCATTGTCAGTAAGGAACATCTATTCGAAATGTTTGCTCCCCGCAGGATTTGAGCCCGCTCTTCCGGTTTGTAATGCCAGCGCTTTTCCATTGCGCCATGGAGGTTGAAATACAACATCAGTAGATAATTACTTACCTAGTTAACTACTGATTAGAGTACATAATATGTATTTACCAAATTCAGTAATATCAAAATTCTATATTGAGCGATTTTTTTGAGTCCAATAATTTCTCTAGGTACCTAGTAGCTACAGTACAGTGTTCCGACCCGATGTCTGTCCTCCTGGACCACGACACAATACCGACAACGACGTCACGAGTCGCATATACACAGACACCGGTATCGCCGGCGCGGCGGCGAGGCCGAAGGGTCGTACGCATGCGACCTCGACATGCATCCCCTCGCTGAGTTTCTTGCCGGTTATTCCCAGTGGGGGCGCGTTGTGAACCGGTGGTAAACTCACTTTATCTAAGCGGTAGCCCAAGCCGAGGTCGTGCCTCCCTGAGGTGCCCTTGTGCTAGTCGCTACATCCTGGCTGGAGCGCTTTAAGCGCTCGCCTTCTTGTCCGGTGAAGCTATCATGGCCATCTGCGGCCAACAGTACTACTATTACTACAAAAAAAGTGTTCTTTGAGGTAAAACACAACTACTTACATAACACTCGAAAAATTTCCGTTTTCGAGTCCAATGAAAACTTCGGTGATAGCCTGTAAACGCATTTCATAAATCCAATAGTTTCTATCAAATTAAGTAAAAGTACATCATTCCGAATATAATTTTCAAAAATGTTCCATGACGAATTTCTGGAATAGTGTTTACAGAATGTCTACGGAAGTGTTCCTCGGATTAAAAAAAACGGAAATTTGCGATGTTCATATGAAAACTCCAGAGAAATGAAAAATGCCTTTACCTGCTATTCTATTAGACGAGTAATGTATCGTTATCTGATTCAACATGCATAGCACATTCACTAAAATGCATTAGGTACTGTAATGAAAACATTACTATCAAAATATTGCTGTACCAAATAATAATAAATTATAAACAAACAAGCCTCTGTAACGAGACAAGTAGATATAACGTTTAGTGTTTACTGCCTCGCTGTTATGGGCCATATATTTCATTTATACGGCATTTAATTTGTCTGCAGTTTAGTAGAGAGTACCTAGAGCTACCGAAGCGTAGTAAGTATATAATATTTTAACTTATTAGACAGTTTATACAAACTACATACCTCATGCATTTTCAGAATTCATATGCGGTGATTAGTATCCACTATCTATTCATATTTAAATGGCATTCGACGGAAGTTAAAAAATAATGACTATTTATACAGTGTAGGTAAGTACCTACTTCATAATTATTAATTTAATGATTATGCGTGAGTAAATTCAATTTATGATAGAGATATGATATTTTTAATTGTCTGCTATTTCGTGTTGCCATCACAAAATGCAACCTACCGAAATTGCCTGACGTGTTGGCGTGTTAACAGTGGGCCTATAATGCCCAAACCTGTTGCCCGGTCATATTTTATATCTTGCACCTTTGTTTCGTTGACTGAGGCATGAAACGTGAGCAGCATTAGACTTAGGACTTCTGCACATCAACAGCGATAAACGATTTTAGTCTAGAGTACAAGCTACTAAGCTACATCACATGCAGCAGTCTTAGCACGATTTGCCAAGACTTCGTAATCTTTACAGTTCGGTGTGGAGTATGACGTAGTTATCGACATAGAAACGTCATTTTCGGTACGAGCTAGGTCGTTATCTACGTCAAGAATAATAATATCCACACCGAACTGTCAAGATTACGAAGTCTTGGCAAATCGTGCTAAGCCTACAGGATCGAGTCGAGGCACCAAGCAGGGTAGGGTTCTGGCACACTAACTCAGGTTACATAACAAAAGACTAACTGCAAGTTTAGTATGGGGATAAGAATATTTTTTACATTTTTTGTCATTTTTGTACAGTACATTCTTGTTTTAAAAATAATTTCCTACAACACAACAAACTGTTAAGTCTTGCATGCCGTGCTGCGTGCGGATATATAACGAACACAAATTGACCAAGAGATGTGACAAGACGCGATGCATACGCAACTTGCTGATCGCCGGTGCTAAACTAAAAATATATTTTGTGTGGTATAACCCTTATGAAAACGTCACCTCCGCGTCTGCGACCCGTGATGTGCGGACGCACGGCGCTGCCTATATTGAATAAACGGACCCTGGTTTTAGCAAGTCATAAAGAATTTCTGATATTAATATGCTCACTTCATTCAACCACAGTTCAAAGTCCGCTTGAAGTATTTTTTGCTCACATCACTTTAAATCGTCACTTTAACAAGAATATCTTATAATTTATTTAAATTTAATATTTTTTTACTCTCCTAATCTTGTGGGACGGAAAACCGCTCTTGGACGTGAGGATCATTTTTCTTTTAGCCTCTAAGTGACGTCACCACAGTTGTTGCTCCCTGCAGGATTCGAATCCGTGACATCTGTTTTGTAGAGCAAGCGGCGGAAGCCCCCGCGCTGAATTTTATTCTCATAGTAGACAACTTGTCATGCATAGTCACTATTTTTCTATAAACTAACTTGCTTGTAACCTCAGTCTGAGCTTGTAACCAATGTTATCAGGAGAAGGAATCATTTTCGATTAGAAGTAAGTACTTAAGTCCATTTTTTTAAATAGGTACTTACACATAAATTAAGGTACCTACGTTCTAATATTACAAAGGCTAATGTAGCAAATAAAATAATAGGACCATACGTTTACGCCTTATAAACGTACAGATAATCTCCATCCATAATTAAGAACACATAATTAAGGACACTAGTCGGTACCCTTTGACCGCCAACGACGTCTTAAAGCGTCAATGATAAACTAGGCACCATCGCCGACGACGACTTAAGACGTCAAAATATTTGACAGTCAAATACATAAAAAAGGAATTCATTTTTAAACTTGATCTTTACATACATATACGTATTAACTTTTCCTTATTCATTTTCAGTTAAATAAAAGCATAAAAGGTCTACATTTAAAACGGCAGAACCTTTAACATAAACTCTGAAATTTTAACTAAAAAAAGATATGCTCTCAGCGCCATGGACGTCTTAAAGCGTCGACTAGTGATGGGAATGTAAGTGGGTAGATTTTTATTTTTACCTACCTACAGTAGCCACAACGAATTTTTGTGTATCTAAAGTTAGGTTTGGCGAACCATTGCGCAAGTACAGCCGTGAGATGTGCATACAAAATCACAAAAATAGCTACTGCGCATCGTCTTGCAGCCAACTTCAGACACAAAGATTCGTTGTGACTACTGTACCTATTTAGATTCTCGAAAGTTCTGCCACTTATAATCTTGCTTTAATAGTGAGCATTTGTGAGATCGTTACACTTCCTTTGTGAAAAATAATGGATAAACGTAAAGGTAAGTAACTAATTCCCTCCTTCTTCAGATATGCCTACTTGCCCGTGATGAGTTTTAATTATAATTTACTATTATTTATTATATTACTCTAACAACAACATTAATGAACCTATGTATTTACATATATATTTTTCAGATGCGAAGATACCCCGAAAGCCGTCGACTTCGCCAAATATCTTAGAAATGGATACTCAATACATATATGAGACGTCAATGGCAAAAAAACGGCGGCCAACAGACAGTATTGGCTGTATCGAATGTCAAATATATAGTAAAGACGATAATAGAAACATACATTTCTCGCAATTGTTACAGGAAGAATTATCGCACATTCACCCCTGTATGCGCACCCGTCTTTATGTAAAAATATTAAATTTCATAAATAGCTTGAAAAAATATCATAACCAGAATTTGAAGCTCACCGAAACAGAAAAAGAATAAAGGGGTATGTACATTGTTTAAAGTAATCAATAAAAAGGTATTTGTATTTACGAATTCTATGTTATTCATAAAGTTACCCTACCTACCTTTTCAGTCAACTAACCAAATGTACTACCTGCAAAATATTTTTCCGATGTTGAAAAAATAGGGTAATTAAAAAAATATCGACATAAGTGTCAAACATTCTTATTTCCTACGCATTTGTCGTAGCCACGATCGCCATGGACGTCTTAAGGCGTCCGCTTGTGACGTCATATGCGCGTTTTATATCCCTAATAGTGTTGTGACATGCAGGTAGATTTCAAATTTTATTTACTTTAAAAGATTAAGTCTACCCACATGTCACAACTAAATTAGAACGTTTAGTCTATTTGCTGCATTTACCATTACTGTGTGTCACGTCGTTTAATTGTAACAAAATGGACAATGACGAACTACTACGTATATTAGAAGGTTTAGACAATGATGATGAGGTAATCGAAGACACTTCTGACGACGAAAGAGATGAGCTTGAAGTAAGTGTATATATTCAGATATTTTAGTTCATTGTTCCTGGTAAACAAGTAAAATGTATGATTAGCTATTTTTGAAGTGAAAACTTCTTTAGCGGCGTTGTGCACTTTATTGTGATGGGGAAAAATTTTTAAACTCGCGTCAGGATACGTGACCTGATGGAAAATTGGCAAGATGTAGTCGGCGCAGGGCGCTTGCGCGAATTTTCGTGTGTGTGTTTGTGTTACAGCGTGCCACGTATATTTTTTCTTTTATAGTATTTTTTTCCATAGGAAGTTTGAAAATTAAATGTATTAATCAAGAGACGCATTTTATTTCATTTAACAATAACATCAACAATCTTTCTAAATTAATTAAATAATTAATTTATACTTACTATGATATTCGATAACTAAAACTAACAACACTAGTAGTTTTAAGTAAATCTGATAAAAAGACTTGTTGCTGCTGCCAATGACGCTTTAAAGCGTCCACTAGTGTTGTCAAAATTCCGATGCTTTAAAAAAAAACATTACTAAAATATTACTTGGAATTAAAATATTTTTATTACTTTCTTGTTAAGGTCTTTAAAACTATAAAGACAATATTTTATTTCTTAATAATAATAGGATTAAACGTAAGTTAACCATAATTTCACTGCAAAATATTTAATATTACTACATTATATCGATGACTGTATACACATCACTAGGCAATCGTACGATAGATGGTTTGAAATATGGTCGCGGCGCTGGGGGCACGGCAGATGAAATTTTGCATGGCGGTCAAAGGGTTAAATGTATCCGTTATCTGGGACACAATGTCCGTGCTTATTGGACGGTTGTTTACTGCCCATTCGGCTAAGGTAGGGTTGCTATCCATCCGGGTTTCCCCGGATTTGTCCCAGTTTAGAGGGCGTCCAGGCGGGGTTTCATTTGTAGACCGGGCTTAAAAGTTTTTAAGGCACCGGCAAATTTAATTTAGGAATGTATGAAAATAAAAACGTTAAATTATACTTACAATTTTTTTTTGTAGGAGTACTGTTTGCCGCAGATGGCCATGACAGCTTCACCGGACAAGAGGGCGAGCGCTTAAAGCACTCCAGCCAGAAGGGTTTGGGTAGCGACTAGCACAAGGGCACCTTAGGGAGGCACGGCCTCGGCTTGGGCTGCCGCTTAGAGAAAGTGAGTTTACCACCGGTTCACAACGCGCCCCCACTGAGAAGAACCGGCAAGAAACTCAGCGAGGGGATACATTATACTATTATATAATCTATATGTCTTATTTTATTATGTACTTAAGTAATTTAATAAAACCACTAGACACGTACGAGTTCTAAGTTTAAAAATGCGGGGTTTGCGTGCTTCTTGTCCTGGTTGCCAGATCTTAGAGATGGCAACCCTAGGCTAAGGGAGCGGTGTTCATTCACGCGATGACCATTCACTAGCGAGTGCCAACTGACCAAGTACTTGGCAATAATGCAAGTACTTG
The DNA here is from genome assembly GCA_911728495.1 of Furcula furcula. Taxonomy (NCBI): domain Eukaryota; kingdom Metazoa; phylum Arthropoda; class Insecta; order Lepidoptera; family Notodontidae; genus Furcula; species Furcula furcula. Next base: position 22,522,371 of record OU452243.1, read on the forward strand.
CCAAAGCCTTGCCAACACCTGTTCGTGCAATGCTATGGAATGTAATACGTAATTACGTTAAATATTTAATAGAATTACTGTTCGCTAGGTTGTATAGTAACAATATTATTGACAACTACTCGAACACAAGGTAGGTAATTTTTAATTGCGTACTTATGTGAACGCTGTAGGCTTATGTTATTAGCTAATAGGAATTTTATAATTGACATACGTTCTTTGGACTTATTATGTCGCATCAGCACATCAGAGGAGGACCTGGGTTATCCGGCAGTGACTCCGAGGAGGACGGCGAAGTTGCGACTTCCGTCCCCGTGAGTACCATGTCAGGTTTCTGGGGGGCTTTACCGCGCACCCCGGCGGCGGGCTCAAAGGCAAGCCACCAAAGGGTTCTGATGCAGATCCCATCGGAGAGCCCAGGCTGCCACATGGGGGGGGGGGGGGCGGTGTTGGTCTCTCATGTGCCGATGTGGCAGCCGCAGGGGTTTTAGTGGGTAAGGATCTCTGTTGTAATACGACCTATATAGTTATATAGTTGTTTTATATTTAAAAAGTTAAAGACAATTTTAAAAAAGAAATTAGATGTCTATTCTGTCAGCTTTTTAACTATTCGTATTTTTACCAATTCTTATTTTTGTTATTCTTTAATAAATTCAGTTTCTCCACCAACAAGCATATCCTTTATATTTATTCCAACACGTTATCAGCACGAAGCTCTATGGCGGGGAACAACATGAATTTTCACGGAATACAAATGTTAAGAAACCGAGATGGTTATTCAACTTGGAAGTTCAAAATGCGTATGCTACTCATTCATGAGGAGTGTTGGACAGCCATAGTTGGATACAATGATTCAGATAAGCCGTCAAAAGAGATACAATTACGAAATGATCAGAAGGCATTATCAAAAATTTGCCTTACTGTTGACGCAAGTGCAATCTCGCATGTACGATCTGCACAAACTGCTAAAGAGGCTTGGACTGCTCTGCAGAAAGCTTATGAAGATCGAGGTATGGGGAGACGACTTTCACTAGAGCGTAAGTTGTATAAATATTCTTTGACTGATTTTCAAGATATTGAATCATATATCAATGCTATTATCAGTACTGCACAAGATCTCGATGACATTGGAAAGAAAATCGATGACAGTTCTTTGGCGGCGATTATTCTCGGAGGATTGACTTCAAAATACGAACCATTAATTATGGCCCTAGAGAATTCCAATATTCTTGTTAGTAGTGAACTGGTCAAGACTAGATTATTAAACGAATTGTCAAAAGACACCCCTCAAGAAGAGGTGGTTGCACTGCGATCGAAGGAATCTCAATTTACTAAAAAGAAAAGGCCTATAATCTGTTATAAGTGTAAGCAACCAGGTCACAAAAGCCCAAAATGTACAATGAAAAATGATAAGAAGGGGGCGTTGAGTGTGACAACTAACCTAGAGGTTCAAAGCACAGATTCCCAAGTAACTGAGATGGTGGAACAGGCTTCCATTGAGGGAATGGCTCTCTCAGCACCATCACTGACAGATCGGAAATGGATTATAGACTCCGGTGCAACTATACACATGACTCCACATCGTGAGTGGTTCGGCAGTTATCAACCAGTACAAGGTGGAATGATTACTGTGGCTAACGGACAGAAAGTGGCTGTTGTAGGAGTTGGTGATGTATCTATTTCAACTGACTCATTAGCAGATAAAATAGATAATGTAGCCCATGTTCCTCATCTGAGTTGTAATTTACTATCAGTTAAGGTTATGGTAGATAAAGGTTATTCTGTAGTTTTTAACGAAAAAGGTTGTATCATATATTATACGCGTAAGAAAAATGATGAAGTTCTTACTAAAGAAATATTAGCTAAGGGTTCTCTTTGTGATGGGGTATATACTTTAGATTGTAAAGTTAATATGTCCAATACTCCTTCAGCTAAGTATGTGCACTCTGACTGTTCTAACTTTCAGCTTTGGCATAAAAGGTTAGGGCATCTTTGCAGAATTGGCATGGACCTACTTAGAAAAGGTCAAGCTATCGGCGTGGAGTACACAGTAGTTGATAAAGAACCGTGCATACCTTGTATAGAGGGTAAGCAAGCCAGAAAACCTTTTAAAAGTTTGAAGTATGTGAAGGCTAAATCACTTTTGGAGCTTGTCCACACAGACGTGTGTGGACCTCTGCAAACAACTTCGTTCAAAGGTAATAAATATTTTATAATTTTTGTTGATGATTATACAAGATTTATATTTGTATATTGTATGTCGTCTAAGACTGACGTTAAGTCGAAGTTCCGTGCTTTTCAATCATTTGTAGAAAGACAGACTGGCACAAAAATAAAGAGTATGCGTTCCGACAATGGGACAGAATTTCTCAACAAAGAAATGACAGACTTTGTAGAATCACAGGGAATTATTTGGCAAACCACGGCACCTTACAGCCCTCAACAGAATGGGGTTAGTGAGAGATGCAACCGTAGTATAGTAGAAAAAGCTCGCTCTCTATTGTCACACTGTTCACTTCCACAAGCCTATTGGCAAGAAGCAGTAGAGACGAGTGTTTACTTAAAAAATCGTTCACCACATCGAGCTCTCACAGGTAAGACGCCTTATGAAATGTGGTTTAACATAAAACCTGATCTGTCTCACCTAAAAGTCTTTGGATGTAGAGCACTGATTCATGTTCCGTCCGGTCAAAGGAACAAATTAGATATGAAAGCGGAGGAACAAATTTTTGTAGGATATTCAGATAATCCTCAAAACTATTTGTTTAGGAATGCCTCATGTCCAAGAAGGTTGTTGAAGTCGAGAGACGTAACATTCTTTGAAAATAATTTTACTGGATTAAAGGATAATAAAAGTGCACCAATATGTACTGTGAACTCTGACATTGTCAAATTATTTTCTCAGACATCATCTTCATCAGGAGCTAGAAGAGAAGAAAACTTACCATCTACTTCTGGGAGTAGTGACATAAATGTTGATATTTCGGATGCTTCTTTTGTGGATGCTGATGATACTTCAGAGGAGAACGAAGTAGGTGTAGAGGCCAATGTTGTCGATAATAATCAACAATCAGGTGAGCAGTTTGATTTGTCTCCAGATTCCTCAAATGAATCTAGGGTAGATGATGATTCTTCAAGGCGATATCCTTCACGAGTTCGCAAACCTCCAAACTACTTCTCTTATACTACTCTTTTAAATGATGATTGTGATGATCCATATAGTTATCATGATGCTACCACTTGTGATGATAGAGATAACTGGATATTAGCTATGAAAGAAGAGTACAATGCTCTTCTCAAAAAGGGCACATGGATTTTGGTAGACAAACCAAGTAATAAAACTTGTATTCCATGCAAGTGGGTTTACAAACAAAAGCGTGATGCAGACGGTAACATAGTCAAATATAAAGCACGTTTAGTAGCAAAGGGATTTCGACAAAAAGAAGGTGTTGATTACAGCGAGACATTTGCTCCAGTTGTACGTAATTCGTCTTTGAGAACCTTGTTAGCAATTGCAGTGCAAGAAGACTATAATGTGCGACATATTGATGTCGATACAGCGTTCTTAAATGGAGATTTAGCAGAAGAAGTGTACTTGACACAGCCGAAAGGTTTTGTTCGGAAAGGGGAAGAATCAAGAGTTTGTCTGCTGAAACGATCACTATATGGTTTAAAGCAGGCACCAAGAGCGTGGAATACGAAGCTCAAGGAGACTTTACTTAATCTTGATTTTCAGCAAACAACAGAGCCCTGTATTTTTATAAAAAGATTTTCGAACAAAGACTCTTTGGTGTTGGCATGTTATGTTGACGACCTCGTCGTTCTTTACAAAGATCAAGAGACGCTTGACAATTTCAAAAGTCAAATTGAGAATTTTTTCTCAATAAAAGATCTTGGTTTAATAAAATTCTTCACTGGAATAAATATTAATCGTGATAACAATGGAATAAAATTGTGCCAAAGTACGTATATTGACAAAGTTTTAAAGAAATTCAATATGATCGATTGTAAAGATGTCTCAACCCCGCTCATCAAGAAAAATCTTGAACATGGCGGAAGCGAGTGTAGTGAGTTTCCTTATCGTGAATTGATTGGATGTTTAATGTTTTTGGCTGTAAATACTCGTCCAGATATTGCCTATACTGTGAGCTATTTAAGCCAATTTAATTCATGCTATGACGAATCTCACTGGAATATGGCTAAAAGGTGTCTTAGATATTTAAAACATACCAAAGATTATGGTATCACTTATTCTAAGGGCAATCTTGATTCAATAACAGGATTTTCAGATGCAGATTGGGCCAATTGTTCCACAGACAGACGGTCATATACTGGATTCTTTTTCGAGCTTGCCTCAGGTCCTGTTTCATGGGAAGCTAGAAAGCAGCCTACGGTAGCTCTTTCCTCAGCAGAAGCAGAATACATGGCCTTAGCTTCGGCAGTAAAGGATGCAATATACTTGAAACGATTGGTATACGATATTACAAGTAAGTGTCCTAATGTTGTATTGTACACGGATAGTCAGAGTGCCCAAAAGTTAGCCATGAATCCTGTACATCATACCAGGACAAAACATATAGACGTAAAGTACCATTTCATTCGTGAGAAGGTTAGTGACAAGACAGTAGAACTAAAGTATATGCCCACCGATAAACTACCTGCTGATGTTTTAACTAAGCCTTTAGGGCCAACAAAACATCACAAATGTATTAAGCATATGGGTATGTCTTAGTGTTTCTATTATGGTTTATATACCTTAGAATTAAGGGAGCATGTTAATTTCTGTTAACTTTTTAAGGGAGCATGTTGTAATACGACCTATATAGTTATATAGTTGTTTTATATTTAAAAAGTTAAAGACAATTTTAAAAAAGAAATTAGATGTCTATTCTGTCAGCTTTTTAACTATTCGTATTTTTACCAATTCTTATTTTTGTTATTCTTTAATAAATTCAGTTTCTCCACCAACAAGCATATCCTTTATATTTATTCCAACAATCTCACATACCCCGGTTGACCACCGCAGGTCCCTGCTGCTATGTTATTTATTATTTCACTATTCCAGAATCCAGGAGGCTGCTATAAAGAATTTCCTGAATAAAATCTCAACAATATTCTTCCAAATTGAACTCAGGACGTGTCGACCTCAGCAGCTACACTTTCGACCCCCGAACCACCTGAAAAGGATGCCTAATATAAAATGGAAATTAAAGACCGGGCCGCAGCTCGTGCTAGTTTATCAGAAATTCACCAACTGAACAAAATCTATCCAAAAACAAAATAGGTAAAAAAAACCAAACGCCTTTTTAACGGCTTTTTTATTCAAAATTATAGTGGAACCACTATAATTTTAATGTTACAGTAAGTATATATTATGCCAAAGAGGTTTGCAGCGGTGCAGGTCGACTACGCCACCCGGTGATAAGCTAGACAGCAGCTGAATTGCACTGCTGATAGTTTCCTAAGAAATTCGTTATAAGTCTCTTGAATCCGGTAATTTTTAACCGACTTCAAAAAAAAAGGAGGAGGTTATCAATTCGGTTGTATGTTTTTTTTTTTATTTTTTTTTATGATTGTTACCTCAGAACTCTGTCGTTTACGAACCGATTTGGAAAATTATTTTTTTAATTGAAAGGGTATGGTTCCAGATTGGTCCCATTTTTTTCAAAATCAAGTTCTGATGATGAGAACCATGAGTAACTGAGGGAACTCCTTAAATATTATAGGCATATATATAGCGTTTTTGGTATATTTAGAAACTAGTCAAGCATTTTCATTCAGAAAGTATCATTTGGTGAAGTGGATCTGATGAAGAAGGCCATAGATGGCCATCGGAACTCTGTAATAAAATTAACAATCCATCCTATCCTAGTCGTGCCTACTAAACGTAAAACTACCGAATTTGGACTCGATGGATAGTTCTCGACGAGTAGTTGCTAGGAAAATGGAGATCAGGGTCTGATGGTGGAGCAGGAAGGTTGTCACGGGATCTCTGCACCAATAAACGTAGATCCGCCGAGTTTGGGCTCGTTGGGTAACTCTCGATGAGTAGTTGCTAGAAAAATGGTGATCAGCGTCTGATGATGGAGCAAGAAGGTCGTCACGGGATCTCGGCACCAATAAACATAGACCCACCGAGTTTGGGTTCGTTGGGTAGCTCTCGACGAGTAGTTGCTAGAAAAATGGAGATCAGGGTCTGATGGTGGAGCAGGAAGGTTGTCACGGGATCTCTGCACCAATAAACGTAGATCCGCCGAGTTTGGGCTCGTTGGGTAACTGTCGATGAGTAGTTGCTAGAAAAATGGTGATCAGCGTCTGATGATGGAGCAAGAAGGTCGTCACGGTATCTCAGCACCAACAAACTGGCTGTTTGTCAGAATAAAATATAAGTTGTTAAAAGTTAACCCAATAATACACCAAGGGAACCACTAAAAAGAAAAAAATAAAAATAATTTTTACAAAAAAAAGAACCGCCTTCAAAATGCAACTAAAAAGCCTGAAATAATTTCTAAGAATTAGTGGTTTTTACATCTACATTGTTGGACTTGGACTACAACATATTATAAATACATATTACTTTCGAAGTCGGCGCCTAACGTCTAGCAAATACTTACAAGGGCAGTAGGTACCTAACTGTTTTCCAGTTTGGCGCCGTCTTTGATAGTAATATGTATTTATAATTGTTGTAGGCCAAGTCCAACAATGTAGATGTAAAAACCACTAATTCTTAGAAATTATTTCAGGCTTTTTAGTTGCATTTTGAAGGCGGTTCTTTTTTTTGTAAAAATTATACCAGCTACAATGCCCTTCATTCACACCGGAACAGCATTGATGCAAATATTTGATATTGCGTATCCTTGTACAAGGGACTAATACGATAATTGTCGTTAATTTGTAATTGAGACGTTCTAATTATCGAGGTATATAGTAATTGTGAATTGATCGATCTATATCGATCAGACAAGCGGGCGGGCGATACGCGGTACCAAGGCACTGCGCTAGATACCCAATTGAACGGATTAATTGGTGAACGGGAGGGTGGGCCGAGTTCTTGGGACGAACGATGTGTAATATTTGATGTGTATACCTACACAACCACAGAATATTGGCGTTCCCTGATCTTCCCAGTCGTGTCGATCGCCCGTTCTATCAGATTGTTAGAGTAAAGAATGTTAGAGCAGTGTATTTAGGCAAGCACATGTGTACTATAATAACTCCTACGTAGATCGGTCATAAGACTCATACCCGCTCAATTTGAGTAGCCCAAGAAGTTGTAATTTGGAGATTTAGGGCCCTACCCGCCACCTCTATTTGCAGTATTATTTTCATCTTACTTGACATGAGGTAGAAACGTCAACATACGTAGTATATAGCTCTGTCACGTTTTATCGAGAGAGTAAGGTGGAAATAATATTGCTATTAGAGGTGATGGTACAAGCCCAGGTATTTTTTATGGAGAAAATTAAAAATAACAATCAATGCATTATTCAAAGCAGTTTTGACTGTTCTTTTCGCCGTTGTATTTTTTTTATCTGTACTTAGTACCTAGTATTTATGGTTGTGGTTGTTTTCATAATCAGCAGCCGAAACGTCCACTGCTGAACAAAGGCCTCCTCCTTAGAAGGGAGGGGTTGCCATAATCCCCACGCTTGGCAGGCGGCTTGGGGATCGCAGTATAGGTGGTAGGTAATCCAATAAAGAGACGCTTCTGCCCGTCTTCTTTTTCCCCTTAGTCGCCTTTTACGAACACCCAACGTGGGGAGATGAGCGGGTGCTATTCTTACCCGGACACCCCACGGGGACGTGTTGTTGTTTTAGTAATCATATATTTATCCTTTCTTGTAGCAGAATACCGTAGTTAGGTGCTTGCATTGCTTGCAGCACTAATGGTATGTTTTTTTTTTTTTTTTGGGAATGATGATTTTTTGGGGATGGATAGATGCTGCTGGCCGCAGATGGCCATTACAGCTTCACCGGACAATAGGAGGCGAGCGTTTATAGCGCTCTAGCCTTTACGGCAGAAGTAGCGACGAGCTCAAGGGCACCTCAGGGAGGCACGGCCTCGGCTTGGGCTGTCGCTTAAGAGAGGGCTGAGTTTACCACCGGTTCACAACGCGCCCCCACTGAGAAGAACCGGCAAGAAACTCAGTGGGGTGATGCACGTCGTTGAGGTCGCATACGTACGACCCTTCGGCCTCGCCGGCGAGACCGGTGTCTGATAGTAATGGTATGTATGTTCATATTTCAATGATGTATCATTTAAAACGTAACTGGGAATTTCCAGGGGATTTCCGCTTTTAAGTTACAGCGTTTTTTAAACTGTCGTATTATGCCTAAGTACTTAAATCTGATTTAATTACATAGTAACAAAAAAGTACTTAGCGCCAGTGGCGGTCCGAGAGGGGGGGGGGGGGGCGTAGGGGTCATGACCCCCCAAATCCAAATTCACTCCAAAATCCATATTCGTACATGGCAAAATTAGGTAGCGGATAGGGTGTCTAGGTACAAGACCAACGGGCTTTGAGTATCAATACTCAAAGCCAACGGGACCGTCAAATATGACCAACCCCCCCAAAATCGTCGGGTGCGACCGGGCCTGTTTAGCGCATAGCAGCACTAGCAAACACTCGATTAATTTAGGAAAAAAAAGCTTGGTATAAAAAATCTATACTTACCTATAATAAAACTGTAACAGGTCCAATTCTGTACATTAAAGATATTTTGAAAATTATGTTTGGAGGGCATTCTATAACCGATACTAAAGCCAAAAATGTATTTTATTTTTATTTTTGTCTGTCTGTCTGTCTGTCTGTCTGTCTGTCTGTATCACGGCTGAGCATCACGCCGAAACTACTGGATGGATTGAAACGAAACTTGGCATGATTTGAGTTCATACTCCGAGGTAGGACATAGGATACTTTTTATCCCGACATTCAGCACGGTTCCCTTGGGAGAGGGGACTAAAGTCAAAATGTGTACTTTGTTATACGCTTGCTCAGACTTTAACAATTTTTCATTATAATTATAATAAATATTTGTAAGGGCACACTCATAGACAGTTGTTAACAATGTTTGGAAATCGATCAGGTTAAGCAACGTTAGGCAAGGTCATTAAATAGATGGGTGACCGTTTAACGCCATTTGAACTAAACGTCTCCGTGCTTCGGAGGGCAAGTACAAAGTGGGTCCAAGTTTTTAACTGACTTTAAAAAAGGAGGTTTTGTATTCTATGCGAATGTATATTATTGAAAGTTTAGTTAACGTAAACACAGCGCGGGCGGAGCTGCGTGGGTCAGCTAGTTACCTAATAAATTTCTTAATTGACCATCCGAAATATTATTCTCTTTCTGTACATTTCATACAATGAAATGTTTGTTTACGCGTAGCTAGAGCGCGTATTAACTTGCCATTTCGTCTAATAAAGCAGTACCAATGCTTAATGGCCATGTAAAAGTAAGGTTGCAGTCTGTCTCAGAAGCAGTAATGAGTCAGTCAGAATTCTATTTAGTCTAAATAAAGCTGTAGACGTTTTAAATTGGGGGCAAACAATAGTACCCAAAGCGTCTTAAAAGTATGTTTACATTTTACTAATTAGTGTAATTACAGCCACACAGAATACCTTTAAAGTCTCTCATCAGCGGACCAGACTGTCAATTTTGGGCTCCTTGTTCATAGAAATGTATTGTCCCGTCCACAATAAAGAAAGACAATAACGCATCGGAATCGTTTCACAATGTGAATCCCAGGAAACTGATGGCAACGGTCTACGTGGTTATTTTATTTGCGGCGTTGCGCGGCTGCGGTGCGGTGGGCAATGTACCTAAGCGACAATTTTGTCATTTCAACGTTACGTCAGCGTCACTGCCGGGGCTGCCGTGGTTGGTAATTTGCGGGCACGGTGCGTGTCGCCTATGCGGAATCATGGTGTAGCTATGTAAATTGAAATAAAATTGTTTTAGAGCGAGTTGAAAATGGCTCTACATTTGAATCTATACTATAATAAAACTCAAAGAGCACTTTTTCTGTACATTGAATATTTTTCCAAAATTTCTATGTGGGGATACTATACTATCGACATAGAGGCCAAAACAATTTTTTTTGGAATTATTGTCTGTCTGTCTGTCTGTCTGTCGTTCTGTTTGTCCAGGTATCATTTGAAAACCCGTGGATGGATTTTGATAGGACTTTCACTGATGTGTTGTGTAGAAGTCGAGGTATAAATTGGTATATAAAACATCACGCTATGTTTCATAGGGGCTAAGCAGTGAAACATTACTTGCACATATTACCACGTAATTTCCTTTGTATGAGAATAGGGTAATTATAGACTGATCAGTTAATCATTAAGATAATATGTATTATTACGCTATAGACAATAGGGACTGAGCAGACATTTAGTTTGAATAAGATATGGCAGTGGCGAAGGGTCAATTTTTGTAAGGGGTAAGCCGGTCCGGTACACCCAGGACATTTTCATTAGATTTCCGTATTGTTCTAAGTACGTTGCTGATAGCAATATGACATTATATCTTTGAAAAGTTAAAATCTGTAAATCCCGAGCGAGTCTAAACTAGATCATGAAATTATTCATGAAATTTTAATGAAACTCCCCAAGTCCAGGTAGTGTATAAGTATTGTATTACAGTCGCAACAATAAAAGATGCGAAAATCTTAGAACTTTCATTATCGAATATCATTAGACAGTAATTTACGATGTTAGCGTGATTTACATTATGAACAGCGTCATCTATCGGTGAAATTGAATATACAATCACCATAGAACTTTAATCTATATATTTAAAAGAAAGTCGTGTTAATTACACTATTTATAACTCAAGAACGGCTCAACCGATTTGGCTGAAAATTGGTAGGGAAGTAGCTTAGGAGCAGGAGACGGACGTAGAATACTTTTTTATACCTGTAGGTTAAGGTTAAGCAACGTTAGGTAAGGTCATTAAATAGATGGGTGAACCGATTTGTATGAAATTTTATGTGCATATCGGGTAGGTCTAATAATAGGCCATTAATTATATTTCATGCCGCTAGGTAAAGGTTAAGCAACATAAGGCAAGGTAATTAAATAGATGGGTGAACGGATGTGTATGAAATTTTGTGTGCATATCGGGTAGGTCTGAGAATAAGTCGTAAAGTATATTTCATGCTGCTGATACCATGATTGACCGATATATAGAATGAGAGGAGGGTGCAAGAGAGGACAGAGAGGGAGAAGGGATTCGAGGAGGGGGTGAGGGATCGGAGGAGTTAGGTGGAGCAAGGGGCCCCCCCCGGTGAGATGGAGCAAGTTGGGAGAGAGAGATGGGGGGGATAGGGTTCAGAGAGGGGACAACGGGGAGAGGAAGAGGGGGAATGTGACGGGGACCGATGCGGGTGGGGGAAAAAGAGAGGAGAGAAAGAGCATAGAATTACATTTTTCTTATAAGGCTTCAATCCCGGCTGGGTCCTAAAAGAAAACGCGCATTGTTCCTTTTGGAACCACATGGACTTGAGGGGATAATAGAGAGAGAGAGAGATGGAGAGAAATAAATCAAGGGAGGAGGGTGAAAAGGGGAGCAAAATGTAATAAAAGCGCGGGTGGAGCTGCGCGGGTCAGCTAGTATTGAAATATGGCTGAACATTTATGTCCATATAAATTAATTATATAAGTTATTATTTGTAATATATAATGTATCTTCTTTTTGTATATCTTATTAGACTGTCTTTTTTTGTAATTACATGTATAGTGCTACATAGGATGCAGCATTTGGCGTGCATAAAATTATAGTATCTGAAGTGCATAACATTAAATATACCTAATTAGATACGGTCTTATTTTATTTGATTAAAATTGTTAAATAGTTTATTTTATTTCATATTTTTTTTAAATATCTGTGTTGTGTATGCATGGCAGAGTGTCCATGGGTTACTCACTGGGTTCCAACGGAAGACCAGCGCGGCTTGTTACCAAGCCGCATTATGCTGAGTTGGAACCTTTTCGTAGCAAGTTGCACCAATTTACTTAGTTTATGTTTTCAATTGTTTTTTTTTGCTATGAATAAATGTTTTCTTCTTCTTCTTCTTAAGTAATTGTATAGTTGGTTGTTGAGTTTTTTTTTTTTGTGAATGATAGACGCTGTTGGCCGCAGATGGCCATTACAGCTTCACTTCCAATAGGAGGCGAGCGCTTGAACCGGTTGTTGAGTACCGCACTCGAATTTAATATAAGTACATGGGTAGTATAGCGATTTTCAATCTATAATAAGTGTTGTTGTGTTGTGTGTGTGTGTTGTGTGTGTGTGTTTAAGATAATGGCTGATTGTTGCTGTTGTAGAACAGAGTCTATGTGAAGCGAAAGAGGATCTTGGAGTGACTGACGAGATTCTCATTTCATTTCCTCGGGTGTCTACACTTGAGTAGGTATAACAAAAGCTACGCTGTTCTCGCAGCCTCATTCCTAGCCTTTCCTGAATAATATCGTCAAATTAATTTGCTCTTAGGTTAATAGATGGTAACACCATTTACGACTGTGCGACTAGCTAAGTAAATACTTACAAAGAAATGCGTTTTTGTTCGTAATTGACTATATTTTATTGGACCTTAACGATCATCGATATCTTACTATATAAACTAGATTTGGTGTCACGGTTCAAAAAGTGGTAGTGAGAAATAGCGCCCTTGTGTCGCTATTTCTTTACAAGCCACATCCTGACAAATTTATTTTTGCCGATAGGAGTGTCGCTACTGTCTATATGAAACTGTCAAACTACAAGTCATTATCATTATAAAATCGTTAGTTCACGTTTCCGCCACCAGCACAGATAAGTTTGCAACCTCCGCGACCACATTTTAGATGTCATTTTGTTCGTGAATGTTTATCTAGTTTATATATTATATCGATGTTAACGATGGTTACAATAAAATATTATCGTATTTACAATCTCATGTTCTTCAACACGCTAGTTTGTATGTATAATACCCGCGTTACGCGTCATGCCTCATGCCCATACGCGCGCTAGGCCAAGTCACCCTCAGTCAAAACGTTACAAGTGAAAAAATGTAAAGCCCGCTGAGTTTCTTGCATCTTCTCAGTTGAGGCCGCGTTGTGACCCGGTTGTAGCTTTTAAAAAAATTGACCATTGAAAAGCTAAGCTTATTTGAAATAAATATTTTTGAATTTGAATTGAATTGACATGATTTAACCTAACTAACTCCCTAATTATCCTAAACTTAACTGTTGACTGGGCGGGCCTAACTGTTTAAACCGTTCCTGTTTAAACTAACTGCATCCAACCATATCCATAAAAAGGGGGAGATTCTCAATTCGACAGTATTGTTTAATGTTCGCGCATAAATCTAGCAATTATGTACAAAATTGAATAATTTTGTATCGAATGTGAAAATGCTGTCATTTTTTTATTACTATATCAGGTGTTTTTTTAATACATCAGGTTTAGAAATAAACAAAGAAATGTGGTAAGAAAATTAAACATTATGGTTGGGGGGAGACCTGGTGACATGTATGACAGGCTAACCTAGTTCAGGCACCATTCTCTTCGATACAAAGAAAACAATGACCTACCATGTAAAAATCAAAGTTTATTTTAATCGGGAATTAAAGCGATTTACCTCATATTTTGGCTTGCATGTAAAATCAACCGTTAGATTAACTTATATTGTAACATTTTTCTTGTGGAGTAAATAAATACTAAACTATATTATTATTACGAACGAGCAAGGTAGTTCACGTTGAAATCAAACTAAGTACTTTTACGGATTTTATCGCGGTTTATTTTTAACCGGCTTCATTAACCGGCTTCAAAAAGAAGGTTCTCTATTCGACGCGTATGTATGTAATATTGATAAAAATGCGTAATATTAATGTATGTTAGTCTATGTGGGCTTCTAAACAAATTTACCAAATTTTATGAGTGTATGTATGTATGTATGTAGCCTATGTAGGTATGTATGTATGTAGGTTTGTCCACGGATTTCTCAGAAACTACAAGTCCGATTTTGAAAATTCTTTTTGCAATAGTTAGAGTATTTTTCAACTTAGGGTAGAGTACAAGTTTCATCAAAATCGGTCCAGTAGTTTAAGAGATATAAACTTTTTATGTTTTCAGTAAGTTACTGTAACGTAGACGTTCGAGTTGCGTGATAGTGCTGATACCTATTTTGGTAAAATAAGTCACTAAAAAGTGTTAAATAAACTATTTTTAAAAAAATAAAAACCGACTTCAAAGTAAATTATCTAAAAAGCATAAAATAACGAAAATATATTGAAGTCGGTGTCAGCTGGTGCTAGTGTTAGTTAACATGATGTGCTAACACCGACTTCAATATATTTTCGTTATTTTAGGCTTTTTAACCGACTTCAAAAAAGGAGGTTCTGTATTCGACGCGTATGTATGTAATATTAATAAAAATGCGTAATATTCATATATGTTAGTCTATGTGGGCTTCTAAACGAATTTACCAAATTTCACGAGTGTTTGTATGTATGTATGTATGTATGTATGTATGTATGTATGTATGTATGTATGTATGTATGTATGTAGGTTTGTCCGCGGATTTCTCAGAAACTACAAGTCCGATTTCGAAAATTCTTTTTGCAATAGTTAGAGTATCTTTCAACTTAGGGTAGAGTATAAATTTCATCAAAATCGGTCCAGTAGTTTAAGAGATATAAACTTTTTATGTTTTCAGTAAGTTACTGTAATGTAGACATTCGAGTTGCGTGATAGTGCTGATACCTATCTTGGTAAAATAAGTCACTAAAAAGTGTTAAATAAACTATTTTAAAAAAAAATATAAACCGACTTCAAAGTAAATTATCTAAAAAGCATAAAATAACGAAAATATTATTGAAGTTGGTGCAGAATATACACAGCAGGTACGCTAACACCAACTTCAATAATATTTTCGTTATTTTATGCTTTTTAGATAATTTACTTTGAAGTCGGTTTATATTTTTTTTTAAAATAGTTTATTAGATAATTTACTTTGAAGTCGGTTTTTATTTTTTTAAAAATAGTTTATTGATTTTACTATCCCGACGTTGTCCCGACGTTTCGAATGCTTTGCAGCACCCATGGTCACGGGAGGACTGAAATTTTGAACTTCCATAAGTCACAATTATGCCGGTGTACCGTCAGGTCTTCTTAGTTATTATTGTTGGTCTGATCTACGCAGTAAGAGCTTACAGTATCTTGAGGCCGTGCAGTGTTTTGCTTGATATTAGATTTAATTATATTTATCACAGGATCCCAAGCCGGTGGTAACACCCAACCATCTTCACTATTGAAATTAGGATGTTTTTTGATTTCAATAGCCTCACAAATCATCCTAGATAGGAATCGGTGTTCTCTTGCGAGGATTTGAGGTTTATCAAATCTAATATAAAGGTGGGTGCGATCCTGAACGTGTTCACATACTGCAGACTTCGTACAGCGTCTGTGTTTCACATCAGCTAGGTATGTGTTTGTTCACGTTAATTGTATAGCCAACCACGATGTATACGGTAAGGAAAGGAAGAGAAAGGGGGAATGGCGTTCACTTAAGGAAAATACGCTGTATATTTCAAATTATTGATTTTACTTCAAAATTTTTTAATACATTACAGGTTCTTTACCTATTCAGTAATCAACATTTTAAGACTAAACGTATTTATCCTTGACTTATAAGTAGTGGGAAGCTGTTTTTTTAAAAATGCAGGATTGAGCGCCATTGCCCCTGACTTTGGGTAATGCCGCTCAGGCTAAGGGGTAATGACGATCACATATGTTTTTTGGAAAAATATCTAGTAAGATCCATTTAAATTACAGTGCTAAGCGTGAAATCAACCTTAAACCATACATAATCATCTGAGCAGTGTAGGATAGGTCACTCCCAGAATAGTTAATCTACGTCTAGTAAGAGCGTCGCAGCCACACAGTATAGACCAAACGGAAAATTAGATCAGCGCTGCCGTATACGGAGAAACACACTTTACGGTCACATGCCGCGAGCTGACTGCCCGTACGCGTCGCTGCCTGTTATAAGTCTTCAAGCCCCGTACTTCAAGCGCCGCGGCGTTTTCCTCTATTTTGACAAAGTTACAGAGGTGAGCGCCATTACCCAGTGTGCGCTATTGCCCGGCTTGCCCTAAACGTTGCTGTCCGGAACACAGTTTTGCATGCAGTGCAGCTGTCTATAGGCAGGCCTGTCGTTAAGGCATACGTCTTGCTTGTTGATCACCATTAAATAAGTTGAATAAAATAATATTATACAATACAATATTATTGTTTTTTTTTATTATTAATAATTTCTATTGTTTTTAGGGTTCCATACCTAAAAGGTAAAAAAGGAACCCTTATGGGTGACTTCGTCTGTCTATTACTCCTATATGTATATTTCAGGAGCCACTGGTGATTTGAAAATTGGAATAATTTTAGATCTTACTTACCCAAGCTCATAGCAATTTTACTTTTCTTTTACTGATTCTTGTTAATTGGGGATGAAATAGGGTGTACAAATTTCAAAGTTAGTCTACCATGTCGAGTGGGGAATTATATGAAAATTTTCACATTTCAAAACAGATTTTAATTTTGGTTTATGTTACGTAGTTTTTGGCTTATTAAAAACAAAAATGTCAAAAAATACCGTACCGACTTATAAAGAAATAGATTAGAATCTATCCATATTTATAAAGAGGTATGTATAACAACTAGTACTCCATCGATGGGTGCACCACAAAAACATTTACTCTTTCGATGCGGGTGGCTAAACCCGATCCGGTATAAAGACTTAATGCACACCTGACGATTCTTGGAATGGTAGCACACCGCGAATGGCCAATGGCCAATTCACAGCCAGCCACCGACCAGACCACTCCGACACGGATATGAATGCATACTGCATATCTCTGCTAGGGAAATACTACACATTATTGTCGATTACTTTGCATTTTAATTAGCACTTAGGTATATCAAATGCTTAGCAAAACGAGCATTTAATTAAAACTAACTGTGGTCAATATATTTTTATCCTTTGTTTGTTTAATTAAATTTTATTTTTTCTAAACATTGCTGCACTCCGGTGCAAAGGATATTGTAGCTAGATAATATCAGGCCGGATCTATTGTCTTTCCCAATATCCTATCGATCCCTTACTATAAGTTAAAATAGTTACCATCGATAGCTTTAGTGACATATTTCTGTTTCAATAAACAAAGACAGATAAGATCGCTCCATTTCGGGGGTTTATCGCGGGATACCGATGACTTGATAGATGATTTTAACTTATAGTTAGGGATCGATAGGATATTGGGACCGGCAGTTAGTATACCTAACATAAAACAGAAACAAAAAACTGCGATGAACATGCTCTGTCTTTATCTAAAAAGCCGGCGAGCTTACATTTAGTCCCATAGGATCCAGATCTGTTCGTTGGAAATGGTACCACGATATGAGTACGTTGCGTGACGGTAATGATGACCACGTTAATACATAAGATGTTGCGACACTAATTGTGGTGGCGTGTGGCGGCCACCATTTCCTGTGTCCACCGTTTATTTCAAATACAGCTGCAATGTTCTGAGTATTGTTCGTATTGTATAATATATTCTATATTATCGCATCGCGCTTTCGTTGTTATAAAGTTTAGGATTTTTTATAGTTAAGTAGATATTTCTTATATTGGTTACTATTATTATGGAAGTACTTGATTGACGATTCATAAGCACCCACTGCAGTGGCGAAGGGTCCATATAACTCGATTCCTACCGGCTTCCCTTTGAAAACAGGCGTTTGTTACGACGATCTAACAAGACATTTATTTACTAACATAACGTTAAAAACATAGGTACTTAATACACCATCAAATAAAATTAATCTAAAAATCGCCGTCGAATTTATTAATAGCAAAAAGTTGCACTTTTCATTCACTTCAACCGCGCGCAAGTCGTGGCGCGGCAAGCCGCTCTCAGGATCAGGAATTCCATGCGCAACTACCATGTAAAATCAGTACCGAAAACGTCCCCGCGCAGACGCGACACTCGCTGATTATAGGATCGACGGCAAGCCGATGTACGCCGGTTATGATTGGGAGGAGTTATGTTATGGATAGAAAAATGACATGTATATCGCACGAAATAGAGTGTAGTATTGCGTACGCGTACTTCGATCGATCATAATCTTTCGTCTTCGTTGATATTTATTTTGTATCGCATATACGGTACATGACAATTTAATTCTACTCAATATAATTAGAATCTAATAGATTCTATAGTTCTTTAAAGTTTTGTTTATTGTGTATAATAATTTATTAAAGTTCTATAGTGATTGTGTGTCCATTTTCACCGATAGATGGCGCTGTTCATAATGTAAATCACGCAAACATCGTAAATTACGGTTTAATGATATTCGATAATCATCGATATACTATCTAAACAAGATTTGCTGTCACGACCCGAAAAGTGGTCACGAAAATAAGAGCTACGGAGACAGCTATCGCTCTATTTCAAATTAGTACGAGCCGACAACAGCTGGCGTAAGACGTGTCAAAATGTCTTATTGCGCGTTGAAAAACTGTCCAAATACTCGTCGCAACACTAAAATTACAGGTGGAATATCTTTTTTTCGGTTAGTAATCTTATTACTACTAGTTTAAATACAAAATATAAGTAAGATATCACTAAAATCCGAAATAACAATTATTTATTTGACATTTTCTCCGCTAGTAGTTCGCCATTTGCCAAGCCACAGGCTGACAAAATTATTTTTGCTGATAGAGAGTGTCACTACCGTCTATGCAAAACTGTCAAACTACACGTCACTACCACAATAAAAAAGTTAGTTCTCATTTACGCCACCAGCATACATAAGTTGGTAAATCAGTACACGAGCGTTACGTAGTTCTCGAACAAAGAATGCATGGAGTTTCATTGTTATAAAATTGTGCAATTTTTTTCACAACTGCGTAAAATAGAAAAAGTGGTGATGAGATGTGTGTAAGTTTGTATTATTATACTATTAGAAACCCTAAATAAGATTATTTAAAAAAAGAGAATCTGTCTAGAAACCATTGTCACTGGACCACCTTAGTAAAATGAAAACTGAACATACCACTGAAGAATTATTACCACACTCCTGCAGCAGGAATACATTGTAATCACCATGACGCAGCAACTTCACTGAGACTTCCGCACTGTACGAGATCTGAGAAACGAATGACTGCGGTACCGCTAGAGCAGTGAATTATATACGCATTCGCTGGGCGCGTTCGGCTATCCTACCCACAATTTATATCGGTTTTGGAGTCTAACAATACCATCATTTGAAAACTCGTTGGTCTAATGGTTAACCATCCTGGCCTCTATCCAATAGGTTGTGGTTCAGATTGCCACTTTTTCTCTGGGTGTCATTTATTTAGATAAGTATGTATTTTCAAAAAAGTATATACGTATTTATATTAGGTGTCTGGTTACCATAGTACAGACTCTGGACAGTTTTGGATTACACGGCAGTGTGTCCTCAAATATTATTATTACTTTACAACAAGAACGTGGTTGCTCCGTGTATTAAAAAATTAATAGTTCTTCGACGGGATATCGTTTTGATGAATGTGAAGAAAATTTAAGTGCTATAGAAATCATAAAAAATAAACCTATACAGCACAATTTTGATAAATACCAGATAAATTGCAACGAACTCATTCAAAAATTAGAACAAAACCCAATTCCGGAAATTGTTTTCCAAATAGTAGGTTACATTTCTGGTTTTGTGGTAAGTAGTCTAGTAAAAAAGCTTAGGTGCGAGGACTGCAAAAGAAAATTATGGGCAAAAGAAAAATTATGGTTCCACAAACTAGTGGATTTACGAGATATGAATGGCTTATTTTATTGTGCAAATGCGTTATAACGCGTTATACGCAACTGTGTTCGTTTAAGTGGTGGTAAAAATATACACAAGAAATATGACAAAATATTTATATCTGTTGCAGTTTTAAAATTATATATTAATAAAGATGTTTTTGTCGGAGAAAATGAGCATAACCATAACATTGATTTACTGAGATTAGTTGTAGAAAAATTCATCGATGTAAGACTGCATTATGTTTGTAAAAAAGAAACCGCTCAGACAAAAAATGATTCAAAAAGACAGATTTATAATAAATTAAATTTGTTTAAAGGTAATTAACATTTCTTTTTTCAGACAACTGATACTAATACTTATGTAATTTTTTTTTGTAAATCCATACTTAAATAGATAAATAACACCCAGACACTTGGTGGGAATCGAACCCACGACCCATCGGTTAGCAACCAGGGTGTCTAACCACTAGACCAACGGGCCCGTCAATTAAATATAAAATATAATGTCAAATACATTGTCACTAAACTTGATTAATTATTAATGTTCAGTGTAGATAAATTAGACTTAAAATAAAATAAAAACTTGAAAGCGTTAAATATGCCATGTTTAGTACCGACTTCAATACTATTGTCATTATTTAACGCTTTTTGTAACATTTGTAACGCTTTTTGTAAAATTGTACCTAACGAAACCTAATTATTTTAAGTCTATGCATAATAAAGAATTTTGAATTTATATGTATGTCTTATTTCATCCAGTCGTTCTCTTGACCAACATGCGTATCAAATGAAGCGTCTTCGCTTCATTTGATACGCATGTTAATCTGTTGGCGGTCGACGCGTCATAGTGCTTATGCGATCGGAATCATCGGCCGTTGAGAGCTTAATGTTGTAACAAATAAATGCAGATATACTACTAGAAAGAAATAACAATCATTCTGGAGAAGTTGGGTACAAAGTAATGCTTTCTTTTATGGCTAGCATAACATTATACGTAACTTACCATATTTTTATATTACGGTTATTCTGGAAAAAATAAACGTAAGCAACTCCATACCATTCCTTAGCTTACTGTACGTCTAAGCGTTCAAAAACAATGGAACTCAATGGAAGCACACAACTCTCAGCTCCAAAACTGTGTAAGTGCCGAATTGTCTGCAATTATTATTGAACCTTATTTTATAGTTCGTAAGTTATCTTTTTATATGAACATATTATTGTTTTGCGTGTACGTGTATAGTTGTGTAAGTATATGTAACCGCGACCACATTTTCGATGTCATTTTGTTCGTGACAGCTAATCTAGTTGGTATAGTATATCGATGTCGATAATGAAACGTACAATGCCTTTGCATCTTTTATTGTTGCAACTGCAATATTATTACGAGTATATTATGTATACATATTACATACATACTACCTGGACTTGAGAGTTTCATTTCATGATGTTTTTCTGAGCCCTGACCTTGAAGCATTTTTTTTGGGATAGCTGTTCATTGTGTGTAGTGTGCATTACCTACATGTTATTGCGTTAGGTCATTTCATAGATATGAGTCATTTTAGGTCATTTATCGATGAGATTTATCGAAGTAAAAATTTAGCATATTCGCATCGATATAATATATGAACAAATATTATATCGATGCATATTCGTATTCTTATTTTCTAATTACCTACCTATACAAATGTAGCCTTGGTGGTGCAGTGGACCTAATCGCTGGCTTTTAAATTAAATAAAATGGTATTTTCCCTTGCCTACCTATTTCTTTCCTAATCTAGTTTAGAATCGCTCGGGATTTACACATTTTAACCATTCAAAGATATAATATCATGTTACTATCAGCAAAGTAGAACATTACAGAAATGTAATGAAAATGTCCTGGGTGTACCGGACCGGCTTACCCCGTACAAAAATTGACCCTTCGCCACTGACCCACTGTATGGTTTACATGAATAAAAATAGTTCTGATTCTATTTAAAGTCTACACAACAAATAATTTTAAAAAATACCAGCTCTTTTTTTGTCCCACTGTTGGGCATGAGCCTCCCCTCAAGATGAAGGGGCTTAGGCCATAGTCCACCACGCTGGCCAAGTGCGGGTTGGCGGACTTTACACGTCATTCGAAAGCTAGTTAGGCTTTCTCAGACATGCAGGTTTCCTCACGTTGTTTTCCTTCACCGAAAGCATGTAACAATCGCACAAACACGATTTTCGCACATGATTAATTAAAGAAACCTTGTTTCCAAGGCAAGCGCTGGCCCACTGAGCTGTCACAGCTACCAACAAATAATATCAAAGGTCAAAATATCTTTATTATTATGTATAGGCCCCACGGAGGGACTTATTCAAAAAACATTTTTACAAACTACCTACTTACTGAGTTAATGAGAAGATCCAAAATGATCCGGGCTTGTCTCTTATTGTAATACTAGCTGACCCACGCAGCTCCGCCTGCGCTATTTTTACGTTAACTAAACTTTTAATAACAGACAGACATTCGCATCGAATACATAACCTCCTTTTTTATTTATAGTCGGTTAAAAACTGGGACCCACTTTTTACTTGCACGGACCCGTTTAGTTCAAATGGCTTTAAACGGTCACCCATCTATTTAATGACCTTATCTAACGTTGCTTAACCCGATCGATTACAAAACCTTGATAACAACTCTCTATGAGTGTTCCCTTACTAATATTGATAAAACGGACCAAGCGTATTTTAACCAAGTACCCATTTTGACTTTAATCCCCTCTCCCAAAAGAACCGTGCTAGATTACGGGATAAAAAGTATCCTATGTCCTACCTCGCGTAGTAAGATTTCAAATCATGCCAAGTTTCATTTGAATCCATTCAGTAGTTTCGGCGTGATGCGCAGCCGTGATACAGACAGACAGGCAGACAGACAGCCAGACAGACAGACAAAAATTAAAAAAAATACATTTTCGGCCTCAGAATATCGGTTATAGAATGCCAAATATAATTTTAAAAATATCTTCAATGTACAGAATTGGACCTGTTACAGTTTTATTATAAGTATAGATTTTTTATACCAAGCTTTTTCAATTCATGACCCTCCCCCCCCCCCCTCTTGGACCGCCACTGGCGCTAAGTACTATTTTGTTACTATGCACACATTCCTGCTCCATCATCAGACCCTGATCACCATTTTTCTAGCAACTACTCGTCGAGACCTACCTAACGAGCCTAAACTCGGTGGGTCTACGTTTATTGGTGCAGAGATCCCGTGATCACCTTCCTGCTCCATCATCAGACCCTGATCACCATTTTTCTAGCAACTACTCGTCGAGACGTATCCAACGAGCCCAAACTCGATGGGTCTACGTTTATTAGGGCTGAGATCCTGTTACCACCTTCTAGCTGATCATCATCAGACCCTGGTGAAGGTTATCATTTTATTAAGTATCATCGGATTTACATATGTTCTAAATTTCAGATGTTTCGGACTAATAGTAGTAATGAAAAAGGTCTATTGTATACTAAACCTACCTCGACTCGGAAAAGAGCTGATGGTCTTCAAACGGCTGGACCGATTTTCATGAAACATAGCTAAGAACCATCTCGCTTAAACTAGCTTTCAAATAAAAAAACCGCATTCAAATCCGTTCACTGGTTGGACCGCTATGATGCCACAGACAGACATACATACAGACAGACTTCCGGATATAGGCGTCAAACTTATAACTCCCCTCGTTTTTGGTCGGGGGTTAAAAATAGCTACTGCGCAGCGTCTTGAAGCCAACTTCAGACACACAAAGATCCATTGTGACTTGTTCATAAGTATTTTTTAAAGCTACAACAAGCGATCTGGATCTAACAGCTTACAGCGATGAACAGCGGCCCTATAAATTATTAAGCCGCCTATATAAATATACTAGCTGACTCGGGCACCTCTACCCGCACTTTTTTTACGTTAACACCCATTTTTTTCAAACCACCTTTGGATTAGACCGAACAAAAAACACAAAAAATATTCAATTCGTTTCTGAGTTTTAGCGAAACTAACGGACGGCTATTCATTTTTATACTACTATAGATTTGTATGTATACAAAATCTAATAATAATCAATATTAAAAAAACGATTTAAGTACTAACTAGCTTATACGTAGGAAGTCGTTAAAATGCGATGCAATCGCAATACACAAGAGAGAGTATGTAGTGCTCTATAAACGTCAGGAACTCATAAAACCTAGACAAGATTTTAAACATAACCGGTTTGCTGTCTTACAAAAAAAACCGTATTCATAGAATGCCGCGAAAAAAATTCTGAATCTATACCGCAAATAGAAATACCTGCATACCTTCTTTTTTGTTCGGGGGTTTAAAAACGCGTGCACTTGACACAGCGACTGAACGCAGGTACCTATCGCGTAGCCTTAATGCAATGCAACATCGATAAAGGTAAACTGCCCGTCTTCATGTTTTCCCTTAGTCGCCTCTTCCGACACTTCTTCTTCTTCAATTTAAGAGCTGTGCTCTTGTCGGTGAAGCAATTTCCAATCCGATCTATTATGTGTCTTTATTTTGACCTCTTGGTACGACACTCCACCCACTTTTTCTACTATCTGCTTCATGAAACTTCGCCTTGGTCTCTTCCTCTTCCCCTTTTCCCTTCTATTTTACCTTCCAATCATCTGTCCTCTCCTATTCTCAATTGATCTTAAAATTTCTCTTTTTTCACCAACCAATTCCAAAACTTCCTCATTAGTCTTCCTTTCTGTCCAACTTATTCCCTCCATTCTTCTCCAACACCACATCTCAAATGCTTCCAACCTTTCTTTATCCCTCTGTGTAGGACACAACGGAAGTATTAGATTAGTTCTTGTAGAGGAAACATTTTCCTCATGTGCATTACGCGGTATGGTTTACGCAATTATCACTCTCGTGTGACGAAAACCTCCGCGCCGGTAATACCCCGGGCACGCGACACGTTTGACGAAGCACCATTTTGTACTCATTTGAACCAACATAGAGCACTCATCGTTATCAGGTGTGTGTGAGATGAGGACAATAATATACTTATTTGTACACATTTACATAGGAAATGTTATGTGATTTAGGACATTTCTTAGACTATAGAATGATCAGAGTATCATCATCATGTCTATCGTAACAACGAAGGGATTTTAACCATTTGCTGTTTGTAAAGTAAAATAACTTAGAATTTGTTTGAAAGAGGCGATATACCTTCACCTAACCACACTTGCACACCCGCGTGATGGATTAGGGCCTAAATAATCAGCACTTACGTATAATAGCGGTGAGGATAGCCTAGTACAGTACGGCGACATTTACACCCATATTTTTGATAATTTTCTCGAAGGAAGGACTTTGAAGGACTACAGTAACGGTAGGATCGAACTCGAAAACAGATTGACCTAATAAGAATGTATTAGTATTATTAAACAAGTTCCATGTGTACGTTTAGGTAGTTAGTAGGTTCTACTAGTAAAAAAATCTACGGTTTAAAACCTACCTTCTACTGTATCTATTTGCATTATTTTATAGATGGCCAGTGCAAACATAACAGTGGAAGCTGAGAAGCCAGTGAGCGATAAACACAGGGTTGCGGGCTGCGGTGGGCTGGAATGCGCCCGAGCAGGCCACGACGACGACGACGTCTGACCACCCTCCTCCCATTTCACGCTTCCGCGAAGGGAATTTTCAATAATTTCTCTAGCATGCGAACTGTCATTCGTTGTAACTAGAAATCATTAAGTGAGGACAAGAAGTGGTCGCAGACTACTCCGAGAAATGTTATAAACATTTTGATCACCATTTTAGTTTTCTTGGAGAACTACGAAATTAAATATACCTACTTAATTAGATATTGGAGAAGTTCTCCGAATCAGCCAAATACAAAATATCGAGAAGGGCAAAATTATGATTTGCTCTTTTGTAGTTTGGAAGACTTCGGTAAGTATTTTGTTTGAAGCACGTTTTTAAATCTATAATAAAGCCTGACGCGGTCTTGGTTTCCCGGATATGCCGCGTTATTCAGAAAATTCACAGGTGTAGAACTACGGTTAACTAACCAACTTCATACACACAAAGAGTTTTCAAAATTTCGTAGGAAGTTTCAATATTTCGTAGGTAATAATATGTACTTGATAGGTTAGTCTAAATTCCCTCTAGTTTTCCCGACAAATGTGTCATTACCTAAACTATATATACTTAGTTACATACCTAAAACAATTGTATGCATATTTACAGTGGGTTGCGTAAATCTATATAACGTGAGGTAATAATTTCGGCACTTCAAGATTCATCTGTCCGCACCGCACCTCGCCGCCGCCGGATGGACAAAGCCGCGTGAGGAATGGTTTTGAGCGTCAAGGGCAAGGCCGCGCGGGTCGATGAACTGCACCCATGGAAATAACTATTTAGGGACTGCCTCACCATAACCACAAAATACTGAGAGTACAGAAGGCAAGCTCATGCATGTACCTCGCTTTTCATACCTACGCTCGGCGGTCGCGCGGTTACCAACTCTGGCTTATGCGAAAAAACTATCGTGATAGTGGCACTCCTATAGCTAATATTTTGATTGACTGTTGAGAATAAAACAGGAAGAACGGAAGACGAGTGTTTGAAGCGGACGGCATTGGCGCTCGCACTAAACCGAGATATACCGAGATATCGTGTCCGTGAGCGCTGTCTATGTGTGCGTTGTTCGGGCGCCCGTTGTATGAAGCTTGCCTTCTGTACTCTCAGTATCTTGTGCCATAGGTAACTCGTAATGTAAGGTCACTGTTCGTAAATCGAACTTGGTGATTCGCGGGAAAAATATTTGAATTTCGAACGTTATATAGTTCCTTTTCTCGTTTTAACCAAAGAGGATTTAACACTACGTATAAGAGTCGGCACTCCCATACAAGCCCCTGAATCGAATCATGAACGTACTTTTCCTAACTTAACAAACATAAAATTTAATGGCTACCAGTTGGCCAACCTGCCATTTTTTTTAAAATATTGTATACCACTAGGGCTTGCCACCCCTTAGTATGTTTTTCTATCGATATCGATGAAAATGAAAGAACACAATATACGGGTTTGTTTATTGTTAAGTTTAATTCACGCAAAGTTACCTATGTACAATAACTATGTTTTCAAAATAAAATTAAGCAATTTTTACAAATAAAATAAAGAAATATTTATGATTTTTGAATGCTTTACGATCATTAATCTCAAATTTCGATTCACAATGGAGTCATCATACTAGATATGCTTATTTATATGCTGTATTAGTTATTCTTAATCCTGATAACACGTTGTGCCATATCTTTGTATAAATCAACAAGTCTTCATTTCAAATTAACTTCACCCATCTGAAGAAAAAAGCATAATATTATAAAAGCACAAAAAACAACGACAAATAAAAACATACATACACACACTCGAAAAATATAGCCCTCCTTCTGGGCTAGTCAGGCAAAAATATCGATATTTATGGACTTATCACTATATAATATGTACATCACTATTTATTTTGTTCAACAACTAAGTTTTATGAATAAATTCATAATTCCATTACAAAACTTGTGATCGACTACTAAATAGGATTCAAAAGTAATGTAACTGCTACACCACAAGAAATATTTACATTTTTATATTAATTTATCATAAAATTTACCTTGCCGGATCATGTGGAAAACTGGCCAAAAATATCTCAGAAAACCGTTTTGTGACTCGCCTAACACCACATATTTCACATTTTCTTAACGATTTACCGCCCCTTAATATTAACACAACGCCCATTAAGGCTTAAATAAATGTAAATAATATAATAACTTATTAGCCGCCAAAATTCAAACCAGAATAAAATTTTCAAATTTCAAGTTACATCCACAGGTTAGACAACAAAAAAAATAACAAATTCGTATTATAATATAATACGTCCAAATTAAAACAGAACTTCATAGAGTTGAAGCCAATACGTATTAGCAGTCATTTTAATTTGGTAACTTTATATTGCCTACCTAATTAGTGTCATTATTTCTAATAAGTACGTTCATAACTCCATACAAATATCGGTTTCTAGGCAGTGTCGACGGCCTGGTTTTAACGAAACGGTTATGTATTTTTGGATACTTACTACCTCTCATTAGTTTGATTTCTGTATTGGTATACAATGTTTTTGATTAGCTGCTAAATTTTTGGAGATAAAACGACTTGATTTGATATTATTATGAGTAATGGAGATCATAACACTTACATGGAATAATTTATTCAGCACTCTACCAGAAATACAAAACAAAATGATTTGTGATGAGTTTTCGTCGTTCGTGATTGTCCTCTGATTCACGTGTTTCGGAGTAAAAGTGACTCATACTATAAATATTCATTAGGGAATTTCGTAGTACGCACATTTATTTTGCTCTTGCGTAACGTTCTGGTACAACAAAATTATCTAAAAAAACAAAAATTCAACGAAAATATGTTTACAAACTGTCGACCTCTTTTTATTTTCCTTGTCATAGATTATACTAACAAGTTGGTCAACATGTTTACGAAAGCAAAATATTCTGCGACTGTTACGTAGCCTATATTACTTTCAAAGTACCTAAACTTAATTAAGTACGTGTATAAAAGTCGAAAAACAAAAATTTCTAATTTAACTAAGTAAGTACTTATATGAATTTTAATAACATACTTAATAATATACTTTATTGGGTACACATTATATATCGATGGGGTACACATATAAACACACAACAAATTTCATATCAATAAGGAAAAACTGTAATCCGAGGTAGATGTTCGGTCCAGCGCATATAGATATGTAGGTTACCTAATACATGTTCGTTTCGTTTTTGCTCAGATAAACAGACCGGTATTCAGAGTATGCAATATAATGATAAACATAAATAAGTGGAATGCTTTCTCTTTATTTTTATTTTGCTGCAGTTGGCTGATTAGTTTCTGTCAATTTTATTTTCTTGCACTTTATTTATGTACCGTGGGGTGACTTTTAGGGGTGCATCTTTATCTAATGTGTAGTAGATGGAGATGCACCTCCCAAATTATACTATTAACTGATATAAAATTATAAATGTACTTACATATATTATGATAGGTCAAATTCAAATCGCGCAGTATAATTCGACTGTGTTAGCATCGGTGATATTTAATATAAATAAGTATAACAAATATTATTATAAAGTAATTTATTTGGTTCATTTATGTTTCGTCAGCGACGATTGAGGGTAGTAGATATTGATTATGCTTTGAAAATGTGTTGTATTAATTAAATATCTTGTTAGTTGGTGATATTTAACTATTGGTTAACAGCTATAAAATTATTATGTAACGCCCTATGCAATTCGAATAATTTATTATTGATATTGTATAAAATATTGTATAAAACGAGTAATGAAACTGACAGTGTCACCCCCACTACTTCTGTGGATTGGGATTGCTATAAATACGTTGTAATCGTTTAGAACGGACAGTCTTGAACAGTCTTTAACGGTCTTCAGTCGTCGACGGATCTCTAGAAAGCTAAGTATATTTAGTATTGTTTAATTTACATTGTTATGATGATATTGTGTTATAATGTTATTATGTTGTATTTATGATAAGTCATATAATATGATATATGACTTGGAGCTGGTGCTGGAAGTGGTTGTAGGGGCTGGCGGAGACCACTAGGGGAGTCCCATATATTTTTATATGGTTCTCACGTCATTTACAGTATTATGAAATAATTACTTTATGTTCTGAGATAGCAAATGTGTCATAATCGACATTGTTATTTAATAAATATTATATACTGATATTTGAGACTTTTGTGTTAAGGTACCTACCTCCAAACCAGTAATAAATATCCGATAATTTGATAAAGAATACTTTTCATAAAGTATTACCCTACATTATTCAGTACTCGGGTTATAAATGATCTAGGCTATTTAATAGTCGGCTATACATCCTGATACATTTATACAGTTATATACATCATCAATTTAACAACTGCAACTAAGACGTCTTCAGTTTTTATTTAAACAGTAAGTTAATAAAAACAATATAAATTATATGTATTTTCTTTATTGACAGGGGGTGCAAGCGCACCCCCTTGCACCCTGCTGCCGGCGCCCATGAAGCACCCTCCCGTCTCCTCCAGTTGACTGTCCGTAAGAGGGAAAACAAGGAGACGGGCAGCAGCGTCTTTCTATTGGATTATCTTGGGGATCGAAGTAGGTATAGTACTTCGATCCCCAAGACGTCTGGCAAGCATGGTTGAACCCCTCCTTTCGAAGAGGGAGGCCTTTGTTCAGCAGTGGACGTCTTTGGCTGCTGCTACTGTAATGATGAATTATTATTGTTATTCCCGTCATCACAAACCCGCTTTCAAATGAGTGAAACCGCATTTAGCTCCGTCCATTCGTTTGGGAGCTACGATGTAATAGAATAAACAAACCAGAACCAGGCTATGGAAATTTAACACCACGTCCTTTAGCGTCTGACGCTTTAAAAAAATCTGCGAAAAGCTGTCACAAACGCTTTCTTTATTACTTATTATCAACAAATACTAACGAGTTTTATTCTCACTATATCAGAATAGGTACACAGTAATATATGTATGTTGGGTAGTTTGTTCTTTGCCGGATATCGTCCATTTAGTATCTGCGGCTCCTTTCTCCGGCGATACAATAGATAAACCGAACAGTGTATGTATCTTGCGAGCGATATATTAACTTTAATTCATGCTGCAGGCTGTAAAGCACGATTGTTTGGAAATAATAAGGCTGTTGTCGTTGAAGTAATATACCTCTACCATTGTGGGGTTAGGTACGGTATGGTGATATAAACATATTGAGGTAAATACTTCCGCAAATAACCGCATAATTTGCTGCACTGTGATCGTGAAATCACGGACTCTTTTTTTTTACAGACTTCAAAAAGTATTCGACGCGTATGTATGTAATATTAATAAAATGCGTATTTACATAAATGTAAGTCTATGTGGGCATCTAAACAAATGTAGCAGCTGATGCTGGTGTAAGTTAAGATGATGTGCTATCTCACCGACTTATATATCTTTTCGATAATGCTTTTTAGATCATTTTCTTTGAAGTCGGGTCTTATTATTCTAAAAGTAGTTTTTTTACTCGATAAACTTAATAATGGACGATACGGCCAATCATGCACACACTTACGCGGAAAATATTTAGTGCTTGCGTACACACAAGTGCACTCTCTCTTCCTATTGTCTCATCTCTCGTGACCGGAGTGAAGTTGACAGGTCCGACTTTTTACTGAGTAACTTTTTATTGAGTACAGCGCGGCCGGGTTGCGACCCGTCCCCGTGAGCACCGTGACTGGCTCCCGAAGGGCTAGAATGCGCCCCCGGCGGCGGGCTCAGAGGCAGAACACTGAGGGGCCCCTGGTGCAGATCCCACCGGAGAGCCCTGGGGCCCTCATGTGCCGATGCGACTGCCGCGGGATTTTAGTAGGTAAGAATCCCACATACCCCGGTCGAGCCCCACAGCTCCCGGGGATCTTCGGAAGATATCCCCCGCAAAAAAAGGACCGACTTATTAACAGTCTTCAAAAAAAGGAGAAGGTTCTCAATTCGACTGTATATTATTTTGTTTACATGACCATCCGTCGAATCATCTAACTTTTCAGACAATCAGGGTGATCGGCTTGTGTTGTCTTAACAGGTATGTATAACAAGTATGTATAACCGGTATGTATAACAGTAATGTATAACAGGTATGTATAACAGCCTATGTATAATGTTGTGCCTCCTTGCTAAATTCGAACCTTGGCTTTGCATTCGTTCGATTTTTATTGGGTTTTGCCGTAGATAGGTTAGGTTTAATAAAATTAATGAACTATTTATATACACACATCAAAAGTGTCTAGGGATCAACATATATTTTTGCAATAACTTTTCTCCTGATTGATATTAATTAAAATTTTCTTTAAGGATTCATCAAATAAAGTGTTTTCGTTTGTCACAGTAACGATAAACCAAGTCACCTTTGCATTAATAAAGAAATTTGCCATTTTCCTAATAAAGGGATTTTTGACATTTGAACCACTAACACAAAAGTTCGAAAAAAAGACTGAAATAACAGTTTTCTTTAAAATTTTATTGGGTAACTTAAACAATTAATAATCCGTGTTTCTACCGCGAACACTAACAACACAAGAACATCGGTTTGGCATACTCAAAATGAGTTCATCCAAATCACGCTGTGGAATGGCCGCCCATGTTCGTTGCAACAACAAAAAAAGGTCTTCTTGCGACTGGATACCCTCCATATTCGGCAGAGCTCTTCTCTGTAGCATATCCCATGCATGCTCAATCGGGTTCAAGTCTGGCGACTGAGCAGGCCAGGGCAGGACATTGATGTTAGCTGCGGCGAGAGTCTGTCTTACAACTCTTGCGGTGTGCGGTCGTGCATTATCATGCATTAACTGAAATAAGGGACCGATTTGCACTTGTAGAGGAACGATGACGTCTGATACAATCGTCTCAGCATAAATTTGAGCGTTGAGGTTGCCTCTGATCCAAATCAACTCAGTTCTTCCGCCGATCCAAATACCCGCCCATACCATGATGGTTCCACCACTATAAGGATGGACTTCCTGGCAGGATTTTAATCGCTGTTGGCGTCCAGGGGTTCTCCAGTGTCGTATACGTCTTGTATCCGGTCTCATACCAAAACGAGACTCATCAGAAAAGCACACGAAACGCCATTGTTCTTCTGCCCATTTTTTTGCCCAAAAATGCTTGATCCCTAGACACTTTTGATGTGTGTAGTATGTATAGCATAATGCTTACAAAATTAGAGCATTTTATTACTCTCTTATATCAATAATTAACATATAACATTGTATGTTATGTATTTCGTCAGTTTAAACTAAGTATAGTTAAGGTAAAACACCCAGTGTCCGACAACGTACCATTGTCCGACATTTAAAAAGTTTATTAAAAAAAATAAGAGCAGTTTCTCCTTTCTGAATGAATTTCAAGAATAAACAATAAACGCGGATTATCTAGTTGTCATTGCAAATGACATTTCACACATTCGGCCATTTTTAAGAAAATGGCTTGGTATAAGTTTCGACCGCAGGTGATCCTCCATCGTAAGTCTAGTTTTACTAGCAAAATCGTTAAGGAGGTGAGTAAGATTTAATGCTCATAACTTTTAATTGTTTTGCTGTATCGAAAATGTTATTTATTTATAAAATTAAGGCATAAATTGACTAGTTTTTAATAATTGTTTGACAAGGGTGTGGTTATAATAAAATAAGAAAATACGCCTGTCGGTAATTGGAGTTTTTTTCTTCGCTTGTTCCAAATTTCGACACATGTCGAAAGATTTTTGTTTATTATTTTTTGCACTTTATTTTATTACTTGGCTATGTTTCTTCAGCACTCTTAAAATATAGTTCTTTCATTTAAAACATCAAACTGCATCCAGTGATCAACAGTTGTGTCGATGATTGGATATTCCATGTGTTCCAATAACCGACATATTTTGCAAAAATGGCGCCTAAAAAGATACACGCCTTTTCAAATGGCACAGGCGATAGAAGCAGTCAGTCTGATCGACTTCAAAATGCTATTGGGTGGAAATGTGGCGTCATTTGAGCACCGTAATGCGTTGGTACGCAGAGTTTGATCGAGGCCGCCTCTCCATGATAAAATTCGTGAAGTTCGGCTCTCAACTGCGGTCACTGAGAAAATATTGCTACTGTCATGATATTTACGGGGCCGGAAGAGACCGTCATAGCTTATAAACTATGCTGGTTATAACCAGCACGTGAAAAAAATGCCCTTAGACCAATCCAGACCAATCAGGTCCTTATGTTTTCAAAAATAGTTTGACCAAATGAAATGTGTTTAAAATGTACACGGACACCAGAGTTAAACTAACCCGGCACTACTCTGAGGGCATCCCATACACCAGCCTGTACTAGATTGGAATGGCTCTCAAACAGCTTAAAACAAAAAAGTGCCAGGTGAAGACGGAATCACAACAGAAATTCTGAGAGCGGATGGAAAACCGGTAGGTACTTTTAGTCCTCCAGAAGGTATTCAATTCCGTCTTCAGGTCTCGTCCGTTCCGAAGGTACTACGCCAGAAGCATGGCACAGGAGTGCGGTAGTGCTTCTCTTCAAAAAGGTGATAACACCTTATCGAAAAATTATAGACATAATATCTCACTTCTGAGCCATATGTACAAGCTGTTTTCGAAACGAAGGAATAGCAATAGTCTCGAACGCAGGTGTAATGATTTCCAGCCTACCGAACAAGCCGGGTTCCGAAAAAGCTTTAGCACGATATACCACATTCATACGCTCCGCCAGATGATGCAGAAGACTATGGAGTATGTCTAGCGTTTGTGGGCTACGAAAAACCTTCGATTTAATCGAGACCTGGGCAGTATTGCTGTCCCTCCAGCGATGCCATATTCACTATAGGTATCGAACTGTTGCAACGACCACCATGCCGATCCGACTACAGGACGAGAGTACAAAATCAACCCGATTGAAGAGAGTTGTGAGACAGGGAGACGTTATTTCCTCGAAACTGTTCACGAACGCATTGGAGGACGTTATCAAGCTCTTGGACTGGTACGGATTCGGCATCAACGTCAATGGCGAATACATCACTCGCCTTCGCTTTGCCGATAATATAGTAATTACGGCAGAACCGCTGAAGGACCTCAATACGATGCTCAGCGACCTCAGTAGCGTTAACCCAACCGGTGGGTCTTTAAAATGAACATGGACAAGACGAAGAATATGTCTAATGTCCATAATGATTTCTGATAATGATTTCTGATACTTACGCGAATATTACACATTGAAATGAAACTAATTTTACGGATTATATCGCGGTTTATTTTTGATTTTAATTTCCCGACGTTTCGAATACTTTACAGCATTCATGGTCACGGGCGGACTGAGGTGGTAGCTGTCCATATGTCATAGTTGTCTTAGGGTACCCTCAGGTCTTCTAATTATTATTGTTAGTCCGATCTACGCAGAAAGAGCTTACAGTATCTTGAGGTCTTGCAGTGGAATGCAAGATCAAACAAAAAGATCAAACAAAAAGATCGGTAAAAACCCGTGTAAAAGAACATATAGCTGACGTTAAACATCGACGCTATACGAAGTCTGCAGTCTGTGAACATGTTCAGGATCGCACCCGTCATTATATTAGATTTGACAAACCACAAATCCTCGCAAAAGAACAGCGCTACCTACCAAGGATGATTCGTGAGGCTATTGAAATTAAAAAACATCCAAATTTCAATAGAGAAGATGGCTGGGTGCTACCACCAGCTTGGGATCCCGTGATAAACATAGTCAAATCCAAAGACAAGCATTCCACTGCAAGACCTCAAGATACTGTAAGCTCTTTCTGCGTAGATCGGACTAACAATAATAATTAGAAGACCTGAGGGTACCCTAAGACAACTATGACATATGGACAGCTACCACCTCAGTCCGCCCGTGACCATGAATGCTGTAAAGTATTCGAAACGTCGGGAAATTAAAATCAAAAATAAACCGCGATATAATCCGTAAAATTAGTTTCATTTCAATGTCTAATGTCCATGTTGCATTCATACCGATAGTCGTTGGCAACGATACACACGAAGTTTTTGATCACTATGTCTACCTTGGATACATTTAGTGGGTCCAATTTCGACAAAGAGGTCGCTCGAAGCATCAACTTGGCGTTTGGGTAACTTGGTGACATCTTCTCATCTGAAATTCAGCAGTGCCTGAAGGCAAAGTTCATTCACTAATGTATGTTGCCAGTGATGACAATATGGTAATGAGACGTGGGCCTTAACAACTGGCCTTTTAGAGAAGCTCAGTCACACAACGAGCTATAGAGAGAGCTATGCTCAGAATTTCTTTGCGTGACAGAATCCGTAATGAGGACGTTCGACAAAGAACCAAGGTCACCGACATAGCTGTCAGAATCTGCTAGTTGAAGTGGCAATGGGTAGGCAACATCGCTCGAAGAACCGACAACCAATGGGGAAAAAAGGTTCTCAAGTAGCGACCACGAACCGGAAGACACAGCGTAGGTAGGCCTCTTACTAGGTGGGTAGTCGATATTTATTTATCTTTATTATAATACCCAGTTGTCGTTCATTGTGGCGTTCGAAGGGTGAGGCCTATAGTCAGCGGTGGACGTCTTCCGGCTGGTGATGATGATGATGAATACCAATTAATAAAAACAGTTCTACAATTTATGTTAAATATTTGATTAGTTAAAATAATTCATACGTGACAAAGAATAGTGAAAGTATGTAACGGGATAAGATCATTTACGATTTTTTAATAAAAAAAATTTGCTATAATAGTATTAAAAAGTCATTACCTACTTAACTTTAGATGAGTTTAAGCATGCCACACACATGTACATGTCCCTGTTTGTTTATTATAATTAAAAGAATTAATGTACTTAAAAAGACTTTTTTGGGCATGGTGTTAAGATTCGGTCGATATTTGGGTGACGATAAATAGAACATGTCGATTACTAGATCACGATTATTGGATCATGTCGATTACTGGGTGTCGATATATAGAATTTCCTTGTCGATAACTAGGCCAAAAAGAGCCTAAATCTAATTTGATTTATTGATCTACTTATTGGTATTACACTCGTTTTTACATTAAGATAATATAGAATGAACCCTAAACTTATACCTAGTGCATGAAAGTATCGTATAATATCATAAATAAACTAGATATTTAAAAAAATGTTCACTTGCCATCCTTAAAGTGTCGATGATTGGGGGTTTTACCTTACGTTGGTGTAATCGTATGCGTAAAAGGCTTAGAGGACTATTACATAGATCACTATAGATTTTACACATAGATACAATACGTTCACAATGTTTTACATAACAGCAAAATGTGCGATTGTGTTGTATTGTAGCGATATAATATATGACGAGGTACAATGCCTTCAGATGTCGAATTGTTCTGCAATGATTGCCGCACTTAGCAATGCTATAAAATATATAGTATAACCGCAAGGCGGCCGATATAAAGCCTCGACGCTGTGCCAAGAAGATTTCAACTTTATTGTTAGTTAAATTAAGTCCTATTTAAATTCTTTATTTTCGTCTTTTGTGACTACTATGTTTAGTTATGTGCGGTATCATTTAAGTTATTAAGGTAAAGGTTTTAGGTTAGCTATAGTAAACTTTTGTATGAGTGACCTAAGCTTTCAACCTGTTCTAATTTTTTCGAAATAAGTAAGTACATAGGATAAAACAAAGCCTTTGTTTATTCCGCATGCTTTCTTCTCCTTACGCAATGTACTCTAATGTGTAATTAATTGTATATCTGTTGATTATACTGAAATTAAAAAAAATGTTTTTACTATTTACAGAATAAATTCTGGTAAATATAGAAAAATCATATAGGTTATGAACGGTAAATAAACTGTGTGAATCCGCAGCGGGTCGCTAGTATCCGCTATTCAAATTGTATGTTCCTAGTTACCATGATCGATAGGGGTGAATAGTAGTAGGCTCGAGGGCTGCGCGGGCGCAAGCAAGATGGCCGCCAGGGTTCAACGATCTTCATGACTCACCGTCACGACTAGCTGCGACGAACTTTTAAATTATTTTATGCAGGTAATTATAAACTTGAACATGTCATGTTCAGGGACAAATTAAGTTACTGCCGCATGTTATGTTCAATTAATGTATAATATGACAGATCAAATTAATGAATTTGGATTATGTCGATCAGCCCTCAATACGCGTTTATACTCTGTTAGTGGGTAGATACAACTAAACTCGTACTGAACAATTTAACATCATCAGCGGCCGAAATACGTCAAAGGCCTTCTCCTTATAAGGGAGGGGTTGCCGTAATCCCAATGCTTGGAAGGTGTCTTGGGGATCGTAGGTAGGTAGCTTAGATCATATACTATATAGTCTAAGGTAGGTAGGTAATCCTAGAAAGACGCTGCTGCCCGTCTTCTTGCTTTCCCTTATTATATTATATACTTAGCTTAAGAGTATATTATATACTTAGTATACTTTGTATATTAGTCATATTACGACACCCAACAACAGGAGGTGATGAGTGGGTAAGTAGGCATGGTGCGATCTAATATACTTATGATGGTTTTAAAAACTTGGCATTGTGCTAACGATTATATTAATATAATAATAATAATAATATCTTGGGACAATCCACACACGGTCATCCAATCCCAAACTAGGCAGAGCCTGTACTATGGAAACCAGACAACTGATACTAATACTTATATACTTTTTTTTTTGTAAATACATACTTAAATAGATAAACAACACCCAGACACTTGGCGGGAATCGAACCCACGACCCATCGGTTAGCAGGCAGGGTGTCTGCCAACTAGACCAACGGGCCCGTCAATAAGTAACAAAGTAAAAAAACAAAACTTACTAAAAAGTTAACAAAGTGCGAAAGTGGACAGCGTGCGACGAATCCGCTATTATTACCCACGGGTAATAATAGCGGAATTTAGTGAGAATTAACGCTAATTGACATTTGTGAGTACGGCATTTAGACTTTCAGACTTTTCAAAGTGGTAGAGCAGAACAAATATTTTTTATATGAGCAGAGCCGAAACGCTAACGGCGCCCTTTTAAAAGATCTTTCTCTTAAAGCAAGTTTTTATTTTTACTAAAAATAAGTTGCTTTTTATTAGGCCGCATGCCCACTTAGTCGTGGCTTGCATAAATATTTATTTAAATAGAGGTTTTAACTTAGGATGGCCCTATTAACTGTCATCCAATGTGTTTTGCAGTGACGACAAATAGTCAATACAGTGTGAACGATTAGCACGACAGTCGTAAAACGATAAAAAAGCGTGACGACATAGTGGGTACGCGGCCTAAGTTATATAATAACATCTTAGGATACCTATCTTAAACATTTAAGTTTTAATATATTTAATATGATAATATATTTTAGTTATTTAGTAACTGTGATCCTTCCCACAAGCATTACCAGATTCTTTTTTGTTTAATCTTATGACTGATAACATCATGCTAATGTATTAAAATATGTAAACGAAATACCTACGTAGGTATCTGAAACTATAAAAATTACAATAGACAGGGCCGTTATTTTATAACATTAGTCCATTATTAACAATCGAGTCTTATTTTGTTTTATGACAGTTTGGATCACAATATATTAAAATAGCTTCTGTTCGTCGCAGCAAGGCGGCACTGATACAAGTTATGGTCAATTTATGTCCACGGTACTCTTGGTATTACGTCCATGGCACGTAATAGAGCTGCTACCGTAAATACTCCCCCTCCCTTTGTGGCTACTCCTCGCTATATTCCCCCTGCCACCTCCTGTCATTATCCTGTCCTTCCATTTTTAAAAGTATCCGGCAACAGCCGGGCAGCCTGACGAATCGGCTCCGTGCCGTGACCGTTTAGACCTATAGAAAAAAAAACAACAGGGATTCCACTCTATTAGGGAATCACTATTCACTAATCTTTAAAATCGTTTCACAGTAACAACGAAACGATTTGATTGCTACGAAGAAGTATAAATTATGGGCAAATGGCAAATTGTGACCTCTAGCGAAATCTGTTTCGATGGTTGCTGGGTGGGGTCTGTAATGTACTTTCAAATGTCATTATTGACATAGGTTCTAAGTTAACCCTGTGCCCTTTCGTGTGATATTAAGCTAGGTAGGTAGACCATAGGATATGCCTTCGCTTGGATATGCCGTTGTAGAATTTCTCGCTATTCTTTCTACATACATTGGCCACTGGTTGCAAAACGTCCAAATGAGTGTGTTTTTGCAATATATAGAGCTCGTCAAGACGAGTTCGAGACGCTATTCAATTGTACTTGATGACTTTTTGCCATTAGTGAGTTCTTGCAGTAAGCCGACGAAATACACCTTTAAAAAATTACTGTCGCGAATAGCGTCAGATTCGAACCCGCGACCTCCGGTTTGCAAAGCAAGCGGTTTCCCTCTGCGCCACTGAGGCTACAACAGGAGGCCAGTCACATACTGCGATGTTGAAAGATTATTCAGCCAACGCCAAGCCTTATTTTGACCAAACAGAACGACCTTGAAATTTTATCCATCTTCGTTAGGAAGCTACGATGCCACAGACAGACAGAGAGACATAAGCGTACAAACTTAAACATGCCTTTTTTGCATTGGGGGTTACAAAACATGAGATCCGTGTACTGCAACAACACAAATACTGAAAAGACCTGCCATATACCTGAAACTTATTGTTATTTTTAACTCCATATTTTTCCATATTTTCGCTTATTAGTCCATATTATCATCGTTTTTTAGTCTATAAGGTATGTACACTACTATATATTATAAGGTATGTACATATTTTGGAATTTTAAATACATATAAATCCGGTCCCTACTCATTAGCAATCTGTCTATCAGTGTTCAGATGCATATAAGAAGCAATACAATGTAAGGACCTGGTTCAACATATCTCGTGTAACGAACATTATTGCACCACGCGTCAGTAGGTACTTTAAATACTGCATACAAGAGTTAAGTAATTAAGTGATTATCACAGGCCCATGCTCACTTCCCGTGCCCGTTTAACACAGCTTCATGTTACTATGTTGTACCAATTAATTATATTTAAGGTAGGTAGAGCGCCAGTGGAGCGGACATTTGGGAAAAAGAGCACCAAAAGTTTAAGTAGAGCCAAGTGGCAAGAAAACGGTTCGTTACGTGACATCGAAGCGGTGAAATTCGTTACTGTCTTGATCGAAATTCTTGGATTTTAAACTACTTACTTCGACTTTAGTTCTAATTATTTTTCTTCTTTGTCGTATAGTAGATGTTTAACCTGCCTTTAGGCCTCTAACTTAGTTTAACTGCTATCTAGATGACATCAACCGGGAACGACTTTTTAAGTTCATTACAAAAAAAAATATCTTTATATATATAATTCTACTGTACGTGTGTATGTCACTGAACTCCTAAACGGCTGGACCGATATTGATGAAATTGTTTGTGTGTGATCAAGGGGATTCGAGAATGGTTTAGATTCACACTTGCGCGAGCGGAGCTGCGCCGGTCAGCTAGTATATATACACACATCAAAAGTGTCTAGGGATCAAGCATTTTTAAGCGGATTTCTTGAGATTGAGATGTGGCTTTGTAATAAATTTATGATTTTATAAATTTATATGGATCCTTTTTGGTGCATTTCATAATTTGAATCAGGAACTGTGAATCAAATTCGAGTAAAAGATGAAAATCAGCTGTCAATATTTTCCCTATAAAAACATACAACGCATTGAAGACATTATTAGTGCTACTGTTTCCCTACTACTGATTAAAACCAACCTTATTATGGAGCGGCGACGTCATTTAAGCAGGGAAGAAATGCTCAGAGCCGTGGGAATGATAGAAGCTGGTTCCCGGCAACGTACTGTGGCTTTAGCTCTGAATACAAGTCAGAGTGTTATCAGTGGACTTTGGACACGTTACCGAAGCACTGGTACCGTGGCTGAGCGCCATGGAGGACGGTATCGCTGCACCACACGGAGACAAGACCGATATATTCAAATCTTAACTCGAAGAGCTCCAACAATAACTGCCATGATGTTAGCCGTGAGGCTTCATCACTCTTCAGGGAACTTAATTAGCGACCAAACAGTCAGAAACCGCTTGCATGAAGTGAACCTTCATTCCCGAAGACCGCTACGGGTACCACCTATAGCAATGCACAATCGTAGGATTCGATATCAATGGGCTCTTGAACACAGAAATTGGGCAGAAGAACAATGGCGTTTCGTGTGCTTTTCTGATGAGTCTCGTTTTGGTATGAGACCGGATACAAGACGTATACGACACTGGAGAACACCTG
Organism: Furcula furcula; assembly: GCA_911728495.1. Classification (NCBI taxonomy): domain Eukaryota; kingdom Metazoa; phylum Arthropoda; class Insecta; order Lepidoptera; family Notodontidae; genus Furcula; species Furcula furcula. Next base: position 22,564,104 of record OU452243.1, read on the forward strand.
GACGCCAACAGCGATTAAAATCCTGCCAGGAAGTCCATCCTTATAGTGGTGGAACCATCATGGTATGGGCGGGTATTTGGATCGGCGGAAGAACTGAGTTGATTTGGATCAGAGGCAACCTCAACGCTCAAATTTATGCTGAGACGATTGTATCAGACGTCATCGTTCCTCTACAAGTGCAAATCGGTCCCTTATTTCAGTTAATGCATGATAATGCACGACCGCACACCGCAAGAGTTGTAAGACAGACTCTCGCCGCAGCTAACATCAATGTCCTGCCCTGGCCTGCTCAGTCGCCAGACTTGAACCCGATTGAGCATGCATGGGATATGCTACAGAGAAGAGCTCTGCCGAATATGGAGGGTATCCAGTCGCAAGAAGACCTTTTTTTGTTGTTGCAACGAACATGGGCGGCCATTCCACAGCGTGATTTGGATGAACTCATTTTGAGTATGCCAAACCGATGTTCTTGTGTTGTTAGTGTTCGCGGTAGAAACACGGATTATTAATTGTTTAAGTTACCCAATAAAATTTTAAAGAAAACTGTTATTTCAGTCTTTTTTCGAACTTTTGTGTTAGTGGTTCAAATGTCAAAAATCCCTTTATTAGGAAAATGGCAAATTTCTTTATTAATGCAAAGGTGACTTGGTTTATCGTTACTGTGACAAACGAAAACACTTTATTTGATGAATCCTTAAAGAAAATTTTAATTAATATCAATCAGGAGAAAAGTTATTGCAAAAATATATGTTGATCCCTAGACACTTTTGATGTGTGTATATAGACAAATTGAGAACCTCCTCCTTTTTTGAAGTCTGTTAAAAACCGAAATTTCTGGCTGTTATGAATAGCCATACCGTAGTGGCCTATTGGTGCGCTAAAGCTAAAGTGTCGTCCTTTCTGCCTCCTTAGCCAAGTGGTCATTCTACAATACGGAACGCTACAGAATAGAAAACAAATATATGACTTCGCTAAGTCATGTGAAGAGATATGTCATTCCCATACATTTGTTTTGTATACTCTAGCATTTAGTATTATAGAACAGAATTTCCCAACCAGAGATTGTAGTATACCGCGTCGTGTACCTATGTATGTATGTATATATTGACGGTTTCGAAAAAAAACCTTATAGTCATAAATGCCAGTACTCAAACGCAAAAATTCGTTAAGTTGTGTACAAAGGTGCAAAGTGGAAGGGGGCTTGAACATTTCAGCTATGGTCCAGGGGGAGGTGATTTAAAAATGTTAGGGGTAAAATGGATGCAGGTAGTTTAATGAGTGTACTCTGAAACCCCGGAATTGAAAACGTGGAAGTAATGCTGGCGTTCATATGCTACCGTGGCTGCTTACCTTCAGGCGGTGGTGTTTACCACCAATGGTACTAAAATATATTTACTAAGCAGCATTTATTATCAGTAATTACAACCTATTGAAATCAAATAATTTTTTAAGACTATATCGCGTCACTGTGTAATCTATACTTCTAATAAAACTGTAACCGGTCCAATTCTGTACATTGAAGATATTTTGAAAATTATATTTGGAGGGCATTCTATAACCGATACTGAGGCCGAAAATGAAATTTTTTAAATTTTTGTCTGTCTGTCTGTCTGTCTGTCTGTCTGTCTGTCTGTCTGTATCACGGCTGCGCATCACGCCGAAACTACTGAATGGATTCAAATGAAACTTGGCATGATTTGAGATCTTACTACGAGGTAGGACATAGGATACTTTTTATCCCGTAATCTAGCACGGTTCTTTTGGGAGAGGGGATTAAAGTCAAAATGGGTACTTGGTTATACGCTTGGTCCGATTTTATCAATTTTTCTTCATAATTATAATAAATATTAGTAAGGGAACACTCATAGAGAGTTGTTATCAAGGTTTTGTAATCGATCGGGTTAAGCAACGTTAGGTAAGGTCAATAAAGAGATGGGTGACCGTTTAACGCCATTTAAACTAAACGGGTCCGTGCTTCGGAGAGCAAGTAAAAAGTGGGTCCCAGTTTTTAACCGACTATAAAAAAGGAGGTTATGTATTCGATGCGAATGTCTGTTATTAAAAGTTTAGTTAACGTAAAAATAGCGCAAGCGGAGCTGCGTGGGTCAGCTAGTCTAAAATAAGCCGCGATATAAGTTGTGTTATCTGTATTATTTTTCGTAAACTACAAATTCTCATTTTATTTAAAGTAGATGTGGCAATACTTAATGTCAATTTAAACGATGACAGGAAATTGCTGCATTGCGTGAACAGTAAAAACCAGCTAGATAGTGTACCTACCTACTATAAATTATAGGTAGATGTAGTTTTGCATCCGTTCGCGGCTGGCGTATACTGAGAACCTCCAGGAAATGTGAGGCAAGCCTTATTTAAAATATAAAATGATCTTATACCACCAGCACGGTGTATGATGGATAACACTTTAGACAGCTTACGATATAAGCACTATAATTATAAATCTGAGAGAAATATTTTCGTATTTTATTTGTGACTAGCGGACCCGCGCAGCTCCGCCCGCGCTTTTATTACATTTTGCTCCCCTTATCTCCCTCCTCCCTCGATTTATTTCACTCTGCATCTCTCTCTTATAAGAAAAATCTAATTCTATGCTCTCTCTGCTCTCTCTTTCCCCCTCCCTCTTCGGTCCCCGTCACACTCCCCCTCTTCCTCTCCCCTCTCTGAACCCCGTCTCCCTCACTTGCTCTCCCTCACTCCCCGTCACTCCCCCCTTGCTCCATCTTAATCCCCCAATCCCTCACCCCGTCACCCCCTCCTCGAATCCCCTCTCCCTCTCTCTCCTCTCTTGCATCCTCCTCTCGTTCTATATATCCTCGTCAATCATGGTATTTGGAGTTCTTACCCACTTAAACCTCTGCAGCTGTCACATCGCCACATAAGAGGGGGGACCTGGGCCCTCCAGTGGATTTGCACCAAATACCCCGCGGTGCGGATTCTGGCCCTTAAACCTGGCACCATGAGTCGCCGCCGTCACCCATATATGTAATGACCTTGTCTAACGTTGCTTAACCTAGCGGCATGAAATATACTTTATGACCTACCTACTATGCACACAAAATTTCATACAAATCGGTTCACCCATCTATGTAATGTTGCCTGTATGTATGTAACCTTGCCTTATGTTGCTTAACCTTAACCTAGCGGTATGAACAACGTTCACAGCAATTTTTTCATTAGTGTAATTATTAGTGAAGTTTACGTTATATTGAAGAAGGGACAAATTCATGATAACAACAATTTATTAATAGTTAATTATTTCTCATAAAAAGTAAAGGACAAAAAATGATTATTGTGGGTTATCACTAAAAGATAAACATATACCATCACTTTTTTGTAGACCTTGTTAAGGTGTACAATATTGTAGTACATTATTTTGATCTAACTTGTAGGGTTCAGCCAGCGTTTGCAATGTAAGCGCAAAAAAATGTGCTTATTTACGACAACACATTAGAAACCTCTAAAATTATCAGTGTTTCTCTATTATATTATGCATGTATTATACATATAAACCTTCCTTAAGAAACACTCTATCTATTAAAAAAAAACCGCATCAAAATCCGTTGCGTAGTTTTAAAGATCTAAGCATACATAGGGACAGACAGACAGCGGGAGCGACTTTGTTTTATAATATGTATAGATGAGCACCGCAGTAGTGATACGAGTATATTCTTTATCTGTAATCCTATCTGTAGTCTTAGCACGATTTGCCAAGACTTCGTAATCTTGACAGTTTGGTGTGGAGTATGACGTAGTTATCGACGTAGAAACGTCATTTTCGGTATTAGCTAGGTCGATAACTACGTCATACTCCACACCGAACTGTCAAGATTACGAATTCTTGGCAAATCGTGCTAAGCCTGCTGCATATTGGACTAAGCTGGCCCTGTTTTATTACAGTTAACATTGCTATCATTTTACGGACTTATATTTGACACTCCCGTCGGTCTTGTACCTAGACACCCGCTACCCAATTTAGTCTACGAATGTGGATTTGTCATGACCCCTGCAACCCCCCCCCCCCCCTCTCGGACCGCCACTAACTAACGACCTATTATGTAGTGTCTTGTGCTGCTGCTATACCAACGAGTAACGAGTTTGTACATATAATTACAGCTTTGAAGTTTAATTAATACGGATAAACTGCGATTAATCCCGTTCATATTCATTTATTAGCACCTAAGTACGTAATTGGTAAAGTATACCTAGATAATATTCTACTTAGCTAGCGTGTAACCATTTTAGATAAATTATATTTCTTGCATTATATTGTGTTCGCCGAATGTAATTATAAGCTGCAACAATTAATGCGAGATTTAGAGACTTGACAAATCGCGTTATTCGAACGCTCCTAATAACACAGCTAAGTATGTTACAAATTGCGTTTATTAAGACTAGAAATAAATTCCCGTAACTGAGACTCGCGTGTGTTAACGCCCACAATCTGACTAACTAAAAAGAATGATAAAATGTTTACATTGAAGTAGTGCCCCCTTAGGCTTCGGTCAAGAAAAAGTGAGTATTGGAATCTATACTTATAATAAAACTGTAACATGTCCAATTCTGTACATTGAAGATATTTTGAACATTATGTTTGGAGGGCATTCTATAACCGATACTAAAGCCAAAAATTTAATTATTTTTATTGTGTCTGTCTGTCTGTCTGTATCTCGGCTGAGCATCGCGCCGAAACTACTGGATGGATTGAAACGAAACTTGGCATGATTTGAGTTAATACTCCGAGGTAGGACACAGGATACTTTTTATCCCGACATTCGGCACGGTTCCCTTGGGAGAGGGGACTAAAGTCAAAATGTGTACTTGGTTATACGCTTGCTCCGATTTTATCAATTTTTCATTATAATTATAATAAATATTTGTAAGGGAACACTCATAGACAGTTGTTAACAATTTTTGGAAATCGATCAGGTTAAGCAACGTTAGGTAAGGTCATTAATTAGATGGGTGACCGTTTACCGCCATTTGAACTAAATGTTTCCGTGCTTCGGAGGGCAAGTACAAAGTGGGTCCAAGTTTTTAACGGACTTTAAAAAAGGAGGTTTTGTATTCTATGCGAATGTATATTATTGAAAGTTTAGTTAACGTAAACACAGCGCGGGCGGAGCTGCGTGGGTCAGCTAGTATATAATATTTATTTAATTTAGATAGTATTCTAGGTAATAGATACGTTACCTACTAAGCTATCAGCGATTACAAGTAGCACCCAATTAATTTATACTAACGAATGACATGTGATATATTGATTTCTAGAAAATTGTTTGTGTATTTAGATAATTTATATGTAATAGTATTTTCGATTATTTTCATGCGATTATTCAATAGAACTAAAATGAAGTGACACTGTCAATACTTGCGTGGGTGGTGTGCTTCTGATTCAAGTTGTGTTAGTTAATTAGCTCACCTTGTTCCGCCAATTTCGGATCGTCTATAACCTATCTACTTGCCGGCTTTTACTTTTTATTTGGGTAGGATGTAAAATATACAAGAAAAATATTATATTTTAATGTCTCTTTTCCGTGTTTCCCTGTACCACAGTCCGATAGACTGGCAAGCTAAATAATGCTCACAAGTCTACTTCAATGCATATACAAGTTTTGAATAAGTAATGTTGAATACACGGAAAAAAAAAATTAGCTGCAGCTACTAAATTTTAGGTGCTATTGCAAATTTTCTTACGAACTATAGGGATAGCGAAGTTTGTAGCAGTCGTTGCAAAGTGTTTTTAGCTACCAGAATTTAGCCAAGGTAGCGAATTATTTTAGTTAAAATTACTACATGTCATAGCTAAGATTAGCGGTAGCGGCGAATATTATTTGCTATATTTAGCTGTGGCTGCTAACAATATTAGCAATATTTAGCTGTGGCTGCGAATTGTTTTTGTGACTCCACCAAAGGATTTTAGTTGCGATACCAAATAAATTTATGAGTGTCAGCTAATATAATTCGTAGTATTGTAGGTTTGTTTTAGCAGTATTAGCTAAGTTAATTTGATACTGTATCGTATCACCTTAGCTACAATTGCCAATATGTTAGCTGTGGCTACGAATTGTGTTTGTAACTCCACCCAAGGATTTTAGTTGCGACACCAAATACATTTATGAGTGTCAGCTAATATAATTAGTAGTATGATAGGTTTGTTTTAGCAGCATTAGCTAACTTAATTTGTTACTGTATCGTATCACCTTAGCTGCAATTGCCAGTATGTTAGCTGTGGCTACGAATTGTGTTTGTAACCCCACCGAAAGATTTTAGTTGCGACACCAAATACATTTAACAGTGTCAGCTAAAATAATTAGTAGTATGATAGGTTTGTTTTAGCAGCATTAGCTAACTTAATTTGTTACTGTATCGTATAACCTTAGCTGCAATTGACAATGTGTTAGCTGTGGCTACGAATTGTGTTTGTGACTCCACCAAAGGATATTAGTTGCGATACCAAATAAATTTATGAGTGTCAGCTAATATAATTCGTAGTATTGTAGGTTTGTTTTAGCAGTATTAGCTAAGTTAATTTGATACTGTATCGTATCACCTTAGCTGCAATTGCCAATATGTTAGCTGTGGCTACGAATTGTGTTTGTGACTCCACCCAAGGATTTTAGTTGCGACACCAAATACATTTATGAGTGTCAGCTAATATAATTAGTAGTATGATAGGTTTGTTTTAGCAGCATTAGCTAACTTAATTTGTTATTGTATCGTATTATCTTAGCTGTAATTGCCAATGTGTTAGCTGTGGCTACGAATTGTGTTTGTGACTCCACCAAAGGATATTAGTTGCGATACCAAATAAATTTATGAGTGTCAGCTAATATAATTCGTAGTATTGTAGGTTTGTTTTAGCAGTATTAGCTAAGTTAATTTGATACTGTATCGTATCACCTTAGCTGCAATTGCCAATATGTTAGCTGTGGCTACGAATTGTGTTTGTGACTCCACCCAAGGATTTTAGTTGCGACACCAAATACATTTATGAGTGTCAGCTAATATAATTAGTAGTATGATAGGTTTGTTTTAGCAGCATTAGCTAACTTAATTTGTTATTGTATCGTATCATCTTAGCTGTAATTGCCAATGTGTTAGTTGTGGCTACGAATTGTGTTTGTGACTCCACCAAAGGATTTTAGTGGCGACACCAAATAAATTTATGTGTGTCAGCTAATATAATTCGTAGTATGATAGGTTTGTTTTAGCAGTATTAGCTAAGTTAATTTGATACTGTATCGTATCACCTTAGCTGCAATTGACAATGTTTTAGCTGTGGCTACGAATTGTGTTTGTGACTACACATAATGATTTTATTTTAGTTGCGATATCTAATTAATTTATGAGAGGTAGCTAATATAATTCGTAGTAGCATGTAAAGTAATTTTAACAGTACAAGCAAAGTTAATCTGATACTGTATAGTATTAATGCAGCTACAATTCCTACGATGACATGAATATAATATGATAAAAAAATATATCACAAAATATGAATTAACACTATCTCATGTTGCTAGAAGTATGTTTGATACGATAGATTGTCCTTATTAAACTTGATGGCAACAAAACAAATCTTCAGAAGACGAATAATGAGATCATTTACATATTTAATTAAAGCAATTCAACATCTTTAACTATTAAAAAGAAGGTTACATAGCTTTAAATATGTTACGGTTATGTTATTCGTTTTCTAATAAATTGTTATGTTGTTGCCATCAAGTGCGTAAATACATTTTTTTGTATTGAAATACTTATAGCAACTCAGGATTATTAGATATTTTGTGATACTTTATTTATCATATTCTATTCATGTCGTCATATCAATTGTAGCTACGATGATACGATACAGTATCATATTAACTTTGCCTCGACTGCTAAAATTATTTTCCATGCTACTACGGATTATATTAGCTACCTCTCATAAATTTATTAGATATTGCAACTATAATCATTATGTGTAGTCACAAACACAATTCGTAGCCACAGCTAAAACATTGTCAATTGCAGCTAAGGTGATACGATACAGTATCAAATTAACTTAGCTAATACTGCTAAAATACTGTCAGTTCTAGCTAAGGTGAAACGATACAGAATCAAATTAACTTAGCTTTAACAGCTAAAATGACCTTCCATGTTACTGTACATTAGCTTTTTCAAATAAATGTAATACATAACTGAAACGAAATCCTTAGGTGAGCAAACAAACACAACTAACATTTACACTTAAAACACTGTCAAGTGCAGCTACAGTGATACGATAGAGTAATAAATTACCTTAGTTACTAGGTACTGCTTAAACTACCTAACATGCTACGAATTATGATAAATTAATCACCATTCTCAATTGTTACATGAAGTCAATACAAAACAAAATTAAAGAAAGTATCTATTTATTGAAATCACAAAGTTACTCCTAAAACAAACATTAGTTTGGATAATTGAAAAGAAAAGTTATATACATAATATTTTTTACTAACAATTTTATGTAACACTGGTATAAGACAGTAATTCCAACATATCAACTTTTATAAGTACAAGTGTTAACTAACTTGATCATAAAATCACTATCTGATAAAGTGACAATAAGAGCAAAGTCAATTTCAATTTTTTTCAATACTATACTATACTATATATAATCGGAACAACAAAGAAATACTATACTATAATCGGAACATTAAGCTTATACAGGGTTACAGGAAAAGTCGTGCTAGATCCGTTAAGGGCGTGGAGTACCCATCATTTCTGACTTATTTCACTATGAAACACCCCACCCTAAACTTATAAAAAAAATATTATCCCCACCCTAAACTTATAAAAAAAATGTTATGGCAGTTGTTCGGCAGATGTGTTTTAAAATATCTACGTTTCATCAGCTTTCTAACGAGGTATAACTATCTAGGGTTCGTATTAAATTTCGTGGAAAAAAAACTTAGTTTCATAGGCGACAGTGGTGAAGAAAGTTAATACTTAGCCCTAAAAAGTAAAGTAAAAAATGAAATGAAAAAAAATGAAATGAAATAAAATTTATTTCGTTCAGCACAGCACAAAACAAAAATAGGTAAGCATGAAATGTCATTTATTAAATCAGGTTTTCACACAACTTTTTCTTACTCTACACTCTCTACAGTTCATGTTCAACATGGCCACCTCTATTTCTAACACATTGTCGCATCCTTCTACGGAGACCAGTCTTCACTACTCCAGTGGTCAACGTTGTCCTCATTTGATTTGCTGCATCAACAATCCTTTCTCTTAATTCTTCCACAGACGAAACTGGATTTGGCTCGCTGTATACAAGACTTTTCATGCGCCCCCATACATGAAAATCCATGGGGGTTAGGTCCGGACTTCTTGCTGGCCATGGCAACGGCCCACCTCGTCCTATCCATTTGTTTGGATAATTTGTGTCCAGCCAGTCTCTGACACTTCTCCTGAAATGGGCAGGGCAGCCATCATGTTGGAACCACATGTCCCTTATTAAGTTGAGTGGCAGATCATCCAGCAAGTCATTCAAGTCTCCTCTCAGAAAGTTTTCGTAGTTTTCCCCATTTAGATTGTCCGGGAGAAAGTAAGGTCCGATCAAATGATTGGAGATAATACCCATCCACACGCTAAATCTTCGTTGGGACCCCGTCACTCTTTTCTTATTGGGATTCCTTAGTTCTTTTGGGGCCCAGTAGTGAGCGTTGTGATAATTAGTTATGCCATCTTTATCAAATTTGGATTCATCTGTCAACAAGATATTTCTTAGAAAATCTGGGTCTTCTACGTCAGCATTTAGCATGAATCTGCAAAAGTCCAACCTTCTCGCGGAGTCTCCTTCTTCAATAACGTGTACCGGCGTGTAATGGTACGGGTATAGGCCAGCAGTATGCACTGTAAACTACACACTCCATTGCGAAAGTCCCACATCCGGCACTCGACGACCGGGATAGCGAGTTATGTATTCGTTGCGAGCTTGCACAGACACACAATCGCAGTATCCATAACAAATAAGCATATCAGCATATTCCTCAGGTGTGTAGGAAGTCATCTTCATCACTTCCGTATCACAAGTACAAATCAGAGTCCGGTTAACAAGCACAGTAGTCACAAATCAGAAGAAATAGTCCAGAATCACAGCCAAGTCGAGTAAAAGAGCAAAACGATATCACATCTACTATGTACGAAGCACAAAAGCAGACTGCCAACCAAAACAATATCCTGTGTTGTATTACCAGCCCTTATCAGTCTCTACACATTTTTTCTTTCATTCACACCTGCATAAATCGTCACTTGTCTCGCTCGCACGGTGTGTCCCAACTTGAAGGACAATAGATGCGGGACCGTTAGAACTGCTACCTGAAGCGTCCCAACTACTTTTTTCCACGAAATGTAATACGAACCCTAGATAGTTATACCTCGTTAGAAAGCTGATGAAACGAAGATATTTTAAAACACATCTGTCGAACAACTGCCATAATATTTTTTTTAGATATCCCTTAGAGAAAAATAAACCTGCTAATTATTTTTGTAATTTCTTTACTTTCACTTGTCTACTACGGCCTATTCAATTAACTTGTGCACTATTTTAATGATTGACGTCCTAAAGCATCTTATTACACATGTCAAAATGCAATAATAATAATAATAATACACACAAAATAAACAAAATAAAATTTAATAGCCTAAACATCGGCAATTTTCAATAAAAAAAAATTAAGTCGAAAATCTCGAAAAGGGTTAAGTTTAGGGTGGGGTGTTTCATAGTGAAATAAGTCAGAAATGATGGGTACTCCACGCCCTTAACGGATCTAGCACGACTTTTCCCGTAACCCTGTATATTAATTTAAAATATGCAATACTTAACCCCCTATTAGGGTAAATGCACATGATCTGCATTTAAACTGCAAGCTAGTTATACAATTGCAGTTTTGGTGCAGTTGAAATAACTACATCGAAACTGTTGACCGACTATCCCACTGTCCGTATAGTGAGATAAGTCAACTAAACCACATACCCCGACTAAACCACAATTCTGCAGCTAACTTGCAGCATCTACAAATTGAGACTAACAATAATTTATAGCCTATACATTATACTTAATATAAACAACGATTACACATAAGGGTACAAAAACAATCATACACTACTACAGGGAGCATTGGAAAATGTTGGCAATATTCTAACCTTTGCTTCTACATAACATTAAAATGATAATAGATGCAACATTTAATGAATCACTACAGATAAATTCTCGTATTTCAGAATGATAGTCATCATATTTTATACGCTTTTATGGCTTTTACACCCGGACTTTTAAAAAGCTTGCATGGGGACGAATCCAACACATAGGCCTGTTAGGACAAATTAATGAAATGGAACATACCTGCCAGAATCAACTGCTGGAAATAAGATATAAACAGCAGTTGACTCTGGCAGGTGTAGGGACTATTGAAGTATATGGAAAGATTTCTTGATTTCCTTAAGTGGGCACTTGGTGGACTGAACACTGGGCTATTGTAAAAGGCCGGGGTCATTTGCCATAATTAGTAGATACACTAATTATATTTTGTCAAGCGGTGACTTGCCACCAACTAGATGGGCTCTTCATATGGCCGTCAGAAGCCGACGGAGTGCAACACCGGTGTTGGTGGCTCAGGTGTCGAGAGGTGTGCTGCCCTTTCTCCGAAGTTACTCGCGGCATTATACCCTTTAACACTTTCACCCCTGGAGCATATAGTTTTAACAGCTCCTCTCTGGACTAGCCAATTAAGGCTAGCCAGAGCTGAGAGTCCTGCGTGCCCCCTTCGGTTTCCGGCCGACGAAGTCACGCCAAGGTGGGGGCCCTGACCGACTCTCTAGAGCACTCGGGTCCGTGGTGACCTTACGCACCAACAGCTCGCCACAAGCTTATGTAAAATGGAAGATACCTTTTTTTTGACGTGGGGGAAATCTTCGAAAGATCCCCGGGAGCTGTGGGGCTCGACCGGGGTATGTGGGATTCTTACCCACTAAAACCCGCGCGCCGGATCTGCATCAGGGACCCTCAGTGCCAGCCCGCCGACGGGGGGTGCATTATAGCCCCCCGGGAACCAGTCACGGTGCTCACGGGGACGGGGGTCGCAACCCCGCCGCTGTCCTCCTCGGAGTCGCCGCCGTACTCAATGAACGTTCTAAGGGTTCCACACCCCGGACGTCCAGCGACTCCGAAGAGCTTATGTAAAATGGAAGGTTTAGTATAAGTGGCCGAAAAATTCTTTGTGAAATATTAGCACATTTTCATATAATAAGGCATATGTAGGACCGCTATTCTGTTCAATTAATTACAGGCAATTATAATTTATTATATTGTACTAACCTTTGAATGTATCAATGACTGGTTGGTCATAAACCCAGATTTCCAATAATTTTGTAACGTCCTCCCTTGCACAATAACTTCACCGTCTATCCTATCACCTCAGCTTATCACAGATCATGAATGACTATGATCACCACGCGTCTGAGGCGTCTGTCAGCATTCGAAAAACTAACGACCAAGCAATGTTGCCAGTGCTGTTAAAAAAATACAGATGAAACTTTTCTATTAAAAATGTAATTTCTATCAAATAATATATTTAACATTTTAACATTAAAATGTAAAAAATAAAGGTTAGTAATGTACATGCGGAAATCGACATCAAGCCAGGACCGGGTGATAGGCTAAGTCATAACTGTTAACAAAAATATATGAAAAAAATCTTTATTAAGAACTAGCTGTACCCGCGGCTTCACACGCAGCCAGTAGGTAGGTAATTTTCGCGTTATACTCATAAAATAAAACTCGATATAACACGATCCATCTCCATTGAACTTGATCACCTTCGGCCCGATTCGATCCGGCCCTTTTATTTTTCGCGGGGAAACCTTCAAAAGGTCCTCGGGATCTGTGGAAGTCAACCAGGGTATGTGGGATTCTTACCCACTAAAGCCCACGAGGTTGTTGCATTGGCACATGAGTGGGGACACCAAAGTTCTCCGGTGGGATCTGCACCAGTGTGATCAGTGCCTTGCATTTTAGCGTTCACGGTGTCAAGGTGCTCACATGGATGGGGGTCACAACACCGCTGCCGTCCTCCTAAGAGTCGCCACCGTACTGGATGGACATCCTAAGTAAGGGCCACACCCCGAACGTCCAGCGACTCTGAAGGAACTCAATCCGACTCCATCCAACCCAGTCTGACCACCCGATTCGACTCGATCGATTTACATAAATTATATCAAAATCATCCTATATATTTTGCGCGTTACCCTTATATTTTGATGCCCCGTCCTGCAGGAACCCTTCAATTTTTCGGGATAAAGAGTCTCTTAGTTAAGCGGTCAGCGGAGCACCACTTAATTTGCAAACCGGAGGTCACGGGTTCCATTCCCGCAGGGAGCAACAACTTTGTGTAGGTAATTGTTTCTTACTGGTTAGGACAATGACGGATCTTTTGTCTAGAAAGTAAGATGATCCATACGTCGGATAGGTACTGAGGGGCTTGGATGACATTATTATTATTATGATGACAGCTACGATGGCGATTATGTGTAGGTATGCCACATACAAAATAGTACTATTTTGACATTACCTAAATTCATTTTTCCATTTTACTACTAAGTACCCGTACATCCGTAAATCTATTGTTCAAGTAACCCTGATCTTGTTTGTAAGCTGTCTACACGATAAGTGTCAAGCTGCATATCGTGATCTACTTGCTTTTTGTTCTCGCTGGGGACACATGCAATAGGTCCCGGGACCTATGGGGTCAACCGGGGTATGTGGGATTCTTACCCACGGCTGTCGCACGGCACATGAGACGGGAGGCGCGGACGCTCCGGTGGGATCTGCACCAGAAAACTGAGGGTTTTCTGGTCTTGCCTTTAAGCCCGCCGCTGGAGACACTTTATACATCCACCAAGCAAGCTGTCGTACTTGTTAGACATCTAGGGCCACACACCTCAAACTTTCTGAAGGAGCTTTATTCTTATATATTGAAGAATGTTATTGTAAGTGGTCAATAACATCTTATATTTTTTTATTAAATACTTTACTATCTTATGTATTTCAAGATCAATGATTCAATGATTTCGATATCTATCACATCAACGTATTTTACAGAGGTTTAGTTTGAGATTTCATGGAACCATTATATTTTTTAACACTATGACTCAAAGTTGATAACTTTGTTGAGATTTCAAAAATAAAAAAGTAAATTCAAAAACTATAACCCAACTAGCGAAAAATCACCCTATGAAAAGTATAAAACCATATTTATTATAATTTTCAATATTTATCGCCTATTAAATAAACAACTAACACGTTATATTATAGCGTTTCATCGAGTCGTAAAGCGAGCTGCAAAGTCTTAGTGAATTGATGTGATTAAGTGAATCGTCACTCTGGCAACACCTGCAAGAACCGTTATTTCATTTGTCCGCGCAAAACGCGAATAAATTTGCTACCATCCCTAATTATTGTATGCCACTGCAGCGAATACTATATTTGCAACAGTCGTTAAAATATTCGGGCTCGTTTTAAAACGTTTCTTTTGTACCTATTAACTCGCTTTCTTGTCTTACGAAGAACATACCTACTTACTAATATTGGACCATAGGAACATTAGGAATGGTGACCATTGGAACTACTGAAATACCCAAAATAACCCCGTCGTGTTTAGGCTAGATGTATTTGTCTTGACAAGTACTAAGCCTGTATCTGCTGTCTGTGTGTTCGCCATAATATGAGCAGCTGGCTTAAACGCCTTTTAAACGCGCTTTTATTAGTTTCACCTGTAATAAGTACGTAGGTATATATGATGGTAATAGAATATTGCCACTCCATTTTCACCCACTTCTACACGTTCAAATCGTTTGGAATTTTGCACATGTGTCAAAGACCCGTGACAATATATTAATATAGTATTATCGAGCTGATCTCATGATAAAGCTCGAATTTGGATAAGGGGGAACCCTTAGATGGCTACTAGTAAACTCATCAAGTTTGGACTCATTAGTTTTGTTTTAAAGAATTCTATTTACTTTGACCACTAATGAGGATCTGATGATGGAACTGGAAGGTGGGTAAAGGAACCCTTGAGTGGGTACTAGTAATCACATCGTGTTTAGGCTCGCTTGATTCGGCTTTAAGAGTTCCATTGACTTTTCCCAATATGAGGATCTGATGATGGAGCTGGAAGGTAACCCTTGAATGCGCGAAAGTTTGGAGAGCCTAAAGCAATATCTCAATGGACTAAAGCCTAATGCATAATAATCCATCGGACGTACCTACTGTAAGCAGTTGCGCATTATTGAGGAAAGTCTGTCTAATAACCACAGATCTTGGATTCGTATATCAACTCTCAAAATTGACAACGATACATTCGAAACGATATACTTACGATATTATTCCGAATGTATCATACCTACTCTAACAAATATTCGAACTCCTCATCGTTTATCGTACCTATCTATAGAATTTTTGGTCCTCGGTACGATTCATTTGGTCCTTTTTTATTTTCTTCATTATTTACAATGAACTAAAGACCACGCGTACAAGTCGTGGGCACTGCTGATGTTATCCCGGTTTTACTCACATCAATGTTTAAAACCCATCTCAGAGACCGAGTGAATACAGTCAAATCCATTTGTTCACTATTTTGGCGGATTCCATAAACCAATCTGGTATATCTGGTAATACTTTTAAAGGCCCGTTATCTGAGTTAAACACTAATCTTGTTAGCTGTACTGGCAAATTATTCTATGGTATTGTTACAAATATAATATTTGCAAAAGTCGCAAAAAAATTCGGGCTCGTTTTATAATTCAAACTAAAACGCAAGTATTTAATAGGTAGTAAATGCCTATTACTACATAAGATTGAGTAACCGTAAACAGTGTTTTATTATTATCTTAGGTATTATATCCATAATAATCGGCAACAAGTAGATATGTATAGTGTATACCTAAATATATGAAACCATCCACGAAATATATGATCATCAGCAGCCTAAAGTAGTCCACTGCTGAACAAAGGCCCTTAGAAGGGAGGGGTTGCCGTAATTCCCTCGCTTGGCAGGCGTCTTGGGGACCGCTGTATAGATGGTAGGTAATCCAATAGAAAGACGCTGCTGCCAGTCTTCTTATTTTCCCTTAGTCACCTCTTACAGAGTCCCAACGGGAGAAGATGGGAGGATGTTGTTCTTAGCCGGACACCCCACGGATTAGATGCATGTATGAAGTACATACGTGTAAAATCGAGATATTTATTTTAGTCAACAGAAGTCAAGAAAATTTGTCAAAAAGCATGCCTTGAACACAAGAGTCCCATGTTCAAACAACGCCTTGCACCTCGGAGATTTTCTTATTTCATGTCATCTTAATTTCAATATTGATTATCACTTGTGTTATGGTGCAGTGTACGATGTATGTACACATCGTGTGGAAACCTGCACATCATTCAAAAATAGACGTGTGTAGTTTGCCAACCCGCACACGGCCAGCTGGTGGGCTATGTCCAGAACCCCCTCCATATAGAGGGGTGTGTCGATATAATGGCTCACCCCTTACACTATGCCTTGATCGCTTGGGTTCGTAATGGAAACCGTCAGTGAAACCGTTAGTTTTGAAAATTTTGATATACATTTAACTTTACGAGACTGCATAAAGAACACTGGCCGTTGTGCGTTGTTGTAACTTGCTGTAAAAAAATAGTTGTAAAATTTAGAACAATTAGATAAAGTTCCAAAATGATCTTATAAAACTCACGCAACTCTAGTTTGCTACCCCTGACAAGGTATTATTATGGTTCACTGTTAAGTTAATTTGAAAGTATTAATAAGATATTTCGCTATATAAAGACATATAATTAGCGACCAGATCTCGAAATATTAGTTGTGGTGTTTAAAATAATGTGGAAGGCTTACTAAGATTTAGAAAACAAATTTAGTACCTGTTGCAAAATCATTTGCAGTGATTGCAAAGACCATTTAGCTATATGAAGACATTATAATTAGCAACCAGAGCTCAAAATATTACTTGTGATGTTTAAAATAATTTGGAAGGGTTACTAAGATTTTGAACAATATTAACAAATGAAACTTAACAGATTCATCTGCAAAAACATTTAGTACTTGTTGCAAAATTATTTGCAGGGATTGCAAAGAACATTTAGCTGTAGGAAGACATTAAAATTAGCCACCACAGCTAAAAATATTAGTCGTGTTGTCTAAAATAGTTTGGAAGGGTTACTAAGACTTTGAACAATATTACTAAGATATTAACAAATGAAACTTAACAGATTTATCAGCAAACAAATTTAGTACTTGTTGCCAAATCATTTGCAGTGATTGCAAAGACCATTTAGCTATAGGAAGACATTATAATTAGCAACCACAGCTAAAAATATTAGTTGTGTTGTTTAAAATAATTTGGAAGGGTTACTAAGATTTTGAACAATATTAACAAATGAAACTTAACAGATTTATCAGCATACAAATTTAGTACTTGTTGCAAAATCATTTGCAGTGATTGCAAAGACCATTTAGCTATAGGAAGGCATTATAATTAGCAACCACAGCTAAAAATATTAGTTGTGTTGTTTAAAATTATTTGGAATAGTTACTAAGATTTTGAACAATATTAGCAAATGAAATTGAAATTGATTTGAGGTGAGACGGAGCACGTAAACAGTGAAACACGTATTGTAATTCGCTCGTCCCGTTAATTAGCAAATCATATTTAAAAGTGGTCATAAGTTCAAATATTATATATCTAAGTGTTCTTTAATGATTCTTTATCAATATTACCAAAAACCAGTAGTGATTTAGTCTGGTGAAGTGAACAAAACTAATTAATTAAGTTGCAAATTGCGTCAAAGTACCTGCATTTTAATTGTGAAATATTTTGACAAAATTACGTTTCCGAAATGGCAAGTCGACGATCGAAGCCACAATGTGCAGGCTGTTTAAAAGATATTGCTGACAAAAATTACTTAAAATGCTCAGTTGAACAGTGTAAAATGCTTTACCATCGAGACATCTGTATGGGATCTTCACCAACTGAGAACCCCCAGAATTGGATTTGCCCTAAATGTAGGTGTAGTACAAAAAATATTGGAGACAACTCGCAAACGCCAGTGCGTCAACAAAACGCTGATAACGTAACGCTTCGCGCTAAAAACAACTTAAGGCGCTCAGATGACCGCGACGATGATATAACTCACGACTTACTCTTAAAACCTGTAGATCTCCAAAATCTAACGGATGAGATAAGGCTACTGAGACTTGAGGTTTCTAGTTTAAAGGAACAAGTGTCGACAATAATGTCATCTGTTGCCAAGTGTCACTCTAGGTTAGATGAATTCTCTACACAGCTAATGCAATCTGATAAGCGACTTCAAACATTGGAACAGAGAGACTTAGAAATTGTTGGCCTACGAAATCAAGTTAATTCGCTTCAAGATCAGTTAAACCATCAAGCACAAGCTGCTCTTCGTAATGAGATAGAGATAGCGGGGATTCCAGAAACCACTAATGAAAATTTAACTCACCTTTCCCTTGTAATTGCTTCCAAAGTAGGTGTCAACTTGCAAGATACGGACATTGACTGGGTATCCCGAGTTGGCCCAAAACGAGCACCAGGCAATAAACTCCCTAGGACTGTTGCTCTCCGGTTAGTACGCAGATCTAAGCGTGAGGAATTGTTGAGAGCAGGGAAATCTAGGAAGAATATCTCTACAAAAGACCTAGACATTGGAGACAAAGAACAAAAATTATTTATAAATGAGCGCTTGACACGTGAAAACCGTTGGTTATTTCGAGAGGCTAGAAACAGGGCATCTCAGGCAGGTTACAAGTACTGTTGGACGCAAAATGGCTTTATCTTTGTACGGAAAAGAGAAGGAAACCCAGCGATTCAGATTCGCTCATCAGGGGAACTATCAGAAAAACTTGGAGCGCCTGAAATTGCCAGATGCTCGGACGAAAATCCCGGTCTTATATAATTTGCTTGTGAAAAATATTACTCTTCTTTATTTTATTAATTTTTGTACCTTATTTAAGTTGGTTTATTTTAGGTTTGATCATCATAAAATAAATTATTTGTATATTAATATCATTATAGTATTTAAAATATTTCATATCGATTTTATATATTTATATTCTACTATTTTAAATTATATATTTAATGACAAGTTATCTAATTATTTTGATTATTGGTTATTATTTGAGTTTTACACTTATAAAATGTGTGGATGTAGCGGGACACAACCATCAACTTGTAAATCTAATTACATCTTTTTAAAAGTATACAAATGGCCACCATAGATATAAATGAAGATATAGACCAAGCCTTTTCTGTTCCCTGTCATAATATCCACACATTAGATTTGTGTAACAACATTTTGACTTGTGATTATGGATTCAAAATTTTAAATTTCAACATTCGTAGTCTGCAGAAAAATTTTGACGAATTTTGTGTGGCACTTAAAAGAATTGATATCATGTTTGATGCTATTATTCTTACCGAATGTCATCTAGGTACGTGTTCTTTGATAAGATCTATTCCTGGATACCTTCATTATTATACAACTAGGACATTAAACAATGCTGGTGGGGTGGTAGTTTATGTTAGAGAAAATTGGAATACTGACGTAAGTGAACCTGAGATCTTAGATGCTGAATGCCTATCTGTAAAATTCCCAGATTCACGAATGATACTTTGTATTTATCGCTCTCCTTCTAATAAAAAACTAGATAACTTTTTTGAATCTCTCGAAGGGTATATCGTGAACACTTCACAGAAATATGACCTAATAGTCACCGGAGATTTAAATATTAACATTCTTGATACTAAGGCGGATACCAATAAATTTATGTGTCTAACTGCTGAACTGGGCCTAAAACCTCTCATATCACTTCCAACTAGAGGTGGTTCTTGCTTGGACCATGTATTTATCGGGGCTAAAATAAATGCTGTGGGTATAGTATGCAATACGAGTATCACTGATCATGATATGGTGATGGCTGGGTTTCAGCCAAAACAAAAAGCTAAGAAGAAACCTGACCGGAGTATCTCAAAAATAGATTTTGCAGGCATACACAATGATCTTAATGCTTTGGATTGGTCTGAAATATTAAGTTGCTCTGATGTTAATCAGGCAGCTAACGTTTTTACGGATACGCTATCATGCATCATAAAAGCTAATACAAAAAACGTAAAAATAAGCAGAACCAAATTTAACTTAAATGAATGGGTTACTCCGGGGCTCATGAGGTGCATGCGTC
Source organism: Furcula furcula (assembly GCA_911728495.1). Classification (NCBI taxonomy): domain Eukaryota; kingdom Metazoa; phylum Arthropoda; class Insecta; order Lepidoptera; family Notodontidae; genus Furcula; species Furcula furcula. Next base: position 22,584,410 of record OU452243.1, read on the forward strand.
ATAGAGATAGTCTCCATCTCAAAGCAAAATTAGACCCACACAATATGGAGCTTCAAAAAACTTACAAAAGATACAGAAATTTTTTGGGCGATCTGCTTAAGCAGATTAAGGCTCAACATGACCAAAATAAATTATCTAAAAACAAACACAACCCCCGGAAATACTGGAAGACGATAAACCAAATTTGTGAATTGGACCGGCCGAAAAAGCAGTCTGTAGAGCTTCTGAATATAAAAGACTCTCCGCAGGAGTCACTTTCCTACTGTAATAAATATTTTGCTCATGTTGGTCATGATTTGGCTGAGAAAATTTTAAATAATGCAACAGAGGAAGAGTTAGCTCGAACTGTGAAGATCAAAGCAAATTCACCGTACTCATTTTTTGTAAATCCCACAGACACTACGGAACTGGCGGACATGATTGGTCAACTAAAAACAGACAGTGCGCCCGGAATTGATGGAATAAAAAACACAATTGTGAAAAGATTCTCTCAACAAATAGTAAAACCTCTCGTACATATAATAAATTTGAGCATATCGAATGGTATATTTCCGGACTGCTGGAAAATGTCTGTAATTGTCCCGGTTCATAAAGGTGGCTCTAAAATGAACCCAGCCAACTATAGACCGATCTCCCTACTTAGTGTATTCGCAAAACTGTTGGAAAAAGTGATCTCCAGAAGATTAAGTAATTTCTTGGAAAAAAATGGCCTCATATCGAGTAATCAATTTGGATTTTGCAGAGGGAAATCGACCGAGGAGGCTGTCAATCGATTGTTGAGCAATATAACGTCTACTCTCGACGTCGGAAGTTCCTGTCTTGGGGTGTTTCTCGATCTTTCCAAGGCTTTTGACACAGTTTCTCATTCCATACTTTTGCGAAAGCTTGAGCTGTTGGGCATTAGAGGTGTTGCATTGGATTGGTTCAGAAGTTACATAAAGAACAGAAAACAATGTGTTATGGTAAATGGTGTCATGAGTAATCCTCTCGATGTGACTTTTGGTGTCCCGCAGGGCAGTATACTAGGCCCGATCTTATTTATAATTTATGTTAATGATCTTGCTAATCATTTCTCATCTCATAAGGAAATCGAAGTAATTTGCTATGCAGATGACACAGCCATTATATTTAAGAATACAAACTGGCTGAATGTTTTCTCAATGGCCAATCAGGGTATGAAATTAGTCACTGCATGGTTAAATGCAAACCTTTTAACACTTAACTCTTCTAAAACGAACTACTTATGTTTCTATAAAACAAATTCTTCTTGCCCACCTCCTGATCTTACCCTGAAGGCTCATACCTGTGATAGCGAGAGCAATTGTTCATGTGACCTGCTCTTAAGATCGACTAATCAGAAGTATTTGGGAATCATATTAGATCAAAAATTAAATTTTGCCTGTCATGTTCGGACATTATCTGGTCGAATAAGAAAGTTAATTCATGTAATGAAGTTACTCCGAAATGGTGCTTCTAGGGAGACCATTCTTTTGGTGTATACTGCGATCTGCCAGCCTCTTCTTTTGTACTGTATTACGGCATGGGGAAGTGCTCCTAAATCTAACTTAATTACACTTGAGAGGGCCCAAAGGTCAGTTCTCAAAGTCATGTTTAAAAAGCAGTTTCGCTTTTCAACCACTTTGCTATATCAGGAGGCTGGGGTGCTGACTGTACGCCAACTTTATATTTTTAGAGCTGTGCTAAAATTCCATAACTCATTTATTAAATCAGATGAGTATGTAGTAAGCGCACAAAGCAGACGTCTTAAGATTAAATTCTGTTGTGCCAATACTGCTTTTGCCCAACGTTTTAGCGAGTTTTTGTTTCCGTTTTTGTATTTAAAAATAAATCAACACTGTGATGTCAGGAAATTAAATCTTATCCAAGCTAAAACCAAAATAAAAAGCTATCTTCTATCATTGGACTATAATGCCACTGAGTCTTTATTGAAAATTATTAAATGACTACAAATCTACTTAATAGACGTTACTCAATAATTAATAATTAAATAATCAAATTTAAATATATAATATACCTAATAATATTTATCTCATTTCATATTATAAACTTATACTAATATATACATCCATAAGTGTAAAATTATTTTATTAATAACATAATTATTATTATATAAATTATATTTTATATTATATACTTATCCAACTATACTCTTTCTAAACATATAATAAATTTGTAAAAAAAAAAACAATTATAATTTAGTTTATACTACGGTTCATGTTAATTAAGATATTTTATGTTGATATTTAAGTGTGTTAAATTATAATATCTCTAATCTCCGACAAGTTAGGTTTTGTACTAAATTAAAACTAATTTTAAATTATATACCTATCATAATCTCCACTCACTTGCTCATATTGTTACAGTCTATTATGTTTAATTCTAAGGGGCGCCCGCGATACAGGTTCGCCTAGTGCGGGGTCCATTGACATTTATATGGTTATGTAAATATATTTTTGGATTAATAAATAAATAAATAAATAAAAAAAAAAAAAAAAAAAAAATTTAACAGATTCATCTGCAAAAAAATTTAGTACTTGTTGCAAAATTATTTGCAGTGATTGCAAATACCATTTAGCTATATGAAGACATTATAATTAGCAACCACAGCTCAAAATATTAGTTGTGGTGTTTAAAATAATTTGGAATAGTTACTAAGAGTTTGAACAGTATTAGCAAATTAAACTTCACAGATTCATCTGCAAACAAATTTAGTACTGGTTGCAAAATCATTTGCAGTGATTGCAAAGACTATTAGCAGGACCGATACAGACATGTCTTTGCTGCTTAAGGCATCTATCTTTTTGCAATAGTGACGAAGTCTTTATCCATAAATGGTAATAATGATTTGTAGCCACAGCTAAGGGCAACCCCTAATGTTGTTTTGATGATATAGCGAAAAATGTTTGCGATAGTTGTTAAACAATTTGTAACACCTGTTAATTTTTTGTAGTTCTTATAGCTAAATGTCGTTATCAATAATAGCTAAGTGGTCTTAGTTGTAATACACAATGCTTTGCTGATGTACCTAAGATATTATACAGAGCAGCAAATGAATTGGCAGCAAAACCAATTTAGCGACCACAGCTAAACCATTTTTTTCCGTGTATCTACTTTGTTTAACTGATAATAATTCATGCAATAAAGGTCGCACAGTAACAGGTTATTGTGACCCGAGCAGCTGCCATATCTTTTGCATTAGAAATCCCTGACATACTGAACCAACAGGTGCTCAAATCGATGAAGAATCAGCATTTTCGATAAGCTTAGAGTAAATTGCAACAAAATGTGAAGTTAGTTTGTCATGATTGTAATTGTGTGTGACACGTTGACATGATTAGAATTAATTAGTTAAAATATAAAATTTTATATCGCTCTTGATCTCTATGTAGTAAGTTTGTCAGACCAATAAAATTAGAGCGGAATATTTGAATACTGTTTTCACCAAATACTTATCAGTGTGGTCAAATAAAATGAAAGTTCTAAAAATCTACTATCTTCATCTCACATAAGTACAGTAGTATTTATATATATATATATATATATAAATATATATATATATGCCATTCGATAGAGTCGTTCAAAATTAATTTAGTATGCGTCAGTACCATCGGCTCTATATTACCCAATTCCATATCTAATAAGCAATATTCATTCCGGGTGCGGGAGTTTATTATAATTGTGATGAGCAGTTTAACAGAATGATAATATTTCACATCGTAAATAAAGGGCAATAAAGTGATCGGCGTGCGGTGCGGGCCGGTCTCTGCGGGCGCGGTCGATACCTGAGCCCCGGTCCACGGGAACGCCGGCATTCTCACGCGACTGAACCGATTCGAACATCGAACTCGCTGAGAAATGTGAGAATAGAAGGTCCACTGTACTCATAGACAAGCATGCTTTCATCATGGGTATATAGGTACAGCACTGAATTACATTTTTTTCTGTGGTGTGGCTTTTTTTATAAAGTGGCAACCGGTCCTTTCGCGTGGTAATTAATCCCTTTTGATGGTAAGACACGATATAAACGTGCAATAGATTATTAACGACACAAAAGAAAACCTTGCGTCAAAGGTATCGCCACAAAATAATGAGAGTAGTATCACTGTGCCGGCAATAGAAGGGACGTTCTCATACATGGGCATACCCAGCATTTGCTTAGGGGTGGCAACATTACTTAACTACCTCATGAATACATCGTCAATCCCAGGCGGAATTATATAGCTGCGACTTTCTGTAAGTTCCCCAGTCGAACCAATAACTCCAACTGGTACTATAATTATTTTATTTTTACCTTAGCTTCACCTACTCGTTCCATCTTGTTAGTTTATTTTCTGTGCATATTTCTGTATAGTGCGCAGCTATCTAATCGAGTCGTTCACGCTTTAACATCCAATGCAACATTTCAAACGATTGTACAACTCGGTTTGCACGCCCGTGGTCTTATTACGACTAGCGTCTGCACCGAAAATAAAAACCGGCTTGAGTCTGCGCATTTATTTTTTTATTTGAATTTTAGGGTTGTGTTTGTTACATTACTTACCTATGACTCAGACAATTTTTGTATTTTAACCGACTTCAAAAAAGGAGGAGGTTCTCAATTCGGCTGTATATATATATATATGTATATATTTTTTTTATGTATGTTCGCGCATAACTCTGGCAATTATGAACCGATTTGAAAAAATCTTTCTTCCATCCATTCTTCAATCCATTGATTGGGTCCCATAAAAAAAATATTGCTTAGTAATAAGTAGTTCCTGAAAAAACAAGAATGGTGACTGCGCACTGAGAGCTGCAGGAAAGCCTATATAGATGACTTTATGTCGCTTTTTAGGGACAAAAATGGTCATAACTCTGGCAAATATTTACAAATTTCAATGATTCTTTTTTTATTCGAAAGATGAAACCACTGTATTGAATCTGTATGATTTTTATTACAACCGGATAAGAACTTCCTGGAGGACCATGAACGATGGAGGCATTTATCTGGTAAAAACCATAAAACTGATGTTCTCCATTACATTGCTCTGACAATTATGAACCGATTTCGATGATTCTTTTTTTATTCGAGAGAGTAAACTACTATTATGATTCCATGCAAATTTCATTACGACCGGATTTTTTTTTCTGAAGAAACATGAATTATGTAAAACTATGTAGACGATAATGTGATCATAACCTACCTAGATAATTTTACGGTTTTCGATGGTTCAATCTTTATATATGAAAATATCACTAAAAAGTTTAAAATAAAATCTTTAAAAAAAAAATTGAACCGACTTCAATATCACTGAAAAGTATAAAATAATTTAAATACACACATCAAAAGTGTCTAGGGATCAAGCATTTTTGGGCAAAAAAATGGGCAGAAGAACAATGGCGTTTCGTGTGCTTTTCTGATGAGTCTCGTTTTGGTATGAGACCGGATACAAGACGTATAAGACACTGGAGAACCCCTGGACGCCAACAGCGATTAAAATCCTGCCAGGAAGTCCATCCTTATAGTGGTGGAACCATCATGGTATGGGCGGGTATTTGGATCGGCGGAAGAACTGAGTTGATTTGGATCAGAGGCAACCTCAACGCTCAAATTTATGCTGAGACGATTGTATCAGACGTCATCGTTCCTCTACAAGTGCAAATCGGTCCCTTATTTCAGTTAATGCATGATAATGCACGACCGCACACCGCAAGAGTTGTAAGACAGACTCTCGCCGCAGCTAACATCAATGTCCTGCCCTGGCCTGCTCAGTCGCCAGACTTGAACCCGATTGAGCATGCATGGGATATGCTACAGAGAAGAGCTCTGCCGAATATGGAGGGTATCCAGTCGCAAGAAGACCTTTTTTTGTTGTTGCAACGAACATGGGCGGCCATTCCACAGCGTGATTTGGATGAACTCATTTTGAGTATGCCAAACCGATGTTCTTGTGTTGTTAGTGTTCGCGGTAGAAACACGGATTATTAATTGTTTAAGTTACCCAATAAAATTTTAAAGAAAACTGTTATTTCAGTCTTTTTTTCGAACTTTTGTGTTAGTGGTTCAAATGTCAAAAATCCCTTTATTAGGAAAATGGCAAATTTCTTTATTAATGCAAAGGTGACTTGGTTTATCGTTACTGTGACAAACGAAAACACTTTATTTGATGAATCCTTAAAGAAAATTTTAATTAATATCAATCAGGAGAAAAGTTATTGCAAAAATATATGTTGATCCCTAGACACTTTTGATGTGTGTATTATTGAAGTTGGTGCCAAATATACACAGCCGGTAAGCTAACACCAACTTCAATAATATTTAAATTATTTTATACTGAAAAGTATAGTGATATTGAAGTCGGTTCAATTTTTTTTTAAAAAGATTTTATAATATGAAATAATTTTTTGCCAATGTTTCATTATCACTATCGTCTTACTGCTGATCCCAATATCCTATAGATCCCTAACAATAAAATAAGTTAAAATCATCGATCAAGTCTTTGATATCCCACGATAAACCTCTGAAATGGAGCCCTGACAGATTCTCATTTGTACAACCAACAGTAGGCTGCTAATATGTTATTATTGAAACGGAAATATGTCATTATAGCTATCGATGGTAACTATTTTAACTTATAGTAAGGGATCGATAGGAGATTGGGACCGGCAGTTAATCAGTCCACCACTGGACTGGACCTAGGCCTCCCCCAAGGCATGCTCCTGAGCCCAATCTTCAGCTCTCCTTAATGTCTAACAAACAAAACGTTTTAAAAATATATTTTCTCTACACGTAGAGCTGCCGATAATCTTCTTTTTCTTTCCGTGACGACTTGAATATAAACTCTATCTATAGGGTTATTCATGACTATCGACAACAGTTTACAGTCAAGTAGAATGACAACTACTGGCCCATGCCTTATTGTCCATTCGAATACAACATATCTATTAAACTTATTATTTAGCCATTTGAGAAGACGCCTACCACGCAACGTACTGCCGATATGAAGAACTATTAGTGCTGGTAGGGTTAATGGGGTTAATGGTATCTTTTATCGCGGAAACTTATTTGAACTCTTTCATGATTTCTTACATCGGTAGGTATAATGTTGTCTTTTATTTACGCGAATACTAGACATTGCAATCAATCTATTCTTACGGATTATATCGCGATTTATTTTATTTTTCCCGACGTTTCGAATGCTTTGCAGCACCCATGGTCACGGGCGGACTGAGATGTTGAACGTCCCTGCGCTCTATTTATACTGTCATAATTTTCGGTGTACCCTCAGTTATTGTTGTTGTTTTTATTGATGTACCCTCAATTCTTATTGGTTATTATTGTTGTTGTGGTCGGGAAAAATAAAATAAATCGCGATATAATCCGTAAGAATAGATTGATTGCAATCGGTAGGTATAGTCTCCCAAATATGGCTGCACTTGTATAGCGAGCCATTACGAGCGAGGCTAACATCCAACAGCTCATTGGCAGTATTAGATCAAACTTATCTTTGCAGATGTAGGCGGTACAGTACTCACAACGGATCTTTCTGAAGTCTCTCTCTGAAGTTGGGTTTTGTGAACCATTGCGCAACTACGGTCGTGAGTTGTCAATACAAAAACACAAAAATCGCTACTGCGCAGCGTCTTGCAGCTACCTTCAGACACACAAAGATCCGTTGTGACTGCTGTACAGAACTGGATAATTCAATTTCAGTAAAATCACGTTTCGTTCTAGTTTACGCGTTTAGGTTTGCGGTATTCCTTTACGGTTGATATCATTCGCGTCCGTTTCGACACCTGTCAAATGGCCCCCATTGTTTTAATGGTTTTAATCGCTATGGTGTTGCAGTTGGCCATGTTTGAGATCCACCGTGCCGCCGGGCCGGAGATTCTATGCTGTCCGGATTTTTTTTGTGATTAGAAAATGATTAGTTCCGGGTGTTTTCGATTAGTTTTTGGAGGTAGCGGGCAACGGCCGTGACTTGACGGATTCCAGCCTAGCCGTGCCTTTGTCTCGAGGGCGACCATCAATAGTGATGTGCAATCATATTAATATCGACGACAAATCGGTTTTGTCCGTCGACCTTGTCGTGTCATTAAACTGCGCTTGACACTTTAACAATATTCAGAGACGAGTGCCAACTCAGATGGCTGATGTCATTTTTTTTTATTCATACACTTGTTCAACGTTGTCTGTTTAATTTGAGTCTATTATTTTAATGTCTATATGGAGATGTCTGTAGAATATTTCTTATTATGTTCCAAAACGAGATTTGAGGTGGATAAATCTATATACATATAAAATCACTTGTCCTGACTGACTGATTCATCAACGCACAAGCCAGACCACTGGACCTAGAAAGCTGAAATTTGGCCAGTAGGTTCTTCTTATTATGTAAGCATCCACTAAGAAAGGGTTTTTGAAAATTCGACTCCTAAAGGGGTTAAATGGGGTGTATTCTTTTGTATGAAACTTTTTGTTTTATGGTTCGATTGACTTGAAATTTACTGAAAAGATTCTCTAAATAAAATAAATCAATACATGCTTCGCGAATTTTCAAATACAACCTTTGGCCTGGTAAATGCAATAGAAATAAAATGTGTTAGTATACACCCACACGACGAGTAGATACGGTACAGGAAGCTGTAAATAACTTTATTAATCAGGAATTCATATTAAAATAAAACTAACGGACATTAGCGATCACAACCGTCTTTATATAAAAAATGTTTTCCTTATAAGGCCGCTACCGGCTATTGACATTTTTATTGAATAGGAAATCTGTTACTTATTACATAGATGGGCACACTAAGTATAAGACTATTACATTATTTTCAAATTGGAAACTTATTTATTTACTTTATATAACTGGAATAGGGTTAAAGTATAACTTTAATATCTTTTCAATTGCAGAGAGAAATTGTAAATTACGCGAAATGTGGATTAGGCGCACACGATTTTATACAATAGGTAATATTATTAGCTACAATCACGACTAACGCTATGGATAGACAGATAGAACACGTTCGATAACTAATCTATTACTTTTTAGTTGCAGTACTATTATAACCATGTATAATTCAGTATTTTATAAACTAATTACATTGTAAGTAATATGTAATACTTACCTATACACAAACATTTCGGAATAAACTCCGCAAAATGGTGAAAACCATATGAACAAAGCTTCAACCTCAGAAGCGTAATGCAACTTTATTTTATACCTTTCAGAAGACAAGAAACCTGCAGTTAGTAGGTATGTTGTTCAAAGACATTTTAATGTCTACCAATCGCAAAAGTATAAAGACATTTACTTTTTATCGATAATGGAAAACATATCGATAGAACATTTCCCCAGCCTGCACTGAGCGTAAAAGCGGCTAGTACCCTACGCCGCCGCGCCGGTTACTAGAGAACCGGTTCTTTGCCCTCCGAGTACCAAGCTCTCCACGTGCAGATACCATCATTCGTCTTCGTCTATTTTCCTTCGTACCGCACGACCAGCGTCATCGACCCCGGGATCTTTCTACAGCTCCATTAAAAATGACTAAATCGCGTTAAGGCTTATAAATTCAGAGCTCATATTGTCCTGGCCAAGTAGGTACACAGTGTAGCGTACAAATCTTGGCCGTGTGTAGGTACAATGCACGGAGTAAATCATTTTTACGAGCACATGATGGTGCCCTTTCATGGCGTGTGCTGAGTTTACCGCTTTAGTTTGTGGAATATATGTAACGAGTATCGGCAAGTTCATTTTCTAAAACATTATGTTATTCAATATAATATTATGGCGATGTCATGGTATAGGATGAGAATACGGTACCTACAACTAGACAAACACATACCTTTTAGAAAGACCCTGGCTGCCTGAGGTTTGTTTATGAATCAGAATTACTTACTCGTATATTCACGAGTCATAGATACATTTATAATAGAATTTTTAACCGGCTTCAAAAAGAAGGTTCTCTATTCGACGCGTATGTATGTAATATTGATAAAAATGCGTAATATTAATATATGTTAGTCTATGTGGGCTTCTAAACAAATTTACCAAATTTTATGAGTGTATGTATGTATGTAGGTATGTATGTATGTATGTATGTATGTAGGTTTGTCCACGGATTTCTCAGAAACTACAAGTCTGATTTTGAAAATTCTTTTTGCAATAGGTAGAGGATTTTTCAACTTAGGGTAGAGTATAAGTTTCATCAAAATCGGTTCAGTAGTTTAAGAGATATAAACTTTTTATGTTTTCAGTAAGTTATTGTAACGTCTACGTTACAGTAACTTACTGAAAACCTAAAAAGTTGAAAAATACTCTAACAATTGCAAAAAGAATGTTCAAAATCGGACTTGTAGTTTCTGAAGCCGGTTAAAAATTCTATTATAAATGTATCTATGACTCGTGAATATGCGAGTAAGTAATTCTGATTCATAAACAAACCTCAGGCAGCCAGGGTCTTTCTAAAAGGTATGTGTTTGTCTAGTTGTAGGTACCGTATTCTCATCCTATACCATGACATCGCCATAATATTATATTGAATAACATAATGTTTTAGAAAATGAACTTGCCGATACTCGTTACATATATTCCACAAACTAAAGCGGTAAACTCAGCACACGCCATGAAAGGGCACCATCATGTGCTCGTAAAAATGATTTACTCCGTGCATTGTACCTACACACGGCCAAGATTTGTACGCTACACTGTGTACCTACTTGGCCAGGACAATATGAGCTCTGAATTTATAAGCCTTAACGCGATTTAGTCATTTTTAATGGAGCTGTAGAAAGATCCCGGGGTCGATGACGCTGGTCGTGCGGTACGAAGGAAAATAGACGAAGACGAATGATGGTATCTGCACGTGGAGAGCTTGGTACTCGGAGGGCAAAGAACCGGTTCTCTAGTAACCGGCGCGGCGGCGTAGGGTACTAGCCGCTTTTACGCTCAGTGCAGGCTGGGGAAATGTTCTATCGATATGTTTTCCATTATCGATAAAAAGTAAATGTCTTTATACTTTTGCGATTGGTAGACATTAAAATGTCTTTGAACAACATACCTACTAACTGCAGGTTTCTTGTCTTCTGAAAGGTATAAAATAAAGTTGCATTACGCTTCTGAGGTTGAAGCTTTGTTCATATGGTTTTCACCATTTTGCGGAGTTTATTCCGAAATGTTTGTGTATAGGTAAGTATTACATATTACTTACAATGTAATTAGTTTATAAAATACTGAATTATACATGGTTATAATAGTACTGCAACTAAAAAGTAATAGATTAGTTATCGAACGTGTTCTATCTGTCTATCCATAGCGTTAGTCGTGATTGTAGCTAATAATATTACCTATTGTATAAAATCGTGTGCGCCTAATCCACATTTCGCGTAATTTACAATTTCTCTCTGCAATTGAAAAGATATTAAAGTTATACTTTAACCCTATTCCAGTTATATAAAGTAAATAAATAAGTTTCCAATTTGAAAATAATGTAATAGTCTTATACTTAGTGTGCCCATCTATGTAATAAGTAACAGATTTCCTATTCAATAAAAATGTCAATAGCCGGTAGCGGCCTTATAAGGAAAACATTTTTTATATAAAGACGGTTGTGATCGCTAATGTCCGTTAGTTTTATTTTAATATGAATTCCTGATTAATAAAGTTATTTACAGCTTCCTGTACCGTATCTACTCGTCGTGTGGGTGTATACTAACACATTTTATTTCTATTGCATTTACCAGGCCAAAGGTTGTATTTGAAAATTCGCGAAGCATGTATTGATTTATTTTATTTAGAGAATCTTTTCAGTAAATTTCAAGTCAATCGAACCATAAAACAAAAAGTTTCATACAAAAGAATACACCCCATTTAACCCCTTTAGGAGTCGAATTTTCAAAAACCCTTTCTTAGTGGATGCTTACATAATAAGAAGAACCTACTGGCCAAATTTCAGCTTTCTAGGTCCAGTGGTCTGGCTTGTGCGTTGATGAATCAGTCAGTCAGGACAAGTGATTTTATATGTATATAGATTTATCCACCTCAAATCTCGTTTTGGAACATAATAAGAAATATTCTACAGACATCTCCATATAGACATTAAAATAATAGACTCAAATTAAACAGACAACGTTGAACAAGTGTATGAATAAAAAAAAATGACATCAGCCATCTGAGTTGGCACTCGTCTCTGAATATTGTTAAAGTGTCAAGCGCAGTTTAATGACACGACAAGGTCGACGGACAAAACCGATTTGTCGTCGATATTAATATGATTGCACATCACTATTGATGGTCGCCCTCGAGACAAAGGCACGGCTAGGCTGGAATCCGTCAAGTCACGGCCGTTGCCCGCTACCTCCAAAAACTAATCGAAAACACCCGGAACTAATCATTTTCTAATCACAAAAAAAATCCGGACAGCATAGAATCTCCGGCCCGGCGGCACGGTGGATCTCAAACATGGCCAACTGCAACACCATAGCGATTAAAACCATTAAAACAATGGGGGCCATTTGACAGGTGTCGAAACGGACGCGAATGATATCAACCGTAAAGGAATACCGCAAACCTAAACGCGTAAACTAGAACGAAACGTGATTTTACTGAAATTGAATTATCCAGTTCTGTACAGCAGTCACAACGGATCTTTGTGTGTCTGAAGGTAGCTGCAAGACGCTGCGCAGTAGCGATTTTTGTGTTTTTGTATTGACAACTCACGACCGTAGTTGCGCAATGGTTCACAAAACCCAACTTCAGAGAGAGACTTCAGAAAGATCCGTTGTGAGTACTGTACCGCCTACATCTGCAAAGATAAGTTTGATCTAATACTGCCAATGAGCTGTTGGATGTTAGCCTCGCTCGTAATGGCTCGCTATACAAGTGCAGCCATATTTGGGAGACTATACCTACCGATTGCAATCAATCTATTCTTACGGATTATATCGCGATTTATTTTATTTTTCCCGACCACAACAACAATAATAACCAATAAGAATTGAGGGTACATCAATAAAAACAACAACAATAACTGAGGGTACACCGAAAATTATGACAGTATAAATAGAGCGCAGGGACGTTCAACATCTCAGTCCGCCCGTGACCATGGGTGCTGCAAAGCATTCGAAACGTCGGGAAAAATAAAATAAATCGCGATATAATCCGTAAGAATAGATTGATTGCAATGTCTAGTATTCGCGTAAATAAAAGACAACATTATACCTACCGATGTAAGAAATCATGAAAGAGTTCAAATAAGTTTCCGCGATAAAAGATACCATTAACCCCATTAACCCTACCAGCACTAATAGTTCTTCATATCGGCAGTACGTTGCGTGGTAGGCGTCTTCTCAAATGGCTAAATAATAAGTTTAATAGATATGTTGTATTCGAATGGACAATAAGGCATGGGCCAGTAGTTGTCATTCTACTTGACTGTAAACTGTTGTCGATAGTCATGAATAACCCTATAGATAGAGTTTATATTCAAGTCGTCACGGAAAGAAAAAGAAGATTATCGGCAGCTCTACGTGTAGAGAAAATATATTTTTAAAACGTTTTGTTTGTTAGACATTAAGGAGAGCTGAAGATTGGGCTCAGGAGCATGCCTTGGGGGAGGCCTAGGTCCAGTCCAGTGGTGGACTGATTAACTGCCGGTCCCAATCTCCTATCGATCCCTTACTATAAGTTAAAATAGTTACCATCGATAGCTATAATGACATATTTCCGTTTCAATAATAACATATTAGCAGCCTACTGTTGGTTGTACAAATGAGAATCTGTCAGGGCTCCATTTCAGAGGTTTATCGTGGGATATCAAAGACTTGATCGATGATTTTAACTTATTTTATTGTTAGGGATCTATAGGATATTGGGATCAGCAGTAAGACGATAGTGATAATGAAACATTGGCAAAAAATTATTTCATATTATAAAATCTTTTTAAAAAAAAATTGAACCGACTTCAATATCACTATACTTTTCAGTATAAAATAATTTAAATATTATTGAAGTTGGTGTTAGCTTACCGGCTGTGTATATTTGGCACCAACTTCAATAATACACACATCAAAAGTGTCTAGGGATCAACATATATTTTTGCAATAACTTTTCTCCTGATTGATATTAATTAAAATTTTCTTTAAGGATTCATCAAATAAAGTGTTTTCGTTTGTCACAGTAACGATAAACCAAGTCACCTTTGCATTAATAAAGAAATTTGCCATTTTCCTAATAAAGGGATTTTTGACATTTGAACCACTAACACAAAAGTTCGAAAAAAAGACTGAAATAACAGTTTTCTTTAAATTTTTATTGGGTAACTTAAACAATTAATAATCCGTGTTTCTACCGCGAACACTAACAACACAAGAACATCGGTTTGGCATACTCAAAATGAGTTCATCCAAATCACGCTGTGGAATGGCCGCCCATGTTCGTTGCAACAACAAAAAAAGGTCTTCTTGCGACTGGATACCCTCCATATTCGGCAGAGCTCTTCTCTGTAGCATATCCCATGCATGCTCAATCGGGTTCAAGTCTGGCGACTGAGCAGGCCAGGGCAGGACATTGATGTTAGCTGCGGCGAGAGTCTGTCTTACAACTCTTGCGGTGTGCGGTCGTGCATTATCATGCATTAACTGAAATAAGGGACCGATTTGCACTTGTAGAGGAACGATGACGTCTGATACAATCGTCTCAGCATAAATTTGAGCGTTGAGGTTGCCTCTGATCCAAATCAACTCAGTTCTTCCGCCGATCCAAATACCCGCCCATACCATGATGGTTCCACCACTATAAGGATGGACTTCCTGGCAGGATTTTAATCGCTGTTGGCGTCCAGGGGTTCTCCAGTGTCGTATACGTCTTGTATCCGGTCTCATACCAAAAGTTAGTAGTACCAGAAGTAGTTTCTGAGAAATCCGTGGACAAACCTACATACATACATACACTCATAGAATTTGGTAAATTTGTTTAGAAGCCCACATAGACTAACATATATTAATATTACGCATTTTTATCAATATTACATACATACGCGTCGAATAGAGAACCTTCTTTTTGAAGCCGGTTAAAAAATATATATTGTATGCCTAAGTTCGTAAAATACCTATTTTTTTTGATATGTTAGTGTGTGTGCAGTAGGTATGTCTGAGTTATTGTAGAGTTTCAAGTTCAAAGCGTTGGCGTTGGTTAGCGTGCATATCTGAGGCACTCCTGGATCAAGTGATCCATTATGGACTACGCCGTTATTGCATGGACATATTTTATTGGTACCTACTAGAGTTTTGGAAACCTATGTTCTCGGTTCTCGTGAAGTTGTGTTAAGGAGGCAATATCTATCCTTAAGCGGTTCTGCACATATTTTTACCCGACTACGGGACGGAGGGAGGGTTATGATTTTAACAAAAATGTATGTATGTTCACCTGTTCCCGCATATCTTCTTATCTACTTAACATAATTTGACAAGTAGGGTGTCGTTAGAAGCGTCTTGATTGTCCGCTGGTTATAGGCTATATAATATCACATTATTAGACTGCGATTTTATCCGTAGTCGGGTTTTAGTTTTTAAAACTTATTACTTGTGCACACTCAACTGTACTTCAGTTTCACTGGCAAATCAAATACCTATACTACAGCATCCTACACAAATTATGTAGGAGGTTATGAATAATGCGTATAACCATTAGATCCATGGATATTACACGCATTATTCATCAAAGATCAACAACAAAGTTATGTTTAGAACTTACCTAAATACATGTGGTTTTTCCCTTGAGGTATTATAACGTCATTTGTAATGTCATTAGGGAGACATGAAGGAATTTGATTGTACGGTAATTTTATATCAAAACAAAAAACTATAGACGAGGGGACATGAATATCAATCAGTGTTAGACGTCACGTAGGTAGGTAAGTACTTATACCTACACTACACAATACTTGTATTTATAAATTAAAAACTATCAATATGCCTATACGTAATAGGTACCATCTTATGAAAATTTAAGGGTAACTCAATTTAGGTCTAGCGTTTCTTTTATATAGGTATATCTATAACCCTGTGGGGTGTCCGAGTAAGAATAGCACCCTCCCATCTCCTCCTCCTGTTTCTTTAGTCTAATATTTAATATTAATATAGTTTCTTGGCTGTAAGTTTTCCATGTAAAATAAAATAAATAAAAATAAAATAAATAAAAATTGATAAATCGAAGCAATCGTATAACCATACACACACACACACACACACATTTTGACTTTAGTCCCCTCTGCCAAGGAACCGTGCCGAATGTCGGGATAAAAAGTATCCTATGTCCTACCTCGGAGTATTAACTCAAATCATGCCAAGTTTCGTTTCAATCCATCCAGTAATTCGTGATGCTCAGCCGAGATACAGACTGACAGACAGACAAAAATAAAAAAATTACATTTTTGGCTTTAGTATCGGTTATAGAATGCCCTCCAAATATAATTTTCAAAATATCTTCAATGTACAGAATTGGACCTGTTACAGTTTTATTATAAGTATAGATTGAAAGCCACGTCTAGCCTACATTTTATATGTAATGTATGTACCATCGCGGACACGAACGGTGTACCAGTTTTCAATCAAAATAGTTTGAACGACGTTACGTGCACTTACCTCGTCCGCACGTATTTTGGACCGGCTCGTGCAGACGATAATCGCTATTATCGTGTTAAAGGTGATACACCGCTTGTGACCGCGAGAGTACATGCATTTGATGTGATAGATTACCTTGATGGATGACGATGCAAATTGCTTTATAATTTCAGCAGTCGTGATAATTTAGTCAATTGAATCAGTCACACAATAACAAACCTCTATCATCTATGATTAAATGCACCTACGTCCTATCCTCATCGTTGCCGCCGCCGCTGGCAAAACCTGACGTAAATCAAATTTAACTGTTATAAATCACTAAAATATACTATTGCAATAAAACAACCGTAAAATTTAAACAATTCCAGGAACATAGCCGAAAGTACCAATTAAATAATTTAACATTTTGCTCACGAACCAACGTCCGTCCGACCGAAGTGGCATTTATCTAAATTTATATAAGGATGCTAATTGATTAGACCAAATACATATACTTAATATTGAAAGTCATCGTTGTTTTGAGAAGTATTTAGGATAAGTGTATTTATTTCATGTCTTTTACAATCGTTACATAAACACGTCTGTTATTTATAAAGGGAGATTCAGAGAACCTGCGGAAGGTTGATTGTACCTAATTTAATAGGATAAAAATAATTTCTACAAGAAAAAAGAACCACCCATAAAATGTAAATAAAAAGCCTGAAATAATTCTTAGGATTATTGGTTTTTACATCTACATAGTTCGACGTGGACTACGACATATATAAATACATCTTACTAGCAAAGACTGCGTCAAACTGGATATACTGTAAGTTTTTGCTAGAGGTTAGGCGTCAACTTTCATAAAACAGAGTACCGAGGTAACATTTAAAAAGTAATAAATAGAACATACAACCGAATTGAACACCTCCTCCTTTTTTTGAAGTCGGTTAAAAAGTTGTGACTTTCGGCTACCGGTCCCTTGCTTCGTACATTTCGCATCGATTCCTCTGCCAGAGTATCCATGTGGCTACGACTTATCATTTACTATCCAATGACTATACCCCGTGGGGTGCCGGGTTAGAATAGGCATGATGACTGCAACACAATACCAATAAATCTGTGGTTTTAAATATTAGAACAGATTGCACTGATTTGTACTTTAAATTTTCTGTATGGAATAATGTACTTTATATGCAATCATGTCGTAATATTCAAATTATGAACTCAAAACTAGTATTCTAATGACACAACTTATTCACATGCTTCTTTAAAGAAATTAAAAAGTTGTATCTGATCAGACCATATTACATGAGTGCAGATAAAGTATTGTATGAAACTACATATTATAACTTGGTGATAAAACACTCGTGTGATAAACCTCCACTTCGGGTCTGTTTATGAACACACACTCGTGCATGTTGTGCAACAATTTCATAAACTATTACCAATAATTAATTACTTATTATTAAACAGTAGTGTATTCTATACAGTATTGCCTTGTGTATCCGCTTACATATTGTATCCATTGCATATTGTTTTTCTCTTTTTACCTTTCTCTTAGTGCAAGCCTTGATCTCTTCTCTTCACTAAGTATTGTTACCTACTATTAAGCATCTCTTAACTGTGAGTGGGGCCCTGGTGACTTGCAACACAGGTACTTTATGCACCTATCGCAGGCACCAGTCTCTCACAATACAATGTTATTTGTAGTTACTGATTTCTAACTTTTAATATGTATTGTGATGAGAAAATAAATGAATTATATATATAATTCCAAAAATGCATCTCATTTTCATAATAATAGAGAGATTTTCGTGATATTTAAGCATATAAATAACTCAAATACAGCTAATCGCCATTTTGTAATAAACGCTGATCAGAATGAATGACGTCAATCCTGTGTAAATAAACAACTGTCATCTCAACTTTTTCTTTCATACAATGATTCACTTTTATACAGAGTCAGATGTTTATTTACACCGTAGTGACGTCACAAAATGGCGCCATGCACCGGCCATCGTTTTGGAATGAAATTCAATATCTATTTTAAAAATTGAAAATATTGCTGTTAATTGTAAATTTAATACAAAAATATTATTATTTTCGGCAATAGTAGACCCGTAAGTACATTATAGAGCATTTTTTCAAAATTAGTCATCATGCCTATTGCATCCCCCCATCTCCTCTCGTTGGGTGTCGTAAGAGGCGACTAAGCGAGAACAGGAAGACGGGCAGCAGCGTATTTCTTTTGGATTTATTTTCCACCTGCGATCCCCAAGCCACCTGCCAAGCGAGGGGATTATGGCAACCCGTCCCTTGTAAGGGGGAGGCCTTTGTTCAGCAGTGGACGTCCATCGGCTGCTAATGATGAATGATAAAATAACCCAATGACTGCGGTCAAGTACTTTATAGAAAAAAAAATATTCGTATACGATTAACGATTGTTCTACGATTTTTGAAAAGAGAACTTAGTTAAAAAACAAAACAAAGGTTACTTGCCTCCTCGAATGACCGTTATTAACCAACTACTCCAGTGTACTGGCACCTTTAAGTTAAGTATAAAGGTGTTAATGTTTGGTAGCGTAGGTACTCGGCTCGCCATAGCAACTGTCTCTCCGACTTAGTATTAAACATTTAACAAATTATACCGTTCAATATTAGTCTATGTCGACTTATGATATGTTTACTAGTAAATCAAGAAGGTACTTAAAAATGCTGTAACTAAGTATGCGTTTTTATACTTACTGCACAGTACCACGCCACCAATTATTTTTTAGATACATTTCCTTCAGGCAGCGCAAAGTTTTAATTGATATGATGTTACCGCAATCTATAACTGCCACACACTCAAACATCTTAACGTAAATTCCTTTTAAGCTGTTTTTGCTTTCATTATTGAAAACCAGATATCGATATCTCTACTCACTATCAAAATGTAAAGTAACTATTAATCAGCGTTAAGTGTCGAAATTATCTGATTTTAAGAACTAAATTAATGACAATTAACAGTAATTGGCGTTTGTGAGTGCAGCAGTGCCTCTTTTAAAACGGGCTTTACCATTTTTGTCCATGGAGTAGGTATCTTGTCCGACGCTGTTTTTTGACTCTTATTCGGCGCCTCAAAATTAACTGCTTTATCTAACTCCTGACGCAACACATGGCTCAGAACCGTAGATATTGATAAATAATCTAAACGAGAATTAATTGAGTAAATGACATGCCTCATTTACGTTAAATGCCATACAAACTGATCTCTCTATTATATTTACGTCGGTAAAACCTACAAGTTATAGAAGTTGCTTTTGCTCGCATTCATCAGATTCATCTGCCATTCAATCGTGAAACGACTAAAGCTACAACATTGTAAGTCTAGAAGGTAATGCGAATGCGTGGGAAATAAATTCCTGGCAAATAATGTTATTGCCTCCGCCACCATGTCGGAGTTATCAGCTGCAACAAAGCGCGCGCGCCGTCGAATTAGTCAGACGATAAGACTAGAAAGTGTACATCTAGCTAACCTCGGCCATTAGGTACTGTTAACAAAGGTTTGTTTTGGTTTGTGTCATCGGGGCTTAATCGATATACAACGGGAAGTACTATGTGAACAAAATTAAATGTATTCTGCAAAGAGAATGTCACTACGTTTTCTGCTTTGAAAAAGATGAAAACAGATGAAAATTAGAATTCATAAAAAAATATGTTATAGATACTAATGACGAAAGACTATGTCCCCAATGTTCCTGCACTGAATAAGGTGTTTTTGAAATAAATTTCCAAAAAAATATAATGAAGAAAATGTTTTTGTCCCACTTACCCTTAGGCCATAGTCCACCACGCTGGCCAAGTAGGAGCGGACTTCACACGACATTCGAAAGCTAGTTAGGCTTTCTCAGACATGCAGGTTTCCTAACGATTTTTTCCTTTACCGAAAGATAGTAACAGTGGCACAAAGATGATTCGCACATGATTAGTTAATGAAATCAGAAGTGGGGTTTAAACATGCGCACCTCGTTTCCAAGGCAAGCGCTCGCCCACTGAGCTGTTAGGTACGTATTAAAAAAAAAATATAAAAATATCATTTATGAAGTATGCTTTAGGTTAGGCGTGTTTATCCAATTAATCTCAATCATTTTTTTAATGTTTTTGCAGTCGTTTAGTCATAAATCTGTACGTCGTTAATTAGGACTCCTACGACTTTTAAGTACCTACGTCCACTTCCGCTGAAATCCTATTAAAAGAAAATGTACCAGAGTGTGGCACATCTTTTCAATTCTGTTTTGT
This sequence comes from Furcula furcula, assembly GCA_911728495.1. Classification (NCBI taxonomy): domain Eukaryota; kingdom Metazoa; phylum Arthropoda; class Insecta; order Lepidoptera; family Notodontidae; genus Furcula; species Furcula furcula. The sequence continues at coordinate 22,605,294 of OU452243.1, forward strand.
AACTGCCAATGACATCATAAATACTTTTAAACAGCTTAATCAGAAAAAGACAGCTGATTTATGGGGGCTTTCTGTACAAACAATAGCGTCTATAATTGAAGCAATTGCCCCTCAATTGGCAGTGATATTTAATAACTGTGTCAAGAGTGGAGTATTTCCTGACCTCATGAAGCACAGTAAAGTTATACCTTTGTTTAAGTCTGGCAGCACCGCTGAGCCTACAAATTTCAGGCCAATTTCGGTGTTGCCAGCCTTGAGTAAAATTTTTGAAAAGCTTATTCTATGTCAAATACTGGATCATTTTAATAAAAATAATCTTCTTCACAATAGACAGTTCGGCTTTAGAAAGAATCGCTCAACTACAGACGCGGGAGTCGAATTATTAAAATATATCTACGAGGCTTGGGAGGAATCACGGGATGCTCTTGGTATATTCTGTGATTTATCCAAGGCTTTTGACTGCGTAGATCACGACACGATGGTCAGGAAATTACGCCACTATGGTGTAAGGAATAAAGCTCTAGACCTTCTGACTTCATATTTGAATAATAGAATTCAGAGGGTCGATGTAAACGGTAAGAGATCTCCAGGTTCCGTGGTCTCCCTGGGCGTTCCTCAAGGTTCAATATTAGGCCCATTTTTGTTTTTAATATATATTAATGACTTACCCTACTTCGTGGGGGACAAACTTAATATTGTATTGTTCGCGGATGATACATCTCTTCTATTTAAAGTTAAGCGTAAACTCCATGATTATGACGAAGTGAACAATGTACTTTCTATGGTTGTCCATTGGTTCAATGTTAACAATTTAAAACTTAATGAGACCAAAACTAAATGTATGAAATTTGTAACTCCTAATGTGAGACAGCTGGCAACCAATGTAGAAATAAATGGAGCAGCGTTGGACCTTGAGGCGTCGACTGTGTTTTTAGGTATAACAATTGACGCCAAACTACAGTGGGGCCCACAAATTAAGAAGTTGTCGGGTAGGCTAAGTTCCGCGGCTTATGCAGTCAAGAAAATTAGACGTTTAACTGATGTTGAAACCGCTAGAATTGTTTATTTCAGCTATTTTCACAGTGTTATGTCATATGGCATATTACTGTGGGGATCTTCTGCAGAACTTAATACTATTTTTATTCTGCAGAAAAGAGCTGTGAGAGCCATTTACAATCTCGCTCCTATTGATTCACTTAGAGAGAAATTCAAAGAGATAGATATTCTAACGGTTGTGTCACAATACATATTTGAAAATTTAGTTTATGTTAAAAAAAATATCAGTTCTTTTAAAAAGTATAGTGATACACATAATATTAATACCCGGAACAAACACGATCTTGTTGTACATGCCACGCGTCTCCACAGAACAGGCAAATCGTTTATGGGCCAAAGTATACGCTTTTATAACAAACTGCCACAGGATATCCGAGATCTTCCAATAAAGAAATTTAAACCTTTGATAAAAAGCCGTTTGTCAAAAAAGGCTTATTATAAAATCTCGGATTACCTGGAGGATAAAGCTGCGTGGGCTTGAACTGCTCAACTCATGCAAGCTTAGAAGTTTAAGGCTGACATAAGTAAAATTTGTAAAACTATTTAAAAAAAAAAAATGACAAGAAAAGACAAGCCCGCTGAGTTTCTTGCCGGATCTTCTCAGTAGCGGCCGCGTTACGATCCGGTGGTAGTTTGTAAAAATGATTTTTGTGTAAGTGCCTCCGTGGGGCCTATACATAATAAAGATATTTTGACTTTGACTTTGACGTATAGTATGTACCTAAGGCCACAAAGCCGTTGATTAAGTATATACAGCACTCGATTGGGAATTAAAATCGCGGCTGTTTTATTAACAGTAATCACTGAAGCACCAACTCAATACAGGGAAGTTTAATTAATTTGGTTGGGGCCCGCATCACGGCACGTGGCTTGCTGCGGGCAGCGTTGCGTGGATACATCACCCTGCCAAGGGATTGTTGCACCCCCATCGCTCTAGATTTTCACACGACCGTAATTGTTGTTTACAGTTAATTGTTTGAAATTGTAATTATGATACGTACCTACATAGTGATCAAAACCACTATTTGCCCGAATGCCCCAGGAATGTTTTCCGAGAGTAATGTATGTATGTATGTCTATTTCTTTGCCATGGCGGACTGCGAGTTATATTAAGTCGTTGGATTCGTCTTAGTTGTGGGAGTGACATAGGCTAATATTTTTTCCAAAAAAATTAATATCGCCGCTAGCCGCCGGTTTGTATTCTTTTTAACCGGCTTCAAAAAGAAGGTTCTCTATTCGACGCGTATGTATGTAATATTAATAAAAATGCGTAATATTAATATATGTTAGTCTATGTGGGCTTCTAAACAAATTTCCCAAATTTTATGAGTGTATGTATGTATGTATGTATGTATGTATGTATGTAGGTTTGTCCACGGATTTCTCAGAAACTACAGGTCCGATTTCGAAAATTCTTTTTGCAATGGTTAGAGTATTTTTCAACTTAGGGTAGAGTACAAGTTTCATCAAAATCGGTCCAGTAATTTAAGAGATATAAACTTTATATGTTTTCAGTAAGTTACTGCAACGTAGACGTTCGAGTTGCGTGATAGTGCTGATACCTATATTGCTAAAATAAAAGTCACTAAAAAGTGTTAAATAAACTATTTTTGAAAAAATAAAAACCGACTTCAAAGTAAATTATCTAAAAAGCATAAAATAACGAAAATATATTGAAGTCGGTGCTAGCACATCATGTCAACTAAGACTAGCACGAGCTGACACCGACTTCAATATATTTTCGTTATTTTATGCTTTTTAGATAATTTACTTTGAAGTCGGTTTTTATTTTTTCAAAAATAGTTTACTTCCAAAAGCATTATGGCAACCCCTCCCTTCTAAGGGGATAAGGATTATTCAGCAGTGGAGGTCTATCCGCTGCTGATGAATGCAGACCTAGATATCTTTTTTTTTATGATGGACTTTGGTACTACTACGACTAGTTTTTTTTTATAAACTCGGTGAGAAGACAAGTGCCAAGACCAGACTACCAGGCGCCGGCAGGGTCTCCACCGCTTTGTCGTTGACACTCCATCTTGCCGCACTAAGCGTTTCGCTTCTTCTTTTCTCATGCGCACGGCCAAGCTGTGGAATACCCTCCCGAACAACGTTTTCCCTGATAAATATAACTTGGGTGTATTCAAGTCTAGAGTGAACAGGCATCTTATGGGTGAGCGCGGTCCATCCTAGACCACATCTTCACTTACCACCATGTGAGATTGTGGTCAAGCGCAAGCCTATTGATTATTAAAAAACTATTTTTAAAAAAATATAAACCGACTTCAAAGTAAATTATCTAAAAAGCATAAAATAACGAAAATATATTGAAGTCGGTGCTAGCACATCATGTTAACTAACACTAGCACCAGCTGACACCGACTTCAATATATTTTCGTTATTTTATGCTTTTTAGATAATTTACTTTGAAGTCGGTTTATATTTTTTAAAAAATAGTTTATTTAACACTTTTTAGTGACTTATTTTACCAAAATAGGTATCAGCACTATCACGCAACTCGAACGTCTACGTTACAGTAACTTACTGAAAACATTAAAAGTTTATATCTCTTAAACTACTGGACCGATTTTGATGAAACTTGTACTCTACCCTAAGTTGAAAAATACTCTAACTATTGCAAAAAGAATTTTCAAAATCGGACTTGTAGTTTCTGAGAAATCCGTGGACAAACCTACATACATACATACACTCATAAAATTTGGTAAATTTGTTTAGAAGACCACATAGACTAACATATATTAATATTACGCATTTTTATCAATATTACATACATACGCGTCGAATAGAGAACCTTCTTTTTGAAGCCGGTTAATGAAGCCGGTTAAAAAAAACAGAATGCTCATGCCGTCACAGACCTAGCTATAATATATATTATATAAATCACTAGCGACCCGCCCCGGCTTCGCACGGGTGTAATTTAGAAAACAAAAGAAGTGAAAAATTTAAAGTTCCTGCCTTTGATTATAGAATTTCTTCATAAATAACGTTTGTAGCTGACTTTTCCTAACGTATTAAGAACAAATTTTCTTTAGAAGTGACGCGCGAAATGGCTCCTACTATAGATGTCTGTCCATGGGCAGAGTACTCAACGCTTAGGTTTAGGCCTGCAACGTTGAATCTCTGAGCTTGTGATTTGTTAATTGTATTTATTTATAATTTTATTAGAAACTGCAGACGTGTACCGGTGTGCAATTTGGTTGAATCAAGGTTTCGTACCTAATACAATAACAGGACACCAATTCTTTATTGACGCGGGGGAAATCTTCAAAAGATCCCCGGGAGCTGAGGGGCTCGACCGGAGTATGTGGGATTCTTACCCACTAAAACCCCCTCGGCTATCACGTCGGCACATAAGAGGGGGGACCTTTTTTTGACGCCGGGGAAATCTTTAAAGATTCCCGTTAGCTGTGGGGCTCGATTGGGGTATGTGGGATTCTTACCCACTAAAACCCCCGCGGCTGTCGCATCGGCACATGACAGGTGACTGGTCAGACAGATAGTTCTCTCCGGTGGGAACTGCACCAGGGGCCCCTCAGTGCCTTGCCTTTGAGCCCGCCACCGGGGGGCGTATTGTAGCCCCCCGGGAACCAGTCATGGTGCCCACGGGGACGGGGGTCAACCACGCTACCGTCCTCCTCGGAGTCGCCACCGTACTGAATGGACGTCCTAAGGGCCCACACCCCGGACGTCCAGCGACTCCGAAGGTTGAAGAGGGGGGGCCCGGGCTATCTGTTAGGATCTGCACCAGGTGATACCACTCAGAGCCTTGCCTTATAGCTCCACGGGAACCTGCCACTTAAGAGGGAGGGCCTCGGAAAACATCTATCTGTTGGGATCTGCACCAGGTGATATCACTCAGTGTCTTGAATTTGAACCCGCCGCCGGAGGAGCACATTATAGCTCCTCGGGAACCTGCTACATAAGAGGGAGGGCCAGGGTGGTATCTGCAACAGATACCCCTCAGTGACTTGCCTTGGAGCTTGCCGCCCGGGAGCGCATTATAGCTCCCCGGGAACCTGTCACCGTGCTCACGGTTACAGGGGTCACGGGGAAGCCTTTAATAGGTCGGGACCCCGTTGGCGGTCAACCGGGTATGTAGGATTCACTATACATACTATACACTAAACCCCCAACGGGCGTGCAATCAGCACATAAAAACCTGGGCTATCTTTTGGGATCTGCACCAAGATCCCCTCAGTGGCTTGCCTTTGAGCCCGCCACCGGGGGGCACAATAAAAAAATAAGCCACCCGGGAACCTGTCACCGTGCACAAAGTTTCGGGAATCACGGGTAGACCTCCAATAGGCTCCCAGGATACTGCGGGTGGTCGACCGCGGTGTGTAGGATTCTAACCCTCTAAAGCCCCCACGGCTGTCCGCACAAAATATGGGGCTGCACCGGGTACCCCTCAGTGCAATAAGCCGCTGCCGGGGCGCATTATAGCCCCCCGGGAATCTGTCACCATTGTCACAGTTAAAGGGGTGGCGGGACACACGTTTAATATTTCCCCGAGATCCTGTGGGGGAGTCAACCTGCGTATTTAGGATTCTTACCCACTAAAACTCCCGTGAGGGGAACCAGGGTTCTCCGGTGGGATCTGCGTCAGCTGTCCCTCAGTGCATTGCCTTTGAGTCAGCCGCCGGGGGGCGGGTATATTATATCCCGGATATTTACCTATCTTATAATATATGGAATTAATGAAATTTTCTAGTATTTGATTGTTAACTATGTATCTCTTTAGGTTTAGTCAACGTAAGCTATGTAAGTTTATTTACTTAGATAAAACTTAATTAGGTTTTTTATATACATAAACCTTCAATGAAAAATTATCTAACCGATGGTGAAATCTGCTGCGTGGTTTAGGAGGAGCTATCGGATCTAGACAGACTCGGATAGCGACTTTGTTTCACACTATATAAAGATACTCTAACGTCGATAGGGAACAACACCAGCCAACCTGTAGAAAAAACCCTGACTGACAGTCAGACAGTAATTCCAATAAAGTGTTGGCTTTTATATCATAAGTACAATACATGCCTAATGTATACCCAAACAGAATAAGTAATAGTTATAAAAAATATATTGAGATAAAAAGTGCTAGAGTTGATATGAGTTAAATATTTAAAATATCGAATATTAATAGTATAAATAAAATAATCAAAAACAAAGTTTAAAAATACAAAAAAAAAATCCGATCAGGGGTAGCGAACCCGGACAGTCCGTACTTAGAGGACGCTTCCGTAACCACTTGGCCAAGGAACTTTTATTTTACCTTTCAAATTATCGTATCTTAGTGTTGTAATATATTTGTACTGCCATCGGTTGAGTAATAATACTTCTTTTTTACCCTGTAAAGGGATAAATTATAAAAAATATGAAATACTAATTCAATTAATTTTCTTAACGAATGTCTGTGCAAAATTTCAAGTCAATAGGACCAAGGAATCGCGTTCTCCCATACAAACTTTGCCCCCCTGTTTGACTCCCTTAGAGGTTGAATTTCGCAAAATCCAGTCTTAGTGAGCACCTACGTCTTAAAAGGAACCCCCATGCAAAGTTTGAGACTCCTAGCACTTGTGGTTTCTGAGATTTCGTGATGAGTGGGTTTTTGTCTACTCTTTTATATAATAAGATAACTAGGTATATTACGATATATTTTCTATCCTTACTTACAAATTTTTCAGCGACCGCACACCCAGCTATAATAGATGTTTCTGTGATATATGTGATAATACGGTATATTAATATACATTATAACTAAATCTTTGAATGGCCTAAAAGTAAGCGACACTCTGTCCATAGACCCCTAGCCGCAATTTTCCACTCCTCCACTGCTGTATCTACCATAGAGTAATTTTGTGTACTATTTACTGTATTACTGTAACTACCTAATGCTATATCTTATCAATTTATTTACCATTTGAAGGATGTGTTTTTGCTGATATCTATCTTCGAAACCTGATATCTGTGGAATCCTTTAACTATCGAGATGTAATGGTATACGTGAGAGATCATGCTATTTCCTTTCACAAACTTGCATTCATAATAATTAATGTGAATATGTGCGCAGTGCACAATATGTACCTATGTGTAGTAAGTGTAAACTCAATGTTTTAATTGAGCAAATAAGAAAAATCTTTTTTTAAAAAAAAGGAACCGACTTCAATATCGCTGAAAAGTATAAAATAATTTAAATATTATTGAAGTTGGTGTTAGCTTACCTGCTGTGTATATTTGGCACCAACTTCAATAATATTTAAATTATTTTATACTTTTCAGTGATATTGATGTCAATTCATTTTTTTTAACAGATTTTATTTTAAACTTTTTAGTGATATTTTCATACATAAATATTGAACCATCGAAGACGGTAAAATGATCTAGTTAGATTACGATCACCTTATCGTCGACATAGTTTTACATAGGTAATTCATGTTTCTTCAGAAAAAAATATCCGGTTGTAATGAAATTTGCATGGAATCATCATAGTAGTTTACTCTCTCGAATAAAAAAAGAATCATCGCAATCGGTTCATATTTGTCACAGTAATGTAGTGGAGAACATCAGTTTTATCGTTTTTACGAGATAAATCCCTCCACATCGTTCATGGTCCTCCAGGAAGCTCTTATCTGGTTGTGATAAAATTCATACAGATTCATCACAGTGGTCTCTTCTTTCGAATAAAAAAAGTCATTGAAATTGGTAAATATTTGCCAGAGTTATGACTATTTTTCTCCTTAAAAAGCGACATAAAGTCATCTTATAGGCATTCCTGCAGCTTTCCTGCGCAGTCGCCATTCTTGTTTTTTTAGGAACTACACACATCAAAAGTGTCTAGGGATCAACATATATTTTTGCAATAACTTTTCTCCTGATTGATATTAATTAAAATTTTCTTTAAGGATTCATCAAATAAAGTGTTTTCGTCTGTCACAGTAACGATAAACCAAGTCACCTTTGCATTAATAAAGAAATTTGCCATTTTCCTAATAAAGGGATTTTTGACATTTGAACCACTAACACAAAAGTTCGAAAAAAAGACTGAAATAACAGTTTTCTTTAAAATTTTATTGGGTAACTTAAACAATTAATAATCCGTGTTTCTACCGCGAACACTAACAACACAAGAACATCGGTTTGGCATACTCAAAATGAGTTCATCCAAATCACGCTGTGGAATGGCCGCCCATGTTCGTTGCAACAACAAAAAAAGGTCTTCTTGCGACTGGATACCCTCCATATTCGGCAGAGCTCTTCTCTGTAGCATATCCCATGCATGCTCAATCGGGTTCAAGTCTGGCGACTGAGCAGGCCAGGGCAGGACATTGATGTTAGCTGCGGCGAGAGTCTGTCTTACAACTCTTGCGGTGTGCGGTCGTGCATTATCATGCATTAACTGAAATAAGGGACCGATTTGCACTTGTAGAGGAACGATGACGTCTGATACAATCGTCTCAGCATAAATTTGAGCGTTGAGGTTGCCTCTGATCCAAATCAACTCAGTTCTTCCGCCGATCCAAATACCCGCCCATACCATGATGGTTCCACCACTATAAGGATGGACTTCCTGGCAGGATTTTAATCGCTGTTGGCGTCCAGGGGTTCTCCAGTGTCGTATACGTCTTGTATCCGGTCTCATACCAAAACGAGACTCATCAGAAAAGCACACGAAACGCCATTGTTCTTCTGCCCATTTTTTTGCCCAAAAATGCTTGATCCCTAGACACTTTTGATGTGTGTACTTATTCGTAACCGATAATTTTTTATGGGACCCAATCAATGGTTTGAAGAATGGATGGAAGAATGATTTTTTCATATCGATTCATAATTGCCAGAGTTATGCGCGAACATACATAAAAAATAAAAAAATATATATATACAGACGAATTGAGAACCTCCTCCTTTTTTTTGAAGTCGGTTAAAAAGAAGTATAAATTATAAAAGCATAAAAAGCCGGATTGGGAACAATATAAATATATATATAATATACACATCCAATTATAGTATATATATTTCAACTCTTCTTGTTAAGACCTTGCATTTGATACCCATATTGATGTTTTCGGAAGAATAGTACAAAAGTGCCGTCTGACGGCCGCACTAGTTACTTTTTGAAAAAAAAAATATATATAGCCAATGGCTACATATATACACATACATATATACTCTCGAAAAACATACCTGCCTCCTTCTAGGGTAGTCAGGGAAAAAATAGCAAGGATAGAAGCAATATGCCTCAGATCTAGTGTCAAAACATCCGACAGAGCCGGGCTAAAAAACCACATTATCACCAAATTACCATTTCACCTTAAAGAAATCCATGTTTAGAATTTCAAACATATCCCTAAAAATTCTACAAGTTTTTGAAAAATGGTCACACATTTTAGGTGAACCACACTCATTTATTAGCACTAATTAGCAGACTCATATTTGGTGTTATTGCCGTCATACGAAGATAAATTAAACAGTAACTAAATCCATATTATGACTAACCGAAAGTACCTACCCTTTTTAGACCCATCAGCGATCGCGGATGGGATATACCTATTATTGTGCATACCGACACATGTGTAGCGGCGAGTCAATATTGAAACAACAGTGTATCGGTGATACTACGACACCTGGCAGCTTAGCAGTGAGTTAACGAGTGGAGGAGGATGAGGTCTTTATATATAATTGTAACTACACTGGATTCTGGATTGGATGATTTTTTATGTACTTATTTTAATAAATATTTGATAAAAATTTTCATTGATTACAATCGTGATTCACGGATAACTGCGAGTTATAGCTATTTATAAATAACATCTAGTTTATACTCGGTGGATTTAGCTCATATTCAACCAGTTTGCTTTTGTAATTATCGGCGTCTAGAGCAACGCACTGGCGCCTTCGGTCACTATCATATTGCTAAATCAGGATATTAATGTTGATATGTTGCCTAACTACCTAATACGTAATTTTCTCTTTTTACTGCTACTATATGAAGTACTAAGTTGTGGAATTCCGTCGCACTTTAAAGCATTAGTTGTACTTGATACATACTCCTTCTACGCAATGGTCAGATAAAGTCTCAAAACATCTGAACATCTTTGACGGGATACCTCCTGTGGAGAATTTGGGGAAGATCTAACGGTTTTTACTACAAAAATTGTTTGGTAGAGTTGGGTTAGAAAACACTCAGGGGTGCCGTTAAAAAAGTCTTTGTGAGCGCCCTATAGTAACTTTTTTTTACTGGGGAGGAGACCTTCAAAAGGTACTCAGTCTCCATACGGGCGAAGGTTTTTAGTGGATACAAATCCAACATAACCCAACATGTTGGATTTGTATCCACTAAAACCTCTCGGGTGGCTTCATTGACTCTATGTAGAGATTCTGGGCGCTCCGTTTGGGCCTCGCCTGAATCTCCCTAACGTGCCCTTGTACCTACTGAACTCACAAAACGGTTTAAGTTGCTATGCCATAATAATATGGTACATAAGAGAAGATAAGCAGAAATAGCAGGGATAAATATATGACCTGAAATCAATATAAATTATTATTCAAACCCAATGATATTATAAACCATAGATATATTATATGCTTACTAATGCACGTCAAAAAATGAGTCATGTACTTAAAATATTTTCTCATATACTTATACAACGTGTTACAAAATACCCCGTAAAAAATATAATTAATTATCAAAGCCAAAAATTTTGTCAGCCCTAGTAAGCTGTCATGTCAGGGAACCAGATTATTTAACAGAAAGGCCTACGTACCTATTTTACCTAAGAATTGTATACTTTAATCGTTTTTCTATTTCTCATTCATATAATATATATAGATGTGCTATCTCAATACAAGGATGTCATTATACTCAAGTAAGGCTTCAGAAAATGTCACGTTGGAAAAAAGATTATGTTGTCAATTTCAAATCTTCTAATCGATATCCTACAACTGTTTCGAGTTTTTTTTCCAACATTTGGACATTTCCATCAGTTTTTAGGTTGTTTCGTTAGGTTAGGTCTTTTAAAATTTTTGTCGTTCCGCGAATTAGGTAGAAATGTAGTACATTCTGCGTAGTTTTACTCTTTATTTTTACTGAAATAGGGTTTGCACAAGGTTTGCACATCAGTGAAAATAATAATATTTTTTTACTTTTTTGGGGTATATTTTTTACGGGGTATTTTGTAACACCCTGTATAGTTAAGGTATGATATCCTTTCTTTATTATTTACTTTTGTGCAGTACTTTGTGCAGTTTCTAAATACGCAAAACTGCTAATGCAATTGTTGTTTATGTTATAAGTGTTCAATCTAGCTCACGTAAAAGTTTGTTATCTTTGGAATAAATAAATTTCGCACCGTAAACGAGTGATGTAACTACATTTCCAAAATTAGAAAGTATGAAGGGAGGAAAACACGAAGTCAATTGTGAAATGTAACAATCAATTGATCGCTAAGTGTCCGTTGATTGTCTGGTGTCGTCGCGGTCGGCGAACCCGGTGCTTTCCACGGGCGGCACTGCACCGACCAAGGCCCTCAGTTCATTTCCTAATATCGATTTTACTCTAACCTTATCTACTTACATATAACAAGTAACATTAAATTTAAAAAAGTACACACATCAAAAGTGTCTAGGGATCAACATATATTTTTGCAATAACTTTTCTCCTGATTGATATTAATTAAAATTTTCTTTAAGGATTCATCAAATAAAGTGTTTTCGTTTGTCACAGTAACGATAAACCAAGTCACCTTTGCATTAATAAAGAAATTTGCCATTTTCCTAATAAAGGGATTTTTGACATTTGAACCACTAACACAAAAGTTCGAAAAAAAGACTGAAATAACAGTTTTCTTTAAAATTTTATTGGGTAACTTAAACAATTAATAATCCGTGTTTCTACCGCGAACACTAACAACACAAGAACATCGGTTTGGCATACTCAAAATGAGTTCATCCAAATCACGCTGTGGAATGGCCGCCCATGTTCGTTGCAGCAACAAAAAAAGGTCTTCTTGCGACTGGATACCCTCCATATTCGGCAGAGCTCTTCTCTGTAGCATATCCCATGCATGCTCAATCGGGTTCAAGTCTGGCGACTGAGCAGGCCAGGGCAGGACATTGATGTTAGCTGCGGCGAGAGTCTGTCTTACAACTCTTGCGGTGTGCGGTCGTGCATTATCATGCATTAACTGAAATAAGGGACCGATTTGCACTTGTAGAGGAACGATGACGTCTGATACAATCGTCTCAGCATAAATTTGAGCGTTGAGGTTGCCTCTGATCCAAATCAACTCAGTTCTTCCGCCGATCCAAATACCCGCCCATACCATGATGGTTCCACCACTATAAGGATGGACTTCCTGGCAGGATTTTAATCGCTGTTGGCGTCCAGGGGTTCTCCAGTGTCGTATACGTCTTGTATCCGGTCTCATACCAAAACGAGACTCATCAGAAAAGCACACGAAACGCCATTGTTCTTCTGCCCAATTTCTGTGTTCAAGAGCCCATTGATATCGAATCCTACGATTGTGCATTGCTATAGGTGGTACCCGTAGCGGTCTTCGGGAATGAAGGTTCACTTCATGCAAGCGGTTTCTGACTGTTTGGTCGCTAATTAAGTTCCCTGAAGAGTGATGAAGCCTCACGGCTAACATCATGGCAGTTATTGTTGGAGCTCTTCGAGTTAAGATTTGAATATATCGGTCTTGTCTCCGTGTGGTGCAGCGATACCGTCCTCCATGGCGCTCAGCCACGGTACCAGTGCTTCGGTAACGTGTCCAAAGTCGACTGATAACACTCTGACTTGTATTCAGAGCTAAAGCCACAGTACGTTGCCGGGAACCAGCTTCTATCATTCCCACGGCTCTGAGCATTTCTTCCCTGCTTAAATGACGTCGCCGCTCCATAATAACGTTGGTTTTAATCAGTAGTAGGGAAACAGTAGCACTAATAATGTCTTCAATGCGTTGTATGTTTTTATAGGGAAAATATTGACAGCTGATTTTCATCTTTTACTCGACTTTGATTCACAGTTCCTGATTCAAATTATGAAATGCACCAAAAAGGATCCATATAAATTTATAAAATCATAAATTTATTACAAAGCCACATCTCAATCTCAAGAAATCCGCTTAAAAATGCTTGATCCCTAGACACTTTTGATGTGTGTATATCAACTCTACTACAAACCCCGATACGAGAAGACGAATTCATAATGGTTGAAGATTATCTTAGAAACGTTGCTAACAATCATCCTGATAAAACCGGCTTCAAAAATAATAAAACAAATGAACGAATTTGAATTAGTTTCGGAGCTACGCTACCACACATACTCGTAACTATAAAACATCGATGTAATAACACCACCTTTTTCACTTCGTGGGATAACAAAATCAGAATTCAAAATGTTTCATAGACCATTCGGAAAGCATATAACACCAACTTAGAGGAGATACCACTGGAGAGAGCATGATGCGCTAACCCCTCTGCCAAATTTTTGTTCATAAGTTCAGGTCATTCTTTTTTTGTGTGCGTATATTTTTGAATGTGTTGCGAGTTTATTATAGTGCGGTTTCATAGAAACATGAAGAGTTTGCATTAGATATTTGCAAGAGTATGCGTGAAATTGTATCTGTGTGTGTTTACTTGCCTCCCGCACCCCGCAAAAGTGCCACGAAAAATTTATTCGGGGAATCGACGCGATACTAGCTCCATTCTAATTACTCTGAGAACACCAAGGCCCATTTTTCTATAATTTTGCAACAACATTAGGTACTCGTGATATCTTAAAGGAAATATTTAGCTATCGCGTTAGCGTTTCTCCATCTCCATTTAGTTTTTTATGTAAGTATCATTTAGTTTTAACATGGACGTCTCAGGCGACTGGTATTGTTCAAACAATGATTACATTTTAGCCTCAGGCTCAGTCCTCGATCTGTGCATTGAGGTATTATGTACTTATGAGGTTTATTTAAATAAGTAAGTATAGGACAGTGGACCAGGGCCAGATTAAGGCAGCGCTGGGCCCGTAGCAATAAACATAACGAGGCCTCCCCGCAAGACTCTTGACTTGTATTAGGTATTAAACTTTATGGGTTTAATGTAAGACTTATGCAAATTCCTTGTGTACACACCTACGTGCGGGCCCCAAAGGCGCGGGGCCCGTAGCATTTGCTGACTCCTGCTATATGGCTAATCCGGCGCTGCAGTGGACACCTATATATCCTAGCTCTATCGTCGACCTTGTACATCACCTCTGTAATGACTGGCCCTTCCGAATAGATCAGGAAATTACGTGGCAGGTAACCATTTAATTGCCGTGGTAATCTATCTCAAAATATAATGCTGTTTTACTAAAAATTTATAAAAAGCCGTGATATTTTCCCGCGCTCTAGTCTGTCGTGACCGCTGGCGGGAAACGTCAAATTATGGATGCGTTCAGAAACGACGCGGCCGACCAGAACATGACGAATTATGAGCGCTCTCCAAAGCCGGTCCCGTAATTATTGTGGACAAGGCACTTTTTGCCTCTGACAAATAGTAAGAGCGTGGAATGACTGCGGAGCTTTGTGCCGCTGCTAATGACACCGGAGGAGGAGCGAGCTCTAGTATTAACTATTTCTTTTGTGCGAGGTCCGGGCACGGCTGTGACTTGTGATGCGTTCGCGTCTCGCCCGGGATGGGACAACGACCTTCCCTTTATTAGTTACACTACTCTACTTGAGCGTTAATATGAATCGAATGATCGCGACTGATGGGCTCAAATTTCCTTGGCCCGCCCGGTGCGACGTCTCGTTATCACGCAAACCGCTCCTTGATGGATATAAAATTATTTATGGTCCAGGTCAGTTAAGAAGATAATATGCCTGAAATATACACGCAGTTGAACGATTTTACATTCTTATGATTTTGTTTTATTTTTTATATATTGCCCTAAACTGATGGATAATGTAGGTAAAGTTTTAAATAAATTACCTAGATTTTTTATTACAAGATATTAAGATAGAATATGCTGTCTTGAGACGTGGCCGCTCAATTGATCATTCAAACTGGTACAGTTGGTGTGACGTGATGCGTAAAATGAGGAACAACAACCGGTCGAGTGTTCTTTTTTATCAAATAGCAGAAAGAAATCTCCATTCTGAGATAGGTACAGTTTATTGCAGCGGGCGTTAAAATATAAAATTTATATATTTCGACACCCGATGTAATTCTATAATCAAGTTGAATTTTCCACGAATTTTGGCGAACAGTGCAATATGAGACGCTTACTCGGTGGTCTCAGAGAATGCTGGCAACCTTGTGAAAAAAAATGAGTATGCAATTTGGACAGAATTTAATTTAACAATAATTATAAATATGAATGAAAAACCTATTTACAATATTCAGATACGCTTACGTATGTCACAATAGAGCAATAAAAAATAATTTTACCTTTTTAATAGTGCAGGATTGTATAAATTTGATTTGTAATAATAAGAATAAATTTACTTTACGAGTACCAAGAAAAGTACAAACACACTACGCTGCGTACGAAAAAATAATGCTATTTGCTTCAAATTTTTTAATATATTTTTTTTTTCATATTTTGGGTATAATATATACTTACCGGCTTATAAATTTGCGAAAACGTAATAATGCACTCCTGGTCAATATGACCACAGAGGCTAACTTTCCACAAGATCAGCCATTTACGCAAGGAATAATGTACTGCACAAATGTTTGCGTAGTCACAAGTGCACTCTCTTCACTCTCACAATTCAATGGGACGGAAGAGCAACAAAACCGAGGAATGGTCAGGTACAGGATCGACTTTTTACATGTCCATCTGATAATGGATCGTCTTATTTTCCTGATAATCAGGTGCTCAGCCTGTAAGAAACGACCAGTAAGGAACAGCAACACAAAATTGTTGCTTTCCGAGTTCCGTATTTAAACCCGCCACCTCTGGTTTGCAAGGCAAGCTGTTGCCAGCTGCGCCACGGAGTCTACAAAGGATTAATATGGCTTGAAAAAATAAATAAGAAAAGTTTAAGCTCCTAAAATTACCGGTACATTATAAATAACACTCATGTTCGTTGTTAATGATAAAGCTAGGCACATAAGACAGACTTACATTGTTAAGCACACTTTTTATGGTGTTTAGGAATCAGTCCACGACCGTTTAGATAGCAGGGGATAGCTAGGGGTACTACTACACCAAATTAACCCTCACAAAATATTTATTTATTATTTATTTACACTTAAGTACAAACACACACACACTGGTTTTTAACCAGTGTGTGTTGCCAGTGATGACATATGGTACTGAGACGTGGTCTCTAACGGCTGGCCTTTTAGAAAAGTTCAGAGTCAAATAACGAGCCATGGAGAGAGCTATGCTCGGAGTTTCTTTGCGCGACAGAATCCGAAATTTGGAGATCCGCCGAAGAACTAAGGTCACCGACATAGCTCTCAGAATCTGCAAGTTGAAGTGGCAATGGGCAGGCCACATCGCTCGAAGAACCGATTACTGTTGGGGAAGAAAGGTTCTCGAGTGGCGATCACGAACCGGAGGACGCAGCGTAGGCAGGCCTCCCACTAGGTGGACAGACGACATTGTGCGCGTCGCAGGTAACCGGTGGATGCAAATAGCCAATTGTCGTTCATTGTGGCGTTCTAAGGGGGAGGCCTATATTCAGCAGTGGACGTCTTACGGCTGATGATGATGATGAAGTACAAACACAAAATACAGAACACATAAAAAGGAAACAAAAACATTGTACATACATATAGGCGGCCTTATCGCTAATAAGCGATTTAAATATGTAGAGATTCATCTATTAATTGTCCTCTATAGGACAGTAGAGTACGGTAGAGCACTTTTTAAGCAAGAGTTTTCATTAAGTACCTCTATTAAATAAGTTTTAGATGGCGAGCGGCAATGTAAAACAACTGTATGGATGGGCGTGTCACTTACCCGGCGAGCATCTCATCGCAAAATTGTATAGAATCAGGCCAAATATTTTGAAATGATTTAAAAATAAACGTTTCTATTATTGTCACACCAACCAGGAAAATGGGTATGTTGAAGTTATCTTTTCAGAAATCAGTTACAGTGTATCGCAACAATGCGAGGGGGGGGGGGGGGCAACAAAAACCAGCATCAATAAATAGACGATTCATTCAACTTGTTATACGGTATTGTATTGAGGAAAACCTGTTACAGTCGAGTTTAGTTCGCTTATCTATTGCAGTGCCTCGCTATGCAAAATGAAGCTAATTATCGGTAGATTGTCATCTCAATTATTTTTCGATGCAAGCTTTAATGAAAAATACAAAATAATGTAGTGCCGCTTCTTCTCAGTTGCGTTGTGAACTGGTGGTAAAATCACTTTCTCTAAGCGGCAGCCCAAGCCGAGGCCGTGCCTCCCTGAGGTGCCCTTGTGCTAGTCGCTACCCCAAACCTTCTGGCTGGAGCGCTTTAAACGCTCGCCCTCTTGTCCGGTGAAGCTGTCATTGCCATCTGTGGCCAACAGTACTACCTACAAAAAAAAAACTAGGTGGTAGGGTAGGTCCCTTCTGCGAGGCGGGCGACGACACGGTGTAGGCCCCGCGTTATCGCGAGTACCGCCAGGATGCCGGGGGAGCGTGCGTTTCTGGTCCCCCCCGGGACGTGCTCTGGCGAGCGTCTGGCAATGGAGAGACTCTGGCGGGGACCAAACTAAGTGCCCAGAGCCTCTCCATAGCGTAGATGAAGGCCACCAAGGTTTTAGTGGGTAACAATCCCACATAACCCGGCCTCCGCCCCTGCGGAGACTGGGTACGTTGTAAAGGTTTCCTCCCCAACAAAAAAAAAAGATAGTAGGTCCCTTGAGCAAGGAAAGAAAAGAAAGAAAGAAAGATAATTTTATTTGACTGATATAGATAATTATATATAACACAAGTTCGAAAAGTGAAGCATAATCAACAAAATAGCAAATAAAAACAAGAAATACAAGAAACACACACACACATCAATATCAGTCACAAAAGGACGCACTCAGCTCAAGCGGGAGGTCTTGTGTGACCACCGACGCTGGTTCAGTGGCAAGGCACCACCGAGGTGACAGATATTTTTCAGCCAAGCAGCAGTGTGTGCTGTGTTCCGGTGTGAAGAGCACTTTAACTGGTGAAATTATCAGGCTGCAGGGAATATCTAATGTCTCGGGTGACATACGGTAGTGCAGTGTAACTGGTCAATAAACAGGTATGTCGTTTACCATGAGGCGAGCGTCTTGCTGGTCTCGTCACTAACCTAGTCAAAATATTATATACTTACCTATATAAAAAAATATTATCGCATCGTTTGGCTACCTACTACTGCTGCCATCTATAATGAAATTTTGTAAATCCCAACCAACAAATCCCAACGCGAAAATATTCGCGACATATAGAGTAGTTTAAACTACAGTCTGAAGCCCGCTTGGCTGCAAACTATACTCAACAGCAATGGCTGAACGAATTTTAATTAAACTTTACTTTGAATAAGTTTACTTGTATAGTGCAGAAATTGCATTTCTAGACACTCCCGTCGACACCCTCGCGGAGCTTGCGATGACATTTAGTAGGGACACCCTGTCCGTTCGCGACTTTCAGGCCCCCTTTAAGGCCTAGTTGGTCTAGCTAGTAATTTTAGACACCCTGGCCGCTACCCAGTAGGTCGTCGAGATATAGTCTCAGGATATAATAATGTACTGTACTATAACGTACGAAAACGTGATCGTGATTCTGAACATCCTAGTGTTGAAATTTTTCATCGACTTTTTCATGAATTAAAAAAAAAAACACTTTTTTAAAATAAAATTTGTACTTATAACATTCGAGTTTATTGGTATAATAAAGCCTGATTTTAATTTAAAACCAATAAATTAATTATTTGTGGATTTTTATTTATTTATTTATTCTTTATGCACAAAAACAGTGCATAGACAATTAATAATAGGCAATTAACTATTATTATTTTAGAAAATTAGCAATGTAATTTGAAAAATAAATATTATTCCGTATATATTCATTACATGCTCGAAAATTAATAAGTTAGTCATTTGTCATTTACCATATATATAAATGGTTACTGTAATGTTGTAACGGACATTAATTGACGTCTCTTAAAAAGAAATCGGTACGTGGTCCTTTACACCCTGTATATATTATTTCACGCAGCGCTGCCGCCCGCCGCACCGATTTCTATATCAGCAAAGAGTCATTTTGGTTACGACGTCTCGTTATCTTCTATTCCTCACAAAAAAAAAAAAAACTTTAAAGCCCAAAAACATCTGTAATCTTTACAGACTTTTTTTCTAATAGAATAATAAAGACTAACAATCGTACGTTATTACTATTACAACCTTATCCGTTGACATAAAAACGGTCGTACAGTTTCATGTAGCAAGTCCGAGTACATTACCTACCTACATCAAACCTGGCTTGATACCGGACAGATAAGTTCACTATCAACGGACAGATAGACTGTCAACTGAAATTACACTTTAACAGGCTCACATAAGGTCTGAAGTTTGATTTCGGTGAGGACGCAGTGGGTAGAACCCATAAATCAGGTTTGTTGCTATGCGACTATTTTTAACCGACTTCTTACGCCCATTTTAGGATGTGAACGACGCTAGTGGACCGAAGCTATCGATGGATGATGATGAAAGGGAAAACGCGTAATTACAGAGAAGTTATTACCCGACGTCGCCCGTATCTTGTCATCGAGCCCGCTGCGGGGAAATGTTACGTATATACCTAACCACCTTTTTTGGAAGGAAATCTGCAAAAGGTCGGTTTCTGTGCAAGCGAAGGTCGGTTAATTTAGGGTTTTAACCCACTAAACCCTTCCCAGTGACCTTCATCAACTCTATATAGAGCCAACGATAAGGCACTCGATTCGGACCCCGGCTTGGTAGAGCACGTCCTAGCGGGATGCACACTCCCACCGGCCCACAAGTGGAGCCCGCGATGAAGCCAGGGCCTACGCTACATCGTTACCCACCCCCGGGTCAAAGCCTCCTGGGAAACTGTCTGCAAAGCGCTGTGGCTACTGTTACAGTGCTCATGGGGACTGGGGTAGCCACTTCGCTGCCGTGCCTTACGTTATTAGGCCCACAAATATAACGTGCAGCAACTCCGAACGGTCAGATACGTACGCATGGATCTTCGTACTTTTCAGACAAGCAGGTCATCGGCCTATATTGTCCTAATCAGTAAGTATCAACTACACGAAGTTAGCCCCCTGTTTCTACAGGGGGCTAACTTCGTGTAGTTGATACTTACTGAATTTGAACCCGCGACCTCCGGTTTATAAAGCGAGGTTCCTACTGTGCAACAGAGACAACATTGTAATCGGTACTAAAGGTTTACATAGAGAAAATAAAAAAAAACACCACGCTAATTCTTAATCGAAGTTGTTGGAATTCTCTAAAAGTTGAAATAATAAACTGTTGCTTCTAACAATACATACAATAATCAAGATGATTTTACAATCAGAAATCAATAAACGACCGCACCGCATCTAATCTTTGAAACCTGTTTCTTCAACATTCAACATACCTC
This sequence comes from Furcula furcula, assembly GCA_911728495.1. Lineage (NCBI taxonomy): Eukaryota > Metazoa > Arthropoda > Insecta > Lepidoptera > Notodontidae > Furcula > Furcula furcula. The sequence continues at coordinate 22,625,931 of OU452243.1, forward strand.
AATTGTTTCAAATAGCACGAATGGCAACGTATAACTAGTAACATATCCCATGAAGGAAGTCTTAAAAAAATAACCGCCAAATGGATTCTGTTTTTATTTTTTATATTCTTTTGTCTATAACCGATCGACAAAGCATATTTGGCAAAGGTGAAAAATATAAGGAATGAAAGACTATGAAATGATGCAATATCGAATATTATTAGGTAATAATGATCACAATCAGGAAATGGAGATATATTTAATATAGAATTAAAGTTACGCATTTTAACGCGGTTTCTATTTAGTTTTGTTATCGCGACCGCGAACGTGGCAAATATTTTCTATCATCCATGGATAAGGGAGCATTAAAACCGCGATAAAATCCATAAAAAATTACTAACCGTTTACTAACCCGTTACTAACCCAGCTGGACTGGGATATCCCTAATTATACATACAGGAGAGTTATGGATTTAACATATTTATATCCACCACCCAAGCCGCCTGCCTAGCCTGGGGATTATGGCAACCCCTCCCTTCCAAGGGAGAGGCCTTTGTTCAGCTGTGGACTTTCGGCTGCTCATGATGATATCCACCACCTTTCGGAGTCGCTGGACGTTTACGATTACGGCGGCGACTCCGAGGAGGACGACGGCGGGGTAGGGACCCCCGTCCCCGTGAGCATCGTGTCTGGTTCCCGGGGGGTTATAATGCGACCCCAGGCGGCGGACTCAATGGCAAACCACTGAGGGGTACCTGGCACAGCTCCCACGGATGAACCTAGGTCTCATTATACTTACCTACATATAATTTCATGTGTCGCTGCGTCAGCCGCGGTTGGTTTGCAGAAATCGCACAGTATCTCTGAGCCATTTTAAAGGTTCCCCCGTGAGAACATTTTTTTTAATACTAGTGCGCCAGCAGTGGAAAGCCACTCAAGATATAATCCGAAGAGTGCAGGTTCTAATCCTGTGGGGAGTAACAACTTTGTGTAGTTGTTCCTAACCAGTGAGGCAGACAATCTACTTCTCTGAAAAGTACGATGATCTATGCGTCGGATGGGCATGTAACAAATCGGCCATGCGCCTAATGTTTCCAAGTTCAAGTCGGCCTTTCGTCCCTTCCGATTGTGATAGTAAAATGAGAGCATGCTCGTGTGCGCAGATAGAAATACTATACTCCTGCATAGTTGACTGATCTAGTGTAAGATTAGACGCTATATAACCATATCGGTCTGGAAGATATAATTATTATGGTGTATGTTTTCGAGCGTTTCGATTTCATTAATTGGTTACTTTTTTATTCTTGCCCCCACCTTCAACCGGGGTATGTGGAATTCTTACCCACTAAACCCTTCCCGGTGTCGTATCGGCACATAAATGGGACCTGGCCTCTGCGATGGGATCGGCACCAGAAAACCTTCAGCGCCCACCGCCGGAGGGTGCATTATAGCCCCCTGGGTACCAGACACGGTGCTCACGGGCGCGGGGGTCACAACCCCGCCGCCGTCCTCCTCGGAGTCACCGCCCAAACGTCCAGTGCCTCCACAAGGTCCCATAGTCACTAACCTAACCAAGCCGTCATTAGGCCTCAGACTTGACTTAGCGACTGCTGTCTAAATGACAACTGGGACCAAATATTTACGAGCTAATTATTTCATTTTTTTTCGCAACACTAATTTAGTCTAGGATACTAGTAAGCAGACTGATTTGCTTCATGTAAGTATAACACATACAGCTATACAGTGTTGGCTGCTTTTCCCGCCCGATTATATTATGTAGGTGTCAAGGCTAGAGTGAATGGACCTTTATTTAACTAGTGAGTGCGCTTTATCACCTCCAACTGCATCGCTTTCCATCAGGTGGGCTTACATTTAAGGAGTAACTTACGTTGAAAAACGAGTCTAGGAATAAGAAATAAAAATGTCCGCTGAGTTTCTTGCCGGATCTTCTCAGTAGCGCCCGCGATACGATCCGGTGGTAGAATGTAAAAAGGTTTTTTTATGTTTGCGTCCGTGGAGCCTATACATAACAAAGATATATTTGACTTTGATTACACATACCTATAGTATGTTTGAGAACTGGGCAACAGTAATACAGGATGTTAATAAAGTCCTGACCGATCGTTGAGGGTAGTATTCGATGTAACAATACAATCATACATATACCTACAACAAGCCTACAACTCGTTAGTTGGATATCTCATAATTTCATAAATATTTTTCCTGATTTGCATCAGCATTGCAAATATCCCCCATACAAATCGGAATTTATCGGACGGTTTCCTAACACCCGGTATATAAAGAATCCATTGGACAAAATGACCAAATCATATTTCCCAAGAAATCTCTCATATTTCCGTAATATATATAAAGAATGTCGATTCAGTACATTTAAAGTGAATCCTGTGTGAATGGATCGCAACAAGTTGTAACATATCACGCTCCGGACATTATGTAACCATCGATCAAGTTTTTTTCCCACACAGAAGCGATCACTGGCGTAAATGTTAATCAACCTCTTAATTTAGTTCGAATCTCTGTATGTTACACTCAAATAATCAACGTAAATGTATGTAAATATATGCATAGATAGTTAATGCTCGGTGACTGATAGGCGCCACAGGACTGGCCGTGACCGGATCCATGATATTGCAAATCTTATGTAATTGTGATATATTTAATATATCGCTAGATCACGAGAATATGATAATAGGGCACGAACATAATTATTCCGTACTATTATATGACATTTAAAAATTTAGTCTATCTAATCGCAAATCAACTGTTCATTGTAATATTTAATAGGTTTTTTTGCAATGTATTGACGAGTCCAGCAAGAATTTCGCCTAATGTTAAGCGTTCTACTTACCCCGCCCATGGACAATTGCATTACACTGCCGCTCGTCACCTGCGAGATTTGAGACCAGCTAAACATTGACGGGATTTGCGGCAGAACATTAGACAATGTGGTGCAACTTAGGTACCTGTAGAGTTACTATGGAAACCAATGGAAATTTCAATACAAGCCAATTTAAATTCCACTTATCGAGAGGATTAAAAAAATGGTAGCCAGCTTGTGCTAGAAGTCTTATAGGAAGTGGGCATTCTGCGACAAAACCTCTTGCATAAGCGGGCTGACTCTCTTTGCCGTCGGGGAGGAAACCTTCAAAAGGCTGGTCTCAATATAAGTGGAGGCCGGGCTATGTACTAATATTTTTACCTACTAAAAAACTTCCCTGGCGGTATTAATCGACGCTTTGACCACGGGAGACTCTGGGGACCACGAACCTTCGCTGAACGCTATTTACTTTTAAACTGAAGCATCAGTACACCCGCGCCTATTTAGATATGTGACTAGATTTTCTCGGTTGTCCTATTCTGGAAGTAGTCTGGCAGTAACCGGACGAGGCTTTTTTAACATCCAGTTTTCGAAGTATCCGTCTGCTGCAAGAGACTTCGGGGAATATGGGCTCGAAGTTAAACACGTTTCTATTAATAATTTCCAGAAATTTCTAGGCATTCTTAACTTTCAAAAAAATATTAGGTCCACCTTGCCAGTAGGAAGAATATCGATTCTTACCACTAATACCACACATAAAACAAATAACATCTCACTAATTCCAAAATGCCGTAAGTAAAATGGGTTCGATTGGTTCGGTACTGCCACAGAGTTTGTTGAGTAGACTGTGGATACTGCTAAGGATATGTATAAGTATATACCTACGCGGTGGTTGTCGTGTGCCTAAATGAATAAAACTTATTTTAAGACCTGACGGGGGAGCCTCCAACTCACGGAAGTAGATACACAGCGAAATAGCACCACCAACGAAATAACGCCACCCTCGCAATAACGCCATCCTAGAAATAACACCACCATCGAAATGACGCCACCCTCGAAATAACGCCACCCTCGGAATGGCGTCACATTCAAAATGTCGCCACCCTCGAAATAACACCACCATCGAAATGACACCACCCTCGAAATAACGCCATCTTAGAAATAACACCACCATCGAAATGACGCCACCCTCGAAATAACGCCATCCTAGAAATAACAGCACCATCGAAATGACGCCACCGTCGAAATAACGCCATCCTAGAAATAACACCACCATCGAAATGACGCCATCCACGAAATAACGCCACCTTCGAAACCTTCCAGTGGTATTGTGTTACTGGCCCAATAAGGTTGCCAGTGTTACTGGCCCAATAAGGTTGGCAGTGTTCGCTGCGTTTGACTCTAGATGCCAAAGCAGGCGGGCGATGTCTCTGACATAGGTAGCCCGCACAACGTCAATAATAGAAGAAGAAGAAGAAGAAAAACATTTATTTGGCAGAAAGCAACACCCAGCATATACAACATAAAAGAAAGTAAGTATACAGATATATACAAAACGGGGAAAAAAGAACATTACAAAAAACTTAAACTTAAAACATAAAAAACTTAAGGGTTAAATGTGGTAACCGTGCGTTGCGCTTCCGCCAAACGAGGTTGACAACTCAGCAATATGCTGCACCGGAAATAGTGTCAATATTCTACAACCCGTCCGACTTAACTGTGCACCTCGCTGGTATGAGACGTCACAGCGCCAGGTGCACACCAGGTGGACAATATTATTGACAGTGTGTCGTTTCTAACCATGGCTACATGATGATGATGTCACTTACCTTTAGATAGGATCGGGGTCAACGAACGAGGTCAGACAAAAGTTCATATTGGTTAAAAATATCTTTAAATTCTCATAATGCAGATTGATATCTAATATGAAGATTGACGTCAATAACATGCTACTCAGAGGCATGCACTCAAAATGACAATTAAACAATATTCTTATACTACTGGCGCTATCGATTGATATTTAGAACAGTTTTAGATCTTCCTTTTTGGATAAGAATACTTATCGCAAATTAAAAAAAAAAATTATTTCTTTTACTTTCTTTTTAATGGGGGCCGGTGTCAAAATTTCAAAGAGGCTACTATATCAAGTGGGATATCATATGAAAGGGCTTCATTTGCAAATTTCAAAACAGTTTTTTTTGGTTTATGTCTCGTGTTTTTTTGGCTTATAACCAAAAATGTCACAAAAATACCACCGTTTCTAAGTAGTACAGTTTTTTAGTAATCCTAAAAAAACCTCGTGAAACAAACTTAATTTTGCGGTAGCGTTTTTGTGTTATTTGAGGTATAAGAGGAATAGTAAAATAACATTAATATGTGCAAAGACGATATAGAACCCTCGGTGCGTGAGTCCGACTCGCACTTGACTGGTTTTTATTTTTAGTTTTTTTTTGGTTCGATTCTGTACCTAGCTTCAACGTCATAACCTAAATTAGTTTTTGTTAAACTCTTTTAAAGGGTTAATTTGGATAAATTTGGTTGGGTTCAGTTCGGTTTTTTACTATCTGAGGTATTAGAAGAATATAAAAAAAAAACATTTATATGTGCAAAGTAGGTATAGAACCCTCGGTGCACGAGTCTGACTCGCACTTGACCGGATTTCTTTTTTGGTTCGTTTCGGTACCTAGCTCCGAACCGGAGTATCTTGCCTACTAAAATGCCCCGTACCAACCGACAACTCCAAAGGTTGCGCGTTATTTGTCCGGGCTTATGGCTGAGGAGCAAGGCGGCAGCTTTTTTTTTTTAGGCGGCAGCTTGACGCGGGTGCGCGCGGTGCAGGATACGCGCTTCAACCGACAACTCCAAGGGTTGCCCGTTATTTGTCCGGGCTTATGGCTGAGGAGCAAGGCGGCAGCTTTTTTTTTAGGCGGTAGCTTGACGCGGATGCGCGCGGTGCAGGATACGCGCTCCAACCAACAAATCCAAAGGTTGCCCGTTATTTGTCCGGGCTTATGGCTGAGGGGCAAGGCGGCAGCTTTTTTTTTAGGCGGCAGCTTGATGCGGTTGCGCGCGGTGCAGAATACGCGCTCCAACCAACAACTCTAAAGGTTGCCCGTTAATTGTCCGGGCTTATGGCTGAGGAGCAAGGCAGCAGCTTTTTTTTATTAGGTGGCAGCTTGACGTGGGTGCGCGCGGTGCAGGATACGCGCTCCAACCAACAACTCTAAAGGTTGGCCGTTAATTGTTCGGGCTTATGGCTGAGGAATAAGGCGGCAGCTTTTTTTTAGGCGGCAGCTTTTTTTTAGGCGGCAGCTTGACACGGGTGCGCGCGGTGCAGGATACGCGCTCCAACCAACAACTCTAAAGGTTGCCCGTCAATTGTCCGGGCTTATGGCTGAGGAGCAAGGCGGCAGCTTTTTTTTAGGCGGCAGCTTAACGTGGGTGCGCGCGGTGCAGGATACGCGCGTTTGCGAACACTCGACAGCCTCGTATTGAATTGAAACCTTGCGTGCATTTAGAAACCACACTCGCGCTAACATAGCAGTTAGCATAATAGTTTATAAACAATATAATATTATCCCATCACTTTTAAAATCATATCAAATTCAAATTTTAAACATCGATGTCGTATTTAAGTTTTAAAACCCATGATATAAGGCATACCAACCATTTACATCATAAGTAAATACCAGTCAAGTGCGAGTTGGACTCGCGCACCGAGGGTTCCATACCATCCTTGGACGTATTAAAGTTATTTTACTATTAATGTAATTAACACCTCAGATATAAAAAAAAAAACGCAAAACTGAGCTTGTTTGTCGAGGTTTTTTTAGTATTACTAAAAAACTGTACTATTCAGAAAGATCATTTTATTTTTCCTGTAAATATAGATAGAGATATATTACCCGTAATTATTTCAATTTTTTTCTCCACAAACTTCGGAGATAAGGGGACACTTTGAAATTTTGCTGACCCATTTCGACTCTAAAAAAAATAAACGAAAATATATTTTTTTAATTTATCATAACGTTCTTGAAAACATTAAAAAAAAAAAAGTGACCTTTCAAACGTGCTAGCGTTAAGCGTTAGTTTGAGTTCAAACTCAAACTCAAAAATAGTTTATTTCAAATAGGCTTAGCTTTTGAAAGGTCATGTCTTCTTTTTTTTTAAAAGAAGCTTCCACCGGATCACAACGCGGCCTCAACTGAGAAGATCCGGCAAGAAACTCAGCGGGCTTGTCATTTTATCACTTTTTTTTAAACAGTGTGTTTTGTTACAATTAGATCAGAGCGACAGTAAAAAAATAAAAAAATACAAAGTACAACAAACTAAAAAGCCAAAGGGATAGTAGTCGGACCAGTCCCCAAAGCAGCAGCCGCGCACGAGTTGACTCGAGCAGCAGCCATTGGGTAAGAAAGATTTAAAACTATTCGAAGTTTCAAATCGGTAGCGTCAGCGGTTCCTGAAATATATAGGTGTGACGGACAGACAGACAGACAGACAGACAGACGAAGTCAGATCATAAGGGTTCCTTTTTTACCTTTTATGTATGGAACCCTAAAAACGGTTTTCAATTACCTTTTAAAAGACACCACTCGCGAGATTTTTAACTTAGGGGTCATATGTTGACTTTAAGACCCTCATCATTTCTTAAACCTCACTTTACCCTATAACACTCTTTCATGTTGTGTCGAAAAACAATGAGAATTGCTAAAAAAATAATCAAATAATATTTTTAGCAAGTTTGTGGTACTGTATCTTCTTATATATACATTTTTTTTAAATGCTAAAATACGTAACTCTTTATTTTCTTTAAGTAATCTACGTGTGCAATTTCAAGGTTCTGGTACCACCAGTTTTTATATACCATAAAACCCCCTTTTTGGACCCCTTCCGATGCGAATTTTCAAAATTCCGTTCTTAGTGTGCGGTTACGTATTGTGATGAATCCACTCTCCAAATTCCAAGTGTCTAGGGTCAGTGGCTTAGGTTGTGCGTTGTCTGTCAATTAGTCAGTTAGGCAAGTTTGTGGTCCTGTATCTTCTTCTATATATTTTTTTTTGAAAAATGCTAAAACAGGTAACTCATTATTTTCTTTAAGGAATCTACGTGTACAATTTCAAGGTTCTGGTACCACCCGTTTTTATAAGCCATAAAACCTCCTTTTTGGACCCCTTCCGATGCGAATTTTGAAAATTCCGTTCTTAGTGTGCGGTTACGTATTGTGTTGAATCCACTCTCCAAATTTCAAGTCTCTAGGGTCAGCGGTTTAGGCTGTGCGTTGTCTGTCAATCAGTCAGTCAGGACTTATCCTTTTATATATATAGATAATATTAGTAACAATTTATCATTATGAAGGTAGCAGCACTGAGCTGTTGTGTGATTGTCGACAAGTTGTCGACATTGTCGTAGTAAGTAACCGGTGTCACGGTATACTGTTGTAGGGTAGGGTTGTAAGTAGGGTGACCATTATTATGTATGGCGTCGCGTCGGTCGTGTTGGGTGATGATTTCCATACAAACGTTGGTTAACTAAACCTGAATTGTGGAATGAAATACAGATATCCGGAAGAAAACGATAGCTAGGTATTACCACAAATTCAAATAATTTATTGTCTTAAGTGTGGTAAGTACAGCAGATCTTATATGTAATGACTGCGGACTTCCATTAAATTCCATCCAATTATAAAATACAAATAATAATTATAATTAGTATTATGTCACCAAAATTACGATTTTAACGCAAAAATCGTCTCATGCGGTGCGCCTAACACTCTTGACGGAGGTCACGCAAGAGCACCGATGTGGCACCGCCCGTTGTGACCCGATCCGCCGCCAAAAGGCCTTAGAAGTGAAAAAAAGAATCCTTCCACATAGTAATGCGTGGACACCCTATTAGACAGAGATACACTACTACTTTCGGACCTCTCATTCGGCTCGTGATCTTTAGTAGACTGCGCTGTCCAGTTATAATACAGGTTCGTGCAATATTCAGATACGCTTACGTATGTCACAATAGAGCAATAAAAATAATTTTACCTTTTTAATAGTGCAGGATTGTATAAATTTGATTTGTAATAATAAGAATAAATTTACTTTACGAGTATCAAGAAAAGTACAAACACACTACGCTGCGTACGAAAAAATAATGCTATTTGCTTCAAATTTTTTAATATATATATTTTTTTTCATATTTTGGGTATAATATATACTTACGGGCTTATAAATTTGAGAAAACGTAATAATAATGCACTCCTGGTCAATATGACCACAGAGGCTAACTTTCCACAAGATCAGCCATTTACGCAAGGAATAATGTACTGCACAAATGTTTGCGTAGACACAAGTGCACTCTCTTCACTCTCACAATTCAATGGGACGGAAGAGCAACAAAACCGAGGAATGGTCAGGTACAGGATCGACTTTTTACATGTCCATCTGATAATGGATCGTCTTATTTTCCTGATAATCAGGTGCTCAGCCTGTAAGAAACGACCAGTAAGGAACAGCAACACAAAATTGTTGCTTTCCGAGGTATTTAAACCCGCGACCTCTGGTTTGCAAGGCATGCTGTTGCCAGCTGCGCCACGGAGTCTACAAAGGATTAGTATGGCTTGAAAAAAAAAAAAGAAAAGTTTAAGCTCCTAAAATTACCGGTACATTATAAATAACACTCGTGTTCGTTGTTAATGATAAAGCTAGGCACATAAGACAGACTTACATTGTTAAGCACACTTTTTTGTGGTGTTTAGGAATCAGTCCACGACCGTTTAGATAGCAGGGGATAGCTAGGGGTACTACTACACCAAATTAACCCTCACAAAATATTTATTTATTATTTATTTACACTTAAGTACAAACACACACACACTGGTTTTTAACCAGTGTGTGTTGCCAGTGATGACATATGGTACTGAGACGTGGTCTCTAACGGCTGGCATTTTAGAAAAGTTCAGAGTCACATAACGAGCCATGGAGAGAGCTATGCTTGGAGTTTCTTTGCGCGAGAGAATCCGAAATTTGGAGATCCGCCGAAGAACTAAGGTTACCGACATAGCTCTCAGAATCTGCAAGTTGAAGTGGCAATGGGCAGGCCACATCGCTCGAAGAACCGATAACCGTTGGGGAAGAAAGGTTCTCGAGTGGCGATCACGAACCGGAGGACGCAGCGTTGGCAGGCCTCCCACTAGGTGGACAGACGACATTGTGCGCGTCGCAGGTAACCGGTGGAATCAAATAGCCAATTGTCGTTCATTGTGGCGGTCTAAGGGAGAGGCCTATGTTCAGCAGTGGACGTCTTACGGCTGATGATGATGATGATGAAGTACAAACACAAAATACAGAACACATAAAAAGGAAACAAAAACATTGTACATACATATAGGCGGCCTTATCGCTAATAAGCGATTTAAATATGTAGAGATTCATCTATTAATTGTCCTCTATAGGACAGTAGAGTACGGTAGAGCACTTTTTAAGCAAGAGTTTTCATTAAGTACCTCTATTAAATAAGTTGTAGATGGCGAGCGGCAATGTAAAACAACTGTATGGATGGGCGTGTCACTTACCCGGCGAGCATCTCATCGCAAAATTGTATAGAATCAGGCCAAATATTTTGAAATGATCTAAAAATAAACTTTTCTATTATTGTCACACCAACTCCACACAAGGAAAATGGGTATGTTGAAGTTATCTTTTCAGAAATCAGTTACAGTGTATCGCAACAATGCGAGGGGGGGCAACAAAAACCAGCATCAATAAATAGACGATTCATTCAACTTGTTATACGGTATTGTATTGAGGAAAACCTGTTACAGTCGAGTTTAGTTCGCTTATCTATTGCAGTGCCTCGCTATGCAAAATGAAGCTAATCGTCGGTAGATTGTCATCTCAATTATTTTTCGATGCAAGCTTTAATGAAAAATACAAAATGATTCACTAGGTGGTAGTGCCGCTTCTTCTCAGTTGCCTTATGAACTGGTGGTAAACTCACTTTCTCTAAGCGGCAGCCCAAGCCGAGGCTGTGCCTCCCTGAGGTGCCCTTGTGCTAGTCGCTACCCCAAACCTTCTGGCTGGAGCGCTTTAAACGCTCGCTTGTCCGGTGAAGCTGTCATTGCCATCTGTGGCCAACAGTACTCCCTACAAAAAAAAACTAGGTGGTAGGGTAGGTCCCTTCTCCGAGGCGGGCGACGACACGGTGTAGGCCCCGCGTTATTGCGAGTACCGCCAGGATGCCGGGGGGAGCGTGCGTTTCTGGTCCCCCCCCCCCCCCCGGGACGTGCTCTAGCGAGCGTCTGGCAATGGAGAGACTCTGGCGGGGACCAAACTAAGTGCCCAGAGCCACCTAGGTTTTAGTGGGTAACAATCCCACGTAACCCGGCCTCCGCCCCTGCGGAGACTGGGTACGTTTTAAAGGCTTCCTCCCCAACAAAAAAAAAAGATAGTAGGTCCCTTGAGCAAGGAAAGAAAAGAAAGAAAGAAAGATAATTTTATTTGACTGATATAGATAATTATTACAACACAAGTTCGAAAAGTGAAGCATAATCAACAAAATAGCAAATAAAAACAAGAAATAGAAGAAACACACACATATCCATATCAGTCACAAAAGGACGCACTTAGCTCAAGCGGGAGGTCTTGTGTGACCACCGACGCTGGTTCAGTGGCAAGGCACCACCGAGGTGTCAGATATTTTTCAGCCAAGCAGCAGTGTGTGCTGTGTTCCGGTGTGAAGAGCACTTTAACTGGTGAAATTATCAGGCTGCAGGGAATATCTAATGTCTCGGGTGACATACGGTAGTGCAGTGTAACTGGTCAATAAACAGGTATGTCGTTTACCATGAGGCGAGCGTCTTGCTGGTCTCGTCACTAACCTAGTCAAAATATTATATACTTACCTATATAAAAAAAATATTATCGCATCGTTTGGCTACCTACTACTGCTGCCATCTATAATGAAATTTTGCAAATCCCAACGCGAAAATATTCGCGACATATAGAGTAGTTTAAACTACAATCTGAAGCCCGCTTGGCTGCAAACTATACTCAACAGCAATGGCTGAACGTATTTTAATTAAACTATACTTTGAATAAGTTTACTTGTATGGTGCAGAAATTGCATTTCTAGACACTCCCGTCGACACCCTCGCGGTGCTTGCGATGACATTTAGTAGGGACACCCTGTCCGTTCGCGACTTTCAGGCCCCCTTTAAGGCCTAGTTGGTCTAGCTAGTAATTTTAGACACCTTGGCCGCTACCCAGTAGGTCGTCGAGATATAGTCTCAGGATATAATAATGTACTGTACTATAACGTACGAAAACGTGATCGTGATTCTGAACATCCTAGTGTTGAAATTTTTCATCGGCTTTTTCATGAATTTAAAAAAAAAACACTTTTTTAAAATAAAATTTGTACTTATAACATTCGAGTTTATTGGTATAATAATAAAGCCTGATTTTAATTTAAAACCAATAAATTAATTATTTGTGGATTTTTATTTATTTATTTATTCTTTATGCACAAAAACAGTGCAATTAATAGGCAATTAACTATTATTATTTTAGAAAATTAGCAATGTAATTTAAAAATAAATATTATTCCGTATATATTCATTACATGCTCGAAAATTAATAAGTTAGTCATTTGTCATTTACCATATATATAAATGGTTACTGTAATGTTGTAACGGACATTAATTGACGTCTCTTAAAAAAAAATCGGTACGTGGTCCTTTACACCCTGTATATATTATTTCACGCAGCACTGCCGCCCGTCGCACCGATTTCTTTAACAGCTAAAGAGTCATTTTGGTTACGACGTCTCGTTATCTTCTATTCCTCACAAAAAAAAAACTTTAAAGCCCAAAAACATCTGTAATCTTTACAGACTTTTTTTCTAATAGAATAATAAAGACTAACAATCGTACATTATTACTATTACAACCTTATCCGTTGACATAAAAACGGTCGTACAGTTTCATGTAGCAAGTCCGAGTACATTACCTACCTACATCAAACCTGGCTTGATACCGGACAGATAAGTTCACTATCAACGGACAGATGGACTGTCAACTGAAATTACACTTTAACAGGCTCACATAAGGTCTGAAGTTTGATTTCGGTGAGGACGCAGTGGGTAGAACCCATAAATCAGGTTTGTTGCTATGCGACTATTTTTAACCGACTTCTTACGCCCATTTTAGGATGTGAACGACGCTAGTGGACCGAAGCTATCGATGGATGATGATGAAAGGGAAAACGCGTAATTACAGAGAAGTTATTACCCGACGTTGCCCGTATCTTGTCATCGAGCCCGCTGCGGGGAAATGTTACGTATATACCTAACCACCTTTTTTGGAAGGAAATCTGCAAAAGGTCGGTTTCTGTGCAAGCGAAGGTCGGTTAATTTAGGGTTTTAACCCACTAAACCCTTCCCAGTGACCTTCATCAACTCTATATAGAGCCAACGATAAGGCACTCGATTCGGACCCCGGCTTGGTAGAGCACGTCCTAGCGGGATGCACACTCCCACCGGCCCACAAGTGGAGCCCGCGATGAAGCCAGGGCCTACGCTACATCGTTACCCACCCCCGGGTCAAAGCCTCCTGGGAAACTGTCTGCAAAGCGCTGTGGCTACTGTTACAGTGCTCATGGGGACTGGGGTAGCCACTTCGCTGCCGTGCCTTACGTTATTAGGCCCACAAATATATCGTGCAGCAACTCCGAACGGTCAGATACGTACGCATGGATCTTCGTACTTTTCAGACAAGCAGGTCATCGGCCTATATTGTCCTAATCAGTAAGTATCAACTACACGAAGTTAGCCCCCTGTAGAATTTGAACCCGCGACCTCCGGTTTATAAAGCGAGGTTCCTACTGTGCAACAGAGACAACATTGTAATCGGTACTAAAGGTTTACATAGAGAAAATAAAAAAAACACCACGCTAATTCTTAATCGAAGTTGTTGGAATTCTCTAAAAGTTGAAATAATAAACTGTTGCTTCTAACAATACATACAATAATCAAGATGATTTTACAATCAGAAATCAATAAACGACCGCACCGCATCTAATCTTTGAAACCTGTTTCTTCAACATTCAACATACCTCAATTGTTTCAAATAGCACGAATGGCAACGTATATCTAGTAACGTATCCCATGAAGGAAGTCTTAAAAAAACAACCGCCAAATGGATTCTATTTTTATTTTTTATATTTTTTTGTCTATAACCGATCGACAAAGCATATTTGGCAAAGGTGAAAAATATAAGGAATGAAAGACTATGAAATGATGCAAGATCGAATATTATTAGGTAATAATGATCACAATCAGGAAATGGAGATATATTTAATATAGAATTAAAGTTACGCATTTTAACGCGGTTTCTATTTAGTTTTGTTATCGCGACCGCGAACGTGGCAAATATTTTCTATCATCCATGGATAAGGGAGCATTAAAACCGCGATAAAATTACTAACCGTTACTAACCCAGCTGGACTGGGATATCCCTAATTATACATACAGGAGAGTTATGGATTTAACATATTTATATCCACCACCCAAGCCGCCTGCCTAGCCTGGGGATTATGGCAACCCAAGGGAGAGGCCTTTGTTCAGCTGTGGACTTTCGGCTGCTCATGATGATATCCACCATCTTTCGGAGTAGCCTTGCGCAGAATGTGTCACTTGAATGAAAAGATATATACATATCTTTTCACTACAGTGAAGTATATCTATCTTTTAGTTCAATAGTTCAGTCTAGTCCAGTAGCTCAACAGAAATGATTTAGTCTGTTGCTCGGTTTTCGTTCTTAGTTCAATGAGAGATATTGAAATGTTTGATATATTAATTATCAGTACACTTTTTAACCAGAATATCGCATGAGTTGAGACATGAGTATATAACTTCCGTTAATTTTCTGTTTTTGTAAAGTAAATATTAATTAAGCCATTTGGAAACGTAATCCCGCACAATTGGTACATTATATCTCAATGCACACAACACATTTAAGATGAACAGTAAACCATAACAATTATACTAAAGTGTCCCGTACTCTCGTAACATCATGTCATAGAGCTCAAAATACTTTAAAAACTTTACAGTTTTCATAACTACTCAGATACTTACGAATGAAAACAATGCGCTTTTATGATTGCTACATTTTATATTCAAGCTCGTGCAAATGTGTTTATAAACTGTACATTGCCATTTTGCTTGGTAGTTCAATATCAGCTTTTCTAAATAACAAGCAATGTACAGCTAAATTAAGAGCACACCTAATATCTCGAACGATTGTATTACATAACCGAGTCAAAGTTTGAGTGAAGTAGAAAAAACACTTCAGTACCTACAACAGAGCGAGACAGCATTATCTATCCGCACTGCGTATCGTTCGTGTTTCGGATCGGATCGTTCGCGCCCGGTGGACTAAACAACTGAACTATGAAGTAGATAAATTGTAACTGAACTAGAGAATGAAGGAAGTAAACCAACTGAAGTAGTCCAATTGAAGGATTCATTCGTGAACTACACACGACTATTTCGGAGTCGCTGGACGTTTACGATTACGGCGGCGACTACGAGGAGGACGACGGCGGGGTAGGGACCCCCGTCCCCGTGAGCACCGTGTCTGGTTCCCGGGGGGTTATAATGCGACCCCAGGCGGCGGACTTAATGGCAAACCACTGAGGGGTACCTGGCACAGCTCCATACTTACCAACATATAATTTCATGTGTCGCTGCGTCAGCCGCGGTTGGTTTGCAGAAATCGCACAGTATCCCTGAGCCATTTTAAAGGTTCCCCCGTGAGAACAAATTTTTTTAAATAGTGCACCAGCAGTGGAAAGCCACTCAAGATATAATCCGAAGAGTGCAGGTTCTAATCCTGTGGGGAGTATCAACTTTGTGTAGCTGTTGTTCCTAACCAGTGAGGCAGACAATCTACTTCTCTGAAAAGTACGATGATCTATGCGTCGGATGGGCATGTAACAAATCGGCCATGCGCCTGATGTTTCAAAGTTCAAGTCGGCCTTTCGTCCCTTCCGATTGTGATAGTAAAATGAGAGCGTGCTCGTGTGCGCAGATAGAAATACTATACTCCTGCATAGTTCGCTGATCTAGTGTAAGATTAGACGCTATAACCATATCGGTCTGGAAGATATAATTATTATAACTGGTGTATGTTTCCGAGCGTTTCGATTTCATTAATTGGTTACTTTTTTATTCTTTTTGTTCTTGCCCCCCGCCCCCACCTTCAACCGGGGTATGTGGACTTCAGAAGTCCACATACCCCGGTTGAAGACTTCTTACCCACTAAACCCTTCCCGCTGTCGTATCGGCACATAAATGGGACCTGGCCTCTTCGATGGGATCGGCACCAGAAAACCTTCAGTGCCCACCGCCGGAGGGTGCATTATAGCCCCCTAGGAACCAGACACGGTGCTCACGGACTCGGGGGTCATAACCCCGCCGCCGTCCTCCTCGGAGTCACCGCCCAAACGTCCATATGTGCCTCCGTAAGGTCCCATAGTCACTAACCAAACCAAGCCGTCCTTAGGCCTCAGACTTATTTATTTATATAAAAAGATACACCAGCGGCACAACACGATACAGTTACAATAAGAAAATACAAGAAAAAGTCTTAGTCTAGGTGCAATGCCATTACAGGCGTATACAACACTCAAAGAAAGGAAGTCGTCATTTTTTTTTATGTAAGTATATAGGTATAGAATTTACATAAATCAATTAAAAACCAGTAAATTATAATTAATCGTAGAATACAGTAATAGAATTATATTGCACTATGTAGTTTAAATTTTAAAAGAAAAGAAAAATAATTAAATCATAATAAAAAGGTAAAACCAAAATAATAATAACATTTATCACCTACCTACCTACGCCACCATCAGACTCACAAGAGTATCACGGAATTTATTTATTTTTGTTTCGTGAAAGATGTCGATTTCGCCCTTAGCACATATACGACATCATAAGTCGGTTCAGGGGAGCGTGTTTACCCAAGTTTCTTTTAGAAGGTTTAGGATAAAAAGTTTGGACTATAGGGTGTCTAGGTATGGTATGTGGAACTTTTAAACCTATACGAGAAAGAGACTCACCAGAGACCAAGGTACAATGGATGATTTTGTGCAATGTTGTTATGTCATTTAACTCGCGCCTCATTTTTAAAGATTGCATTTTAAAGTGGTTAATTCGTGTAGTATAATCAGCGCGATATGGACAAGTAGGGTATTTATAAGCAAGAAAACAGGTAAGATTTCTCTGTACGCGCTCAATTCGATCACTATGAATAGTGTAATGTGGATTCCAGATAGGTGACACATATTCGATAATACAGCGGATTAGAGAGTTGTATAGGACATATATAGCTGCCGGGTCTCTAAAATCTTTACACATGCGCTTAACGAATCCAAGCATTCTCCATGACCTTTCTATGATTTTGTCTATATGTTCCACAAAGCTCAGCTTGCCATCGATTAGGACACCAAGATCTCGGACCGTATTTGATTCAGTCAAAAGTCTATCTGCAATTGAGTAATTTGAAG
Organism: Furcula furcula; assembly: GCA_911728495.1. NCBI lineage: Eukaryota > Metazoa > Arthropoda > Insecta > Lepidoptera > Notodontidae > Furcula > Furcula furcula. The sequence goes on from OU452243.1 coordinate 22,643,310, forward strand.
GAGTGATATTTTTCTTTCTTGTAAACTTTATATGTAGGCATTTTGACACATTAAGTTCCATTTTATTATTTAGACACCAAGTATTAACCGAGTTCAAATCGGACTGGAGAAGGACGACATCGTTATAAGATTTTATAACTTTATACAGCTTTCAATGGTCTGCAAACATAGAATAATTACTGAAATTTATAACATTTGCAATATCATTTCTAAACGATAAAAATAGGATGGGACCAACCAAGATGCGAACCTTGGGGTACGCCTGAAGAAGGAGTTAGGGTTCCCACACATAACTGTGATGCGATGCGATGCGGCGTGAAACAAATGAATTTTCGATACAAGTTGCTGGAACTCAACTTGTATCGAAAATTCATTTGTTTCACGCCGCATCGCATCGCAGTTATGTGTGGGAGCCCTAAAGGAAAATGACGTGAATCCGGCAACAGTAACCTTTTGCGACCTGTCACTGAGATATGACTCGATCCAATTTAGACTTGACTTAGCGACTGCTGTCTAAATGACAACCGGGACCAAATATTTACGTGCTAATTATTTCATTTTTTTTTCAACACTAATTTAGTCTAGGATACTATAAGCAGACGGATTTGCTTCATGTAAGTATATATAACACATACAGCTATACAGTGTTGGCTGCTTTTCCCGCCCGATTATATTATGTAGGTGTCAAGGCTGAGTGAATGGACCATTATTTAACTAGTGCGCTTTATCACCTCCAACTGCATCGCTTTCCATCAGGTGGGCTTACATTTAAGGACTAGCTTACGTTGAAAAACGAGTCTAGGAATAAGAAATAAAAAAGTCCGCTGAGTTTCTTGCCGGATCTTCTCAGTAGCGCCCGCGATACGATCCGGTGGTAGAATGTAAAAAGGTTTTTTTGTGTTTGCGTCCGTGGGGCCTATACATAACAAAGATATATTTGACTTTGATTACACATACCTATAGTATGTTTGAGAACTGGGCAACAGTAATACAGGATGTTAATAAAGTCCTGACCGATCGTTGAGGGTAGTATTCGGTGTAACAATACAATCATACATATACCTACAACAAGCCTACAACTCGTTAGTTGGATATCTCATAATTTCATAAATATTTTTCCTGATTTGCATCAGCATTGCAAATACCCCCATACAAATCGGAATTTATCGGACGGTTTCCTAACACCCGGTATATAAAGAATCCATTGGACAAAATGACCAAATCATATTTCCCAAGAAATCTCTCATATTTCCGTAATATATATAAAGAATGTTGATTCAGTACATTTAAAGTGAATCCTGTGTGAATGGATCGCAACAAGTTGTAACATATCACGCTCCGGACATTATGTAACCATCGATCAAGTTTGTTTTCCCACACAGAAGCGATCACTGGCGTAAATGTTAATCAACCTCTTAATTTAGTTCGAATCTCTGTATGTTACACTCAAATAATCAACGTAAATGTATGTAAATATATGCATAGATAGTTAATGCTCGGTGACTGATAGGCGCCACAGGACTGGCCGTGACCGGATCCATGATATTGTAAATCTTATATAATTGTGATATTAATATTTAATATATCGCTAGATCACGAGAATATGATAATAGGGCACGAAAATAATTATTCCGTACTATTATATGACATTTAAAAATTTAGTCTATCTAATCGCTGTAAATCAACTGTTCATTGTAATATTTAATAGGTTTTTTGCAATATATCGCCGAGTCCAGCAAGAATTTCGCCTAATGTTAAGCGGCACACTTACCCCGCCCATGGACAATTGCATTACACTGCCGCTCGTCACCTGCGAGATTTGAGACCAGCTAAACATTGACGGGATTTGCGGCAGAACATTAGACAATGTGGCGCAACTTAGGTACCTGTAGAGTTACTATGGAAATTTCAATACAAGCCAATTTAAATTCCACTTATCGAGTGGTGACAGATCGGCAATCATTTTAGTCGATCTTTAAAGATTTCCATAAGGTAGGGTACCTTATGGAAATCTTTAAAGATCGACTGTCCAGTAAGGATTAAAAAAATGGTAGCCAGCTTGTGCTAGAAGTCTTATAGGAAGTGGGCATTCTGCGACAAAACCTCTTGCATAAGCGGGCTGACTCTCTTTGCCGTCGGGGAGGAAACCTTCAAAAGGCTGGTCTCAATATAAGTGGAGGCCGGGCTATGTACTAATATTTTTACCTACTAAAAACTTCCCTGGCGGTATTAATCGACGCTTTGACCACGGGAGACTCTGGGGACCACGAACCTTCGCTGAACGCTATTTACTTTTAAACTGAAGCATCAGTACACCCGCGGCTATTTAGATATGTGACTAGATTTTCCCGGCTGTGCTATTCTGGAAGTCTGGCAGTAACCGGACGAGGCTTTTTTAACATCCAGTTTTCGAAGTATCCGTCTGCTGCAAGAGACTTCGGCGAATATGGGCTCGAAGTTAAACACGTTTCTATTAAAAATTTCCAGAAATTTCTAGGCATTCTTAACTTTCAAAAGAATATTAGGTCCACCTTGCCAGTAGGAAGAATATCGATTCTTACCACTAATACCACACATAAAACAAATAACATCTCACTAATTCCAAAATGCCGCAAGTATAAAATCTTTTTAAAAAAAAATTGAACCGACTTCAATATCACTGAAAAGTATAAAATAATTTAAATATTATTGAAGTTGGTGTTAGCTTACCGGCTGTGTATATTTGGCACCAACTTCAATAATATTTAAATTATTTTATACTTTTCAGTGATATTGAAGTCGGTTCAATTTTTTTTTAAAAAGGTTTTATTTTAAACTTTTTAGTGATATTTTCATATATAAAGATTGAACCATCGAAAACCGTAAAATTATCTAGGTAGGTTATGATCACATTATCGTCTACATAGTTTTACATAATTCATGTTTCTTCAGAAAAAAATATCCGGTCGTAATGAAATTTGCATGGAATCATCATAGCAGTTTACTCTCTCGAAGTAAAAAAGAATCATCGCAATCGGTTCATAATTGTCAGAGCAATGTAATGGAGAACATCAGTTTTATGGTTTTTACCAGATAAATTCCTCCACATCGTTCATGGTCCTCCAGGAAGTTCTTATCCGGTTGTAATAAAATTCATACAGATTTAATACAGTGGTTTCTTCTTTCGAATAAAAAAAGAATCATTGAAATTGGTAAATATTTGCCAGAGTTATGACCATTTTTGTCCTTAAAAAGCGACATAACGTCATCGATATTAGGCTTACCTGCAGCTCTCAGTGCGCAGTCACCATTATTGTTTTTTCAGGAACTACTTATTACTACGCAATAATTTTTTTATGGGACCCAATCAATGGATTGAAGAATGGATGGAAGAAAGATTTTTTCAAATCGGTTCATAATTGACAGAGTTATGCGCGAACATACATAAAAAAAAAAATATATATACAGACGAATTGAGAACCTCCTCCTTTTTTGAAGTCGGTTAAAAATGGGTTCGATTGGTTCGGTACTGCCACAGAGTTTGTTGAGTAGACTGTGGATACTGCTAAGGATATGTATAAGTATATACGCGGTGGTTGTCGTGTGCCTAAATGAATAAAACTTATTTTAAGACCTGACGGGGGAGCCTCCAACTTACAGAAGTAGATACACAGCAAAATAGCACCACCAACGAAATAATTCCACCCTCGCAATAACGCCATCCTAGAAATAACACCACCATCGAAATGACGCCACCCTCGAAATAACGCCACCCTCGGAATGGCGTCACCTTCAAAATGTCGCCACCCTCGAAATAACACCACCATCGAAATGACACCACCCTCGAAATAACGCCATCTTAGAAATAACACCACCATCGAAATGACGCCACCCTCGAAATAACGCCATCCTAGAAATAACACCACCATCGAAATGACGCCACCCTCGAAATAACGCCATCCTAGAAATAACACCACCATCGAAATGACGCCACCCACGAAATAACGCCACCCTCGAAACCTTCCAGTGGTATTGTGTTACTGGCCCAATAAGGTTGGCAGTGTTCGCTGCGTTTGACTCTAGATGTCAAAGCCGGCGGGCGATGTCTCTGACATAGGTAGCCCGCACAACGTCAATAATAGAAGAAGAAGAAGAAGAACTACATTTATTTGGCAGAAAGCAACACCCAGAAATATACAACATAAAAGAAAGTAAGTATACAGATATATACAAAACGGGAAAAAAAGAACATTACAAAAAACTTAAACTTAAAACATAAAACATAAAAAACTTAAGGGTAAAATGTGGTAACCGTGCGTTGCGCTTCCGCCAAACGAGGTTGACAACTCAGCAATATGCTGCACCGGAAATAGTGTCAATATTCTACAACCCGCCCGACTTAACTGTGCACCTCGCTGGTATGAGACGTCACAGCGCCAGGTGCACACCAGGTGGACAATATTATTGACAGTGTGTCGTTTCTAACCATGGCTACATGATGATGATGTCACTTACAATTAGATAGGTGCATTCCGATTTCAAATTAGATCCCCTTCGTAAGTTCCTCAAAGAAGCGTCGAAACGCTACTTTGAATCCGCGTCCCGTCACGCGAACAGTTTAATCCGCGCCGCCGCCGATTACGCCGCTAGTCCTTCTGACTCGCGCCGCAGACCACGGCACGCTCTCCTCGACCCTCCTGACCCCATGACGGTCCTATTGGACCGGGATGCGCCGACCCCTCCCCGACAACCGTATGCTACACTAGCTATCAGACACCGGTCTCGCCGGCGAGGCCGAAGGGTCGTACGTATGCGACCGCAACGACGTGCATCACCCCACTGAGTTTCTTGCCGGTTCTTCTCAGTGGGGGCGCGTTGTGAACCGGTGGTAAACTCAGCCCTCTCTTAAGCGACAGCCCAAGCCGAGGCCGTGCCTCCCTGAGGTGCCCTTGTGCTCGTCGCTACTTCTGCCGTAAAGGCTAGAGCGCTTCAAGCGCTCGCCTCCTATTGTCCGGTGAAGCTGCAATAGCCATCTGCGGTTAACAGCGTCTATCATTCCCAAAAAAAAAAAAAAAAACAATTAGTTAGGATCGGGGTCAACGAACGAGGTCAGACAAAAGTTCATATTGGTTAAAAATATCTTTAAAGTCTCATATTGCAGATTGATATCTAATATGAAGATTGACGTCAATAACATGCTACTCAGAGGCATGCACTCAAAATGACAATTAAACAATATTCTTATATTATAGTCATTCAGAGAAGTCATAGGGTAGCAAAGTCTTTTTGCCTGTATGGACTGCACGCCATTGCTACTCGGTGACGTCACAACGCTATATTCCAAACTACAAACAAGTTTTGGCTCTCAGACATTTTATAATAGTTGTATGACATCCTGCCGTATCGGTATACTTACGCTCACAACGGCCAAATATCGAGAAAGTCAGCCCGCTACAAAAAATAGTCCACTGCACAAGCGTTTGCGGACACAGGTGCACTCTCATTTCCTCTGTTCATAGTCCGATGGGATAGGAAGATCAGGCATAGGATCAACTTATTATGCCTATCCAACGCAGGGCCACGTAATCGATATTTGATACTATAATCAGCAAGAGCAACTGGGTCGAAATGCCTGACATACTAATATATTATTTGACGGGCCCGTTGGTCTAGTGGTTAGTGACCCTGTCTGCTAACCAACAGGTCGTGGGTTCGATTCCCACCAAGTGTCTGGGTGTTTTATCTATATAAGTATGTATTTACAAAAAAAAAGTATATAAGTATTAGTATCAGTTGTCTGGTTTCCATAGTACAGGCTCTGCCTAGTTTGGGATCAGATGACCGTGTGTGAATTGTCCGAGGATATTATTATATTCATAGAAAACATAAAAAAGACTTCAACAAAATAAGTGCAATAATTTTGTTCTATGAAGTTTTTATATTATTACAGGAGAAAGAAGAAAATAAAATGGTATGGGATTGAAAGTGTTAATTCGCACCCTGTATTAACTATATCGCAGATTTTACAAGTGGTAACCCTATTTACTATGTGTTGAATGGGAGGTAGATCATGATTGAATGTTAATACGCACCCTGTATTAAAAATATCGCAGCTTTTACAAGTGGTTACCCTATTTACCATATGTTGGTAGGCACCATTGATTAAGACCGGTTATCTAGTCTACATACTACGGCTACGTTGTTGCGTATAATTTTGATGACTCACACAGTTCGTTAGCAAAGTGTGTGAAATCGTTAAAAGTATAATTTTAAATTTAAAAATATTGCATAGAAATGACGTCGCCTGCCTCCAGTTTAGTTACAGATGGATAGGTAATACTGGCTGAGTTAATACTTTACAAGAGTATATAAGTCAATTTTACGGGAAAAAAAGTTTTTATTAAACAGCTCACTGACCTTGCGATACTTTTTTTTTTTTTACGTAGTAATCTACGTAGTAATAAAAGCTCACTGCGCAAGATCAAAATATCGAAGTCGAAAAATCTGACATTTTTTCATAACTTGCAGAATGCTTTATACATATATTAAGACAATACCTTGTATGGTCAAACGACAACAGCTATAACCTCTGAAACCAAACGACGACGTAATTTTTCTAAATTCTCCACATTACGTGTACCTAAGTATACACTTTAGACTTTATTATACAGGGTGTAAGGGACATCGTACCGAAAAAAAAATTATAAGACGTCAAATAATGTCCGTTACATTACAGTAACCATTTATATCGTAAATGACAAATGAATAACTTATTAACTTTCGAGCATGTAATGAATATATGCGGAATAATGTTTATTTTTCAAATTACATTGCTAATTTTCTAAAATAATAATAGTTAATTGCCTATTAATTAATTGCCTATGTACTGCTTTTGTGCATAAAGAATAAATAAATAAATAAAAATAAAATAAAAACACAAATAATTAATTAATTGTTTTTAAATTAAAATTAGGCTTTATTATTATACCAATAATGATGTTATACTAATTTTATTTTAAAAGTGAATTTTATTTTTGGAAATTCAAGAAAAAGCCGATGAAAATTTTGAACACTAGGATGTTCAGAATCATGTTCTGGATCCCTGGTATCGGTTTTCGGTACGATGTCCCTTACACCCGTTATATGTACTATCTAACGTTAGCTATGTTAGATGACTGTAAGTAGGTCCTGCACACACATCTATTTAGAAGATTCTCAGATGCAACAGCTTTTATATGCGATAAGATAAAATTAACTTTGAAATTATATATTAAAATAAATAAATATCTATACCTACCGTTTGCAAAGTATTTCGTCCCTTATAATAAAAATAAAATATTTACCAGTCGCTGTGTTTTGTTATTTTCAATTTCTCCACGGTGCCTCGTTTGAAGCACCGTTAAAGACTTTTTAAACGTTAAGCATACATAAACTATTTTCACAAAAATAAAAACCGGCTTCAAAGTAAATTATGTAAAAAGCATAAAATAACGAAAATATATTGAAGTCGGTGCTAGCACATCATGTTAACTGAGATTAGCACGAGCTGACACCGACTTCAATATATTTTCGTTATTTTATGCTTTTTAGATAATTTACTTTGAAGCCGGTTTTTATTTTTGTGAAAATAGTTTATTTGACACTTTTTAGTGACTTTTATTTACCAAAATAGGTATTAGCAATATCACGCAACTCGAACGTCTACGTTACAGTAACTTACTGAAAACATAAAAAGTTTATATCTCTTAAACTACTGGACCGATTTTGATGAAACTTATACTCTACCCTAAGTTGAAAAATATTCTAACTATTGCAAAAAGAATTTTCGAAATCGGACTTCTAGTTTCTGAGAAATCCGTAGACAAACCTACATACATACATACATACATACATACATACATACATACATACATACATATATACATACATACACTCATAAAATTTGGTAAATTTGTTTAGAAGCCCACATAGACTAACATATATTAATAATTCGCATTTTTATTAATATTACATACATACGCGTCGAATAGAGAACCTTCTTTTTGAAGCCGGTTAACAAAGCCTTTACAGTTCGTTTAACAAAATAGCTCATCGGACGTTTGCATATGACGCGGCGCGGCAATTACTCGCAGTAGTAATACTACAATGTACAATGGTGGAGTTATTTATTATTTCAATTTCACCATTATATTGTTGACGATGAAACAATGTAACTTAACTGTGTATTCTGGGGTCAGACACCTATTATCGTTCTAAGTTTCGCTTCTATGCAGATCTTCGTCCTACTTGGTAAATATAACCTTATTTTTGGTAATAGGTTGTATTCTCCACCTATTTTTATACTTACCTCTTTGATTATATATACTTACGTCTAGATAGAACGTTCGATGTTCAAACGTTTGACAATCTCAGGTACACCAAAACATCAAATTGGTATACTTGGTTGGTTGTTTAATATCACTTGAACTGTACCAATGGTTTGTGCTCGCAAAAAAAAAACATTATGCCGAATTGTGTAATCAAATCGTGAAAATAATAACTAAGTAAAATTAATAAAGATCCTAACTTAATTTTCCATTCATAAGTCTTAAGATTCTGTGAAGGAATATTATAAAAACTCGATTGTTTTTTACGACAATTTGTACATTGTCCGACTAGACTGGTGTTGCTAGGTAATAATGGGGGAATATATCTTAAGTCTGGGGTAATCATTCTTTTAACAAAAATGAATTCAATGAAACGTAATACGTAGATAGTGACCAAAACATTAAATAAATCAATTAAAATAATTTTAATTTATTTTTTGATAAATTAATTACTTTTATATAGGTAAGTAGGTACTTACTTAGAAGTATTATTAGGTTTATTAGGTCATGAGGCAAATAAGACGTTCACTTGATGGTAAGGGACACGCCATTTTATTTTATTGTATTTTATTGCATTTTATTGTATTTTAGTGTATTTTATTGTACTTTATTGTACTTTATCGTAGTTTATTGTATTTTAGTGTATTTTATTGTACTTTATTGTATTTTATTGTACTTTATCGTGCTTTATTGTATTTCATCGCATTCCATCGCATTCCAATCCAATCCATTCCATTCTATTCTATTATATTTCTATTAAAGGTTGCCTGGAAGAGATCGCTTTTAGCGATAAGGCCGCCCATTGTTGCATTTTTTATTAATTTGTGTCTTATTCTTTTTGTATCTGTTTGTTTGTGCGCAATAAAGAATTGTCTATCTATCTATCTATCTATTCTATTTGGACAACTAACAGCTATACATTATATTTTACAAAAAAAGGAATTACACATTTACACAGTACATGTCAATGCATAGCCCACAACGCTATCGCTATTTATGGGAAAAATATTTATAACTGGAGATCCCCAAACACGCACACAACCACAGATGACGCGAGTGTACAACGAGGCCTGCATGCACACACGAATTATGAGGTTGCGAAACTTATTAACGTAACGTTACAAGACTAATAGGCATCTAGACGTATATATAATCAAAGACTTACCTACCCTGTTTTATAAGATCAAAATCGCAATGAACCCTACCAATTGTCTATGTGTGTGTAATTGTCTTTTGCTGGCTACCGGTCACCCATCACTCCTGTGTTTCATACATTTATTGTTCCGATATTGATCTTGTTAAGAAAAAAAGGGTGTTCAATAGTTGCATATTCACACATTCGTTTTGTTACTTTTCTCTCTCTTATCATAAACACGGTGAGCGTCTCTACCTTTTTTTAGACGAGGGGAAAATCTTCGGGAGCTGTGGGGCTCGACCGGGGTATATGGGATTCTTACCCACTAAAACCCCCGCGGCTGTCGCATCGGCACATGAGAGGGGGACACAGGTCTCTCCGGTGGGATCGGCACAGGGACCCCTCAGTGCCTTGCCTTTGAGCCCGCCGCCGGGGGGCGCATTGTAGCCCCCGGGAACCAGTCACGGTGCTCACGGGGACGGGGGTCGCAACCCCACCGCCGTCCTCCTCGGAGTCACCGCTGTACTCAATGGACGTTCTAAGGGCCCACACCCCGAACGTCCAGCGACTCCGAAGGGAGCGTCTCTACTTATACCTACTAAATACTTAAATAAATTCAGTCTTAACAAAACAATGTTCAGTGAACATAGAACATTTCCCGTCCATTACGACATGTTCAGTAAATGTTTTTCAAACATCTCGATCCGGATTTTGCATTTTATTAACCGGCTTCAAAAAGATGGTTCTCTATTCGACGCGTATGTATGTAATATTGATAATAAACTATTTTTTAAAAAATAAAAACCGACTTCAAAGTAAATTATCTAACCGGCATAAAATAACGAAAATATATTGAAGTCGGTGCTAGCACATCATGTTAACTAACACTAGCACCAGCTGACACCGACTTCAATATATTTTCGTTATTTTATGCCGTTTAGATAATTTACTTTGAAGTCGGTTTTTATTTTTTTTAAAATAGTTTATTTAACACTTTTTAGTGACTTATTTTACCAAACAAAATAGGTATCAGCACTATCACGCAACTCGAACGTCTACGTTACAGTAACATACTGAAAACATAAAAAGTTTATATCTCTTAAACTACTAGACCGATTTTGATAAAACTTGTACTCTACCCTAAGTTGAAAAATACTCTAACTATTGCAAAAAGAATTTTCAAAATCGGACTTGTAGTTTCTGAGAAATCCGTGGACAAACCTACATACATACCTACATACATACATACATACACTCATAAAATTTGGTAAATTTGTTTAGAAGCCCACATAGACTAACATATATTAATATTACGCATTTTTATCAATATTACATACATACGCGTCGAATAGAGAACCTTCTTTTTGAAGCCGGTTAAAAATGCGTAATATTAATATGTGTTAGTCTATGTGGGCTTCTAAACAAATTTACCAAATTTTATGAGTGTATGTATGTATGTAGGTTTGTCTACGAATTTCTCAGAAACTAGAAGTCCGATTTCGACAATTCTTTTTGCAATAGTTAGAATATTTTTCAACTTAGGGTAGGGTAAAAGTTTCATTAAAATCGGTCTAGTAGTTTAAGAGATATAAATGGATAAGGTGAGGAATGTGTATGTAAGAGGAAGTATGAACGTAGCGCCTGTCACCGATAAAATTCGGAGTCGGAGGCTATCTTGGTTTGGGCATGTAATGAGGAGAGAGGAGACGCATGTCACGAGAAGAATGATGAGCTTGAATGTGGATGGATATAGAGCGCGCGGAAGGCCGAAGAAGAGATGGATGGATTGTATTAAGAATGATATGAAAGTAGCTGGAGTGAGTGTGGAAATGACTGCAAATAGAGACGAATGGAAGGATAAAACATATTGCGCCGACCCCAGTTGATGGGATAAGGTGAGGAGAATGATGATGAGTTTAAGAGATATAAACTTTTTATGTTTTCAGTAAGTTACTGTAACGTAGACGTTCGAGATGCGTGATATTTCTGATACCTATCATGGTAAAATAAGTCACTAAAAAGTGTTAAATAAACTATTAAAAAAAAAAAAAAAACCGACGTCAAAATAAATTATCTAAAAAGCATAAAATAACGAAAATATATTGAAGTCTGTGTCGAAGCTGGTGATAGTGTTAATAGTTAACATGATTAGCTAGCACCGACTTCAATATATTTTCGTTCTTTTATGCTTTTTAGATAATTTATTTTGAAGTCGGTTTTTTTTTTAAATAGTTTATTTTTATATCATAAATTTAATTCACTGAACCATCTTTTGTTCAAAAATAGGCGCAGCAGACCCGGCTTCAGTATAATAAGCGCCAAAAAAGAATAGCCATGAAAATGTGATCACATTTTCACCAACACATCTTTTTTTTTAACACGCTTTTATTAGTTTGACCTGTATGTATGTATGTATGTAACTATGTATGTATGATGTTAATGGAATCTTGCGATGCAATTTTGACCCACTTCTACACGTCCAAAACATTTGAAATTTTGCACATGTATCAAGGACCGGTGACAATACAATAATATGGTATCATCGAGCTGATCTGATGCTGGGACTCGAAGGTGGATAAGGGAACCCTGGAAGGGCTACTAGTAAACACATCGAGTTTGGACTCATTTGATTTGTTTTAAAGAGTTCTTTTCACTTTGACCATTAATGAGGACCTGATGATGGAACTGGAAGGTGGGTAATGGAACCCTGGAATGGCTACTAGTAAACACATCGAGTTTGGACTCATTTGATTTGTTTTAAAGAGTTCTTTTCACTTTGACCATTAATGAGGACCTGATGATGGAACAGGACGGTGGGTGATGGAACCCTGGAATGGCTACTAGTAAACACATTGAGTTTCGACTCATTTGATTTGTTTTAAAGAGTTCTTTTCACTTTGACCAATAATGAGAACCTGATGATGGAACAGGAAAGTGGGTGACGGAACCCTGGAATGGCTACTAGTAAACACATCGAGTTTGGACTCATTTGATTTGTTTTAAATAGTTCTTTTCACTTTGAACAATAATGAGGACCTGATGATGGAACAGAAAGGTGGGTAACGGAACCCTGGAATGGCTACTAGTAAACACATCGAGTTTCGGCTCATGTGATTTGTTTTAAAGAGGTCTTTTCACTTTGACCATTATCGAGGACCTGATGATGGAACAGAAAAGTGGGTGACGGAACCCTGGATTAGCTATTTTTTTTTTTTATTTAACATAAGCTAGTGCTTGACTGCAGACCCACCTGATGGAAAGTGGCGACGCAATCGAAGATGGTAAGGCGCACTAGCTTATTAAAAGCCTATTCACTCTAGCCTTGAAGACACCCACATTATAATCGGCCGGGAAAACCGACGCAGGCAAACTGTTCCAATCCTTAGCTGTCCTCAATATAAACGAAGAGGCAAATCGTTTAGTCCGGACTGAAGGCACTTTCACCACATAAGGGTGTGTATGCGCAGTGCGTCTCGACGTCCGATGATAGAAGGGGGATGGTGGAATCAAGTCATGCAGTTCCTGTGCACACTCTCCAAAATGCATCTTGTAGAATACCGAGAGGCTGGCTACTTTGCGCCTGTGCTCTAGGCTTTGTAGATTGGCTTCTACTAACCCAGTATCACCAATCAGCCTCTTAGCACGCCTCTCCACAGAGTCCAAAGCAGCTAGATGGCATTTTGCAGCACCGGCCCATATATGACTACCGTACTCCACACACGACCGGACTTGCGCTTTATACAAGATCAGAAGCTGTCCCGGTGTGAAGTACCGCCGGACCTTAGCTAGGACACCCAGCTTTCTTGCAGCCACTTTGGCTTTGGACTCAATGAACCGCCCAAAATTTAGGTTTGAGGAGACTTCAACTCCCAACAACTGAAGGCGGTCGGTGTATTCCAAGGATGCATTCTGAAAAGTAGGAGCCAAGTTAAACGGACTCCTTTTGGCGGTGAACAGACACGCTTGTGTTTTGGTGGCATTGAATCTCACAAGATTGGCATCGCCCCATTCGGAAACTGCCTTAAGTGTGAGACTCGCACGCTCTACCATGGCCTCTCTTTCGGACTGGATAATATCCTTACCGGCCCGAGTACTCGGCAGATATCTTTCCACAACAGTGCTGTCATCTGCATACCCATAGATACCGGGTATCATCAACAGATCATTAATGTGCAGCAGGAAGAGGGTTGCGGAAAGAACCGATCCCTGAGGAACTCCGGCATTAGTTATCATCGGCTCCGATGAGCAGCCGTCAATAACAACTCGGAGAGACCGTTCACTCAGGAAGTCCTTTATCCAGCCGATCAGACCTGGGGATAAGCCGTACGCTGAAAGCTTGCTTATCAGGCCAGCATGCCACACTCTATTGAAGGCCTTCGAGACATCCAGGGATACAGCAAGCGCTTCCCCATTTTTCTCGAGGGCCTCGCCCCATACATGCGTGGCATACACTAGAAGGTCCCCTGTCGATCGATTTTGGCGAAACCCGTACTGTCGGTCGCTGAGGAGATCATTTTGCTCTAGGTATGCCATTAGGCGCGATTTCAATATACGCTCCATAGTCTTGCAGAGTATGGAGGTTATTGAAATCGGCCGATAGTTAGTTGGATCAGCACGACTGCCTTTTTTGGGCACGGGCTGCACGTTGGCAAGCTTCCAGGATCTGGGCACTATTCCAGTCCTAAATGAGAGGCGGTACAACCGCGTCAACACTGGAGACAACTCGGGTGCACATACCTTGAGTACTATTGCTGGTATACCATCTGGTCCACTAGCTTTGTTCACGTCTAGATGACACAGTGCACTCAACACCTCCTTGGTCTTAATGCGAACTTCAGTCATTGACGTGTCGCGTTGAGGCAGTTGAGGTGGAGTAGCACTGCCAGTGTCTAGACGTGAATTACGAGCAAAGAGAGAAGCAAATAGTCCTGCCTTCTCTCTTGCCGTATGAGCTAGAGTCCCGTCAGGTTTTTCCCAGTGGAGGTAGTGAAGGCCGACAAAAGTTTGTTTCGACCGTTTTGGCTAGAGACCAGAAAGCTCTACTCCCTGATGGCTGGGCTGAGAGCTTTGTGCCAATGTGGTTTATATGGTCGAAACGAGCTTTCTTCAGTGCCTTTTTGCAAGACCTAGCGGCTTGGTTAAAGGCTTTCTTCTTTTCACTTATGTCCGGAGTTTTGCGGTCACGAGCATCAGCCCAGGAAAGATACGCTGAATGATACGCTACTAGTAAACACATCGAATTTGGGCTCATTTGATTTGTTTTAAAGAGTTCTTTTCACTTTGACCATTACTGAGGGCCTGATGATAGAACAGGAAGGTTGGTGACGGAACCCTGGAACGGCTACTAGTAAACTCATCGAGTTTAAGCTCATTTGATTCGTATTAAAGAGTTCTATTTACTTTGCCCAATAATCAGGGTTGATGATGGAAATGAAAGGTGGTTGACGGAACCATGGAATGATTACTAGTCAACCTCGATGGCTTCACTAGTAGCTTGGACTCATTTGATTTGTATTAAGGAGTTATATTTAATTTGCCTAATAACGTGGACGTTGATGGACCCGGAAGGTTGGTAAGCCACCGAACGGCTTCGGACCAGTTATACCATTGAATTATACCATTAATGGTATAATTGGTACTAAGTGGTCCCATTTATACCTGTAATGGTATAGGTAGTAGTAGTTAATACCAGTTATACCATTAGATATCCCTTGAATACTACTTGTGAAACTATTGACTTTTAGCGTACTTTCGACTGTTTAAAGGGTAAATACGTAGTGCTTTCTTAAACTTCGCTAACTCAATCAGATACCTACGTGTAATATCTAGTCTAGTAAAAATATGTTTTGCCACAGCCTGCCTACGATTCAAGCTACGAACAAATAAATACTTGGGCTAATTTTATTCGTAGTTTAGGCGAATATTTCTAAGACTAAAAAGTATAAAATAAATTAATAGTTTAAAAAACTAAAAATACACGCTTTTATAAGGACTATTGCACTAAAAAGCTATAAATAAATTATCTAAACCGTGCTTTCTTTCTTTCTACCTCGTGTTTGTAATTTATGGATTATATTTATGTGTAAAAGCATGGGGCGCTTTTTCTGAATAACAGCTTAAATTTTTTGTCAAATTTCAAGAACGCTAAGTATTTGTATTCACATGACAATAATTTGTAATCATTTACAGAGAAAAAGCGCCCCACGCTTTTACACATAAATATAATCCATAAATTACAAACACGAGGTAGAAAGAAAGAAAGCACGGTTTAGATAATTTATTTATAGCTTTTTAGTGCAGTAGTCTATATAAAAGCGTGTATTTTTAGTTTTTTAAACTATTAATTTATTTGTAAATAAAATACGATAACGATAGTTGAGGTGAACTATTAGGTAAGCGACTGACATTATCCTTTTGTCTGAGCTTCTACTATTATTACAAAAATTGTTCGCAACTTCACACGGCGTTCCCCGTGTGTAGTTATTACGAATGCAGCTTACATATTGTGTGAGTAGTTACAGTTACGTCGATGTTCCCATCGGTACATACAATAATACTAGAGCGACGCGCGCGTTGTGCGCTCGCGCAGAGAAAGCGTCCCCGCTAACAATGTAGATGCGGTAGATAGAACGCGCGAACTTTGAACCGGGTTCTGGTATACTCTGGTGACTATACTAACGACCCGCCGCGGCTTTATTTACCTTTTAAAGTTTGTAAACATATATGTATATATGGATTTTTAAAATAAGAAATAGATTTTATAGCATGTAAAGATAAACTTTGCGTAAATAAAGAAGAGCTCTTTACGCACATACATATGATCTTTTTTTATTAACCGACTTCTTCAACGTATCGACGAGATAATTAAGTCATTTGCCTGATGGTAAGCGACACGCTTGCCTATAGACATCTATGATGCCCACCGGCTTGTCATCCCAGTTATTAGTTATTTACTAACTGCCGCACTCACAAACGCCAATTAACTTTAATTCTAATTAAGTCACTTTTTGAAATCTATTTATTTCGACTGTTGAAGCCGTTTATGATTAATTTCGATTATTAAACACGAGATAATTGATATCTCTACTCACTATCTGCGTATCAAGAATTAATTTCCTTCGAGTATCGAAATAATCCGGTTTCAAAAAAAATATTAATGATTATTAACTTTAATTGACGTTTGTAGGTTCGGCAGTAAGTCTCTTGATCCCGCTAATTTCACCATCTAGAGCCAACTAGCTACACACCTTTAGATAACATTTTTTACACACTGTTGCTTGGCGGCAGAATATCTGTCACTGTGGTGGTACCATCTGAACGGTCCCTTGTGAAAAAAACCTACCTAGCATACTTACACCCACCTACTTTTTCATGTGGGGAAATCCTCATGGATGAGGATGCACCACCACGGGTGCAGCAGTGTGGGCTAACTAAAACCCCACTGTTTCCTTATCCCGGTATGTTGACGAGACCCGGATACGTATGTGTGTACTTGTTCAAGTCCTGCGCCAGCGGTTGTTCAGTTTGGGGCAAACCTTACCTCGTCCGTGGGTGTAACAGACCACTCTGCAGGTGTAAAAGGCCCGCAGGCTCTAATCCGGTGGCGTGTCGGAATACACTTTATCACGCCCTTCGCGAGGACTAGTTGTGAAGTGCACAGGCAGCAGTTCACCCGTTTTGCTGCCTTGCAACGGGGACATAAGATCTCACCTGCCACCTAAATTAGTAAATTTTCTTAAACAACCACTAGGTAGCATCATTTATTTTAAGCCCTACTCTACTATGGACTATTCTAAAAAGCTTAATGCGCAAACATGACATTATAGTGGATTTTACGATAGACAAATCCCTTAAACTACACTCGAGCATACGTTCATGTAAGGAAAGTCAATATATTCCGGTTTTCAAATCGGTACGAATATTACAGTGTTACATTAGGTATCAATGTCGGTCCGTTTTACTTTCCAATTGTGTTGGATGCACTCAATGCGGCCGGTTTCTTCACCAAGCCGAGAAACAATAGGATATTTTGAAAGAGGCATTCCTTTTGTAATCCACTTTTACATCTTGATATTGAATTATATGGATTCCGTTTTAGACGGCTCTATGTTTTTGGGGAACGAGAGAGTTCTAAATGACTGGCATTATTTTTTGAAGCGGAAGAAATTGGAATTAACAATTCATTTTTTATATCGTATACGTATCTCTGTAATATCTACAAACCTACATACTTATATAAATTACTGTACAATAAAAGAAAAAAAGAAAATTGGGATGTCTTTGAATCGATAAAGAACGCCGTAGTAAAAATGTATTCTAATAAAACTTAACACCTTCTCAATAAACTTTAGATGAAAGCAGATCGGTGACCTATTGAAGAGGCAAAAGATATAAGATACTGAACGATTGAACGTAGCTCGACACACCCATAATTAGGTAGGTACCCAAATAAAAACACAACAAATTAGTTACACCGAAAATTGTAGAATGAAGAAAACTAAATAACATGCAATCAAATAACACAACCAGTCATAGAAGTTCTTGCTGATTGGCCAATCTTTCCAATACAACATAAAGTTATATCGACATGATAACAACAATAAATAAGTTACCGCATGAACTTGACTTATTGTACCTAGCTATGTAGCAAGTACAACGGATAGTAAGCCCATAGCGAGTAGTACTAGCTGGTGGGGTGAACGACTGCTGCATCCCCCCCTCCACCACGCTTCAACCGCATCATTACGCCGTCGCGGCCTCACTGAACCACCGGAGGCTTTCATAACGTTTTTTATTTTCCTTTTACTACTTTGTTGTTGATAAACTTGATGAAAAAACGCCTCTAGGAACAAATTACGGAGCGCTATATTTATATAATGTAAACTTTCTTGTCGACAGTCTCATTTACTGAACGATTGAACGTAGCTCGAACGAACCTCATGCTTTTGTAGTGGATTTGATGTGAATCAAACACTCATTGGAAAACAGAAATAATCATTTCGACGGAACTGAAAAAAAAAACAACAATAATGTTCCACTTAACGAAATCACTTCGTTTCTAAAATAATAAAAAAGTTACCTCGTTGGTCTATTGATCTATTACCGTGGCTGATAAAAAAAACGTTCCAAAAAGCGATGATTCGATTTTTAGTTTAAAATCAAGCATCGTGGCTATTCACCCGTTATCATTCGTTTTTATATATATACCTAACTAGAGACCCGTGATTTTTAATCTAAATGCCTACGAATTTTAATAAGAACATGATTAATAATAATTTCCTTAATTAAAACTATAGTGTAGCTACGTAGCATATAGGAAAATAAGTATCTATAGTTAGATACACGCACCGTAGATACGCAGAGTTTTGTATGACTGAAAGATTTTTATCAGAAAGTTTCAATTAAGACATTCTACTTACAAACTTGACCTCTTTATACCTTTATAGAAAACATCATACTTAATTAAGATTATTAAAACGTGTATTACCTATCTATGACCATAACACCACAACAGAACACAACAGTGGATTAAGCCCAAGGATTAAGAGGCTGACAACAGCCAAATAAGCTTTTTTCAAATCATCTGTAGCCAAATCTATACAGTTTGTGGTTGCAGGAAAAATATATGTTATTCTTGAACATATTTCTAAGACTACTATAGTGTCCAAAACACGTTTTCGAATAATTTTCTCAATACAAAAAAATAGTAAACTGTCCGACCTGTCAAGACTTGCAGTCTTGACAGGTCGGTGTGGATTAGGTATGACGTAGTTTTCAACACTCAAACGTCATTCTCTATACAAAAAATAATGTGTAATACTACGTCATAGTGACGTCATACTCACACTTTAATCTGTCAAGATATGCACGTCGTGCTAAGCCTGCAGAGCGGGGTAAGCAGTCCCACATAACATCTCAGTGCTGATGCTGCTGACACATTAAATAGCAAGAGTAAGTGATTCGACTATATCAGAATACAAAGAAAAAAGGTCGTTTAGTCGAAGTACTCACACTAGTTGCAAGTCTAGACTTGAAATAGGATTATTTAGTCGATTAGCATTGCTTCCTCTCTCCTGAAGTAGTTTTCTTTTATTTTATTTATATACTAGCTGACCCACGCAGCTCCGCATGCGCTATTTTTACGTTAACAGACATTCGCATCGAATACATAACCTCCTTTTTTATAGTCGGTTAAAAACTGGGACCCACTTTTTACTTGCTCTCCAAAGCACGGACCAGTTTAGTTCAAATGGCGTTAAACGGTCACCCATCTATTTAATGACCTTACCTAACGTTGCTTAACCCGACCGATTACAAAACCTTGATAACAACTCTCTATGAGTGTTCCCTTACTAATATTTATTATAATTATGAAGAAAAATTGATAAAATCGGACCAAGCGTATAACCAAGTACCTACCCATTTTGACTTTAACCCCCTCTCCCAAAAGAACCGTGCTAGATTACGGGATAAAAAGTATCCTATGTCCTACCTCGTAGCACAGTATATAAACTAGTACAGTAGTTCGACGCCTTTGATGTTTGAGTAAAAGCCGACACCGCATGGCGCACTCCGTAGCACCACAGTTAATATATGGATACAGTTTGGAAACTAAGCCTAGTTGACGAAATAATTACCTACAGTCCATTGAAGCGATAGGGTTGACACCTTCAATTTTTATAAATAACTTGTAGATACAATAACTTGTAGAACTAGATCTTAAACTTTGTCATTACGACGTAACGAAAAAGTAGAAAGAAAAAAGAAAGAAAGAAAGAAAAACATTTATTCAACGACATCTTGTACAGTAACTAGCCTAGTAAACTTAAACTAATAATTAGAATGCCGTTGAAAGGTTACCCACTCAGCATGTGTCGTTGGTATCGCTCCTAGCTTGCACAACGACGCTGATCTTCCGTGGACACCTGTCAGCGAGAGTGCGTCGGAGCGCAACAGCATACACCCACAAAATATACCAGACACAGGTTTTACAATTCATAAAAACAACACTAGCAATTGAAACTGACCACAAGAAATTGAGAAGCAGGAACATGAAATGAAAAATTAGACTAAAAGTGATCTTATTATTATCCTTAGTCTATTCATAAATACACTGTAGGTATACTATTACAACTAAATGCTATTACAACTAAATGCTGATTTCAAATAGTGTTTAAATATATGTGATATGAAAAAAAAGTGAAAAAAAGAGTGACGAAAAAGTTGAAATTTTATTGCAGCCGCCATCTTGGATTTACATTTTGATACCACCAGCGGCTTCAATACCCTCGAATACCATGAAAACGATACCCATGAAAAAAAGTTGATAATACATTGCAGCCGCCATGTTGGATTTATTACAGTTTGGCGGCATTATCCGCTTTAACACCCCGGAAAACCACGAAAACGACAACCATAGCAAAATAGTTGATAATTATTGCAACTGCCATCTTTGATTTACTTTTGTGATAATAAAAGCGCCGCCATTCTGGATTTACAAATAAGTTCACGAATTCATTATGATCGATCACACAGACCTATAATATAACGATACAATAATATAACAATAACAATATACCTGTCATTCTTACCTTATAAAATCAGCAGGCAATTTAAAATACGATAGCTCCGATTTTGATGAAGCTGAGTTCAAACAGCCGTATACTGTGCAATACGCTTGTCGTGGCATTTTTAATAAATAAACTATTTAAAAAAAAAAAAAAAACCGACTTCAAAGTAAATTATCTAAAAAGCATAAAATAACGAAAATATATTGAAGTCGGTGCTAGCACGTCATGTTAACTAACACTAGCACCAGCTGACACCGACTTCAATATATTTTCGTTATTTTATGCTTTTTAGATAATTTACTTTGAAGTCGGTTTTTATTTTTTTTAAAATAGTTTATTTAACACTTCTTAGTGACTTATTTTACCAAAATAGGTATCAGCACTATCACGCAACTCGAACGTCTACGTTACAGTAACTTACTGAAAACATAAAAAGTTTATATCTCTTAAACTACTGGACCGATTTTGATAAAACTTGTACTCTACCCTAAGTTGAAAAATACTCTAACTATTGCAAAAAGAATTTTCAAAATCGGACTTGTAGTTTCTGAGAAATCCGTGGACAAACCTACATACATACATACATACCTACATACATACATACATACATACATACATACATTCACTCATAAAATTTGGTAAATTTGTTTAGAAGCCCACATAGACTAACATATATTAATATTACGCATTTTTATCAATATTACATACATACGCGTCGAATAGAGAACCTTCTTTTTGAAGCCGGTTAAAAAGATCGCGGAGAAAAACTTCGCGGCACGCACAACTGACGGCATCGCGACATTCGCTTAGAGCTCTCGTCGACGCGCATGTTTGTGTGAGTGTGCCGTTTCGAGCGTTTGTAGGCAGTTTCCATACTGTATACATATTTATACTGTGGTAGCACGTAGGGTTGTCACAGTTTGTTTTTATAATTTACTTAAAATATTATTTTATTATTTATTTGGTCATAGTAAAATACTAACTGCCGCACTCACAAACGTTTACTTTAATTACAATTAAGTATTTTGTAATCTTTTTATTTCGACTCGCCGAGCCACTTATGATTATTTTTTATTAGTAGTTACGAAATTATTGATATCTCTACTCATAATCAGCGTATATAGTATTAATTGGCTTCAAGTGTCGAAATAATACAATCTCAAAAAAAGACTTAATTGTAATTAAATTTAATTGAGGTTTGTAGGTGCGGCAGTAAGTAAAGTATATTTCTATTAGCGGATGGTATTTATTTATACTCTTTATTGTACACACATAAAAATAAAATAAAAAGGACTTCAAGAATGATTTCTTTGTTTATATTTACTTTATTCATTGAAGTTCTTCATAGTAAGAAATACAAAAAGGCATTTCGTGGAGACAAATTCAAATAGAGTTTTACAATTTGAAGTCGGTTAATTAAAACAAATACGCGTAAGCCCTGAAAGTTATGTCCCGAGCTACTAACTAATTCGGGCGGCAGCAGCGTACGCAGCTCGGGCGCGCCTACCCGCGTCTCACCCCTCACACCCCGCACGATTGCCCTGTCTAGACGGCTTCGTCGGACGACTGTATTGGTTTATAGACTGTGCTCGTAGTAAGATCTCAAATCATGCCAAGTTTCATTTGAATCCATTCAGTAGTTACGGCGTGATGCGCAGCCGAGATACAGACAGACAGACAAAAATTAAAAAAAAACATTTTCGGCCTCAGTATCGGTTATAGAATGCCCTCCAAATATAATTTTCAAAATATCTTCAATGTACAGAATTGGACCTGTTACAGTTTTATTATAAGTAAGTATATAGATATAGATTATTTTTATTATTGTTATATCGCAGGTATGTTAAATCGCTTTGGATTTCTTTAAAGTAAAGGCAAAAAGAACTCGATTTAGTACCTAGTTTCGAGCATAAGTTTGATAATATCGGAGCAACATCAAAGGTACGTGAAGCATGATCTCGGCGCGCACCGAAGCTTACAGGCGGGCGCGCACGTCCGCGTTATCACCCATCTTCCCATTGTTGGCACGCGGGACACATTTACAAGTACCTAGGTACTATCACGTATGTAAACCGCATGCCCCATACAAAATCAAGCATCCAATATAAACTCTAGGAACAGCTATTATTTTCAACCTAAAATATGTACTCTGTGCTGTTACGCCTTCCTCCTCAGTTCCTCAGAGTAACCTTCCTCCAAGTGTAGAACGGCGTGCTGGATAAAATATTGTTAGAAAAAAAACAGACCGAAGTCGGTTATTTTTTTTTTAAATAGTTCAACCCGACTTTTTACTGACTTTTACACTATCACGCAACACACATACTAAAATAGAGAACCTTGTTTTTGAAGCCGGTTAAAAATACCATACAACCGAATTGATAACCTCCTCCATTTTTTTGAAGTCGGTTAATTAAAACATAAATGATCTTTTAAACTACTGAACCGATTTGATGAAACTTGTACATTTCCCAAGGTGAAAGATATTAAAACTATTGCAAAAAGAATCATCGAAATCAGATTTAAAGTTTACAATAAATGTACTTACCTAATTTCAGCAGTGTAGGTAGCACTGCTGAAAGTAGGTATACATTTGTTTAGATGCCCATAGACTTACAAAGATATATGTGTATATTACGCCTATTAATATTACAAGTAGACATGCGTCTCGAATACAGGACCTCCGTTTTTGATGGTTCCGGTTAAAAACGTATATAGATATGAATGTCCAACGGTCATCGTTGCGGGGCATAATTATAAGTTACTTGGAAATTGTTGCTAGTCTTTGTACTACGACAATGTAGGTGCTGCCGAATTACACACCGCTCATATATTAATACGTGACGTGTAATTCCATGTAGGTAAATTGGCTTGTCATCGTTGCGTTATGAAACGTTTTTAATCTGTCGCGGTCATGATCGCTGATCATCATGTTCAACCTGAACGTAGTGAAAAATTTTATATCTATGTGTTCAACCAATTTATTGATGCCAGCCAAAGAGACCAAAATTAAAATATGAAAATAAGGTGAAACAATTATTCTATAGGAATAATTAATATCTGGGGATAATCCTCTAAGGGTCATCGATTCCAAACAAGGCTAAACCTGCTTAGTAACCAGATAATAGATAAATAACACCCAGGTAAACAAGACATTGTCATGATCATGCAAACTTATGTTTGCGTGAAAATTGTACTCACGACACAGCGTTTCGGAAAGTAACACTAGGCTACATATCAAAATGTCACTATTGCAAATTGTTTTGTTAGCATTTACACCCCTTACGAAAGAATAAAGGTAAAGGAAGTTGCTTTGAATAGTAAAAATAATAATGTTACGACCGGGACATAAAAGTGTTAATTACTCCGTTAATTATTACTTAATTGCAATGATCTCAAAACGCATTGTTAGTCTATAGGTCTACTATCGATTCGTACCGAAAACTCTGGAATTCTCAATAGAAAGTAGTTCCCTCAAATTCGGCAAGTACGTATGTACCTACCTACACGCTCGCGCTCGGTTCACTGCCTCCGCCTATTGTTAGTTTATTCTCGAAGGTCGCGCCGCTATTGTATCTCGCGAAAACGATAGAATAGGTAAGTACATACGAGTTCATTCGAGAGAGTTCCACCCCTCTGTTAATTTAGGTATATAAGCCGACGCATAGTGGCGTCCGGACAGTTTGTGTTTACAAGCGACAGCGGAAACATCTTAAGGAAGCGATCGAAGAGAATTGTACCAGCGACCCTTGCGAAGACTTTGGACTACTGAGAAGTACTGTGCGACTCGGACTACTGTGCCTTGTGTGTATATTGCGTGTATAGTGTATACATTGTGAGTGTACGTGGAATAAAATCTTCTTTTACGTTAATCGGCATTTAATTACCCACCCGCACGTAACAATAATAACAAACCCGTAGGGCAGCTTGTGGCGACCTGTTGGTGCGTAACGATACCACGGACCCGAGTGCTCCAGGTCAGGGCTCCCACCTCGGCGTGTCTTCGTCGGCCGAGTGGATACCCAAGGGGGCCCGCAGGACTCTCAGCTCTGGCTTGCCTTAATTGGCCGTCCAGAGAGGAGCTGTTAAAGCTGTATACGCTCCAGGGGTGAAGGGCAAAACTCCGCGAGTAACTACGGAGAAAGCGCAGCACACCTCTCGACACCCCTGAGTCACCCACACCGGAGTTGCACTCCGTAGTCTTCTGACAACCATATGGAGAGCCCATCCATCATAGTGGGTGGAGAGTCACCGCTTGCCAAAATATAATTAGTGTACCTACTAATTATGGCAAGTGACCCGGCCTTTTACAATAGTCCAGTGTTCAGTCCACAAAGTGTCCACTTAAAGAAATCAAGAAATATTTCCATATACTTACAAAAGTCCCTAAACCTACCAGAGACAACTGCTGTTTTTATCTTATTTCCAGCAGTTGATTCTGGCATCTGGCTGTGTTCCATTTCATTAATTTCTCCTAATAGACCTCTACATGTTGGATACGTCCTCACTCAAGCCTTTTATAAGTCCGGGTTTAAAAGCCCGAGTAACCAAAAACGAAACATAATAATAATATTCTAGGACGATCTACACACGGTCTTCCGATCCCAAACCAGGCAGAGCCTGTAATATGGAAACCAGACAACTGTTGCTAATACTTATATACTTTTTAAAACTAAACAACAATAAAACACCCAGAGACTTGGTGGGAATCGAACCCACGACTTATTGGGTAGCGGCCAGGGTGTCTAACCACTAGACCAACAGGCCCGTTAAATGGGCATTCAGGAATTGGACTCCTAAGTTTGCGAAAGTGACAATGTGCGTGCACAAAATGATATAGTGACAGTTTATGAACGACGTTCATAAACGTTCATTGAACGTGATATAATGCACAGGGAGGCTCCAATTGAAAAAAAAACAAAATAATCGCCGTGCAATATTTAATTGACTAACAGATAAATTCATATCATCTGAAATTGACGTATAATTTTACATATTTATACCATATACAATACGCATTTACATAAACTCATATACATATTATTATCTACTACGCGACTTTCGACGGTCCTTCGGGTTTTATTGGACTAAGTAAAGCCAGGTCTGCTGCGCCAGTTTTCGAACAGAACATTTTTCAGTGAACATTGAACATTTCCCGTCCGCTGCGACTTGTTCAGTGAACAATGTTTTTTAAACAAATCGTTGTTGTTGTGTGTGTTAAATTTATTTTCATTTTCATTTGAGGTAGCATCCTAAATATTTCACGTATCAACGCAATTAATAACAATATAGTCTCTGGATTCCATTCCATAGTGAAACCAAACAATGTCCACGTGCGGAAAAATATCCTGGGCGAAACGTCGAAGGGCGAAGCGTCAAAATCGAACATAAAATGAACGATCACCCCTCCCGCAGGCGAACACGAGGGATGTTTTCCACAACCTCCGGTAAAATGTTCGAGATGTTTCGTTCGACAAAACACTCAAGCCATGCCTCTTCACGAACATGGTTCTGTTCAAAACATGGCGCAACAGTCGCGGATTAAAACTTGTAAGTACAAACTTACAGTGCAATTAGCTATCGTTATAAACATAGTATTTACAAGAAAGTACATAAGCAGGTAACGTTACTTAAATTAACGTAGCAGGCAAAACATACATTACGATTAGTTAGAAATAGCAGCTTGCAGTATTTTTATACATTTTTTTAAGTAATTATAAAGTATTTTTATACTTTTTATTATTGTTTCACAATTTTGATAACTCATAAATTTCCTAAACGTTTTGTTTAATGTTTTTGTACAAGTTTTATAAAATCTAGAAGATGATTACTGTAAGTAAATTTTAATGCAACCTCACTCAATCCTACACGTTTATTGGACTGAATTAAAAACTGAAACGTAATAAATCAGTCAGAGTAATATGTAAAAAAGTAAACAGTAAATATCATAAGCACTACATGTAAAATAAAAACATTAATTTATATGTACTTAAAATATTTATCACATAATTATTTTAAATCATCATCATCATCATTAGCAGCCGAAACGTCCACTGCTGAACAAAGGCCTCTCCCTTAGAAGGGAGGGGTTGCCATAATCCCCACGTTTGGCAGGCGGCTTGGGGATCGCAGTATAGATGGTAGGTAATCTAATAAAAAGACACTGCTGCCCGTCTTCTTGTTTTCCCTTAGTCGCCTTTTACGGACACCCCACGGGAGATTATTTTAAATAGTGTCTCAGTAAAAAAAACTGAAAGTAAGATTATATTTACATAACGAAAGTTTAATAAAAATTATTGGCATTTTAAATACCACATTTTCATAAAACAATCTCTTAAAAGTCACAAATATCTGTTAAATTATATAAAAAGCCAGTATTGCAGGGATATTGATACTTTTAAACTGACACTATTCTCAGAGGTGATGCAACATCGCCTATTATCAAACGCTGAGCAATTTGCGGCTGGTCAACGCTTTAAAAAAATATGATTTATCATCATCGACCAAAGATTTGCGTATTTGGTAAATGTGTATAGTACTATAAGAATTATTAAATGTTTTAACACATTTCCACCCCATTAAATGCAAAGGACCATGTCCATATTAGTATGGAGCTGAAAGTCAGTAATGCCATTCAATGCGCAAATTGCAGCTCTATATCATATGATAACTTTTTAATAGTATTTATATGATACCTAGATTTAATGTCATATAAAGCACCGGTTGAAAAGATATTGGACATTAAACATGATAAGTTCCTACTGGTTTTTTATACATTTTATCGTTTACAGACAACATTGCCTAATAGCAATGTTGTCTGTAAACGATTTTTTCAATAGGAACTTCATGATCATCACATAAGCTAAGCCAGATCAGTGTTCTTTTATATACTTATCTGTATGTTATAAGATAATATGTAAAGCAGTGTATTATAATGTCATATAAAGCACCGGTTCAAAGATATTGGACATTAAACATGATAACTTCCTACTGGTTTTTTATACATTTTATCGTTTACAGACAACATTGCTATTAGTTTTTCACTAGGAACTTACTTATAAGCTAAGCCAGATTAGTGTTCTTTTATATAATTATCTGTATGTTATCAGATAAACAAGTCAGTTATTTGGAATTATCTAGTCTGTCTCCATTGTATAGTGTCAATATGTATGTGAAAACAATTTGGTTAGATACACTGGTACTCTGTAATGTCAACAGAACGTCTTATTTTTTTTTTATCCAGTGCTTCATATGATTTAAAAATATCAACATAATTCTAGTTTTTATTTATTAGAGCAATCTTGTAACATACTTTATCTGGGCATTTCTGGGGCACAGATGGGCATTGTCCTTTGTTATCAATATCGAAATTATAATATTTTTAGTAAATTAGCCATTTTCTAGTATCAATTACTCAGCGCTAATAAGAATCTGCGCTGAGTAAGCATGACAGTCACTTTTAAAAACATAGTAACATACTCATTAACTCGTAATATTTACAACAGAATTGATAATGTGTATTCTACAGAAACGTAGGCCATTTCAAAGCCCGAATGTTTTCTTAATAACTTAATGTTCATACGCAAAGTAATTTGCAGGTCGCTAACCACAGATGCTCTCTCACACAACTAGACATGTGTCGCCTCATTAACCATGGATAACAAGGTATACTGAGCAAGCGCTCTATAGGCCGTAGTTCTCTTAATATACAGTATAGGCAGTTTATTTCAGAACCCTTCTCTTAAGTAAGCGAATTTGCTATCATAGATTTTTATGAGTTAAATAAGTACTAATTCTAAATTACATTTTTTCTATATAAAATATAGAAAAATTCTTTCCGCTGAATGTTCTATATTTTATATAGAAAGATTCTTTCCGCTGAATGTAGTTTATAGGTATATATAAAATTAAAATTTTAAGTGTCAGATCGATCACTTATCAACAAGTACTTATGGTTAACAAATAAAAAAAAATGCCACATACTATATTTTCTTCAAGTCTTGTTTTACTCATTTCAAAATACTCTAATTTTGATTTCTTTTTATTTTAAGACCTGAATCTCCACCCGCAATCCACCACTGTACACAATTTCTTAACATAAAATATAACCACATAACATATAACCACATAACATAAAATTAATGTTATTTCTTCGATAAAATAATATAATAACAATAGAATATTTGTAATGAAACTTATATGAATGCGGTAAATAATATAGTAAACGAGACAGGAATGTTGCACATGTAATGTAAATAATAAATCACAAGTGTGTGTAAAATTTTACACTTCAAATGAATCAATTGAAAACAGTCTTCGAGGTGTCAACATAAAAGCTTGCGGTGACGAGCATTCAAAGACATTTAACCATTTCGGACTAGACCGGCCTTAGCAAGCGAAATTTTATAGAAAAGCACACTTACACGTGTATAGTGTGTAATTTTTGAAGAAAACTATGCCTATTTTCTATGACAAAATGCTTGAATGAGACTGCAGTATATTTTCATATATACAGAGTGTGGCGTAAATAGCGGTCTAACATTATAGGTTCGACACATTGTATAGTTCATCTATCACATACCACAATTCACGAATCGCTTCCGAAATTAACATGAGGGGAATTTGGTGCTCCGTTTAAATGGATTTGAATCTAAATAGATTGAACTTAAAAAAAGAATGTTACTTCTCTCTAAGAAGATAACTTCTCATAAAAATAGATAGTGGTAATCTACTCCATACAAATTTGAAGTCTGAATCAATCTAATATGGTTAAGATTTACCTCTACCTAGATCTTTGTAGAAACTGCCCGCAACGTATGTGAAATGAGAACCTCCTGCTTTTTTGAAGTCGGTTAAAAACTATGAACGTTTTACTTAGCAATGAACTTCACACAAAAAATCTCTAGAAAATTATCATAAAAATGGCTTGGTCACAACCCCGTCATGAACTGCTCTACTTGGCAACCCTGTATCCACGAGATGATGATAATTTAAATTGTTATACAGGCTGAATTTTTCAAGTGAGCGGGGATTGCCAAATCCGGAACTATAAAGGAGTCTCGGCCCGATTCTTATGAAAACTTTATCACCGGATTTTTAATAAATCAAAATTTTTAGATAGGAGTTGAACCGGTTGATTTTGGAGAAAAACGCTGCATTACTACACCTTTGACATATAAATTACAGATCTTTTTTCTTAACTGACTTATTTATCTACTGGTTAGGTACCGTCTCATGAAAAACACACACTGTTGGATAAAAATCACACTAATAGCGTAGTACGTAAAACAAAAGCATATTCATATAACATTAGGCCTTAATTTGATACAGATATTAAGCTGATATTGGCTTATAAAATATAGATTCGTACAGCTTTAAAATATGAAGTAAATAAGTACCACCACATTATGGTATAATGGCCCTTATCACACTCTCAAACTAGTTTCGCAAAATGCCAGTGTGGTAAGGCCCTAACAAAATTCACATTTTTAAGATTATGACAATCACAACATAGATCAGATATCTTTTGTATATTCTTAAGTATATTCTTAAGCTTAACCAAAAGTAATTACATATAGTAAGTATATTAATACATAGGAAACCAATTTAATCACTGACAAGTGTACAATACCGTGGGTTCTTATTTATTTATTTTTTAATTTCCGATGTCGTACATCTACAACAGTTGTAATATATTTAGTACCAAGTAGAAGTAGTAGCAGTATGTCACTTACATTAGCGTCGCTGCAGGCGCATGCAGTGGCGGCCCGTTTGATACCCACCCTACTCTTCAAATATTTCTTAAGTAGGTATGTCGATGACCGCTGTCAATATGAGGTTTACATCAACTAGAAAAAAAAATCGTAGTTTTTTTTTTCAATACTACATTATCATAGGCTGTTTTGACGATGTTCAAGCTTGCACGTGATTAAATCGACATCCTGTATTAGCAGGTAAGTTCATACGCCTAAAAACTGGTGCTTTGTATATAAAACTGACAATAAGTATATAGTGGTGCCGATTCTGTTGTCACACACTAGACTAAACTAGATTAAATTTTAGTTTAGTCCGTGTCCTTCCTATTCAGAGATTCATGAATTAAACTAAATTAGGTATAGTTTGATAGAATATAATTGGTTTTAGTTACTCAACTTAGTTTTAAACGTATTTTGCTATTCTGTTGCGCACAGTTTAAGTCATGTATGCCTAATATTAGAAACTTCAAACTAAAATTAGATCAAAATAGTCGGCATCTAAAAGATGTCGACTAAAATAAAATATAATAGACTAAAATAAAATGAAATTAATATTAAAGTAAATATTAAAATAAATATTAGAATAAATATTAATATAAATAATAAAATGAATATTAAAATAAAATAAAATTAATATAAGTATATATGTATCGTAGCCGGAGAATTATTTTAGTTTAGTTTAGTGTAATCAGAAGAACAAGAGAATTGTTTTCTCTTAACATAATTTGACCAATGAAAACCTCACTATCAACTTAATTTAGTAGCTGTCGAAATCAAATTAAGCACTTAATCATCGTTTGACACAACTAAACTAAAGTTTAGTCTAGTTTAGTCTAGTAGTGACAACAGAATAGGCACCAGTGTCCCAGAAATGTGGTATCATACCGGTAATGGTGACTCACAGTATAACACACAAGCAATCACGTCAATTAACCGAAAATATATGCTTACCTATTACATGTGGCTGGCACACAATCAATAAAGCTTCGGGGTTTCATAAACTGTATGTAACCATGATGCTATAAAAACGAATTCCCGATTATAATAAAGTTTGGTAATGGAACGCGAAAGGCTAAAAGTATATATGACTAGCTGACCCACGCAGCTCTGCCTGCGCTATTTTTACGTTAACTAAACTTTTAATAACAGACATTCGCATCGAATACATAACCTCCTTTTTTATAGTCTGTTAAAAACTGAGACCCGATTTTTACTTGCTCTCCGAAGCACGGACCCGTTTAGTTCAAATGGCGTTAAACGGTCACCCATCTATTTAATTACCTTACCTAACGTTGTTTAACCCGATAGATTACAAAACCTTGATAACAACTCTCTATGAGTGTTCCCTTACTAATATTTATTATATTATAGAGAAAAATTTATAAAATCGGACCAAGCGTATAACCAAGTACCCATTTTGACTTTAATCCCCTCTCCCAAATGAACCGTGCTAGATTACGGGATAAAAAGTATCCTATGTCCTACCTCGTAGTAAGATCTCAAATCATGCCAAGTTTCATTTGAATCCATTCAGTAGTTTCGGCGTGGTGCGCAGCCGTGATACAGACAGACAGACAGACAGACAAAAATTAAAAAAATTACATTTTCGGCCTCAGTATCGGTTATAGAATGAATATAATTTTCAAAATATCTTCAATGTACAGAATTGGACTTGTTACAGTTTTATTATAAGTATAGATTATTTAGGTAAGGTTAGTTTTAGAAAAATACAAATGGTATTTTTTAAATTTAAATCTTCTATTTTAAAAATATTTTTCATTGCCGTCACAATCAATATTATTATAAGTACCTATATACCTTCTTGCTTTACCTGGGACACTCGTACAATACTTACGTACGTAAATTCTTACAAACAATATCTCTTATCAATTCTATTTTCAATGTTTATTAGGCTTAGAGATTTTAAAGCTTCATAAATTCATAGCAAGATATAAGGTCGCAATATATAAGGTAAGTTCTATATTTATTTATTTTCGTTTATTATATTTTTGTGGAATTGTTAATGTCCACCCCTGCCATCCACGCAAGTAGACTAACTGTATTCACGCAATCGTCAAGACCACAGCAAAGTCCGTATTCATAGACTAATTTTGCCAGATATTTCAAAATCTATGGTTATGGTAGTCTAGAAATGTCAGTCTCATAGATAAGGTCCTGCTTTAGTGGCAGTCAATTATCTTAAGATTATTACTTATTTATTCGAACCGGTTATTAATTTCCGATGTTGAGTGCGCACATACCTACATAAATATATATTTGATTGATCGGTTGAGTAAATTTTCAGATCTTAAATCCGTTCGAAGTACACTTTCATTATAATTTCGGTCAGTAAACAATGCTCGTAGTATAGACTGGCAGTATAAACGATTGGGTATCTTATAAAATACTTAATATTTACTACAGTACGCGACCGGTCGACATGGCAATCAGTTGAGGCGCGGGGGAGGGTACACCCCCAATTGCAATGTCGATCTTTTGCGTACACTGTAAGTATATATTTTTAACAACTATGTACAAGGCATATATGTTTAATCTTATTTTTTAATGTGCAAAGAAAGCATTAGGCCAGTTTTGCCTGTTAGGTAGCGTTCGCTATTTATGAAAACTCAACCGCGCGACATGGCTAGTCGCATACAGTCATTCGAGAGTCGATGCTACACCGGATGGTTATATACAGCTCCAAGCTGACGCAACCATGGGGTATCTTAGGGAACTCTTCGACACGTCAGCAACAGAGTAAGGGCTAGGGCATGCACAATGGATCCAACAAGGTCGAAGTGCATTCCGGGGGTTACCGGGCCCAATTCATAGTCACCCACAAAAGAATAAAATATACAATTCAATCTTCCAAACGCTACACAAAGTAGCGCGAAAGATGCGATGCGATGAGAGATACAGCTGCTAAGATCTATCTTTCGAACGCCGCGCAAAGTATCATGTGAGATTTGTCTTAGCTAGATGAGAGATATAGCTAAATTTAATCTTCAAATCATTTCCTATTTATGAGAGAGACTGTATGCTTACATTTGGAAATACATACAGTTTCCGACAATTTATAATCATGGCTTCATTATTATAATACAAACCTCGGTGGGAAATAAGCATACTTCTAACACAGTCATTTTTCTTGTTACATGCTAAAGTGCTTCTATGTAAGGCTGCATTGTCACTTAATAGGTAGAAGCGCGACCACGCACTGGTTTCATATTTGGTAAAAACTACTCCAGTTGCTCAGATTTTTCGTCAAGCGTTTCCGCTGTGCCCTATGTCAATTTGGTGTTTTACCTATATACACATTGAAATGAAACTAATTTTACGGATTATATCGCGGTTTATTTTTGATTTTAATTTCCCGACGTTTCGAATACTTTACAGCATTCATGGTCACGGGCGGACTGAGGTGGTAGCTGTCCATATGTCATAGTTGTCTTAGGGTACGTACCCTCAGGTCTTCTAATTATTAGTTTCATTTCAATGTGTAATATTCGCGTAAGTATCAGAAATCATTACCTATATACAGTTACGCACTTTGCAAATTTACTTTGAGTATATACTAAAAAAAAAGAGAGAGTAGGTTGTTCAACATTGGTGATTTTTTTAACTATTACTTTTTCCAAAACATGTTTATTCAAGTTACTTAATAAAAGATAAAACAGTTGTTCTTAGGCGCGCTCGTTTATACCTATTAGCGCTTTCCTACGTCCGCGCTATCCCTAACCACTTCCGTACACATCCCCCTCCATTTTGTCTAGCCTGCCACAATGTTAGTTTTAGTTATAAAATGAGTAACATTATACAAAAAACTGTCTACCTTTTATTCAGATTCGAACGGACTTGATCTGTATTCCGACAATATCTCTCTGCCAGTCGGTCCCTCATTACTGAGGATCGTGACTCCGCTGTGCACGCTCATATATCCCGAACCCGATCTTCTGCCAGGTGAAGGGCAGAGCTGACAGATCGCTCCAGTATCTCCGAGATCTGGTACAACCACCGCTTCACACAACGTCCTCTTGGCCGCTTTCCTTCTATCTTTCCTGTCAACACTAGTTTTTCTAAATTAGATGGATCTCTTCGTGCCGATTCTATAAGGAATTCGGACATTGTAACTTAAGGTTAGACCCTGTTGACAGATGTATAACTCTCAAATAATAAATAATGTTTATCCAACCGTCTAAATCAGAATACATTTGGGGTGTTTCGACTTTAAGATAAACAAAAACTCGCGCTGTATAATATGTTTGCTTACTAACTAGTGACTAGAGTGGTGCTACTTGTCTTGCTTCGACGGTCCGTAGTACTGGTTGGCGAGGTCGATCAGCTCTCGGCGGAGGGACTGCGCATGCGCGCGCAGCTGCTGCTCTCGAGTCCTGATAGAGCGGTGCTGCTCTTCACGCTGCTCTGTATGCTGCTCTACTGACCAACGCAGGTACAGTTCTGCGGACAACCGTTGTCTGTTGGTCTCCTTTTCCAACTCCTTTTCATTTTTTGACGCGTCGGAAATCTTCGAAAGATCCCCGGGAGCTGTGGGGCTCGGCTGTCGCATTGGCACATGAGAGGACCCAGGTCTCTCCGGTGGGATCTGCACCAGGGCCCCTCAGTGCCTTTTTCTTTGAGCCCGCCGCCCGGGAACCTGAGACGGAGCTCACGGGGACGGGGGTCGCAACCCCGCCGCCGTCCTCCTCGGAGTCGCCACCGTACTCAATGGACGATCTAAGGGCCCACACCCCGAACGTCCAGCGACTCCTAAGCCTTTTCCAACTCCTATCTACTTTTAAACCCCGACCATCTATGTATTATTTATACTAGATTAATAATCACAACCGGAATGAAATATGAAAGTAGTTGCATGTACTTGTGCATTTAATTAAATAAACAAAAAAAAATCCTTTTATAATTAATACTTAGTACACTATTCCCGGTCCCGCATGTCTGCAGAAATGGTTATGGCTTTGCATCTAGCATATTCACAGTCCTCCACGTCGGACGCCGCGCAGGGCTGTGAATAGTGTACTTATGTATTATTTTTAAAATGAATTTAAGTTTTTTATTTATCAGCGTATTCACAGTCTTGCATTTTATGCATCCAGCGTATTCACAGTCCTGCAAAGACATGTGGAACCGTCATTTTTGTGTACTTTAATTTAAACACTACAAAATAAGGTTCACAAAATTTGTAGACAATTAGAATAGGAATTCAAAATAAAAACACGCGCGTTTTCTCTGTATTCATATTTTGTTGATCATAGATTCATCACACTTACTGCCGCTCTTCCAAACATCAATCAGTTAATGATCATTAATCTAGTTCTTGAAATCGGATTATGTCGACGATGTCGTGAACAGAGATTTCGATTATCTCGTATTCAATAATGGAACATCAGCAGCAAACGCCTCCGAGAGCCAAAATAATTATATTTCAAAGACTGCTTACTCAGAATTAACGATAAATAACGTTTGTGAGTGCGGCAGTCAATCTAGTACAAATCATAAATCAATGTCTCCGACACAAGAACAGCTGTCTTTACACAAAAAGAACTATTCATGTCGTAAACTATAGTTTAGTAACCATACTATATAGTCGCTAAACGCGTTGTAAACGCGTTGTATACGCGTTGTACACTCGACAATTTGGTCTCGTTCATAGCACACTCATGATATAGCCCCGTGTAGGAAGACTTTATTATAAGTAAAAGATTATATTTCTAAAGGCTATCAAATTACAAGTAAACTAACCTTCCCAGATGACGTAGCTCATCGGCGCGACGGAGGGCCAAATTACGTTGGGCGTGGGGTCGTACAGCGGGTTGATATGTTTGGGCAATTCATCGGGCTGGTTCAGCCACGACCAGATACTTGTGGTCTGTGTGAACACGCCGAGGGAATCGCGTTCTTGCTCGTTGTCGCAGAGGAACGTACCTGCAATATTAATTTGACATTGTACATATTATCATTTTGGGCTTGCTTATAATTAAAAAAAAAACAAAAAAAAATTGTACAATTAAATTCATCATCATCATCAGCAGCCGAAAGGCCTCCCCCTTAGAAGGTAGTCGTTGCCATAATCCCCTCGCTTGGCCTTTGGGATCGCAGTATATGTGGTAGGTAATTAATTGAAAGACGCTGCTGCCCGTCTTCTTGTTTTGCTTGCAGTATCATAATGGACTCCAACGAGGGAGAGAGGGGAGTCGCGCGAGTGGCTTGTGTCGGCGTTTTGTGGCGGCGTTTCGTCGCCGAGCCGACCACTAGAGGCGAGCAGTGGCGGTTTGTGGCGTGTGGCGACCACCGGCGTCTACAGTGTGCGGCGAGTCCATGCAAAATGTATGAAAACAACAGGAAATTGGTCGGTGGCTGCGTTTTGTGGTTGTGGCTGGTGGCCCGTGTGCGGCGACACTTAGTCGCCTCTTACGGACATCCAACGGGAGGAGATGGGAGGGTGTTATTCTTACCCGGACACCCCACGGGGACAAATAATTTAGGTGTAGAAAATCAAGTTCTTTTCCACACGTTGGCACGAAAATGCTTACTAACGTCATTTGGTTGGTATGACCGACTTGTATTGAGTCGCTGGACGTTTAGCGGGTGGGACCTAGATGTCCATTGAGTACGGCGGCGACTCCAAGAAGAACGGCGAGAAGACCTACCTACCTGATGCAGATCCCACCGGAGAGCCCAGATCATCCTCTGATGTGCCGATTCGTCAACCACTGGGGTTTTAGTGGCAAAAACCACAACATAACCTGGTTGATCCCCACAGGGGCCAGGGGACTGCTTAAAGGTTTCCGCCGTAAACTTAGTTATTAAGCTAGGTCACTTCCATCCTCTACTGTGTCACATACCTATTTTTCAAGTTACAAGAACTCACCAAACTGGCTGGCATAGGCGTGTTCAAAGAGCGTGATGAGGAACGACTGCCGGTACTCGAAGCTGCAGGGGAACTGCTCCAGGAATTGTCTCACGCAGTCCAGGAACAGCAGGAACGTGGGCGCGGACCGGGGCTGGGGGGACGAATACGGCCCGCACCGTACCCGGGAGCCGAACGGATGGCCCGCTTGTAACCACTCCCGCTCGATCAACGCTTGGAGACTGTCGACAACACATTGTACAATTTTATTGCTTAAGTCAATCCTAACTTTTTTTTTTGATGCGGGGGAAAGCTTCCAAAGATTCCCGGGAGCCGTGGGGCTCGACCGGGGTATGTGGGATTCTTACCCACTAAAAACCCCGCGGCTGTCGCATCGGCACATGAGAGGGGGAACCCCAGGGCTCTCC
Organism: Furcula furcula; assembly: GCA_911728495.1. Taxonomy (NCBI): domain Eukaryota; kingdom Metazoa; phylum Arthropoda; class Insecta; order Lepidoptera; family Notodontidae; genus Furcula; species Furcula furcula. Next base: position 22,681,405 of record OU452243.1, read on the forward strand.
GGTGGGATCTGCACCAGGGGCTCAGTGCCTTGCCTTTGAGCCCGCCGCCGGTGGGCGCAATGTAGCCCCCTGGGAACCAGTCACGGTGCTCACGGGGACGGGGGTCGCAACCTCGCCGCCGTCCTCCTCGGAGTCGCCGCCGTATTCAATGGACGTTCTAAGGTCCCACACCCCGAACGTCCAGCGACTCCGAAGGAAGTCAATCCTACCTGGATCAACATCAAGGATAATTGAGTACACTAGCGTATTAAAAGCTTATTCAATCCAGCCTTGAAAACACCCGCCATATAATTCCCGCGTAAAGTAATAACTTTCTGTATTTGTTCCTTACTGGTTAGGACAATGCCGGCTGATAACCTAATTATCCGGGGTACGTAAAAAGTCGGTACTGCACGTGACCTCGTCCCGTGTCGTTCCGTACCGTCGGATTGAGTGAGCAAAAGAAAGTGGTTGTTATACTCTCGCGCATGCAGGTATTTAATTTAAATAATTTTAAGTTTTGCTTCTTATCATGTTCTCATGTAAGTGAATTTTGTAATTCTTTATGAGAATAAAGTTTCTTAAACCTTAAAAGAAGAAAAATGGCATTTGTGTCTGCGCAAGCACTTGTGCACTATAATATTTCCTGTGTTGATGGTCACCTCTTGATGAAGATTGGTTGTGATCGTATCGACTAGAGGGACATTATACTCGTATTACTGCAGCAAAACAACAACGAAAACAAATAGTAGCCTATACCTACTTGAGAAATATCTTGACAGGTCGGCGAGGATTATGACGTCACTAAGACTACGACACTACATGACATGCAAGCTATACTAAGATGTTAGGGTACGAAAGGGTCCCAACTCAGTATAAAACGGTTTGTTTCCAAAGCGGTCTTCTACTGTGAAATTCCTCGAAACCCCATGGACCAACTGTAAGGCATTCTCTGCATCTATTGGTTCCAAAAGCCTTGGTTTTATTATCCTTAAATACTTACCTACCTAAACTTTCGAATTTTACAAAAGGCTCTTAAGCCTTTATAGTAATGATAATAATCATAGTAATAATGATTGTATATTAAGATAACCGATCTTAATTAAATCTAAACAAATCACAAATTAGGCACCTTGTGGGTGCACTCACAGGTAATTTGGGTACAGAATGGGGCAAAGTACCTACTGTAGATACTTGCGGATTCTGTGAAGGTGAAACGAAACAGTCAATTTTACACATATTACCTGGGTGCGACGCTCCTCATTTTGAGGTTGAGTCAAGTAGGAGTGGCCTATCCAGGTTAAATATTGAGATTTTTTCATGAAAAAACTGTCATAACTTTTCATATTAAATTCTTTACTTAATATAATAATAATAATATCTTGGGACCATCCACACACGGTCATCTGATCCCAAACTAGGCAGAGCCTGTATGCATGGAAACCAGACAACTGATACTAATACTTACATACATTTTTTTTTGTAAATCCTAGATATATAACACCCAGACACTTGGTGGGAATCGAACCCACGACCCATCGGTTAGCGGACAGGTTGTCTAAACACTAGACCAACGGGCCCGTCATATAAATATACAATACAATACATGTATCTGAAAATCTGCTTTATTTTTAGAAATTAAACCCGTACCCGTAGGCCGTAGGTACCCAGTACGTCGGACCCGTCGTATTTGGACCCGGACTAGGAGTTCACATTAAACCGGATCCCAGACTCGAGTCCTCCCCACCTCAGGCGAATTCAGACCATTGTCACCTTGGTATTATAAAAAAAAATATGCCTTCCCGAAGTTTTACCGACCCGGCAAATGTGCTTATTGAAACCCAAAGTAAGAAAGGCAAAGTATTATAGGAAAATTTTATTGTCCGCCAATTGACCGCTGGTTTTTTACACATTGACGACTTGTCAAAACATAGTTTTTTATTCTTAATGGCGTCGCTAACAATGGTATTATTGATAGTAGCATAATTATTTACCTTTAAACAAACTGTTGTAGTACGTTTCTACTGACTTATTGCGTGTACCTAATAAGTTTTTTATAAAAAGTTTTCTCGCTAAGGCCGGTCTAGTCCTAAATATTTCAATATCGTTGGGCCCATCCTGCACCAGATGGTTATGTACAGCACCAAGCTAGCGCAGTCGTGGCGTATCTTAGGATGTTCTTCGATACGTCAGCAACAGAGTAATTTAGGAGCTAGGCCATGCACGATGTATAAAACCGGGTCGAAGTGCGTACCGGTGGTTAACGGGCGCAATTCGTATCCACTAAGAATAGAATACAAATAAACGATAACCGACATTATTATTTATATTTGTATCGTGTATTAAAATGAACTGTTGAAAACACAATAACAGCTGCGATAATGTAATAAAAACGTACCTCTACTGATCCTACCGGGTGACCTTCACCAAATTTAATACATACATTAATATTAAATAACATTAAAGTGTCTGTTTGTGACTGTAGAATTATTCGATTAAGAAAAAAATCATTTTTTTCTTTATGTAACTTCAATGCCTTACCTAAATCTAACGTCAAATCCATCGATATAATATATAAACTAGATAAACATTCACGAACAAAATGACATCTAAAATGTGGTCGCGGACGTTGCAAACTTATCTGTGCTGGTGGCGGAAACGTGAACTAACGATTTTATAATGATAATTACTTGAAGTTTGACAGTTTCATATAGACAGTAGCGACACTCCTATCGGCAAAAATAAATTTGTTAAGATGTGTCTTGTAAAGAAATAGCGACACAAGGGCGCTATTTCTCGCTACCACTTTTTGAACCGTGACACCAAATCTAGTTTATATATCGATGGTCAAATCAATTTTTGTCTGTCTTGAAATTCAAAATGTTTGTAAATCATACTCCTAGGATCAATATACAACTTTTAGAGGCAAAATATTTCATTCTTATGAGAAAATATATATATTGGAGGTAATCTCAGTAATTACAAAAACGATTTAATATTATTTTCAATGTTCTATTGACAAATATTTTGTATTTGGATATAGACGGGACCGTTGATCTAGTGGTTAGACACCCTGGCCCACGAACCCACTACCAATCGGATAGCGCCCGATGGGTCGTGGGTTCGATTCCCACCAGTGTCTGGGTTACATCTATATAAGAATGTATTTACAAAAAAAGTATATAAGTATTAGTATCCGTTGTCTGGTTGCCATAGTACCTACAGGCTCTGCCTAGTTAGGGATCAGATGACCGTTTACCGTTACCGATTGACCGTTACTATCCCTTTGGCTTTTTAGTTTGTTGTACTTTCGTCGTATTTTTTTTTCTGTCTTATTTGATCTTTTGAACGGCAAGACACACTGTCGCTCTGATCTAATTGTAACATGACACACTATTATAAAAAAAAAAGTAAAAAAATGACATGCCCGCTGAGTTTCTTGCCGGATTTTCTCAGTTGAGGCCGCGTTGTGATCAGGTGGTAGCTTTTTTTAAAAATAAAACATGACCTTTGTGCTAGCGTTAAGCCTATTTGAAATACCCTATTTTTGTGTTTTTTGAGTTTTGAGTTTGTGAATTTTCCCAAGATATTATTATTATAGACAACTATTTTACCATGGGCAACTCATTTACAACGAGTCAATATTCTATTCCTGAGGAAAAATGTACGTTAAAACATAGGTACCCCCTGTAACTCAAAGAATACTAAACCGATTTCAGATTTGTTTTGGCGATTGGCGAAAAAACAGTACACTGTAGGCTGAAAATCAACCTTGTCGTTGATCTCCCAATATTTTTCGACATTTAAAAAAAACCTTCCGCAGCACTAATCTTCATGTGGAGCACAAAAAATCGCAAATAAACAGTAGTATGACGATCTGAAGGATATTACGGTATTTCCTGCGATTCCCGAGAATGTATATAATTATTTTAACATCACCATACATTTTTTTCGAAAAACGTTTATTCATCAGTTTTTGTGTTAAATTAACTGGGATGCAATATTTATCATAGCAAGAGTAAACAGACTGGATCCAGTAGAAAACACGACAGAAAAAACATCAACTCCCTGTGTCTATGAAGGTCAATTTTCAGCCCACAGTGCAGCGGAAAAATATCGCATTTTCGTGGAAAAATGTTTATTGAAGGAACTCTGGAACTAACCTAAACATCACAGTTCACCACATTACTGCCTGTAAATAAACCACTCTTTTCCTTAAAAACTAATTTCACGTGAACGAATCCGCAGGTAACAGATAGTATAACAACAATATCGGGCGACTACTAAGTAATATAAAGATGCCTCTTGGATATTAAGCTCAGACATTAGAAGCATTTTGTAAAGAAACATCCATAAAAAGAAACTATGGTAAAGGCAAGAAAATACGTGGTCATAAAGAGGTTCCAAGGAGAGCCCAAACGTGATGATTACAAGATCGTTGAATACGAATTGCCTCCGTTAAGCGATGGGGAAATCCAGGTCAAAGTGGAGTGGGTGAGTGTGGATCCCTACCTACGTGCATACAGTTCAAAATACCAAGTGCCATACGACCAATTTGCTTACTCAGTAGGGCTGGTTGAAGCCTCTAGGCACGCTCAGTACCCTGTTGGCTGCAGGGTAATGTCGCATGGAGGCTGGTGCGACTACTACATTTGTAATCCCGACTTCAAAACCGGAAATATAATAGACATCACCTACAAGATGCCCGACTTAGAAGGATTGTCGACATCCCTGGGCGTCGGCGCTGTGGGAATGCCGGGAGCGACGGCTTACTTTGGATTATTGGAGGTGTGCAAGCCGAAAGAGGGTGAAACGCTCGTGGTGACGGGTGCCGCTGGAGCCGTGGGCTCGATCGTAGGACAAATAGGGAAGCTTAAAGGCTTGAAGGTCATCGGTTTCGCCGGCAGCGACGACAAAGTGCAGTGGCTGCGGGAACTCGGCTTCGATTGGGCGTTCAACTATAAAACTGTTGACGTCGCTAAAGCGCTGAAGCAAGCCGCTCCCGAAGGGGTTGACTGCTACTTCGACAACGTCGGTGGAGAGATTAGCAGTATTATTATTAATCAAATGAATACGTTCGGAAGGATCGCCGTCTCCGGCAGTATCAGCTCGTACAATGACGATCTCACACAACAGTCGAAAGCGACAGTTGTGCAGCCGGATTTTTTGTTTAATCAATTGAAAATGGAAGGGTTTCTAATATTACATTGGTTGAATCGCTGGCCTGAAGCGTTCGGGGATTTGATAAAGTGGATCAAGAATGGCGAGGTGCGTCCCCGGGAACACGTTATTGAGGGCTTCGACAAGCTGTTTGATGCTTTCGTGGGAATGTTGAGAGGAGAAAACACAGGAAAGACCGTTGTTAAAATATAAGTAGGTAATACATCTTTCACACGCGTATAAGCAAACTGGTTATACTGATGAACAGTTTCCGTTTGAATAGTAATAATGCTAATTAGATAACCATCATATTGTAGTGTTTTCACACGCGTACTTATCATATATCTAAAATATCTTAAGAATCTTAATTAATCGTTTACATTTTTCTTTATCTCTGTACTAAAAATAAATTTATATAATTACGTAGTTATACTTGGCTTTATCTTTTTTGTTTTAAATGTGTTTAATTCTGAATTTAATCAGGAGCCAATCTTTGTTTTGTCGACATTTTTAATTTTTCGAGTCTATACCCAGAGTTGCCGAAATATAACAATATAGTCCTTTTTGGAGCGTTGAAGATGTATTAATAAAAAGACGCCATTATGGTTTTAGGTCTCAATAGTGTGTCGCTGGAGTGCCAATTGTAAGTCGTCCAAATTAGCAGACTTAGAGCTGGTTCCCAGTTGTCAGGTGTCGGATCCGTATATTAATCGGGGATTCCAGTGGCAGTGCATTTATGCACAAAATCGGTTTCCGATAAGTGTGAATAGCTTCATATAAAATTCTCTACCACTGGAACCTCCGATTAATATACGGATCAGACACCCGACAAGTGGGAACCAGCTCGTGGGGCCCAGGTCTCGCCTTCTCGCCGGTCTTATATATTTGTTAAACCATCCAACTATATGTGTAATCTCCTTTTTTGGAGTGTTGAAGATGTATTAATAACAAGACAAGCAGTAGGTACGCTTGCCTGACGGTGAGCGACACGCCCGCAGTTGGATTGCACTCCTACTCGTCACCCGACACATTAGTTACTTATTTCCTTGAGCCCGGTAATTACACCAGCTACAGTGCCCTTTATACAGGGTCACAGCAATAACACATTGCTGCTTAGCGGAAAAATAACTGAACTGACACTGCGCTGGCCCTTTGTCCCTTGGTCTCTTGGACAATTGACCTACCACCTAATGAATGTATATACAAGATTAACCAACTACGCAGGGGATATTATAGTTTACATGTAACCGATAAGACGGAAGATCAACAACACCGGGGAGGGATCAGACGCGGGACAAGACTTTTTGAATAACACAATAATGATATTCTGGGACAATCCACTACGGTCATCTGAACCCAAACTAGGCAGAGCCTGTACTATGGAAACCAAATAACTGATGCTTATACAAACTTATGTATATACTTTTATATCCTAAACTAGCTGACCCGCGCAGCTCCGCTCGCGCTCATTCACTTTGCTGAACATGATGACATGATCAAACACATAGTTTACCTTATAAAGGACATACAGACAAATATTCATTTTTATATATATAAGATACACAGATACCCCGTGGAGTGTCCGGGTAAGAATAGCACCCACCCATCTTCTCCCGTTGGGTGTCCGTAAGAGGCGGCTAAGGGAAAACAAGAAGACGGGCAGCAGCGTCTTTCTATTGGATTACCTACCACCTATACTGCGATCCCCAAGACGCCTGCCAAGCGTGGGGATTATGGCAACCCCTCCCTTCTAAGGGGGAGTCCTTTATTCATCAGTGGACGTATTTTGGCTGCTGATGACACATATAGATAAATAACACCCAGGTACTTGGTGGGAATCGAACCCTTGACTACTGGGCAAGCAGGGTGTCTAACCACTGGACCAACAGGCCCGTCAATCAACATGCTCATCCGACGCATGGAAAATTTTATCTTTCAGACGATATGTAGGTACGGAAACAACAACAGCAATTATAGGCCGACCATTTAATACGCGTATCGCCTGAGGGGGTAGAAGGGAGCGAGGGGAGATGTTAGCGGATGGGTGAAAGGGGTGCGCGGAGCAGAGAGCTTACGTCAAGTGCGGCAGTGCGCTGGCTGTGCTCGCAGCGCGCGGTTGGTGTTTTTGTTACGGACGCTTGAAGATAAACGCACAAGGTATACGACTGCCAAGATAAATCTCAAGATGAATCGCTCTTCCAGTTTTGCGAACAAAATTAACAAGCAAGCTAAACAAATAGCATACAATGTATATTCCTTTTTTAAAGCCAGAAAACAACAAACAACGATATGAATATTAGTGACGAATAGTCCTATAAATTTTTTATCTGTGGTTAAATATTTCTTAAACGGAGTTAATTATTGTTTTATGATTTTGTACCTATGAAGCTATTATAAAATATTTGTAAAACTTAAAAATAAATACTTAAAAAAAAGATACTTATTATTTTATTCTTTACCAACAATGTCTATCTCGAGATAAATCTTTGGATTATTGACTCCGTGTGTAGCGTTACCCGCCCCCGCTCCCTTCTTACCGCGCAGGCGACACGCGAGTTAAACGGTCGGCCTATAGTTAGTCACTGCAGGATTCTAGCCCGCATGATCTCCTGTTTGCAAAGCAAGCGGCTTATTGATGCGCTACGGAGACTACCCCCCCTCCAATATGGTTGAGGGGAGTGATGGCTGCTGCTCGAATCAACTCGTGCGCGGGTGCTGCTTGGGGGGACTGGTCCGACTACTATCCCTTTGGCTTTTTAGTTTGTTGTACTTTCGTCGTATTTTATTATTTATTTCTGTCTTATTTGATCTTTTGAACGGCAAGACACACTGTCGCTCTGATCTAATTGTAACATGACACACTATTGAAAAAAAAAGTAAAAATATGACAAGCCCGCTGAGTTTCTTGCCGGATCTTCTCAGTTGAGGCCGCGTTGTGATCCGGTAGTAGCTTTTTTTTTTAAAAAACATGGCCTTTCAAAAGTGCTAGCGTTAAGCCTATTTGAAATAAACTATTTTTGAGTTTGAGACTACAATCAGGCTATTAATTGTTTGGTAGCTAGGATTTTAGACTTGTATAGTACTCTCCTTACCCTCGTATTGTTCTGCAGTCGGGATTGAGTATAATCTGCACCAGGGAACAGACGAGTAACGTCGCGTCCTCTCCCCGCGTCCCGTGTATCAGCACTGGCTCTGCTTTCTGCAACAAAACAGAGAAATTGATACTATTACTGGTTAAAAAGCTACGTCCCAGCTATTGCCAGAGACGTATTGTCAAATATTTTGTCCCTAAACAGCACTTTGAACGTTGGTGGTTCTGGTGTAAAGGGCAATGTAGCTAGAGAGAATACAGTGCTAAGAGAATATCTAATCTCTGGAGACGAGCAGCAGTGAAATATACCTGGGCCCCAAGTCTGTTAATTTTTCTGCAGTTGCCAATCCAGCGACACTCTATTACAATTGTGACAATTTTGGATTTTTTTTAAATAAACCTAACCAGTGGTGTCACACCACTTAGACGCCATTATGGTTTTAGGTCTCAATAGTGTGTCGCTGGAGTGCCAATTGTAAGTCGTTCAAATTAGCAGACTTAGAGCTGGTTCCCACTTGTCGGGTGTCGGATCCGTATATTAATCGGGGGTTCCAGTGGCAGTGCATTTGTGCACAAAATCGGTTTCCGATAAGTGTGAATAGCTTCATATAAAATGATACTGGAATCTCAGATTAATATACGGATCCGACACCCGACAAGTGGGAAGTGGGAACCAGATCTTGGGGCCCAGATCACGCCACTGGTCTTTTATATTTGTTAAACCATCCAACTAAATGTGTAAAACCATCCAACTGGCACTGGCACACTATCAACACTTAATTGAAGGCTTTGTTTGAATTGGGGGCCGGTTCTTGGAAACGCGTGTAGTTAAACATCAGGCAAAGATGCTTCTCGTCACCAACAAAAAAACTTTATCGACTTCGAAATTGAATTTCAATAATGAAATTTCTCAGTACCTATGGGTACCTACTCTGAATGAATAAATAGGTACGCCTCAGAGGGTGTCGTTACCTGGTTCCTCTGAAATGTTACACCAATCACTCTGGTTGTAAACTCTCGAACAACAAAAACGTAGTATTGTTTGGAGTTTTAAAATATAATTTAAAAACTTATGACAAAAAAGTTGTTGAAATGTGTAACTGAAACCCCTTCATATTATGATACCACACTTAAACTAGTAGTTTCACTTTGAAACGACACCAGCCTAAGCACCTTTTAAAAATAAACTGATAAACGCTACCCGTTGGGACTACGTAAGAGGCGGCTAAGGGAACGACTGGCAGCAACGTCTCAATAGACGTTGCTAGTGTTATTAGGTAATGCAAAGATTACCTACTATCTACCTATAACTACTGCGATCCCCAAGACACCTGCCAAGCGTGGGGTTTATGGCAACCCCTTCTTACTAAGGAAGAGGACTTTGTAGTGGATGTCTTAAGGCCTTATGATGATGAATAAAAAATAATACAAGGAAAAAAGTATAGTTTCTGTGTCTTCCTCCTAATTTGAGACTTGCTGTTTTGGCGTTAAAACCACACGCAATAAATATACAAGCAGACTAATAACGCTAACCTGATGAATATGTTGGGCGACGATACAGGACGTGTGCAACGAGTTCCTGACGCTCTCCGGCCACCCACACGACTCCAGCCTGGACAACCATTTGTCGCTCGATATCTCGCGGTCATTGCACGCTAAAATATGACATTATAGACAGCGAATTCCCTCAAAAAGAAACCTGAATAGTGTTAGAGTGATATGGCAAAGCCGGGTCCAAAATTTAATAGCTCCGACTGGGATACACCTCCCTATACTTTGCATGTTTTCCTAGGTAACATCGTCATCACAAGTACAACGAGGGTGCCAGAGGAAGAGCGTGTTTCTACTCCCCCCGTGACGTCACGTGCTCTAGCTAGCGTCCGCCGCCGGATAGAATCTGACAAGGTCCGAACAGAGTGCCCAGTCTTTCTGAAGCATCGATAAAGGCCACCGGGGTGGTTTTAGTGCGGAAATAATTTCACACCGGCCTCCGCCCTAGTATTTATACTCGGAGACCGGGTTCCTTTTGAAGGGTTCCCTTATCAGTCAACAAAATAAATTAATAGTTTAAGAAACTAAAAAATACACGCTTTTATAAGTACTACACTAGATGAAGCTGCTCGACACCCTTCGTGACCGACAGGACACTGCCCACATCATCGGACCATACTATGAAATTGTTATGAACGTATCAACTACAAAAATATTCTTTGTATGAAACTGTATGAAGCAACGCCTAAAATTCCGTCGCGTAACCGCTCGTGTCATGCACGTTCCTGTCAAAAATAAATGATGAATTCTGCAGGGCCTGGGACGATGCCGTTCCACCACGTGCTGCCACAGTGTTATTGTCTGTCTGAGTGTGTATTTAGAACTGACTCTTCATAATGTTACACTGTTAAACAGTTTACAGCATGTCATGCCAGACACAATATAGCCATGATACCTACGTTTTGAGGGCATAGTAAGTTCCATCATTTTTTTTCCTTGCCTGGTATGTTCATAGCCCCAATATGGTATGGCCCTGTCTACTGGACAAACTCACTAGAGGACAAGCACTGGAACTTTCCCATACAAGAACAAAACCACTTGGAGGTGGTAGTATTTGCAGTCTTTTTAAAGTAGAGGTACAGCACCAGTCAGATATTACCAATAAGAAAACGTTTATATTTTTTAACAACAGACACTGAAGGTAGGTGTGCGTACCTTACAGAACTGTTGGACTCGTCAGCAAAAGTCAGGGCTAGGTCATGCACACTAGATCCAACTGGGTCAAAGTGTGATCCGGTGTTTACCGGGCCCAATTTACAGCCAACAGGGACAGAATAATTACAGAAACAAATCGTACCTTCTATTAATTTAGAATAACTCTCTAATAATTGCCGTTGATTATCCACCTCATCCATGGACCTGTTGTATATTTTCCATTGGGAATAGTTTGCATTACTCTCTGTCCCACCACCTGCAACAGCAATATAATTATTAGAATACAAATAAGAGACCCATTAAGGCTTTGCTTATCATATTTTTGGTTTTAAGCCTAATTACATAAACCTACTACACGCGTTAACCAAGACGCTATCAGGTAATTGGTAAAATACTTTTTAAACAAAATAATTTTTGACAATTTAACTACATATTATCAATAATTTGTAGGGTAGGCAAAATCTTTTTGTCTGTATGGACCCTCTGAATAATCTTATTACAGTTTTTAAATGCAAATTAATATGTCTACTATAGAATCTGCTACCATATGGATATTTTAAATGGTATACTAATATACGTATAATAGGTTAAACAAGCCGAATATGTTTCTTTGCCGAACCTCAGTGCATGCCATTGGTAAATGCCATGAAAAAAATCATGCAGCAAACCTTTATTCTGCTGTTGTGATATTGAGTTGGAACTGCGCAGGTCGTAAACGATCCCTTTGGTGCCAATGGCCACTACTGCGTTGAGAATAGCTTCGTCCGGTCGACATCGACGGTGCTTGGAACCGTATAGGGGTTGACCCGCGCGCATCAGTACTGCCTATAAAACAATCTGTTAACACTACAATTGACATACCATGGCATGTCAAGACATGTCTGTGATCTCTACACTATGATTTATACAACGTGTTAATGAAATAAGGCAAAACCTCAGATGCTCCAACTTAATTTTACTATTTTAAATTATTCTAGAACACTTTATTTCCATAAATATCATCTAACAAAGTAGTTTTTTTTTCAAGTAAGTATTATAACTGCCCTTTTTTGTCATAACTCTACACTAATTTTATGCGTGCTGTAGGTATACACTCATTTGAGGTTAATAACCTCTTACCGCCCTTGCCGCCCATATTCTTAGACTCGGTTTAAGAAATAAATAAAAATACACCTATATGTATAAAAAGTACTGTAATCATTTCTACTCATGATAAAGAACACACTAGTAACAGATTTTGTCTTAATTAGTAAACACATTGTATATCTTTCAGATGACATAAGCTAGTGCCAAACCAAGATGATAAGTGGTACTAAAGCCATAGATAGAACCTCATTAGCTTATTAACAACACAAAGAAAAACCTTCTGTCAGAGGTATTGTATAAAATAATGATAAATGGTCCCCTTAGAACCATTTATTTATTCTTAAATGAGCTGAAAACTGTTGACAAGCAATCATCAATTCAGCAGTGGGATAATCTGTCTCCACAATAAATATGTATAGCAAAATTTAAGTGCACTTACCCCATTGTTATGTCTATAAGAGAGTACAGGAAATCTGCCACCTTGTCTGAATGTAGCGGCAGCTGATAGTGTTTCGTCATCTATGCACTTAGGCACTACCACAGCTTTGCCATAGCTAGAGCATATGGAGTAGTTCTGATTCACTCTGGATACACGCCACTCCTCTGTTGCTAGGACCTTTGTAAATTCGCCTTCTATGCTGTAATGTTTATTATATTATTATTTTAATGTTTGAAGGGTGAACTAAACCCTAGCTTCTAATGAATGTAGGGTAGATAAAAAATAATTTTGTAAAATTTGAAAAAAAAACACAACATAGTGAACTGGGCTGGTTATATCTGCTGCATGTTAGATACCTCATGGGTCATAACCACCACACAATGGACCACACACACTGGACCACACACACTGAGCAATGACATTGTATTAAACCTAGACGAAAAATGGCATGATGAGCTGGACTCTTGTAGATTGGACGGGCCACAAATCAGAATGAGTGTAAAAAGGAAAGAGTGCCTTACAACAGGGACAATACAGATTAATAATATAATTTGGAAATTATTAGTGTCAGAAACTTTATAGTACAGGCCTATTAAATATATAATATTACATAGAAGACCTTAAGAACTCCAAAGATTTACCTGTACAATGTGTACCCATTTTCAACAATTGGATGCATGTGTCTATAGAAAAAAGGATAAAATAAACTAGGGTCTAGTAAGCCAGATAGGTTCTCAAGTGTCTGTGCCACTTGGTTCAGCTCTGTGGTGGTGGCAATGTCCAGCTGGAAGATCCTGAGGTCTTTGCACTTTAGAAACAGAGAGCCTCCCTGTGTTACACCACTGTTTGGTTTGTTCTCTTTCTTTTCTATGCATTCTATATTCTTGTGAAGTAGCTGAAAAAAAAAGTGATATCTCTGATTTATAGATTGCCAGTAGCCTTGATATAGCTACATGATTTATTACATTATAGATTAAATATTTAAGATTTTTGTTAGATACTTTTAAGTTTGTTATGTTATGAATTCCAATAAAATAAAATAAAAATTGCATAGGTACCAGCTGACCACTAAGTACTAGGTTAGCACGTAAAATTTATTTTATTTGCAATGTAATAACCCAAATCTTGGGTTAAATTATATCTACAGTGTTAAAACTGCCCAAAGTGTAGCTACAATTAAATACCAGCTTACCCATAATTCATGAACGCCTTCTTTTCTAGAACTTAAAATAAGGTGATGTCCAGTGATACACACAGTGCCATCCACGTTTTCTTGGTGCGGATATTTCAGAATTACTCCATCCAATTTATTTATATGAATAAGTTCTATAAACTCCATACCTTTTAAAAATTACAGGATCGGATTAAAAATATGCACTTTTTGTATACCGAGTACGAGTAGTAAATAAAAAAATCATAAACATGTATTTGACATTTGACGTAATTTGACGTTTTGTTGAATTTTTAATGATTTTTTTTTACTTGTGGCATCACTTGCCACACAATGCGTAGAATATTATAAGGTGTGTATTATTTATATTATCTTTACAGTACTATCACAATTAAGTGATGATAATTACCAAAGCACCAAAAGGATTTTTACTACTATCTACCATCAAATAGAAATCTCATCTGAAATGAAATATCTATTTGCTGGCAGCACAAGCAATTGATCTGTGGAAATCAAAACAATAACTTTGATCGATAAAACACTAGCTATTTTTTATTTTGGATGTATCAATTTATTCTATTAAATAAATATGTAAATATATTCTCAAAGTAATAAATATATGTATGCACCCAATATTTTCAGTGTAATATAAGTTTTGTGCGAGCGATGAGGGAAAGAGATGGAGGAGATTCTCACACTTTCACACCAATCAACATCAAAAGCGCCATCTTTCGTGAAATTACTGACTGAACCAAATGTGGTCTAACGTGCGATGGCGATGTGTGGATTTTTTCGTTCATTGAAATTTTTTGATCGCAAAACAACAGCTTTATAAAACATTACTCATATGAGTACTAAGCAGATATTACTTTGTACAGTGAATTTTGTGTGGTGTCAACAACAAGTGTGCCAAAACTACGTTTTGTTTGGTAAGTGTATATTTGTATATAAAGTAGGTATGTCAGTGTCTGGCAGGGTGGTTGGGCTTGGGTAATGACCGGTTCCCTCACTATTCAGATGTCTATAATTGTTAAAACGTATGCTGGACCTGTCTTCGTGTTAGAAACAGCGCGTTTTCTTACATTAAAAAAGGCCATGCTATAAATACCAGGTGTTTCTTTTGTCGCAGGTGATGGAGGAGAACTCTGAGGTCCACATGGAGACAGACGTTTCCTCGACAACCGAGGACGTCCCCGAGACCCAGGAGGTGACAGGGTCCCATGGCAATGTGGAGATGATTATAGTGATTGAGAAAGTTGAAGAGGACATGGATCCCGGTTTGCAAACCGATAAGGAGCCGTCCCAAATTGGTAATATAAGTAATGATGTATTGGAATCAGTAAGTAAATCGCCGCAGAAGGATTTACAGTCACAATTGTCTTATTTAAAGTCACCTGAAAAAGTTAATGAGACTCAAAAGTCCCCAAACAAGTTGGTGTCAGCTCTTAAGCTTCCGACTTCAAGTATCCAAGAAAATGAAGTACAACCTTCTGTACAAACGGAGCAAATTGAAGTTGCTGATTCTTCAAGCAAGGAGCCTTTATCTTTAGAAGATAAAAAAGGTTTAAATAAAATACAAGATGTGCTAAAACCTATTCAAAAGTCTCCTATAAAGAATGTAGAAATGCAGGAGTTAGTCACATCAAAACCTGTTCCGAAAACTGTCATAAAAGATATTCAACCACAAGAAATATATAAACAAAAATCTCCAGCAGAAGATGTGCAACGGCAAGAAATAAACAAACAAAAAACTCCCATGAAAGATATACAACCACAAGAAGTTAATAAACAAAAAACTCCCATAAAAGATATACAAATGCGAGAAGTAAGTAAACAAAAAACTCCAATAAATGATACACAACCGCAAGAAATAAATAAGCAAAATCCTACTGTAAAAGATGTACAAGGGCAAGAAATAAACAAACAAAAACCACCTGTAAAAGATGTAAAACCACAAGAACTAAGTAAGCAAACTATTATTCCAATAAAAGAGTTCACATTACCTGAAAATTCCATTATCAATGGTAAAATCCAAACGCACAATACTATGAAAGAACATATACCAATGAAACATATTGATACTCACTCATCTATAATTCCTATTGATATCACAGTGGAAAGGGAGGCATCAAATGACTCTCAAGTTGAAAGCAACATAGACCCAGCAGAAAAAGACCACAACAAGAGTATTAGTAGAGAGTTAAAATCACTAATAAACTCTGCTAAAGAGTCCAAAATTATCAGTGAATGTACACAACTGACAAGCAAAACAAGGAAGTCTAGGAGTGCTTTAGACACTTCAAGTACTGGTTTAAATACTTCTATGGACGCTGAAAAAATCCAAGGTACCAGAAGAAGCAGCAACAACTCCCAGAAGAGCAATTGTAGTGGGAAGTCTGACAAGACCATCAAACGGTCTATGAGGTCACAAAACCCGGAATTCGTAAGTAAAGTCAAACAGTTTTTGAATTCCGTCACTGGTAAGGGCCAGAGGGATTCTGATGATGAAGATGATGAGGTGGAGCAGGATGCTAAGAAAACCAACGAGAAGGCTGGTCCTGATGAGCCCAGTCCACCTGCACCTAAAATGAAAAAGACTGAAAACTTTGTGAGTTAATTTTCTTGTCTCTATTCTCAAAATAGTATAAAACAAAGGTATTTATCCTTCCTTCTGACCTACTTCATGGATTTGGCTACGAACTAGATAACTAATCACGATCTAGAGAATTCCTACTGACATATTTGTGTGTTCAATACAATAATTTAGATTCTTAAGTAGACTAGTGTTAGCTTATAGCCATAGCAGATATCTACTCATTTATATTGGATATAAATATTAGACAATTAGTTTAGTACAATAATAAACCGAAATTGTGTTGTGCCAAGCAAAGCTTAACATATGGGCTATAAACAGCAAAAGTATGAATAGCTGTCCGATAGTCTTGCTCAAACTCAAAAATGGCTCGACCGATTTAAATAATTTTTGTTTTGTTTGGTTCACTCTACTACAGGTGTGGTTTAAAAGAAAACAAAAATAGGTATTACCAAAAAAGCGTGGGGTGGAGTTGCATTGGTCAGATAGTTTATTTACAAAGTATACAACTAAGGATCAGTTGGTCTATTTTTTCATAGCATGCACTGTACCAATGCACTTGATGATTTGATATAATTTATGTAAATATTTCTTGGCCCTATATCTGAATAAAAGGAATAACTGCATCATAAGTATTATTTTCATCCATGTTACATAAATCACATTGTCTTTGTTATCAATATCCAAAGTAGAGGTTATAATTCATTCATGTTGCTTTTTTTTTATTAAAACGTTTAAACTCTTCCTGTTCCTTGCATGTAGGAGGTAGATGGAGAAATATTTTTCTTTGTATATAGATTGAATATGGGTGGTTGAATGTTGACATATAGGTAGCAAATCAAAATGGCTGCCTTATCCTTTATTGACATAATCGAAACTTCACTACAGTTATTCAATATACATATTATCATTATAAAATGGTACTGTACATGCATCATAAGGCATTCCTTTAATCATCAATTTCTGCATCCTCAATATCATAAAGTAGATAATGTCTATAGTATGTTATCTGTTTACTTCAATATTGTATTTATCACAGGTAACAGAGAAAATTCACAAATTAAGATCGGACACATACTGCTGGAGATGTCATTGGGCAGTTGAGCAAGCTGCCAATGAGAAGGCACATTCACCAATGACATGCACAGTTTGCCCACGGTCCTTCCATTTCAAATGCCTGTCAGGCAACGAGCGTAGCAAGATTAACACAGAGAAGAATTGGGTCTGCCCGGATTGTATGATTATACTGCAGGCAGAGAGCTCGGAGACCAGGTGAGTTGCAGGAACTATAATAAATACCTAGAATCATTTGTACAAGTGAATTCTGTTTACTTCGACTTACTTTCAATTATGTTACTTAGTAACTCATTCCTGCATATGAAAAGCATCACGTCTTATATCAGCCTTCAATAGTTTTAATGTGTAGCAGATTGCATAACCTAAATAATGTTATTCATTAGTTTCGCGTTAATATAACTGTCTCAGGGCGACACATACAAGTTCTGATTGCAGATACAATGTGACAATGAGTCAAAAGGAATGTAAATTCATAGTAGCAATCAATAACAAAGCACAATCATAGCTTAATTAAAGTACCTATGTACTTTAATCTACCTATGTACATGTTTGTATACCTACATACATATAATCAAGGAATTAAAGATAGTACATGTTAATATTGATGTAAATTACTTATGCAATAATATAATAATAATATCTTGGGACAATCCACACACGGTCATCTGATCCCAATCTAGGCCGAGCCTGTAATATGGAAACCAGACAACTGATACTAATACTTATATACATTTTTTTTGTAAATACATACTTAATTAGATAAATAACACCCAGGCACTTGGTGGGAATCGAACCCACAACCCATCGGTTAGCGAACAGGGTGTCTACCACTAGACTAGACCAATGGACCAGTCAAATACATCTCATATGAATTAGGTTATGCATTATAATTAGTACAAGCTAAAATAACACACCCTTTGCCTTTGATTGATTTACACACATCAAAAGTGTCTAGGGATCAAGCATTTTTGGGCAAAAAAATGGGCAGAAGAACAATGGCGTTTCGTGTGCTTTTCTGATGAGTCTCGTTTTGGTATGAGACCGGATACAAGACGTATACGACACTGGAGAACCCCTGGACGCCAACAGCGATTAAAATCCTGCCAGGAAGTCCATCCTTATAGTGGTGGAACCATCATGGTATGGGCGGGTATTTGGATCGGCGGAAGAACTGAGTTGATTTGGATCAGAGGCAACCTCAACGCTCAAATTTATGCTGAGACGATTGTATCAGACGTCATCGTTCCTCTACAAGTGCAAATCGGTCCCTTATTTCAGTTAATGCATGATAATGCACGACCGCACACCGCAAGAGTTGTAAGACAGACTCTCGCCGCAGCTAACATCAATGTCCTGCCCTGGCCTGCTCAGTCGCCAGACTTGAACCCGATTGAGCATGCATGGGATATGCTACAGAGAAGAGCTCTGCCGAATATGGAGGGTATCCAGTCGCAAGAAGACCTTTTTTTGTTGTTGCAACGAACATGGGCGGCCATTCCACAGCGTGATTTGGATGAACTCATTTTGAGTATGCCAAACCGATGTTCTTGTGTTGTTAGTGTTCGCGGTAGAAACACGGATTATTAATTGTTTAAGTTACCCAAT
Source organism: Furcula furcula (assembly GCA_911728495.1). Classification (NCBI taxonomy): domain Eukaryota; kingdom Metazoa; phylum Arthropoda; class Insecta; order Lepidoptera; family Notodontidae; genus Furcula; species Furcula furcula. The sequence goes on from OU452243.1 coordinate 22,700,312, forward strand.
AAAATTTTAAAGAAAACTGTTATTTCAGTCTTTTTTTCGAACTTTTGTGTTAGTGGTTCAAATGTCAAAAATCCCTTTATTAGGAAAATGGCAAATTTCTTTATTAATGCAAAGGTGACTTGGTTTATCGTTACTGTGACAAACGAAAACACTTTATTTGAAGAATCCTTAAAGAAAATTTTAATTAATATCAATCAGGAGAAAAGTTATTGCAAAAATATATGTTGATCCCTAGACACTTTTGATGTGTGTATTTATAATTTATATACACACACTAACATTAAAGGATACAAGAAAAATAGGAAAGAACAGTACAAAGGCAAAGCTTATTTCTAAAGAAATTTCTTCCAGCAGGCCTGCGTTGACGTATATGACTGATGCATATCAATTGGCTCAGGTTCCCAAAGTTTTTTTGCCCACTGCCCACTTCTAAAAATTTTCTAGAGCCGCTCAAAGTTTTAAATCACATCCATAGACATTCTAAAAAAATACCTTTCGCAATTACTATCATAAAATCGTAATTTTATTTCTACGTTCAAATTTACTATTGCAATCAACTGTGATCATTCATTGTGTGACTGAGGTGTTTCTCTTAGTCTGTATATAAACATAATACTTAACTCATATTTCTTTTTATTTTCCCTAGTTTTCTCTGGATCTTCTACTAACTAGACACATGGGTCTCTAAAATCCTCTAGCCTAGCGCCCACAAGGGGGCATTATTTATCGCCCACTTTGAGAAAGACTGCTCAATGATATTGATAAGGATTGTTATCACCCATCTTGTTTCCAGATCACCAGCAATGAAGAAGATTTCCCTGGGCATGCTCTGCGATCTACTGAAGCATGCATTGGAACGAATGATGGACCTGAATGGGGTAATTTGTTTAATTCTTCCCTACCCCACTGCATGTTGTCATAATTTTACGCATGGATACCGCATTTAACAAACAAGGTCTAAGATTGACAGATTATTTTTTTCTGTTTATTGTTTTTATGCAAAGTTCAACCTACATTTTCTGTTTTTTTGTGCGATTATAAGTACTTATGTTAAATAATCCTAGATTTAGGATTTAGGATTTTTGAAATTTTGTGAAAAAAATTGTAATTGCGTGGAATATTAAGGTCCAATATCGTGATTCAGTCTGTGATAATAGCATATTGCTTGAGTATTGAAAAAGCCGTCTTGAATAAGTATATCTTTAGAGTTGACAAGATTTTGCTTAGTAATCTTGTAATAATTCCTTTGTAGTTTAGTTGGTAGTAAATTATTATGTATCGCGTTGGTCGCGAATCGGCACTTTCACCGGATTAACTCACAATAAGCGACAAGACGTACAATCATTAAAATGTATGTAGCGAGCGATTCGCCGACGGGGCTCGGTGAAATGACCTTGCTAGTTATCTACGTAACTGCGCTGTCCGCAGTGTCGGGGCGAGTGACGCCCTCCTCCGTCCCTCTCTCCCACCGTTAATCGATACGACGGCGTCACTAGCGCTATCCCGCTCGCACAGCGCTAATAATAAACACGTGCGTGTGCTATATGTGTGTCATTTGTTGCGTGTGTGCTGCATTTTTCTTGGTTCACTCTGTCGTGGTTTTCTAATAGCAGAAATTCTGTTTAATAGATTGTATTGGCTGAGCGCGATAATTCGCTGAATTCGCTATAAAAAAATTATGACGTAACTTTTTTAATATAATTAAGGCCATAATAATGCCTATTGGGGCAAAGCAAAGTACGGAAACATTATTCACATAAGTACTTATTTTGCTTCCTGAATCTTATGCTCTATAAAATAATGTCGCATAAGATAACCAAATAAATCTACATACGGTAGGTATGTCGATTTCCACCTACATGTGCTAACATAAGCCTTTAGCATCAGTTAAAGAGTGGCTACACAGTTATAAACCACAGGCACTAACTTGATAAAGTGGCTATGATTCCAGGAAAAATATCGATATGTCGATATTTTATGTTTAGTAGTCTTGTGTACTACAAGAACGGTGAACGGTTAGGAACCGTTGCGCAATGCTCACCGAATAGATTCGATTCCCTAATCATAATCTTACATCGGACACTTGTTCTTTTAGTTCAGCTTGAACGATGAACAAGCAACCGTACGAAGTACTACGTGCGAAAGAGTTCGGTCCTCATCTTGCGGATGTTGTGTGTTGCCAGGGCCAAAGTTCGGTGGGGGTGGTAGCGGGGCATCTGCCGGAGATTCTTAGCACCCCCTGCTCGACCGTTACCCCGCCTGCAACAAGGCGAAGAATAGAGGCGCCACCGGGGACTGGGGGCCATTTGCAAGTCGTGTCTGTCATTGTGTGTTTAGGGGGGAGTTGCCATAATCCCCACGCAGGGGCAGGCGTCTTGGGGATCGCAGTATATATGAAGAGATGACGCTGCTGCCCGTCTTCTTGATTTCCCTTAGTCGCCTCTTACGATACACCCAACGGGAAGAGATGGGGGGATGCAATTCTAACCCGGCACCCCACGGGTATTTTATACTACACTAGCTGACCCGCGCAGCTCCGCCCGCGCTTTAATTACATTTTGCTCCCTACTCCCTTGATTTATCTCTCTCCATCTCTCTCTCTTATAAGAAAAGTCTAATTCTATGCTCTTTCTCTCCCCTCCCGCTTCGGTCCCCGTCATACTTACCCTCTTCCTCTCCCCGTTGTCCTCTCTGAACCCTCTCCCTCCTCTCTCTTCTCCCAACTTGCTCCCTCTCACTCCACCCCCCCCCCCCCCTTGCCACCTAACTCCTCCGATCACTCACTCCATCACCCTCCCCTCTCCCTCTCTTGCACCCTCCTCTCGTTCTATATATCCTCGTCAATCATGGTATCAGCGGCATAAAATATACTTTATAACCTATTCTCAGACCTACCCGCAAAATTTCATACATATCGGTTCACCCATCTGTTTAAAGACCTTGCCTTATGTTGCTTAACCTTAACCTAGCGGCATGAAATATACTTTACGACCTATTCTGAGACCTACCCGAAATGCACACAAAATTTCATACAAATCAGTTCACCCATCAATTTAATGACCTGGCCTTGTGTTGCTTAACCTTAACCTAGCGGTATGAAATATACTTTATGACCTATTCTCAGACCTACCCGATATGCACAAAATAAATCATACAAATCAGTTCACCCATCTATTTAATGACCTTACCTAACGTTGCTTAACCTTAACCCACCGGGATAAAAAGTATCCTATGTCCGTTTCCTGGTTCTAAGCTACCTCCCCACCAATTTTCAGCCAAATCGGTTCCGCAGTTCTTGAGTTATAAATAGTGTAACGAATACGACTTTCTTTTATATATATAGACCAGCTGACCCGCGAAGCTCCGCCCGCGCTTTAATTAAATTTTGCTCCCCTTTTCTCCCTACTTCCTTGATTTATCTCTCTCCATCTCTCTCTCTTATAATAAAAATCTAATTCTATGCTATTTCTCTCCCCTCCCGCTTCCGTCCCCGTCACACTTCCCCTCGTCCTCACCCCGTTGTCCTCTCTGAACCCTCTCCCTCCTCTCTCTTCTCCCAACTTGCTCCCTCTCACTCCCCCCCCCTCTTGCTCCACCTAACTCATCCGATCACTCACTCCATCACCCTCCCCTCTCCCTCTCTTGCACTCTCCTCTCGTTCTATATATCCTCGTCAATCATGGTATCAGCGGCATAAAATATACTTTATAACCTATTCTCAGACCTACCCGCAAAATTTCATACATATCGGTTCACCAGACTCTCGTGCACGTAACTCAGAGGTTCTCAGATTTTGTTGTGCAAGGCGTTGCGAACGTTCGACACTCGACTCTCGTGCGCGTACCTGAGAGTTTCTCTGATTTTGTTCAGCAAGGCGTTGTGCACGTTTAGGTGAAGATTCTCCCATACGACGTATTCTTGCTGCCCGTGCTTGAGAACTATGTTTAGAAAGTTGAGACCTGGCTCTCTTAGGCATTTTCAAATGTTTAAGAAAATGCTAATAGCGTGTAATATTCTAGCTCTGAAAAGAACTGTTGTTTAGCCCTGAAAAGAACTGTTGTTTAGCCCTGAAAAGAACTGTTGGTTAGCCCTGAAAAGAACTGTTGGTTACCCCTGAAAAAATCTGTTGGTTAGCCCTGAAAAGAACTGTTGATTAGCTCTGAGAAGAACTGTTGTTTAGCTCTGAGAAGAACTTTTGCGTAGGTGTAGTTTTAAGAAAGAAAACTAAAAAAACTCGCACGAAAATTATTAGAATTCGCGCACGAACGCTGCGTAGGGAGCCGATCTCGCGTCTGAGCCGCGCGGGTACCTTACTCATAGATCTAAACTCCCCTCCCGCATGCGCACCCCCGCCTTGGTGACGCTCACTTCGCAACGGGCCGTGCAGCAGAAATCTTTTAATTTATATGCAGTAATATTTTAATTTCGCCATAACTTCAAAACCAAATGTCCAATTTTAATCATTCACAGACCAAATATTATCTACATAAACTGTACTTAATGATGAAATAATTTATTTTGTTAAGGATTAATAGCATGAGTAAAATAAATGCGTTTAAATGTAATCCAAACAAAATTCAAGATTTTTAAATAAAAAAATGGTTGTTGGGCCTCTCTCGACATAGATACGCGCGTGTGCCGCGGACTTTTTTGTAGATATTTATAAGATCTACAATTAATTAGAACATTTTATGGTTCTATCTTTTATAGTTTAGGCAGCGTACGCAAAATAAGTAACTTTTCTGGTTGATTTTTTACACCTTGTGTCCGAAAAAACCCAAATATCTTACGGAACCCTATTTTTTCCAAAATAAAATTTAGCCTATGTTACTCGTGGATGACGTAGCTTTAGAATGGTGAAAGAATTTTTAAAAACGGTCCAGTAGTTTTTGAGCCTATTCATTACAACCAAACAAACAAAGTTTTCCTCTTTATAATATTAGTGTAGATATGCAAAATTCCTGTGACCAGCCCCAAACCATGTGATGATAATGATGATCGTTGTGTGATGATGATCTTCATCACCAAGATATGAACGAAGTTGATGATGTGTGATGATGATTTATCTTTTCATGTGTACTTATGTATACATGAAAAATACACGATGTATTTATTTCAATTTGTAAATAAAATTCGTTTATTAATCGGTTGGTAAAAGTAAACAAAAAGACTAAACTAGTTTTGAGGTTGAAAAAACGACGGATGCATCGTCAACGATTGACAACGACGTCGACAGCTAAAAACATTCTGTTTACGATATAAACTAGTCGAAACTTTAGACTGTTTTATAAACTAGTTTATCGTGGACGATATTACTAGTTTATCGTCGACGATAGACTTGTGTAGTACATGAGAGAACTATTCCTTTTCATTTTTAGTACAACACTCTTTTAGTACTTCGTCTTTCGGTATGTATTCGTAGTCTCTGGCTCTATGAACGAATAGGAATAGCTGACCAGTTATTACAGATAATAACTGGTAAGCTATTCCTATTCGTTTTTAGTACATCATTCATTTGGATTAATTTAGTACTTCGTCTTTCGCTCGAGATTTATTCGTCTCTGGTTCTGCACGAACTGGTCCGATCAGTTACTCGTTGACACACAGAACGGGACTGAATGAGCGGGAATTATATGTACTAAAAGTACTAAAATAATAAATTTTTACATTTGAAAGATTATACTAGTACGTAGCGCTCCGTTCAATGTCCGAGCAAAATAATAAATAAATCTTTATTCATTAACCAGAATGATTACAAACTTCAAAACAAGGTTGGAATCGCCTTTTAAGTGTAACACCTGTGCCAGACGATTCCGCTCTCCCATAGCCATATGTATTTATACATTTCAATAAACCTAGCAGTAAATTGTGTGTTATTGTAAATATTAACATTAACAGACAAAAAATAAAGAAAAGTTAAGTTTTTTTTTTGTATTCTGTATCTGAATGTATGTTTGCCTATTCGTGTGTGTGTTTGTGTGTAGGTGTGTGTGTGTGTGTGTGTGTGTGTGACTGTTTGTGTAGTTGTGTGAGAGAGAGAGTGTTGATATTTAACTATGTATAAGTATAAATATAATCCAAAAACGTCTCATACGAATGATTCAAATTCATGATTTTTAATTTTTATTATAGGCACTTACTACAATATAAATTACGAAGATGATTGTAATAATGTTTCTGTATCTTCATATGTTAAAGATTTTAACCAATTAGTTATCCTTAATTTACAAGTACGAGTATCCATAGGATAGATGTTTAAGATTTTATTAACTTTATTATATAAGAGGGCCGATTGTTTAATATACTGTCGTTGAGCAAAAACAGTTTTGACATTGTCTATAGTGAAAACGATATCATTCCTCCTTTTAGTTAAAATACTGGGATCAAAGACAACAGATTTATGCCTTTTCAGTACTACAAATAAAATATACAATAAATTACTTTCCATGTAAAGCTCATTTGTGGGGTACATGTACGGCTTGAAATACATCACTTATATGAGCGCCCTTTGAGCTCGTTCCACTCCCAAAATTTTTATTTTGGATGCCCCACCCCAGACAGAGACACAGTAACCTAACACAGACTGAGCTAATGCTAAATATATTCTATTCAAAAGTGATTCAGAGGCTACATATCTTAATGTTTTAAAAATCCACATTAACTTTCTTATTCTGGTAGAAACTAAATCTATATGACTGTGCCATGATAATCATTACACCTAGGTATTTAGTCGAAGCTACTTTATTAATTGTATAGCAATTGCAATTTATTTCAGGTGAATAATGACAAGTATGTAATTGAATACTAAAGTTATAGGCCGACCGTTTAACGCAGGCAGAGGAAGGGAGCGGGGGCGGGTAACGCTACACACGGAGTCAATAATCCAAAGATTTATCTCGAGATAGACATTGTTGGTAAAGAATAAAATAATAAGTATCTTTTTTTAAGTATTTATTTTTAAGTTTTACAAATATTTTATAATAGCTTCATAGGTACAAAATCATAAAACAATAATTAACTCCGTTTAAGAAATATTTAACCACAGATAAAAATTTTATAGGACTATTCGTCACTAATATTCATATCGATTCATGATCTTGTTTTCTGGCTTTAAAAAAGGAATATACATTCAGTGGCGTGCAGTCCATATAGGCAAAAAGTGTTTGCCTACCCTGTGATTTCCCCTATCAGACATATCAATATACAGTGTGCATAGTAATATTTCGTTTTCTTTTCAATTATTTCACCATTGTAATTAAACAAAAGCACACAAAATGTTTGAAATCAATGCAATCACCTATGCGCGACGAACTTATAAATTCACTGTACTATATCTACTCATAAATAGATTTCGCGCGCGGGCCACGCAAAGACACGACACGGCGGGGCCTGAATTTTCACACATTCAAAGAGATTTATTGCACACAGACTCACACCGATACACGCACCCATAAATAATCTGACTTGTATAATAGAAGAAATATCACGCACACAGACAAAGGACAGAGGCACAGAGAGACACTGCCTACCAAAAGTGACATTTCAATATAGTTTAGTCCCGATAAATATTTATGTTACGACATGAATGCTAATTTCACATGCTCAGTTGTTGCAACCGTAGAATATTTGGTAAGGTGTTCGGAAACAATTCGCGAGACGCGAGTTCGTATCCTCTTAGAATCGAAGTTACTTTTTGTAATGTTTTTTAAATTATTTAATAGAATATAAAGCGGTGTGGGTATGTACGTACTTTGCGAGAGGTCGTATTTTGCGAGAGATAATAATTTAGCTATATATATATACACACATCAAAAGTGTCTAGGGATCAAGCATTTTTAAGCGGATTTCTTGAGATTGAGATGTGGCTTTGTAATAAATTTATGATTTTATAAATTTATATGGATCCTTTTTGGTGCATTTCATAATTTGAATCAGGAACTGTGAATCAAATTCGAGTAAAAGATGAAAATCAGCTGTCAATATTTTCCCTATAAAAACATACAACGCATTGAAGACATTATTAGTGCTACTGTTTCCCTACTACTGATTAAAACCAACGTTATTATGGAGCGGCGACGTCATTTAAGCAGGGAAGAAATGCTCAGAGCCGTGGGAATGATAGAAGCTGGTTCCCGGCAACGTACTGTGGCTTTAGCTCTGAATACAAGTCAGAGTGTTATCAGTCGACTTTGGACACGTTACCGAAGCACTGGTACCGTGGCTGAGCGCCATGGAGGACGGTATCGCTGCACCACACGGAGACAAGACCGATATATTCAAATCTTAACTCGAAGAGCTCCAACAATAACTGCCATGATGTTAGCCGTGAGGCTTCATCACTCTTCAGGGAACTTAATTAGCGACCAAACAGTCAGAAACCGCTTGCATGAAGTGAACCTTCATTCCCGAAGACCGCTACGGGTACCACCTATAGCAATGCACAATCGTAGGATTCGATATCAATGGGCTCTTGAACACAGAAATTGGGCAGAAGAACAATGGCGTTTCGTGTGCTTTTCTGATGAGTCTCGTTTTGGTATGAGACCGGATACAAGACGTATACGACACTGGAGAACCCCTGGACGCCAACAGCGATTAAAATCCTGCCAGGAAGTCCATCCTTATAGTGGTGGAACCATCATGGTATGGGCGGGTATTTGGATCGGCGGAAGAACTGAGTTGATTTGGATCAGAGGCAACCTCAACGCTCAAATTTATGCTGAGACGATTGTATCAGACGTCATCGTTCCTCTACAAGTGCAAATCGGTCCCTTATTTCAGTTAATGCATGATAATGCACGACCGCACACCGCAAGAGTTGTAAGACAGACTCTCGCCGCAGCTAACATCAATGTCCTGCCCTGGCCTGCTCAGTCGCCAGACTTGAACCCGATTGAGCATGCATGGGATATGCTACAGAGAAGAGCTCTGCCGAATATGGAGGGTATCCAGTCGCAAGAAGACCTTTTTTGTTGTTGCAACGAACATGGGCGGCCATTCCACAGCGTGATTTGGATGAACTCATTTTGAGTATGCCAAACCGATGTTCTTGTGTTGTTAGTGTTCGCGGTAGAAACACGGATTATTAATTGTTTAAGTTACCCAATAAAATTTTAAAGAAAACTGTTATTTCAGTCTTTTTTTCGAACTTTTGTGTTAGTGGTTCAAATGTCAAAAATCCCTTTATTAGGAAAATGGCAAATTTCTTTATTAATGCAAAGGTGACTTGGATTATCGTTACTGTGACAAACGAAAACACTTTATTTGATGAATCCTTAAAGAAAATTTTAATTAATATCAATCAGGAGAAAAGTTATTGCACAAAAATATATGTTGATCCCTAGACACTTTTGATGTGTGTAGCTATTATGCACAAAGGGGATGAGTTGTATTGATTCAAAACAAACAACTCGTAATCATTTAGTCAATAAAATATACTCATTTGCTTTTCCTTTGTCTTCCAGACTAAGGATATGCCCCTTTTTGGATTTGTATAACTAAAAGAGGAAGTTATCTTATTTCCTGAGAGACCTAGCTGGCGGATCTTCATCAGCATTATCACACATCATCATCATCATTATTCACATCTACATCACCATTCACATATTCATCACCGTTCATCATCATCATCAAACACCATCATCGCCATTCATCATCATCAACACTATTCATATGTTTATCACCATCATCTCACATTTTCACTATTCATCATCATCATCATTCACATCCTCATCACCATTATAACACATAATCACCATTCATCATCATTCACACCATCATCACCATTCATATCTTCATCACATTTTCATCACGTGCATCACACAACTATCATCATAATCATCACCATCATCATCTATATCATCATCATTGTTCGAATTGAAGACGCCACCACCCCACGCATTTCAGCCATTTAATTATCTTGTTTTTTTTTGTTAGCTTTATTTGTTTACATACTGCGTCATACAACAATAATATTTCAAAAACTATTAAAATCACAAACGTTACATAATTAATATTCAATAATAACCTAATCCTCATGTTCTTTAACATTCATATAGGTATGCATATCTTCTAGGCTTGTTTTTGCTCGGACATTGAATGGAGCGCTACGTACTAGTATAATCTTTTAAATGTAATAATTTATTATTTTAGTACTTTTAGTACATATCATTCCCGCTCATTCAGTCCCGTTCTGAGTGTGTCAACGAGTAACTGATCGGACCAGTTCGTGCAGAACCAGAGACTACGAATAAATCTCGAGCGGAAGACGAAGTACTAAATGAATCCAAATGAATGATGTACTAAAAACGAATAGGAATAGCTGACCAGTTATTACAAAGCTAGAGACTACGAATAGTCGAATACATACTGAAAGACGAAGTACTAAAAGAGTGTTGTACTAAAAATGAAAAGGAATAGTTCTCTCATGTACTACACAAGTCTATCGTCGACGCATTTTCATTCGACAAAACAAGACCGTATATCGTCCACGATAAACTGTTTTATAAAACAGTCTAAATAGGGCTGGTGTACTCCACCAGAGTAAAAGCCCCGAAAAACAATTAAATAAAAAAAAAACAGAAAATTTTCGACTAGTTTAAATCGTAAACAGAATGTTTTTAGCTGTGGACGTCATTGTCAATCGTTGACGATGCATCCGTCGTTTTTTCAACCTCTACACTAGTTTAGTCTTCTTGTTTACTTTTACCAACCGATTAATAAACGAATTTTATTTACAAATTGAAATAAATATATCGTGTATTTTTCATGTATACATAAGTACACATTAAAAGATAAATCATTATCACACATCATCAACTTCGTTCATATCTTGGTGATGAAGATCATCATCACACAACGATCATCATTATCATCACATGGTTTGGGGCTGGTCACAGGAATTTTGTATATGTAGTATAAAATACCCGTGGGGTGCCGGGTTAGAATTGCATCCCCCCATCTCTTCCCGTTGGGTGTATCGTAAGAGGCGACTAAGGGAAATCAAGAAGACGGGCAGCAGCGTCTTTTGTTTGAGATTCATCTCGTCATATATACTGCGATCCCCAAGACGCCTGCCCCTGCGTGGGGATTATGGCAACTCCCCCCTAAACACACAATGACAGACACGACTTGCAAATGGGCCCCAGTCCCCGGCGGTTCCTCTATTCTTCGCCTTGATAGCAGGCGGGGTAACGGTCGAGCAGGGGGTGCTAAGAATCTCCGGCAGATGCCCCGCTACCACCCCCACCGAACTTTGGCCCTGGCAACACACAACATCCGCAAGATGAGGACCGGACTCTTTCGTACGTAGTACTTCGTACGGTTGCTTGTTCATCGTTCAAGCTGAACTAAAAGAACAAGTGTCCGATGTAAGATTATGATTAGGGAATCGAATCTATTCGGTGAGCACTGCGCAACGGTTCCTAACCGTTCACCGTTCTTGTAGTACACAAGACTACTAAACATAAAATATCGACATATCGATATTTTTCCTGGTATCATAGCCACTTTATCAAGTTAGTGCCTGTGGTTTATAACCGTGTAGCCAGCCTGTTAGAATCGTACCTATATCGGCGGCACGCTACAATGGCCGCCCTGACGCATGTACTTGCTGTGTCCCAAAAACTGACAACTAAAGTAGGGCCAATTTAATAGATCACATTTGATACAAATTTAACAACGTAACCTTGTAACGGCGGGCATAAAATATTATTTTTTCGAAGTTAGAACAGTACAGTTGCTTAACTTTTTTCAATTACGATTACATATTTATAGTAATAATGACAAAAGAAACTGACAGATCTCAAATGTGATATATTAAATTGGCCCTACATTAAGGAACAATTACAACATAGTTGCCAACTTCCAAGTGGCAAAGCATGATATAAAAGAAGATATAGGATTTATTTGGCTTTGCTGTGTTGATATCTATTGTTAAACTACAGTACATTTGTGACGCCTACAATACGCTTGTACAATCATTATAATTGATATAATATGTATGTATGAATATTTGGACCTGGTAATGATTGTATGCATAGTATGAACTTTATTTCGAATAGTATTGCAAGTACACAAGTTGACTGCGTAGACATAAGTTCAATGAGAGCAATATCATAAAATAACTCGCTTGGTTACTTTAAAAGGTATATTATGCAGTATTTGACTAATAAGCACAATTGTCATCAATACCCGCATTTGTTTCGTTCTACAACTGAACTCTTATAGACATATACTTACATACGAATTAACTAGGTAACGCATGAACCAAAACACGCTCAGTTCCGAGGTCGGTTCTAGTCACGCCCAGACCGCCCAGTAACAAAAGGATGACCAAATCGAAATTACAAGATTAGTACAAAATGCACAAAGGAGTATAGACTGATTGAAATGAAAACTAAAACTTATTACTTAAATAATATTTATCAATTAATATTGCCAGCCGGTTAAAAGCCATCGATATACTATACCAACTAGATTAGCTGTCATGAACAAAATGACATCGAAAATGTGGTCGCGGTTACATATTATACTTACACAACTATACACGTACACGCAAAACAATAATATGTTCATATAAAAAGATAACTTACATACTATAAAATAAGGTTCAATAATAATTGCAGACAATTGAGCGACAGCCGTCTCCGTAGCTCTTATTTTCGTGACCACTTTTCGGGTCGTGACAGCAAATCTAGTTGGTATAGTATATCGATGTTAAAAGCCATAAAAAAACATTTCTAGCACCAGACAGTAGTGACTTAGGTTAACTTTTAAAAGATGGGTAATTTAAGGAAAATAAAAATGTATTTAACTAAAAATTAGCTCTTTTCTTAAGTTTGCCATATGCTATTACTTACTGGAATTTCATCTACTGGTGACACTTATACTTATTTAGTGTGGTTTTTTTTAAATAAATTAGATTCCTGGCTAGGAATATCGATTTTTCAAAAATTGTGCAAATTTAGTGTTCATCAGATTCGGGCCTGTGATTCCATTTTAAAAATTTAACCTGTATACTAAAGTGCGTTTCACGAAAGTGTTCCCTTCGTGTTTAAGTTGTTCATTTTGACACAGGCGATCGTCTCTGACAAACAGGTTGTCGGAGACGATCGCCTGTGTCAAAATGTTTTTGTTTTATCCACATTATTCTCTAATTAAACCACAAAATCATGCTTAATACATTGAGAAGTAGTGAAAGATAACTAATTATGAAGATGAAAAGGTTTTGTGCGCTTGAAAATCTCACCAAAGGACTTTAATTCCCTTCGAACAAGTACGATCCTGAGTTGCCGCCATTTCAGGTAGGTAAAATAATGTTACCAGGGTCCATGTTTTAATTCCATGTTTTCCCAAGATCACTAATTATGAAATTAATTATGTACTTATTTCAAATAAGCTTAGCGCTAGCACTTTTGAATGTCATTATGATCAGGCCCTCATTAATGGTCAAAGTGAATAGGACTCATTAAAACAAATAAAACGAGTCCAAACTCGATAGGTTTACTAGTAGCCATTCCAGGGTTCCATTACCCACCTCCCAGCTCCATCATCAGGTCCTCAATATTGGGCAAAATCAACAGAACTGTTTAAAACAAATTAAACGAGCCCAAACTCGATAGGTTTACTAGTAGCCATTCCAGGGTTCCATTACCCACCTCCCAGCTCCATCATCAGGTCCTCAATATTGGGCAAAATCAACAGAACTGTTTAAAACAAATTATACGAGCCCAAACTCGATAGGTTTACTAAGCCATTCCAGGTTTCAGTCATCCACCTTCTCCAGTTCCATCATCAGGTCCTCAATATTGGGCAAAATCAACAGAACTGTTTAAAACAAATAAAACGAATCCAAACTCGATAGGTTTACTAGTAGCCATTCCAGGGTTCCATTACCCACCTCCCAGCTCCATCATCAGGTCCTCAATATTGGGCAAAATCAACAGAACTGTTTAAAACAAATTAAACGAGCCCAAACTCGATAGGTTTACTAGTAGCCATTCCAGGGTTCCGTCACCCACCTTCCAGCTCAATCATCGGGGCCTCCAATATTGCAAAAAGTCAATAGAACTGCTTAAAACAAATAAAACGAGCCCAAACTCGATAGGTTTACTAGTAGCTATTCCAGGGTTCCGTCACCCAGCTTCTCCAGTTCCATCATCAGGTCCTCATTAGTGGTCAAAGTGAATAGAACACATGAAAACAAATCAAATGAATCCAAACTCTATGAGTTTACTAGTAGCCATCCAAGGGTTCTCTTATCCACCTCCATCCATCTCCAAAGCTTCATCATCAGACAAGCTCGATCATACCATATTATTGTATTGTCACGGGTCCATGTGCGCAAAGTTTCAAATTATTCGAATGTGTAGAAGTGGGTGAAAATGGAGTCGCAAGATTCCATTACCATCATATTATTATACTTAAAGGTGAAGCTAATAAAAGCGTGTTTAAAACGTTTTTTTTTTACTTACTAGTTTTGAGTTCATAATTTGAATATTACGTTATAAGTGTAGATAAATTGCATAGATTTAGATTTTTTTTTTACTACATAAATACGTTCAAGTTCGATTTGTATACCATCTCTTTGGTCGGTAATCGCGTAGGCCGCAATGTCTAGTAGGCCGCGATACATTGTCTTTGGTGGGACGTTGTACGCACGCATGCGCATAGGAGATAATTGAATTAATTGAGCGCCAAAATATAACCTGTTTTTTATTGGTGTTTTAAAATTGTGTTCAAGCAAAATGTCTGATAATAGCATCGATACTGAGGTAAATTTGACTCAACCTGACATTTTAGAAGCAGTAACAAAAAATAACAATAATCTCTTGCCGGAAAAATCAAGAAAAGCTTACGAAAAATCTTATCAAGATTTCATGGATTGGAAAATGCATAAAAAAACTACATCATTTTCTGAAAATGTCTTATTAGCCTACTTTCAAGACTTATCAGAAAAATTTAAGTGTTCATCCTTATGGTCTAAATATTCTATGATTAAAAGTACACTGAGTGTTTACAAGGGAATTGATATTACTAAATATTCAAAGCTGATTGCATTCCTAAAACGTAAATCGCAAGGATTTATAGGAAAGAAATCCAAGACATTTTCACCTGAACAGATAAATGCCTTCCTAAATGAAGCGCCCGATAAATTATATCTTGCAACGAAGGTACCTACTTATATTATTCGTTATTTATTAGGTATATTATTAGTATAAATTTTCGTAATATTGGCTACACATGCACAACCCCCGACCAAAAATGAGTGGAATTATAATTTTACCGTCTATGTCGGGGTGTCTGTCTGTCTGTCTGTCTGTGGCATCGTAGCGCTCTAACCAGCGGATTTGAACGTGTTTTTTTTTATTTGGAAGCTGGCTGATTGAACAAGATGGTTCTTAGCTTTGTTTCATGAGAATCGGTCCAGCCGTTTGAATACCATCAGCTCTTACCCGAGTCGAGGTAGGGATATTTCATATACAATATACAGTTTTCATTACTTCTAATGATCTGAAATTTAGAACATAATACGTAAATCCGATGTAACCAAATAAAATTGTAACCTCCACCAGGGTCTGATGATGATCAGCAAGACCGCTGATCATGACAGGATCTCGGCCCCAATAAACGTAGACCCATCGAGTTTGGGCTCGTTGGATAGCTCTCGATGATAAGTTGGTAGAAGAATGATGATTAAGGTCTGATAATGGAGCAGGATGGTGGTCAAGGGATATCTGCTCCAATAAACCTAGACCCACCGCACGTGTTCTCGTTGCCTGGGTCTCGACAAGGAGTTGCCAGAAAAATGGTGATCAGGGTCTGATGATGGAGCAGGATGGTGGTCACGGGATCTCTGCACCAATAAACGTAGACCTACTGAATTTGGACTCGTTGGGTAGGTCTCGACGAATAGTTGCAAGAAAAATGGTGATCAGGGTTTGATGATGGAGCAGGACGGTGGTCACGGGATCCCTGCACCAATAAACGTAGACCTACCGAATTTGGACTCGTTGGGTAGGTCTCGACGAGTAGTTGCAAGAAAAATGGTGATCAGGGTCTGATGTTGGAGCAGACGGTGGTCACGGGATCTCTGCACCAATAAACGTAGACCTACCGAATTTGGACTCATTGTAGGTCTCTACGAGTAGTTGCTAGAAAAATGGTGATCAGGGTCTGATGATGGAGCAGGACGGTGGTCACGGGATCTCTGCACCATAAACGTAGACCTACTGAATTTGGACTCGTTGGGTAGGTATCGACGAGTAGTTGCTAGAAAAATGGTGGTCAGGGTCTGATGATGGTGCAGGATGGCGGTCACGGCATCTCTGCACCAATAAACGTTGAACCACTGAATTTGCACTCGTTAGATAGGTCGCTACGAGTACCTACTTAGTAGGTAGAAAAATGATCAGAGTCTGGATGGAAGCAAGCAGAAGGTGGTAACAGGAACTCGGCTCCATTAAATGTAGGACCCACCGACTTTTAAATCTTGAAGAGTATTTAATAGACAGATACTGGTCAGGGTCTGATAATGGCGCAAGAAAGTCATTTAAGAGTTCTTTCACCAATACCGTACTTTTTAAATTTATAATTGTAGCTTATCTATTTCAGTATTTATCTTAGTTTGAACATAAATTGTTACAGATTGTAGTCATTTTTGGAATAATGGGTGCTTGCCGAAGACAGGAATTGTACAATATTCAATTCAAAGATGTGGAAGATTTTAAAACAATGATTTTAGTTAAAATTTTCAACAAGAAAGCCAAGATAGACCGCTCATTCACGATAACGGGCAAATATTACGAAATGTGTAAAAAATACATAGAGCTACGTCCAAATTCCTGTACTGATCCGTGTTTCTTTTTAAATTATATTTCTGGAAAATGCACTTTACAGAGAATTGGCATTAATAAATTTGGAAAGTTAGGCAAGATTGTAGCCAATTATCTTCATCTTCGCAATCCCGAATTGTATACAGGACACTGTTTTCGTAGAACTTCTGCAAACTTGTTAATTGACTCTGGCGGTGATATAACAGCATTGAAACTTCATGGTGCAGGGAAATCGGCAGCAGTAGCGGAAAATGATTTTGTGACAAATAAAATCTCTATATCTAATTCTATAGTAAATACTATAGAAAACAAGAAACGAGAAGTAAATATTAATGTGCCAGCCACTACAATAAGTCCCTCTAATACCTGCCCAATTCAGATTCAGTTCCACAATTGTAATATTCGAAATGTCAACAATTACTTGCAATAATAAATAATGTTACTATTTTTTAAACTTTGTTCTTTTAACTATTACATGAGATAGTTAAAGTAGTGTATGAAACTGCAAATAATAGTTATTAAAACACTCGTGTGATACTATTACAAACACACACACACATAACCTAATACTATGCAGCAGTTTCATAAACTACTATTTTGCAACTGTATTTTTTAATGTTTTTTTTTTAATTCCGGTTCCAGGTGGAACCCTTCATGCAGCCGGTGGATCGGTCCGCGTTCCCGGACTATGACAAGTACGTGGTACATCCGATGGATCTTACGCTGATGAAGGATAACATTGCCGAGGGTCTGTACGGCAGCACGGAGGCGTTCCTGGCCGACGCGCAATGGATACTGCACAACAGTATTATATTCAATACATGTAAGTATTTAAAACTAGAAACACTAATTGTCCTCGGAGTCTGTAGTGTGGTTAGTTTAGATCACATCTGTAGAATCTAGTGAAATCATCAGGTTTAAAACTAATCTTATTGCAATGTGGAATTCGATTCTAATACTTATAATTTGCTGATACATGCAATGCATACGGGCCGAGGATAAATCGACTTCAAAAGATATTTTTAATTTTGATTGTTTTAATAGAATTTAACCATGTGGACCTGGCTATAGAGTTCCATTTGGAGCAATGCTCGAATAGGTAGTGGGGGACCCAGTAGTCTTAATAGCTGCACTTACACGACAAGCATTTTCAATCGCATATACTAGTGATACGGAGTGCGCAAGTTTGAACGCGGGAAATATCGCACGCACAATCCCTTATAACTGTCTGGTTGATCTTTATACTGTCGCTATTTCCCGCTCATACGTGTCATCATCAGCTGGAAGAAGTCCACTGTGGAACATAGGCCACTCCCTTACAACGCCACAATGAACAATTTGGCTATTTGCATCCACCGGTTACCTGCGACGCGCACAATGTCGTCTGTCTACTTTGTGGGAGGCCTGTCTACGCTGCGTCGTCATCGGTTATCGGTTCTTCGAGCGCTGTGGCCTGCCCACTGCCCCTTCACCTTGCAGATTCTGAGAGCTGTGTCGGTGACCTTAGTTCTTCGGCGAATCTCCACATTTCGGATTCTGTCGTTCAAATAAACTCCGAGCATAGTTCTCATACGTGTAAGGTCTGTAAATCCGGCGCTGGTACCTTCAAGCATAGAGTTTATATATTAAGAATAGAGTACGCGTTTGTCTATGGGCACCATTAAACAAAGCGTAGGCAGATTTTCCTCTAAGAGGCAGGTGAATTGAAGTTATATTATAAGAGTTATATTCATATGTAAGTGATAAGTAGTGATGGGTTTGATCTGTCACGGGCCGATAATGTCGATAAATACAGCTGACGGTTTAGTACCTATTGTCGTGTACCTGATATTTATGTATTTTAATTTTCTTACTCGTGGCTACATGTTCTTACTTGAATTAAGCATTCTATAGTACTGGTCTCTCTCTCCAACTTAAGAGCTGTGTTCTTGTCGGTGAAGCAATTTCCAATCCGATCTATTATATGCCTTCATTTTGACCTCCTGATACGACACTCCACCCACTTTTTCTACTATCTGCTTCATGAAACTTCGCCTTGGTCTTCCTCTTCCCCTTTTACCTTCTATTTTACCTTCCACTATAGTTTTAAAGAAGGTGTCGTGTCGTATCAAGTGGCCAATCATCTCTCCTCTCCTATTCTCAATAGATTTTAAAATTTCTCTTTCTTCATTAACCAATTCCAAAACTCGTTCGTCTTCCTTTCTGTCCAACTTATTCCCTTATGTCAACTTATTCTTATATGGTACTGGTACTGATGCATATTGTAAGCCTGAAGCCATCAAGTAATGTGTGCGTTATCGGTGCGGCAGTGCAGTCGAAGCTGACGGGCGGTGCTCGCGCGTTGGTTCGCTCCTGTCGCGCTGAAGTGGCCGCCATCGAGGCGTGCCCCGAGTGCTACGCGGGGGCCCACGCGCGCCGAGCCACCTGGTTCACAGACGTGTGCTCCACGCCGCACATACTGCTCTGGGCCAAGCTGAAAGGTACGTGTACATCGACGCGTACCTCGATTAGTAACAACGCTACTTTTCCTGCAATTCTTCTATTTTAGGCCCAAGTGCACCGACAAAAAACGTCCGTTTATTTTAGCAAAGAATCAATTATCTATTTTTCAACACCACCATAACCCCGGTTATGGACCCTTAACAGTTCATTATCTTAACCTAGCTCGACACCCCCGGTCACCGCTAAAATAAACAGACGTCTTTTTTCGGTGCACTTGGGCCTTAATCTCCATATAAATCTCCATAAAATGAGAGTGTTGTTTTCATTTATCCGAAGTGTTTTCAATCTTCATTACTGACAATTGAATTTTGAATTTGAATTAAATATCATTACTGTGCTATGAATGTATCTGGAAAAAACTCTTTGTATGAATTAATATGAAACCACGCTCATTGGACCATTCCATCAGCGGCCAACACCGTAGCTTGGTTTTACCGGCGCTTACCAGAAATTCAACGACATCAAATTCACGAGCATTGTATGCGACGTTGCCTACGTGAATTTTTGCCGTCCTGTTCATTGTCACGGCCGGTGACAGAACTGTCTACGGGGCGTGATTTAAATTCGTATTAATTCATACAAATAGTTTTTGTCTGATACGTTCCTAGCTAGGTTATGGTTAGATCTGGTGTACTGCGCATTCGCCTTTAAGAATTACGTCATCTGTCCTCTAATATTTTTTTATATATGGATGTACCATAGCAATATTTTCTTCAAATCAATAAATATTAATTGGCAGGCTTCCCATACTGGCCGGCCAAGGGAATGTCTGTGAGTAGTGCGGGCCACGTGGACGTGCGGTTCTTCGGCGCTCACGACCGCGCCTGGGTGCCGGCCAAAGACTGCTTTCTATTCTCCGAGAAAGACCCCAACAACTTCAGAAATAAACGCCAGGACATACTCGACAGTATGCAGGTAAGCATTATTTTGGTAAAAACAATAACACAAAGAGTCGCTAAACTGGCGGATGATAGACCTTGATTCGTCCATTGATTAGCCAGCGGGCCTAAAAAGGCCACAAAAAGCGTTTCATCGAATTGGAATTCGTATTCTGCATTCCCAGCGGATCCTTCGCAATACCTGTAATTTTCGTAAAATGGTAACACATTTTAGCTGAATAATTCATTTATTAGCACTCATATTTTGGGGTTAATGCTGCCATACGAAAAAAAATTCAACCGTACATTAATCATGACTCACCGAAAGTAATTCAATATACGGTCAGGGCCGAATTTGATGGTTGAGTCTTATACAACGAATGAACGCAAAACCTGAAACTAGTTTGTTCATTATCGAAGGCAGAATTGAATACACCACTTATAAACTATTTTAATCTTCTTCTTCTATACTATAATAAAACACAAAGAGCACTTTTTCTGTACATTGAATATTTTTCCAAAAAGAGATGTTTCAAAATGTAGGGAGCCTGGGCTAGGACTTTGTACACTATACTCTAAAATAGGGAAACACGCATAAAACAGTTTTTAACTGTCCATTTACTTTAATTTGGCTTTATTTGCTTGTAAAACTTAAGAATTGTTACTTAAAATTGCAACACATAACATAAAACTGGCATGGCGGAAAAGTGTCACTGTCATGTGTGATTTTTACTATCAATGGCGTTATAAGTATTTTTATTAGAGTACTCTTTGTATTTTTGTTTCTATTTGCTCATACATCATTTTAATAATTAAAATATCAATGTTAATCAATTCACTACATACAATACATGCACACAACCAACGGTGACAAGTGTGACAGCAGCAGTAGCTATTGACAGCTGGCTGGCTGACAGTTCAATTCGACATCAGTGAGAGGCCATCTTAGGACGCCATGTTGAATATAGATATAAAATAAATGATAATTATAATTAAAATTACAACAATAATAGTAATTTAAACGAAATATTTATATTTTTCTCGGATTCTATGGATTTTTCTCGATTTTTTGAGGTGGTGTACATATTCCTAGCCCATTTTGCAAAAACTCCTTTCTATGTATAAATACTACTATACTACTAATACTATAATATCGACATACAGGCCAAAACCAATTTTAATAGAACTCACTGGGCTAAGCAGTGGAACACTACTTGCACATATTACCAAATAATTTCCTTTTTATGTAAATAGGGTAATTTTAAACTGACCAGTTAAATAATAAGATATGTATTATTACGCTAAATACAAGAGGGACTGAGCAGACATTTAGTTTGCATAAGGTACGGTATTTCGCCGAGTTGCGTAAACGTTCCCGAGTGGTTACGAAAGCATTTTGAAAGCGCCATAGGTCTCAGGTTCGAATCCGACGCGGGATTTTTTTAAACAAGTACTTTTCTTTATTATTTTAATATTTTATTTTTAAATAGTTTACATATTATTTACAATTTTACGCAAGATGGTGGTTTCAAGTTATTGATGATCGTCATAGTGTTAAAAAATATAATAGTAGTAAAATCTCAAACCTCTGTATGGTATGAGATTTTAAGGAACTATTATATTTACCTACTTACGTATTACGTTGATGTGATAGACATCGTAATCTTTGAAGTATATCTTGACATTCAAAATATAATAATACAAATATAAGAAGTTAATGCCCACTTAAACATAAGATTCATCAATATATAAGATTAAAGCTCTTTTGGAACGTTGGGGGTCTGAGCCCTAGACTAGACGTCCATTCAATACGGCGGCGACTCCGAGGAAGGCGGCGGGGTTGCAACCATCGTTCCCGTGAGCACCGGCTCACGTTCCGGGGAGATGCTATCTACACTAGAAGTGTAATCAATAAGAAATACTTACTTATGGGGAGAGAAAGGGGGAGAGGGGTTGAGAGAAAGGGGAAAGAGGAGGGTTGTGCGAGATGTGGTGAGCGATAGGGGGGAGTGAAGGTCAGCTAGGTGGGAGGGGGGTTTAAAGAGGGGCAGGGAGCGAGGTGGACGGGGGAGGGGGAGAGAGAGAGCATAGGCTTCGATTTTTTTAAGAGAGAGGCAGAGAGATAGATAGAGAAATAAATCAAGGGATGAGGGAACCAAATGGGAGAGAGGGGAGAGAGTAAATGAATGAGAAGGCGAGAAAATGTTGAATATTTAACCAGAAACTGGAGCATTGTTAATGTAGGAAATAAAAGCGCAGGCGGAGCTGCACGGGTCAGCTAGTTTTTACTATAGTTCTATTTATTTATAATCCAAATCTAGTTCAAAAGGTTATTGATCTCTAAAGTGAGCATATGACACAATATTAAAAACAGACAAATATCATCGACGATAATTCATGAAAATAAGTTGTAAAAGTGTGCTAAATTAATATTTAAAAATAAAATTGAGTGGTTCAGGAATTGTCATAATTTACAATGTCATATTTACTTTTAAAAAATATTTACTTATTTCAGGAAGCGGAACAGCACATTCGAAACATATCTCGGAAGTATGGTAAATTCGTATACCCACCGTTCAAAACACAATTTGAACCCACCAAACTGACTGAGCAACTTAAAATGATGGTGAGTCCTTAGCTATATTTTTACAGTCTGAGCACACCGTTTGCGTTTGCGTGTCATGTGGTAGTGACACCGCGTACATGCGCGTGCGGGTTCGAACTTGCTTGGTATTCCTTATTGGAAATGTCATTGAAGACAACGTCATTACTACACAAGATGTTGCGTATCAACGCAACCTGTTCGTCTCAGTCTACGTGCACGTATACGTTACGCAAGCGGTGTGCCATGTCTCATAAAGTTTCAGACATTACAACGTCATAGTACTATCGCGGACACGAACGGTGTACCAGTTTTCAATCAAAATCGTTTGAACAACGTTACTTTCCCCGCCCGCGGGTTATTTGAACACATAAACCCTAAAGGGCGTGCATGCGATTGTCGTCCTAAAGGTGGTAGACCGTTCGTGACCGCGGCAGTACATGCTCATGCACGATACGCATTTGGTGGGCCGTGGCCTTTGACCTCAGACTGAAATAAAACGGCATTACACCCCTTCTTTTGACGCCAGTGGCGTAGCATGCCTTAGACGGGCCCTGTATCTATTTTTTTTGGGTGGCCCAAATGAAGATAGGCCTACGGCCTAAGTCCTCATTTACGGAGGCGCGTCGCGTGTGGCGTGGCGTCTCGCATCTCTCTCTCACTCCTAAAACGCCATATGTTTTGACTCGGTGCGGGCCCATCGATACGCGTGACACCCCGCGCCTCCGTAAACGAGGCCTAAGAGTTTAAGTGAGATTTTAACATCTTACGAAGTTTTGCATTCGGAGCCTCTTTAGTTTGGGGACCCCGTATAATTGATACGGCGGTAGCTACGCCCCTGCGCATATGATGTCTGTCTTTGGCTCAGTGAATCCCAAACGAACAGAACTAAATGAGTTTTTCTGTTATATGATTGCTTGCTTAATCAATACTGTACTTACGCTCTTAGATGATATTTTCAGCTGTTTTTAAATGCGTCTTTTTCTGTTAATTGAAATTTTAATTCTCTTTTAATCTCCTTTTGATATACAATCTTAATAATATCGTAGATACCATCATTCGAGGGAGAAGTAAGGTCGGCGTTGAAAGACAAAGCGACTGTCGCGTCGCCCGCTCCCCCTACAAAGAAGAGGCGGTCTAATTCCAAGAGTTCTAAGGAATCTCTCAATGACGGGTCAGTATCATATTATAATCGTCGGCACGTAACTTGGCAAGGTTTTGGTGTAGTGGGGGAAAGTTCACGCAAGTGCACTTAGTTGCAACAAAACATGGTCAGTAATAATATTGTTACGTGCGGGTGGGTAATTAAATGCCGATTAACGTAAAAGAAGATTTTATTCAACGTACACTCAACTGTATACACTATACACCAGTGGCGAAGGGTCAATTTTTGTAAGGGGTAAGCCGGTCCGGTACACCCAGGACATTTTCATTATATTTCTGTAATGTTCTACTTTGCTGATAGCAACATGATATTATATCTTTGAAAAGTTAAAATCTGTCAATCACGAGCGATTCTAAACTAGATTAGGAAAAAAATAGGTAGGCAAGGAAAAAATACCATTTTATTTAATTTAAAAGCCAGTGATTAGGTCCACTGCACCACCAAGGCTACATAATATGTAGCCTTGGTGGTGCAGCGGACATATTATGTATAGGTAGGTAACTAGAAATTAAGAATACGAATATGCTAAATTAAATTACTTTACTACGATAAATCTAATCGATATATGACCTAAAATTACTCATATCAATGAAATGATCTAACGCAATAACATGTAGGTACAATGCACACTACACACAATGAACAGCTCTCCCAAAAAAACGCTTCAAGGTCAGGGCTCAGAGTTTCATGAAATGTAACTCTCAAGTCCAGGTAGTATGTATACATAATATTGCAATTGCAAGAATAAAAGATGCGAAGTTGCGAAGGTATTGTTCGTTTCATTATCGAATATCATTAAACAGTAATTTACGATGTTAGCGTGATTTACATTATGAACAGCGCCATCTATCGGTGAAATTGGACACACAATCACTTTTAGAAATTTTATATTATTTAACATAATAAACAAAACTTTAAACAACCATAGAATCTATTAGATTCTAATTATATTATAATATTTAGTAGAATTAAATTATCATGTATCGTATATGCGATACAAAATAAATATCAACGAAGACGAAAGAATATAGTCGATCGAAATATGCGTACGCAATACTACACTCTATTTCGTTCTTATACATGTCATTTTTCTATCCATTAACATAACCACGCCCCATTATAACCCGGTGGTCAGCGGCTTGCCGTCGTTCCTATACTAAGCGAGTGATGCGTCTGCGCGGGAACGTTTTCGGTACTGATTTTACATGGTACTTGCGCATGCAATTCCTAATCTTGCGAGCGGCTTGCCGCGCCGCGACTTGCGCGCGGTTGAAGTGAATGAAAAGTTTAAGTTTTTGCTATTAATAAAAATGTATTATAAGGCGATTTTTAGATTAATTTTATTTGATGGTGTATTAAATACCTATGGGTTTAACGTTATGTTAGTAAATAAATGTCTTATTAGATCGCCGTAACAAACGCCTGTTTTCAAAGGGAAGCCGGTAGGAATCGAGTTATATGGAGCCTTCGCCACTGCTATACACGCAGTATACACACAAGGCACAGTAGTCCGAGTCGCACAGTACTACTCAGTAGTCCAAAGTCTTCGCAAGGGTCGCTGGTACAATTCTCTTCGATCGCTTCCTTAAGATGTTTCCGCTGTCGCTTGTAAACACAAACTGTCTGGGCGCCTCTATGCGTCGGCTTATATACCTAAATTAACAGAGGGGTGGAACTCTCTCGAATGTAGTCGTAAGTACTTGTATAGTCTAGTACTTTCGAGCCGATACAATAGCGGCGTGACCTTCGAGAATGAACTAACAATAGGCGGGGGCAGTGACCCGTGAGCGAGCGTGTAGGTAGGTACGTAAGTACCTACTTGCCGAATTGGAGGGAACCACTTTCTATTGAGAATTCGAGATCTTTCGGTACGAATCGATAGTAGACCTATAGACTAACAATGCGTTTTGAGATCTTTGCAATTAAGTAATAATTAACGGAGTAATTAACATTTTTATCTCCCGGTCGTAACAATATATTGCAATTTTATTGCTATATTTTTAGTCATGTCATAAAAAGAAGAAAAACATAGGAATTATTGAAATATAATAAAGCGTAATAAATGGCGAAATTCATAAAGTTAAACTTAGAAATGTAATTTAAAATAAAATATTGTGAGAAAATAATTACTGATTTAATGCTTGGCGGCTGGTGGGTTGTAGGATGAAAAGTCGGAATCTACTGACATTTTCAAGAACTTGTAACAAATACTTAACAAAAACAAACTGAACTATTTTAGGGCACGCAAGTGTACTCGGGAGCGAACGGAACGTACACGACTTGCGGGGAGCAAGGCTCGACCGGCTAGCCGCGCCCGGAACGATGTTACCTTGTTTCCCGCGTCCCGCTTGATAACCAAAGAGACCTAAAAAATGTCTTCTGCGCATCTAACGAATCTTGCCAAGTTACGTGCCGGTGGCTGTAAACACTAGTTCAAATTTATTTACTAGCGATTGCAACTTTATTTTGCGGTCGAAAAATACTGCAACGCCCTTCGCGTTGCAGTCGCGTTACAGTCAGCAAAAGCGAATTGGTAATACAATTTTTATTTGCTGCCACGCCAAGTTGACATTGTACGTATACTGACGTATTTAGCTGCAATTAATTTTGTTATGGGTATATTATTAAGAAAGGTAACTGATTAATATATTTTTGGAATTGAATTACAGTGATATCAGTGAAAGTGAAGACGCGTCCGCGGTGTCGTCGCGCAAAATGGCTGATGGAGCTGAAATAGCGCGGGAAGAGGAGGATTCGATGGCAACACCGGAGAAGTAAAAAATAATATTTTTCATATCTAGAACACCAAACTTATCTATTTCTTTTCCTTGTTGCAATAAAAATAGTTTGATTATTTTCAATATGACTTTGGTTAATGGAAACCTCTCCCTTCTAAGGGGGAGGCCTTTATTGAGCAAAAGACTTCTTTCGGCAGCTGCTGATGCTGAAATGGTAATTTCGAGAGTTTTTTAGGTATACAATGGGGAAGTTGCACATTTTTTTTTGTTTTTTTGTGTATAATAGAGATTTTTGACTCACTTACACCCATATCCTTAGTCGTTTCCTCCAGATTTCCTCGACTCGACTCGACCTCACTCAAACAAAATCGTATTCATAGTTGTTAAAAATCTCCTCCACTTGAGGTATTCCTCACTCGAGGTGAGGTTGAGTCGAGGAAAGAACTGTCAAACTTAAGGTAGCTCGCGACCTACCTTGAGGCGTCCTCAAGCCCAGGAAGTGCCGCTAAACTAGAATTTGAGATATTTATTTAGGTTAAAATGGTACTGTTATGAATATCAGTGTTTATCTTTATCTATATGATGATCCTTAGGCACACGAACACTAATCGCCTTCGCATTTATTTATATTTATGTCATCGTCTGCAATTTTCAAATAAATTTTTTCAGCTGTGAAGAAAAATCGAAAAGAATCCGCTTACGCAACAGGTTCCGATTGTGAACACCATTTAATTATATAGACAAAAGATTTGTTAGGTGCTTCTATCTATGGTAGGTACCTACGCTGCTGACATCTTGTCGCGCGCGGTAGTAACTAAATACCGCGAAGTCAAATTTAGATTTTTTTGTTTATTTCTCTTACTAATTTCTACTTAAATTCGTTTTATAATTTCTAAACTACTTGGCCAACTCATCAATACACTGTGAATTTAATTAAAATAAACACAAATAAGATTAAATGGTCAACCATGTTGGCCAATCTAACAACAAAAATCACCTCGAAATGATGACGTCTCTCCTCCACTCATCTTCAGTGGAGGAAACTCGAAATATGCTCGAGAATCGATTAAGAATGCCGTTTTGGAGGTTCTTTCGAGGCGTCCTCAGTCGAGTTTGAGTGGAGGAATATTCGAGGAAACGACTAAGAATATGGGTGTTAGAGATACCAAAAAGTTAAAATATGCACAAATTATTTAGACATTGCAAAGCAAAAGTTGTTCCCCATTTAGTGCCGTGACGAGTGAGATACTATACATATAGGTTATACTATACTCGCTGTTTTATAGACAGCAGTTTTATAGAAATTCGTTTTACATTATTTTTTTTCGTATATTCATTTCATAAAATAATCGTTACGCAGATTACTTACTTTGAAAAAAATTAAATCACAGGATTTTGTTACAAGTAAAATTTAATGTTTCGATATTCTTAACAAATAGAATTACAAATGAAACATTATTTATTCTGATAGTGTTCCAGTATATCTGACACTACGATGCTTACTGCCTGGACCGTCCTGGACGGTTGATACACTATAGCTCCAGCAGTACCTAACTGTACCGTTTTGCCTACAAAACAGTAAAAAGTACGGCTGTTTCTTACCGTTAATCCAATTTACACACTACAATTCGAGTCCAGACGGGGCAATTCGATATAAGCGAGATGGTAAATTGGATAATTTATAGGGTTTTCTAGGAGTTTGTGATAGATTTCTGAGTCAACCAGACCAAGCCAATCAATTGTATGGTGCAGCTAGTTTAGGTTATACCTATTACTTGGAAGTGCTCCTTCAAAGTCTGTTTAGATTAACTGGCGTAATATAATTGTTTTTCCTTACAGAAACAACATCAGTATAGATATAGCTACTTTAGAAAACAAAGGGTCTGAATCGTCGAGAAAACGGCGACGCTCGGATCTCGAGGAGGCCGTTATTACCATTATTGAAAAAAGCAGTTTGGCCGAGAAAAGAAAACGTGTCGATGAAGAAAAAGCAGCTGAAAAGAAAACCGAATCGCAAGAATCTACCAGTAGCAAAGATATTCAAAAACGGAAGGTCACCGAAAACCATAAAGATGTTGAAATGATTGATGTAAATAAGGTTACGTCGCCTGAAGCCAAAGACAATGAACCGTCCAGTAATACAAGTGAAAAGGACAAGAAAGATGAAAAGAAAATAAACTCCAGAGTTACGCCAATCAAAATAGCATTCGTTCAAAAAGATAAGAAAAACACATCCAAAGCCAAAGAAGCTAAAATTATCTCCGCTAATAAAGAAACTGCTAAAAATACTACTCCCAACAAAGACAATGGAAAAGTAAATAAAGAAGATACCCCGAAAAGTGCGCCTAAAGATGACAAAATTACACCACAGCATCAGAAAACAGAAAAATCCGATAGAAGTGCTAATTCAACACCAAGAGACGATAAATTAAAATCAGAGAAGCGTAGAAACTCCAAAAGCAATAAATCGTTAAACCAAAGTAATGGAAAAGATAAAAATGTCGGATCGTTAAACAATAGTAATACAAAAGATAAAAATGTTGGACCATTGAACAATATTAATGGAAAAGATAAGAATAGCGGACCACTTAATAATAATAACGGAAAAGATAAAAATGTAGGTTCGTTAAACAATAGTAATGCAAAAGACAATACTGCAGAGAAGAAAATGTATAGCAACAATGAGAAAACTAACAAACCCAAAGAAGCTACCGTGAATAAAGAAAAAGAAACTGAAAAAGCTGCAAAGGAAAAACAAACTACATCTAAACCCAATAACACCGTAATTGTTAAATCTGTCAAAGATCGTCTACAATTCGATGACGACACCACTTTAGCTGTGATAGCGCGGGAGTCCGTTAAAACCGTCGTCAGTACTAACGCTACTGGCTTACCAACCATCAGTAGTGTTCGGAGTCTCTCGACAATCGCTCAGAATGCGACGACGACTACAACCAAACCTTCAAATGTTAAATCTATCGAAGTAACTATAGAGGCGAATTCTGAATCTAGCATTTTCACGCCAACAAGCACGGATAACGTTAAAACAATGAAAGACGCAGTTTCCAAACTACAGAAGCTCCGCAACGAGACGGAACCGGTCGTTGGCAGAGTCGGCGTCCGAGCCTTTGCTCGGATGACGTCACCCGAAAAACAGACGGATGACGTCCAAGTGGAGATCAAAGCGGAGCCTATAGATTTAGACGAGCCAGAGCGGCACATGGAGAAAATGGATCTGATGAATGCCTTCCGGCTCAGGCCAGTGAACCCTCAGAGCAGTAGTTTACGCGAAGTGCGGATAAACAAGGTGGTGGTTGCACCGTTGAGTGTGCAAAAAGCCGTCGAGCCGCGGCCCAGAGCGAAGAAGACGTTCCCGCAGCCGAAGAAGGACGACGGACGGTCGGAGTTGAACGGCAAGAACTCGATGGTGTATATTCCGATCCAGCCGCCGAGTGCGCCAGTGCGCGTCCGCGCGGGGCCCCATGGAGCACCCGCTGCAGTGCCGCAAAATCGACCTCCCGTACACACTACTGTAGGTGAGTTGCTGGGGCTTTTCTAATACCTTATGTATACAAAGCTTTTATTAAATAACTTAAACTCTCACGCTTGAATTAAAGTTTATTCTTAAAAGTTATCTTTTTATTGTCAATGATTGTCATCGTCAAATATGAATTCTAACTCGCTAATTCTATACACATTACGTCTAGCGAGCGAGGTGGATCATTATCAGCCTACAGTCTGACTGACTGTATTAAAAATATAGTACGAGCCGATGTAATCCTAAAGTACTATTACATGTAAAAAGTATTTTGTAATAAAACCTGAAAAATGTGAAGAGAAGAAGATGTTTCTGTAAAACACAAATGAAAATACACGTTTTCATGAATTCGCTCACGTGATCGCAAACGCTCTATAAATGGATGATTGTCTAATGACGTCACTAACAATTACACAGATGATCATAAAACGACATTTTGCTCAGCAGCCCGACATTGTTTACTTGTATGTGACGTCATCGGAGTCACGTGACCCGTGCAATCGTTTACGCGGTATTTTTGCTTAGTCAAATTTAATTATATGTTTTCGACAAAAATAGTGAAAATATGAACGAAAAATAACTAAATGTTAGTTTATTCTAACCTATTTTACTACTTCAGATAGTTTCTGAAATAGAGTCAAATATCCTATTGCACGCCACTGTTGTGCTCGTGTTTTTACTTGACTTCGATCCGCAGCTTTCCACAATCCAATTTTTGCCCGCCACTATATGTATATCGTCACTCTATCTCGCTTGAGGACGTCTCACGCTACGTTTGCCAACTCGCGGTCTCCACTCAAGAACTTGTGTGCTCGATTATCAGTTCTACGGCAGACTCGGACAGCCTACTGCCACTTCAGCTTGCTGATCCGGTGGCCTGTGTTGATATCTTTGGTTCTCCGTCTAATTGACTTGTACCAGATTCAAAATTTCAGTGAAACTGAGCAAAGACGATTCCGTAGCTCGTTGAGCGACTATAAATTTTTAAACCAGCCCTAACGTGAGTGTCCACGATTCGACTCCGTATGTCATAACAGGTAGAGGTTGCAAACTGGGGCCAATGTATATATATAATTTAATTTTAGACTATTTTCTTTGTTTGCAATTGGGCTTTTTGTGCTTTTATAGTTTATGCTAACAATACCATACTTGTCTATGTGTCCAGTAACCGCGGTGACATCACCCGTGATGCAAGTGTCTGCTATATCTGTGGCCGCGAGCTCCGCGGCCGCAGCCACAGTGGGACAAGTACCTACCACAGTGCACACAGTGCCGCTCATGACGTCAGTCAACGGACAGTGGATGTTCAGCTTCCAGCCAGTCATGTCCGTCGGCGCCATCGACGTGAGTATAACACCAGTATTGTTACAGATACATATTTACAATCGAGAACACTTCTGTTTGTAACGACATTCAAATTTGTAGGCATGGATGAGGGGTTTTAGTTCATATTAATTTACTATTTTTAACCGACTTCAGGAGGTTCTGTATTCGACGCGTATGTATGTAATATTAATAAAAATGCGTAATATTCATATATGTTAGTCTATGTGGGCTTCTAAACGAATTTACCCAATTTCACGAGTGTATGTATGTAGGTTTGTCCGCGGATTTCTCAGAAACTACAAGTCCGATTTCGAAAATTCTTTCGCAATAGTTAGAGTATCTTTCAACTTAGGGTAGAGTACAAATTTCATCAAAATCGGTCCAGTAGTTTGAGATATAAACTTTTTATGTTTTCAGTAAGTTACTGTAATGTAGACGTTCGAGTTGCGTGATAGTGCTGATACCTATCTTGGTAAAATAAGTCACTAAAAAGTGTTAAATAAACTATATAAAAAAAAATTAAAACCGACTTCAAAGTAAATTATCTAAAAAGCATAAAATAACGAAAATATTATTGAAGTTGGTGCAGAATATACACAGCAGGTACGCTAACACCAACTTCAATAATATTTTCATTATTTTATGCTTTTTAGATAATTTACTTCGAAGTCGGTTTTTATTTTTTTTTAAATATTTTATGTACTATAATATTAAGCTTTTTACGTACATCTGGTTTTTTTACGTAAGCGCGTTCTTTTCGTATCGTATGGTCATAAAAACGAATTGTGTATGGTTGTATATGGATGCAAATTTATATAACACTAGCTGATCCGCGCAGCTCCGCCCGCGCTTTTATTGAAAAAATATACATGTATATTAATATAAACGTTCGTCTTGAATCACTCATCTATTACTGAAAACTGCATTAGAATCCGTTGCGTAGTTTAAAATATCTAAGCGTACAAACAGCGGGAGCGACTTGGTTTTATATACTTGAAGAAAATGTTGGTCGCTACATAAGATCGGTAAATAAAAACAATATTATCTATGTATCCATATTTTTTTATGTATGTGTGGCTATATATGCTAACTTTGAAAAATGAATTGCAGACTACATACATAATTATAATCAGCCTACATCAGTCCACTACGGGACATAGGCCGCCCCCAATACATCCCATTTTCGGTTCTTCTCATCCAGTCCCGGCCAACTGCTTTGCGTATATCGTCGCTCCACTTGTTCACAGGTCTTACCCTACGTACAGACTACATGTGGTCGATAATAATTAATAAACAAAAAGGACCATGCCCATTTGTGCCCCAGAAATGCCCAGATAAAGTATATTACAAGATTGCTCTAATAAATAAAAACTAGAATTATGTTGTTAATTTTAAATCATATGAAGCACTGGATAAAAAAAAAATAAGACGTTCTGTTGACATTGCAGTACCAGTGTATCTAACCAAATTGTTTTCACATACATATTGACACTATACAATGGATGTCTCCATTATGACTAGATAATTCCAAATAACTGACATGTTTATCTGATAACATACAGATAAGTATATAAAAGAACACTGATCTGGCTTAGCTTATGTGATGATCATCATGAAGTTCCTAGTGAAAAACTAATAGCAATGCTGTCTGTAAACGATAAAATGTATAAAAAACCAGTAGGAGGTTATCATGTTTAATGTCCAATATCTTTTGAACCGGTGCTTTATATGACATTATAATATACTGCTTTACATATTATCTGATAACATACAGATAAGTATATAAAAGAACACTGATCTGACTTAGCTTATTTGATGATCATGAAGTTCCTAGTGAAAAACTAATAGCAATGTCGTCTGTAAACGATAAAATGTATAAAAAACCAGTAGGAGGTTATCATGTTTAACCCTTAATTTGGCAAAGAGTACAAAACAAAAGAAACTTAATTTTTTTATCAAAAATAGCCTAAATACACCTAAAGCTAGTATAGAAAAATAGTAAAAAAAATCTATTGGTTTCAGTTTTCCTGAAAAACCATGTATGCCATAGCATACATTGCCAAATGCACAGAACTTCATTTAGTAAATGTATTGTATGCTGGGACATACACTGCCAATTATGATGGCAATTAAAATATCACTAAAATAATAATAATAATAATATAAAAAGGCTAAAATATAACTCTACTAAGCTTGCAAATGATAGTCAAGTAGACAATTCTTTGAACTTTCGCTAGTTACGAAACTTAATAGAACTTGGCACTTTATGCATTGCATCTTTTTTAGTTTCGAGTCAGCTCACATCGACCTAGAGTGGTCATTATCATAAAATGACCAACATTGTCAAATTCTGAGGATTCCACTACGGAGGATTCCAATGAGAGTACTTGCATGCGTTCGATTTTTCTCAGAGTTACGTAAAGCTCGGGTGCGCAATCTTTCAGAGAGATAAATTGTTTGCCTGATTTGCTTGTATTAACAGCCATGAATTGTTGATGCAAAAGGCGAGTATTTTTGCAGATATACCGATGTAGCATCGCCAGGGCTTAAATAGGGTTCTATGCAGAGAAATAAGCATATCAGCTAAATCTTCTCCCCTCATATATCTATTGTATTCCTTCACGTTTATTGGAGAGTCTAAGTCCACTTTGGATGTAGAGTCCTTTTTATTCCGACCCCTTCGGCCGTTTAGGAAACCAGCGTTTGGAAACCAGTTTCCTAAAAGGCTTTTTTTATACCTCTACGTAACTGGTTTCCTATAAGTATTTTTTTATACCTCCACGTAACTGGTTTCCTATAAGTCTTTTTTTACACTTCTACATAACTAGTTTCCGAAAAGGTTTATAATTCATGTCACTGAATAACTATTCTGTTACAGTAGCCAATTTACTAGAAATTTTGATTAAGAAGACTAAAGTTGCTAATATTTTTAAAAATAACGTGAAAAAACAGTAAATGCTACCAAGAAATAGATACTGGAATTATTAATGCAATAAAAGATTTGAAAAATGGACTAATAGCTGTGGGGCACTGTATTGAAATTATTACACCATACGCTTTTTTATTTTAATTTCTAACTAAGAAAGTTGTTTTCATTTCATCTTAAGAAAAGATTTAAGTTCTTGAATTATGTGAATAAGCACTGAGCTTATATCAATGTTTATATTGTTAACAATATTTCTTTATTTTTTATTATTATAGCGGTAACAGCTCAGTGGGCGAGCGCTTGCCTTGGAAGCAAGGTACGCATGTTCGAACCCCGGCTCGCACCTCTGATTTATTTAAAGAATCTTGTGCGAATCGTCTTTGTGCGATTGTTACTAGCTTTCGGTGAAGTAAACATCGTGAGGAAACCAGCATGTCTGAGAAAGCCTAACTAGCTCTCGAATGACGTGTGAAGTCCGCCAACTCGCACTTGGCCAGCGTGGTGGACTATGGCCTTAGCTCCCTCATCTGGAGGGGAGGCCCAACCCAACCCAACAGTGGGACATACACAAGGGCTGGTATTATTATTATGTTATAAATGTTATTATTAAATTCAAATATCTGAAATAAATCACACATAAATGTACAAATATGGATTTACAAAAACCATTAATTAAATACAATACTCTATTCCAATAAAGATTTATCCCGAAATCCGGTTATTAGTTTCGTAGGCGGCTCAAACAACAATAGCATAGTACTCTTAGGAAACCAGTTACTTAGAGGTATAAAAAAAGTCTTATAGGAAACCAGTTACGTAGAGGTATAAAAAAAGCCTTTTAGGAAACTGGTTTCCAAACTCTGGTTTCCTAAACGGCCGAAGGGATTCCGACGGTCTCCACGCCTAGATACATAAAAACTTAATAAATTCACTGCTTTGTTATTATTCCACAGTACTATAGCTAAACAGTTTTTAGCAATTACTACTTGAAAGTAACTACCCTGGACCTTCTTCATTCTATACTTTTTCTGCGGGTAGAACTACTTCAGCTCCTCTCAACCAATTGTTTCTGATCCGAATACGCCGTAGACTTTTTATATATTAATTTATTATATTGTAAGTATCAAAAATAGTTCTAGACTGGGAATTATAACATACTAAAACAAAAAACAAGCTAAAAAGCAATCCTAAGTATAATTGGCAATGTATGCCACGACATACAAATTATAGGAGAGTGTTTTGTTATGAACTAGGCAGTGTATGTCACAGCATACAGAAAGTTAGTGACCTAGATAGAAAAATATTATAAAGTAAAACTTTCAAAATTATTATCATAGTTATTTGATTACTCTATCAAGCATAAAATGTAGTCATTACATTCATCCTAAATAGTGTAAAAATCATAAAAATAACATAAATACCTTGGAAAGCTCAGCTGACTTTCGCCGGGTAGCCATTTTTTCACAATAATGACAAAAATTATTATTGTGGGACATGTGTTTTAATTTTTCTCCCAAATATTGATTGTGTTGCAACGTAAAAATGAAAATTTCTCATATGTATTTTATTAATTTTATAACAATTTCTTACTGTAAAGTTCATGTATGACAGGGTATACATTGCCAAATTAAGGGTTAATGTCCAATATCTTTTGAACCGGTGCTTTATATGACATTATAATATACTGCTTTACATATTATCTGATAACATACAGATAAGTATATAAAAGAACACTGATCTGACTTAGCTTATTTGATGATCATGAAGTTCCTAGTGAAAAACTAATAGCAATGTCGTCTGTAAACGATAAAATGTATAAAAAACCAGTAGGAAGTTATCATGTTTAATGTCCAATATCTTTTGAACCGGTCCTTTATATAACATTAAATCTAGTTATCATATAAATACTGTTAAATAGTTACCATATGACATAGAGCTGCAATTTGGGCATTGCATGACATTACTGACTTTCAGCTCCATACTGATATGGGCATGATCCTTTGTACC
Organism: Furcula furcula; assembly: GCA_911728495.1. Taxonomy (NCBI): domain Eukaryota; kingdom Metazoa; phylum Arthropoda; class Insecta; order Lepidoptera; family Notodontidae; genus Furcula; species Furcula furcula. The sequence goes on from OU452243.1 coordinate 22,736,829, forward strand.
CATTATGGTGCTGTATTAAATTATTATCTTTAAATACGCGATGATTTTCAACAACATTTTGAAGCCACAGCTCGACCGCACTCTGTTACTTAACTGACTTTTAGCTTCAAAAGGTACTTGGCATCCATAGGGACGGAGGTTTATAGGGGTTCTTACCCACTAAAACCTCACCGGGTGGATGAAGTCCACTGGTGAGGTTTTAACGTGAGGTCCGTGCGCTTCCACATACTGTTTAGAATAGTAGCATTTAGTAGGGGTAGCCCGTGGGCTACCCCTCGGGCTGGGTAAAAATAGCACCCATCTCCCATTGGGTGTCATAAGAGGGACTAAAGGAATGCAAGAAGACGGGCAGCACCGTCTTTCTACTACCAAGCGGGGCAGTACGGCAAACAACTTCAGGGAGGTCTTGTTTCAGCAGTGTACGTCTTCCGGCTGAGGGTGATTTAGTAAGGGATTATGGCTGGATAAAAAGAATGTGCGTGCGTGGAGTCCCTCCGCGCGGAAGAAGTGAAACTTCATTCTCGCTCAGTCGATCGGTCGGTCGGTCGGTCGGTCCCTCACTCACTCACTCACACACTCACACACACACAAACACACACACACACACAAACTCAACTCAACCCCACTGAAAGCCACTGAAACCCACTGGAACCCACTGAAACCCACTGAAACCCACTGGAACCCACTGAAACCCACTGGAACCCACTGAAACCCACTGAAACCCACTGAAACCAACTGAAACCCACTGAAACCAACTGAAACCCACCGAAACCCACTGAAACCAACTGAAACCCACCGAAACCAACTGAAACCCACTGAAACCAACTGAAACCCACTGAAACCAACTGAAACCCACCGAAACCCACCGAAACCCACCGACACCCACCGAAACCCACTCACTCAGTGACGGCGTCACATGAGCGCTTTCATAACCTTAACAAATTTACGCCTATTGCCTATCGTTTAACACCTATCACTTAACGCGTTAAGGTGCTTCATTTAACGTTTGACGCGTTATGTGATAACATTTTTGGAAGTCGCATAAGAAGTTTCACTTCAAAAATAATAATTGTAATTAGTCCGTCATTTAGATTAAGAATTATTGGACACGTTTTTTTTATTTAACAATCTATCTATCTAATCTAAGATCTAAATGACTGACTCAATGTTGTATTTTACTTACGTGAATATTACACATTGAAATCAAACTAGTTTTACGGATATTATCGTGGTTTATTTTAGATTATACCATCCCGACGTTTCACAGCTTTGCAGCACCCATGGTCACAGGAGGGCTGAACCTAAAATAAACCGCGATAAAATCCGTTAAAGTAGTTTGATGTCAATGACTGACTAAATATTATAATTTTTTAGTCATCTCGCCTATTCCACCAGTCAATTGTATTATTGTTATACGCGATAACCAGCAGGCCCCGTCGCCTCCTTTAATGAACGGCGTGGTTGACCGCGGGACGGTGACGCCAGCGACCGCCCCCGCTGTTAACAGCGGCAACACGACTGCTCAGCGGGCCGGCCCTCAGCCCGCCCTGCCTCAGCCCGTCCAGCCTCAGCCCCGCACTGTCACTCCCACTGTTGCTGCGCCCGACACCAACACACCAGGAGAGGTACCACATAGAAATATAAATATTGTTATTATCAGTCAAAAATTGACACATGACAGTGATAACCTCACTAGGCATCGCCTGTATCGAGCCTATCGAGAAAAATAAATAATTGCCTGATATGACTATGCGCACATACAAGCCAAAAACAAATACATAAAAATGTAGACTAATATTTGACATGTTATGTCTGCCGGCTGCTATTTTTTTTTTGGCTGGAAAACCTTCAATACATATTGACATCCCCGGGAGCTCCCGGGAGGCTCGACCGGGGTATGTGGGATTCTTACCCACTAAAACTGGCTGTTGCATCGGCACATAAGAGGGGACCCCAGGGCTCTCCGTTGGGAGCTGCACCATGCATCTCAGTGCCTTGCCTTTGAGCCTGCCGCCGGGGGCCCATTGTAGCCCCCCGGGAACCAGTCACGGTGCTCTCGGGGATGGGGTCGCAACCCCGCCGCTTTACAGAAACATCTTAGAATGTAAATTATTTTTAAAGTTTTTATTACAAGCTTTTTTTTACTTTCACCTGTCACGTTGTCTGTAATCAAATCTCGCAAGTTAAATTTAACCCACTTCCCGATGTGCGATTGAGCTGAAATTTTGTATGCCTGTCAAGCTTTGATGACAATACAATATTATGGTGACAGCGAGCTGATCTGATGATGGAGACGGAAGGTAGGCTACGGAACTCCTCAGTAACTTGTAGTAGATTGATGATGTTTGTACTCATTTTGATCAGCTTATAGTACCACCACAGTCTATAAACCAATACAGTCGTCCGACGAAGCCGTCTAGACAGGGCAATCGTGCGGGGTGTGAGGGGTGAGACGCGGGTAGTCGCGCCCGAGCTGCGTACGCTGCTGCCGTCCGAATTAGTTAGTAGCTCGGGACATAACTTTCTGGGCTGACGCGTATTTGTTTTAATTAACTTCAAACAATGTTAAAAAAAAAGTGAAAAAAAGGAAGAGGTTCTCAATTCGCCGTGTACGTTTTCTTTTTGTAAGCAGTTATAATGGTAGATAATTATTATTTTACACATTTTCAAATCCAAAATGGCGGATTTTATCTTTTTCCAAAAAAATGTTATTGGTGTCATTTTCGAGGTTTCTCGGGGTGCTGATTACGAAAATGGCATCCATTTTCAAATCCAAAATGGCGGATTTTTCATTTTTTTCAAAAAAATGTTATTGGTGTCGTTTTCGAGGTTTCTCGGGGTGCTGAATACGAAAATGGCATCCATTTTAAAATCCAAAATGGCGGATATTTTCTTTTTTCAAAAAAATATTATTGGTGTAATTTTCGAGGTTTCTCGGGGTGCTGATTACGAAAACGGCATCCATTTTCAAATCAAAAATGCCGGATAATTTCTTTTTTCGAAAAAAATTTTTTGGTGTCATTTTGAGGTTTCTCGGGGTGCTGATTACGAAAATGACATCCATTTTCAAATCGAAAATGACTGAAATATTTTATACATTTCATTAACAGAAATTTCAAATCCAGTAAATATACAAACCGGAAAAAAAATTCAGTTGGCTATTTATAATAAACGTTTTGGAAATTTATTAATTAATTTCAATATATTACATAACATTGTAAAACTCTATTTGTATTTGTCTCCACGAAATGCCTTTTTGTATTTCTTACTATGAAGAACTTCAATAAAGAAATCATTACCACCCCGTGCGCTAATAGAAATATACTTTACTTAGTATTTTAGTATAATATAATATTTTAAGTAAATTATAAAAACAAACTGTGACAACCCTACGTGCTACGGAGTACGCCATACGGTGTCGGCTTTTACTCAAACATCAAAGGCTACTGTATTAGTTTATATACTGTGGTACCACTGACGTTTTTTATAAAAGCTTGTCTGGAAAAATATTTTTTTCTACAAAAACTTGTTACAAAATACTTTTAATATAACGGGTGTAAGGGACATCGTACCAAACAAAATTTTATAAGACGTCAAATAATGTCCGTTACAACATTACAGTAACCAATTATATGGTAAATGACAAATGACTAACTTATTAATTTTCGAGCATGTAATGAATATATGCGGAATAATGTTTATCCAACTCGTACCATATTTTTAATACAGTCAAGTAACTAATTCAGTCTACGTCTTTTGACATAGTCTATTCCTTCCGCAAGATGAAATGCCCTTATGAGCTTTATTCCGTCAGCTCCCGCGGCTGCAGCAGAGGCCGACGAGTATCCTGAACCCCGTGGACCCCAGCACGCCGATCGGCATAATGCCCACGCCCTCTGCAGCCGGACCGTTAACCGCTAAACTCAACCAAAGCGCGGTGAAGGTAAGTCGTCTGGTTTACATTCTTACAATGTACAGTGCCCGGTAAACAACTTGAAGAATTTCGATGAATGCGCAGAAGTCGATTTTTAGGTCTCTTGGTGGTGGATTTGCGAGCGTGCGAGGCCACGTGATTCGTTGATTAGCCGACCCCTGCGTCGCGCATTGAGCCTACGTCCCGCATTGAGCCTACGTCCCGGTGGCTCCCCCCGAGTACACACGCGTTCAGTGTTATTGACGCAACTTTCGATAAAAATTATTGTTATTCGTTCTTGATATTGTTTTTTTTTAATTTACAGTCATTGTTATTGTTTATGTTTTGTTTTTATTTTGACCAAAAAACTATTAGAAAGTATTGTTGACTAGCTCCAACCCGCGGCTTCGCCCGCGTTTTGTCGATAAACGCCACCATAACTCCTCCAATAACACAAGTACATATAAGTAAGTACATATTTTAATAACGGTTTATTTTTAAATAAAATTGCCAGACGTTCTAAATAAATCTGAATTCTGCAAATAACTTCAAGTTCAAAAGTTATTTTACTTTGACTTATAAAGATACATAACATGAAAGGTAACCAATGGGTTGTTCCAAAGAGAAGAAAATCAAAAGGCTAACTATGCTGTTGAAGAATCTATTTATACACAACTCTTATAGTTTAGTTATTGTCAAAATGTGCGTTGTTTTATTTATTTAACAAAGATTATTACATATTCAGGGAGAATACCTAAAAAATAAACTATAACTTATTTTAATTAAAATACTAAAATGTGATAATTATTTCGCACGAAAGTGTACGTGCACGAACTTTCCCCCACTACGCCGATTTATGTTCAAGTTGTTTGCCGGGTACTGTACCGATTTGCGTTGTTGCCGACCGACGTTTGACTGTTGAAGTAATCACATCATGTCTGCATATGACCGGTTTTAAATTCAAAGATTGTGCCAGGCTGGTGCGTCTCCTTCGGAGTCCTCGAAGTCACATAACCCTAAGGTTACCGGGCCTAGGGGGCCCGAGGAGGGTTTTGTTTTTCGAGAGTATGTACATATGTATGTCGGTTTTTTTGGCAAGGCCTACAGTCTAAACTGCTTCATAGATTTTGACTTATGTCTTTAGATTCGTCTCAGCGGAGTGACGTATGCTATATGTTTTTCTTTTCAGTTAATATGACGGACATCAGTCGCTATCTTGTCTTTTTTTTTACTTCTAAAAACATCAATATTCATATCAAATGCAAGGTCTTAACGAGACCACTTGAAATATATACATGTGTATTTGTATTATGTATGTATAATGAAGTTTAAGTCCGTTTCGTGTGTTCGCAGTCGGGCTTTTTTATGCTTTTATACTTATGCTTTTATAATTTATTATAGATACGAATCTAGATAGAATAGGATCAATGCTCCATCGCATTCAATGCTAAATACACTGCTTAAAATACGTTGTTCATCAGCTGGCAGATTTCTTCCGTTCGCTGCTCGAGGACTCCCTAGAGAAGCTGGACGACCCGGCGGCGCAGTTGACTGCGCTCCGGCTTCAGCTCGAGCAGACCGCGTGGAAGCACAAGCAGGAGATTGAAGAGATTAAACACAACCAGGGTTTGTACATTGTATAATGTCCTCCTCCTGGCCGATACGACCACAGCGGCCAATGTTTCACAAGACCAACCATGTACGCAGGAGATATTATAGTGCACAAGTGTTTGCGCAGACACAAGTGCACTCTCTCTTCCTATAACCCTCTCATAATCCGATGGGACGGGATACCGACACGACCGGGGAGAGTTTAGGCGCAGGACCGCACTTTTTACATGCCCATCCGACGCATGGATCATCTTACTTTACAGACAATCAGGTGATCGGCCTGCATTGTCCTAGCCAATAAGGAACAACTATACAAGTTGCCCCCGCAGGATTCGAACCCGCGACCTCCGGTTTACAAAGCAAGCGGTTGCCCACTGCGGCACGGAGGCTGTGTACATTGTATACATTATTATTAGCGATGTACCGGATCGTTAGAAATGTATCCGCGGATACGGATCTGAATAGGCTAGATGTCTAAAAAAATGTTTTTAATTCGTCATTTAGATTATCAAAAAATATTGGACACATATTTTTTCTTTTGTCGATTAAGTAAGAAATTACGAAGATATAGTTCTTTGAAATGTTGAGTGACGTCACGCAGGTATACAATTTTTACTGAGGCGTGACGTCAAAAGTCCCCACTCCAGAACTTAGACGCTCTATATTTTTGGCAAATTTATTGATTTCTTAAATAAAAAAATACGTGTCAAATATTTTTTGATAATCTAACTAACGGACTTATCAGAATTATTATTTTTTTACCCAGTCATCATTCCCATTGTTGTGTTAAGATTTGCAGATCACGGATCTTAACAATCGGTCTCGGTGCGCGTGAGCTCGAAACGATAGCTTACGCCAAATATTTGATTTCAGAATTAAAAAAATAACTACAGTGTAAACTCTATACTGGGTGTCCCGGAAAGGGTATATCAAGACAAAAGTTATGTATAGTGTTGATGGTAAAGATCCCGAAGAAAATATCAAAAACGGCAGAAAGCGATTTTTTAAATTACGGAAAATAATTATATACTCAAATCGTCTTAAAACTGTATCTAAGCAACCCCGTGTCATCATGCTTACTCCTAATGAACCACTGTTTTTAGTTGATTGCGTACCTGCCTTAATCAATAAGAAATTCATCCATTTTCGGTTAAATAACGAACAAAATATGGAGTTCAAGACTGTTGACTTTTTCCATGATATTATTTCACCATATATATTTTTATCTTGGAAAATCTTCTCCATGAACTTATATATGCACAGGTTGACAAATACCTTAGAGGAGATACCACTGGAGAGATCATGATGCGCTAACCCCTCTGCCAAATTTTGGTCATATGGTCAGGTCATTCTTTATTTGTGTGCGTAACTTTTTGAATGTGTTGCGAGTTTATTATAGTGTGGGTATGCGTAAAATTGTATCTGTGTGTGTTTACTTCGCCTCCCGCACCCCGCAAAAGTGCCACGAAAAATTTGTTCGGGGAATCGACGCGATACTAGCTCCATTCTAATTACTCTGAGACAAATACATATGCACGGAACAACATGGTTTCAGGAAAAAGTGGTAACGGACATTATTTGAAATCTTATAAAAAAAGTCATCTGGGGATAATATTTTTACTATGCGTTTCAACTAAGAATGTGGCCGCCATGATGATCGCGACTGCCGAACTTCGCTCGTTTTTTACGATTTTTATACCGGCAGCAGAGTAAACACAAAAAGAAAAATTCGCCCCGGTTTTGATTATTTATTGTAATTTCTTATTTTGCTATTATTCTTGTTAAAACATCATTTTTAGTAATTATATATTTGAAATGACAAGATGGCGGCCACATTCTTAGTTGAAACGCATAGTATACGTGGTGAATGACGTGTAGGAATAAATCGCAATATGATTATTGTAATAGTATTTTTTCTGTTTATGCAGAGTTAACGCTAGCGGAGATGCGGGGATCTTTCGAGAAGGAAAAAATGCGAGCGTTGAAAGAGGCGCGGCAGGCGGCCCAGACTGAACGTGAATTCGCCGTCAAACTCGCCAAGTCTAAGCAATGGTGAGATAATATAATAAAATTAGTAAACATTTTCAAGCGTGTTCTCGATATATTTTCCTTTTAAAAACTAAACTTGTTAAGCTAACTAACTTAAGATCATTTATATCAAATCATATAGAGAAATCACCTTAAGATTTCTCTGTCAGGCAAAGTGTTTTTGCCTGTATGGATTGCACGCTAATGGTATTATGTATATTTTACTGAAAGATATGATAAAGTGTAGGGAGTGGTGTCAAAGAAACCCTTTTTTTTTTGTCTACGCAACGCGCGTCTTTACTACGCGTCTTTTTGTTTTGACTAAGCAACCCTGTGTCGTCGTCCCTACACTTATACTCACACAAGTAATGAAAAAAAATTCATTCATTTTCGGTTAAATAATTTACGAAATTTAGAGCTTTACCATATAAGGAGACTGATGACTTATTTCATTATTATCTTTCACAAACTGATTGCTTGTGGGTTATACAATGTGTAATGGGAAAGATGCATGACAATAATAATTAGAAATTTATATTTCAATAATAGTTATATTGCGGTAACAGCTCAGTGGGCGAGCGCTTGCCTTGGAAACAAGGTGCGCAGGTTCGATCCCCGGCTCGCACATCTGATATCTTTAATTAATCATGTGCGAATCGTCTTTGTAAGATTGTTACTAGATTTCGGTGAAGGAAAACATCGTGAGGAAACCTGCATGTCTGAGAAAGCCTAACTAGCTCTCGAATGACGTGTGAAGTCCGCCAAGCCGCACTTAGCCAGCGTGGTGGACTATGGCCTAAGCCCCCTCATCTTAAGGGGAGTCCCGCCCGTGCCCAGCAGTGGGACATAAACAAGGGCTGGTATTATTATTATTTAATAGTTCTATTAATATTTTTTTTATATTTCATTGCAACATATTCTTCTCTCATCCTTTTAAAGTTACGTAAATTGAAGCGTAATTTCAAACACCACGTGACGTCACCGTTCATAAGCTCTTTGAATATCTTCTCGATGGCCTTGACAACTTATTACGGAGTGACGTCCCATCACGTCCGTAAGCGCCTCCGAGGGAATTTTGAGAAGTCAGCTATTGTTTTGCAATTGATTCATTATTTTTGCATATATTAACATTTTTGTCATTGGCATCTTACAATAAGCCCAAAATCTTCATTATACACAAAAAAATAATATTTCTGCATGTTCCCCATTACCGGCTTGATACCCCATTTAGGGGACAGCCTGTAAATGATAATTTTGTGCAGGTGCGCGAACTGCAGCCAAGAGGCGCAGTTCTACTGTTGTTGGAACACGTCGTACTGCGACTATCCTTGTCAGCGCGCGCATTGGGCACTACATTACTCCGTATGCACGCAGCAACGCGACCAGGTAACGCACCAGACAGCTCTAGCACTCAATAACGTAGTCACCATCAATACATCCACAATTGAACAAAGGCCTCACTTACCGCCTCGGCACCTCCTTAAGCCGGGTCTGCTGCGCCATGTTTTGAACAGAATATTGTTCGTAAACAAAATGTTCGAGAGGTTTTGTCGAACAAAACCTCTCGAACATTTTGCCGGAGCTAGTGGAAAACATCGCTAATATTATATTCGACTTTGACAGAGGAAGACGTTTCTCCCGGAATATTTGTTTTTGCTCGTTCAGTTTTTTGGTATGGATATGGAGTGGAATCCAGATCCTATATTGTTATTAGTCTCGTTGATACATGAAAGACCCGTGATTTGGGATACTACCTCAAATAAAAAAGAAAGAAGAATTCGCATATTTAATGAAAAAAGTAGAGTCACCTAACTGTGATGTGTGTGGAACTTTGGATGATGTTCAACACATTCTAGTGGAGTGCGTTAAATATAACAGGGCGAGAAATTCATTGATTCTGAAATATGTATAATATTAATATACAAGATATAGGCGCCTTTATAAGTATATTAGCAGAACCGACAAGTGACAAAGCAAAATGTATTGTGGAAATGATTTCGCATCATTGAGTTTCTCACCAAATTAAATATGTTATGTAGATAATAAGGATAAGGTACGATGGGGCCGCCATGTCCGTTTGGGATTTTATCCCAAAAATAAACAAGAAATAAAAAATAAAAGTCGGATGCACTCGGAAGGAGATTCTTAAAAACTTTGTTCACTGAACAAGTCTCAGCGGACGGGAAATGTTCAATGTTCTGTTCAAAAATTGGCGCAGCACTCGGCTTTAGAAAAGAGGGAAGGGATGTCATATTCCCACGCTTGGCAGGCTAATAAGGTGGTCACGGTCAGCCAAAAATCTGTGCTATTATAGTGCATAAGTGCTTGCGTTAACACAAGTGCACTCTTCCTTTACTCTCACAATCCGATGGAAGACCGACACGACCGGGGAGAGGTCCGGCACAGCACCTACTTTGAACATGCCCACCTGACGCAAGTTTTTTTTGTAAGCTCTATACGAAAATGTCTGCTTTGTATAGAGCTTGCTTTGAGCGAGACTAGCGAGGTCGGGACCGGACTCGGGATATAGAATAAGTAAGATAATAATATTATTTAACATAAAGGTTAAAAAAAATCAAAGTTAGAGCACCAAAAACCCATACAAGATAAGTTTTTAGTTAGGTACTGTATTATAACCCCGTGGATATTTATTATTTTTTCTTAATATCTCTTCATGTAAGGAAAAACATAAAAGTATTCTCATGCCTGGGCAGCATTTGGTCCAAACTGGTCAATCTCCTTTGTAGCTCACCGCGTGATTTGAATCCCCCACGTCCGGTTTACCGCTGCACAGCCGAGGCTGCAATGAGAAGCATAAATTCAGATATTGGCTCATGTTTACCCCCTTAGAAGGGAGGTGTCCCCACGCTTGGCAGGCGTCTTGGGTATTGCAGTATAGATGGTAGGTAATCCAATAGAACGACGCTGCTGCCCGTCTTCTTGTTTTCCCTTAGTCGCCTCTTACGGACACCTAACAGGAGGAGATGGGAGGGTGCTATCCTTACCCGGACACCAATTACTTTTATAGAATAAACTAGCTGACCCGTGCTGCTCCGCCCGCGCTTTTATTACATTTTGCTCCCCTTTTCTCCCTCCTCCCTAGATTTATCTCTCTCCATATCTCTCTCTCTTATAAAAAAAATCTAATTATATGCTCTTTCTCTCCTCTCTCTTTCCCCCTCCCGCTTCGGTTTCCGTTACACTCCCCCTCTTCCTACCCTGTTATCCCCTCTCTGAACCCTCTCCCCCTCTCTCTTCTACGAACTTGCTCCTTCTCACTCCCCCCTTACTCCACCTAACTCCCCCGATCCCTCACCCCATCGCCCCCTTCTCGAATCCCCTCTCCCTCTTTCTCCTCTCGTGCACCCTCCTCTCGTTCTATATATCCTCGTCAATCATGGTATCGGCGGCATTAAATATACTTTATGATCTATTCTCAGACCTCCCCGATATGCACACATAATTTCATACATATCGGTTCACCCATCTATTTAATGACCTTACCTAACGTTGCTTAACCTTAACCTACCGGGATAAAAAGTATCCTATGTCCGTTTACTGGTTCTAAGCTACCTCCCCACCAATTTTCAGCCGAATCGGTTAGGCCGTTCTTGAGTTATAAATAGTGTAACTAACACGACTTTCTTTGATATAATATATAGATTAAAGTTCTATAGTTATTGTATGTTCAATTTCACCGATAGATGGCGCTGTTCATAATGTAAATCACGCTAACATCGTAAATTACTGTATAATGATATTCGATAATGAAAGTTTTAAGTTTTCCGCATCTTTTATTGTTGCGACTGTAATACATACATAATCTAGTTTGGATCCGCTCGGGATTTACAGATTTTAACTTTTCAAAGATATAATGTCATATTGCTATCAGCAAAGTACACACATCAAAAGTGTCTAGGGATCAAGCATTTTTGGGCAAAAAAATGGGCAGAAGAACAATGGCGTTTCGTGTGCTTTTCTGATGAGTCTCGTTTTGGTATGAGACCGGATACAAGACGTATACGACACTGGAGAACCCCTGGACGCCAACAGCGATTAAAATCCTGCCAGGAAGTCCATCCTTATAGTGGTGGAACCATCATGGTATGGGCGGGTATTTGGATCGGCGGAAGAACTGAGTTGATTTGGATCAGAGGCAACCTCAACGCTCAAATTTATGCTGAGACGATTGTATCAGACGTCATCGTTCCTCTACAAGTGCAAATCGGTCCCTTATTTCAGTTAATGCATGATAATGCACGACCGCACACCGCAAGAGTTGTAAGACAGACTCTCGCCGCAGCTAACATCAATGTCCTGCCCTGGCCTGCTCAGTCGCCAGACTTGAACCCGATTGAGCATGCATGGGATATGCTACAGAGAAGAGCTCTGCCGAATATGGAGGGTATCCAGTCGCAAGAAGACCTTTTTTTGTTGTTGCAACGAACATGGGCGGCCATTCCACAGCGTGATTTGGATGAACTCATTTTGAGTATGCCAAACCGATGTTCTTGTGTTGTTAGTGTTCGCGGTAGAAACACGGATTATTAATTGTTTGTTACCCAATAAAATTTTAAAGAAAACTGTTATTTCAGTCTTTTTTTCGAACTTTTGTGTTAGTGGTTCAAATGTCAAAAATCCCTTTATTAGGAAAATGGCAAATTTCTTTATTAATGCAAAGGTGACTTGGTTTATCGTTACTGTGACAAACGAAAACACTTTATTTGATGAATCCTTAAAGAAAATTTTAATTAATATCAATCAGGAGAAAAGTTATTGCAAAAATATATGTTGATCCCTAGACACTTTTGATGTGTGTACTTAGAACAATACAGAAATCTAATGAAAATGTCCTGGGTGTACCGGACCGGCTTACCCCTTACAAAAATTGACCCTTCGCCAATGCCATATCTTATGCAAACTAAATGTCTGCTCAGTCCCTATTGTATATAGCGTAATAATACATATCTTAATGATTAACTGATCAGTCTATAATTACCCTATTCACATACAAAGGAAATTACGTGGTAATATGTGCAAGTAATGTTTCACTGCTTAGCCCCTATGAAACATAGCGTGATGTTTTATATACCAACTTACACCTTGACTTCTACACAACACATCAGTGAAAGTCCTATCAAAATCCATCCACGGGTTTTCAAATGATACCTGGACGAACAGAACGACAGACAGACAATAATTCCAAAAAAAATTGTTTTGGCCTGTATGTCGATAGTATACTATCGACATACAGGCCAAAACAATTTTTTACTGTACTCCCACATAGAAATTTTGGAAAAATATTCAATGTACAGAAAAAGTGCTCTTTGAGTTTTATTATAGTATAGATGATATTCTTTTCATTTATAGGATGGTAGCAGTGAGAATGATGAGATACTGACTTCTCCAGAGCGACGACTACAACCACAACCTGATAACCTGCCAGTGAGTCCCATATTATTATGTAGAATAGAATATACTTTATAGTACACCAAACAAATGAACAATAAAATGGTATGACTTAATACAAACAAAAACAACAAATAACAACAATATAGAACAAACAATTAAGAATAGTACAAACGGCGGCCTTATCTCTAATAGCGATTTCTTCCAGACAACCTTATTGAAATGGAAGAAACTATTTTAAATACTATTTTTAATATGTAAATATTAAAAAAAAAACTCATCTTATTTCGGCAGAGCAACTAGTCTGTCATGGTCAGTGGCGTGCAGTCCATATAGGCAAAAAGTGTTTGCCTACCCTGTGATTTCTGGAACAATACATGATAACAAAAATAATTTATGTGCTCAATAGCATTTTGTTTTGAATTATTTCATCAATATATATAAACAAATTCGCGCGAAATGTTTGAAATCAATCAGCGCACCGCACCGCAGCAACGAGCAAAAGTGCATTGAACTATTCCTAGGTACGCGGAGATTTTAACGTCGCGCGTTCGAGCCGCGAGGCCCGCCAATCAAGCTCTAAAGGTTTTAAAAGGCCGGCTCTCGATTTGCACACATTCACACATTTTCTTCTAACAAACTTACACACACCAGTAGACACGCCGACCATTCGAACAGTATAAATGTCACGCACACATGCGACGCTATAGGCACTGTCTCTTGGGTGCTCTCGACGGCAATGTCGACCTTGAAGGAAGGACTAAAGAAATGTTGACCAATAGCAATACATCGAACGGGATGCGAATGAAACGAATGAATGAATAATGATACAAATTATAAATCGGCAGCCGAAACACGTCCACTGCTGAACAGAGGCTTCGCCCTTAGGATGGGTTGCCATAATCCCCACACTTGGCAGGCGGCTTGGGGATCGCAGTATAGGTGGTAGGTAATATAATCCAATAGAAAGACGCTGCTGCCCGTCTTCTTGTTTTCCCTTAGCCGCCTCTTACGGACACCCAATGGGAAGAGATGGGTGGGAGAAGAAAAGAAAAAAAAAGAAAAATAAATTTATTCAACGACACAAAATCTTAAAATAAACGAAAGTATAAAAAAAATAACTAAAAACTACATTATAGTCATCGATATACTATACCAACAAGATTAGCTGTCACGAACAAAATGACATCGAAAATGTGGTCGCGGTTACAACTATACACGTACACGCAAAACAATAATATGTTCATTTAAAAAGATAACTTACATACTATAAAATAAGGTTCAATAATAATTGCAGACAATTGAGCGACAGCCGTCTCCGTAGCTCTTATTTAGCTCTTATTTTCGTGACCACTTTTCGGGTCGTGACAGCAAATCTTATTGGTATAGTATATCGATGATTATAGTCGTTGAAATGGTGCTCACTCAGCTTAATGTTATTGCTCCAAAAAGCAACAACGCTGATCTTCCGGACACTACGGTATATCGGCAGTGCCAGATTAAGCCAGCGCGGGGCCCGTAGCAAAGCGGCGTCATCAACTTCTAAAATCATATTAATAGATGCGGCCAATGATGACTTTTAGAATAACTAATGAAGTCGGTTAAAAAAGAAAAGATAGAAAGATAAGTTTATATGACTGATATAGACTGCTACGTATTCCAAATATAGGCCGACCATTTAATACGCGTATCGCCTGAGGGGGTAGAAGGGAGCGAGGGGAGATGTTAGCGGATGGGTGAAAGGGGTGCGCGGAGCAGAGAGCTTACGTCAAGTGCGGCAGTGCGCTGCATAGATAAGAATAGTGTGCGCTGGCTGTGCTCGCAGCGCGCGGTTGGTGTTTTTGTTACGGACGCTTGAAAATAAACGCACAAGGTATACGACTGCCAAGATAAATCTCAAGATGAATCGCTCTTCCAGTTTTGCGAACAAAATTAACAAGCAAGCTAAACAAATAGCATACAATGTATAATCCTTTTTTAAAGCCAGAAAACAAGATCATGAATCGATATGAATATTAGTGACGAATAGTCCTATAAATTTTTTATCTGTGGTTAAATATTTCTTAAACGGAGTTAATTATTGTTTTATGATTTTGTACCTATGAAGCTATTATAAAATATTTGTAAAACTTAAAAATAAATACTTAAAAAAAAGATACTTATTATTTTATTCTTTACCAACAATGTCTATCTCGAGATAAATCTTTGGATTATTGACTCCGTGTGTAGCGTTACCCGCCCCCGCTCCCTTCTTACCGCGCAGGCGATTCGCGAGTTAAACGGTCGGCCTATAGACGGTGGATGGTATAAACATTATCTTATTTACTTGATTTTTTTTCTTTGCTAAATGTGCGGGGCCCTCCAAGGCGCGGGCCCGTAGTATTTGCTGACCCCTGCTATATGGCTAATCCGGCACTGTATATCGGTATGATAGATAGACAAACGAAGTCGCACCATAAGGGTACCTGTTTACCTTTTAGGTATGGACCCCTAAAAACTTGAGTTCAGTGCACATATTTATTGTACATGGTTGTGGTGTGTTGGTGTTGCAGAAAAATTCCCCGGCGCCGGCCCTCACGGTCGGCGGTAAGTTGGCTCCCTCGCGCGTCTACACGCAGGACCAGGCGCGGAAGAACTCGCAGAAACACTCCATCATAGGTCAGTTACATATTTACACACTGCCGCTTCTACAAACGTCGATCATAGTTAATGATCATAAATATATATATTTTTTAAATCGGATCGAAGCCTATGCAGTGGCGGTCCGAGAGGGGGGGGGGGTCGTAGGGGTCATGACCCCCCCCCCCCAAATCCATATTCGTACACGGCAAAATTGTAGTAGCGGTTAACCCTAACCTAGTCTAGGTACAAGACCAACGGGACCGTCAAATATGACCGCCCCCCAAAATAGTTGGGCTGCGACCGCGCCTGAGCCTATGACTACTTAATACGCAGGTAGTGAGTAGAGATATCAATTATCTCCTATTCAAGAATCGATAATAATCATAAACGGCTCCGACAGTCGAAATAATTTTCATGTTAAAAAATGACTTAATTATAGTGAATGGTCGTTTGTCAGTGCGGCAGATAGTGTTTATGACACAACAAATACTGACTGCTAGTATTAATTGTTCCCGTAATGAAAAGATAACTCACAACATACTTCTTTTTCTTTACAAGATCAGAGGTGGGATAGGGGAGTAGGTAGGTTTGAATATGACATTATTCCCTATCAATTGTCTGATTAGTTATTTATTAATTAATAATGACAAACATACTATTAAAGAATATGTATTTATCAGTTGTCTGGTTACCACAGTACAAGCTTTGCCTAGTTTGGGATTAGATGACTATGTGTCGATAGTTCCTGGATATTATGTACTTAAATCATTTATTTATTCTAATTGTACACAAAGTACAGATACTGTGATTATAAACATAGTAAATGCATGTACATTGGCGAGCTTAACTCAAACATGAGTTTAGCTCATTCATTAGTTCTTGATATTTAATTTTGTTTGTATTGGTAAGCCAAGGTAAAAAGGAAAAGAAGCAATAGAAACTACTTAAGATACAGGTTTCATCTAGTTTAAGAAGAAGGGATTGCTTTCATAGTAATTAAATAACATTAAAGTATTTCTAGTCGATACGACCACAGCGGCCAATCTTTAACAATATCAGCCATCTATGCGGGAGATAGAGATATTATAGTGCTTGCGAAGAGACAAGTGTATTCTCTTTACTCTCACTTAATAATAGTTATTTTATCTCACGGCTATTGAAGCGGCTGACGGATACCGAAGCCTCACCATAAGCGTTCCTTCCCGGTGACATTTCTGTCAAATTATACCATAAATAAAAAGTGTATAACTGCTTGTCTTTGAAAATAGGAAACGCGCGTGTAAAAAAAAGATTTCTTCTCCTTTAGCGTGCCAGTAAATTTAAAAATATTTAAACTGGAGCATATTTTATAAAACATAAAACTTGCCTGATTTAAAATCGTGGACAAATTAAAAAAAAATTGTGATACATGTGAATAATTGTAATAATTTCAGTAAGCATGGTAGAGGACCCGAATGGGAATCAGACAATGAAATGCGTCGGCACGTATAAACCGCCGGCGCCCACGCAGATGACGCCTGTAATACTCAACAACCAAGTATGTATCATTGTATCACACCTGTTTTAAGCGATTGAGCCGCGAAGCCATGTAAAATCTGACGATGGCGCGGTAAGACGGGTAAAAATATGCGATTGCTGTGTTAATTTTTTTATGATAAAATTATTTTAGAAATAATTTCCTAAAATAATAATCAGATTAATTTTCATAAAACATCATGCGTTAATGTAAATTTTGCATTTATTTTGCAAAAGGCCAGTAAATAACACCTATTTTTTTATTTTCTAAACGTGATCTTTCGCGCTTTTATTGAATGAAAAACCTGAACTGGATTTTTCGCAAAGACAAGCAGTTATAACTTTAACAATAAAATCATCCGATGTATACTGTTTTCCCAACTCCAGAAACAAGAATGAAGCTTATTAATAATATAGTTTGGCTACCTCATTATAATAATTATATTGTTCATTCAACTTTAGTACTGTTAATAGCAATAAGAAATTATGTAGATATTAAACATAATATACTAAACATAGATGACGACGACGGATTTACGGTAAAATTCCACTGAGTTTATGTTAAATTCAGTATGCATAATTGTACCGATTACTTTTAATACTAAATAAAAAATGATTAATTTTAAAAAATCGACATTTTCCACAGCTATTGAATAATGAAGAGGCAGTCAGCAAGAAGGTGGTGTCTTCAGGCGGGTACCTTATCGTGGGAGGGAGGCAGTCTACCCCCCACTCCGTGCAGTACTACACCTGAACACGTGATCCTCTCACCACCATCTACGGTCTTCGCAACGGCTTCTACGGTCTTCCCACCAGCATCCTGGGGTCTCACGACCCATATTCTACACCTAACTCATTGGTCTTTGTACCATCTTCTTTGGGTCTCGTCAGCAAGTATGCTCTAGACCACAGTCTGCGGTCTTCTGACTAGCATCTGTTCGAGCAGTAATCTTATTTTCGCGTGAGAAAGGAACGGAGCGAAGGGCAGTGTGATGTACTATCGCGGTCACGAACGATGTACCGGGCCGGCTCGTGCAAGCAATCATCGTCCTAAAGGTGGGCCACCGTTCGTGACCGCGATGTTGTACATATTAGAAATATAATTCATACGGTATGTTAAGTAAGATAGGTGCAATTCTAAAGGGGTTTCATATATCTTGCAATGTGGTAAAATAACAGGAGTTAGATACCTAACTACCTACCCATTTATTGATGTACATATTTTTTTAAATAATAAAGGCATCTAAATTTAAAAAAGAAACATGAAAGAACAACATGCAAGCTGTTACTATCACGGACACGAACGGTGTACCAGTTTTCATTCAAAATCGTTTGAACGACGTTACATGCGCGTACCCCACTCGCACATATTTTGGGCCGGGTCGTGCAAGCTATTATCGTCCCACCGGCTGTTTCCGCGAGAGTACATAATAATACCAGAAATCTCTTTTCATATGACTCGGGCTAAATGGTAAATTAAATAAACTTAACCTATATCTACCACAGTAAAATTAAAAATGCACATTGATTGCATAAAATATGAATGCCTAACATTTACCAGCTGTTCTGCTAAACCTCTACCTAATTCTTGGGATAGTATGAAAATAAATAAAATGTAAATTTTTAATTTATTCATTTTAATCAAATTCAAGTACGTCATTATTTTGTGTCTGTAAATTACTGGAGTTAGGAAAGGTATACTCTAGCGGCTTAATAGAAGTATACACTTGTGTTTATCTAGAATTAATTGTTGTGTTGACTGATTAAAATCTATTTTTCACTGTAACACTGAGCAGAATGCAATGTTCTATTGAAACCAACCTTTTAACCCGACGAAACAATTCTCATTCTTAATTCATTACATGCTAAGTAATTGTAAATATTGTATATTAATTATTATTAAAGCTAGGTTTAAAAATTGTGATGATAATTGTATTAAAAAAATAATAAATGTCAAAATTCATAGCAATTGTTATTTTTTAAAACTTAAGACGGATAATCAGTCCAGTGATGGTTCTTTGAGCTAAAATTACGACGGAAATTATCCAAGGGTTCCACTAGATTATCTCAATTTTGTTTAAACCCTGTCTCGGCTTTTCGAAACATTTTTTCAAAATAGATATATCCGCATTATCATTACAATTCACATAATATTCAATACAATATTATTAAGACTGTTTTAACTATAAGCTGAACTGTATTGTGCATTTTAATTGTAACATTGATAATTAGGTTGTACACAGTATGTTGAAGAGCAAAGCTTTCTGATTTGATAAGAGGTCATTTTAAAGAGTTTTTAATGTAGTCCTGGCGATTTTATTTCTTTTAAGAAACTACATACTAATTTGCTAACATTTTCTCGTATAAAGTAATAAACACTTGTACATGTTGATAACAAATTATTATGTTCATTTGTTATTATAAATGAAGTAATGCAACGTGCCTATTTTCTGCTTCCGTTTTCGACTTCTAGCCGCGATATCAAATAAATATAAAATTTTATCGCCCGCTCTAAAAACGTGCACCCTAACCATACTTCAAAGAAATATCGCCACGTTTGATTTGCGTTATGTTTCTGCGATTCACGCAACAATTCCCTTGTTTTCAATAAGCTAATGTGTTCTACCAATTCTATCGTCTACATCTGCGTCAACGTTTACCATAAGGTCAAGCACTAGCTTATATTTAATTATAAATATTTATGGCATCGCGGCTAAGTCCGCAGTATTAGATACTCTGCCGCCAAACAGCAGTCTGTAAACATTGCTGTGTTCCGGTGTGAAGGGCACTGTAGCTGGTAAATCAATGTTTCAAGAGTCGGCAACGCGCTGGTGATTCTTCTGATGTTGCTAGCGTCTACAGGCTGCGGTGACTGCTTACCATCATTATAATTACTATTAAGCGGGCCGCATGCTTGCTTGCTTGCACCTTGGTGATTTATCTTACTTCTATACTTTTCAGAAACATGCAATTATGATTTCACCACAGAGTATTTCATTGTTCATAAGCGATTGAAAATGTTTTTAAAATTGTGTACATATTTTCAACTAAATTGTATAATATTATCGTCTCAAACTGCTGTACTTTTTAAAAATAATTCATGCTGGTTCTTTTCATGAAAACCATTCTGTTTATTTGAACGCGGCACGTCTATAGCCGCGTTGCTTTTATTAGGAGTCTGGCAAGTGATTTGTGTTGTATATAGTATGTTTACATTATTATTAAGAGCCTGTAGTACATACAGTACGTACGAGATGTTCGTTTCAATAAATATGTGATGAGAATTAAATGTTTTTTTTTTCTAATCACCAATTCATCTAATAAGGCCCTCTTAACTCCAGCCACCGTACAGGCAACCAAATCAGTCGTACATGGAATTATCACCTGAGATATGTTATTACAGAATGGGATGTTCCTTACCGTATGATGAAAACGCTGGCACTACGAGAAATAAGTCTCAATGGTCATAGTGGACATGCGTGAATTTATAAAACATATTTTCATCTGATATGATTAAACTCTCAAAGAAAAAAATAATCACATTCAAATTTCTCCATTTATTTGAGATGATTACGTGCCTACCTCTTGAAACCCCTATTTGTTACGATACCATTGAATGGTATCGTAACATTGACAATTTTTTTCATAAAGACCCAGGCATTTTTTGCGTCGATAGTTAGAAACTAGGATGTAATGTAAATTATATTCCTCCTTTTTTTCAAATCAGTTTATCTATGTTCTTCAATGCCCCATAATATTTCGGGACGTATTAACTTCCGCACCCCTACCCCAAATGCTCTTGAGTCTTCTACCGCCCCTTTTAGGCCGCCCTCTTGAATTGTTCACTTTGGCAAACACGACCAGCGTTACCATACACTTACACTACTACTACATAGACTCTCCCTTGATGGGCGATGGCGGGAGAATGTGCTCGACAGAAATATAAATGGTCCCATAGGTTAATATATGTGTAGATTCTGGATTCTGGTAATGTATATTTCAAAATGAATGATTGAATAACAAATAATCACTTTATTTACCAATCAAACTTAATTTTAAATAATACTTAAGTATAACAATTACAGAATTTGGCAATCTTACAATTTCGACAATTTTGAATCAATAGCATTGTGGTGGGCTTTAACATATCACAGCCTTTATACTGTCAATTAATTCAGTGTATCAACAAGAGAAAATCACACAAATATACATACCCAAAAAAAGAAGAAAGTTAGGTAGGTAGTTCACTTAATTAAAGCTGTTTAGAAAGTTTCTTAAGATTCAACATGTAAAATTTTACCAAGTTCAGTACAGTCATTTAGGCATAACAGTGTAACATACTTTCGCTTTCATAATATTGTTTAATTTTTAAGTTCTTTTATCGTCACTTAAGTTATTCTTTGTCACTGAAGTTGTTTTTAAAGTGGATAGATCAAAGTAATCCTTATTTTTTTTTTTTTATATAGACCTCTTGATTACATTGACAAAATAGAAATGGAACTTATGACCAGTTACAGAGGCTTATAGGCCCAAAAAAATTACACGAATGCAAAATTACACAAAACAAATAAATAAAATTATTGTCAGTATCAATTATTGGCTTAATAATCTTTTTTAATAGTGGTCCTCTACTACAATTGATCATTATTATTCTGCCTGATCTAGTCGATTGCAGCCTGCCAGCCTTGCCACAAGCCCCAATCCATTAAAATGCTATGATTAGCCAAGGCCTATGCAAGCCAAGCAAACCCCCTTCTGCTCGCTTATGCTTGTGGTGACTTGCCTAGGTTTTTCAAACATTAGGGCACACCCTTAAAAATTATACGATGACCTAAAAATTTCAGTCTTGCTGATTTTTAGACCTATGAGTAAAGTGGTTTGTTTTGTTGAATATCATTATAACTATTTTCATTAAAAATTATCTCTCCCGTACATCTCAGCACCAGCTTTAGCCAGCTGGTCAGCCTTTTCGTTACCGTGGATCCCTTTGTGTGCCTCCACATAGTTCCATTTGATTTGCAGTTTGTTCTGTACACTGTCTAAATCTTTGAAGTCAGTCTCATTCTTCACTGGTTCACCTGACGCCAGTTTCCATCCTTTTCGCTTCCAACCTGAAATTTAATATTTACTCATATACTGTCAGGAAGAATTATCCACTAGCAACTCTACAAAACATCTACAACAACTCTACGACTATTTGGTTAGTAATAATCCAGATATTCGTTTATCTGTATAACTGCAGTCTAGGGAATCAAGTCTCTAGCTAGTGTATTATATATTTACATTTTACCAAATGAGCACAAAGTGAAATAAATTACCTGGCATCCATTTGGTGACTGAGTTGATAAGAAACTGTGAGTCAGTGTTTATTGAGAGTTTATTAACTCCATTTTGGAGTGCCACCTTAATAGCCCGAGTGGCAGCTTGGATCTCACCGCAGTTGTTAGTGGCACGCCCAGTTACCGGTTCACTAATGTTCAAATGATGTTCATCACCCCAGTAGACACCGAGACCAGCTCGAGCTCCTTTTCTACCATTAGCTGAACATGCACCATCTGTGTACACTTGCACGTAACCATCTCCATCCAGTTCAAACTCTCTGTCCCCAGTTGTCTTTGCTCTTTTCCGTGGTGGGTCTATTAAAATGGTTTTCTTTGAATTCTTCACTATTTTATCAACACCTTTTTCAAAAGTTTTCAGCCTTTTCTCTATATCGTCCATCTGTTTCATTATCACATCATTTAAATTATCGGAATCATCAGAAAAATTATCTTCATCCGTGGTTCGCGCTGGAGTAGGTTTAGGTGTTTTATTTGATGTTGAATAAGACCTTTTTAGGTTATTTGTAACACTAGCCGACGGTTTGTGGGTATAGTTCTGTTTTGGTTTGGCAGTGGTACCTGTTCCACCTACTGAGCTGATGAAGTTTTGAGCACTTTCAACATCATTAAACTTTTTATATCTTGCACCAGGGTAGCCTTTAACTTGGGCTTCACAATCAGACCAGTTCATAAATATGCCTGACGTGCGTCCTTTCGCTACTGCATAAAATGGCATTTTTGTATATAAAGCCTCGGAGCAGTTGGAAAGAAATAAATTATTTTTCAAAATACTCGAGCAAACCACCTTCCACATTAAAATATTGTTTGTTTATATTTCGTCAAAATGACATTGACAGCTCTGTCTTTCTGACAGCCAGGCCCAGTTTTTTTATATCCTATGGCTAGTCTGGTAACAAGACCTTTAAGCCACGTTTGACAGGCAGGCGTAAAACGCCGTCCAATCCCCATCACGGGACTCAATGGGCCATACAGTTGGAATTGGAAGCCACGACTTATATAACGTGGAAACGAATAAACACAAACATTTATGAGTTAAAAAAAACGTTAGTCTGCTCCACGCTGCATAACTAACTAATAGAGCGTGTAGTTTCACTACACTGCTGGTGCTCGTCAGCCGAGATACTTAAATCTTTTGAGCCCGGTAATATTACCAGTTACAGTACTTATCCTGCACATCGGAACAATGTAATGTTTACACATTGCTTGCTGCTTGTCGGCAGAATATCTCATCTACTTCGGTGGTTCTGATCTGGACGGTCGGAAAAATGGACCATGCCCAACTTAGAGGAGATACCACTGGAGAGAGCATGATGCGCTAACCCCCTCTGCCAAATTTTTGGTCATATGGTCAGGTCATTCTTTATTTGTGTGCGTGTATTTTTGAATGTGTTGCGAGTTTATTATAGTGTGGGTATGCGTGAAATAGTATCTGTGTGTGTTTACTTCGCCTCCCGCACCCCGCAAAAGTGCCACGAAAAAATTGTTCGGGGAATCGACGCGATACTAACTCCTCCATTTTTTTATTGTTGGGGAGGTAACCTACAAAACGTACCCGGTCTCCGTAGGGACGAAGGCCGAGATTTGTGGGATTTTTACCCAATAAAACCTCCCCGCCACTCCTCGGTGGGCTTCATCGACGCTATGGAGGAGAGACTCTGCGCAGCAGAAATGTACACTCCACCTGGGAAAGGGTCTTACCACCTCGTAGAATATAGCTAACTGGTCTAGTAATAATGTAGCACAGCTTTTTATTTGTTCATACTTAGTTGCAAGTGAAGTCACCTAAAGTTATAGGTACCAAATCGCCATAGTGTAAATTATACCTACTCGTACTCGTATATGTAAGTACATAGAAGATGCACTACAAACAAATAAGTTCTATTCAGAAACATACAGTCATTTACAGCATTTTTAGAGTTCCATACTTAAAAGGCAAAAAAGGAAC
Organism: Furcula furcula; assembly: GCA_911728495.1. Lineage (NCBI taxonomy): Eukaryota > Metazoa > Arthropoda > Insecta > Lepidoptera > Notodontidae > Furcula > Furcula furcula. The sequence continues at coordinate 22,761,214 of OU452243.1, forward strand.
TCGGTGAGACTTCGTCTGTCTGTCTGTCACACCTATATATTTCAGGAACCGATCTTACTTACCCAACCCTCAGAGTAACTGTTACGTTGTAACAACGTAAATTCATTAAAATTGTAAAATAAAAAATTTACGAACAAATAACTACAATAAATATTTTTATTATCGTACGGAACCCGCGCGACGCAACTAGTATTCGCGCTCACACAAAAAAAATTTCCAGAAACCGAATCATCGAACTTTATTATCTCGACATTCCAGTCTTTTCGAGAGTTGCTCCTTCTCGCTCGGAAGCATTAGTGTTTTTTATTTCGTATCTCTGTCGCACTTGTTTTGTTGGCGGATAGAAGAAATGGATTGGAACGTGATTCTAGATCGCGTCGCGACCGCCGTAGGTCATTTGTTGGTATATATTTAAGTATGGGCGAGGGAATCGGATCATTTTTGATTGTTGGTGAAGTGACACGCGTGTGATTTGTGAGCAAGAGTTCTGTGCTACGTACGAAATTGCTGTTCCCAGTGTTTAGAGTAGTTCTTTTTAAAAAACCGGATTTTAACCCCCTGGATTGGGGGTTCACCGCTAGGGCTTCACCGCTAGGGCTGCACCGCTAGGATTGCACCGCTAGGGGTTCACCGTTCCCCGTTTGGAATTCACTGTTGGGACTGCGCCGTGCCCGCTTGGAGTTCCCCGTTACACCGATTGGGACTCCACCGTTCATCGTACAGATTGACTGTACAAGCGTCGACGCTTCAGGCTGCACTGTAACACCCGAGCCACCGGTGTCCTTCAAGAAACAGAGTGTCGGCTGAAGGCACTACCGAAGACCCCCAAGCGTCGAGGACTCGGACGGCCAAAAGTTAAGCCCCAGCACCTTTTTTATTATTCCGACCAGATAACTTCCCTGTGCCGCGAATCCACACCCGTGTGTTTTGACTTTATTTAGAGACATTAGAGTTTGGTTCTAGTGCGATTTTTAGAGACTTTATAGTTTTAATTTTATTAGTGGAAATTTAATTCCTGTCGGGTTAACGTATATGTTTTTATTTTCGATTCAATAAACAACTTGTAATTTTACTTGTTGTTTTTATTCTTGTACCTAGCCGTCAGGCGAACGTAACAGTAACGTCCAACGTACTGTCTACGTAACAGTTGGCACCCAACGTAACAGTTGGCACCCAACGTAACAGTGGCGCCCAACGTGGGGCCCGAATATTAAAGGCAAAGCACAGGGAAGTTTTTTTGTTTTGTGTATTATTGTGGTGTCGGTATTTTTCAGCTCCAAGTGGTAAGCCTTTTGTGGACGGAGGCTGAACGGGGGAGTACCACTAACCCGGTTCTCTTTAAAGAGGAACGGGTAGCCGATTATTGTTTTCTGGCTCCACAGGGTTATCCAATACCATCTCGGATTACCCACACACAGGCATAGTCTGCACAGTGGACTGATTTTTTTCTTTCTCTTGCAATATTTTAGTGTCAATTTCTTTCCTACTATTTTTTTCTGTGCATACTGATTTTTGTGTATTTATATTTTGTGTTTTTTTTTCTTTTTTTTTCTCTAGCATTTTATATTTGCATTTGTGTTGTGCGTAATTAACGTTCTTTTCAGAGATTTTAATTTTTCTTTTTTTGCTGCAATTGTTGCATTAATTATTTTTTATTGTTGCAAAACATTTATTGTTTTGTATTTTTTTATTAATTTTTTTATTTCCTTTTGTGCTCTGAAAAGATAATAGTGGTTACGTACATTATTTTGTTTCATTCTTAATATATTTATTATTATTTATTTTTTTAACTTTGCTCACATCGTGTCACATTTCATTACGTATTGTTTTAAAATATTCAATTCTTTATTTTTAATTTCATTTAATTGGGTCACATTTTTTTTCTTTCTTTAAAAATAATTCTGGTCTACCTTATCATTTTAGTCCCGCGCGTGGTTTCGTCTCATATTCTTCTTTTTTTTTTTTTTTTTTTTTTTGTTTTTGTCTGTCGTTAATCAATATTGTGATACATTAGCATTCATTTTGTTTTATCATGAATAGGCAAATATTAAAGTCAACATTATTTCGCGAAGTAGTTGATTGTGTTTGTCTTTAGCGGATTAAAACAAGCCTACACGAATTTTGATGTTTTGTTTGGGAGTTTTGTTTTTTTGTGTTGTATGACTTCGTTATAGGTCTACACACGTTTGTTTTATTTGCGTTTTGTTTTTTTAGCGGAGTATGACAGTTTCTTGGTATAGGTCTACTCGTCTGCTGTTCTTCTTTTTCGTTACAGCGGGTCGTGACTGTAACAAATTCGCTAAAGACTAGACATACTCACAATGCCGCTTAATTTATTTAATTTTGTTTATTCATATATTTTTTTATATAGTCATCACCGTTATCGGTTCGACTCTTGTTTTTATTGATACATAGCTTTCGGAATTTGGTTTATTTTTTTAAATAAATTTTAATTGTTTGTTATTGCGTTTCGGTCTCTGTCTACATTGTCTTTGATGAATTCATTTAAGCCTACACGGATATGGATGTTTAGTTGGGAGTTTGTTTGTTTTTTTTTTTGCGTTTTTCGCGGGTTAGTAGCCTTATATAGGCCTAATTCGTTTATTGTTTTGTTTTTTGCGCATTTATGGCGCGTTGTGACCTTTGGTTTGGGTCTGTTTTGTATTTTGTTTTGCGTTTTGCGCGTTTAGAGCGGGTTGTGACTCTTTAAATAAGCCTTCACTAATTTCCTCGTAAGAGCGGGTTGTGACTCTTTAAATAAGCCTTCACTAATCTTCTTGTTACAGCGGGTCGTGACTGTAACAAATTCATCAAAGACCAGTGTATTTTACAGTGCCGATTCGTCTATTGTTCACGTGTCAATATTCTTTCCCTTAGACGCTCCTTGTCACGCAGTGCTGTTCTTGAGTCCAATCTTTTAATAGAGTTGTACTCTAGTTGTATGGTAGTCTGTGGATTATAAATTTCCTCAGACAACTATGACAGGTCGTATGTTAGGTCGCATGGTAGGTATTTGGATGTGGAGGTATGAAAGTGAAGACAGTTACTGGGCGGTTCTGTTCTTCTTAAGCGCTTACCGCAGCGGATTTTACTACGTAAAATCCTTTCTCTGGGAGAGGGGGTATTGTTACGTTGTAACAACGTAAATTCATTAAAATTGTAAAATAAAAAATTTACGAACAAATAACTACAATAAATATTTTTATTATCGTACGGAACCCGCGCGACGCAACTAGTATTCGCGCTCACAGAAAAAAAAATTTCCAGAAACCGAATCATCGAACTTTATTATCTCGACATTCCAGTCTTTTCGAGAGTTGCTCCTTCTCGCTCGGAAGCATTAGTGTTTTTTATTTCGTATCTCTGTCGCACTTGTTTTGTTGGCGGATAGAAGAAATGGATTGGAACGTGATTCTAGATCGCGTCGCGACCGCCGTAGGTCATTTGTTGGTATATATTTAAGTATGGGCGAGGGAATCGGATCATTTTTGATTGTTGGTGAAGTGACACGCGTGTGATTTGTGAGCAAGAGTTCTGTGCTACGTACGAAATTGCTGTTCCCAGTGTTTAGAGTAGTTCTTTTTAAAAAACCGGATTTTAACCCCCTGGATTGGGGGTTCACCGCTAGGGCTGCACCGCTAGGATTGCACCGCTAGGGGTTCACCGTTCCCCGTTTGGAATTCACTGTTGGGACTGCGCCGTGCCCGCTTGGAGTTCCCCGTTACACCGATTGGGACTCCACCGTTCATCGTACAGATTGACTGTACAAGCGTCGACGCTTCAGGCTGCACTGTAACACCCGAGCCACCGGTGTCCTTCAAGAAACAGAGTGTCGGCTGAAGGCACTACCGAAGACCCCCAAGCGTCGAGGACTCGGACGGCCAAAAGTTAAGCCCCAGCACCTTTTTTATTATTCCGACCAGATAACTTCCCTGTGCCGCGAATCCACACCCGTGTGTTTTGACTTTATTTAGAGACATTAGAGTTTGGTTCTAGTGCGATTTTTAGAGACTTTATAGTTTTAATTTTATTAGTGGAAATTTAATTCCTGTCGGGTTAACGTATATGTTTTTATTTTCGATTCAATAAACAACTTGTAATTTTACTTGTTGTTTTTATTATTGTACCTAGCCGTCAGGCGAACGTAACAGTAACGTCCAACGTACTGTCTACGTAACAGTTGGCACCCAACGTAACAGTTGGCACCCAACGTAACATAACCCAACCTTGTCGCAAATGAAAAAAATTATTTTCTTGTATTTTTTTTAATAGGGGTCGAAATGGGTCATAAATATTTCAAAATGAGACTACTATATTATCAACCTACCTAGGACTTCATTTGCACATCTCAAAATAGGTTTTTATTTTGGTTGGTGTAACACTAGTTTATAGCTGATAATCAAAAATGAAAAAAAAATACCGTTCTTCTTATCTCCGAAGTTTGTGGAGAGAAAAAATCTGAAATAATTATCGGTAATACATGTCTATCAATATTTTACGGTAAAAATGAAAACCTCGACAAACAAACTTAGTTTTGCGGTTTATTTTTTGCTATCTGAGGTGAAGTGTTAGGCGGATGGTAAAATAACTTAATAATAGGTCCAAAGAATGCATAGAACCCTCGATGCGCGAGTCAGACTCGCACATGACCGGATATTTTTTTATCACTTTCTTATGTTGTATATCTAAAAGCTGCCAGGGTACAAGGTCAGTTAGATTAAATAAAACGTTTTAATAAATACAAGAATGTACTTTATTAGGACACTTAACATTAGGCATGTCATCGTTTAATTAATGTTAACACACCATTCTATTTCACCACTAATGTCTGTAAAAAATCTTACATTGTAAACAATTATTTATTGTGATTAATCTCACCGCACTAATTATTATTGAACTATCTTTTCAATGACAGTCTACATCTGTGCACTAAGTAGGTATATGTTCCAAAGAAAGTGATAATACAAGACAAAGATCATATTGTATACTCCATTTCAAATAAACTTGAAAACAATAACAACTTTATTATGCGGCCGAAAATATGCCCTACAATGCCGCGTTGGCAGCAAATACGGCTTTGTAATACAAAGTTAGGTGTTATGTTGTTCTGAAGGTGCAAACGAATTTGTAATACATTAGGCTAGCCGCACACCTTCAATAATATTATCAATATTCTATAACCCGCTCGACTTAACTGTGCACCTCGCTTTGAATGCGACGTCACAGCGCCTGGTGCACACTGAGTCGCACTGGTTGTAGAATATTGACAATTTATTGAAGGTGTGAGGCTAGCCTTACAAGTTCATTAGAAGCGGAGTGTACATACAAAAAATATATTTTAGATTAACAAATGGTGTCAAATCACATCTTACATAAAATATCGTACCTACCTATTGTAAGTTCAGACATTCTAAAGTTTTAAATATTTTTATTATTATTTTATAACCACACACAGTGTAGGTACGTATTAGTCACATTATTAAAATTATTTTAGTTAGGCGTTTCTGTAACGTGTCTATACTATGCAGTAATTATATAATTTCCTGTTTTTTCAAAAGAACGGTAGGTCATGACTTCTTGTTCCTAAAATAACGTTCTATCTATTTTTTTTATTATGTTTGCAACCATGTATTCTTCAATAAAAATGGCACTATTTTTAATCTTGTTTGTTAATTTTATTTTTACCCAACAGCTCCCTAAGAGGGTCTTGTGTCATTGGTTGACCATAAAATTATATCGTACCTATACGCCACGTAATTAAATAAGTAGGTATAGGTAATAATTAATTTATAATATTATACTAAGATTATTTCCTACCTACTAATAATGAGTAGGTACAAATAAAAACACATCAACCTCCTATAGAAATCAATTACCTTCATAACAGGTAACTTATGTATACAAATCTATAATTATAAATCAATTAACTGAATTATTTTCACCCTAAAACAGCTAAGCTCAAACTGGTAGGTATTTAAAACATACCATAATAAAAATATTCTAATAATAACAGTACACAACATATCAATAAAATTTGTTAACAATGTGAACAATCGTTTTGGTTAATAATTGGTAAAAATTAATTCAATTTGAAGAGTTTACACAGAAATGATTTAGACATCGGAAATGACTAGTCTTAACATTAGATGAAGCTTGATATAAATGTAGGTAGGTACAGAAAAGTTCTTTGATTCTTAACAAAATATCTATTACAATTGAGGCACAAGATTTTCGTGTATGTAAATCCACAAATTTAGTTTTTCAAACCATAAATACCTAATATCCTAAACAACTGGGATTCAAAATCGTTACTAACGGTAAATTATGAAATTCTAATAATCTAATTAACATTATGTAGGTAAGTGTATTCTTAAAGAGAAATATTTCATACTAAAACTGAAATAAAAAACCACGAACAATAGTATATAAACTCAGTACTTTAGGCGAATTAAACTAACAACCAATTCTTTGGTTGTGGCGATTATGTCAATTTCATCCATTTTTTTGTAAACAGAATTATAATTATATTTTAGTGGTAGACCGTCACTTGGCAGCACCTAAATAGACTAGAGTACATTAAATCTACCTAGCATTACCTAGAAGCTTATTATACAGCTGCCCTCACTATTATCACTACCTACGTCAATTAGTAAGGTTTTATACAACTCGTTTCCAGTGTCAGCATTCATACATTTAATTGCTTTCTTAGCAGTTAACTTTATTATATTACCCAATTATTAGACCCCAGTTAATATGATGTGATACCAGATCGTGTGGCGATCTCCATAGCATTACGATTGAAATCCAACGGATTTCACAAATTTGATTTTATTTTTTTATTTTTTTATTTAAATTGGGGAATATAATAAGCACATTAAGGTACATACAAATATAGACCGGCAATTATGCGCACATCGCTGCTTGCAGACGTTAAACTTTCCCACTTTGCGCCATGAAACCCGTTCTCAAGGGTAGCTTACTTTATGATAGGTATCATTGGTTGACAGTACAAAGATAAAATAGTTATAAATTAAAATAAAAAAATCAGGGAAATAATCACTATTACAGCCATCGGCACGTAACTTGGCAAGATTCGTTAGATGCGCAGAAGTCATTTTTTAGTACTCTTTGGTTATCAAGCGGAACGCGGAGAACAAGGTAACATCGTTCCGGGCGCGCTATTGGTTAGCCGGTCGAGCCTTGCTCCCCGCAACTCGTGTACGTCCCGTTCACTCACGAGTAAACTTGCGTGCACTAATAGTTCAGTTTGTTTTTGTTAAGTACTTGTTACAAGTTTTTGAAAATGTTATTTTATCACTCTAAGTAGATTCAGACTTTTCATCCTGCAATCTGCCGGCCGCCAAGCATTAAATCAGTACTTAATTACTTTATCACAATATTTTATTTTAAAATAAATTTCTTAAGTAAGTTTAACTTTATGAATTTCATTTATTACACCTCATTATATTACCAATCATTCCTCTGTTTTCCATAATTTTATGACATGACTAAAAATATGGCAATAAAATTGCAATATATTATATTGACCATGTTTTGTTGCAACTAAGTGCACTTGCGCGAACTTTCCCCCACTACACCAAAATCTTGCCAACTTACGTGCCGAGGATTATAACTAAGTAACTAATTATAAAAGTGTAACAGTAAAATACATATATACCTAGAACGTGTTAACAAATTATCGCAGGCTATAAAATTAGTTTGGCAGTAGGTATCGCGAGAAAAATTGATTTTAGATAAAAGTAAGTACTATTTTTAATACTTAAATGATAATTTTTCTATTAATATGATATTTTTTCTATATTTCAATTAATTCAACATGTCAAGTCTAAAAGCAAATGCGGTCTATCTACTCAATACGGAGGCGATGCGGGCGTTTTCGACACGCGTGTGTAATGAGTATAGAGTTACGAACAAACAGAATAGTTATGATATGAAAAAGACTAATATATTTGACGATAAATAATAGCGTGACAAATTAGTATTTAAAATAAAACTAAGTTGGGGTGGCTGAAGTTTTACATTAACACGTTGTAAGTATATTACTTTTAGTAGGTGTTTAGATTCACCTCTAAATCGTCGTTACATATTTTGGTAATCGATATTTTTTAATACTATTTTATTAACCGTTTTTGTGATATTTCATGACGCAAATGGGAAATAGACTTCAAATTGTGTTTGAAAACGCTGCATAGTAGGTACTGCTGCGCGCTTGCCGGTGTATGTTTGGAAACAGCTTAAAGTTTTTATTTGGCATAGTTTTATAAATACACTCCACATACGAATCAGTACAATTAACAACCATAATCCTCAGTTTCCGTCAAACCATTAAGGCCCAAAAAGTTGATCGAAGGTAATGTAGATGCTATAAGAAGATATTTCGACCACACGTTTATGCAAACACAACATTCATTTCATATTACAAATACGTTATCCATCAAACTATACCGATCATGGTAGATAGGGTATGGCTACATTATAGAAGATGACCACTTATCAAAAATATTTCTATCTACTCTTCTAAATTAATATGTGCGTGTTTATTACACAGATTTTTGTGATAAATGAATAAATAAAGCTCTATGGACGATTGTATGTAATGGCGAGCAATTTATTATTCGTAAGTAAGTATAAACATTTTCTGGATGGAGGAATGATATGAATAGATATATGACGGATGATAAAAAGAGTTATACTTGAACAAGAATAATGAAAAGTAACAAAACAGTATGATTATAGCGCAAACAAAATAGATCATCGTTTGATATGGTTAATTTGAGACAAATAATTAAATAATACTACATAACTTCCTAAGCTATTAAAATGCGGAAACTAGTCTATACGATTCTAACAACGTTAGCAGTTCAACAGTTATTTCAAAGGTAATGCACTTCATTCAAAATCCGTCCTAATAACAACTTGCAAACCGTCTAAAGTCGCTACACTGACAAGGCACGTATCGCCCACGAAGGATACGCTGAAAAAATATCTCTGATTTCATAATGTTCAGTTTAATTCTAACTTCGATACTATAAGTAATGTTCACAAATTGCACGGTTGTCGTGTAATCTTTGGCGTTCACGGCATACGGTTCGTTCGGTCGACACGAGTATCGCGGCACTTTATATAGAGCATTCGTCACTGTCGCGGGCGTAGTCTTCATCGTCCTCGTCAGCGCGGGCGGACTTCTTCCTCACCTTACCGGAGACCACGCCCGTATTCACCTTACCGAATAGACTGCTGCGGTTAATCCGCGCGCCTTCCCGCTGCGGGCTGAGCCGCTCCGCGACCGCCTTTTCGTAGTTATCGGAGATCTTATTCATCCCGTTGACGGGGCTGGTGACCGGCGACTGCGGTTTGACGGCATTTTTCTCCGCTTGCAAGAGGGCGCCGGCGGTAGCGGCACTGTACGAGGGCGGGTCTCTGGTGCGGCCGCCGGGCTGCGTGTATAGGAAGCTGTTGTTCCCGAAGCCGGAGTACCTGTTGTCCGTCTTGCCGTTCACCATCATGAGGCTGACCGGCTTCTCAGGCGGGACCGGCTTTTCAGGAAGTTTCTTATCGAGGCCATTTTTGGCATTCTGCGCGGCCCAGCGTTCAGCGCCTAGGGAGTATATTGAGCTGAGGTTGACGTACCCGCCAGAGGGCGCTTCAGCCCTCCTTGTGTTCTCGCTGAGGGTCGACTCTTCTACGCTGGACTCGTCAACCGCCTCCGTAGCGGTGATCTCGTCCAGATTCGGCGACAGACAGTCCTCGTCCGTCTCATCGTATGAGCTGAAACATTAAACGGAATTAAAATACCCGCGGGACCCTGGACTACATCGCGAGTGATAGAAATGTCCGTGTTTGTTAGTGTCGCTCCATGCCTTATGCCGAGCCTCGGTATTATTTACAAACATAAGCTCAAATGTTCCGGCGTACGAAACGGAAATAGGTATATATGTACAGGTATATATTTCATCAGTAAGGCAGACGAAGACTCTCCAAGCGAAATCGATAGCGTGAATCTCGTACGGGAATGTCATGGTTTTATTATTTTTCTGTTCGTGTCAATACGATTCAGTGCAATGGTCATTCGTTTTAAGCGGTAATAAGTCAAAGATATTATGGTATAAGTCGAAAATGAGCAAAATGCATTTAGAGGCCAGTGTGAGGTCCTCAGGTCAGTTGTGAAGCGTCGCTGAGCCGAGACGATCTTTTAACACTGCGAGTGCAAAAATAGTATACACAAGACATTCACTGCAAGTCACCAACACATTCTTACCCTAGCATAGCCAGTTCTGTCTTCCTCCCTGATGAAAGAAATATATAATGAACGAAAAGAAAAGGTATATAACTATACAAGGATACATACATAGATACAGTAAGTAGGTACATATAAATAAATAAACATTAATAGAAAATAGGGCTACTTAATGGATAATTATGTTAAAATGAACTACCCACGTTTGAAGAAGGAATTTTAAAATGACACGCTTATTGTAGTGTCTCGCTCGAACAGTATGCGAGTGAACGAGACGACAACTAAACGCGATGCCATTTTATCTCCTCACAACTGCGCAGGTTAATAGGAAATGAGCCTTAATGTGAATTATTTACGTAATATTATTGTTTGCATTCAGAACATATTGTGGGTAGAAGTTTCTAGACAAGTGAGGGTAGAAGTCTCAAGTCACAGCAGGGGCGGTGTGCGGGTCCATAACATTCTGTGGTCCATTGTGTGCCTAACGCAAAATGCATCAAATATGCTCAATGGTACTATTCTAGTGCGCATTACGACGAATTTCTGCATTCTACTTTACCACATAGTAACAAAATTATTTGAATAATCGGATTCCGTTCAGGCCGTTATTTCTGCACATCTCATAGAATCGTTTAATACACTTCTTTTTCTCTGACTCTTTCATTAGCCTATACAACTGCCTGTTTGCGATAAGAACAAAACATGTTATTACGTATATAAATATTTAAAAAAATCTATGTTTACAGTGATGTAAGATGCTTACATTTGGTCCTGTGCGTCGCTGCCGCCTTCTTCAGCGACTAACAGTTCGTATTCTTCGGCTGCGAATCTGTCCCATTCTGACATCTGCGGAGTCGAAACATTAAATTAAACTCTTTACCGTTACTTCTCTGTAGTCAGGTAATTATCGTCTCACATATTGGCATTGTTGTCGCAAGCAAAAAGATGCATCCAAATCATGTATTTACTAAGTAGTAGGAAACCACCGCAGTGTCTGATATTCTATCGACAAAGCAGCAGTGTGTAAATATGCTGTGTTTTGATGTGTAGGGCACTGTAGCTAGTGACAATTTCGGACGCAAGAGACTTAGTAACTAATGTTTTAGGTGACGAGCGGCAGTGTGATGCAGGTGACTATTTGCAGAAGTCTAATAAGATCAGGGTATGATAAGTCATATGGCGAACGTTTTTATAGAGCAGGGTAGGTAGTAGCAGTGCGCAGCTGCTGCGCTGTGATTGGACGATTAACACCATGATACTAATATACTGAGAATTAACACGCGGGTAGATACATCTTTCTATACATGTCAATACAATTGTTTACTGCTCTATGTTTGGAGAAACCTTGACCTGGTTTTAGTCATTGATTACTTTTACACATCTTGTAATAACAGTATAATTTTTAACCTCCCATGTTTCATAATTCGAAACAAGAACGTAAATACAAAATACTTAATTTATTGCGTTGCAATAAGCAAAGCTATTCCCAATAACTGTTACCCCACCCTAATTACGTCCATAGGGTTCCCCTATTTCCGTCAATCATTGTACTGTTTTCATCTTTGCAGGAACGACTAACCAGAATGAAGTCACCCAATACTTTGACTATAAGTCCTGGGGTTCTGGTACCTACGGGTTTTGATATTTAATTAAATCGATCAAACTGTTAGTTTTCTCCACAAATCCCACATCAGCACCCATAGCGGTAACTATCAAAAACTAGAAAAATATACAGAGGGCCTGCTTCATAGCGATTCTATTTCTTCATTCGCTAACGGTGTCAATTCCACATAATTTGTCACGTGATTTTTCTATGTCTTATGTCATTCTCATACACTTCTACACTTTCTATTCGCGTTAACACTTGTAGAACGTTACATTGTCTAGAGAGCCTGGTCAGTTTGATCGAGCTAGTAAACTATTACCCGTACTAGACCCGATGTTAAATGATACTGGTGTTGTTAACTATAATTTGTATTCTTACATCACAGTCTGAGTCGCGTTGCGTCGCGAACGGGTCCCTCTGCTCGTGGTCCAAATACTTCTCTAGGTTAAAGAAAGTGTCGTAGAATATCGGCGTCAGCTTGCATCGCCTTAGATCCGACAATGTGATCTTCCCGTCCTCCGCCGGGTGCACCATGTCTAACATCTACAGATATTAGAAATCCATCAATCTTATGGCCGAAATAATAATATTTATTAGTCCTTTTTATTTTATTTTTATGTGTGTACAATAAATAAATAAATAAATAAATTTATCAGAAGCCGAAAGGCATCCACTGATGAGCAAAGGCCTCCCCCTTAGAAGAGAGGGGCTGCCATTATACTCACGCTTGGCAGGCGTGTTGGGGATCGCAGTATAGGTGGTAAGTAATCCCATAGAAAGACGCTGCTGCTCGTTATCTTGTTTTCCCTTTTTAGCCTCATATGGGACTAATCCTGGTGGATTCCCACTCCACTCATTCCAACCACTGTGACTCCTGTGAGCCTTCGTCGCTTCTTCGGAACACCCAACGGGAGGGAATGGGAATACTTAATAATAATACAATACAATACAATAACGTTTATTTCTCCTCACAAAAAAAAAAAAAACATGTAGTGAAACATAATGGAACATAATGATATCGTCATGGTATAATTACATTGTGAGGAGCTGGCGTCCGAATAGGCATAAGCCTGTATCTCGGATTACCAGGTCCCCACTCTAAGGACATTACTTATGAGAACATCACATTGTTAAGAGAACATAATCATAAACGTATTACAGAAGGAAAAATTTCTTTAACAAAATAATAATAAATGAGAACCTTAGGCTTAATCAAATACACGCTGGAGCATGTATTGGTGCATGAATATGAGTGAGTGTGTGTGTGTGTAGAGTGTGAGCGTGAGTGTGTGTGAGTGAGTGTTAACTATATGTATGTGTTTCAATGGGTGAAAGTAGGTACATATGTTATATAACTCAATAGTTAGCCTTGCACATTATGAACTAAGATTTCAGTTTGGGGATAATCTAATGTCAGCAACCATTTTACAACAATGGTTTTGCAGGCATGCTTTGATAGGGCATAGATATTTAACTTCTTGTTTAATTTGTTATAGAGATTACAGCCTTGGTAGCAAAAAAAGCGATGAGAGAATCTAGAATTAAAGGCTTGAACAACGCAGACCCTATCTTTCCTACGTGAATTTGAATGCTTGGAAAGGTCATATACCAGCATAGCGTGTTGTTTGATTACTGAATACATTATAAATAGTTGACGGACCGTCAAAACTTGCCATTGATTATAAACGTCAGTAGTCGGATGGTAAAAAGACAGTCTAAATCCAACTTTAAGTATAATTCTCTGTGCTCTTTCAATCATTAATAGATGTGTTTTGGCTGCACCACCCCAAGAAGTGATACAGTATGAAAGAATGGATTGACATAATGCTAGGTAAACCGTCTTAATCATGTCTCTGTCCATCACCTGTCTCAAATTTTTAAAGACAAAGATAAGTTTACGCACTCTAGCCGATAATATACTAATATGTTCCTGAAAGTTCAGTTTTTTATCAATCACTATACCTAAATATTTAATTGACTTAACACTTTCTAGATAAGGGCATGCACACATTGGGTCAGTAAGGTTACCACAGTGATGAGATTTAACACCAAGATGAGATCCCGCATCACTCACATCCCTTAGACTAAAGGTTAACAGCTTAGTTTTTGAAACATTAATGCATAATGCATTATTGTTTAACCAGTTTAAAACAATATTATAACCATTTTGTGCACTTGAGAAGACATCAGTCCAAGTATTGCTACTGAAAAGCAGAGCTGTATCATCGGCAAATGTTACAATTTTAGCATTTGGGAGATCCAGTTTGCAAAGGTCATTTATATACATTAAAAACAAGGTTGGACCGATTATACTTCCTTGGGGGACACCGAGTGATACAGGGACCTCATCACTGATGATATCATCGATCTTTACACACTGCGTTCTATCTTTTAAGTAGTCCTCTAGTATTTTAAATTGTAGGCCTCTAATTCCGAAGGATTCCAGCTTTTTCAACAAGATAGGAACAGACACTGTGTCAAATGCTTTTGCTATGTCTAAAAATATACCAACAGTACGTTTTTTATTATCCAGATTGGTAACAATATAGTTAGTCAATTCATGAACAGCATCAGCAGTAGATTTATTTGATCGAAAACCAAATTGAGAGCTTGCCAACAGATTGAATTTTTCGAGGTATTGTACTAACCTTTTGTTAATGATACGCTCAAGTACCTTTGATAAGGTTGGTAATATAGATATAGGCCTGTAGTTATTTACACTGTGTCTGTCCCCACTTTTGAAAATTGGGTGAATCCTGGATTTCTTTAAAGCTAAGGGAAATACTCCAGTGGTGAGAGCTAGATTACAAATAAATGTAATTGGGGGTGTTAGAATATCAACATTATTTTTGAGAATCTCTGCTGAAATCAAGTCCAACCCGACGGATGAATTGCTTTTAAGACCATTTATGAGGTTTTTTATCTCGTCGTGGTCAGTCGGTAACAGTACAAATGAATGAAGACAAGACTTAGTAGGTGGTAGCGGTGAACATACAGTGTTACTTATTTTATCGGCGAGTGCTTTAGCAACATTAGCAAAATAATTATTCACATCATTGACTGCTTTGGTAGGATTTTCAGAGTCCATTAGTTGATGAGATGATACTGGTGACTTATCTGAATACGATATTTCTTTAATGATTTTCCAAAGTCTTTTATTGTTATATCTTGAACTCTGTAGTTGTTGTTTATGGTAATCCTCCCTAAGCTTTTTCAGGATAGTAGAACAGTAATTCCTATATCTTCTATAAGTAGTGTAGTGTACTGGTAAATTGAGTAAAGTTGTGGGTAGTCAAGTTTATCGTCTCAAGCGGGCACACTACGCAGGCACTGAGTGGGGATGCGAGAAAGACATAAAAGCCCCTCTAGTGTAGGAGGGGGGTTCAGTCGAGTGTCAACCACTGTGCGGGTCAGACGTGGTGTGTGCGTTAACGAGCCGATATAGTGTAGTGTTAATATTAACAAATATAGTGAACTCTACATGGCGACGAGGTGAAAACCGTGAGTAATTTTATATTTTTGATAAATAAAAGTGCAATTTAAATTAAAAACAAATAAGTGGCGTGGACGAAATACTTTATTACGTGATAAGTAAATAAAATTAATCATAATAAACTTTTTTGAATAATTGAAAGTGACAAAATAAGTGTTTTATCATATAAGTACATACAATTAGTTTATTCACTTTTTGGAAAAATAATATTCAAGTGATATATGTGTGTGTGGGTAGAATTGAGTGGCAAAATAAGTATTTGATCATATAATTACATACAATTAAAATGTTTTCACTTTTTGGAAAAATAATATTGAAGTGATAAGTATCAATTATCTCAATTCTCAAGTTGCCTCTATCTTGACATGGTCCAAAGATTACCTTTTGGAAATAATATTTTTATATGTAAAAGTGAACATACCTCCAAAAAAAAAAAAAAAAACATTGAAGTCATGATTATCTCGATTCTCAAGTAGTCTCTATCTTAACGAGGTCAAAGGATGGCGACCATTTTGTCATAATATCTTTCGCTTCAGACAGATGATTTAGAAATATCTTAATACTTAAGAATAGTTTGGTAAAAAAAAAAAAAAAAAAAATTACGTGCAAAGGTGCGTACGTACAGTATGCGGGTTTAAACACAAAATCTTTTCTGTAAAATATCAGAACTTTAGTTGTTAGAACCTGGGCTTCTTTATAAAAATACCTTGATACCGAAAAGGAAACCGAAAAGGAAACCGAAAAGACTTAAAAAAAAAAAAGGAAATATCATATATAATAATATATTAACCACAGATCGTAGTGCCCTTTCCGCAGTTTAAAGAAGCGTTTTGATGCGCTTTCCCAGACAGATAGAATAGCTAATAATTGACTGACCCGGCGTGGCCTGAGGCGTGTAGTTGGTTTTATTATAAGTATGTCCACAACGTCTCTAAAGTTCATAAAAATGGCACCTGTCCTGATACGCGCAGCTAAACCACAAATGTAAACGCTAAATAAAAATTATATTATATTAACAATGAATGTCCCTGGGGCTATATCCCAGATTAGATTTTCCCACAAAATTTGCTTAAGGTTGTGAGGTGAACCTAATAAAATGTAATTGCATATAAGAATGATTAATGGGTATAGATGAAACATAAATTCAATGATCACTCTCTAATTGTTAAACGAGAAATACTACTTATGTCACTAGTCCCAATAGAACAAGTCCCCAAAGTAAAAGGTTTGCACACGTTATCTTGATCTGTAATGTAAGGGTTGTTTTAAAATACCTGAGTGATATTGGTTCTAGTATTTAATTTGCAGTACCTAACCTACATGGTATTATTTACACAAATTAAAATTAGCTAAGGACATTCAATTACAATTTGTTGGGCTGAGTCAAATTTCTAGTGAGGGTTTAAATACCGTGCATTAAATTGCGAGGGTTTAAATACCGTGCATTAAATTGCGAGGGTTTAAATACCGTGCATTAAATTGAGGGTTTCAATACCGTGCATTAAATTGCGAGGGTTTAAATACCGTGCATTAAATTGCGAGGGTTTAACAAACGTGCATTAAATTGCGCCACCCCTGCGCAATTTAAGTTTAGATATCGTACGAAAGTGGTTCACATTGGATTGTGAACGGGCATTAAATTGCG
Source organism: Furcula furcula (assembly GCA_911728495.1). NCBI lineage: Eukaryota > Metazoa > Arthropoda > Insecta > Lepidoptera > Notodontidae > Furcula > Furcula furcula. Next base: position 22,778,216 of record OU452243.1, read on the forward strand.
AATGAGGGTTTATATACCTTGCATAAAATCGCAAATGAGTTCAAAATACCGTACAATAAAGTGTATGGTGGAGGCCCCGGCGAGATGGTGGAGGCCAATCGGGAGGTAGCAATGTCAAGTATTACTGATCCTGATCTGATGGTAGCCCTGGTAGGGCAGAGGTTGTTCAAGGACTATAGTGTCGGTCACGGCATGGGGCATTCATCGGTATACCAAGCGGAAACCTATGCATAATTGCCAGCATTAAAGAAAGGCAAAGGAGAAATGTCAAAAGTAAAACCATTTGCATTCTTAGCGACAGTCAGGCAGTACTGAAGCCTTTGAATTCCTTCAGAGTTGCTTCTAAACTGGTCAAAGAACGTCTTACAGGCTTGAACAACTTGGGAAGACAACAATGTCTGCCTTATCTGGGTACCTGGACACGAAGGCATCGAGGGTAATGAGAAGGCAGATAGACTAGCGAAGGCCAGCTCTTAGACATTTGGTTGGCCCCGAACCATTTGTGGGGTTCCATATGGAATATATCACCAAGCATTTTATGCACATGCTAGAAACGAACACATGAAGGAATGGGGGACAGCGTCAGGCCTAAACCACTTCAAAACATTCTCTAGCACAAGGGTGAACTGAGGGGTTAAATTATCATACCTAAACAGATCACAAATAAGGCACCTAGTCTACTCACAGGACATTTTGGTACCAACGAGCATCTACACAGAATGAGGTTGAATTGGTAACCCCGCACTGAACATCGACGCAGCCTTCGAATCGGACAACAGCACAGCTTCGCCATCGCTCTCTCCTGCAACAACCAGCGAGTCACAAGCCAGCCAGTATCCCGGCCTCATCGGATGACCAACGCATTGCGGCTGCGGATGCAAGCCTGGTCGACCTTCAGCCACAACATGGCACAACACACCTGCACTACGGCCGGTCCTTGTAAGAAGAGCGGTACGCCTAGCAGCCGTCAGCCATACCCACTGCACACCTCGACTCACTGAAGACGTAGCAGCATCAGCTTCGACTCACTGGAACTGCATCCACTGGTATTGGCACAGCGACTGGAACGCATGGACGAGCTGGCAAATGAAGACGTTCATCGACTTCCAGTCTTCGGGGAGAGTGATTTAGCTACTCAACATAACCAGATGGCGCCACATGTGGTACAGTGACGCGATGAAAAGCAAGCAGCATCACATACAACGCGATAGATGGCGACACCTCCGAATCCTGAATCTCGCAAGCGAAGTTTCTCAAACGTTGAGAATATATACAACATCCCGACATCAACTGTGGAGGGCTTCGGCCCTGACCGAGCATCACACCTCCCTCGGTCGGAGGATTCTCCTTTTGGTACGTCGTTGCATCCCTAAAATCTTAAAGCGGGTTTCATTTTAATGAACCTTCAGTTTCCTTGAACCTCTTTCGGAACTCGTGGTGATACTGTAAGGCGTAAAGTTTGTGTGACTAGAAGTTCTAATAATCTGCTCTGTAAATTTTATAAGTTTAATATTTTTCAGAACAATACTAAGTTTTCGACAGCAAGACTCGCGGAGTAGTTGGAAGGGTTCTTCTTATCGAAGTTAACTACAAGGGCGTGTTGGCTTAGGCAGCTCTTTTCTGATCAGTGGGTAATCTTGATAAGGATGCGTTAGAGTTAGAACTGATTGGCTGTCGTAAGCAGATTTGAATTTGATCTCAACATTGAATGTTAACGGTCCTATTTCCTAGTTTTGGCTTTATTTGACTAGAGTCCATCAATTCTGTTCAGACTGGCCGAGCAAATAAAACTATGTGAGTATATTCCTCTATAGATCCATACACGGGGAGGCAGTGCCTCGTAGGATGGACGTCCTAGCGATGTCATTGATACGGGTGGCTGACTGACAGCGAAATACGGTGGTCTTATTTGAACTTTTCGGTGGAGGATACAATTGTTATTTTTATCAATATTACCTATTTAATCGACTGGGTCTATCATAATAATCGCTAATTATCCGGGGAGCAGTGGTAGTGAATTTATTGTTAAGAGCCTTGTTTTATTGTCGCCGCTGTACTTTCTTATTACTCGGGAATGTTCTCTGGTGATATTTCATGCAGTGCAGTGGGTTCGTATCTGTGATACGAACCTTACTAGCTTGCTAGCTTGTGTTATCAGAATCTATAATAGTTGCGATCAATACTCTTGTGACTTTAGTTCCTAGGCCGTTGGAAGATCAGAATAGGAAGCTGCTCGGATAGGGTTGGCCTTTGAGGGAAACAATAATATTGGTGTACGCGCGGGTGAACTATTCCCGCGTCGATGGCTGGTCTTGTGGGAGATTGGCCGCTGTGGCAGGAGGATATTATTTATTGCGTTAAATGCAAGCATCGGTGAGTGAACCATGAGTGCAGTTGTCCACAGCTGGTACATTTAGAATGTCTGGCGAAATGCTTAAGAGTGTTTCTAACTTCCTTTGAAGAGCATGCCAACTTGTGTGCCAATATATCCTTCTCGAGTGACCCAGCAATCCCTCTCGATACAAGCCTTATCCTTGAGATCCCCTGGGATCAGGTGTTTGGTAGAAACTTAATTCAAGGGCACTCCACTAAGCCACACAGGCAGGAGTAATGAAACGTGCTTTTGATACTCCGAGAATATATAATAAAATACCTAGTTTATAAAATGTAATAAATGCTTCTATGTAAAGAATTTTGAAAAAATATTATTTCAGAAATGGTATTATGAAGTAGATAAAGTCATAAATTTCTAACTAGGTAATTAAATTACGATGAATGTCTATTTTGACATTAATATTCTTATAATTTTCAAAAAAAAAAAAAAAAAAGAAAGAGATGTATAAAGGACAGTGTATAATAAGATAAGTTAATGAACATTATTAATTTTATGATAGTTACATACTTGTTATTTTGAGAAGCGATTATTAATTTACATTTAAATTAAAAAATTAATTTTCCAAAAAAAGGAAGGGATGTAGTGTACTGGTAAATTGAGTAAAGTTGTGGGTAGTCAAGTTTATCGTCTCAAGCGGGCACACTACGCAGGCACTGAGTGGGGATGCGAGAAAGACATAAAAGCCCCTCTAGTGTAGGAGGGGGGTTCAGTCGAGTGTCAACCACTGTGCGGGTCAGACGTGGTGTGTGCGTTAACGAGCCGATATAGTGTAGTGTTAATATTAACAAATATAGTGAACTCTACAAGTAGTTTTAAGTGTTTCGTTGTTAGGTTCTTTCTTTACTTTTTTAAAGAGGTTATCACGATTTCTCAAACACTTGAGGATCCCGGGTGTTATCCAAGGCTTCAATATTTTCTTCCGTCTAGAAAGTCTGATTGAAATAGTATTACGTAATATTACATCACGAAGCACGTTAATGAAAAAGTTAGTTGCTAAATTAGCATCAGACATGTTAAAAATAGGTCGAAAATCCAATTTTAAAATATCGTTTTTTAACCCAACCATATCGATTTTATTAAAGGTTTTGGAGGGTTTATACTTTAATTTCGCAGCTAGGTATAGAACTACACTGTTATGGTCTGTTAAAGTTGACTGCAGGACTAGGCAACGAGCTAATAGATTTGTTTTCAATAATACGTGGTCCAAACAGGTTTTAGTGTGAGTCGGAATGTTATGTGCCGGTAGAATACCATGAGAAGCCAACATATTGAGCCGATATTGAGAAGAGTTTGCGTCTTTATTGGATGTAGCAATGTCAATATTGATGTCACCGAGGATAATAACATTTTGGAAGGAAGAATACTGTATAAGATGATTGTTAAGAGATTGTGTAAAGTTATTAATATTTTTATAGCTGGGTGGGCGATATATGGCAATGGCAACCGTATTTGAATTTAACCTAATAAGTAGGGCATTAGAGTCGCTGATAATTAATTCTTGAACTGACACAAATAAATCATTTCTGTAGTAAACAACGACACCTTCGTTCTGCGTATAGTTTTTAGATGTAGCAAAGCACTTGAAACCATCTATTTCCGGTACATTGTTAGAAGATTTAAGCCAGCATTCTGTCAAAACAATACAATCCCAATTGACATTGGATCGGGCTAATAATCGTAACAAACTATTTATATTATGATTTAAGCTTCTTATATTTTGTTGTATAATTTTAAGGCAGTTTTCGCTAGGTAATAAAGATTTACATTCTTCGACCTCACAAATCGTGGATTCAGCTATATGAAACGAGTCAATTTCATTTTGAATACTATTTAGTTGATCGAAAACTAGTACAAATGTTGTTATCAAGGTGGTTTAAAAGGTTTACATGATAAATATATGGCAGGTTACTATTGAATGGGAGGGTATAACAATATTTTTTATGGCACAAGTATAATTTTCTGTGGTACAAGTCACAGAAGGATATAATATAGTAAACAAGAATTAAGATCAGTATGTAAATGTCATTATTATAACATATGTTATTATTTGGTTTTGTGTGAATGTATAGGAGTATGATGTGTATGTGGTATTTGTATGAGATATATGTTTTACGAAGTATATAATTTATAAAATATAGTGTAGGAATTATAGCCTTAAAATCTAAGTTGTTGAAACAAATATTAATTTTGATGAGAATTATAACCAAAAAAGTAAAGCTAGCTAGTCACTGGGGTTTCTTCAGTTTATTCAGATCTTCTTCACAATCGATACGATGACGAGGCCCGTCGCTTGAGCATCTTAGGTAGATTTTGCCATAGGAGGTCCAGCAACTTTCGTATTTGTTATTTTTTGCAAACATTCTTGCTAGGTAATGTATGCGCCTTGCCCTTGGAGTCAGAAATTCAGCTACATAAATGGGTGTAGCAGGACCTTTGAAGTTCAATAATGAGCTATTTAAACGTTGAGTTGACTCTCTTTCCTTATTATATAACCGTACAGTTTTCATAAAGGTTTCTTTCTTGAGCGTGGAAATAAAGTCAATTACAATAGGCCCAGTAGATTTATTCTTCAGCTGCATACGAAAAACATCACGAATATCGGAATCTTGTAAGGGCATGTTTATAACGGAACCAATTTTTTTTGCTATTTCAAAATAGTATAGTTTATTTTCCTGATCCAACTTAGGTAAGTTTCTCAATTCAACACATGTGATTCTGGTATTAATATCTGATTGCTCCAATTTAGACTCTAGTATTTTTATTTGATTTTTATAATATGTATTTTCTTGTTGGAGTTTGTCCATACTTACAAGCATTTCATCATATTTGTTTGACATAAGTTCAATGGATTGTATAATACCACTATTTTGTAGTTGCATGGCATTCATGGCCTTTTGAATTGCCTCAAATTTGTTGTTTTGATCAGTTTTCAAGTCGATTAGCATTTTTTTCAAATCTGTTATTGTACCATGATAGTCAACAGCCTTATCCTCTAGGCGACGCTTAGCTCGTTTCGAACTACACACATCAAAAGTGTCTAGGGATCAAGCATTTTTAAGCGGATTTCTTGAGATTGAGATGTGGCTTTGTAATAAATTTATGATTTTATAAATTTATATGGATCCTTTTTGGTGCATTTCATAATTTGAATCAGGAACTGTGAATCAAATTCGAGTAAAAGATGAAAATCAGCTGTCAATATTTTCCCTATAAAAACATACAACGCATTGAAGACCTTATTAGTGCTACTGTTTCCCTACTACTGATTAAAACCAACGTTATTATGGAGCGGCGACGTCATTTAAGCAGGGAAGAAATGCTCAGAGCCGTGGGAATGATAGAAGCTGGTTCCCGGCAACGTACTGTGGCTTTAGCTCTGAATACAAGTCAGAGTGTTATCAGTCGACTTTGGACACGTTACCGAAGCACTGGTACCGTGGCTGAGCGCCATGGAGGACGGTATCGCTGCACCACACGGAGACAAGACCGATATATTCAAATCTTAACTCGAAGAGCTCCAACAATAACTGCCATGATGTTAGCCGTGAGGCTTCATCACTCTTCAGGGAACTTAATTAGCGACCAAACAGTCAGAAACCGCTTGCATGAAGTGAACCTTCATTCCCGAAGACCGCTACGGGTACCACCTATAGCAATGCACAATCGTAGGATTCGATATCAATGGGCTCTTGAACACAGAAATTGGGCAGAAGAACAATGGCGTTTCGTGTGCTTTTCTGATGAGTCTCGTTTTGGTATGAGACCGGATACAAGACGTATACGACACTGGAGAACCCCTGGACGCCAACAGCGATTAAAATCCTGCCAGGAAGTCCATCCTTATAGTGGTGGAACCATCATGGTATGGGCGGGTATTTGGATCGGCGGAAGAACTGAGTTGATTTGGATCAGAGGCAACCTCAACGCTCAAATTTATGCTGAGACGATTGTATCAGACGTCATCGTTCCTCTACAAGTGCAAATCGGTCCCTTATTTCAGTTAATGCATGATAATGCACGACCGCACACCGCAAGAGTTGTAAGACAGACTCTCGCCGCAGCTAACATCAATGTCCTGCCCTGGCCTGCTCAGTCGCCAGACTTGAACCCGATTGAGCATGCATGGGATATGCTACAGAGAAGAGCTCTGCCGAATATGGAGGGTATCCAGTCGCAAGAAGACCTTTTTTTGTTGTTGCAACGAACATGGGCGGCCATTCCACAGCGTGATTTGGATGAACTCATTTTGAGTATGCCAAACCGATGTTCTTGTGTTGTTAGTGTTCGCGGTAGAAACACGGATTATTAATTGTTTAAGTTACCCAATAAAATTTTAAAGAAAACTGTTATTTCAGTCTTTTTTTCGAACTTTTGTGTTAGTGGTTCAAATGTCAAAAATCCCTTTATTAGGAAAATGGCAAATTTCTTTATTAATGCAAAGGTGACTTGGTTTATCGTTACTGTGACAAACGAAAACACTTTATTTGATGAATCCTTAAAGAAAATTTTAATTAATATCAATCAGGAGAAAAGTTATTGCAAAAATATATGTTGATCCCTAGACACTTTTGATGTGTGTATTAGTATCCTGATTGTTCTGTTGCTCTAGGATATTCAGGGCCGGTTCCGGTCCATGATGAGTCGAAGCAGTATCGTGAAACTTTTTATGCGGAGATTTAGACATGTTACTATTTATGGTAATAAGTCTAGTTGTTAAACGCTGCCTCTTATGGGATGGGCCAAGCGACAAAGACTCTAAATGAATGCAAATGCGTAACACTTGTGTGGATAGAATACTTGTTGTCTTCTTCGAATACAAGGAAATACCTGATCGCTTGATGCTTGCTATCTCCGTCGCTCTTTTACCGAATGTGACAATACCGCCATGCGACAACTTCACAATGCAACCACAGTTTGTGAATTTTAAATTGTTAATTTCTTTGGATGTTTAGTCTGATATTAAATATAGTTTACACCACTGCACGGCTAAAACTTTACACTATCCTGAGATATAACTTTTATACGGTATTAATCATTTCTTTCACTGAATACGAATAATAATAACGAAGCACAAAGAAATACGTGTTGACGTGATCGAGTCCAGGAGTGGGGGGGCGCATTGTAGCCCCCCGGGAACCAGTCACGGTGCTCACGGGGACGGGGGTCGCAACCTCGCCACCGTCCTCCTCGGAGTCGCCGCCGTACTCAATGGACGTTCTAAGGACCCACACCGCGAACGTCCAGCGACTCCGAAGGGGCAGAACCTGTGCTATGGTAACCACACAACTGCTATAAATCCATACATATATATACTTTTTTACTGTAAATACATACTTATACATATTGATAAATAACACCCAGATACTTGGTGGGAATGGAACCCACGACCTATTGGGTAGCGGTCAGCGTGTCCAACCGCTAGACCAATGGGACGAAAGACTATCAACACGTTCAACTTCTAATAGTTCAGAGTCCAAGCAGTCTAGGTTGATGTGTCGCCTTGTGTATGTTTAGGGTATTATAAACTATATACAGCATTATACCTGGCACAGGCAGTCGTTGAAGGGCAATGTTTCGATGCCGATAGCTTCCATCCTCTGCATCTGCTCCTCGTAGAAGTACTCCAGTTCGTACATTGAGATGTAGCCGTCGCCGTCCACGTCCATGCACCTGAGGAGTGTTTGACGAAGCCTTATAGTGACAAAAAATCACTGTAATAATATTCTGGGACAATTCACACACGGTCGTCGAATCCCACAAACTAGGCAGAGATTGTTTTATGGTAATCAGACAACTGATAGTAATACTTATATTTTTTTTATACACACATAAATAGATAAAACACTTGGTGAGACTCAACCCGCGACCTATTAAGAGACCCTGGTCTAACCACTATACCAGTAGGCCTGCCCGACTATGCAGTCAGTATTTTTTAAAGAGTTACGTTATCATGACGCTAATCACAATGGAGACTACTTTTTTATTTTACTAAGAAACAAACGGTCTTACAAAAAACAAAACTGCTTCGTGAATAATTTTACAAAGCAGACCTAATAGATTCCTTAACTTTTAAACCCCGACGCAAAATGTAGTGTTATCACAACTTTGTAGTTTGTAGCCTACATACATTTGTTCATAAAAGTGCGTCAAAAGGGAGGGAATAAATGCTTAATATTAATAGTTACTGGTCAAATAAAACAATTATACGTCGTTTGGTGAATACAAATAAGCTCCACAAACTAGGTTCCTATAATCGAATGATCCATTATTAAAACGTGCAAACGCCCATTAACTTTGAATTTAATCCATATCTGGGGTTTAACCTGATTTATAAACTAAGAGAGCATCCGACCTATCCTACTGTCCTATTTGCATAAAGCGGGCCCGACATTACCTCAATGGCCCGGGTATAAAACGGCCCACGCACTCCAAACGCTCCCAATCAAACTGAAGACAAAGGCACCGAGCAACGTGATAAATTGGGTTCTGCACAAAGGAGACGCGACCACGATTGATGAAAATATCGCCGATGAAAAATAAAAGGCAGTAATAGTTAAAATTTTATTCTCCATGACCGAAACGGTTACAGGAAGACCTACCTATACTTACCTTAAATAATACTTAATGTATCTTAATGTGCATCCCAGACCATTACTTCCCAGAATTTCCAAATCATTTAATGTTCTAAGCAGAATTTGACCCTTATGAACGACACAATCGGATAGTGTAACTAATTTATACAATGTGTTTTTTATCAAATTAATAGGCGGTATTAAAAAGAGCTCGGACGACATAGGACGGGATAGCTATACTAGGTATTTGCTTCAAATATATATTTGGAGTGTTGCCTCCACTTTACTCCTATTCACGACGAGAGCCAGGCTACAGAAAATAAGTCCTAAGGGCGTTACACATTTAAGCGGGCCAGCACATTCGTTTCGGCAGTATTTGTTGAACGGCAATGCCGGTTCGAAGCACTAACTACACATCACGATCAGGTTCGTTCGTCACATTTCGGCACTACTTCAGGTGCTAACCCAGGGCATTTCATAGCCGAAGCCCGCCGGCGGCACCGCACGCGGTTCTAAACTGGGCGGCCTTGTTCCCGAACATTCATCTCGATAAGTATTCGATTTTGCCGTCCCGCTTAAATGTGTACCGCCCCTTAGACAGCAACCATTATAGTCCAGTCCGGTCGATCTGAGCCAGTAGAGTAGTTTATTTTAAAAGTACATATTTAAACCGCACACAGCACTAGCGCACAGCACACAGCAGCAGCGGTGTACTCACTTCTGCTGAGATGAATTTCTTACGAATTCTCGATCAGGTCTTACGGTCACGTGTCCTGACGCGAATTTAACATGTTTTCCCCATCAGAAAAAAGTGCACAGCGCCGCTAAAGAAGATTTCACTTTAAAAAGTAGAATAGTCACCTGAACCAGTACTCGATGGCGGTGGGGTGCGACTTGTCCTCCTCGGCAAGCAGGAACCACACGAACTCTGTGTAGGACATGCGCGGCTCGGCGTCGGCGGTCGCTCGGTTCTGGTTGCCTCGCGTCACGCACCCCGACAGCACGCGCTCGATCATGCGGCTCGACAACGCTGCGGACGATAACGCGTCGCTACAGTTACATTACATGCGTCGGAAGGGCATGTAAAATGTGAGCGCCTAACCTCTCTCCGGTTGGTTGTGTCGGTCTTTCGTGCCATCGATCGTGAGAGGTAAATGAAGAGTGCACGTGTGCATTATAATATCTCCCGCGTAGATGCGAAATTTTGGCCGCTGTGGTCGTATCGGCCAAGAGGACTATAAATACTGGCGCACTCACAAACGTCAGTTAGATTTAACTATCATCAATCCAGTTCTTCAAATCGGATTTCGGCACCGAAGTCTTTATACTCTGATAATGAGTAGAAATATCGATTATGCTCGTACTCAATAACGGAACATAAGGATAAACTGCTTCGAGAGTCGAAATATTAAAAATAACAAAATGACTTAGTGAGAATTAACGCTAATTGAAGTTAGTGAGTGCAACATTTAGTGCTATGTGACTTTTGACACTTTTAAGTGGAAAAGAGACGGAGATATACGCAGTCAATAGCGCCGTTCCTTTCTTGCGCGACAATAAGATTAGAATAATAGGCATGCTCGAATAGATGGTGGAAGACCCCCAGGTCCAGTCTGTGAATATGTATGAAGACTTGAAGCGTGTTACTGAGTAAGTAGAAGGCTTGTCTTTTGGCTAATGACAGTTCTTGTAGAAAAAAAAAATCCAAAAAGCCGCTTTTTGGCTTAATATATATTTAATCATCTCTTTGGCTGGAACATTATAATGAGCTAAATAGGAGTACATTTTCGCTGCCTAAATAAATATTCGGTAACCGAGTCTGTGGGTAGTCATAATCCTGTAAAAACTTTCTTTGAAAGTTTTAATGGCTTTCATTTAACATGACGCAGTCAGAAATCAGGAATACAAAACAGAAAGTTTGGCTTAATTTAAAAAGAGAGTTGATATCTAATGTCTTTAGGGTCGGCATTCTTCTGGTGTTGCTAGCGTTAATATGCTGCGGTGACTGCTTACTATCAGGCGGGCCATATATTGCCAGCTTAGTGGTAAGTATAAAAAAGGCTTGAGAATTGTTTTTATTCAGCCTAATCACGAGACAATATGTTCGCCTCATGGTAAGCGACACACATTCCCATAGAAAGTCATTCCAGATTATAGCCATCTAGGTAACACCAGGTTGGTCACTAACAGTACGACGAACAAGTATTTATAAATTATAAAAGCATAGAAAACCCGACTGCGAACAAAAAATGGTCCTAAATTACATTACACATACACAATACGTATACATATGTAAGTACTAGCGACCCGCCCCGGCTTCGCACGGGTGTAATTGAGAAGAAAAAGAAGTGAATAATTTAGTTACTGCCTTTGATTACAGAAATTCTTCATAAATAATGCTTGTAGCTGACTTTTCGTAACGCAATATGAACAAATTTTGTTTAGAAGTGACGCGTGAAACGCTACGTACGTATAGCTGTCTCTCCATAGGCAAAGTACTCAACTCTTAGGTTTAAGCCTGCAACGTTAAATCTCTGAGCTTGTGATTTGTTAATTGTATTTATAATTTTATTAGAAACTGCAGACGTGTACCGGTGCACAATTTGGGTGGGTTAAGGACAGGAACAGGACACCATTTCTTTAAAACCAATTTATGGAAGCAATACGGGCTTCCTTGTTCGGTTTCATCGTTAAGACGTAAACGGGGATCAACCGGGGAATTCTTACCCACTAAAACCCCCGCGGCTATCACGTGGGCACATTAGTGGGCGGACCTGGGCTATCTGTCGGTATCTGCACCAGCTGATACCACTCAGTGCCTTGACTTTGAACCCGCCGCCGGAGAGGCACATTATAGTTCCCCGGGAACCTGTCACGGTGCTCACGGTTACAGGGGCCACGGGGGAAGCCTTTAATGAGATTTACGGGACCCTGTTGGTGGTCAACCAGGTATGTAGGATTCTTTAGTGTATAAACCCCCAACGGCCGTGCAATCAGCACATAAGAACCCCTTCTTGGGCTATGCGCTTGGACCACGATACGCTCAGTGGCTTGCCTTTGACCCCGCCACCCGGCGGCACAATAAAGCCACCCGGGAACCTGTCACCGTGCTCACGGTTACAGGGGTCACGGGGGAAGCCTTCAATAGGTCCCCGGGACCCTGTTGGCAGTCAACCGGGTTATGTCGGATTCTGATACACAAAACCCCCAACGGCCGTTAAATCAGTACATAAGAAGGAGACCTGGGCTATCCGGTGGGATCTGCACCAAGATCCCTCAGAGGCTTGCCTTTGAGCCCGCCACCAGGGGGCACAATAAAACCACCCGATAAACTATCATCGTGCTCAAAGATACGGGGATCGCGGGGGAAACCTCCAATAATCCCCCAGGATCCTGCGGGCGATCCACTGCGGTATGTGTCCCTCACGGCTGTCCACACAAAAGAGGGGGGCTGCACCGTGTACCCCTCAGTGCAAGGCAAGGGCCTTTGAAGCCGCTGCTGGGGGCGCATTATAGCCCCCCGGGAATTGGTCACCGTTGTCACAGTTAAGGGGTGGCGGGGGAAACATCCAATATGTCCCCGGGATCCCGTGGGGAAGTCAACCTGGGTATTTGGGATTCTTACCCACTAAAACTCCCGTGGCTGTCACATCGGCACATGAGAGGGAAACCTGGGTTCTCGGGTGGGATCTGCACCTGGTGTCCCTCAGTGCCTGGCCTTTGAGTCCGCCGACGGGGGGCAAGCATATTATATCCCAGATTTACCTTATATTATATGGAATGATAATGATATTATATAGAATGTCTTACTTGATTGTTAAGTATGTAGGTACCTCTTTAGGTTTAGTCAACGTAAGCTAATTAAATTTATTTACTTAGATAAAACTTCTAAATAAATTCAGTTAATATATAAACCTTCAGTGAAAAATTAAAAAAAAAAGACAAAATGATCAAAAATATAATGTTTAAAAGTACACAAAAAAATCCCAAAGAGAGATTTGAACCCGGACCATGCTGTGCTTAGAAGACGCTTCCGTAACCTCCAGACCACGGCTACTCTCTATTATTCGAATTACTTGATCATATTCTTGTTATATGTCTGCTCAGTCCCTAATGCATATAGCGTGATATTTTACCTTAGATCCAATTGTACAAAAATTAAGTTTCCACTAATAACTAAATCATAACATTAGAGAGAAGCTAATCATGTATGCATGATTTTAAATTAAAAAAGGTATTAAATATAAAAAATATATTAGAGATAAAAAGTGCCGGAGTCAATATGAGTTAAATATTTAAAACATCGAATCTTAATATAAATAAAAAAAATCAAAAACAAAGTTTAATAATACAAAAAAAAAATACCGCTCAGGGGTAGCGAACCCGGACAGTCCGTACTTAGAGGACGCTTCCGTAACCACTTGGCCAAGGAACTTTTATTTTATCTTTATCTTTCGAATTACCGTATCTTATTCTTGTTATATATTTGTACCGCCATCGGTTGAGTAATAATACTCCTTTTTTACCCTGTTAAGGGATAAATTTATAAAAATATGATATACAAATTCAATAAATTTTCTTAACTAATGTCTGTGCAAAATTTCAAGTCAATAGGACCAAGGAATCGCGTTCTCCCATACAAACTTTGCCCCCCTGTTTCACCCCCTTAGAGGTTGAATTTCGCAAAAACCCGTCTTAGTGAGCACCTACGTCCTAAAAGGAACCCCCATGCAAAATTTGAGACTCCTAGCACTTATAGTTTCTGAAATTTCATGATGAGTGGGTTTTTGTCTACTCTTTTATATAATAAGATATATGTTTCACCTCGTCTCGTTAAGACATTTCATTTGATATCCTTATTGATGGTTTTGGAACTAAAAAAAATACAATATGGCGGGTGACCGCCATTTTTTTTTTTTTTGGAAAATTAGATATCTGTCACTCACACAATTAAGACGAATCTAACGACATACTATAAGTCCATCACCCCGTTTAGGCTGTAAGCCGTGCCAAATAGACATACATACATACTCTTGAAAACATAACCCTCCGCCTGGAGCATTCGGGCAAAAGTTAAGGCCACGATACATAGGGCCTACAGCGCAGCGCCGCCAAAATAAGTAGTTACAGTGTGGACCCGTCCTGATTTATACTTAGAGACTTACCGTGATCGTTATGTCTCGCAAGATCGTGCTTATCGATAAACAGATCGTGGTCTCTATCCAGCTCCCAGAATTTACAATAGATGACGTAGAAATGCTCATAACTGAAATACAAACAAATATACAATTCAAATTATATACTTACTAGTAAATATTACATAGTATAAACTCGCTAGCGAACAAAGGGGTCAAACTTCGCTGTCTGTTATACCTACATTATAACTCTCTTTTTTTTTTTTTTTGGGAATTATAGACGCTGTTGGCCGCAGATGGCCATTACAGCTTCACCGGACAATAGGAGGCGAGCGCTTAAAGCGCTCTAGCCTTTACGGCAGAAGTAGAAGACGAGCTCAAGGGCACCTCAGGGAGGCACGGCCTCTGCTTGGGCTGTCGCTTAAGAGAGGGCTGAGTTTACCACCGGTTCACAACGCGCCCCCACTGAGAAGAACCGGCAAGAAACTCAGTGGGGTGATGCACGTCGTTGAGGTCGCATACGTACGACCTCTTTTATTTGATGCCCATAACCCATAGTAATGTTTCTGGAAATGGCATATTAAATTGTTTAAAAAAATATATCGCTGTCGCAACTAAAACGAGCCAAACAATTACTCATAAGTCAAAATCCATCCATCCAATTGTTTAGGCTATTAGCCAGCCGTAGGTACCAAAGAACTAGACATACATTACATACATACGATCGGAAAACATATCACTTCTGAGCAGTCGGGTAACAAAGCTATGAATCTTCTGAGAATGGCAAATGTCGTTTCACTTCTGAGCAGTCGGGTAACAAAGCAAAGAATTTTCTGAGAATGGCAAACGACGTTTTTTTCATAAGATTGTTTACTTGCCTAAAATACTGCGTAACTTGATTAATATCTTCCTCATCTTCTAGCAGTTGGATGACCTGCAGCAGGTTCGATCTTCTTAGTTCAGGTATCGATATTCTGCCCGACCACGAACGATTGACGCAATAAAATATCCTAGCGATCACCTGTAAATCAAACGGGTTACAGTTATTAAAACCATTTATGAACCATTTTACTGCACCGCCACTTCATATTTGATGGTTTTATGGGTTTAATAATCCCATAAAGGCATCGTTTATTTTATGTGTAATGTAAATTTAGTGGTCGTAAACTTTTAACTTTGTAAATAATGCTCGCCAGCCAAGTTACGTAAAGCTTGTGTATAATGTACTAGCTGAACCGAGCAAAATCCACCCGCGCCTTTTTGACGATTCCACCCATTATCTATTCTCAAAACTCAAACTCAAAAATAGTTTATTTCAAATAGGCTTAACGCTAGCACTTTTGAAAGGTCATGTTTTTTTTTAAAAAAAGCTACCACCGGTTCACAACGCGGCCTCAACTGAGAAGATCCGGCAAGAAACTCAGCGGGCTTGTCATTTTTTCACTTTTTTTTAAATAGTGTGTCATGTTACAATTAGATCAGAGCGACAGTGTGTCTTGCCGTTCAAAAGATCAAATAAGACAGAAAAAAATAATAAAATGCGACGAAAGTACAACAAACTAAAAAGCCAAAGGGATAGTAGTCGGACCAGTCCCCCCAAGCAGCACCCGCGCACGTGTTGACTCGAGCAGCAGCCATCACTCCCCTCAACCATATTGGAGGGAAGGGGGTGACCCGCCATACGAAGCCGCCGCAAGCAAAGACTTTTCGATGGCGAGCATGACTGATCTAAGATCTCAGTGGCACACGTCTAACATTTAACTTCTGCTGTTAAGCAGTGCCTCGTCAGGCAAGACACAAAGCACTTTAACATATTATTGATGTCATCAATTAATTGACTTGTGCAACAGCCATCAGTAATCCACCACTTTATATGGTGTTACAAATTGTAAGCCTTAAAATTCGAAGCTTGCATGATTCAGGCAGTTCAAGCCCACGCAGCTTTATCCTCTAGGTAATCCGAGATTTTATAATAAGCCTTTTTCGACAATCGGCTTTTTATCAAAGGTTTAAATTTAATCAGTGGAAGATCTCGGATATCCTGTGGCAGTTTGTTATAGAAGCGTATACTTTGACCCATAAAGGATTTGCCTGTTCTGTGGAGACGCGTGGAATGCAAAACAAGATCGTGTTTGTTCCGAGTATTAACACCATGAATATCACTATATTTTTTTAAAGATCCAATATTTTTCTGAACATATACTAAATTTTCAAATATGAATTGTGACACAACCGTTATAATATCTATTTCTTTGATTTTTTCTCTAAGTGAATCGGTAAGAGCCAGATTATAAATGGCTCTCACAGCTCTTTTCTGCAGAATAAAAATGGCATTAAGTTCTGCAGAAGATCCCCACAGTAGTATACCATAAGACATAATACTGTGGAAATAGCTGAAATAGACAATTCTAGCGGTTTCAACATCAGTTAAGCGTCTAATTTTTTTCACTGCATAAGCCGCAGAACTTAGTCTACCTGACAGTTTCTCAATTTATTAGTTACATTACAAACAATTTACACAAAACCTTGACAACTTATACATCTAAGCCTTCCTCATCATAAATCACTCTTATTAGTGAAAACCTCATGAAAATACGTGCAAACACTACTGTTTGAGTTTTTCGCGAACAGACAGACGCGGCGGAGAACTTTGTTTTATGTGTAGTGATATTAACTATCTTAATTAATAAGTCTACTAGGTGGTTTCCTTGTGCAAGGAACCATCTAGGTAGATACCACCGGACTGTCAGATATTCTACCACCAAGCAGTATTTTTTAAACATTGCTGTGTTTCGGTGTGAAGGGCACTACAGCTGGTGAAATTATCGGACACAAGAGACTTAATAACTAATTTCACAGGTGACGAGTGGCAGTGCTCTGCAGTTGTCTATAGGCAGGCTTGTCGCTTACCATCAGGCGAATATCTTGCTATTTTCGTCACTATTTGAACAAAGAAAAATTATCTTTATTATTTACTTCATATTCGGTTGAATTATTAATCTACAAATTGACCAACGTCGTTTGATATACGATTATGTAGAAGAGACATGCTATCCTCAGGTGAGAGCCAAAACACAGTCGTGTGTGGTTCACTTCCGTAATATGTGTAGTGTAGGTATGTATATCGGACCCGTCCGGTACGCAAGGGGAAATTTCCCAAAGGGCTAAATAACCCGGCGGGGTTACAAAATAGTGTGAAATATGTAAGTTTTGTAAACGGTTATTGGAATTGAAGGGCTTATTTTTTCAGGAACTTATTCGCACGCAAACAATTTTTAATGGACCCAATCAGTGCATCGGCCTAGCCGTACAGGAAAGATTTTTTCAAATCGGTTCATAATATTTGCCAGAGTTATGCGCGAACATAGACATAAATAAAATCTTTTAAAAAAAAAATTGAACCGACCTCAATATCACTGAAAAGTATAAAATAATTTAAATATTATTGAAGTTGGTGTTAGCTTACCGGCTGTGTATATTTGGCACCAACTTCAATAATATTTAAATTATTTTATACTTTTCAGTGATATTGAAGTCGGTTAAATTTTTCTTAAAAAGATTTTATATTAACTTTTTAGTTTTTTTTTTTTTTCCTTTATTAATCATAGAATCAACAGCACATTGTATTATTTAAAATGTATATAGATATCCTACCATATTGCCAGTAACAGATTCTTACTATTTAGGACCAGTAGTTATATTTTCATATATAAAGATTGAACCATCGAATACCGTAAAATTATCTAGGTAGGTTATGATCACATTATCGTCTACATAGTTTTACATAATTCATGTTTCTTCAGAAAAAAATATCCGGTCGTAATGAAATTTGCATGGAATCATCATAGTAGTTTACTCTCTCGAATAAAAAAAGAATCATCGAAATCGGTTCATAATTGTCAGAGCAATGTAATGGAGAACATCAGTTTTATGGTTTTTACCAGATAAATTCCTCCTCATCGTTCATGGTACTCCAGGAAGTTCTTATCCGGTTGTAATAAAATTCATACAGATTCAATACAGTGGTTTCTTCTTTCGAATAAAAAAAGAATCATTGAAATTGGTAAATATTTGCCAGAGTTATGACAATTTTTGTCCTTAAAAAGCGACATAAAGTCATCTATATAGGCTTTCCTGCAGCTCTCAGTGCGCAGTCACCATTCTTGTTTTTTCAGGAACTACTTATTACTAAGCAATATTTTTTTTATGGGACCCAATCAGTGGATTGAAGAATGGATGGAAGAAAGATTTTTTCAAATCGGTTCATAATTGCCAGAGATATGCGCGAACATACGTAAAAAAAAACAAAAAGAAATATATATACAGACGAATTGAGAACCTCCTCCTTTTTTGAAGTCGGTTAAAAAAGTATACGGCCGAATTGAGAATATCCTCCTTTTTTAAAGTCGATTAAACACCTTACAGTGATTCTAAGTTTTAATTCCATGATGCGAGCTGAAAGTTTATAAACTCTCAAGGTTTCTTGAAGTTTCAAACATTGTTGGCATAAACGATGGATAGGGAATGCAAAGGCTAGTAAATTATTATGCGTCGACAAGTTCTAGAGTCTCATTGTTTGAGTGATTAATTAACCATTTAACAGTATTTTGGTGTTAGTGTAAGTCAACTCATGAGCCCCGTTTATCTCGGATGAAATTTGAACGACAAAGGATAGTTTCACATTTTAACTATGGAATTATTTATAGAAACGTACGCATACCGCAAGTATGTTATTGATGAACGAATTGCACGAGCGTTTTCACAATCTCGGACTCGGATGTAAACGCATAGGTTCGATTTAATGTCATACATAACATCTAAACGCTGCAAAAATCTAAAGGCATGAATAATATTCATAAATTTTGCTGAGCCCTTAACTCTGTGAATGGTTTTACCATTCACAGAGTTAAGGGCTCTCCGAGTTAAGGGTTGACCGATTTCTAGGAGTCATTTTTCCCCCCAAGACGTGCTCCCGTCCGGCGCTGAGAGTCCATGCGTCAATAAAGCCTACCGGGGTGGTTCTAGTAGGTAAAATTCCCACAAAATCCGGCCCGTTCCACTACGGGGACCGACATAAAAGAGTTACAAAAAACTCCCTAACGTATTATTAATTACCATTTTCTATTAGACTACAAACTTCAGCTAAATAAAAATAAAATTTGTCAGGATTTAGATATTTTCAGTGTATCTGTTATTTCAAATAGGTACCTAAGCTTTTTTAAGGTTCCATACCTAAAAGATAAAAAACCGGTAAAGTGCGAACGTTGAACGGTAATTTTTTTGCCATTTTTGATTACAAGCCAAAAACTACTTGACATAAACCATGCAAATGAAGCCCTTTCATTGGACACTCCACACGATATAGTAGTCTCACTTAGAATTTTTTAGCGACAAGGCCGCCTTTGTACATTGATATCTTCAACGTATTGTTCAATTTACATGTTACTTTTGGTGTACAATTATTATTATTTTAATTATTTGCGATGAGGGTGGATAAGTAAGATCTAAAACTATTCCAAGTATCAAATCGAAGCACAAGTGGTTCCTGAAATATATAGGACTGACAGACAGACGAAGTCAGCCCATAAGGGTTCCTTTGGGAACCCTAAAACACGAAGAAGGTATACACTTACAGTGTGCACGTATCTGGAGTGGAACTCCGTGGCCTCCTTGAGGAAGGAGAGGCCAGGGTGTGTGTCGACGACGTCCTGCACCAGAGGCACGAAGTCCTCCGGCGCCAGCGTGCTGCTCTTCCCCCGCGTTAGGATGTACACGAACCTCGACGCAAAGTCGTGGCACTGGGACGTCATCCTGGAAACCACAAACATAATTATTCCTGAAGAAAAACCAAGTGGGAACGCTCTCAAAATAATAATTCGGTTGCTCAACTACTGGTGAAATATATGCACTTTATATTACAGAACGGCTTCGAGTGACGTGAAGTTCCTTACAAGCAAATCATTTTTTTAAGGAACGAAGTTGGCCACAGATGACCATGACAACTCCTAATGCGAGCGCTTATGACACTCCAACCTGTTGCTTGTAGATTAATTTTTTCGTGTTTTCTAGCTCATAAAAACCGCGTAAATGATGAATAGAATAGAATAGAATAGAATGCATTTTATTCCACACAGAATACAACAAATTTAATTATAGTACATTATTAAATACACGTCGTCTGTGTGAAACAGGGCTCCCACTCAGCTTAATGCTGTGTTGAGGAACAAGCCACAACACAACGCTGGTTTTCAGGGGCAAGCCCTAAGTGACCCCACGAACGCAACCCTAGATCACCAAAAAAAAAACTTAAACTAACTAAGAATATTTAGCATGCTAACTTAAAACTAACAAGACAAATGGATCAAACAATTAATTTAAAAAACTGTCTAAATAATAAAAAGTAATAAAAGTAAAAATTTAACCGCACCTTGATCACTTGGCGCCTGGCGTGCGCGGCGCACGACATGAACAGTGAACACATGACGCTCTTCTTGTCCGGTGAAGCTGTAATGGCCATCTGCGGCCAACAGTACTACTCATACAAAAAAAAAAAAAAAAAAAAAAAAAAAAAAAAATTACGCTCTCACTCGCTCTCGCCCCACCAGCCAATACAAGATTAACAATCCGCAAGGGCTGACGTTACTTCACTGAACGGGACGCTCAAGGTCAGGTGACATTTACAGCCGATATTATAAAAATAAATAACTACTACCAAACTACTTGACTAAAAAACACAACAACACACAACAGGACTAAAAAATAAAATAAAAACTATTTTACTTCATTATGAAGCAACTAATAAATAAACTCAAAGCCAAAACCACTAAATGGCCGCCTACCGCCTGCGAAACGCTGCCTATCCAATAAGCACAAACAAGTAAGTACCTAATGCCAATTTTCAATTTTAGATACTTTTTTGTACTTGCAAAAGATATTCTTTTAAATGATACTTAAATGTGCTCTTTGTTTTCAGGGATCTCATTGGAGGAGGTATATTGTTCCAACAACGTGTGGCAGCATATTTGAAACACCCTTTAAAAGCGGTCGTTTTAAAACGTGGTATGGTTAATGGGTTTGACGTGGAACGAAGCGGGAACCGATCATCAGACCTCCAACTTAACTTTCCATAAAGGTATTTAGGTTTCTTCGCATTCACAACACCAAACAATAAAGTGGCCAAGTGAAGCTGTCTCCGAGCAGACATTTTTAGAATATTTTGCTGATTCAAGTAAGGCGTTACATGGCTTCTCCGGGGTATACTGAGACAGAACCGAGCACATGCATTTTGAACACGCTGTATCAACCGTTCTGTTCGTGATAGCAAACACGGACCATAGACCGTGTCGCAGTAATTTAATTTCGACAAAACTAATGCATCAACTAGTCTTTTTCTTAAGTTCAAACTTAGGAAATCTCTCACACTGTACAGTACTTTAAGTCTATAAAAACATTGTTTCACTATACTATTAATGTGTTTCTCGAATAGAAGTTGAGAGTCTATAGTTAACCCTAGATTACGCGCAACAACTACCCTTTCAATATTTTGCCCTAAGATTTTAATCTCTGGGTTTTCACTTATAATTAAGTCTGTTTGATTTTTGCTGCCCATGACCATATAGCTAGACTTTTTTGGGTTTAGTCCCAAGGAGTTATTGCTCGACCAGGTTGCCAACCTGTCTAAGTCCTCATTAATTTTTTGCACGGCTAATGCAGCATCTCTGGGATGAAAAGAGAGATAAAGCTGCGTGTCATCTGCATAAATATGGTATTGACAATTTTGGATACAATTTACTATATCAGTAGTGTATAAAACAAAAAGTAATGGCCCCAATAAAGATCCCTGCGGAACACCCCGCGGCACTGGCAGCGGAGAGGAAACCAAGGAAGATCCATCCTGCTTACGTATTTCTACCTGCTGTGACCTGCTCATCAAAAAGCTTTCAAACCAACGCACTGTCGTGGGATCAAAACCGTAATACGATAATTTGGACAGTAGCAAAGTGACATTGATAGAATCGAATGCCCGGGAAAAATCAAGTAAAGTCAAAATGGTTCCCTCCCCTCGATCCCGCGCCTCCAGAACATTCCCCATGACATCCGCTAAGGCCGTAGCAGTTCCACGCCCTTTCCTGAACCCCGACTGTAACTCCGGGAGAATATCATTAATTTCTAAAAATTTGATAACCTGCATATATACGACTCGCTCCAACACCTTAGATAAGCAAGGCAAAATACTTATAGGTCGAAGATCTTTGTAATTTTGGGGATCCTTATTTTTCGGTATTGGTCGTACAATTGCCCTTCGCCATATTTCTGGAAAGTCTCCTGTACTGATAGACCTGTTTATAATGGCTGTTATAGCTGGTAATGATTCCGGGAGAGTTAATTTTACCATGTCTATAGATATTCCATCAATACCCTGGGCGTTAGTGGAAATACTTTTAATAATTTTATGTACAGTTTCCTCATACTCTCCAAAGACTTACTCTCTCCAGAAGTCAATGAACTTGTGTCCGTCGACCGGCATGTGGAGGTTCTGTTGCGTGGCGAGGAACAGTGGCATCTTCCAGTACAGCGGACACTCGCATGCCGTCACTATGTGTTTGAAGCTGTCGCGGGGAACCTGCCGACAATCACCGTAAATCACTTAAAATTATACCAATTTTAGTTATTACTTATACAAACGTGTTTTTGTTTGGAGTTCCAAAAAACACGTTCTCACTGGGTGGTAGAACCCAGGTCTCATATTCTGTCGCGGACCGACAATGTGTATTGCTGTGTTCCGGTGTGAAGGGCACTCGTACCGGTGAAATTACTGGTGTAAAAGGGACTTAATAAATTATGTCTCGGATGATCAGCGATACGAAGAAGCACTGCTGTCTTTGGGAAGACGTGTCGCTTCCGTCTCATCAACAAGTAGATTTAAAAAATAACAAAATCGAAAAAACTACATACTCGTACATTCGCAGAAACTTAATTTTATTAATGAACTGAACGTCAGGGGTTCTGTTGGAAGAGGCATAAAACGAGTAATAAGTTACGGCCGATAATACTGCGTACATTTTCAACCCTTTTCAATGTCGGATCGAGATCCTAAGAGAATAACAATAATCCCACGAACCTATTAAAAAATCGTATTTTATTTCTTTTTTTTATGTTTCGCGAGCCACAGGTATCGTAAACCCTATTTTAAGCATATTGTAAGCTATTGCTTACTTAAGTTACATAATGTTATGATTAGGCTGTAAGCTTTACTCAAAATAAATAAATATAAACTCGTTTGCTCACTGAAAATCGGTGGAGCAAACGAGTTCTTGAGTGGTGACTACGATCTGGCAACCGTGGGTAGTGTGGTACGTCTTCAGGTAAGATAGACAGACGATAAACACGTACTAAATAAAATGACAGGCAAAAATGTTATGAGGAAAGCAGAGGATTAAAGTCAGTGGCGTGCAATTGGAGAGGCTTACGTCCAGCAATGGACGACTATTATAGGCGATGATGATAACTTCAGACTTATTTCACCATGATTTTAATTGCTTATTAATTACGTACAAAAACACATAAAAACGTGTATTCGATGAAGACAACACAAACGATTATACGTGATGGCCTAATGGCACCATTGTTCTCCTAAAAAGGCTCCGGCTGCCACAGCAACAGGGACCGAAAGCGCTGTTATCTTTGTCACTTCCGTTTCCTATATCCAGACGGCGAGGTGTCAATGGCCACGTCAGCTGTTCGACAAAGAAATATAGCTGCGATTCTAATCAGAGCTTATGGTTCCGTAGGTATTTTTTGCAGTTTTAATTGATGAACACTGGCATAAAAATGATTTACTATGCTCACTAATAAATTAATAATAATATCTTGGAACAATCCACACACGGTTATCTGATTCCAAACTAGGCGGAGCCTGTGCTATGGGAACCAGACAACTGATAAAATATATTTTTTTTTGTAATAACATACTTACATGCTTATATAAACATTTTTTTTGTATACACATACATACTTATATAAATAACACCAAGGCAGGGTGGGAGAAGGTGGCAATCGAACCAACGAGCTATTGGGAATCTGCTACGGTGTCTAATCACTAGAACAACAGGCCCTTCAAATGCACAGTTAACGCAGTTGCTAGCTGTTTTTTTGAAAGATTGGCCGTGGCTGTATCGGGCGAGAGGACATTAATTAAATGGGTGGGAGAAGGTGGCAATCGAACCAACGAGCTATTGGGAATCTGCTACGGTGTCTAATCACTAGAACAACAGGCCCTTCAAATGCACAATTAACGCAGTTACTAGCTGTTTTTTTGAAAGATTGGCCGTGGCTGTATCGGGCGAGAGGACATTAATTAAATGTCCGACAAAGGATGTGAATACCCAGAGTAAGCCCTATTTTTTTTAATAAGTAGTAATTTTTTTCATTAGTGCTGAATTTGATGATGTGACTTCAGAGTATTCCTCCATTTAAATAGGCGAATTTATTTACCCACCACAAGCTCTTACTGAAACCTTGAACATTGAGTTTATAAGTCCTACTACCATTGTAGTAAATAATATTACCTCAATGTGTAGCAACAATATGTGCGGTAGAGATTCCGTTTGATCTAAAACCGTTTTGCTTACACATAAATAAATTGTGGAACTCTAAATATGCAATTGTGTGTTTGTATTTTGGATCACGCGTGTTCTACACGGGCCACTTGCGTTGTTATAGAAAATAGGACGTTACCTTTCACACGTACTGACAATGGTTATGGTGAAGCGAATGTCTGCGAAGTATTTGTCCGATTTTACGATCAGATTTTTATAGTTATGGGAAAACCTAAAGCATTTTTAAAATGCCTATAACCATATAAAAAAACAGTATGCAATAATAGGTATTGCGTACTGCTTTATACAAAATTTCCATTTTAAGTGTGTAATAAATAAAATATTTAAGACAATATAGTTCTTTGATACTTTTAGAAAGCAAGAAATAATTATACTGATATTACGAAGAATGATAATTACGCGGTGCCTAATGTAGCGTAAATAGTTATTAAACTCGGCAATAGTCCATTATCTAAATACTCAAATTAATTTCTAGATGATAATGAGTTTTAGCCAAGTGTTACCAATACCGTAAAAAGTTTTAACAAAAGACGAGATTAGCGGTATTATCACTTTTGTATGAGAAAGGGCAAAATAACCAGAAAAATATGGCCAAAAGGATCAAAACAGATTAAGGGATATACGAAAAATTTATGAAAGCAAAAGAAAGTAACTAGGTGCATTCGGATACATAATATTATTTTTTATTCGTGTAGTGTACGATACTAATCACAGAATTCGAAATTATTTCGATTTCTGTAATATCAATATTCAGTAGTACAAATACGTTTTTCCAGATTTTATTTGATAAGGCAATGGAGTCATATTTATTTCCTAACGTTTCTATAACGGCATCGACATAACTTCTTTCTTTTGACAAGGTCACACATATGTTATAAAATATATTACAAAAGTTTGTACTTTGATAATACTGATAATGCATTGTAGAAGTTTAGTTTCAGGTTAAAGTTGGAACATAATAAACCTTTTAAACCGTCATGAAAATCGCATCAAACAGTGTCTAATGTTTATAGAGACTTGTATAGACAGACGGCCAGACAGCCAGACGCCTGACGAATGCTGGCTGTTACATAGTGGATAATTAATTTGAGTCAATTTATTTTGGAAATACATACTATAGATAACTTAATTGTGATTACTAACAAATATTCTTTAATGAACAATTTAAATATGTGAAATCAAAAAAAAAAAATGAAATCAATGTAACAATTTAAGGCGGTATTATCGCTAAAGCGATATTTTTTAGACAACGTTGGGGTACAGGACAGTGTTTTATTAATAGACAGAGTATTATTAAATTAAGTAATAGATAACCTATAGTGTTTTCTTTTAGTATCTTTTAGAAAGAACAAGGCTATAGCTCTTTTCAATTCAGTAGCTGTAAATTATACTAATAAAGCATCGTATAAATTGGTTTGGAAAAATAAAAGAAAAGGTCTTAAATAAAATTAATCTTAATATTTTACTATTATTTGTAAACGAAAATAAAAAGACTTATAAAAGAAGAAGTAGCTAGAATATCATGATTTAAAAATTCAACAGTTTAAAATTTCTTAACCAAGTGACATACCTAAAAATTCACAAGTATGTATTCCAAGTGTTAACGGGTCAAAATAACAAATTGAACGATTAATAGGCCACCATTTCCTAATGCCTACAAGACATGCCGCCCCGGGGTCATTGACCAGCGGGAAGTGGGTCAGGCGACTTGACGTGACTATTTATAGCCGATGGCCGGCCAGGTTTGACAACATGCCCGGGTTGCCCTGTGATGCTATTGCGACCCTGCAATGTATAGAAAATGAACCGATTCACGTTGGGTTACTACTTTCAAAAAAATACCGGTCAAGTGCGAGTCGGACTCACGCACCGAGGGTTCCATACCATCTTTGGACGTATTAAAGTAATTTTACTATTAATGTAACACCTCAGATAGCAAAAAACCAAACCGCAAAATGTTTGTTTGTCGAGGTTTTTTTAGGATTACTAAAAAACTGTACTACTTAGAAGGATCATTTTATTTTTCCTGTAAAATATAGATAGACATGTATTACCTATAATTATTTCTGATTTTTCCCTCCACAAACTTCGGAGATAGGGGGTGGGAACGGTATTTTTTTAAACATTTTTGATTATCAGCAAAAACTGCGAGACATAAACCAGAATAAAAATCTGGATTGAAATGTGCAAATGAAGCCCTTTCATATGATATCCCACTCGATATAGTAGTCTCACTTTGTTGACCCATTTCGACCCCCATTATAAAAAAAGTAAAAGGAAAAATATATTTTATTCATTTGCAATAGGGTTGGGTAAGTAAGGTCTAAAACTATTCCAAGTTTCAAATCGATCGCATCAGTAGTTCCTGAAATATATAGGTGTGACAGACAGACAGACAGACAGGTAGGTATGGAACCTTAAAAACAAATTAAAAACTCGTGACACAGTGAGTTTTGCTATGCACTTAATAGCAGTCACAATAGTGAGCTAGGTAAGTACTGTAATTGTGCTCGTCTGTGTGTGTGCAGCGCTTATAGCAGTTTCACAATGCATCTACTGGATGAATTATTTATAGAATTGAATAGAAGTAGAAATTAATTTTATCTCACACAGGTGACTTACAATTATTAAGTACAATATTTAAACTCGCCAGTGCACATCCTCTGTAAGAAAAGGGGCTCCCTACTCAGCTAAAGTAACCATACAAATAAAGTACACAGCGTGCGATAGTAATCTTAACCAATTTTTCCTAAACAATGCAAGTTATTGTAACCTCATTTTAAGCGAGCCATAATAAATAAGTAACTAAGTCAATTATTGTAAAGAACAAAGCGATCAAAAGGTATCACGTTACAAAGCCGAGGATGTACGTGATTTCGTTGATCCTCTCAGTTCGCTTTGATGTTCAAAATTTCAGATTGTTGGTTTCACTTCCGAATAGTTTTAGCTAGCCGAATTTATCCGTCTGTGAACTAATTCATGAATGAATTCCTTTGTCGTCTTCCCGGTTTTAAATAGGTATGTCTATACATTTTAACGATGGTTAAGTACTGTATAGTGACATCATGAAAGTAACTGTCTATTATTAGATAAACCACAGTTAACAACAAATATTGACTGCATTCTCTGCGGTATGCAGAAAATGCAGTCAATATTTGTTAATTTTCGTAGCGCTTTAATTAATGCTGACTTGGCAGGAGTCTACCTACTGCAGTATTTTGTTATTGTAGGATACGTCCTATTGTAAGCTAGTCACAGTTGCGACTAGCTTTCAATTTAAGTAACTTAATTGCCAAAGCCAGTATCGTTTTAAAGGTAGCAAACGCATTTGGTGCAATCACCAGGTCCCATCCTCAATTATCTGCTTTAGAGTTTTTAAAACCTCAAAATTTGCTCAAAAGAGCTTCGGAAGAAGTTCCAGAGAAGTTTTGAGGGGCGTTGGTGCTGCCCGATGGTGGTGATAGCTGATTAGAAGAAAAGGCAAAATAAAATTAATTCTATCTATACTTATAATAAAACTGTAACAGGTCCAATTCTGTATATTGAAGATATTTTGAAAATTATATTTGGAGGGCATTCTATAACCGATACTGAGGCCGAAAATGTATTTTTTTTTTTAATTTTTGTCTGTCTGTCTGTCTGTATCACGGCTGCGCATCACGCCGAAACTACTGAATGGATTCAAATGAAACTTGGCATGATTTGAGATCTTACTACGAGGTAGGACATAGGATACGTTTTATCCCGTAATCTAGCACGGTTCTTTTGGGAGAGGGGATTAAACTCAAAATGGGTACTTGGTTATACGCTTGGTCCGATTTTATCAATTTTTCTTTATAATATAATAAATATTAGTAAGGGAACACTCATAGAGAGTTGTTATCAAGGTTTTGTAATCGATCGGGTTAAGCAACGTTAGGTAAGGTCATTAAATAGATGGGTGATCGTTTAAC
Source organism: Furcula furcula (assembly GCA_911728495.1). NCBI lineage: Eukaryota > Metazoa > Arthropoda > Insecta > Lepidoptera > Notodontidae > Furcula > Furcula furcula. Next base: position 22,806,890 of record OU452243.1, read on the forward strand.
GCCATTTGAACTAAACGGGTCCGTGCTTCGGAGAGCAAGTAAAAAGTGGGTCCCAGTTTTTAACCGACTATAAAAAAGGAGGTTATGTATTCGATGCGAATGTCTGTTATTAAAAGTTTAGTTAACGTAAAAATACCGCAGGCGGAGCTGCTTGGGTCAGCTAGTCTAAAATAAAAACCTCGAGGGTACTATTGATGGTACTTATTAATAAGGGTTAACTTAATACAATATAAAGTTTGCCGTAACTCAGAAATAAGATAAACCTCTACAATCAATTTTGTTCAAATTGGGCTATTAGTAAAATAACTGTAAGAACCTATGATCCTTGCTAATTTCATATTGGATTAAAAAAGAAATATTAAATTTGCAGAATGCGGATTCGTTATTATAAAATTAGCATTTTGCGTTCATGACCCGAGTTGGCAGTATGTCAGGTTGGCCTCGACTGCATACGCGCTGAATGAAGTTACCACGACCTGTCTCTGTGGACTGCAGACCCCTATTGTGAATTATGATTAGGTTACGCGGAAATCATACTAATAAGTGCGAAAGTTTACTTTAGACTAGTGACGGTTCGTCGACGCATTTACTGTCTACGAAACGAGGTCGTTGATTGTCTACGATAAACTTGTTTATAAAATAATCTATAGCTTAAACTAGTCCAAACCGTTGACGAAATGTTTAGTAGTCGACGTTCACAGGCCATATTACATAGAGCTCACCGATAGAGTAGTCTAATCATGAAAATAGTTTATCGGTGAACTGTAAACTAGTTTATTCATTGACGACAAAAACAGTCGAAAAAACAGTTTGTCGTTTAACGCCCACCCCTACTTTAGACTCACTGAGGAGACGTGCTGGCTTATTGGTAACCCTGGGTTAGTGGAGCCCAATTTACAAAGTCTAGAGCACAGGGGTAGAGTAGTCAGCCTCTCAGTTACAAGATACATCACCACCGACTGAATTTATAATCGTGCGACGAGACATAGGTATAGCAAATAGTGCCAATACATAACCTTACGTGGTTTAAGTTTCTTCAGTCTGGGCTGGGGAATTATCGTCAGATAGGTCTGGAATTTAAGGTATGCGTGTAAGTTTGTTACCACCCAGATAAGTCTGATAGGATTTGGATGAAATTTGATATACCTACAAAGTGGATAAGACAATGGCCACATTAATTTTCACACTAATTGTCACCAAAAAACGTGAAAAAAAGATTTATAATACACAAGTAATATAGCAAAACAATAGAAGCTTCGACAAGAAACTCAGTAGTCTCTCAGTAGTTCCACCCACTTCACGCGTGATACCAACGCAAATTTTTTTTACTGTTAAGTTAAATTTTAAGTAAAAACATAAATGTCTCACCTTAAAATGTCGACTCTCCATTTCGTCCCCTATCGCAAAAGATTTCTTTTTATTTTCGATGAGGTTGGGTAAACAAAATCTAAAACTATTCTAAATTTTCAATCGATAGCAACAACAGTAGTTCCTGAAATATATAGGTGTGACAGACTGAGGTGAGATAGGTGTGTAGACGGACAGACGAACCCTATAAACTAGTGATTTAAGGGGGTAACACGCGCCAATGACCTTGAGAATCTGGCCGCTCTGGCCGAGAGTTGTCATCGTAGAGGGCGCTACCAGCAGATATGAATATTACATTTGAAAAATCATAGACTAAAAATATGCAGATGCGTCGAATGGAGTTTTGTTAATTTTGCCTATTCCGTTATAGAATGAAATTTAAATAAAATTATATCTTTTGCAAATATACTTAATAATATCAGTTTTGAATGTTTTGTTGATTATGTATACGTAAAATAAATGTCTGATGAATTATTTAAATGCATGATAAAAACCGATTTTAACCTGGCAAAGCTTTTTGTCATTTCATAGTAGCACGAAAAGAACAAGACTCATGCAGTTTAAGAACGGTAACCGACTATTTTATATCTTGATTTATACCTTGGCGTGCCACCTAATTACAATCTGAAAACCCAACAACTTACAGTGGTAACGTGGTTGACGTGTTGCGTCAGGATATGGATTATTGCATTTCATATTCCAAACTTCATATCAAAGGTTCAGTCCGTCTATTATAGAAAAGCCAATGCCTGATTAGTGAGACTTATACGTACTTGTATTCTATTGTTGGTGGTTATTAGTTAGTTCCCATTACAACTGGAACGCACTTCGACCCAGCTGAATACATTGAAACTGCCATTCGGAATCCATATACATTCGTACTACTTATAACTTACAATAGTCACAGCGGATTTTTGTGTGTATGAAGTTAGGGTTGGCGAACCATTGCGCAAGTACAGTTGTGAGTTCTGAATACATAAACATAAAAATAGCTACTGCGCAGCGTCTTGCAGCCAACTTCAGACACACAAGGATCCGCCGTGACTACTATAAGCGTACTTGAAATGAAACTATGAACAAAGTTCTAAGGTTTCTGTTCTGCACGTCAAAACGAAAGCGTTTAATAGATCCTTCAAAATATAGATGTTTTTCTTAAAAAGTAGATTTTTTTAAAAAAAGGGGACCTTTTTACCATATTTCCTGAATTAGTTCCAAATTCTCCAGCCAATAAACATCCATCTGATAGTTAAGCTTTTTGATCCCTGGAAAAATGAACTGAAACCAAATTGATGACTGATTGAGATGTTCAAGTTTGATAAAGAGAATGACTTAAGATGCTGCAATGCATGCCAATGGCCCTGATGAGATGCTAGCGGTATTATTAAAGAAGCGTGTAACTGTAATGTTTCCTATTCTAATGCGTATATTCTCTTTAAGAGCGGCACAAATACCCGAATCTTGGAAGCTTGCTAGCATCCAACCTTACTCAAGACCAGATACCCAACGTCGACTCAAGTCGTGTAAACCCAAAAATCATAAATTATTATTATTGCGACAATTAGTTCCGTGATAAGAATAATAGCACCCATCCATCTCCTCCCGTTGGTTGTCCGTAAAAGGCAACTAAGGAAAAACAAGAAGACGAGCAGCAGCGTCTTTTTATTGGATTACCTACCACCTATATTGCGATCCCCAACCACCTGCCAGGCGTGGGGATTATGGCAACGCCTCCCCTCTAAGGGAGAGAGGGCCTTTGTTGAACAGTTGACGTTTCGGCTGCTGATGATGATGTTGATGAGTTCCGTGATCAACTCCATAATGGCCATCGAACTCAAACTATGATAAGATACTTAACTTTTTACATAATTAAGTACAGGTAAAAAGACCCAGACCCAAGACAAACAGATTATGTTCAAGCACATGAATGTTTTTCCTGTATGGGAATCGACCCCAAGATCTTAAGGGCAGCGGCCAGGGTAGCAAACTACGAAATCAACGGACCTGTGTTGTTATTCAATATACGTGGCTGCCAAAGGAATCCTTTTTTAGTGTAACGTCATATTATGTACATAATGTAACTTCATCTTGAGTTCTGCACCCATCGCGGGTTTGAACTACGCGGAGCATTTGACATTGATTCTAATAAAGAATCTGGTTTTAGAGTAACTAACATTTTAATGCGGTGGTATTTTTTCTCGTGCCTGCCAACAACACCATTAGTTTATTGTTACGCAACTTAGTTAAGTAACAAGCTATTACCTGATAGTAATCGAAGCACCCACCCATAGAAAAGTCTCTTCCTGTCCCTGTCATCCAAAACTATAATTATAGCCTTTTGGTCCGATAGTTTGTTTGCCAGTTACAGTGACCTTCTACTTGTGTTACATAGCGGAAGAAATCTAAAATTAAAGTGTCGCCACCTAGATAGCACACAAGTACCCTTCCAACTTAACCATCCAGATGTCTCAAAAGACGAGCAACTGTCCAATGCAACTGTCCGTAGGTAAGCATGTCGCTCACCACCAAGCCAACCACCCAGGTACTCGACTCGTTGCTAAGTTGCGAAAACCAACATGATAGTAATAATAATACCGTTCATGTTTTGACAAAAAAAATCATAATGTATGTCATTTTGTCGACCTACACAGTATTAAATACGATTTAAATGAGCAAAGATCTTATATGACTCTGATACGCTTTAAAAGTTAGGCATAATACTCGGCTACGATACTTTCGCATACTCTACGATGATCCAAAAATATGGTATTACTATAAAAATATCTTTAATTAAATATAGAAGTATAGATTTCATTTGAAATGATTTATAATGTTATAATTATATCAAATGTAACATATCTTAATTCAAAATATGTTCAAAATCATTTAAATTAAATTCGTCCTGTCGAAAAAAATTCGAGCACGTCCATCCTCCATAACAGTCCACGAAGGACTGATGGAAGGCGACCGCGGGGGCGCTGCAAGGGGAAATGCATCGCGTAAGAGGTTTTTCTATAATTTCTTGTAAAACATGAATGAAATTAAGAAATGTAATCAATACAAATTGTAGAATAGGTTATTATGCTTTTTATAGTCCAAGTTTGACGTCTATCCGATGAACGGATATTGAACGCTAACACAATTCATATCCAACGTAGTACATTTTTTAAATACATATTGCTTGAAAACTTTATATTTAATCAATAAAACTATTTGCTGAAGATCTGAGGTATAAGTACATATAATTTTCATAGCCAATGCAATAGCGGATTGATCCATCGAACTCTTTAAACTAAGGCTTTTTTTGCAATTTTACCGTTGTTACCCCCTTAAATGTGTTTTACAAAAAAAACATATATGCAAAATACAGAGAATGTAGGTATACAATCCATTGACATAATATCTCAATAGTTACAGCTTCGGTCGACCGGCGAAGCGCAACCATCGTTCACCATTAAGCTCCCAGCGATCCATTCCAACGCATACAATTTCACATACATAGCTCTCTATTATAATGAAGTCGCAATGGATTACAATGCGTCATCTTCAATGTACAACGAACAATGCGGTGCACCGTACCGTGAATTCGATGTCACGGACATATGAATTTGAGATAGGATTATGTCTGCTTATTTTTGGTTGATATAAATAGAATTAGGCGTGTTTGACTATCGCTGATATTATGTACGACATCCTTATTACACAATACATACGCTAGCTAAGATTAAAAATTATTTTCAAAGTAAAAAAATCAAAAATGTTTATTTCTATTACTTCTGAATGGTCAATGATTTAAAAGCTACCACCGGATCACAACGCGGCCTCAACTGAGAAGATCCGGCAAGAAACTCAGCGGGCTTGTCATTTTTTCATTTGTTTACTATTCAAATTGTTTATCTTGTTACAATTGGATCAACATTAGCGATAGTGTGTCCTTATTATTGGGTAATAGCCAGTGGCGTAACTTGCCGGAGACGGGCCCTGTGTGGTAGTTTGTTAGGGAGCCCGAAAGAAGGTAAGGCAAAAGGGTTTAAGTAATACTGAGATGAGGATAACATTTTACGAACTTTTGCTTACACCCATTCGGGGCCCTTGTAGACCGGGGGGCCCGTATAATTGATACGGCTACGCCCCTGGTAATAGTCATGATAAACCCTGAATGACCGAAGCGTAATCGTCATTTTCTTATTAGCGCAATCACGAATATTAGAAACTGTTTGATTGAATAAACATTGATCATTTTATTGGTCTTAAATAATATTTAGTTTCAAGTTGTGTTGCTGTTAATTAACTTAGGTATAAGGAGCGAATATTAATTGGAAATAATTTTCGCTTTATGTTTTTTATCATGTTAGAGGGAAGATCAACGTTCAGATATAACGGGTTGAAAAACACCAGCCCATATACTGGTACATTAGTTAAGTCTTTTCAGTCCAATAATTTCTCCAGCTACAGTGCCCTTCAAAAAACGATGTTTCACACTGCTGCATGACTGCAGAATGTCTGAGACTTGCTGTGGAATATACCTGGGCCCAATTATATTACAACTATAATAAAAGATTCATAACGTCGATTCGATCACCTACCACCTATATTGCGATCCCCAATACGCCTGCCAAGCGTGAGGATTATGGCAACCCCTCCCTAATAAGGGGGAGGTGGACGTTTTTTTGCTACTGCTTATAATGATGATGAATATTAGTTTCAAATGTAATTGGTCATAGAGAATGTATGGTTTGTTGCACATAGGATGTAACACCTTAGTAAACGTACTATGTAGTAGTTACGTACTATGTAATAGTAATTACTAACATTATCTGTACTTTATTTAGTGGCTGGAACATTTCAATTAAACGGAATTATAATAAAGCTTACAAAATTATTTGCTCATCACGCAGATGCAAAGCGTTAAAACATTTTTCAAGTAGCGGCAACTAAAAGGGATTAAGATATTCTGTTTACTTAGCCGAGGTTGATATTTCGGGCTCAAGCCGCGTTATATTAAATTAGTGTAATTTACTTTGGATCTTAAAGCAGCTTCCATTAATTAAGTGCTTCTCCGCGCTTTGGGTTGGGTCTCAAGCACTCGTGATGGTGCCGCACTGCGGTAAAACAGGGCAACATTTTTTTCATGAGAATATGAAATATGAAAATATTAATACAGGACACCTACGTATATCGATGCCTACGTCGGATTTTATTAGTTGATTTCCTTTTGGTGTTGAAGAAAAAACTAACAAAATTATTAGGTAAGTTAAGTATTAGTATGGGGGTCCATAGTACAGGCTCTGCCTAGTTTGGGATCAGATGACCTTGTGTGGATTGTCCCAAGATATTACTATTATTTTATTATTATTATATTTCTCTTCTTCTTCATCTCTTCTTCTGGATCTTTCAGGAACTCTTAGAGACCAAGGAATCAATTCTCAATAGCGCACTCTGTCTAATAAAAATGCTGTTAAAATATTGTTGACAATTTTACGGTTTTCTTTCATATCTTAACTCAGATCAGTTTCTAGACATTTTTTCGCTTTATAATATGAACTACTTGTGTTCTTTGCGACAAATTCGGTGAGCCACTCTTTGCATCAGAAACTTTTAAATCGCCTCACGAATCACGATTTTATATTATACCTAATACATCTAAAGAAAGCAAATAAAAAAGCTTTGAGAAGCTCCTGCCTTTGTGATGTCTGTTAAAAATTCACAATGTATAAACCAAATTTTTTTATAATTTCCAAGTTTTATAACAAAACAATGTTTAAAAAAAGTGAAAAAATGACAAGCCCACTGAGTTTCTTGCCGGATCTTCTCAGTTGAGGCCGCGTCGTGATCCGGTGGTAGCACTTTTGAATGACCATTCAAAAGTGCTAGCGTTAAGCCTACTCGTATTTGAAACACTTGAAATAAAGATTTTTGACTTTGACTATGACATTTTGGTTCATTGTTCGCTAGAAACATTTGGATATAGAATTTACAATGCAAACTAAGTACGCCATGAGCGTGACCTTTTCGACAACAATCTTTCGTCTCGTGAAAAGTTCAAGAACCGTTCTTTGAGTCGTGTCCAAATCCGATAAAGTTCAGTACTTATCTGAGATGTAATGCCTATAAATCCATAATTTCCACCATTAGATTACTTTTAGCTAAATTACGAACATATTCGGACATAAGATTTATTACACACACTTTAACTTCTGAAAGAAATTGTCTTACCAAATAATGGTGAAAAGTGTTAATTAAGACGTAATGTAAAAAAAAACATTAGGAGCAACCAAAATTAATAACCTATAAGTTATATGTTTGGAACAGAACTTCCACAATAACAACTTTTAAAGCATGATCATCAATCAGATCATGTATTAATTGTAACAAGACAAACATTGTTTAAAAAAAAGTGAAACAAGGACAAGCCCGCTGAGTTTCTTGCCGGATCTTCTCAGTTGAGGCCGCGTTGTGATCCGGTGATCCGTTAAGCCTATTTGAAATAAATGTATTTGAATTTGGATTCATCTAGGCCATTTTTTATGATTCTTACCTTACTAAAACAAAAAAAAGAAAAATGATTAAAATTTATTTTGGCTTTATTAAACACCCTGCATCTATATACCTAAAGTAAAGTAACTCATTTAATCTAAAGGCATGAATTTTGATACAGTAGCGGCGGCACAGGAGTGTTTTCTAATCCATAATTAATATTCATAAATATTTTCAGTTGGACAAATGCATTTTCAAAGAAATATCAAAAGGAATTTGAAGGAAGTCCGCTGGCCGCGACTGCTTCTGGTAGGTATGATTGCCACTTACCTATAAGTAGGAAGTGACCCAGAATTTAAATAGATTACATACGCGATGGATGAGGCCTTTTATAAGTGCAGTAGCACAGAAATTTAATATTCGGCTAAATGCACAATCGATCGTTACTAAATATATTTTTATTTTACTAATTATTTTTTTTGTGTTCTCTTCATGTACCTAAAAATCTTTGGTAGAAACTTTGTTGGCTAGACGTTTTAATTGTATGTTCGATATAATGAGCTATTTATGCTGTTTGTTTCTCTTTTTCTAAATAAAGAAAGGCTCAATAAATTATTTTTAAAGGCGTTTAACACGTTAAAGTTTTGAATCGACAATAAACAGGATAAAACACTAATTATCATCTCTTAGTATTATCTTGTATGTACTTAAATGTAAGTAGTTATTTTTGATATACTTAACTTACTTTTATATTTATGATTACTTGCGCGTTTTTGCAGAATTACGAGTGTATAAGTATTAAATTTGCATTGATTGAAATAAGGCAAATGTTAATAGTTACCGATACCTATATCGATGGTTACCGTAATTTTATTTTATTCGTAGTACATTTGCGTCGGAATCTATATACTTATAATAAAACTGTAACAGGTCCAATTCTGTACATTGAAGATATTTTGAAAATTATTTTTGGAGGGCATTCTATAACCGATACTGAGGCAGAAAATGTATATTTTTTATTTTTGTCTGTCTGTCTGTATCACGGCTGAGCATCACGCCGAAACTACTGAATGGATTCAAATGAAACTTGGGAAGATTTGAGATCTAACTACGAGGTAGGACATAGGATACTTTTTATCCCGTAATCTAGCACGGTTCTTTTGGGAGAGGGGATTAAAGTCAAAATGGGTACCTACTTGGTTATACGCTTGGTCAGATTTTATCAATTTTTCTTTTTAATATAATAAATATTAGTAAGGGAACACTCATAGAGAGTTGTTTTGTAATCGATCGGGTTAAGCAACGTTAGGTAAGGTCATTAAATAGATGGGTGACCGTTTAACGCCATTTGAACTAAACGGGTCCGTGCTTCGGAGAGCAAGTAAAAAGTGGGTCCCAGTTTTTAACCGACTATAAAAAAGGAGGTTATGTATTCGATGCGAATGTCTGTTATTAAAAGTTAATTAACGTAAAAATAGCGCATGCGGAGCTGCGTGGGTCAGCTAGTGTAAAAATAAAATTCAACTAGACAAAAAGATGAAAATCTGTATAATCTGTATATATCGGTAGGAATAAGTTATTTCAATAATCTAAAAAATAATAGTTATGCACCCTAGTTTCAGTGTGTAATTAATTTCAAGTTAAAAAAAGTTTTTTCTTATATGTATGTGTGATTGCACTTTATGAACACAAGACATTTTAAGTGTAATATCAGGGATTCCCAACCATTTTCACATTACACCCTTCCTGAACCATACCTGAAATTTTCACCTTTCACTTGGTACTTAACTTACGAATTTTAGCGTTAAGTGACTGGCATTTATGACTACTATGGATTTTTCTTTTGAAACCGTCAATCGTCTCACGCCCACCAATGATGTTTTATACAATAGATATGCCATTAACGCGCGAAACGTGAAACAACGAAATTGGATGAACTAGCAGTAAGTCACGCGCCGGTAAAATGTAACGAGCGTGACGTGTGCCCTTTGAAAATCAAGTAAAATGCCTGTATGCGTATTTAGAAAACACAAACTACTGTACAAAAGTATTAAATAGGTAATAAGAAGGTATCATACCTTATCTATCTATATCTATACTTATAATAAAACTGTAACAGGTCCAATTCTGTACATTGAAGATATATTGAAAATTATATTTGGAGGTCATTCTATAACCGATACTGAGGCCGAAAATGTCATTTTTTTAATTTTTGTCTGTCTGTCTGTCTGTATCACGGCTGCGCATCACGCCGAAACTACTGAATGGATTCAAATGAAACTTGGCATGATTTGAGATCTTCCTACGAGTTAGGACATAGGACACTTTTTATCCCGTAATCTAGCACGGTTCTTTTGGGAGAGGGGATTAAAGTCAAAATTGGTACTTGGTTATACGCTTGGTCCGATTTTATCAATTTTTCTTTATAATATAATAAATATTAGTAAGGGAACACTCATAGAGAGTTGTTATCAAGGTTTTGTAATCGATCGGGTTAAGCAACGTTTGGTAAGGTCATTAAATAGATGGATGACCGTTTAACGCTATTTGAACTAAACGGGTCCGTGCTTCGGAGAGCAAGTAAAAAGTGGATCCCAGTTTTTAACCGACTATAAAAAAGGAGGTTATGTATTCGATGCGAATGTCTGTTATTAAAAGTTTAGTTAACGTAAAAATAGCGCAGGCGGAGCTGCGTGGGTCAGCTAGTCTAAGTATATAAGTATCTATGATTTATAATATCGGTGAAGACCTTGTAGATCTTATTCCAAGTCCTGGTGTAGATATTATTCCAAGTTTACGTCTCATAGCTTTCAGTTCAATGTTAAAGATACTAAATGTATTATCTCATTCATATTTCCACATTAATTTAAGTGCAGCTGAAGATTCGCCAACTGCTATAGCATTATTAAATATCGCATGATGCTCTAACTGCAGTGTGGTCCGATTGACCTACATGTTGGGAAGGAGGTCGCGGCACAGGGTTGGGCTCAGTCGACCCTTTGATGGCCTTCCATGCCGGCGTTTCCGATACCGAATTGGGTACGATGTTATGTTCAGCGGAACGATCTTTAGGAGTGTGATTTGATAGCTTTTTATGATTGAGGGTCATTGATGTATAAGAGATTCGTTATAATACCGTAGTGGCTTTAAAACATGTTTCATGGAATATAATTAGTGTAAATTAGTTCATTAGTCAGCATTAATTATAAGCTTCTTGTTAGGTTGTCGTAAAATATCATTATGTGCATTATATGGCATTATATGTTTACATTTTGATTGATAAGTGGGCTTTAAATAAAGAAAAACCAAACGAAATGGACTTGAGGATTGAGGATACAATATGTTAGGATAAAGCTTTTATGTTATTTTACATAATTTCAGTGAATAATTATATTTTAAGACAATTTAACAAGAAGCTTATATTTAATGCTGACTAATGAACTAATTTACTATTTCGGCCGTACTGTATAACAAGGTTAGCATTTTGAAGAGAAAGTCAATTTGAGATAGTAGAAGCGATTCTAATTCCAATAACTAATTTCAAGAAATTCCACATGAAATATGATGAAAATAAAACAGCTGAACAAGCTTCAGCCGTGATACTTAAATTCATTAAAGATTTTAACATACTTACACATGTTTCAATGTTACGGCACGTTTCCAGGGGATCGTCCACAGGCAAAGACTTTACTTTACCAAAATCTGGAAGTCCATAAATGCCATAAACTATTATCTCTTCAAATTAATTCAGATTGCAAAATCAGCTGCACCTAGACTGTATTTGAAAAATACTCCTATAATTAAGTTCATTCAGGTTCATTTTGACCCTAGGTGACAAAAGCTTATGTTGCAACCGCGTCTGGCATTTGGATTAATTGTCGCGAGGTTACTGCAACGAACTCAGTGAGATCGTATTTACCAATGCAATATACGTGCATCCGGTTAGTGAGCTAAGTGAGCAACTGGTCGCAAAAACTAATGCATGAATTATATCATAATATTTATTAATATCATAAGTTATATATTACTGTGTACTTTTTAGGGTTCCATACCTAAAAGGTAAAAAAGGAACTCTTATGGTCTGACTTCGTCTGTCTGTTTGACACACCTATATATTTCAGGAACTACTGATGCTATCGATTTGAAACTTGGAATACTTTTAGATCTTACTTACCCAACCTCACTGCAAATGACAAAATATATTATTTCTTTTACTTTTTTTATAATTGGGGTCGAAATGGGTCATCAAAATTTCAAAGTGAGACTACTATATTGAGTGGGGTACAGATTTTTATTTTGGTTTATGCCACGTAGTTTTTGGCTGTTAATAACACAAATATAGATTACAGATGAAAATACAAGCGCAAGAGTCTGTGGTTTCTCTCTTGATACAAATATTAAAAATAATTACAAATTACCATATAAAAACAACCACAAACAAATACGTTAATTAAGTTGTCGCTTCCTGGCGTCGAACGCGGAACAATGGTTGATGAGGACGTCATTTGCATTATTCGCGTGTCGCAGTATCCGTGAGAAACGTCCCACGTCCTCTGCGACTGAGATGACGCTTAGATTGATGGTAGTATTTTGTGTAACTTAGTTTTTACAGGATTAAAAAAAAACCCCTGTCCGATTTGTATGGCGAATATTCGCATTGCTGGACAAATCAGGAAACATATTTATGAGATATCCAACAAATGTATACTAACTTACATCTACATCTACACTTCTACACTAATATTATGAAGAGGAAAGATTGTAACTTTAGTATCGTCGGCTTACTGCAAGAACTCATTAAGTGACATTTTCAAAACTTTGAGTTAAGCCACTAATAAGATTTCGTTATAGTGTTTGCCCTATATCATCGTACGTATGATTATGTTAAAGAAAAATAAAACACCATTATATTGCTGAATACTTCTAGTATTAAAATCAAGTGATTATTTTAAATATTAACAAGTAGTTTTTTTTAAATAAAAAAAAATTAAGTTAGTGACTTTTTGTCATTGCGACTTTGATCGAGGTTTGAATTAAGTATTTCTTAAAATAGATCCGATAACTAATATTTAATAGAAATAATGTATGATTTAGTATCGAAAGTTACAAATAAAATAATCTTTATCATTAACAAAACATAATATAAATCCTTAAAACAAAAACAAGGACAATATTAAGCTAAAAACCACATAAAACATTGGCTTAACATTAAATCAGTCAAAAATAATAACCCTGAATAATAAATGAATGGAAAGTTCATGAAATTGATGAAAAGTGTGCTCTAAAAATCGTCATCAGAGTTCTCTTTTTCAGCAACAAATTCATGGACTTCATTAACTGGTTAAATCCCTGTGCTTTACGTTCGTATAGTTTCATAGTTCCATCATTTTTCTTTTCTTTTTGTTATAAAAAACGTTACACAGATCGATCATCGTAAAAAATTGCATAAGGGGGCATCAGATATTCTATTTCACTGTGGATACTGGCGACCACCATGAGTGTGTCCAGACTCAAGATATTTGTGTTAGATAAACTCAAAGTGCGTTACCTATACCTAAACACAGTTCCAGGCACAACAGAAGCTAGGTTGCAATTTTGATCGCAGGCGCAGGTATCAGAGAATATAGATATTTTGGTACTGTAAGTGGTTAACATTGGATCCAAAGATAAAATGCTGTTTAGCTACCACATGACTTCCGTTTTTTCCATCTACTTCAGAATACCGATAACATAGGTCATCATTTGAACAACAAGTTTTATAGATGGTAGGATTGTATACATTCAGTTTGCGTTGGTAGTAAAGGAAAGAAACATTACTAGTTGGTAAATACAATACCTACCTTTTGTAAATTCAATGTAATGGAATTAAAGCTTTCATCTTCATAAGCCCAATGTTAAGTATCTAACTGATTAGTATCTCGACTTTGTTATCTATACTTATAATAAAACTGTAACAGGTCCAATTCTGTACATTGAAGATATTTTGAAAATTATATTTGGAGGGCATTCTATAACCGATACTGAGGCCGAAAATGTAATTTTTTTAATTTTTGTCTGTCTGTCTGTCTGTCTGTCTGTCTGTCTGTATCACGGCTGAGCATCACGCCTAAACTACTGAATGGATTCAAATGAAACTTGTCATGATTTGAGATCTTACTACGAGGTAGGACATAGGATACTTTTTATCCCGTAATCTAGCACGGTTCTTTTAGGAGAGGGGATTAAAGTCAAAATGGGTAGTTGGTTATACGCTTGGTCCGATTTTATCAATTTTTCTTTATAATATAATAAATATTAGTAAGGGAACACTCATAGAGAGTTATTATCAAGGTTTTGTAATCGATCGGGTTAAGCAACGTTAGGTAAGGTCATTAAATAGATGGGTGACCGTTTAACGCCATTTGAACTAAACGGGTCCGTGCTTCGGAGAGCAAGTAAAAAGTGGGTCCCAGTTTTTAACCGATTATAAAAAAAGAGGTTATGTATTCGATGCGAATGTCGGTTATTAAAAGTTTAGTTAACGTAAAAATAGCGCAAGCGGAGCTGCGTGGGTCAGCTAGTTTTACATAAACATATAACATAAGCTAGCGTTTGCCTGTTCACACCTGGTGGAAAGCGGCAATTGAGAATTGTAAAGCACACACTAGCTTATTGAAAGCCTAATCATGGTAATCTTGAAGTCACCTACATTAAAAACGGGCGTTAAAACCGACGCAGGCAAGCCTTTCCAGTCCTTATTATAAATGAAGAAGCAAATCGCTTAGTCCGGACATGGATAAATGAACTACATTTATCCAAGGTCCGGAGTCCGGACTCAATGCACGTTCACCGATGATAGAAGGTGGAAAAGTCATGTAATTCCTGCGCTCACTCTCCTAAAGTATCTTGTAGAATACCGAGAGGCTGGCGACACTACGCCAAGCTATGCAGATTGGCCTCCACTTTAGTGGAGTGGATTAGTGGAGATCTGGATTACCAGATTCTCCAATTAGCCTCTTAACGCGCCTCTTCACTAAGTGCAAAGCTGCTAGATGGCATTTTGCAGCACCAGCCCATTATATGAATACAGTATTCCACACACGACCGGACTTACGATTTATCAACAGAAGCTGTCCCCGTATGAAGTACCGTTGGATCTTTGCAAGCTTTCTTGTAGCTACTTTGGCCTTTGGACTCAAACTATTCCTTCCGACGATTAAAATCAGATAATTTGGATACGATCTTCATCAGTGTTTAGTGAGCACTTTAATTTACACTTACAGTCTTCTGGCTTAGGCTGTGGGTGACCGATATTTCTTTAGTGTATTATATCTATAAGTATCTTATTTTTTTACCATCTGGTAGTCTTAATTTGTCCATATGAATAAACTTAAGCTTTAATATGATTGCCGTTACTTAATTTGATAGAATTCATTAAAATCTTTTAATATGAATTGTTATGTTATAGAAGTAATTAAGCGCAGTTAGTGAACTTTAACTAAGTTTCGTTCTAATGTGATGTTCGATATGCATATTTTAAAAAACACATTATATCATATAAATGAGTTTTGTAAAAGAATAAAATAGCCATTATGACATTACTTGATTTTTTTTAAATATTATAATATCCCTTATTGATTTTAGTGGACCTAATATTGCCCAAAATTGTAATTATTGACTTTATACTATAGCAATAACGTCCAAATCTGAACAGCTAGAAATGAGTGTGTTTTTGCAATATATAGAGCTCGTCAAGACGAGTTCGAGGCGCTATTTAACTGTACTTGATGACTTTTTGCCATTAGTGAGTTCTTGCAGTAAGCCGACGGTATGTTTGTAACGAATAAACTCGAAAACTACTACTATTGACGCGCTACTTCGTGTACTTTTGGAGTCCCTGGCGTTTGGTTTGCGGTTCGGGTCATAGAAGTCCATTGAGTACGGCGCGGTGACTCCGAGGAGGACGGCGACGGGGTTGCGATGCCCGTCTCTCTCTATATAAGATGTACCATTCACTAACGGTAAAGGAATATTATATAAGGAGGTTTATTCCACATACCCTAAAGGAAAATTAAAACGCGATACAGGCTGTACGTCTCATATAAATAAGCGAGCGCCGACTGAACGGTGAATCAGACATATGTAATTAGACATCCTCAGCTCTGCATGCTAAACAGTGGATCGAGCCCCACAGACGTTTCTATCTCTTTCCTTCTAATTTCAACTAATAGATATTGCGTTATCTATACTTATAATAAAACTGTAACAGGTCCAATTCTGTACATTGAAGATATTTTGAAAATTATATTTGGAGGGCATTCTATAACCGATACTGAGGCCGAAAATGTAATTTTTTTAATTTTTGTCTGTCTGTCTGTCTGTCTGTCTGTCTGTCTGTCTGTCTGTCTGTATCACGGCTGAGCATCACGCCGAAACTACTGAATGGATTCAAATGAAACTTGGCATGATTTGAGATCTTACTACGAGGTAGGACATAGGATACTTTTTATCCCGTAATCTAGCACGGTTCTTTTGGGAGAGGGGATTAAAGTCAAAACGGGTACTTGGTTATACGCTTGGTCCGATTTTATCAATTTTTCTTTATAATATAATAAATATTAGTAAGGGAACACTCATAGAGAGTTGTTATCAAGGTTTTATAATCGATCTGGTTAAGCAACGTTAGGTAGGGTCATTAAATAGATGGGTGACCGCTTAACGCCATTTGAACTAAACGGGTCCGTGCTTCGGAGAGCAAGTAAAAAGTGGGTCCCAGTTTTTAACCGACTATAAAAAATGAGGTTATGTATGCGATGCGAATGTCTGTTATTCAAAGTTTAGTTAACGTAAAAATAGCGCAGGCGGAGCTGCGTGGGTCAGCTAGTTAAAGATATAATTGTTGTTTTCGTCCACGTTTATTGGGAGACAGCCAATACAAACCCACTCATTCAATTGTTTAAAAGAGCATCGTGGGTAGAAAGTGTGGTCGACAAGAATTCATTCTATTTCAGTCATTTTGATTTCACCCATTCAAAGTTTTTGAGAGATAAAACTAAATAATATTATGTTAGACATACATCTCATTTCAGATTTAAATACGAATAAAAACAGCTTTTTGGTTTCTATGTCAGAATATTTCTAAAAATAAGATGTTAAAGAAAACTTTTCTCAAGTTTCCGCTTGACTCACACATTTGTTTGTTTTTACAAAACCGAAATAATTTCAGCGATATCCATCGATATACTATCTATATCGATGGCGATATCCATTGAAATAGTTTCGTTTCAACGGCAATACGACCTGCTTTCAACAAATCCTAGGCTTTAGAACAACGATACGACTTGATACGAGTATTGGGAAACTGTTGAAAACAAATGTGCCAGCTTTGGCGCCTGTTATAGTTTATGAACTGTAAACATTACGTTCAGTGGCAAGCCAACTGGGGCGACTGCTAATTATCTAGAAATGGATTATCATTGCTATGCATATGCTACCTAGAACCTGTGGCTGGTCACCTAATTCCATCTAATGTAGTTGAGGAGAGTGATGACAAGCCCGTTGAGTTTCTTGCCTGGATCATGTTAGCTGAAGTAGCGTTTAGATCGGTGGTAGCATTAAAAGTGCTAGTGCTAAGCCTATTTTAAATACACAAATAATTTAACTTTATTTCAATACGTTTTAATTTGGATTATTAGTAGCCTACTTCACTTAATTAAATACTATATAGTTAAATTAGGCAGCAGTAATGAAAGGTAATTTTTATTACAGGTAGCCTGTTCGGTAGCAGCAAATATTTCTTTTTAGACGATTTATGTCTTAATAAACGCCTGTTTTCAAAGGGAATCGAGTTGTATGGACCTTTTGCCACTGTTAGGCAGCAACGTAAACTACCGTCTGAAATTATCATTTGTGTAGGTACTAAATTATTTCATACCTTGAATGGCAAGGAAGGACAACATTATTCAAAAGAAGTAATACATAAGCCACGAATAGGCAAGCTTCTTATTTTTGAATTTACTTAAAATGCCCTTCATGGTTTTAAAAACAATGTTTCTGCTTAAAAGCTAGGGAACGTATCAAGAGAGAAACTTTAGACCATATACTCCATAATATTTCCTGCTTCATTTGCTGTCACGATATCTAACGGGCATGAGCAACAAGAGCGAGGTCTACCCGTCAGCTTCCTGGCACTGTGCCAGCACGACACAGCTGTATCAAGATCCCTCGAGTGTGATGCATGCGATACTAGTGAAAGCTGTTTCTTATTCAACGTTTAATGCTCCTGTGAAGACAGTCCTACGGGTCTTACAGTACCATAAACTCATATTACATACTATAAACGAAGCGAAACAGCTAGTAATAAACAACAGTCATCTTCACTGAACAAGTTAGTGAGCACTTAGAACGCTCTTAGAAGAGTGAAATCGCCAAAAAAGCATAAGAGCTTTATAATTAGCTTCCTGGTACCACAGATGAAAGCAAGCCCACCACTGCTTGCTCTGTAATTTTGAAGAGACAACCAGATCAGAAAGCGAAGTCGCAGAATTCACTTAAATTTTTCTGAGTTCTCTGTAAGTCGTTATTAACAACTACATGCTGGGCAATTTAAAAATATTGGGTATGAAGCCGGAATAAAAATACATAGACAGTCATCGCAGTCAGTATCTCTTCTTTTACTTTTATAGTCGGATATAATATAATAGGGCAAAATTCAGGAGTGAGACGGTCTTTTTAGCTACAACAGTTTGGATAGCCAAAGGACGACGGACGACGTGATTAGTTTGTCATCATCATCATCATCACCAGCCGGAAAACATCCACTGCTGAACATAGGCCTCCCCCTTCAAACGCCACAATGAACGACTATTGGCTATTTGCATCCACCGGTTACCTGCGACGCGCACAATGTAGACAACATTGTGCGCGTCGCAGGTAACCGGTCCATCTAGTGCGAGGCCTACCTACGCTGCGTCTTCCGGTTCGTGGTCGCCACTCAAGAACCTATCTTTCCCAACGGTTATCAGTTCTCCGAGCGATGTGGCCTACCCATTGCCACTTCAACTTGCAGATTTTAAGAGCTACAAATGTCCGTGACCTTGGTTCTTCGGCGGATCTCCTTATTCCGGTTTCTGTCGCGCAAAGAAACTCCGAGCATAGCTCTCTCCATAGCTCGTTGTGTGACTCTCAGCTTATCCAAAAGGCCAACAGTTAGGGACCACGTCTCAGTACCATATATTATGTCATCACTGGCAACACACACTGGTTAAAAACCTTCGTCTTCAGGCACTGCGGTATTTCGGATTTGCGGTTTTTTTATTAGTTTGTATGTCGTATAAAATAAATATACTCTTTCCATGGCATACTACAGAAAAATCAACTAAATGGTTGTTGCTCACAGGATTCCACTTTTACCAGTTTTTAGCAAGCGGATTTAACCATTGCGTTGCGAAGGCTAATCAATGCTACTAAATATTACGAATATTTATTAGGTGATATTTATTTAGTGCGGACGTTGCTGAACGCTACGAAATTTACGCGGCCGCCACATTTGGCAGTCATCCAATTGTTTTAGAATACACCAGTTAAAATTATCGTTTATCATAGCAATCTGACCTCTATAACTTCTGATTCAACAGATTAAATGTTTGGTATTGTTCGCTCCCATGCTTATGAAACAATTTAGTTTGATAATAATGTTCACAGCTCGTAGATCACAGTTTAATTCTGGGATATATTCATGGTACGGATATTTGCTTATAGTACAACACATTCCTCTGGCAATGCCCCATCTTATACGAAACAGTGATTGTCTACAAACTTTGTAAAGAGAAGAGTGACAGGTTCACCTGATGGTAAGCGATAAGTCGCCTAACCAGAGTTATTTGCTTTAGCTACAGTGTTCTTCGTACGAAAACACAACAATGTTTACTCGCCGCTGCTTTACGGGAAAATATTAAATATTCTGCAGTGGCACAAGAGACTTATCACCTAATTAGATCTATATGCGTATTCGTCTTGACGATTGATAAACACACATAAAATATTTTGCACATTTCACAAATTAGCGTCTTCTGCTCTGTCTAATAAGCATCGGGTTTTATTTTAGGAAAAGAAAGCCGATAGCGGACAAAAGTATTTTTCTAAAACTAGTTACCAACTGGTAATAAGTCTTCCAAAATGTAATCCACTTTGACTCTTTGATTTCAACTGATTGTCAGGGATATTTACTGTTAACCATCATATATCTTTTCTAATTAGGATATCTAAACATTTGGCTATAGGCACCATTTTTGGGCCCTCGATGTATTATAATGTGACCGAATACGGAGGACCTCGTTTTCGCATCTTTAGATAGACATCTCATATTTACTTTCGTGTAACCTTTGGTCTTGCTTTGTGAGGTGACGTGGAATACAGGTCATTGTATTGTTCAATCTGATATACACATCCAACTACGGTAAGAACTATTGTAAGTGCTATTTTTCTTTCGGAACTGTAATCTCAATAGCTTAATTGGGCACATTTGAAAGTAAGTAGGTTTGATAAAATCTTTTTCAAAAAAATTGAACCGACTTCAATATCAGTGAAAAGTATAAAATAATTTAAATATTATTGAAGTTGGTTTACCGGCTGTGTATATTTGGCACCAACTTCAATAATATTTAAATTATTTTATACTTTTCAGTGATATTGAAGTCGGTTCAATTTTTTTGAAAAAGGTTTTCTTTTAACCTTTTTAGTGATATTTTCATATATTATAAAGATTGAACCATCGAAGACCGTAAAACGATCTAGATAGATTATGATCACATTATCGTCTACATAGTTTTACATAATTCATGTTTCTTCAGAAAAAAATATCCGGTCGTAATGAAATTTGCATGGAATCATCATAGTAGTTTACTCTCTCGAATAAAAAAATAAATAACAAAAAATATATATACAGACGAATTGAGAACCTCCTCCTTTTTTGAAGTCGGTTAAAAACTGTAATAAAACATACTTTATGCATACTTATTTTGTTGTTTCCAAGATAGAAATAACTGGAATAACCTATGCAGGTTTAATATAATAAAACAGCATTTATAATAAACGAAATACCTATAGTAACACCCCCTACGTGAAGTAGATTATTAGACAACACAATGTATTACAATAATATTTATTCTTGAGTAAGGGTTTCCATATGAGATGAGAGGGCACAGCACAGCACATGCCAGTTAGATCCAAAGACATATGCAAATGTTACTTATGATGTTTTCCATCAACATTAGTGAATATAGGGATGTATTTCGATGATTGATGATTTACCCAATATTGAAATCATATTCACTGGGGTTCGAACAGGGGCCATATGGCGCGGGAAGCAGGTCCTTTATTATTCTTAATAGTAGCTTTGTTCATAACAGATACAGTCAAGATATTAGATAATATTAAAGAGATTTCAATATAATGTATCTGTTTGCAACAAGCTTCGATTAGTGAAGTGACCATTTCATCGACGAAGAGAATCCTTACGCAAACCTATGACCTACGTAAAACCTACACATTACCTATGCGTTAAATGTAGTAAAAAATGGTGTAACCTCGTTTTTGAGCGATATATTTGGCCTTTCAATTACACAAAATATTCCATTTCCATTTCTAAACCGAAGATTACCGAATTTGGATGTTGCTCGGCCCGACTGGGATTGTTTTTTTGCACGCGGCTTATCGAAATAGGACGGATTCCACGTAGTGATGTACTGATCGATAATGAAATTATATAATGATCAGCAGGCACAATCCGGAAACATTACTTCTGGCGATATAAGACGATAATTGGCAGTTGCTAACATAATGGGCATACATGTCACATGTAAGCTTTATTTTTAAATTTTATAATTGGGAATTTTGAAAATCGGTATATTAATTAATGTTTCTTACTTTCTTATCTTTGAACAACGTCTACGTTAACGGACGATAGAATCTTCATGTCATCGAGATAATATAAATCAAGAAACATCTAACTTTTTATTGGAAAGGAATTATCGGTGTCGCTAATATGTAGGACTTTTCAATAAAGAATCATTATCTCGTCATTAAACGCAGATTGCAATACAAAACCTATACTTAGGGAGGGATGATATAATAGCTCATTAATGGCGTGAGCTAGGCAGGTATTAACAAATAGGTTTGAGCATAGAGTTTATATATTAAGAATAGGGTACGCGTTTGTCTATAGTCCCCTTAAACAAAGCGTAGGCAGATTTTCCTATAAGAGGCAGGTGAATTGAACTATTGAAGTTATATTATAAGAGTTATCTATACTTATAATAAAACTGTAACAGGTCCAATTCTGTACATTGAAGATATTTTGAAAATTATATTTGGAGGGCATTATATAACCGATACTGAGGCCGAAAATGTAATTTTTTTTAATTTTTGTCTGTCTGTCTGTCTGTCTGTATCACGGCTGCGCATCACGCCGAAACTACTGAATGGATTAAAATGAAACTTGGCATGATTTGAGATCTTACTACGAGGTAGGACATAGGATACTTTTTATCCCGTAATCTAGCACGGTTCTTTTGGGAGAGGGGATTAAAGTCAAAATGGGTACTTGGTTATAAGCTTGGTGTTAGCGTACCTGCTGTGTATATTTGGCACCAACTTCAATAATATTTAAATTATTTTATACTTTTCAGTGATATTGAAGTCGGTTCATTTTTTTTTTAAAAAGATTTTATTTTAAACTTTTTAGTGATATTTTCATATATAAAGATTGAACCATCGAAAACCGTAAAACTATCTAGGTAGGTTATGATCACATTATCGTCTACATAGTATTACATAATTCATGTTTCTTCAGAAAAAAATATCCGGTCGTAATGAAATTTGCATGGAAACATCATAGTAGTTTACTCACTCGAATAAAAAAAGAATCATCGAAATCGATTCATAATTGTCAGAGAAATGTAATGGAGAACATCAGTTTTATGGTTTTTACCAGATAAATTCCTCCACATCGTTCATGGTCCTCCAGGAAGTTCTTATCCGGTTGTAATAAAATTCATACAGATTCAATACAGTGGTTTCTTCTTTCGAATAAAAAAAGAATCATTGAAATTGGTAAATATTTGCCAGAGTTATGACCATTTTTGTCCGACCGAGCGAGTCCGAGCGACTAAAACGTCATCTATATAGGCTTTCTTGCAGCTCTCAGTGCGCAGTCACCATTCTTGTTTTTTCAGGAACTACTTATTACTAAGCAATAATTTTTTTATGGGACCCAATTAACGGATTAAAGAATGGATGGAAGAAAGATTTTTTCAAATCGGTTCATAATTGCCAGAGTTATGCGCGAACATACATAGAAAAAGAAAAATATATACAGACGAATTGAGAACCTCCTCCTTTTTTGAAGTCGGTTAAAAATAGCGCATGCGGAGCTGCGTGGGTCAGCTAGTATTGATATATAAGTGATAAGTAGAATAGAATAGTACATATTGTGTACCTGATATTCGATGTTCTTGCTCGTGGCTGCATGTTCTTACTTGAATTAAGTATTCTATAGTACTTGTACTGATTCATATTCTAAGGGTGTGAGTCAGATCACTTGTCGGTTCAGACAACATTTGCTCATCCCTATTCCACACCGCTGCGGATCCACTGATTGATGTCGCATATTTGTCACAGCCGCAAGTTATTGAACGGTCCCATGTTTTTATTCCGAAATCAGAGCCTTTTGTTTTTGCAGTAATTGAATTTGGATTTGTGAATTTAATTTCGCCTTATCAATATTTTATAATCTATGACATTATGGTTATACGTTTAGTTACATCTAGTATATAGATATTTAGTTATGTTTTTTTTTTAATTTATTAGGATTAGCCTTGCGCAGAATGTGTCACTTGAATGAAAAGATATATACATATCTTTTCACTACTGTGAAGTATATCTATCTTTTAGTTCAATCTAGTCCAGTAGCTCAACAGAAATGATTTAGTCTGTTGCTCGGTTTTCGTTCTTAGTTCAATGAGAGATATTGAAATGGTTGATATATTAATTATCAGTACACTTTTTAACCAGCTTATCGCATGAGTTGAGACATGAGTATATAGCTTCCGTTAATTTTCTGTTTTTGTAAAGTTAGATAATTAAGCCATTTTGAAACGATTTCCCGTACAATTGGTACATTATATCTCAATGCACACAACTCATTTCAGATGAACAGTAAACTGTAACAATTATACTAAAGTGTCCCGTACTCTCGTAACATCATGTCATCATGTTTATTTTATTTTTATGTGTGTTCAATAAAGAGTATAAATAAATAAAGCTCAAAATACTCTAAAAACTTTACAGTTTTCATAACTACTCAGATACTTACGAATGAAAACAATGCGCTTTTATGATTGCTACATTTTATACTCATGCTCGTGCAAATGTGTTTATAAACTGTACATTGCCATTTTGCTTGGTAACTATCAAGCAAAATGGCAGCTTTTCTAAATAACAAGCAATGTACAGATAAAGTAAGAGCACACCTAATATCGTTCTCGAACGATTGTATTACATAACCGAGTCAAAAGAGATGTTCCAAAATGTATGGAGCCTGGGCTAGGACTATGTACACTATACTCTAAAATAGGCAAACACATATGAAACAGTTTTTAATTATACATTTACTTTAATTTGGCTTTATTTGCTTGTAAAACTTAAGAATTTTTACTTAAAATTGCAACACATAACAAAAAAACTGGCATGGCGGAAAAGTGTCATTGTCATGTGTCATTGTCATGTGTCATTTTTATTATTAATGGCGTTAAAAGTATTTTTAGTACAGTACTCTTTGTATTTTTGTTTCTTTTTTCTCATACATCATTTTAATAATTAAAATATTAATTATAATCATTTCACTACATAAATCCACGCACACAACCAACTGTGACAAGTGTGACAGCAGCAGTAGCTATTGACAGCTGGCAGGCTGAACGTTTAATTCGACATCAGTGAGACGCCATCTTAGGACGCCATGTTGAATATAGATATAAAATAAATGATAATTATAATTAAAATTACAACAATAATAGTCATTTAAACGAAATATTTATATTTTTCCCGGATTCTATGGATTTTTCTCGATTTTTTGAGGTGGTGTACACATTCCTAGCCCATTTTGCAACAACTCCTTTGAGTGAAGTAGAAAAATCACTTCAATACCTACAACAGAGCGAGACAGCATTATCTATCCGCACTGCGTACCTATCGTTCGTGTTTCGGATCGGATCGTTCGCGCCCGGTGGACTAAACAACTGAACTATGAAGTAGATGAATTGTAACTGAACTAGAGAACGAAGGAAGTAAACCAACTGAAGTAGTCCAATTGAAGGATTCATTCGTGAACTACACACGACTAATTAGGATTACTAACGGTTGTTTCACTGATCTTAACGTTTTGCTTATGGATCTTAACTAAATGCACAATCACTTAAAGGTAAACTCAACATGCAATTATTAAGTACATTTTTTCTTCGTGAAATTACAGATCAGTTACAGGAGGTTGCAGATTTTCTTAAATATAACATAAAATTAACTTACAAATTGTTGTATCTACGAGCAACTCTAGAGGCATTCACTTAGGTATGTTGATCCTAAGTTGAGTTAACAACCATTTCAATGGTTATAAAATAGTGTTTTATACTGAGAAACTTGTAAACCATCTTATTTCTTTATACATTTTATAAACCTGATCAAGATAGTAAAATTAAATGCAAATTGGACACGTTGTGGTATTAAGATTGTAACGAATGTAATTCGTTGTAGATTGAATTTAAGGGGCTGGCTGGAATTAAAATGGTTTTTTTATTTGTGTAAAAAATATTTTATTTGCGTATAAAAATAATTGAGTGTTATAATTTTCACGTACCACAATATTATGATTTGAATATCGCTTATGTAAATCACTCAGTTTTAATCAATTTTATTTTTAACCGACTTTAAAAAAGGAGGAGGTAATACAATACCATTAGCGCACGAGAAGTGCCAAAATCTCCCAAATTGTGTGAACTAGCAGTAAGTCACACGTCGCTAAAATGTAACGAACTTGACGTGTGCCCTTCAAATCAAGTAAAATGCCTTCATGCTCATTTAGAAAATGCACAAAGTACTGTATATCATACCTTAAATATATATGAGAAAATATTTAAATTAAGTACATGAGTCACAATTTTAGGCGCGCATTAGTAGGGATAACATATATGTACTTATATATGGTTTAATTAAAACATTGGTTAGTTATAATGATCGCATTAAAATTACGTAAGTAAATATCACGGAGATTTTTTTTTTATTTAATAATTTTAGAGTGGTATCTTTGATTGATCACAAAAATCATTTTTACAAACTACCACCGGATCGTGGCGGCCGCGTTACGATCCGGCGGTAGTTTGTAATAGTAGTTTATGCACCAAGGGGATAAAGTAGTGTCTTATGTCGCGGGCGTTTGATAGAATCGCGAGCATAACGAAGGATTCTAGCAACTCCTGAGCGCAGCGAGGGAGTATAGAGTTAACTCCCGAGCGTAGCGAGGGAGTTAATACTAGAATCCTGAGTACAGCGAGGGATTTAAGCTCGCCCAAGACAAAGGCACCTTTATCCCCGAGGTGAATACACTACTTTTCACACCTACTGCGAGGTAATAAAACACAAATATTGCTAGAATTAAAATAATGACAATATTTTGGGACCATCCACACATGGTAATCTGATCCCAAACTAGGCAGAGCCTGTACTATGGAAACCAGATAACTAATATTAATTAATAGTGAAATAACATCCAGACACTTGCTGGGAATCGAACCCACAACCTATTGGGTAGCGGCCAGGGTGTCTAACCACTAGACCAACGAGACCGTCAATAATATCAACATAGTGATTTGCCGCGTTATCATCTAAATATTTTATTTTCTTTTCTAGAACACTGGGTTGTGCTCGTCGCGCTCGGTTCGATTTTCAAATGTTTTGTTTTTCGTGCAGTTCTCTGCTTAGAGTAGTAATATATATCTGTGGTAAAAGTGTTGAGGAATTTTCGTTTGACGTTCGAAATTCAAACACATTATTACCCAAGGGAGTTTAGTACAACATTATTACCCGGCTAGACTATAGGGCAATAATGAGGCACTTTATGTCATCTTTATATGACATATAATGTGACATTATCGAGCAGGTGGTGTAAAAAAATGATTTTTGTGTAAGTGCCTCCGTGGGGCCTATACATAATAAAGATATTTTGACTTTGACTGTTTTAGTTAATATTTCTCTTTATATATTTTTTCACACCACCTGCTCGATAATGTCACATTATATGTCATATAAAGATGACATAAAGTGCCTCATTATTGCCCTATAGTCTAGCCGGGTAATAATGTTGTACTAAACTCCCTTGGGTAATAATGTGTTTGAATTTCGAACGTCAAACGAAAATTCCTCAACACTTTTACCACAGGTATATATTACTACTCTAAGCAGAGAACTGCACGAAAAACCAAACATTTGAAAATCGAACTGAGCGCGACGAGCACAACCCAGTGTTTTATTCTAGAAAATAAAATGAAATAGATGATAACGCGGCAAATCACTATGTTGGTATTATTGACGGTCTCGTTGGTCTAGTGGTTAGACACCCTGGCCGCTACCCAATAGGTCGTGGGTTCGATTCCCACCAAGTGTCTGGGTGTTATTTAACTATTTAATTAATATTAGTTATCTGGTTTCCATAGTACAGGCTCTGCCTAGTTTGGGATCAGATTGCCGTGTGTGGATTGTCCCAAAATATTGTTATTATTTTAATTCTAGCAATATTTGTATTTTATTACCTCGCAGTAGGTGTGAAAAGTAGTGTATTCACCTCGGGGATTAAGGTGCCTTTGTCTTGGGCGAGCTTAAATCCCTCGCTGTACTCAGGATTCTAGTATTAACTCCCTCGCTACGCTCGGGAGTTAACTCTATACTCCCTCGCTGCGCTCGGGAGTTGCTAGAATCCTTCGTTATGCTCGCGATTCAATTAAACGCCCGCGACATAAGACACTACTTTATCCCCTTGGTGCATAAACTACTATTACGTGCCATTGCAAACATGTGTAACTAAAAAGTTGAAATTTTATAAAAAATGAATTATAAAATGTAGATAGAGGTGTATAAAATACAACCCAAAAGCGTAACAAGACAATATTGTATTTATGGTAATTTTGCAAAGAAAAATATTACAAGCAATATATTCATGTAAAGTGCTCATTTACGAAATGTTATGGTTTCGTTCAAAACAACCCTATAAATCATGTGTATGGGGACGCTTTAATACTGGTTCACTTAATATACTATAACTTATATTGAAGTATTGATATTATATTGTAGAGTATTTTGTATGTCTGAAAAAATATTTGTTGTCATCAAACTATACTTACCTACTCGTAAGTATACTATATAATTAATATACAGGTGCATTTTCAAGTGTGCGTTGATGGCCAAATCTAAAACTATAAGGAATAGCAAAAAATACCCATTGGATTTCAGAAAAAATAATATTCCTAGCCAGATATTGAACGAAAAAACATCAGTCTCTATTATTACACCATCCGATAGTGTCGCTATCGCTAGTAAGGATTCTAAGAAGAAATTACATAAGTGGCAATATCGTTGGTGTACAAGTATAATTTAAATTACTCACATATTCGTTGATAAGCTAAATCGATTCTAACCTAAACCTATCCATCCATTGTTATTAAAAACATTTTGCATACCTCTTATTGCTCGTCGTCAAAATTAATTCGGCACAATTTTGTGGATCTCATTAGTATAATGGATAAGCACGATACCTAAGTCCTTACGCCCATATAAAAATTTTTCATTCCCGCAACGGGTACAATACAAACGATGTCCGGAATTCCAAGATAGAAGTAAAGACGTAATTTAATGATGTCAAGTTCTCGACAGCCGGCTATGATATCAGACTGAATTGATTTCGAGGGTACTCACGACGAAGTTATTCACAAACTATCTTTGGCTGAGCCATATATTCAGTTCTAAGGACTAGGGAAGTCTGTAGCAACATTGTATAGCCACCTAGTAGTAATAAATCTGGCATTCGTGAAGGCTGTGGTATTAATAGCTACGTTTACGATTTCAATAAAACTTTTATTGACTAATCCGAATTGCCGTCAAATCAATTTGTAATTTTGTTCGCAAAACGTTGTTGATTAAGATAATTTGTGCTGAAACATTCGATCTAAGCTTTCTGCTTTTGTTGTTGTCATTCAACTGAATTCTTTAGTAATGAGATCAAAACTCGAATTGAATTTCGGCTCGGTAGAACTTCTTGATAAAAGATTGTCAAATTAAAAGAGTTTTCTACCTACCGGTACCTAATAAGTTACGCTAAAACAAAGTTAGCTTCTCTTGTGAGTCGTTCATCAGAAACGCACATAATTCAGACAGACCAGGACCTACTCAAGTAAGTCCACTTAACAAAAGATTTATCTGAATAATCTATTTCAATGAGGAGAGCCAGAATAACCCTGTTTCCTGCATTTTTGCTGTGTCGATTCCTTTCTCAAAACCATGACGTACTGTTAATAATTTAGAATGTAAATAAACAATTGAAACCTAAGATATAAATTATGATGTTCCCGGTTATCGTCACACGTCCTGACACGTATCTTCAACAATTTTGACTCCTGTGGCCTTACCTTGAACTCTTATAGCAGGGAAGTTTAACACGAGAAGTGACCTATCTTCCAAATTTGTACTATGAGCACCATCGACAAGTATGTATATCGATGATGACCGCATTAATTGTCGTGACAATAATATTGTCACGTGACCACTCACCTTTGGTGACGTAATAGCTAGGTGGCCTGCTAATTAGTGCGCCCATAGTAAGTACACAGCTCATTCTCATGTTAAGCTGCCCTGCTATAGTTCATGGTAAGGCCCTGGTTGGCCACTAACTACAACAACAACGTTTAACAGACCGTCACCTCACCTGGCTATTCGGGAAGGTGGCGAAGGCGGACTGGACCTTGTGCAAGGCATGGTCCTGTTGGTGGGCGGGCGGCGGCCTCCCCTTCGGGAAGTGGAAGCGGGGAATGACGCGGGCGGGCGCGCCGCTGTTCGCCGCACCGCGCACCGAGCGTTGCAGCGTCGTGTGCGGCGGCGCTGACGACGGCTTCGGCGGCGTTGATGCTGCGTAGCTCTGTAAACAAAACATAAAGGAAGTTTAATAACGATTTTTTTAAATAGCACGTTCGCCGCTCATTACCTTATTAGCCTCTTGAGCCCGGGAATTTTACTAGCTCCAGTGCCCTTCACACACAATCTATAAAATATCTGCGGCGTACAATGATAGTCACCCTGACGCCCTCGTCAATCTTTTGCTTCGATTTCTCTAGGTACACTGCTTTAACAATAATTGTTATTTTTTTAGCCAAGTTGGCAACTGCCAACTTTCAACGCAACGTAATGTAAAAAATGGTATGGTGAATTTGCAAAGGAGGAACAGAAAAATATTGCAATGGATTCTCTGAAATCACACAGGTGGTAACAGAAATATATCTCTAGCAACGAGGAGATATTCGCGTTGCCCGTGATAAATTGCTTGCTGGATTGTTGATGTGTCGTAAGTTCCGGCCGACGAGCAAGCGATGAAAGTGAAATATGGCTGTCTGGCGGATGTCCCACGAGGCGAACGTGATCTTACCGCCCGCTCGTGTAAGTCATAGTAAGGGTATGTGGATTTATAGACATTTATTTGTATCTATTTATTTAAGCGCGGAATTTGAGCAATTGCACCACCCCTAATATAAGACTCAAGTTTCTTTTTTGGAAAGAAGTTTAATGTTGGCCACAGATGGCCGTGACATCCATGATGTCCACCGGACAAGACACGTGAACTTCTATAGCACTCCAGCCTGAAGGGCTTGGAAGCGACGAGCTTAAGGGCACTTCAAGAAGGCACGGCCGCGGGTTGGGCAGTCGCTGAAGGGAGGGCTCTACCACAAGGTACATCAAGGCACTCATACGATTAATGCTCGTCGTTGAGATCGCATACGTACAACCTACCATCCGGCCTTGCGGGCGAGACCGGCTCAGTTCTATCAAACAATTAAAAGTGCAAATTCCCACTTCTCTAAGATAAATCCTGTATCCGCGCCTGTATTTATTTCCTTGAAATAATTCTGCTGTTTTATCGCAAATCTATAGAAAGGTCTTGTTGTTTGCTGCATCTGAACGAGTAGTGAGATATTTTGTATGTTTTTCAATTCTGTAAATCTGTGTGGTCGTTGATACTTGATAACCATTAAACCTTGCCTAACAGAACCGTAGGAAATTTATTATTGCCGTTATTTTAACTGAATTGTGCAAGGGATCGCACAGTTACATAGAACTTAAAAGGTACTAATATAGTATCGATAGATTTATGCAAAGCAGTAAACATCGCTGTCTTCTGATGGGAGTAGCCCTATAGCCCGTGAAATTACACTGATTGCCTTCTAAAAATCTTCACAAAATAAAAATTTATATCGATCGAAATGAGTTCCATTTCTTTACGTAATTTCGCCATTATATCCTTATCTCTACAATACATCAACACCAGACCTTAACTTCCAGACTACAAAGGTTATATTATAATAACACTTGTATTACACATGTAAGGTAAGGACGACCGGGGCCGCGAGCCCTGGAGCATAGCGGTAGCCACGCTTCATAAATCATTTTAGCCTTCAAGACGGCGACCTAGTCGCACTTGGACTGCGAGGATCGACCCCTGCTCGCTGGATTATGTTATTGATTTGTGATATTTATGAGAATATCGTATTTCTAGGCCGTTGTGTATAAAGTCTTAAAAGCTTTTCCCATTAAAAATCTAGTTGTAGTTTCTATTAGCCCAATTGGATTACGCTTCTCCGTCTAAAATACTGCCCACATGACCACCCATAATATGACCCCGTTATGAACATATCAGACAAAAAACTACTGTAAAAAGCTTAATCCACTAGCTCGTCGCGAATCCAGCCATACCATGCACGTTACTGTCCAAATTCAAAAGATGAACTCTGCATGGCCGGCGAGCGCGTTGCCGTTCCGCTATAGTGTAAATAATACTGTCTAAATTCTCTGCCTATACTTGATTGTGTTGTAATTAGAGCCGTTTGTTCATAGTGTATTATTTACACTGTGGTACAGTCGACAGTCTGGGTGCCGGAGATGATACGTTTTGGGTGCATCTTCTAGTAGTCTTCGTCATTTCTTTTCCGTGCCTCATTCGTTCATAGCAGGGTCATGGGATACTGAGCAGACTCATTAAACTTCACATAAGACTTTAAATTGTATTTTTAAGTAGTGCCATCTAGTGACATCGATTAAAAATGGCATTGGCGTGCAATTGAATTCCTATTTCGTCATACAACGTGTTGGCGCAGATGTCTATTTAGCTACGCGATTCTCCTTGGCCTATTATCCAACGGTGGTAAATCATAATAACACGAGCTAACAGAGCCACGTGTTCTTCATTATCTTCTAAAACAGCCGGGTCAATGCACTCAATTTTTTTCGTGAACAAAAAACAAAGGTGTGAAAATTGGCATAGTCATTTAATACCTTTGCCAGAAATGTGAAAAAATAACAAATCCTTTGAGCGTATAAGTGTAAGAAATGTTTATGCTTCTTGGTTGAGACTAAATTGAAACAGATTCAGGGAAAGGCCGAATGGAATAATGACTGTTTTTCTCTGAGATAAATAAAAGGATAGCATTAAAATATGATTTGGCACCGGTTGGGGATATAATGGATCTCAATCAAAGAATGGGTACGACGATCAATAAAATATATTTAAAAAAAAAGAAACTTCTCATAATGAAGTCGGCAGAAATATGAAATATTTTAATGTGTTTTACATGCGACGCGAAACAATGGAGGCGGAGGAATGTTCAGCGATATCCGTTTTGTAGGTTTAGCTATAGACTTTTTTTATACTTTTTTAAAACTACCAGAAATAATAAAAAGCAAAGGAACCCAATAATTTTAGTAGTTTTCATCGCCCAGTCCAGAGAGACCAAATACTAACAAAAACAGAAAACAATGGACCACAACAGAAAGTGTTGTAGAGTGAAATTACTTCATAAAGTAAATTACACCACACAGAATTTTTCCAGGTAAACAACGGGCCAGCGGCCTAAAAATAAAACGACATCTCTTACTTTTTAATTTTCCACGGAATTGTGCAAAACATTATGATGCAAGCGACGTGATGTTTGCAAAGAATCTTTAATAATTATTATTACATTTATACAAAAGACGTTTAACTGCCCGACTAGTCCAGCCTTAGCAAGCAGATGCTTTTATCAAAAACTTGATACACGTGTCAGAAGAAACGTGCATACGTCCTGAGGGCCTAGACAAGTTATCATTACAATACGTAACGCTGGCCGCTAGAGAATAAAATACAAATGTATGGAAGTGACATATCTCTTCACGTGGCTTAAGGGATCTTAATTCTCTAGCGTTTCGTATTGTAGAATGACAACGAATGACGTTGAGGCCCTCTGAGCCGACAAATAATATTTTTGAAGTTAATATGCCTAATTTGTACGACTTACAATCGAAAACGTCAAAAAATACTAAAAATAATTCTAGCGCGGCAGGTTCTGTGCGGGTATCAACTAAATTCATTAATAACAATGATAGAACGCACAAAAAAAATTAAGGAAACTTGTGTTTTTTGTGATACGGCGACATGAAACAACTCAATCAGACAATGTCGTTCCTTTTGTGTTGCTCCCTCATTTTTCACGGCTCTCTGACGGCCGTCTAACACTGGTTACACTGTAGCTATGTCACACAAAAGAAACAATAACAGAGTAGTTAAGCCTGGTATTCTTATCCAGCAATCTCGCACACAATTATGGCAAGTGAGCATAATTTATTTTACTTCGGAATAATACATATAAACTCTATCCAATCTACGGAACAAACAAAAAAGAGGGTTTTATTTGTTCTTTGTTCTAATCCTTTTAAGAATTCACACGATAGGATTTTTTTTTAAAGAGTTTTACGGCTAATAAAGATCTTGCGCAAATTTTCAGCAGCACCTAAAGAAAAAATAAATAAGATACGTAGCAGAAACAATAATACGAGTCAAAACAATCCCACGAAATAACCAATAGACACTTCAAGTTTATTATACTTTGAGTATTAAACCAAAGTTATTATACAATACTATTTTAGTTGCATTCATTGTTTTCTTTTTTCTTTTATTTTAGTGTTGTATTTTTATAATATTGTAAATTATACAATACTATGATAACGTTGTCATTTGTGTTTCTTCTATCTGTATGTATTTTTGCAAATCGACCGACTAGAACAGACAGAACAGTATTTTTTTTGCAGAGATTAAACGGGTCTGGACTATCAGTCTCGATATGTCTGAAGCCGCTTAGAATAACAAGCCGCTATATGTGTGTAATAAGTTTTTAATCCGATTACTACTTTATATGAAAGTTATTATTTTTGGGAGGTTCAGTATATTTTTATAAATCTGCTGTGAAAGCATCGTATTTTGACCAAACAAAGCCATCGTACTCTGAAGCGAAAGGGCCGTGAATGGGAAATACGAGCGGAAATCGAAGGGTATCCGAACTACATACAGTACCTATTTTACTGTTTTTCGTAATCATAACGAAATGTTCCTCAGATTATAACTATATCTGTAGAGTAATAATAGCATAATGGTGCTTAAAATATGAATATCACCTTTATTTCGTTGTCATCTGATAGCGTAGACTGGATAAGTTTTGTATTATAAACGCTGGCCATTTGAATAACTTAATAAGAGTGTTTTTTTTATGAAGCAAATTCTCGTAAATTAAATACCAACACACTTAAACCGTAAATAAAGGTAATTAAATAATATGTTATATTAAAGACTATAATAAATTCTCAGCAGATCAATAGATGTGAAAAGTGCACAATATATGCGTGTACACTTTACGTAGTAAATGTGTGTATTTATAACTCAGTGAAATACTTAGAAGTGATGTTTAACCATCGCTGGCCTAATTTTATTTCCACAAGATAGTAAGAAAGGTAAGGATATAAGCTGATACCGTAGATTATAAAAAAAGAAAGATGGGCCATAACCGCAAGATTAAGGTTTAAAAAATAATTTATGTAATAATTATAGCTCAGAGAGCTCGTAGCCTCAAAAAGTGACCTGCCGTGGCTTCGTCTATCCTCGTTAAAGTTCTAAATATTGACGGTCATATACATTAATATTATAGGAACATATGACCAGTATATAACGTATTACCATCATAAATGTTTTGATCACACCGCAACGTGATGGAATAAAGATCTTTCATTTCATATAAGTTACCTTACCAACGTCACGGCGTAATAGCCGCGTAACAGCCGTTCACACGTATTTTGCTAAAAAAAAACTTTCATTAACATTGGATACCGTGGAAATACGCAAGCCTTTTATTATTTTCACAAGGAAATTCTATGTAATGGCTACGAAAATGAAGCACAAATAATACAACAGGATCGACTTATGGTAAGCGACCAACGTATATTAGGTACTTACTCGTTTCAGAAATATTTTGTTCCAGAAATATTTCACAATTTTTTCCCTTAGGGATTGGACAGGGATTTTATAAAACTCTGTACGTCATAAGTGCTAATTGTAATGATGTCACAAAAGAGAGACGTTCTGATTAGATTTGTACCATACGTACATTTCAGATTTATTCGTTGAGCAGCATCATCTCTCCTTATATTAAAAGCACCACAACAAGCCAATACCAACTCGAGTACAGATACATGCCGTCTATTTACGATTTTAACTCCTGACTCACATTCACGTATGAGAGCATCAATAATGTCCATCGTGTTGGTACGTACAATTTGCAATGGATTCCCTCGATCTATATATACAAGTGCGGGATAGACGTGCGCGGGCGCAGGGACGCCTGAAGGGGGTGTAGCGGGGAGGGGGCAACGACCACGTGGTATAAATAGTAGCACACGCGTGGCAGCGCGCGCGCACTCGCACCACACACACCAAATCGGGAAACGAGAATAGTTGATGTTTTGGGTTCAATCATACGTTATAAATGTCTGTAAACGAATGATTTGATGTGAATGTTCAAATACGTACTGTATTTGAACGATATTGTCTGATGTTAAAATCCTACGAGACCTCATCGCGGAAAGAGCCATCTTTGGCTGACTGTCTAGGGCAAATCACTCTGGACAATAGCTATAGAGAATCGCCTTGCTTCCCAACAATATTTGCAACACGTTAAGAATAACTGGTATAAGTATTCAAGCTGATCCAAAAAGAAGATGAGTCGCGAATGTAGAACATATACGCCAACACAAACTTAAATTTCACATATACAATAAATTATCCGAAGTAGAAACTTACCACATTGTTGGGAATCAACTAGAGTATCTAACACTAGTTTTTTGCTAATGTTAATGGAATGTTTTTAACAGCTAATAAATGGAATCTCCTACGTCTTCTTTGCCATAAAATTGTGATTCTAACTCATCGATATAACATTTATATCGATGGTCTAACTAAACTAATAATATTGGCTAATTGATATTTCATCTCTTTGGTTGTTATGAGCCAGACTGGAATACACCACAATGGAAACATGCTCAGTTACAGCATTACAAAATAAAATGCCATATTTGTATTTTAGTCTAGGATAATAAATACAAGTTCTAATTCTTCAACAGACTCAGACGCCAGACAATCGTAAAACTGGAAAAGCGTTTAGTATTAGGTCTTTCCTACATCAAGTAAACACAAGTTTTCATTCTAAGTCATAAAACTTTTGCGCGTAAATCTAGCTTTATAACAAGCTTAGCCTTAGCTATTAAAATGATTTAGAAATTTTCTGTGTACCTACTTACTACTTTACTAACTTCCAAATGAAAAATAATGTTTAAGCTCTTCTTAAACTAATTCTCATGCAACCTCTAAATTAGCTTTCACATTTATTGGTGGAGGATCCAATTCCGATGTCTCCACGGCGACCATCGCAATAGAACATGAATTATATTTTTTGGGACCAATACCACCATGTATTGGTCCCTACTAGTGGGACTCTTTTCAGCCAGGATCTACTGTGGTCATAGATAGATCTTGAATTACAGAAGAGACATTTAAAAATGTTTGTAGCATGATTAAGGTAACCACACAGTGGGCCCCTAACACTGAGACATGACATCGTAGTATGCCTAGTCGAAATGTGCGGAATAAGCTGGACGCTTACAAAGGATTGGCCACTAAATGCCATCCAGGATAAGTTTATTTTTATTCAACCCAGCGACGAGCCATTCAAGTCGTGGATCTGATAATACGCGAGGCGATACCTCTGTCAAATAAAGGTGTTCAAAAATTTTGCGCCTTTTCTGTTCGCGGTTATCAAGAACATATTATCTTTTAGGGTAGTCAGTGGTTCATCTTACCCAAACCAAAAAGGTAGTGAATTGCAAAGGATTAGTTGTCTTAGATAAGTCAGTTCAAAGTTACCCAAAAGTCGTTGTAACTTTGAATGGTCACTAAAACGTTAATTTCTCTAACATTTCTTTATTCAATCATCCTAATGACTATATTATTGAAATTTTTGGCATGAAAGCACACCCATCGTACTGTATAACATAGTCCAATCAATACATATATTTTTCAGTATCTATAAAAATCTAAGAAGTGTCCAAAGTGGGTACACACTTTGAAACTTTTCTCAGAATTTTATGTACTTAACTGTGTACAGTGATTTATAGAATTCTTAAGAAAATATTCTATAATTGTTAAGGTGTTCATTGCTCGGCACACTTATCCCAAAAATAATAAGATACATCCCACATCGTTGCCATGGTAATAAGCCTCTGAAAATGTAAATTTGTAAGGTTCGTTGCTCGTCAAGTCGACGCTTGAAATCCAACTCGAGTAGGTACGTTTTGATAAACAGCTGGCGAGCTTATCACCATAGTGACAGGATTGTGTAGCTATTGTTGTTCTTATTTCAAGATATATCCTTTTTATTTACCCTGAAACTCTAGATCGCCTCCTAGAAAGATCCGCTAAAATCCGCTTTCATGTTGCGCTTTTTGATGAGCTCTTATCGAAGATACATATCGATGTTAACGATGATGCGCGCCCAGGGGAAAGAAAGAAATGTTAAAGAAGCAAAATATACGAGTAAGGACAGCACTTGGCACTCTGTTATCTGCTTACGAAGCCATGGTGTGAAGCTTGCTTCGAATAAATGTTGTTGAATACATTTATTCGAAGCAAGCTTGTTTCGCATTTATTTTTTATTTACTATTATATACTCGTATATATATTCTCTATTTTCTTCTTCTTCTTCTATTCAACAATAAAATTTTAGTTTTATTGAACTGCACCATCAACTGCCCATTATGTTTCTCTTTCTCATTTTCTAGTTAGGTTGCCTGGAAGAGATTGCTTTTTAGCGATAAGGCCGCCTTTGTACATTGATATAATCAACGTATTGTTCAATTTACATGTAACTTTTAGTGTACAATAAAGTGTATTTATTATTGTTATTATTTTTTGTTTTGTTTTATTTTCTCACGGGCTTAGCCCGGTCTTTTAGAGGCTTGCGTGGGGACGGATCCAACACGTAGAGGCCCGTTTTAGAAGAAGTAAATGGTGTGTAAAACACCTCCCAGGGTCGACTGCCACAATGATGAGATTACAGCAGTTGACCTCGGTAGGTGGTAGGGACTATTGCAAGCATATGAAAAGAATTCTAGGTTTATGGGGTTGAGAATTTGGTGGACTGGCGACTGGGCTATTGCAAAGGCCGGGGTCACTTGCCATAATTACATTCATAATTATTTTGTGGCAAGTGGTGGCTTGCCACCCACTAGATGGGCTCCCCGAATGATCGTCCGATGACGACAGAGAGCACCACCGGTGTGAGTGACTCAGGGGTGTCGAGAGGTGTGCTGCGCTTTCTCCGAAGTTACTCGCGGCGTTATGACCTTTAACACTTCCACCCCTGGAGCGTATAGCTCTAACAGCTCCTCTCTGGACGGCCAATTAAGGCAAGCCAGAGCTGAGAGTCCTGCGGGCCCCCTTGGGTTTCCACTCGGCCGACGAAGACACGCCGAGGTGGAGGCCCTGACCAACTCTCTGGAGCACTCGGGTCCGTGGTGTCGTTACGCACCAACAGCTCGCCACAAGCTGCCCTGTATTATTATTACGCATCAAGTTTATCCGACGAGACGTTGACGGATTAAACTCACTAACCTTTTCACGGGTTGCCGGGGCACATTGGTCTAGTAGCAGACACTCTGTCTCAATAAGTCATAGTTCGATTCCCACCCAGGGCAAACAATTGCGAGTTTGTCCTGTGTCACATTTACAAGAAAAGTCTATAAGTATTTTTATCATCCTATAATATCCACTGTTGGACAAGGGTCTACTATGATAACTGGGTATTAAATAAAAATAAAAAGTTAAAATCAACATAAAATGTATCTGTGTATTTTGAAGTCACTGGTAGTAGTAGATTGATTAATTTTACTGTTGATCGTTAGGTATGATCACAATAAACAAATAAGAGTAGAAAGTGCGACTTATAAATTATAAGTAACACGCCACAACGTCTTGCCCGGTTTCGTTAAATTTCTAAACCTTAAGATTCTTAAGATTTCGGTTTTTTACACATAAATCCTTAAAAAAAAATCTTCTAAAATACAGTGAAAACCACATTAACGTCCATTGTCTAGTTTGGAATAAATAAACCAGCAAATAGAGACTTTCTATTATCGTATTCAGTGACTATAAAAAAAAAAAGAAAAAATCCCAGACAGTCTATCACGCGAATTCCAAGTACATATTTGCTAAAATTTCGTTCGACTATTAAGTGAAACGATCTTAGGCTCTAGGGGTCTCATGAAATAAATTTAACTAACTAGGGGGAGCAGGGGCTGTTATAACGGGCGGCTAACTTGGAGAGATTGTCGGCCTAAATAAATAGAGTTGGATTTATATTAAAACTGAGATCAGATACTTTCGATTATAACCCGGCCGCCGAGAGAATGCGTTCCTGACAGGTCATAATGAAACGGGCGATGTAACTTTGACGTGGCGTTGCATTTACAATAAAAAAAATGTTATTGTTTATTTGCCCTTCTAATGAACAATTATCATAAGAAAATAAATTATTATGTAAACTAAAAATAAATGTTATTGCTTTGCGCTAAATTTCATGTTAAAAAAATTAAAAAACTTTATATTCTTAAGTGTAGGTTAAATCCATACTACGCTTTTACAAGGATACACCGACTGTGTGTTTTTGAAGTGCAGCGACAAAAATATTTCTTTATTTCTTTATTTCTTTATAATATCGGGCAATTGTAACGTTATTTGTTTTTTTTTTTGTAAGTACATAAATCGCGTGGGATTTATAAAGATGGTTCGATGGTGGTTGGAGGGATATGTATCGAAATGTATGTACAGGTGACCTTTACATTTTATGTAAAAATTTTGCAAAATTCAAATCCACGATGCATCTTTGTCCAATTAATCCTATTTAATATAATTATGTTTTGGTTGCCAGTTCCGTGTATTATTCTAATAATTTATGTGACTTTTGTTTGTATTTACATAATGTGCACCGCGAACCACTTACGCCCCGCCCTGTGTTGATTGTATACATTTATGTTCCACACGGCTTCATTATACTGTATTGTATACATGAAATTATTATTTGATTGTAAGTAAATGAAGCAGACGGTCAATCAACTCATCGTCGAACGAACTGTCGTCGTTGCAAGCGTCAAGCATATTTTAGGCTAACCCCAATTATTTTTTGTACGAGAAAGATTGTAGGTCGCAGATGGCTATGACAGTTTCACCGGGCATAAGGGCGAGCACTCCAGAATGAAGGGCAAGAGTCTCGACCTGCTCAAGGACACCTTATGGACGGACGATGTCTGCTTGGGCTGCCGCTTAGAGAGGGCGGAGTTTACCACCGGATGACAATGCGCATCCACTGAAAAGGCGCCGGCAAGAAACTCAGTGGGGGATGCTCGTCAAAGTCGCATATAATACGTACAGTAGGTACGCGACAGGTACTTCCAAAAAAGGTATGGAACCCTCGGTGCACGAATCCGATTCGCACTTGACGGGATTTTAGTGAAGCTGCGTTTAAATAAATTAGTTTATCGACTGTTCCAAATATGTAAACAACTGTTAAGTGTGTAATTCTTATCGATTTACGAATGCCTACTCACTCCTAAATTATTTACCAATTCACTACATGCATACATATGTGTGTTATTTTTAAAATTTTCGTTTCAAGGTGTCCCCAAGAAGACAACTGAATCATTCACTAGCATAAAAACATTGGATACTAGAAATATTAACACTGAACGAAAATAAAATACATTTAAAATGGAACAGCCTCGGCGGCGACATGAGATAAACATTTGCATTGCTTAAATAATAAATACTACATAATAAAATAATATAACTGTCATCGCAGTTATGACTGACCGTGAGCAAAATTGGTGCTTTGTTCTTATTTAATACATAACTTATGTCGTAACACAACATGAGATTATTATTACAGCATATTAATTCGTTGATTCGGATTTTTAATTACCAACCTAATATTTTTTTCCATTATACTCGTACAAGATACCTTTATACTGATACTAGGTAGAATTTCACTGTGATTTTTACACGATAATTTGCGATAATAGTAGTCGGATTTTTAATTACCTTTATCTAATATTTTTTCCAATATACTAGATACCTTTATACTGATACTAGGTAGAATTTCACTGTGATTTTGGCACGATAATTTGCGATAATAGTAATCGGATTTTTAATTACCTTTATCTAATATTTTTCCAATATACTAGATACCTATATACTGATACTAGGTAGAATTTCACTGCACAAAAGCATTACGTTTAGCCAAAAGAATACTGTTTTTTTTTTGTATTTTTAATATTAATATTACTTAATTAAGTATAAATTTAAATATTTTTAAGTCCATGATATTATAAAATATGTAAATACAGTTTTTAAGTTGTGTTTATTAATTTATATTTGTACGCCTAAGCGGTTCAACATGGCCGATCTTATTAGTGTACTGTGCCCCCAACCCAACATATTAACATTATTTAGGTATATAGTATACTCATGTTTTAAAAATAAAGCATATCTTATACCTTTTTACGTAAATTTATTAGGACAGACATACATAAAGTTTACAAGCAAATCTGGCTACAGTTCATGACACGCCGTTCGTTGGCTGCGAGCGAATGGCTTTTGACCTTTGTCAAATTCGTGGACTGAAATAATTGAGAATTGAGGTACTTTTACGCACTTATCGCTGAAATACTGTAATATTTAAGGTGATTATTAAGTCCGAGGCGCAGAACGGTTAAGTATATTTTATTTTAATGTTTTTGCATTAATTCGATAAAAAGATTCAACCTTTAAAATTTCTTTATATATGTACCATGATGTGAATACCTGTAACTGGCATTTATGCATCAGATGGTTGTCTATAAATAAATATTTTAATGTATAAAACGGCCTACACACGGCCCTAAAATCAGTGGCGATATCGGGACAGTGGTGGGGAGGACCTTTTTTTTTTTTTTTTTTTTTTTTTTTTTTTTTTGGGAATGATAGACGCTGTTAACCGCAGATGGCTATTGCAGCTTCACCGGACAATAGGAGGCGAGCGCTTGAAGCGCTCTAGCCTTTACGGCAGAAGTAGCGACGAGCACAAGGGCACCTCAGGGAGGCACGGCCTCGGCTTGGGCTGTCGCTTAAGAGAGGGCTGAGTTTACCACCGGTTCACAACGCGCCCCCACTGAGAAGAACCGGCAAGAAACTCAGTGGGGTGATGCACGTCGTTGCGGTCGCATACGTACGACCCTTCGGCCTCGCCGGCGAGACCGGTGTCTGATAGCTAGTGTAGCATACGGTTGTCGGGGAGGGGTCGGCGCATCCCGGTCCAATAGGACCGTCATGGGGTCAGGAGGGTCGAGCAGTACGTGCCGTGGTCTGCGGCGCGAGTCAGAAGGACTAGCGGCGTAATCGGCGGCGGCGCGGATTAAACTGTTCGCGTGACGGGACGCGGATTCAAAGTAGCGTTTCGACGCTTCTTTGAGGAACTTACGAAGGGGATCTAATTTGAAATCGGAATGCAGATCTACGTTCCGCATGTACCACGGGGCACCGACGGCGCGACGGAGGAAACGATTCTGGATAACCTGGAGGCTATCGATATGGGTGCGGGCGGCGTGCGCGAAAACTACACTCGCGTAAGTCATGATAGGGCGAATGCAAGCTTTGTATAATGTCAACTTATTTCTAAGCGACATTTTACTCCGCTTGCAGAGAAGGGGATACAGGCGACCTAATACGAAAGCCGCTCGATTGCGGACGGACCTAATGTGCGGGCCGAAAGTCATGCGGGAGTCCAAGGTGACTCCGAGGTACTTAACCTTCCTAGTCCAGGGGATAGGGCGATTGAATAGGGATATTGGAGCTAGTCGTCTGTTGGGCCGAAGGCTCCGCGCGGAGAACATATTGGCGGGTCCCCGGGAGAAGACCACCGCGGCACTCTTCTCCGGGTTCACCTCTATGCGCCACGTACGGAACCATTGACCCAGGGCGTCGACTGCGGCTTGAAGAGCACGCGTTAAAAAGGACATGTTCCTATGGGAATAGTAGAGAGCGGTGTCATCCGCGTAAAGGGCGAGTTGGACTCTGCTCGAACGAGGAATGTCGTTCGTGAACAGGCTGAACAAGAGGGGAGAGAGCACGGAGCCCTGAGGGACTCCGGCCTGTATAGGATGAGGCGAAGAAAACGTACCTTCGACCCGGTATCGAAAGGTACGATTCGAGAGAAAGTCTCGTATGATGAGTACAAGCCTATCGGGGACTCCTAACTGGAAGAGCTTGTATATCAAGCCGTTGTGCCAGACCTTGTCGAAGGGGTGGGGAGGACCCTAAATCGTCCCCTAAATCACCTCGTGTATAGGCAAATCGTATCCAATTTTTATTGTCTATAAATCGGGTCTAAAATCGCTTCGGGCGAGCTCCCGATTTAGGGACGATTATCGTCTAGGGAGCGTTGTCGGCACGTGTGTAGCGAAATCGGCACTGATTTCTACGTAGTATGCACTCGAGTGCTGCGGCGATACGACGTGCAGGCGCTCCGCTCTGTGCGAAGAATGAACGAATGAATGGG
The DNA here is from genome assembly GCA_911728495.1 of Furcula furcula. Taxonomy (NCBI): domain Eukaryota; kingdom Metazoa; phylum Arthropoda; class Insecta; order Lepidoptera; family Notodontidae; genus Furcula; species Furcula furcula. The sequence continues at coordinate 22,851,016 of OU452243.1, forward strand.
TATAATAAGGTATAATATAATATAATATCCTGGGACAATTCACACACGGTCATCTGATCCCAAACTAGACAGAGCCTGTACTATGGAAACCAGACAACTGATACTAATACATTTATATACTTTTTTTTTGTAAATACATACTTATATCAAATCAAATCTAAATCAAATCATATTTTATTGGAACTAAAACAGATGTTAACATTTACATAAGTACGATAATAGCTACATTAGTTAAAAACTGTGTCGCAGCTATTAACGCCCACCTCAAAAGGATAGATAGATAGAACACCCGACCAACAGAAGAAAATATAGATAAAACACCCAGACACTTGGTGGGAATCGAACCCACGCCTGTTGGCACCATAGTAAGTGCCAAGGCAATGCCTTTTTTTGCTGTTTTGATAGTGTCGGCGGCATCTCGGATCAACGAGCAGTCTGTTGCACGGTCGGTTCTGTACTAACTGGTAGGGTCGTGTGTAGAGCAGTGTGACCAGATTAAAATTGTCAATTCTGCTAGCCGCTGTGCCAAATTCTGCTGAATTCTGCTAAACTTTTTGAAAACAATGCTAATATTCTGCTAAAAAAAACCATTTAATTATTTATTAATTAAAGAAAATTTTCCAGTGGGGTGTCCGGGTAAGAATAGCACCCACCCATCTCCTCCCGTTGGGTGTTCGTAAGAGGCGACTAAGGGAAAACAAGAAGATGGGCAACAGCGTCTTTTTTTATTACCTACCACCTATACTGTGATCCCCAAGCCGCCTTCCAATCGTGGGAATTATGGCAGCCCCTTCATTCTAAGGGAGAGGCCTTTGTTCAGCAGTGGACATATCTCGGCTGCTGATGATGATGATGAAAGAAAATTTGTATACATATAACAAATCAATATTTGTATACAGAGCTGCAGAGTTTTGGGCGGCTTTTACCATAACTCTCATGGGCTTAAAATTTATGCAACCATCCTGTTCTTTTACTGCTTATTTCACGAGTAGAATTGCAGAAACATGTTCGTTTTGAAATCTATTTCGTAAGTCTGTTTTTATATTATTAATTTGCGAAAATGTTCGCTCGCAGGACTTTGCGAAATCAACCAAGTATGGATACTTTTTAGTTCCATCTGCTTTAGTCATTTTTGAAATATGGTCCCAAAACCTTTCCGTATTCATAGGCGTAAATAGATAGATCTCGAATATATCCCAGCCAACAACTGCTCAGATAATGTACTCTACTCAAGTCGAGTAGACTTGAGTATAGTACATTATCTGAGCACGTATAAGTGAGAACAATTTGTCGTATAGTGTACCTACCCAACTTACCTGTAAGCTGTCAGTGTCACCACTGTCTATGCAAATACGTCAAACTGATTCAATCTGTATTCAGTCGGTATGTCCCTAAAAATATAGTAAAGGGTTGCCACAACAACAATAAAAGTCAGGCATAAATAGAGTGGTAGATGTAATACCTACGTGTATTGTGCAACTATCCACCAAGTGAAATTTTGTTTATTATTTTTACTGAATACCGAATTCTGCTAAAATTTTCTATTCTGCGACATAATCTGCTAAGCCCTAAAATAGGGGCCCAATTCTGCTAAAATAGCAGAATTCTGCTAAATCTGGTCACACTGGTGTAGAGTAGTAGCCGATTTCATCCCCACCACCGCTGTCCCGATATCGCCACTGATTTTAGGGCCGTGTGTAGGCCGTTTTAATTATATGCATGCTGTTGGCGCTCCGATTTAAAAAAAAATGAATACTATGTGAAATATAAAGAACTAATGAACCAATAAGAAGTAGGTACTAATACCTACTATAAAAGTACATTTGTAGCCTCCGTGGCGCAGCGGGAAACCGCTTGCATTGCAAACCGGAGGTCGTGGGTTCAAATCCCACGGGGAAAAACAAACATCTTTATATAGTTGTTCCTTACTGCAGAAATTTAAACATACTGGTGCTTGGCGGTATTATACGGTGACACAGCGGTGATGACTATCAGGACGGACCCTTACCCCTTGACAGGCCCGTTGGTCGAGTGGTTAGTCACCCTGGCTCCTACCCGATGGGTCGTGGGTTCGATTCCCACCAAGTGTCTGGGTGTTATTTATCTGTTTAAGTATGTAATGATTTCTGATACTTACGCGAATATTACACATTGAAATGAAACTAATTTTACGGATTATATCGCGGTTTATTTTTGATTTTAATTTCCCGACGTTTCGAATACTTTACAGCATTCATGGTCACGGGCGGACTGAGGTGGTAGCTGTCCATATGTCATAGTTGTCTTAGGGTACCCTCAGGTCTTCTAATTATTATTGTTAGTCCGATCTACGCAGAAAGAGCTTACAGTATCTTGAGGTCTTGCAGTGGAATGCTTGTCTTTGGATTTGACTATGTTTATCACGGGATCCCAAGCTGAATGCTGTAAAGTATTCGAAACGTCGGGAAATTAAAATCAAAAATAAACCGCGATATAATCCGTTAAATTAGTTTCCTTTCAATGTTTAAGTATGTATTTACAACAACAAAAAAAAGTATATAAGTATTAGTATCAGTTGTCTGATTTCCATAGTACAGGCTCTGCCTAGTTTGGGATCGGATGACCGTGTGTGGATAGTCCCAAGATAATATTATTATTACCCTTGCACAAAGAATCTACCATCTAGTGAATTAAATAAAAAAAAAGACTTATTCCAAGTAGTTATAGATTTAATTCTACATGTAGTAGTAATTTTCTACAGAATTATTGAAACTTCACAATCACCAAAGTTAGCACTTCGAAAACAGGCGATAACTCCATTGAACTCTGTGAACTGTTCGTGGTTTTATTTGAAACTCCATAAAGAGAGGTTATTAGGGATTTCGCACCCGAGATGTTTATGAACTGTTGGTGAATGATAATTGGTACGAATTGCTCTAGAGATGTATTCGCTAGAATTTGTGAAATTATTATTGAACAACGAGGGTTTATTGAACTTCATTAGGTACTAATAAGCTGTAAATATTTTGTTAATGATGACAAAATATGGACTTGCAAAGTGCAATAACTCTTCGTCGCTTTTTAACCGACTTCAAAAAAGGAGGTTCTGTATTCGACGCGTATGTATGTAATATTAATAAAAATGCGTATCTTTCATATATGTTATGTGGGCTTCTAAACGAATTTACCAAATTTCACGAGTGTATGTATGTATGTATGTAGGTTTGTCCGCGGATTTCTCAGAAACTACAAGTCCGATTTCAAAAATTCTTTTTGTAATAGTTAGAGTATCTTTCAACTTAGGGTGGAGTACAAATTTCATCAAAATCGGTCCAGTAGTTTAAGAGATATAAACTTTTTATGTTTTCAGTAAGTTACTGTAATGTAGACGTTCAAGTTGCGTGATAGTGCTGATACCTATCTTGGTAAAATAAGTCACTAAAAATTGTTAAATAAACTATTTAAAAAAAAAACCGACTTCAACGTAAATTATCTAAAAAGCATAAAATAACAAAAATATTATTGAAGTTGGTGCAGAATATACACAGCAGGTACGCTAACACCAACTTCAATAATATTTTCGTTATTTTATGCTTTTTAGATAATTTACGTTGAAGTCGGTTTGTTTAGTTTTATATCTTTGGTCCGTCATTTTGAAACGTCACTGTCAACGTCAGTTGTCAATTGGTTGGGATTTTGCGCGGCACGTGCGATGGACGTTTGCGCAAGAAAATATTGTAATTGAATAAACTATTTAAAAAAAAATAAAAACCGACTTCAAAGTAAATTATCTAAAAAGCATAAAGTAACGAAAATATATTGAAGTCGGTGCTAGCACATCATGTTAACTAACACTAGCACGAGCTGACACCGACTTCAATATATTTTCGTTACTTTATGCTTTTTAGATAATTTACTTTGAAGTCGTTTTTTTTTTTTTTTTAATAGTTTATTTCTCACTTTTTAGTGACTTTTATTTTAGCAAAATAGGTATCGGCACTATCACGCAACTCGAACGTCTACGTTACACTAACTTACTGAAAACATAAAAAGTTGATATCTCTTAAACTACTGGACCGATTTTGATAAAACTTTTACTCTACCCTAAGTTGAAAAATACCCTAACTATTGCAAAAAGAATTTTCGAAATCGGACCTGTAGTCTCTGAGAAATCCGCGGACAAACCTACATACATACATACATATATACATACATACATACATACACTCATAAAATTTGGTAAATTTGTTTAGAAGCCCACATAGACTAACATATATTAACAATACGCATTTTTATTAATATTACATACATACGCGTCGAATAGAGAACCTTCTTTTTGAAGCCGGTTAAAAAGATTCGAATTGGTTGTCGGTTGAATCTAGCCAATTTTGGGTTTTACGCGTTTATGTTGTGAATTATCGCTGTAAATTCGCCTTGATCGAACATTGACGTCGCGTTGCTCGTCCATTGTGTTGGGACGTGCGTTATAAACTTTTCGACTTGCGCCGCGTAATTGGCGAGCGCCTAAAAGTGCCGGTGAACAACTTTCCCGTGCCTACCGGTTAACCTATTAGACAATTTATCGGTAGAAAGTGGCAGGACTATTTATTTGGATCGATCCAGTGTGCCGGGTCGGTGATCGTAGGCGTGACGGTGTAACCCTTATATCCTCCTTTGTCCTCTGAACACCCATATCCGCACCAGAACGCCGGTGGACCACACCATCATCGACGGGCCCGGGTAAGTGGTCATTATTTCTTGTATTTGGGGCTGTGTCACTGCATGCCCACGTTCCCAGCCTGCTACCCGCAGTTGGTTGGGAACACGGTTTTTATTTTTTTTTTAAATAGTTTATTTTACGTAAATACAAAAGTCGTCTACAGCAGTCAGGGATAATATACCTCTATAGCAGTGAAACAAATTTCATAATCTGATTAGTAGTACCTACCGGAGATTACCCCGAACATTTAAACTCACAAACTTTACCTCTTTATAATACACACATCAAAAGTGTCTAGGGATCAACATATATTTTTGCAATAACTTTTCTCCTGATTGATATTAATTAAAATTTTCTTTAAGGATTCATCAAATAAAGTGTTTTCGTTTGTCACAGTAACGATAAACCAAGTCACCTTTGCATTAATAAAGAAATTTGCCATTTTCCTAATAAAGGGATTTTTGACATTTGAACCACTAACACAAAAGTTCGAAAAAAAGACTGAAATAACAGTTTTCTTTAAAATTTTATTGGGTAACTTAAACAATTAATAATCCGTGTTTCTACCGCGAACACTAACAACACAAGAACATCGGTTTGGCATACTCAAAATGAGTTCATCCAAATCACGCTGTGGAATGGCCGCCCATGTTCGTTGCAACAACAAAAAAAGGTCTTCTTGCGACTGGATACCCTCCATATTCGGCAGAGCTCTTCTCTGTAGCATATCCCATGCATGCTCAATCGGGTTCAAGTCTGGCGACTGAGCAGGCCAGGGCAGGACATTGATGTTAGCTGCGGCGAGAGTCTGTCTTACAACTCTTGCGGTGTGCGGTCGTGCATTATCATGCATTAACTGAAATAAGGGACCGATTTGCACTTGTAGAGGAACGATGACGTCTGATACAATCGTCTCAGCATAAATTTGAGCGTTGAGGTTGCCTCTGATCCAAATCAACTCAGTTCTTCCGCCGATCCAAATACCCGCCCATACCATGATGGTTCCACCACTATAAGGATGGACTTCCTGGCAGGATTTTAATCGCTGTTGGCGTCCAGGGGTTCTCCAGTGTCGTATACGTCTTGTATCCGGTCTCATACCAAAACGAGACTCATCAGAAAAGCACACGAAACGCCATTGTTCTTCTGCCCAATTTCTGTGTTCAAGAGCCCATTGATATCGAATCCTACGATTGTGCATTGCTATAGGTGGTACCCGTAGCGGTCTTCGGGAATGAAGGTTCACTTCATGCAAGCGGTTTCTGACTGTTTGGTCGCTAATTAAGTTCCCTGAAGAGTGATGAAGCCTCACGGCTAACATCATGGCAGTTATTGTTGGAGCTCTTCGAGTTAAGATTTGAATATATCGGTCTTGTCTCCGTGTGGTGCAGCGATACCGTCCTCCATGGCGCTCAGCCACGGTACCAGTGCTTCGGTAACGTGTCCAAAGTCGACTGATAACACTCTGACTTGTATTCAGAGCTAAAGCCACAGTACGTTGCCGGGAACCAGCTTCTATCATTCCCACGGCTCTGAGCATTTCTTCCCTGCTTAAATGACGTCGCCGCTCCATAATAACGTTGGTTTTAATCAGTAGTAGGGAAACAGTAGCACTAATAATGTCTTCAATGCGTTGTATGTTTTTATAGGGAAAATATTGACAGCTGATTTTCATCTTTTACTCGAATTTGATTCACAGTTCCTGATTCAAATTATGAAATGCACCAAAAAGGATCCATATAAATTTATAAAATCATAAATTTATTACAAAGCCACATCTCAATCTCAAGAAATCCGCTTAAAAATGCTTGATCCCTAGACACTTTTGATGTGTGTATTAGTAGCTACTTATACAAGTCGTACCCATCAAAATATATACTACAGACGAAGCAGGGGGCTTCCCCAAGCCTTGAAAAATGCAGTCCAAATATTATATTCACTATCTATAAAAATCAATGCCACTTTTCATTGTAATTGTATAACTCAAGAACGGGCTCACCTATCCAAACCAAATGTTTAGGCTTTGTTCGGACTATTTAGTAGATGGTTTATGTAAAGTTTGCACAAAATCGGCAGAGCGGTTCTTTATTTATCCCATTTTTTGTAACAAATGAATTCAATAAATGGCGGATAATTTTGTAAATAGGGATTTTGCTGTCAAATTGAACCTTTTTTTAGAATTAAAACTTTTTTCAGTGTTGACGGTAAAAGCATGTTGTTATGTCATTCATGCGGTCATTTAATTTTGGACATGCTTCGATTAAAGCAAATTGTCAGCGATAATTACTGCTTTGTGTTTATATTTTTTGTTCTGAATTTGATGTTCCAATTACTTTTTTAATATTTCACTTTATACGTAGCGAAGCACGTACCGGGCCGCTAGTTTTGTATAAATTTAAACGCCATCTTTAACTTTATCTACTAAATTTTACTTTTTACTAGGTTTAAGGGAGCGTGCAACATAGGTGTGTTCTGTTGAAGTTACCAGACAGAATACAAGGGACAAAATAACTAATATACCGAGTGACGAGCGGGAGCGCAATTCAGCAGTCAATAGGCAGACGAGTCGCTTTACATCAGGCGACCGTCTTGCTTGTCTCCTCACTAGTTTGAATAAAAAAGATCTTTCCCTACCACTAATATTTTCCAGTTAATAGTTACATATGTTGTTGCTACATAAATACTCGTAGTTACGCAACTAGTTTACAGACTAACTAATACCCCACTGAGTTTCTTGCCGGTTCTTCTCAGTGGGGGCGCGTTGTGAACCGGTGGTAAATTCAGCCCTCTCTTAAGCGACAGCCCAAGCCGAGGCCGTGCCTCCCTGAGGTGCCCTTGAGCTCGTCGCTACTTCAGCCGTAAAGGCTAGAGCGCTCCAAGCGCTCGCCTCATATTGTCCGGTGAAGCTGTAATGGCCATCTGCGGCCAACAGAGTCTATCATTCCCAAAAAAAAAAAAAAAGACTAACTAATAGACAAAAGTCGTTTAGTCAGGAGAAAGAAACACTAAAACTAACTTTCAGGCCTGATTCGAACTGGCTTAGTTTTAGTTGTGGCTTTATGTTAGTAGAGAGAGATACGTATTCACAATACAATACTGTAAAACAGCATTCTGTTTTCTCATGTCTTAAGACTACGCCCGGTTTCCGAAAGGATGATCAACGCAAAAATCAACTAACAAGATGTCAAATCTCCTGTCAAGCGTATTTTGGGTTGCAGAAAGCATGATCAACTATTTTAATTTGAACATCCTGTCAGTTGACACGGCTGTTAAATTTTGCTTCAGAAAGTTCATGTCAAAGCCAATTTGGGTTTCTGAAAGGCTAATTAAGCCTTGATCATAGATTATTCTCTTGTCAAATACAATGTCAACTAATCGGTGTTGGTCGACCAATTAAGTATTAAATTATACTATTTGTTTTGGATAATCTACTAGTTTATGACAGATTACGTAATTATTAGGTATAAAAAGTCCTTTGCAACAAAAATACCAAGATTGTATTAACAATTGCTACTTTTGAAGTTTACGATAGTGAAATGCGCACTCCACATCCGCGCGGGATGAAGGCCCACGAAATAAGAGTGTGGAGCCGCTTGACAATCAAAAATATTATCTCTATGGGGTACCACTGGTGCTTTTCCTTCGAATCTTGACACATGCTGAAGGACAAAAAATACTCTGTTTCTTTCTATCACATGTAACCTATATAAATTCATTCTTTTCTTGTGCGAATGAGAAAGAAAGTGACCATCCCTCCTGTAGATCCTCCATCTATAGTTACAGATTATAATATCTTTGAATTGAATGAGCTATTGAATGAAATATTGAACTAAATAGGAAATGTAGCCATACTTAAATAATATTCTTCATGTCAAATTAAAATGATCATAGATTAGTAAATTTTTCTCTAATTAACGTTTCAGAAACCCGAATTGATTTGAACAAGCTGTCAAGTTAACAGTCATGTTAGTTGAATATCCATTTGAATAGCCTTTCAGAAACCGGGCGTGACTGTGGAAATGTTATAAGTCTTAAAAAAACACTACGACATGGAAGTCATAGAATTTGCTGCAATGATCTTATATACAAAAATATCATTGGTACCATTGGATTAATATCTTTGAATGAATTAAAATGAAAACATCTTATAGATTTCACCTAACACAATTAATAATAGAAAATCCTGTTAAAAATGACATTTCCTAATTTCAAGTCGGTACAAAACTAATACCGAAATACCGCAGTGCCTGAAGACGAAGCTTTTAACCAGTGTGTGTTGCCGGTGATGACATATGGTACTGAGACGTGGTCTCTAACTGCTGACCTTTTAGAAAAATTCAGAGTCACACAACGAGACATGGAGAGAGCTATGAGTTTCTTTGCGCGACAGAATCCGAAATGTGAAGATTCGCCGAAGAACTAAGGTCACCGACATAGCTCTCAGAATCTGCAAATTGAAGTGACAATGGGCAGGCCACATCGCTCGAAGAACCGATAACTGTTGGGGAAGTAAGGTTCTCGAGTGGCGACGACGAACCGGAAGACGCAGCATAGGAAGGCCTCCCGAGGTGGAGGTGGACTTTGTGCGCGTCGCAGGTAACCGGTGGATGGAAATAGCTAATTGTCGTTCATTGTGGCGTTCTAAGGGGGAGGCCTATGTTCAGCAGTGGACGTCTTCCGGTTGATGATGATGATGACAAAACTAAAGTCACTGTCCACATCTGTCTATCCACAATATCTAATAGATCGATGATTGCATAAGTGTGCTCAAGGTCAAGGTTATAAGTACTTTAATCCTATGGTTTTTTTTTTACATAATGATTAAATAGATAATATTAAACGGTAGGTATATATTGCGATTAAGGTACTTTAAGATCCTTTATACCTTTAATCGAGGTAACACAAACAAGATGTGTGATTACTTCAGTAGTATTTTCTGTTGGATTAACTTCTTTTATAGAAAATGAAAATTACTTTTGTAACTTGTTACTGTATTATGAACTTAGATTAGAAACAAGGGCGATCTTATCTTAATAGGATAAGCGGAATAGTCTGTGCCTACTGCTCGTTCATTAACTTTTTATTTTTGTTTCAAAGTTACTTTAGCTTTAAGGTTCTTTAGCTTTCCCTCACTGTTACGTGGTTTTGTTTTCTTGATAAGGGGTCGTACATTAATCACGTGAGGCTCGAAAGGGGGGGGGGGGAGGTGTTCCGAAAAATCACGTAATATCACCAGGAGGGGGGAGGGGTATAATGAGACATCACGTGTATTTATTTTTCGTTGAATGCACGATGTCTAAACCAAACAGCGGCACGTGGCCTTGACTCACCGTTGCCGGCTACGACTTCCCCTTCAACATTTAATCAGTTACCTGTATTTAAAGTTAATATTCCAAAAATTTCAATATAGTTTGTACAAAAAAAATACACGTGATTTTTTGGGGTTAGTTTAAAACCTCACCACATATCACCAGGAGGGGGGAGGGGTTAAAAAGTTGCTAAAAAACATCACGTGATTGTTGGAAGACCCCTAAGAATATTATATTGGATGTACCGGTTATCATTTCTCTAGAAAATGGTTTGTTGCTTTATTTCAAAGCTAATGTTTTTTGTTTTTAGTTAAGTCAGTACCTTTTTTAAATTACTGCATTCTCACCTTAAGATGTGTATACATTCTAGCTCTAATATCCCACATCATAATCGAAGTAAGTAAACTATTTTAGTATTTCGCAGTATTTAATGGTCTTCCCTTGAAGTCCGCCTTGAAGAGGTGTTCACACTTGAATATTTATTAGAAAGTAGGATAGTGGAATCAAGTAGTGCATTATTAGCGGGATTTGTTTATAGTTATTTTTTATAATGTTACCTACATTGAATCAGAAGTGTATTGTAGTAAAGTAGTAAAAACTTTATAAGTGTATTGATACAACTGTTGGCACAGAAATTGCTGACCGAATGCTGACGCAGCTGTCCTTAGAGATAAAAGTGAAAGTAGTCGTAAATCAAGGATCATTAAAAAGTTTTATCACTACGAGTATATAACCTAGTGCTTGACAGTTAAAACTCCTATTAAGGGCACGGGCTTGGTAGAGGCCTTGCATCTTTGGTTGACAGGCAAAAAGGAATAAGTATAAGATTTTATGATATCTTAATCGATACCTTAGTTTTGTCCGCCCCGTAAGGATGTGAAGATAATGTATTATTAATTAAATTAACTGAACGTTAAGTCTTTATACATTTTCATAGTTCTTACATAACATAAGATTTTATATTCAAAAACATTTTTACACAGCTATACCATGTTTACGTAATTTGCAAGTACCAAAGTAATTTCAATATTTTTCTCAGACAAACTTAATAATCCTTTTGGGGTATTTTTCGCGAGCAACAACGAATTCCCCATAACCATCCATCTCTTTCGCGCCCTTTGATTGCGGTATAAGCATATCTCCTATATGTTTCAGTTTCAGCATGTTTCAGGCCAGCTGAGCGGGCCCGACGCGTTGCTATGGCAACCATTGATCGACCGCCATCTTGGATGCAGTCGTCTGCAAACACGTACTCCAGACAATAACGAGATTTAAGCGTCTGATTTAAAAATAGAATAGAATATGTAATTAAACTATTGTCGTACCTTTTATAAAAGTGTTTGATATCAGTAAATTCATTAAAGTAAATTCATATTTCCTTATTCTTATCGTTGAAGACGCAGACGTATAAATATTGTCTTAAAACTAATAGGTACAGGTCAGTGCCTTAAAGATTGTTTGACAGGCCCGTTGGCCTAGTGGTTAAGCACACTGGCCGCGTTCGGGTTGGGTTGGGTTCCCTTCCTTCCTTCGGAGTCGCTGGACGTTCGGGGTGTGGGCCCTTTGAGCGTCCATTGAGTACGGCGGCGACTCCGAGGAGGACGGCGGCGGGGTTGCGACCCCCGCCCCCGTGAGCACCGTGACTGGTTCCCGGGGGGCTACAATGCGCCCCCCGGCGGCGGGCTCAAAGGCAAGGCACTGAGGGGCCCCTGGTGCAGATCCCACCGGAGAGCCCTGGGGTCCCCCCTCTCATGTGCCGATGCGACAGCCGCGGGGGTTTTAGTGGGTAAGAATCCCACATACCTCGGTCGAGCCCCACAGCTCCCGGGGATCTTTCGAAGATTTCCCCCGCGTCAAAAAAAAGGGTTCCCTTCCTTCGGAGTCGCTGGACGTTCGGGGTGTGGGCCCTTTGAACGTCCATTGAGTACGGCGGCGACTCCGAGGAGGACGGCGGCGGGGTTGCGACCCCCGTCCCCGTGAGTACCGTGTCAGGTTCCCGGGGGGCTACAATGCGCACCCGGCGGCGGGCTCAGAGGCAAGGCACTGAGGGGCCCCTGGTGCAGATCCCACCGGAGAGCCCTGGGGTCCCCCTCACGTGCCGATGCGACAGCCGCGGGGGTTTTAGTGGGTAAGAATCCCACACACCCCGGTCGAGCCCACAGCTCCCGGGAATCTTTGGAAGATTTCCACCGCGTCAAAAAATAAAAAAAATAGGGTTCCCACCTTGCATATAGGTATTATTTATCTATATACGTATGTATTTAAATATTAGTATCAGTTGTCTGGTTACTATAGACAGGCTTTACCCAATTTGGGATCAGGTGACCGTGTATGGATTGCCCCAGGACATTTTTATTATTATATGCACGAGTAAGTATTATTACTTCTGGAAAAGATTTTCCATCACACTTGAAACCAGATCTAACATTTCCTTAGCCTTAGATAGACGGATACCGCAATCTAATAACAGCACATTACAACTTCGAAGTGATCGTTTCACTCCAAATAAAGTTCTGTCGGCTTTCTACATCGAGATGCTTCCTATGGTTATTCTATGGGTATCGTGCCACTATCGGGTGGTCTCCGATCAATAACGGGCTATACTGGGACCGGATAAATTGATCTCGATTCCATTGCAACAGCGGCTACACTTTGATCTATAAATACATGCATCATTTTCTTCATAATGTTTTACAATCTTGAAGAAATTTTTTTTAGAAAGGTTTGTATGCATAGTACCAAACCTTAGACCAAAAGAATATAGTACGCACATAACTCTAAAGCCACTGAGAGTAATATTAAAACGCGAGGAAATGACCATAGTGTGAATATTACAGTAAGAACAAACTGCACTAATCAGACACACCCAAACAGCCGTTTATTCTAGAGTTTCGAATGTGATCATTAGTTTGCGATTTAGTATCACCTTAAGTGGATTCACTTAATAGTTTTTGTTATGTAGTCGCAGTCTATTCTTAACCTTTTGGTCTACTTTAGTATTTAGACTGTGAAAAGGTTTATACCACACGTAGCACGTAGTAAAATCGAAATTATGTAATAGAAAAAGAAAAACAGAAATATTGCTAACTGTTATTCCTACAGGGGTTATTCCTATCACAATTCTAATTTGAATTTAGAATCCATCGACCTGACCGTTCAAATATATTCAGGCGTAATTCGGGCGGTTGGGGCGTAATCGCGAAGCGGATTTTGCGGAGAATATATACCTAACTCGTTTACCAAACACGTACATAGTCAATTTGTAACCAAAAGCACTCCGATCGGTGCCTAACTGTTAATTGAAATAACACCGTAAAGCACTTTATTAGTATGTCACCGACGGAAATTGACTCTGAATAAATAAGAGGATATCTTACAGACGACCGGCTAGCTCATTGGAGTGAATAGAAAAGGTTGTTTAAATTATTTATATAAATTTATTATTTATATAAAATAATTATATTTAGTTATATAGGATATGTATACTTAGTAATTTTTAGAGATTTTTATTAAATCATCAGACCCTACTCAAATCAAATAACTACATTTATAACTAAGTTATCAAAATAATATAACCGTTTAAAAAGACCCAAACAGTAAATTTCTAATGAAAATTAAATAGTTGCTGGTTTCACCTAACGTACAATGAACCTAAAAATATTCAAAACTTTGTTAATTAAAATAAATATGAAATTTCTAAAATGCAATATAAACTGACATGCTCGTTACAGGCACAGAATAACATAGAGTGGTGTTTTTATAAAGTTTAATATTTAATTTGAGGGCTTTAGCGAAAGCTCCCACCTCCGGCCACTTCGCGCTCGGTCAAGGGCGTTGCACCAATGCAGTGCAACCTCCCACCGAGCGATATTCACCTTTAAAATGATTGCAATACGTTCGCTTTCACGATTGAAATGGAAAATGGCTATGAATTTTTCAGCGAAACCGTTGGAACTTTTGACGGACGACTTTAGGAGGCGAAATTGCGGATAAAAAAAAAACACGATATAACCCACTCTTTAGAGTTCTCTGTTTGACGAAAGTTACGTGTATAATACATAATGAATGGGATGAATTCAGCCCTTTATCTATATATTATTTTTTTACAAGTAGGTAATAAATGCATGATATAGTCATTAAGGCATAGTCGCTGGAGGACCTCAATACGATGCTCAGCGATCTCACTAGCGTTTCCCAACAGGTGGGTCTTAAAATGAACATGGACAAGACGAAGATCATGTCTAATGTCCATGTTGCACCCGTACCGGTAGTTGTTGGGAACGATACACTCGAAGTTGTTGACCATTACGTATACCTAGGACAAACTATCCAGTTAGGTCATTCCAACTTCGACAAAGAGGTCGCCCGAAGAATCCAACTCGGATGGGCAGCGTTTGGGAAACTACGCGAAATCTTCTCGTCCGAAATACCGCAGTGCCTGAAGACGAAGGTTTTTAACCAGTGTGTGTTGCCAGTGATGATATAATATGGTACTGAGAAGTGGTCCCTAACTGTTGGCCTTTTGGATAAGCTCAGAGTCACACAACGAGTTATGGAGAGAGCTATGCTCAGAGTTTCTTTGCGCGACAGAATCCGGAAAAAGGAGATTCTCCGAAGAACCAAGGTCACCGACATGGCTCGTAGAATATGATAAGAATATATCAACTTGAAGTGGCAGTGGACAGGTCACATCGATCAAAGAACCGATAACCGTTGGGGAAGAACCACGAACCGGAAGACGCAGCGTAGGCAGGCCTCCCACTAGGTGGACCGACGACATCCGCGTCGCAGGCAACCGGTGGATGCTAATGGCAAATTGTCGTTCATTGTGGCGGTCTAAGGGGGAAGCCTTTGTTCAGCATTATTGTTAAAACATTAGGTTGCTAGTTCGCGTGCTCGCTTACACTAACGTATTTTAACCATACATTTGTATCATGTTGTACATTTATAAGATTTAAAAAAAAACATCACGTCTAACTGTCCTAGGTAAGGACGTTTATTGAATTATTGATAGAATACATTTTATTACCTATTTACACTTTAAACAAAGCGTTATTGAATACAATTCATGTCTGATCGGCACACAATGGCTAATACTGTGCTAACTTCAAACGTGTTTAGAAAACAGTTTCAACTTATATAGACGTTTTACTTAGTGTTCACATTTGAAGCATAAAAATCAGAAGTATGTATTATTTTTTACAATCGGGAAATAATTATAAAGATAATCCGCTACTAACTCTTATGCTTTCTAATTTAGTATTATTGATATTAAAAATTTAGCTATTAATTTTTGAAATAGGATTTTAAACGTACGCAGTAGGTACATGGTACTCAAATGTTACCCCAATGTTTCAAACAAACAAAATTAACTCATTTGGGCCAGGTCCGGTCAAAGCTGTATACATTTATTAAATGTACAGGCATTATCTAGCAGTCCACCGAGTAAGTTATTGAATTATTCCCAGAACAATGGATCGGAGTCGCTCCATGTATAACTGTAGTGTATAAAATAAAAGGATTATTCTAACCCGTATGAGTTTGATCTAATTCGCCTCCAATAGAATAATGTAGGAGTTGAATAAAATATGAATTATGGATACATACAGTGATTCAATTCGATTTAAAAATCCAATTTTATTTTGTCCGCTTTTGAGTGATATTTTACCTACGGATGGTGTCGGGATTATAATCCCGACACCATCGGTAGGTAAAATAGGTAGGTAATAGGTTTTATCTTTTTCTTAATGATGTTCCCTTGTGGTAACACCATATAAATTACAATCTAGCTTAATGGCTAAAGTAAAATTTAACCTAAACGAATAAATTATATTAGATAATGTGTCCAATGGCACTTTTCTTATTGTCTCTATTAAGACGAAGACACTTTGTTATTGTGTTCTACACTGCACTAATTTAACACTTAAACTAACTCAAAAGGTTTTGTTCTTTTCAGTCTTCTCACTATGTCCGTGTTTTTTTTATATATATTATATGTAAGTATAGTGTATTATCTATAGTGCTGAGGTGTGTTAGTACTTACCGCAACGACCAACACGTTCATGTTTAAATATGGAACCAGTATGGAACGTACTTATTATTGGTTTTTTCTTTTATTGTTAGCTATTTACTTTATAATATCATTGGTTAGCTAGATATGCTATTACCGCTCGAAAAGTGAAGACACATAAAATGTAACGAACGTGACGTGCCTTTGAAAAATCAAGTAAAATGACATCATGCGTATTTAGAAAATGCACAGAGTACTGCACAAAAGCAAATAATAAGGAAGGGAAATCATACCTTACCTAAATATAGTAGGTGTATGAAATAAGTATAAATTACAAAAGTACAAAGAGCCCGACTGCGAGCTAACAAAACGGTATTAAATTACGTGTGTATGTAATGTAGGTACGTACTGTACACATACTCAAAACATTACATATATGTAAATAGTTTAACTCCTCTCATTAAGACCTTTCATTCATTTGATACCCATATTGGTGTTTTTGGAACTAAGAAAAATATAAAATGGCGGCTGGCGGACACCATTTTATTTTTTATGAAATAATATATAGCCTATGTCACTCCCACAACGAAGAGGAATCTACCGACATATTATAAGTCAAAATCCATAGAGCCGTTAAGGCAGTAGGCCTTGCATCGATATACTATACCAACTAGATTAGCTGTCACGAACAAAATGACATCGAAAATGTGGTCGCGGTTACATATACTTACACAACTATACACGTACACGCAAAACAATAATATGTTCATATAAAAAGATAACTTACATACTATAAAATAAGGTTCAATAATAATTGCAGACAATTGAGCGACAGCCGTAGCTCTTATTTTCGTGACCACTTTTCGGGTCGTGACAGCAAATCTAGTTGGTATAGTATATCGATGAGGCCTTGCCAAAGAAATAGACATACATACTACATACAAACTTTCGAAAAACATAAACCTCATCCTAAGGCATTCGGGCAAAAAAATTTTAAATACATGAGTCACAATTTTTGCGTGCATTAGTAGGGATCTATGGTTTACAATATCATTGCTAACAACAATGGACCAACTCAGAAACCTTGAATATTTGAATAATTTTTGTTCTGTTTTGATTGCTCTAATCCAGGGGTGGTATAAAAAAAAGAAATTGGCTGTTTACGTAAAAAAACGCGGGCACGCAATATAAACATGAATAAATAAATATACCTTTATTAGCATACACAAGGATGAAGGAAGATTACCCAGAGCAATCGATTTAACCTTGCATTGAAATAAATTTAATTGGTTAGATCGCTTTAAGGCTTCGACAATGACAAAATAATATAACAGAATACGTACTTGAAGAATATTAAGCAAAAAATAAATAAAAAAAACAAGTTACAAAGTCCAAATAGTGACGGTCATTCAAATTCAAATATAATCAGAAGATATGGATAAGTACAGACATACACAATGTAGGCATTGCCTTAAATCCCTACACTGTTCAAGTTTCAAAGATACTATTACGAACGTCGACCATCCATTAAAGTTAATTGCTTAGATCGCTCAAGGCGTAGACAATGACAGAATAATATCGCAGAATCTATACTTATAATAAAACTGTAACAGGTCCAATTCTGTACATTGAAGATATTTTAAAAATTATAATTGGAGGGCATTCTATAACCGATACTGAGGCCGAAAATGTAATTTTTTTAATTTTTGTCTGTCTGTCTGTCTGTCTGTCTGTATCACGGCTGCGCATCACGCCGAAACTACTGAATGGATTCAAATGAAACTTGGCATGATTTGAGATCTTACTACGAGGTAGGACATAGGATACTTTTTATCCCGTAATCTAGCACGGTTCTTTTGGGAGAGGGTATTAAAGTCAAAATGGGTACTTGGTTATACGCTTGGTCCGATTTTATCAATTTTTCTTTATAATATAATAAATATTAGTAAGGGAACACTCATAGACAGTTGTTATCAAGGTTTTGTAATCGATCGGGATAAGCAACGTTAGGTAAGGTCATTAAATAGATGGGTGACCGTTTAACGCCATTTGAACTAAACGGGTCCGTGCTTCGGAGAGCAAGTAAAAAGTGGGTTCCAGTTTTTAACCGACTATAAAAAAGAAGGTTATGTATTCGGTGCGAATGTCTGTTATTAAAAGTTTAGTTATCGCAAAAATAGCGCAGGCGGAGCTGCGTGGGTCAGCTAGTATCTACTAAAATTATATTGTTTAAATTGAAAAATAATCCGTCTGAGTGAAGTTTATGGAATTTTTTAACGTACCTATGGTTAGTAGTCAGCCTGGTGACAACAACCCGGTTCAAACAGCACTTAGGCTTCTCTGATTTGGCTTAACTACTGCTAGGTAGGTGACATTTTCTCTATATACTTTTAGACTTTCGCGTTCCATTATCAAACTTTATTCAACCCGGCCGAAACGTCAAGCCAAAATATAAGGTAAATCGCGTTAATTCCCGATTAGAATAAAGTTTGACATTTTCTCTGTTCAAATGCCACTAAACGGTCACCCATCTGCGGACTGACCTTGCCTGACGTAGCTTAACCAACTGATAGTTTACCGTACAGTGATTTCAAGTGGCTAGGAGTGCCTCGAATGAAACATTCATTATAATTCCTTATAGTGAGTCAGCGTCTGCAGCGGGAACTGCGGCTAAGCGGGCTGCTTCTGCCAAGCGGCGCAAATATGTGGCTATTACTTATAGTTACATGTTTGAGCCGCTTGCTTTTGATACCTTCGGACTCTAGAGTTCCTCAATGAGGAACTTCTTCAAAAAAATACGCCCAAAACTGGCCTCCTACTCGGGTGACAAGAGGGCTGGATCATTCCTCGCTCAACGGATCGGTATAGCAATCCAACGAGGTAATGCAGCCAGCATTCTTGCCACTATCCCACGTGGACATTTTTTCTTATTAAGTATATTTAATTTCTAGATAAGTATTGTATTTGTATGTTAATTTTAGTACCTTATGATATTCAACTGACTACAAGTGTATTTACTTCACTAAGACAAGTTTCAAATACAATAATGATGAGTATCGTCTATCCATCAAGATTACGAGACGGCTCTTAATTGAAAATGGCGCTGTGCCTACCATCAACTATTATTAACTCGAAACTTATTAGATAAACCGATTACCATAACTTTGAAAGCATAATTACTTGAAATTGTGACAGTGAGGCCGCTCGCAGTACTTATGCCTAAATAAATTGAATTTTATGTGTCTTATTATCACAAGTAAATCTCTATCACCCTTGACATTATTATTAACACTAACTGTTAAGTACTTCTCAGAGCTATATCTCAAAAAACTTTTAATATAACAAACCGACCTTGCAATCGATATTTAAGACATTAATCAAACTATAATAAAAGTCAAAATTCAAGTCACGCAAAAACTGGCGCGTGGGCTTATGGACCATGTTTTGCTTCACCGTCACCTGTGGATTCCATTCAGACGATCAATGTATGTAGGCGAAAGAAAGGCCGCGCGACGTTTGCGGCATAAATAAGTGTAGCCGCAAACGTGCCGGATTGCGACGGCACGCTGCCACGGGCGGCGGCACCGCTACGGACTTGCTGGGACTGGGAGCCATATGCCTGGTAGAAACTATGGGTAAATCGTGAAGAGTGTATTATTGTTTTAAGAATGGGCTTTTTATTAAAAAAGAGTCCTTAGGCTTACAAAAATAAATAATTGACTAGCCAAATATGGCTACTTTACCTACAAGACTACAAGTGAAGTTAAATGCTCCCGCTGTAACTAAGATTATTAGCGGCCTGTGCCTATGAGGTATAGATGCGACGGGCAGTCGCTTGTGTTGTTAAAAAAACATTATAGTTATAAGCTTCTACAATTATTAGTCCTGAGATAAGCCTGCTATCTATTAATAACTAGCTGTCCCACGCAACTCCGCCCGTGTGTTTCTAATGTTCTGCGCAACTTCTAATTTATTTTCCGTAAGAACCTTCTACAAAGTATTAGAAAACTTAAAAAAAAAAGATGTATGAAAGCGATAAAGTCGTTCCCAAGTTATGGCGAGACGAAAGTAAATAGGGATTCTTTTTTATATAAGTACCTATATAGGTCACAAGATATACAGTAAATAACAATAAGAATAACAAAACAAATTAAATTTAAACTGGTACTTAACAACCCGTGGGGTGTCCTGGTAAGAATAGCACTCACCCATCTCCTCCCGTTGGGTGGTCGTAAGAGGCGAATAAGGAAAACCAGAATACGGGTAGCCGCGTCTTTCTATTCCTTACCTATTTACTTAAGGATTAGTATTACCTAGTTATAGGTGGTAGGCCACCTATACTGCGATCCCCAAGACGCATGCCAAGCGTGGGGATTATGGCAACCCCTCCCATCTAAGGGCGAGGCCTTGTTCAGCAGTGGACGTTTCTCGGCTGATGCTGCTGATGGCGATAGCAATTTAAATAATGTTTACTGTTTGTTTTGTCCTCAGGTGTTTGCTCTGCCACGATAATTAAAAGAGAAATAACAAGTTAAAGACGGGAATTGTTCAACTTCGCGGGCTCCGCCACCGCCGCCGCCCGTGCCGGTCCGGTACCTTGCCGGCTCAATCAATCGAGCGCGCCGCGTGTACAGCCAGACTTATATATCAAACAAAGCAATTCAATTTCTATTCATGAGATAGACAGGTGTGTGGTCGGGCCTAGTTTCCGTGCGATGTCCCACCGCGTACCCTGGTCACGTCAATTATAATATGACACTTCGAACGAATCGAATGGCTTCTATGATCTATTAAAGATCTTAGGTATAATGCAGGAATTCATTGTGTATACATTTATTAATATCATACATTATATTTATTTTCATACATTATACATAGGTAAGTACTTACATAAAAATAGATTATATCTATTATATATTATGAATAACTAGCGGCCCGGTACGTGCTTCGCTACGTATAAAGTGAAATATTAAAAACATTTAATTGGAACATCAAATTCATTTATTCAAACAAAAAATGGCATTTTTCCTTCAATTAAAAAAGGATAAATCAAATTTATACATTAATAGTGGTACACAATATGTTTTTTCAAATGAAGAAACACACATGCATACTTATTCACTTCAACAGTTCAAAACTTACCGTTTGTGTAAATGCTTTTGACAATTTAATTCAAATAAAGCCTGTAAACGATATGAAACACCGACGGCTCGCTAAAAAACTGAGAAAAGATTGACACATTATATACATTACATTTGAACAAAAAATAGCAAAATCCCCATTTACAAAATTATCCGCCATTTATTGAATTAATTTGTTACAAAAAATATAAACACAAAGCAATAATTATCGCAGACAATTTGCTTTATTCACTACACTTCACTTTACTTTAAAAAAAAAACCTCGCCTGAAGTTGAAGCACGTCCAAAATAAAATGACCGCATGAATGACATAACAACATGCTTTTACTGTCAACACTAAAAAAAGTTTTAATTCTGAAAAAAAGTTCAATTTGACAGCAAAATCCCCATTTACAAAATGATCCGCCATTTATTGAATTAATTTGTTACAAAAAATGTGATAAATGAAGAACCGCTCTACCGATTTTGTGCAAACTTCACATAAACCATCTACTAAATAGTCCGAACAAAGCCTAAACATTTTGTTTGGATAGGTGAGCCCGTTCTTGAGTTATGAAATTACAAAGTGGCATTGATTTTTATATATATATATAGATATAATTAAAAATATTAGTAATTTATTCAGAAACAGTGAAGCTTCGCTCAGCTCTGTTGAGGCTTTAAATCTCTATGCGTTATATTATTAAACAAAAACCTTACTTCATTAGGTAGGTAACCTAACCTTATTTCATTCAGTAGTTTATATTCAGTAGTCTTCACAAAAACATTTTTAACTATTTTATCAAAATAATAGATGACAAAAGACATTGAACCTATATTAATCATATTCTTATTTAAATCAAAATCTTAAATCGTCTTGTTAAATAAGATAGAAGAGCCAATTTGTACCAAGTAAACTGCTGCTGCTGTAGTATATAAGATGTTGTATGTCTCTATATACGACAGATCCTAGGTAAGCAGGTAGGTAAGCTATGTAGTGGATGGTGACCTAAAAATTTAATTCATTAGAGTTCCTATGCCAATACGACAATAAATCAATCACGATAAAGTGATTTAGATATAAAAGGAATTTAGTGATAAATATAATCATGAATTAGGAACCTTTGTATACACAAACTTCCTAGTTAAAAATTTTAAAAAGCTGTGTAAATACCTACATGTAAAAACATTTATAACATTTGTAAGTAACTATCATTCTGACTATACGATGGATGGTTTAAAGAGACAACTAACTTCAAGAAGTAGTGTAGTAGTGGCTGTAATAAAAATATAAAATAAGTTGGCATTATAGCTATAATATTATATATAATAGTTTATTTATTTTATTATTTATTATAATATGTACTATGTAAGTACTTAATTTTTATTGATTGTGTACTTATTTCCATTTTCTTTCTCCCCATAGTGGCCTGCTGGTGAAAACCCATATTGGGTTAAGCACGCCATTGTACATATGTTTTTAGTTCTATTCTAAAACTGTTTCTGTTGTCTTTTGTGTACATAAAGAATAAATAAATTATAAAATGCAGTAATAAGTACCTACTTGTACCTCGGCGTCAACTGACAAAAGCCTCGTTAATTTCCATAATTTATAGTTACACAACACTCGTCCTTGCTCATGAACGTTTCACAACTAGGAGATAACGCGCGTGCGACCGATAGCGCAGGTACGCGCATCCACTCCTGCGCAGGCCAACGGCCTATCGCCGACAACCGCTTATCGGTCTTGGGCAAACGTTAGATTGCGTACCATGATACTTCCTTGTTTTGATGTATTTGTGGAGTTATGAAGTAATTCTTCTGAAGTGACAAGGTGATACCATCGTAGGTGTCTCTGGTTTTTATTTATTCTAGGGCTGAATTAATTTCCGTAAATAAGAAACGATAGACAGGTACCATTTAGGCAAACTCACTGTTCGTCTCTGCACATGATTTAATAAAACAAAGTTTAAGCATATTTTCAAAACGGAAAGTGGGTAAAAAAAGTACAAAAGTTGAAGCCGATCTTCTTAAGCAACGTCTAAACCTTATTAAATAAAGTTAGCTCATTACGCGCGGCATAATTGCGTTAAAAACTTCAACAAGAAGGCGCATCAATCACGCCGCCCCGTCCGACGGATGTCGTTCCACGACACGACGACGGCTTGTGTCGGCCACAACAAACTTCCTACGACTCACTTCCGTTCAACAAAAACTGCTATTTATGGATTATCAACATAGCCGAGACCGCTGAGTTATTGGGAAGTTGCTATGACTTCACAAAAGATAAGGGCAACAACAGACATCTTCTAAATTCTTTTTAACGGAGTACAGCGGATTTTAATCAATCCTTTTAAACAGCCGCGTACTCCAAAAAGGACTGTGGCGGGGTTGCTATTCTCGTCCCCGTCAGCAACGTGTCAGGTACCCGTGGGGCTACAATTTGCTCCCCGGCGTCGGACTCAAAGGCAAGGTACTGAGCGATATCAGAGCGGTCTGGTGCAGATCCGACCGGAGAGCCCAGGTTTGCCCTGTCATGTGCCGATGCGACAGCTGCGGGGATTTTAGTGGGTAAGTATCCCACATACCCCGGAGTATTAACTGCTTCAGGTCCTAGGGAACTATTGAAAGTTTACTCCGCAAAAATTAATAAGAAGGTCTGCGGGAAGCAGTGACCCTTATTCGCCCTCTGCTGCTAGTACAGCGATACCTACCTCTAGGCGCAGGCTGCTTTTCCTTGGGGTGTTAATTATCTAATTGTACGCTTCTATCCACTTCAACGTCGTTTGCCATAAGGTCGATAATATTGTGTAAACAACCTTATCATTTCACAAGACAGTTAACGCAATTTTCAATTGATTGCAGAAATTGCAAAAAACAATAAGCTTTAATGCAATGCATGATTTAATTTTATTTCATTTATATCTCATCCAACAGGCCAGACCAGGCCGCTGTTAGTCGTTAGCTATGATCAAAATAAAAGTATGTAAGTACTTAGAATAATCTCTAACTTAAAAATAAACATTTTGAAGTTGTTAAGAAGAATATAATCTAAAAGAAGTATTCAAGTTTAATATCGTGCCAAAGTATCAAAAGAAGCATTTACGGAGTAAGTTTAATGAGACATTCGTAGCTATACCACGCTATACTTAATGGTAGAATTTAGGGCTCCCACACATAACTGCGATGCGATGCGATGCGGCGCCGCATCGCAGGTATTTGTATCGAAACATTCATTTGTTTCTCGCAGATATTTGCGATGCGATGCGAGTTCGCAGTTATGTGTGGGAGCCCTTAGGCCCTGTAGTAAAATGTCTGTAGAAAGAGACAAGCTCCGGCTCTCGCGCTCCGGTTTAAAGAGAATCGTCTCTATCATTTGTCATGTAAACATTCACTACACGATCGTCACTAATCAAAATGTTATTGCTGTAAAACTGGATTTATGCTTGGCCAGTATCGTTCGATGTATTGCCACACATATAAAATCGGTAAATAGAAATCGGTATATAACTACCAAAGTTATGCGCGAACATACGTACATGAAAACACACAGTCGAATTAAAAACATCATTTTTTTTGGTGTTTGTATAAATTGTCCATTCTTTACCTACTGTGGCTTCTTACGATACTATCGCAGGGTAAATCCAGTTTGAGACTTTTAAAATTACATACGTTTTTATGAATATTATCCGAAAAAAAACATAGATTGAACAGCAAGCGCAGCAATGATTCCACAGCCACATGCTATAATTTACCACTTTTTGCGACTATTTTATACGCAAAGACTGCACGAGTAAGAAAATATTTTTTCTAATGAAATCGTATGCGTAGATAAATACTTAATGTGGCAAGGTATGATGCAACTAGCGTTTAAAGTAATTATTTTTATTCCCTTAACGCCGCGCTGCTCAGCAACAGCTCTGTTTTATATGGATTCATATGATAGAGCGTCTGCAGCGCTGCAGCCGCTGAAATTTGAAGGCACCCTTAGTGACGGGACCAGTAAAGCGGGTTTCAGACTACGCTATACTATTGAGCTATATAGTATAGCAAAGAAGGACCTAATGCTATACTATATAGCATGGCGTTCACATTATATGGCGATATTATCGTAAGCATTTATAGTATATCGCTCATTTCGCTTGCGGGACGGCCGGGGGTGAGGGAGGAAGAAAAGGGGGCCGCGCGATATAGCACAGCATAAACTCAGCACATCGCACCAATTTATAGCGTTTAATAAGCCAATAATATATGTCCGTGTCCATAACAATGTATGGTGCGCGATATTGTTGTGCTATGAGCTATATTATATTATAGCGTAGTCTGAAACCCGCTTAAGACGTTTACCTGATGTTAGTAACGCCTGCTTATATACAGCTGCAGTGCACTGCCGCTCATCACCCAAGACATTAGTTATTAACTCTTTGAACCCGTTAAATTCACCAGCTAAGGTGCCCTTCACACCGGAACACAGCAATGTTTACACGTTTACATAACAGAATCGTTATCCCTGCTTATACGACAGATTACAAATGGCTGATATGCTAAATTAAGAAACAATATTATCATACCGTCGATATAATATATGAACTAGATAAACATTCACGAACAATAAATTCTTTTAAAAAAAAAATTGAATCCACTTCAATATCACTGAAAAGTATAAAATAATTTAAATATTATTGAAGTTGGTGTTAGCTTACCGGCTGTGTATATTTGGCACCAACTTCAATAATATTTAAATTATTTTCATATGTAGGTGGAAGCACCTATACTGCGATCCCCAAGCCTCCTGCCAAGCGTGGGGATTATGGCAGCCCCTCCCATCTAAGGGGGAGGTCTTAGTTCAGCAGTGGACGTCTATCGGCTGCTAATGATGATGAATGAATGATGAATTACTGCCGCACCTACAAACGTCAATTATAGTTAATTGTGATTAAGTCATATTTTGTAAATGGATTATTTCGACTTTCGAAGCCAAATAATACTTAATACGCGGATAGCGAGTAGATATATCAATAATCTCGTAATTAATACTAAAAGTTAACCATAAGAGTCTCGGAGAGGCGAAATAAATAGATTACAAAATATGACTTAATTGTAATTAAAGTTAAGTCTGTGAGTGCGGCAGTTAGTAGACAGAATTATTTATTTAAGCGTAATCCGTTTCATGAATAAAAAAAATATAACATGCACTTTATAAAGATGGACTGTGCAGTTGATATTTATATTCCATGGCAGAACGCACTTCCTTTAAACATTGAACAAGTTCAAGAACGCATTGTGTAAATTGAGTTGATTCGCGTTATTTAAGCGTTTATTCAATAAATAAAATAAATTAAATCATTCAATCATCATCATCAGCCGGAAGACGTCCACTGCTGAACAAAGGCCTCCCCCTTCGACCGCCACAATGAACGACAATTCGCCATTTGCATCCACCGGTTGCCTGCGACGCGAACAATGGTGGTCGGTCCACCTAGTGGGAGGCCTGCCTACGCTGCGTCTTCCGGTTCGTAATCGCCACTCGAGAACCTTTCTTCCCCAACGGTTATCGGTTCTTCGAGCGATGTGGCCTGCCCACTGCCACTTCAACTTGCATATTTTTCGAGCTATGTCGGTGACCTTGGTTCTTCGGTGAATCTCCTCATTCCGGATTCTGTCGCGCAAACAAACTCCGAGCATAGCTTTCTCCATAGCTCATTGCGTGACTCTGAGCTTCTCCAAAAGGCCAGCTGTTAAGGACCACGTCTCAGTACCATATGTAATCATTCAATACCTAAACGAAATTCAAAGCGTGATATTACTGTAATCTATAGTGTGTTAAGTGTGTTTTAGTCGTCTGTTCGTTCTTGAATTAAAAACGTGGGCTGTCCTCATGACAGGGCGCCTTTGCCACTCGCTAAGGACAGTGAAAAAGCTCTTTCTTTCCGGATATACGCTTCCGTTACATTTACTATGATGACAAGCTGATGACGCCCCCACAAAATTAACTTCACGTAAACAAATGAGGGTTCGAAGTTATGTTTTCAAACGCAGATTCGACATGAATCTGCTATTTCCCTTTTACAAATGATTTCCTTTGTCTCAAAGGAAAGTGTTTGTTAATACAAACATGAAAAGATTGTTGAAATCGATACAGGTCACTCCTACAAATATCTTTCAAATTGTATAATTTCCACATTTTGTCAAAGATGAAATTGAACTAAAAGTTATTCTAGCTGTCGCTATGCGATGGTAAAATATCACCTAAAGAAGCAAACAACAGCAAATATTTCCTTATTCATAGTTTATATACATTTTAGCTGAAATAAATCATTCGGATTCAATTCCTCAACATCGATTTCCAATTTAAACAATGAGAAATCCTAGCTTGAAAAGAGTTACACAAGAAAATTCAAAAATTGATTCAGAAATTGTTGACAAAAAAATTCGTCATTTGGTGCGCTCAGCCAACAGTTCTTTCGATTGAACATAAATTCACCAACATTACCTGTTTTACCGGAAAATTTAATCGAAATTACGGACTATAAGTTACCGATGACATTGGTAACCACCCACAGAGCCTTTTTTCGGCGATAAACAATCAGTTACGAAATCGCACTAGCAAGCAATACCACTTAAATATATTCACTTTTATCGACAATGTGAATGCCGGCAAGCCGCTGAGCGTTTTGGAATTCGTCATTGTTTTTCTTGAAGCTAACGAGCTCAAATAGTCTAAGAAAAAGATTGTAGATATTGAAAAGGTTATGCTAACAACAGTTACAGTTGGGATACAACAAAACAAATTAAGGTCATCACTACGTCCCTTGTGCAAGGGATGGTCTTGGTAGGTTCAAAGTAACGGGCTCAAAAGACTTAATAATATTGTTCCGGGTGACGACAGGGCAGTGCAGCTGTCCATGGGTAAGCGTGCCGCTTTCCATCAGGCAAACGATATGTTTCTTTCGTCATATACTTGTTTAAAATAATCATACCAAATGTCTGCACTGCATATCATGTTTAAACCTCTTGTTCCGGCAGCTTACCTTTTTTTTGCTATAGGGGAAGAAACCTTTAAAAGGTACCCAGTCTCCTTAGGTGCGGAGGGCTTCATCGAAGGTATAAAGAAACTCGGGCACTCCGTTCAGAATCACTCAGCTCACCTGCAACAAAAAAAAACTTGATAAGTCATTTCAAAACGTGTGCACTATACGAGTACCTACACAAGGTGTCGTAGAGTCAGCTATTACGAGTTAAAAGTTTTAAAATTATTAATAAATTGTATGCATCGCCAGTAAGTTTTATTTAATTAATGCCGCATTACTCATTACCTAACAAAAATTACATAATTAACAAAAATGTTACGACAATTATCTTTAATTATTTATGAAATAGATTTCAAAGTTATACTATCATGAAACATTTTGACGAAAACTTGATATATTAGGTAAACTGCTATCAAACGAATATAATTAAATAGCCATGTCTCCGAGGAGACGGACATTTTCCATTATTTTTATACTCGTTACCCTAAAGGTGATTTTGTTAAGTATATTATTATATCGTCAATGCGGACAGAATATTGAAACAGGCTTTTCATCATATACTATTATTTTTCAGGATGGACCAGCCTTTTGCCAAACGGATGGGCCGGAGTGCTCACAGAATTCAATGCCAATATCGATGGAAGATATGGCGCCATCCGTGTCTCCTAGCTCGAAGTTGGCATCATCCGTGTCTCCTAGCTCGAAGTTGGCATCATCCGTGTCTCCTAACTCGAAGTTAATGGACACTTTGATGACGATCGCATCAGCGAACGGAGTCCTACCATATGTATTGCCGACCATGCAAAAGATATTCCCAGACTGTCAGACATTTATTCCAAATGAAGGATTCTTGAAGCCTCTGCAGAAGGACGAACCTAACGTTCAATCTTGTCAACATTACACAACTCCTAACCTGAAGTTATACTATCCAGATCCATTACCGTGTCCTCAGATATTCGCAGACTGTCAGGTATTTATTCCAAACGAAGGATTCTTGCAGCCTCTGCAGAAGGACGAACCTAACGTTCAATCTGGTCAACAATGTATAACTCCAAGCCTGAATTTATACAATCCAAATCCATTACCTCCGTGTCCTCAGATATTCCCAGACTGTCAGGTATTTATTCCAAACGAAGGATTCTTGCAGCCTCTGCAGAAGGACGAACCTAACGTTCAATCTGGTCAACAATGTATAACTCCAAGCCTGAATTTATACAATCCAAATCCATTACCTCCGTGTCCTCAGATATTCCCAGACTGTCAGGTATTTATTCCAAACGAAGGATTCTTGCAGCCTCTGCAGAAGGACGAACCTAACGTTCAATTTGGTCAACAATGTATAACTCCAAGCCTGAATTTATACAATCAAAATCCATTACCTCCGTGTCCTCAGATATTCCCAGACTGTCAGGTATTTATTCCAAACGAAGGATTCTTGCAGCCTCTGCAAAAGGACGAACCTAACGTTCTATCTGGTCAAAAATGTATAACTTCAAGCCTGAATTTATACAATTCCAACTTTTTGCCAGAGCTAATCCAACCACAATGTAATTTTCAGATATCTGCAATGCCAGTACCGGACTGTCCTTCCAGACCAGTTCCCATATTTCCACCGGAACCTATTATGATACCGAATTGTTTGCCCTATATGTTACCAGAAGCTAATATACTTCCAATAGCTCCCAACATGGACATTCTATCGCCTAATCCTATATCAACAAAGTATGGCCAACCGCTGCCAATAAGTTTTCAATTCAATGTGCCAGCACCAATAATGCCTGAACCAATAATAGCGGTTATAGCCAACACACCACCTGTTCCTCAAAGCACTACGAATCCAATGGATATGCCCTCTTACGGAATGCAACAGTATCCTATATATGTAGTAGAACGCAAGAGGCGTCGGTGGAAATCTTGGCTTCCGATCTTGTTATTGGCGTTATTGGACGGGTGAAGTCGGAATAACAACTGTGGTGGAGGTTGTTGTTGTCCTTGTAACTCCAATATCCTAATTCCATATACGATTCCAACAAATAATCATATTATTCTTGGACGTCGGTCTGATGACTCGAAAAGCTAACGTGTGTGTACAGGTGTAAAGAAAGGTGGATTGCACGTATTTGTATATAAATAGTTTGTTAAAATAATCACAGTTATTTAATGAATAAACATAGTTGCTAGTGAATAACATACATGTTTGATTATATCCGTTAACCCTTTGTATTAGAGAATAGAGAAATTTGTTTTTTGAGCAAATTTTTCTTATCTTTTTTTTCCTAATATGTGCAAGCATGTGGATTCGAGAAATTATTATGTACTTTTATGTAAGTCTTGACCCCCGAGAATGATTTTCACAAGCAGAAATTCAGAAGCGTGGCCGTAAAACCATAAATGAGCTCCCATTATTGTTACACGTATGAAAACATTCGGGCTAATTGGTCCCCGCAGAAGAGCGCATTAAGCTTGATTCATCGCCACCCAGTGCCGCCTAATTGTTGACAATCATTCTCAACGATTCCAAGGCCTCCGGTATATCTCATGAAGCTGGTGAATATTTTCAGTAACTCCAATGCTTTAAAGGCGGATGCTTTGCTTCTAAATTGTGTCCAGAAAATTCGTGGATATGATGATTATGCAGGGGGTAATCGGTTTTAAGTGTATTGTCAAGCAAAATGTAAAATTCTACAGTGTATCGTGACTAAAAATACGAATTGTAATCGTGTTATCTACATATTTCTACATAAACATGCAGAAACTTCAGATTATTTTATCAAATTCAACAAAATCCAGTTGAAATATAGATAAAATAACAAATTAAAGGAACCCCTCACGGTCTATTATTATTAATACCTTGATCGACATATGGACCATAATTAAACTAATACTTATCTGAAGAAAGGCTCCTTAATATCGACCAATGTATATAACCCGTGGCGAAAACTACCCACGTTATTCATATTCTTTCTCACATTGTTTTGTACACATTTCCATTTATCCCTAGAGACAGCCCAGACGACCCGACAGCTCTATAAAATTGTAATGTCCCAAACTAAGGTATCGGAAAACGATAAAATTAAATAACACATATCGGTTTATATTAAAAGACAGCTACCTAATTTATTTAGTTTATAGGCAGTTCTTTAGTTTGTTACTTGAGTGATGCCAAAAAATTTTATACGTGTATTTGAGCAAATCGTTGCTGCCCTTATAAATTGGTCCTAAACCTGGCTGCGTTTATGTGTAAGCTTAGAGTGTGTGAGTGGGTGTGTGCACGTGGTCGTGTGATAAAATAACAAATTAAAGGAACCCCTCACGGTCTATTATTATTAATACCTTGATCGACATATGGACCATATTATTTAAACGCATATGCTGAAAGAAATGTTATTTTTCAGTCAAGTTTCATAAAGATTTACCGCGAGCTAAAGTATTTGTTTAAACTCTCTATATTAAGTAATCTTTAATGTTTATGCTATTGTTAGACTGATTCAAATATAGCTAAATTTACAACATGCATGAGTAATACAATTCTAAATAAATAATTTTAGTTAAAATGAGATAAAAGATACATATCACAGCACGTGAGATAGTGAAAATACACATTCAATGTTGTAATCATGCGATAAGATACCACAATTTATAGAAATTGATAATAGTACCATGTTATAAATAACAAAAGTCTTCAATCGTAACGTTTAATGCGATCTCGACAGATGTTGGACATAGACAGATAAATGAGATATTAAGATTATCGAAACACATTAGATATGAAGTTAGCCATATATTTAAGTGCAATTTTCTTGTTATTTCTATTCAGTTATCAGGTAAGTAAGTGTCCATATTATCTGTTGTCTTACTTTCATCCCTTAAAGAAAATTCAATTAAGTAAGTAATTTAGTTTCTTCCCCTTACATTATATTTCTTCATAGCTTTTTTTTTGTTTGTTGAATAATTTATAAAAATGTTCCATTATAATAAATTACTTCAATTGTTACAACATAATAGTGAATATTATAACAATTTTATTTATTTGTTCGAAGGAGATAGAGGTATCAGCGCAGATCCTGCCATACTACGGCGGTGCGCCGGCGCCGGTCTCATACAACAGCGGTGACGATGACGACATGGGCATCCTCCTCACCATCTTACTCTTAGCCGCGAGAAACAGAGGTTGCGGCTCAAGCGGGTGCGGCTGCTGCAACTGTTGCAGCAACAACATCCCTATCCCCTACCCAATACCGTTCCCTACAACCAATCAAATAATCACGAGACCTCGCAATCGTGGTGACGACGACGAAGATGATTATGATGATGACGACGACGACGACAAAGATAGTGGTAAGGGGAGTGGCACTAGAGCAGCTGCCAGTCAACCAACACAAGTAGTGAACATCGTCACAGATGCAACCGAACGAGTGAGCAGTAGTTCCCGCAATGCGGATAGTAACACGGTGGAAAATAGCAGTAATACTAGATAAGATAGCAAAAGCAGCAATAATAGACGCTAGTAATTTTAAGTAGGAATGAAAGTAGTACAGCTAGTTCTTATACAGATCTAAGGAAATTGTTAGCAATTTTTTTTCTGTGCAATGGGACCGAAGACATGAACTTTTGGATAATGAAACAAGAAAATTGCGCTAGCTCTTCGTTCAAGTGCATCATCATCATCATCAGCCGGAAGACGTCCACTGCTGAACATAGGCCTCCCCCTTCGAACGCCACAATGAACGACAATTGGCTATTTGCAGCATCTACCGGTAGCCTACGACGCGCACAATATCGTCTGTCCACCTATATTTTCGTGAAATGATTTGTATTTTTTTCATATCTGTGTAGCGTGTAGCTCTTCCAGATTATTTGTATCTATACCGCCTATTTTGCTATGCAAAAAAGGTATACCTACTTCAATTTAGCGGATTACATTATTCTGAAGATCTAGAACGATAAGGCCTTAGTTTTAGTATATTTATTTATGTAACAGTTTTAGGGCATCACTTTAAACAATTAATAAAGTGTGATGAGTAAGCGGGTCATCAATTTTATTGACAGCAGTTTCCCCGATACGCGAATTTTCTACTGTAACATACAATTTTAATAATGAAAAATGGTACAAAGCAAATTACAACCAATAAATATAGTTTTGTATAGGTACGTGAGCCATTTTAGGTAGTTAGAGAAACGTGCAGACGACATAGGGTATAAAATAATATGTTTTTTTTTGTTCGGCTTCTTAGCCAGTAATAAATAGGTTTTACTCAATTATAACCCCTTTAAATGAAGATTTTGGTTATGAGTAGCAGAAGAGTTGATTTAAAATGTAAATATATACAATATAAATATATACAGACTAAATTAATTTATTAAATATCACCTGAGAGACACATTCTGCAACTTTTCTTTGTTCTAACTATACTTGGAAGATAAAATTGCTAAGGTCGAAGTATCTCTGTGGGATAATTTATTCATAGTATTTATGATAATATCAAAGGTTATATTCACATTCGCTTAAATTAAATTAAAACGCTCAAAATGACTAGGTAATACAAATCCATATTATTTTTATTATAGTACCAAGTACCACCGTAGAATGTGCGTGTCATGGAGGGCGATATACATATGTAAGTATATCGCCTTCCATTCCATATTGTAAAGAAAACAGGCTTATACATGTAGTTTTTAACCGACTTCAAAAAAGGAGGAGGTTCTCAATTCGTCTGTATATATATTTTTTTTTTCTTTCTATGTATGTTCGCGCATAACTCTAGCTATTATGAACCGATTTGAAAAAATCTTTCTTGAATCCATTCTTTAATCCGTTAATTGGGTCCCATAAAAAAATTATTGCTTAGTAATAAGTAGTTCCTGAAAAAACAAGAATGGTGACTGCGCACTGCGAGTTGCAAGAAAGCCTATATAGATGACTTTATGGTGCTTTTTAAGGACAAAAATGGTCATAACTCTGGTAAATATTTACCAATTTCAATGATTCTTTTTTTATTCGAAAGAAGAAACCACTGTAATGAACCTGTATGAATTTTATCACAACCGGATAAGAACTTCCTGGAGGACCATGAATGATATGGAGGAAATTCCTCCATATCATCTGGTAAAAACCATAAAACTGATGTTCTCCTTTACATTTCTCTGATAAATATGAACCGATTTCGATGATTCTTTTTTTATTCGAGAGAGTAAACTACTATGATGATTCCATGCAAATTTCATTACGATCGGACAAATTGTTTCTGAGTTTCTGAAGAAACATGAATTATGTAAAAGTATGTAGACGATAATGTGAAATCATAATGATGTCATAACCTACCTAGATCATTATACCGTCATCAATGGTTCAATCTTTATGTATGAAAATATCACTAAAAAGTATAAAATAAAATCTTTTTAAAAAAAAATTGAACCGACTTCAATATCACTGAAAAGTATAAAATAATTTAAATATTATTGAAGTTGGTGTTAGCTTACCGGCTGTGTAAATTTGGCACCAACTTCAATAATATTTAAATTATTTTATACTTTTCAGTGATATTGAAGTCGGTTGAATTTTTTTTTTAAAAGATTTTTTATCTTTCTTGAAAATTGACACTGCGTTGCCGCTCGTCATCCGAGACAGTGCATGAATCTCTTGATCACGGTAACTTACGGCCAGCTACAGCGCCCTTCACACAGGAACACAACAATGTGTAACAATTACCTACCTGGACAATCCCTTGCACAATTAACCTACCACCTAGTAATAGTATTGGTATGTTCTCAGATCACGCAAACAATGTTTGTGATGCTCTAAAATGCGTCAGATCAATGAGGGCAGACATTTTGCTGTAGAGCAGCAGTCTTTGAACTACTAATCTCAGCCCTCTCTTAAGCGACAGCCCAAGCCGAGGCCGTGCCTCCCTGAGGTGCCCTTGAGCTCGTCGCTACTTCTGCCGTTAAGGCTAGAGCGCTTTAAGCGCTCGCCTCCTATTGTCCGGTGAAGCTGTAATGGCCATCTGCGGCCAACAGCGTCTATCATTCCCAAAAAAAAAAAAAAGAACTACTAATAGGGCATTTAAAAAGAGACTAAACGTCAAACATGAATAAGCAGGCATGTTCAATCGAGCTCAGTATTTTTTTTTAGCTACAGTAGGTACTTATTTTTTGTTGGGGACCCGGTACTTTCAAATGGCACCTCCGTACAGACGGATATCTCCGTACCGGGTACCCTTTCCCTGGGCAGAGGCCGGTTCCCTTCAACGATAGCACCAGATGCTGGCTTGAGCAAGTCCCGGGGAGATCGTCCCAGAGGAGGTCAGTGACGCAGGGCCTACACCGCGTTGCTGACCGCCTCTGGGTCACATTTAGTAGGCAAGTCCAGTGCCACCTTTAAGGCACAGGATACCTCGTCACAATTCTGTTCGGTTAGGTACCCCTGACGATGAGACCGTAGCTTTAGTGCCTTCTTTTGTCACTGAATTAATGACTAAACGATACGGCCACAACGAACAATTTTTACAAAATCACCTACATTATAGAAAACAAGTGCTTGTGCGTACACAAGTGCATTCTCTCATCCTTCTCACATCCAATGGGACGGATGACGGAAGATGGACACGACCAGGGAAAGAGATATGAGGAGCAGGTGCGGATCATCTTACTTGATTTAAAAAGACGAGCAGCAGCGTCTTTCTTTTGGATTACCTAACACCTGTGTACATATACTGCGATCCTCAAGAAGCCTGCCAAACATGGGGATTGTGGCAGGCGTTGAACGAACAAATTGTTTTCTTCGATTGTTTTTGTTTCCACGTATAAACCAGTTTTCCCGAATAATTACAGCATGGGGTTTTTTAAAAAGGGAGTTAACAATTTTTTACGGGGTCGGCAACGCGCTAGTGATCCTACTGGTGTTGCTAGCGTCCATAGGCTGCGGTGACCGCTTACCATCAGGCGGGCCGCATACTTGTTTGCCAAAAGTTTACAGTCTACCGATAAACCAGTCTAGTAAAAGACTAGTTAATCGGTAAACTCCATGCAATACGTAAGTAGTCTGTGAACGTCGACTACTAAACTTTTCGTCAACAATATAAACTAGTCTAAACTTTAGACTGTTTTGTAAACCAGTTTATCGTTGACGATAAACGGTCAGGTTTCGTCGACGGTAAATGTGTCGACGATCCATCACTAGTGGCAACCCCTCTCTTCTAAGGGAAAGGCCTTTGATCAGCAGTGGACCTCTTTTGGCTGCTGCTGATGATGATGATGATGTTTACATTCTACCACCGCCAGACTAATGATTCGACTACTTTATCGGTAGACTCTATGCAATACATCCAACGTCTATTACTAAACTTTTCGTCAACGGTATCATCATCATCATCGCAATCAGCCCACATCAGTCCACTGGTGGACATAGGCCTCCCCCAATAAACGCAATTGAGCCCGATCTTCGGCTGTCCTCATCCAACGGTATAAACTAGTCTAAACATTAGACTGTTTTATGAACTGGTTTATCATCTATACTTAGAATAAAACTGTAACAGGTCCAATTCTGTACATTGGAAGATATTTTGAAAATTATATTTGGAGGGCATTCTATAACCGATACTAAGGCCGAAAATATATTTTTTTTTTAATTTTAGTCTGTCTGTCTGTCTGTATCACGGCTGCGCATCACGCCGAAACTACTGAATGGATTCAAATGAAACTTGGCATGATTTAAGATCTTACTACGAGGTAGGACATAGGATACTTTTTATCCCGTAATCTAGCACGGTTCTTTTAGGAGAGGGGATTAAAGTCAAAATGGGTAGTTGGTTATACGCTTGGTCCGATTTTATCAATTTTTCTTTATAATATAATAAATATTAGTAAGGGAACACTCATAGAGAGTTGTTATCAAGGTTTTGTAATCGATCGGGTTAAGCAACGTTAGGTAAGGTCATTAAATAGATGGGTTTAACGCCATTTGAACTAAACGGGTCCGTGCTTCGGAGAGCAAGTAAAAAGTGGGTCTCAGTTTTGAATCGACTTTAAAAAAAGAGGTTATGTCTTCGATGCGAATGTCTGTTATTAAAAGTTTAGTTAACGTAAAAATAGCGCAGGCGGAGCTGCGTGGGTCAGCTAGTTACCTATAAAAGGTCTCGTTTCGTCGACAAAAATTGCGTCAACCCATCACTACAATCAGGTGATCCGCCTGTGTGCCCTAACCAGTCAGGATCAACTATACAACGTTTTTACTCTTCGCATTTGATCCAGCGATTTCTGGTTTGCAAAGCCAGCGGAAAAGTAACTAATTAAGTAACTACGCTACTAACTAATTTACATGGATACATAGCGATGTCTACAGCTGCTTACTCTGACACTGCAGTACCTTCGAGAACCTGGAGGGTCTTCTTATTAATCATTGCTGTGTGTGTGTACTGATTTTCATACCTCCTCCTCGAATGGTGCACATGTTTGCAGGCCGAAACCCCAGAATATTCTGCTCATTGCCATGGTTTGGCAATGAGCATCATCATTAGCAGCCGATAGACATCCATTGCTGAACAAAGGCCTCCCCCCTTGGAAAAGAAGGGTTGCCATAATCCTCACGTTTGGCAGGCGTCTTGGGGATCGCAGTACAGGTGGAAAATAAATCCAAAAGGAAGACGCTGCTGCCCGTCTTCCTGTTCTCGCTTCGTCTCTTAGATAGCGAGATGCAGTTCTAACCTGGCACCCCAGGGGTAATTAAATCATTATCACATGAATAACCTCTTGACTACTAGAATCAGGTCAACACGATAAAAATGTGCGTACGATAAAACGATAAATCTTGCGTAAACCGGCCGTTGAGATTTCTTATGGAAAAATGTTAAGAAAGTATGTATACCCTATTTTTCTTTACGAAATCAAAATCGTAACTATAAATGTATGAACACAAAGAGTGATGGCTAACCGGTGGGCAGCCAAAGACAGTTAGTAGGGTTGAATGGGATATATTAAAATCATACTACTTTTACGGATTATTTTACGGTTCATTAACCGGCTTCATTTTAGATTTTACTATCTCGACTTTTCGAATGCTTTGCAGCACCCAGGGTCACGGGAGGACTGAGGTGTTGAACGTCCTTATGTCACAATTCTGCCGGTGTACCCAGTAAGAGCTTACAGTATCTTGAGGCCGTGCAATGTTTTGCTTGGTTTTGGATTTAATTATATTGTTACGACCGGGAGATAAAAGTGTTAATTACTCCGTTAATTATTACTTAATTGCAATGATCTCAAAACGCATTGTTAGTCTATAGGTCTACTATCGATTCGTACCGAAAGATCTCGAATTCTCAATAAAAAGTAATTCCCTCCAATTCGCAAGTACTTGTGTAAGTACCTACCGCTCGTTCGCTCACGGGTCACTGCCCCCGCCTATTGTTAGTTTATTCTTGAAGGCCACGCCGCTATTGTATCTCGCGAAAACACTAGAAGTAGGTATATACGTGAATGATCTAGAAGTTTCCACCCCTCTTTTAATTTAGGTATATAAGCCGACGCATAGAGGCGTCCAGACAGTTTCCACCTGATAAGCGGCCCCTCAGGAGTGATATCGAGTCACTCCTTGACCTGGACAACGCGGTCATTCTGGCCGGCGACTTCAACTGCAAGCATGTCAGGTGGAATTGTAACGTCACCATCGGCAACGGCAGGTGCCTCGACGGCTTGGTCGACGTTCTCGACTTTGACGTCATCGCACCTATGCGCCCGACCCATTATCCCAATAATGTCAATCACCGCCCCGATGTCTTAGACATGGCCCTCCTGAAGGGCGTGACCCTCCGGTTGCGCTCCTTAGAGGTTCTCCATGAGCTAGACTCTGACCACCGACCGGTCCTAATGGAACTAGGTCCGCCGCCCATTTCCCAGCCGGTCACTAGGACCGTTCTGGACTGGCATCAGCTAAACACCTGTTTAGCCGATGCCGACTCTCCGAATCTTGCCCGCTTCCCGGCGCAAATCTCGTCCCCTCAGGACACCGACCAAGCGATCGGCGCTTTCACCGATCATCTCAAATCGGCCATCAGCCAGTCCTCCCGGCAGGTTGAAGCGGACAACTTTTACGCTGTGCGCTTCAAGCTGCCCGATGACATTAAGGAATTAGTCCGCGCTAAAAACGCGGCTATTCGCGCGTACGACTCCTACCCCACCGATGCCA
The DNA here is from genome assembly GCA_911728495.1 of Furcula furcula. Lineage (NCBI taxonomy): Eukaryota > Metazoa > Arthropoda > Insecta > Lepidoptera > Notodontidae > Furcula > Furcula furcula. The sequence continues at coordinate 22,890,364 of OU452243.1, forward strand.
ATCGGGTCCGCATGCGTGCTTTGCAGAGGGACGTGAAGCGCAGCATCGCGGAACTCAGGGAGGCTCGATGGGGAGGGTTTCTAGAGGAGATCTCGCCGTCACACCAGGCTTACTGGCGGCTCGCGAGATCCCTCAAAACCGACACCGTAGCCACCATGCCCCCCTTGACCCGCCCTTCAGGCGACCCACCCGCGTTCGAGGACGACGAGAAGGCTGAGGTTCTCGCTGACTCTCTAGAGAGTCAGTGCACACCCAGCTCCGCTCCCGTCGATCCGGCGCACCTCGATCTTGCAGATAGGGAAGTAGAGCGCAGGTCCTCACTCCCTCCCACCGAATCCCTCTCCCCGGTCACGCAAACCGAGGTGGAAGACCTGATCAAAGGCCTTAAGCCGAAGAAAGCACCGGGCTCCGACGGCATCTCCAATCGCGTTCTCAAGGTTCTCCCTGTCCATCTGATATGTCTTTTAGTGACTATCTTCAACGCAGCCATGTCCCACTGCGTCTTTCCTGCCGAATGGAAAGACGCGGATGTAGTAGGTATCCCTAAGCCGGGTAAGCCTCGCAGCAGCCCTGCGAGCTACCGGCCTATCAGTCTTCTCAAGTCTCTCGGCAAACTCTATGAGCGCTTGCTATTAGCGAGACTCAAAGACTTTGTCAGTTCTAATAATATCCTTATTGACGAGCAGTTTGGCTTTCGAACCAGACACTCTTGCGTCCACCAGGTGTACCGCCTCACGGAGCACATCCTGACCGGGCTCAACCAGCCCAAGCCCGTCTACACAGGCGCCCTATTCTTCGATGTTGCCAAGGCCTTCGACAAGGTCTGGCACAACGGCTTGATATACAAGCTCTTCCAGTTAGGAGTCCCCGATAGGCTCGTACTCATCATACGAGACTTTCTCTCGAATCGTACCTTTCGATATCGGGTCGAAGGTACGTTTTCTTCACCCCATCCTATACAGGCCGGAGTCCCTCAGGGCTCCGTGCTCTCTCCCCTCTTGTTCAGCCTGTTCACGAACGACATTCCTCGTTCGAGCAGAGTCCAACTCGCCCTTTACGCGGATGACACCGCTCTCTATTATTCCCATAGGAACATGTCCTATTTGACGCGTGCTCTTCAAGCCGCAGTCGACGCCCTGGGTCAATGGTTCCGTACGTGGCGCATAGAGGTGAACCCGGAGAAGAGTGCCGCGGTGGTCTTCTCCCGGGGACCCGCCAATATGTTCTCCGCGCGGAGCCTTCGGCCCAACAGACGACTAGTCCCAATATCCCTATTCAATCGCCCTATCCCTTGGACTAGGAAGGTTAAGTAGCTCGGAGTCACCTTGGACTCCCGCATGACTTTCGGCCCGCACATTAGGTCCGTCCGCAATCGAGCGGCTTTCGTATTAGGTCGCCTGTATCCCCTTCTCTGCAAGCGGAGTAAAATGTCGCTTAGAAATAAGTTGACATTATACAAAGCTTGCATTCGCCCTATCATGACTTACGCGAGTGTAGTTTTCGCGCACGCCGCCCGCACCCGTATCGATAGCCTCCAGGTTATCCAGAATCGTTTCCTCCGTCGCGCCGTCGGTGCCCCGTGGTACATGCGGAACGTAGATCTGCATTCCGATTTCAAATTAGATCCCCTACGTAAGTTCCTCAAAGAAGCGTCGAAACGCTACTTTGAATCCGCGTCCCGTCACGCGAACAGTTTAATCCGCGCCGCCGCCGATTACGCCGCTAGTCCTTCTGACTCGCGCCGCAGACCACGGCACGTACTGCTCGACCCTCCTGACCCCATGACGGTCCTATTGGACCGGGATGCGCCGACCCCTCCCCGACAACCGTATGCTACACTAGCTATCAGACACCGGTCTCGCCGGCGAGGCCGAAGGGTCGTACGTATGCGACCGCAACGACGTGCATCACCCCACTGAGTTTCTTGCCGGTTCTTCTCAGTGGGGGCGCGTTGTGAACCGGTGGTAAACTCAGCCCTCTCTTAAGCGACAGCCCAAGCCGAGGCCGTGCCTCCCTGAGGTGCCCTTGTGCTCGTCGCTACTTCTGCCGTAAAGGCTGGAGCGCTTCAAGCGCTCGCCTCCTATTGTCCGGTGAAGCTGCAATAGCCATCTGCGGTTAACAGGGTCTATCATTCCCAAAAAAAAAAAAAAAAAAGTCCAGACAGTTTGTGTTTACAAGCGACAGCGGAAACATCTTAAGGAAGCGATCGAAGAGAATTGTACCAGCGACCCTTGCGAAGACTTTGGACTACTGTGAAGTACTGTGCGACTCGGACTACTGTGCCTTGTGTGTATACTGTGCCTTGTGTGTATACAGTGTGAGTGTACGAATCTTCTTTTACGTTAATCGGCATTTAATTACCCACCCGCACGTAACAATATTTATCATAGGATTCCAAGCCGCTGGTAACAACTATCTCCTATTATTACTATTGACATTAGGATGGTTTTTGATTTCAATAGCCTCACGAATAATCCTTGGTAGGAATCGACCGCGATATACTTAACCCCTAAAATTAGTTTGATTTCAATGTGTAGTATTTTCGCTTATATAAGAGACATCATTATTTGAATGGGATATTGAATCGTACCAATTTATCGTTCCAATTTTGATTATAACGGGGTATACTTGACTGTGCGCGCATGGTGTCAGGTCACTCCTACTTACGCAATAAATATTGAACGGCAAAAAATATTCTTAGCAGATTTCGCTAGCTCAGTTGAGTGAAAGCGCAAAGATTGGTAGCGACACTGCTAATAGTTTTTGTAGAGTCACTGCTAGTAAGCCTAATTCTTACTGAAAATATTTTCTTTTTATAAGTTGGCGCTTGGGGAGTTTAATATGTAAGCAAAGTGGATCTCGTGGGAAACGAAAATAGAAAACGGTGTTCAACGATAATAGTAAGATGGAATATGTGGAATATGTACAAAAAGACAAAACGAAATAGTTTTAAGATTGATGGAGGTGAAGTGGGAACGAGAGACGCAGATTGCCAATTATAGCCTGCTGGCACATTCTAAGGCGCTGTCCTATTGCCATCTCTCGCGCGATGATGCGATGCGATTTCATCGTGCGATGAAACCGCATACGGTCGCATCGCATGATCGCACCACCTTCAATAGAACATTCATTTGTTACCAGTATGCTTGAACGCGCGGTTGTACGATCATTTTCGTCAGACGCAACGCATCATCGCGCGAGCGGTGGCAATAGGAGCTGTCCTATTAGGCGCTGGCCTAAGAGTCTTATTTGCCGTGCTCAATGTCCGTTAATAAAACATTAATAAATACACTTTATTGTACACCAAAAGTTACATGTAAATTTAACAATACGTTGTAGATATCAATGTTCAAAGGCGGCCTTATCGCTAAAAAGCAATCTCTTCCAGGCAACCCTACTAGAAAATGATAGAGAAAAACATGATGGGCAGTTGAAGGTGCACTTCAATAAAAATTAAATTTTACACAATTTAAATTTTAAACATTATATCATACCTTAGTAAAGATTTCTTAATCTGCACTTAAGTGACGAGATATTGATTAAATAAGGGACTCCGAGTGTATCAGTATCTATGTGTTAATTTTCAGCCGGAAATTATATTATCAAGGAATCGATGTATTTTCTCCTACGTTGGTCACTAACTTCTTAGTATCTAACGCCTACATACCGAGTATTATGTTTTTCGTGTGTATGTAGATAATTCATTTGATGTCTTCTGTATTTAAACGTAAGAGGTGTCATTTGAGTCAGTTCTGGAAGTAATATTAATATATAAATAAAAACACTGTTCTTAACAAATCCAAACAAAACAAATGAAAATACCATTACCATGGAAAAGTTTAATAAGAGTCCTCTGTCTTCAAAAAATATAAATATTAACACACCATATATTATATCAATCAATATTTTGTTATTAAGAAAAATAACTACTAATGTACACTCAAAATATGTAATAACTCCCTTAATTAAATCAAACATTAAGCCAACAAAGAACCGACTCGATATTCAATGTAAAGCGATATATCTAAATGTTTATCTTTATTCATCGGACATTTCGTCTCATTTCCAATGAAGATTACGTGACGACCTACCCTTTGTACATCTCACGGACAATACAGATAAGAAATACGCAGATAATGACTCGCAATCTCATCACATGTAGGAAAGAGATAATAATTTGTATATAAGAAGAAATAAAAAAGACTCGTACAGATTTTGAGAATGGCATCAGCCAGACTATACTGTACATTTCTCCTTTTATATCTACAGGTAAAATTAATATTTTACTACGTAATAATCAAGATAATCTGTATAACTTATGATGCAAGAAAGTTTACGACTAATAAAAGACCTGTATATAATAATTTTCTTTTTATCCTTGCAGGGAATTCAAGGGCAACAAACTTCAGGAAACAACCAAAATATTGGCGTCAACAACAATGTTATGCAACAACAGGCGATGCAGAGACGAAACGGACCAAATAATGGTAACCAAAATCAAAATGGGGCTCCAAACATGAATTATCCGCAACAAGTGAACTACCAGCAAGGCAATGCACAACAGCCTATGAATCCACCAGGAAATATGCAACAACCAATAAATATACAGAGTAATTTGCAACCGCAAGGAGGATCAGTGCCTGTCAACGTACAAATCAGACCACAGCAAACCGACATGTCTTCAGGAAACCCAAATGTTATCACTAGTGCTCAGTCCCCTCAAGGAACAGTAAACCCATCTTTTACAGGCATGTCCTCCCATCAAACTTTTAACAGTGCCGGTACGCAAAGCGCCCAAGGAATGCCACAAAAAAATATGGGTCCTAATTCGATCATACAAGCATTGCCACAACAAAATATGGGTCCTAATACGAACATACCCATATCACAGAACACGAATGTACCTATATCAGCCTCCGCCTATGCTGAGTACTTGAAAAACCAACCTTCACTTATGTCTCTTGTTGCGCCACAATATAATGTCCCACCGCAACAAAATCAACAAGCTTGCGCGCAGAACTCTCTGCCTCCACAAAATCAACAACTTTTTGGGCAAAATGCAATTCCTCCACAAAATCAACAAGTTCAGAATCAAATTGCTCTGCAAAATCAATTAACAGATGCTGAAAAGCAAACTTTAGTGAGATCGCTTCTAACACAGCAGCCAGTCCTCATGCAGTATCAATTAGGGCAGACAGTGCAGAATCAATTAGGATTAGCAGCTATACAAAATCAGGCTAGAATAGACAATCAGCAGTTTTCTCCTGTACCGGGTCAGCAATTTGCGCCTTTTCAGCCAATAGTCACACCGATAGGCAATCAACCAGCATTTATACCTGTTCAAGCTCTACCACTGACTAACTTCTATCAAAATCAAGGATACAATTCCGTAGACGATGATGAAGCTTCCATAATGTCCCTTATTTTATCGGAACTTCAGCCGTCTAGTCCACAGTATGCAATCGCCTCAGCTTTAGCTAGGCCTAAGAAAGGCAAATCAAGTCTAAAAACTTTGATCCCGATAATAATAAATTTGCTTAAAGAAAAGAACGGGTGTGGCTGTCGAAACTGCGCATGTCAGAATGGATATAATATTAACGGTAACACGGACGAACCTACAGTAATTGGAGGATATTCCAATCAGAAGAATTATAGTGAAAGAAAAGAAGAATATTCTGAGGCAGCAGATGATGACGTCGAGAATATTGAGGGCGCACCAAAAAAACAGAAGAGTTACAAAAAAAACGTAGTGAATGTGGACTTTAGCGAAGCTTCTGAAGAGAATGATTCTGAGTACTCAGAAGATGAGGACACTTAGACTCAGTTTGATATAATGTTGGTATTATCTATAGTTATTTATTAAATTGTACAGTTATTATTGATTTATTTTAAATTTTCATGTACTAGTGAACGTATGTAGTGAAATTACTCACTCGTTGTTCTTATCGGAGAATCCAACAGCTTTTAATATTTTTCTGACAACAATAATAGCAGACAATATTTTAGAAACAAAAGTGTATAATGTAATACTATTAAAACGTATTTGCTTTGTTGAACAAGGTTCTCTTCCTTTCCTCGACATGAAAGAAAGAGAGATCTTACTAGGCTTACTAGGGCTACTACTAAAATCGCCACTGCGGACGAAGTCACACCAGACGACGTAGAAACGTCATTTTCGGTATTAGCTAGGTCGATAACTACGTCATACTCCACACCGAACTGTCAAGATTACGAAGTCTTGGCAAATCGTGCTAAGCCTGCTGCAGGCCTAGCACGACTTGCAATCTTGACAGATTGGTGTGGAGTATGACGTAGTTTTCAACACCGAAACGTCAGTTCTCTATACAAAAGTGTGAAATACTACGTCATCGTGACGGCATACTCACACTTATCTGTCAAGATTTGCACATCGTGCTAAGCCTGTTGTCGAATAATTTCTGGGATATGCCTACCCAGGCACACCCAGGCATAAGGATACGATACCCATCCTTACGATGCTTTTCTGTATCGAAATAATTCACACAATAGAAATCACATTGTTACTGTCAATGCTGGGGTTTGAACTAGCTCCTCATGGCGTCCCATGTGGGTAGCTTGGCCACCACTAGGCTACCATAAGAGGTGCATAATAAAAAGAACACAAGAAAAGCGTAAACGCAATTTTAAATTTAACATATTTTAAGGTTGGTACCTGAAATTCAAGAGTTGTATTTCCACGTAAGACGAACTTTCATGTGGTTTGGGTTCCGATGAATTTGTGGGCGCCGTTCCAGGTTTATATTAAGTTTATACACACGACAGGTCATAATAGACCTGCTACCAATATTACAATAGTATTGCGCTATAAGACACTGTGGTTTAGACCCTTGTCGCAAGTATAAAGACAAAAAGTAGTGAACCACAAGTACTGATAGGCAACAAAGGCCATTTTAATCTAACACCTGTTAAAACAATACATAATGACGTATGTCTGATTAAACATACGTAATAATATCACTTATTAAACGGTAAAGAATTTTTACAGATAAATATTTAACTATATAAGTAAGTTTCGAGAACTGCGGTCCATTATTATTAGCAAATCAGCAAGATGGTAGCAATAACTTCCGTTATCCTTCTCTTAGTGATCACCGGGTTTAATGTAAGTATTTTTTAAATATTAAAATGAAACTAATTTTACGGGCGGAGTCCGCCCGTGACCAGGAATGCTGTAAAGTATTCGAAACGTCGGGTAATTTAAATCAAAAATAAACCGCGATATAATCGGTAAAAGTAGTTTCATTTCAATGTGTAATAGGTATTCGCGTAAATATAAGAAATCATTCTTTTTAAATTAATTATAATCCATTGACTGATCGAAATTCACTCGATGATGCAGTCCTAGACGGAGAGTAGTTTAAAGATAATAGAGAAATAGATGCAAGGCAGCAAACAGGAGTCCCTTGACTGCCCAGCACAGCGCTATTTTTAGGAGTTATTCGATGTCGATCTATCGTAACACGCTAATTACAGTATCATATACAGGATGTGGTTCTGCATTCTTGCCATATTTACGGAGGTTGATATATACCTTATAAAGACCTTCGGAGTCGCTGGACGCTCGGTGTGTGGGCCCGGGAAAAGAAATCCCGTGTGCAACCGTCACTACAAAATAACCCCGTCTGGCACCGCTCTTCGCGCAAAGTAGATAAACAATAGTACGCGCGGTTTGCCAACCTTGGGACCGATTCTGAGCGCTCGAGAGCTCTTATTCTGGTTGAACATTAATCGTGAATCATTAATTAACTTTTAGTTATTAACCACTGAATTATTAAACTATTTTTAATCAATTAACATAATCCTTAACTGTTAGGTCTACAAATATGGCAAAAATGCAAAACCAAATCCTGTACAACTTAATACCAACTTTATTGATATTATTACGACACGACATCACTTCTACTTGTTTTTTAAATTTATAATGGTTCTTACTAAGTACTTACTTTTTAAAACACTTTATTTCTAAAAATATTTCATTTTTACTTTTTAGTGACACTAGGTAGTGAAGCATTAAAGTAAAATAATAAGAATACCAGCTATTGTTTTTGTACCACTGTTGGACACGGGCCTCCCCTCAAGAAGAAGGGGCTTAGGTCATACCTTACCCTTAGGCCATTATATCCACCACGCTGGCCAAGTGTGGGTTGGCGGACTTCACACGTCATTCAAAAGCTAGTTAGGCTTTCTCAGACATGCAGGCTCCCTCACCATGTTTTCCTTCACCGAAAGCTAGTAAAAATCCCACAAAGACGATTCGCACGTGATTAAATTAACAAATCAGACGTGCGAGCCGTGGTTCGAACCTGCGCACCTTGTTTCCAAGGCAAGCGCTCTTCCACTGAGCTGTTCGTGAAGTATTAGTAGGTTTTATTGCAATGTGAAGTATTTTTAATAATAATAGTTACTTGTGTACTTTTGGCGTTCAGGCTACTACCCACTCCTACATTGTTGCGTGCATTTTATGTAGGAATAACATTTACGTATATGGGACAACATTGTTAACAAACAAGTAATAAGTTTTAAAAACTAAAACCCGACTACGGATAAAATCGCGTCTAATAATGTCATATTAAACCACAGTACCATTATTCGAAGCTTATAATGAGAGCGGCACTTCCGGTTTCCCGTCATATTTGTTCCTATTGGTCTACTTCACTGTGATTTGATCGGACGTGACGTCATATTGCCAGGCGGGTGGGGGGAGCTGTTGTAAAACACGCTCACTCCATTCGTGTTCATTGGCGTCTTGTTTCTCGTCACGGACACCCGTCCGAGGCTACAATATACAACTGTTTGTGGAATTTAAATCAAATTCTAAATCTAAATAATTCCAAAAGTATACAATGTTGAACAACAATATTTGCTACAAATAGTTGAAGCCGAACAAAATGCACGTAAGTACAAAACATTTTAACGGTGTTTGCCGTTCGTTTTGTTTGTGTGTTCCTAATGAAATGTTTTATACTATTGATAATGAAATGTTTTATACTATTAAATAGTGTGTGGTTTGAATATAGTGCAAGTAAATTGGGCTATGTTGGTCATAAATTTGTAAATAATCAATTTTCATTTAGCCCACTGACAGTAATTTGTATATTTGAAAACTTTAAAAATTATAATTTAATACTTGTGCTGAATTGATATTTTTATTAATGTTTAATGTGGGTAAGCTTTATGTGCGAGTTTTCCAAGTGGATAAAAAGTAACGGACACATAAACATGTAATATTACAAATTGTAATCTACCTGCAGTTTAAAACATTTGCAGAACTATTTTTGTAGCCAAGTCCTACGATAATATAGTACATCTACCTGCAGTTTTAAGCATTTGCAGAATTATTTTGTAGGCGAGTTCTACGATAATAATACATCTCTTACAGTTAGTTCTAAGCTTTTTTTCAGAATTGATGGTCAATTTACAATAATACAATCGGAACAGTGAAACAGTGACATTAGTTGTACTTGAAGAAAAGGCGCTCAGGCGTTATCAATGTGGTGTGATAATTGGATAAATTCAGTAAACAAGTGAGTTTTGTTAATATATTACTTTTGATTGTGCGGTATCTGTAAGTTCACGTGTGCTGACAAGTAGAACTATACTCATAGGGTAACCTAGGATTGGGAATTAAAAGTCTAGATTCAGTACAAATGGAGTATTTATGTCTTATAATTCTGGCCGCCACCTCAATTTTATAGACAAACCATTTGCGACCATATTTTTTGTTGTATCTAACAAAAAAAAAAAAAAAAAGTTGCTAAAATAGTTTGCAGGCAATGATATTATATACAATATCATTGTATCATTGCTTGCATGACAATATTTCGTAGTCTTCTTGTGTGGGCTATGTAGGTTAATTACTATTATAGTCTGTGAGCAGAAAGGTGGAAATATAACTGTTTCAAAGTTAATGGAAATACAATTACGGTTTTCTTTAAAATCTCTTAGAACTTTTTCAATAAGTTTGTGCGACGCAATATTGAGTATTGAGAAACGTAGAGATGCTATCATATTAACAAATCTGTTTGTCTTGGAGAAATCCAGTGCATGCGTACGCAACGCAGTAACTTTTAGTGTATAATACACAAAATTCACGTATATATATATGGCAAGCCTCTTAAGGTTACAATCAATATAAAGTACTATCTCATGGCACAAGTTGCCATCCATCGTTGCAGGATGGGTGCACAAATCATAAACCTCCCATCTCGGGGGCAGTACATGTACAGTTGCTCGTAGTAAGGCAAGCTCCTGGTTTCCAGATTTAATTCTGATAATCTTGTCAAAGCCTAAAAGTTGTTGGCTGAAGTCTACTTCACCAGAATAGAGTACCATCGCGTGGTACGAGGTCTAATTTCTATTCTCCTTTGCATAACGTTTGCAAATATTATCGCCTACCCTCGCAGGATGGGTACACAAATAATTAACCTATCTCAGGATGGTATGTATCATCTCATGTATGTTGATCATGACCACGCACCTGATTCAGAATCAATTTTGACGATCTTGTCAGTCTGACCGTTGTTGGCTGACTTCTGGTGGTGAAGTACCATCAGCTTTAAGTACCATCACGTGGCATATTTTCTAGATTCCATTTTAAATTGCATGGAGTTGCACAAACCACCACCCTCGCAGGGTGGTGCAGGGGCATATATGTATATATATATATATAAATAACAAACCTCCATCCCGTGATGGTACATAGGTATATAAGTAGTTATTTATTTATTTTATTTCTTAATTGCTCATAAAAAGAGCATGTATCCGGTTTTTTTAAAATAAATTTTGATTTGTCAATTTGGAAGTGGTTGGCTGAAGTCTATTTCACCATCAGTATATTGTCCTTCGCAAGGACTGCACATTTTATTACTCGCCCTCGCAGAGTGGATACACAAAGATTTAACCTCCCTCGCAGGGACAGTAACATGTATAGCTCGTGGAGAGAGCACGTACAGTGTATCCGGTTTTTAGAATCAATTTTGATTTGTCAATTTGGAAGTGGTTCGCTGAAGTCTATTTCACCATTAGTATATTGTCCTTCGCAAGGACTGCACATTTTATTACTCACCCTCGCAGGGTGGATACACAAAGATTTAACCTCCTTCGCAGAGACAGTAACATGTATAGCTCGTGAAAATTAGGTACGTGCTCTCTGCACGTACCTAATTTTCAAAATCAATTTTGGCATTCTTGTCAGTCTGAAAGTTATTTTCTGAAGTCCATTTCATTATAATAATTGACTGGCCCGTCGTTCTCATAGACACCCTGACTCCTACTCAGTGGTCGTGGGTTCGATTCCCAACAAGTTTCTGTTACTATTTATCGATATAAGTAGGAAGTGCATTCGTATCAGTTGTATGGTTGCCGTTGTGCAGACTTTCCCTTCGGACGGAAAAATGTCGTCCCCCGCACTCTCCGCAGTGCCTCCCGATTTCGCGGTGAGGATGGTGGAGATTATCTCCGTCAAGTATCCGACGATCTGGACGGAGTTAATCTCGGCCATGAACGCCGCCGCCACCTCGAGCGAAGCCCTTTCGCCGACCCCGCCCGACCTTCAGTCGCAGCCCACCGACGCGTTTACCGCACCGGCGCTTACCCCGCCACCTTCCGCCGCGATTATCTCGCCGCTACCCACCCCGGCGCACCTGGATGCGCCAACCCAGTTCCCTCCACCGGGGTTCGAGGCCGACCCTCAGTCAGCCTCGGACATGGAGGTCGAACTCGAGTCCGCCAAGCGTCCCTTCTCCTCCTCGGAGGACGAGTGGACGCTAGTCCGCGATAAGAAACGGGCGCGTCAACCCCGGGACCAGCGCCCGTCCAAGCACCAGTGCGTTGAGGAGGAGGCCTGTGCGTCCTCCCCAATCTCCCTGAGTGCCTCTCCGTCCCCTCGCACCTCACCCACTCCGCGCGCTTCAGCCGCCCCGGTGAGCCAACCCGAAGGCCGCAAGCCCCGCCCTCCTCCTCCTGTAATTATACAGGACAAAGCCGCATGGCCGCGAGTCACCAACGCTCTTAAAGCGAAAAACATCAGATACACCAAGGCCTCGAACACGGCCAACGGTATCAGTGTGTCCGCCATGTCGACCGACGACCACCGTCAACTGACAGCCCATCTCAGGAAGGAGAAGATCTCCTTCCACACCTACACCCTCGAAGAGGACCGTACCCTTCGAGTGGTCATCAGGGGAGTTCCGAAGGAATTCGAGCCCTCTCTCATCCTTGAGGACCTTCAGTCCCAAGGATTCCCCGCCCAAGAAGTCCACCGCATGGCGAGTGGCCGCGGTCCCAAGGTCCCATACAGTATGGTGACAGTAGTTCTCGACCGTACCCCCGAAGGCAAGCGCATTTTTGACTTGTCTCACCTCCTAGACCTCACCGGGGGCTTCTATGTCGAACCCCCCCACAAACGTGGCACTCCCGGTCAGTGCCACAATTGCCAATTATACGGCCATTCGGCCCGAAATTGTCACGCCACTCCCCGATGCGTTAAATGCATCGGGGACCACCCGACCTCCACCTGCTCTCGCAAGCAGGAGACCGCGACCGAACCTCCCGGCTGTGTCCTCTGCGGGACCGTCGGACACCCCGCGAATTATCGCGGATGTTCGAGGGCCCCAAGGAGGAATCGCCGAGTGGCGAGGCGCAACGGTCTCCGTGCGCCCAGGAATCCAGCGCCTTCAGCGCCCATCTTTTCGGCACCCATTGTGCCCGGACCCCCTACTCCTCCTGCGCCTTCTGCGCAAAAAGTAGTCCCGACAAGTTCGGCACCCTCCGTGCCGCAGGCTCCACAAGGCGTCGCGCCTTCTGCGCTCCGCGACCCACGGCTCAACCGTCCCAACGCATGGAACACCCATGTTCCCAGCGCGCCCATGCACCCTGCGACTAGCGCCCCGGCGCCTCACGCCGGGTTCACCCCAGTGCCCTCAGCACAAAACACCCTGGTGTCGGACATCCAACTGATCCGCAACACCATGAGCAATTTCAACATTGCCGCCATCCGCGCCCTCGCGCACAAGCTTCGAGTCGCTAAAAACGACTTCGAACGCACCATGGCCCTTGTCGAGCACGAGAGTGTGCTCAGTTCCCTGTCAGTGGTTCCCACCACCCAATCTTACCCTTAATCAATGGATTCACACCCAAAACGGATTAAGCCCCGCTCCTTGTGCCTGGCGTTTTTCAACGCCCATGGCCTCTCTCCTCAACGCGATCAAGTTGGTGAATTCCTTAGGGATCACCAAGTTGACGTCATGCTAGTGCAAGAGACATTCCTCAAACCCGCTCATAGGAGTCCCAACATCGCCAACTACCATCTCGTGCGAAATGACAGAACTGCCTCCCGCGGAGGCGGCACTGTCATCTATTATAGGAAATCCTTGCACTGCATCCCACTCGATGTCCCTGCGCTCACCAATATCGAGGCCTCGGCTTGCCGCCTCTCTCTCTCGGGTCATCCCCCTGTCACTCTCGTCTCGGTGTACCTTCCACCTGACAAGCAACTTCTCAGAAGTGACATCGAAGCACTTCTTGACATGGATAGCGCCGTCATCCTTGGCGGTGACTTTAATTGCAAACACGTCAGGTGGAACTGTCACACCACCAACTATAACGGCGTGCGCCTCGACGCTCTAGTCGATACTCTCGACTTTGACGTCATTGCACCAATGCGCCCCACCCATTTTCCCGTTATCATCGGCCACCGTCCCGATGTCCTAGACATGGCACTTCTAAAGAGCGTAACGCTTCGGTTGCGCTCCTTAGAAGTGCTCCATGAACTAGACTCCGACCACCGTCCCGTTCTCATGGAGCTCGGACCACCTCCCTCACCGGAACCGGTCATGAAGAGCGTGGTGGACTGGCAGCGGCTGAGCACCTGCTTGGCCAATGCCGACACGCCACAGCTCTCTCGTATCCCAGTCCACCTCTCGTCCCCTCAGGACACCGAACAAGCCGTCAGTGCTTTCACTGACAACCTCCAATCGGCCATCAGCCAATCTTCCCGGCAGGTTGAAGCGGTGGACCCTTATGTCCAACGCTTCAAACTGCCGGCCGACGTCAAAGAATTGGTCCGAGCCAAAAACGCGGCTATCCGCGCTCACGACTCCTACCCCACCGAAGCCAACCGGATCCGCATGCGCGCTTTACAGAGGGACGTAAAGAACCGCATCGCGGAACTCCGGGGGGACCGGTGGGACGGTTTTCTCGAGGGTATCACCCCCTCTCACCTAGCCTACTGGCGGCTAGCGCGGGCTCTCAAGTCCGACACGGTAGCCACCATGCCTCCCCTGACCCGCCCTTCAGGCGCCCCTCCAGCTTTTGACGACGAGGAAAAAGCCGAGGTCCTCGCAGACTCTCTAGAGAGACAATGCTCTCCTAGTGTCTCAGTTTCCGACCCACCCCATCGCGATCACGTAGATAGGGAAGTAGAGCGCAGGGCTTCTGTCCCGCCATCCGACACTCTCACCCCGGTGACCCATTCCGAGGTGGAAGACCTCATCAAAGGCCTTAAGCCTAAGAAATCCCCCGGCCCTGACGGCATCTCGAACCGCGTACTAAAAATCCTTCCCTACCACTTGATCTACCTCTTGGTAGCCATCTTCAATGCCACCATGACGCACGCTATATTCCCTTCGGAGTGGAAAGAAGCAGACGTCATCGGCATTCACAAACCCGGTAAGCCACGTGACGATCCCACGAGCTACCGTCCCATTAGTCTCCTTAGCGCCCTGGGCAAACTCTACGAGCGCTTGCTTTTCGCAAGACTCAAAGAGTTTGTCATCTCGAAGGGCATACTCATACACGAGCAGTTCGGCTTTCGAGCCGGACACTCCTGCGTCCATCAAGTGCACCGCATCACGGAGCACGTCCTCTCCGGGCTCAACCAGCCCAGACCCATATACACCGGAGCCTTATTCTTCGATGTCGCCAAGGCATTCGATAAGGTCTGGCACAATGGCTTGCTTCACAAGCTCTACCTCATGGGCGTGCCAGACCGTCTAGTCCTCATCATACGAGATTTTCTCAGGAATCGCACTTTTCGATATCGAGTCGAAGGTGCGCGATCCACTCCCCACCCTATTCAGGCCGGAGTCCCTCAAGGCTCCGTGCTCTCTCCACTCCTGTTCAGCCTGTTCACGAACGACATCCCTCGTTCGGACAGGGTGCAACTAGCCCTATATGCGGACGACACCGCACTATATTTCTCACACAGAAATAAGGCTTTTCTGACGCGCACTCTTCAAGTCGCCGTCAACGCCCTAGGCGAATGGTTCCAAAAGTGGCTGATCGCGGTGAACCCGGAAAAGAGCGCCGCGGTGCTCTTCTCCCGGAGCACCAGATCCCACACTGCGGGCCATCCCAGGAGTCGTTTAGGTCAGATCACCCTCTATGGGCGTCCCATCCCTTGGACCAAAAAGGTCAAATATCTAGGCGTCACCCTAGACTCCCGCATGACATTCGGACCGCATATACGGTCAGTACGCAACCGAGCGGCCTTCGTCCTCGGCCGGCTCTACCCCATGATCTGCAGGCGGAGTAAACTGTCGCTTAGGAATAAGTTGACACTTTACAAAACCTGCATCCGTCCCATCCTATCTTACGCCAGTGCCGTATTCGCACACGCGGCTCCCGTCCACATCAATAGCCTCCAGGTTATTCAAAACCGATTCCTTCGACATGCCGTCGGTGCCCCGTGGTACATGCGGAATGTCGACCTTCATTCCGACTTCGGTCTAGTCCCTATCCGCAAATTTTTCAAAGAAATGTCCGAACATTACTTTGAAAAAGCATGCGTCCACCCGAACCCGCTCATCGGCGCCGCTGCCGACTATATCCCCGACCCCGACCCTGGTCCTGGTCCCTCAGATCGTCGACCTACCGTACATCGCCGCCGTCCGCGGCATGTACTGCTCGACCCACCCGACCCGATGTCCGTCCTCCTGGACCTTGACACAACACCAACACCTACACCACCGACAACGACGTCACGAGTCGTACACACACCTACACACAGACACCGGTCTCGCCGGCGAGGCCGAAGGATCGTACACATGCGACCTCGACATGCATCCCCTCGCTGAGTTTCTTGCCGGTTCTTCTCAGCGGGGGCGCGTTGTGAACCGGTGGTAAACTCGCACACTCTCTAAGCGGCAGCCCAAGCCGAGGCCGTGCCTCCCTGAGGTGCCCTTGAGCTAGTCGCTACCTATCTTTCCGGGCTGGAGCGCTCAAAGCGCTCGCCCCTCTTGTCCGGTGAAGCTGTAATGGCCATCTGCGGCCAACAGTACTACTCATACAAAAAAAAAAAAAAAAAAAAAAAAAAAAAAAAAAAAAAAAAAAAAAAAAAAAAAAAAAGTTGTGCAGACTGTATCTGGTTTGGGATCGGATGGCCGTGTGTGGGTTGTCCCAGGATATTATTATTATAAGTATAGTGACATTGACAGGGTATTTTTAGCAATTACGTACCTCCGCAGGGTACCCCAATAAGTAACAGTTCCCTGCAGGAGTGTTACTGCATATTGCTCTTCGAGAGACTGTTTTTCTGTTAAATTCAGCAGAGATATTAAGACACTAACAGTGTGTGTGTGCCTGGCACATCGTCTTATTAATCTTTTTCTGAGGAGTTTGTTCTGACTATCACGCGCTCTCGCAGAGAATACAGAAATTTACCTTTCAGAAGAAGGTTGCAGTTGCTATACAAAATTGCACGTACGTGATGCTATGAATCAATTATATATAAATATATAAATTTCATAACCCTGGCTTGCTGTCACGTCTTTGATCCTAATCATGGTCCATTAATTTTACTGTCTTAAAATATCAGCACCAGTCGAGCGTAAACTGCTAATAGTTTATCAAAGTTTTGGATACAACATTTTAAGAAAGTTCTTCAAACAATGATTGGATATGATGTGGGGACAACATGTCCTTTATTTGAAGACCACCATTACTATTTCTATACTATATCCCATTTCAAAGTTAAAAGGTATGTAATCTTATAATTGGGACTTCTGGGGATCCATAATGTTGGAATCATTCAAGAGTTTCTATAACAATATCAAACTCAATTCTGTGGGTGTAACTGGGTGTAAGTAACCAAGTTATGCCAAAATGCATCGCCTGCATTATTAGCTAAAAGTAATGCAGTCCTCATTCACAATTGCGGAGAACAGGCGTATAATTGTACGAACTGTAACTGTTCTAATGAGAATAAAGATTCTTTAACCCCATAATTTAACTTCCGATCAATGTCGGGAGTAAGAAAATATAAAGAAAGCAGTTGCATTGCAACCAAAAGAAATATTAGCAATCCTGCTTACTATCTCTTGTAATTTCGCATTTATTACAAAGTGACAACACAAATTTCCTTTACAAAGGTAAGGGAAACTAGTATGCAGACAGGGGGTGGGACCAACCATTCACAGATGCTTATGAATATTATATTTTTCAATTAGTTCTTTAATACAAATCAAATTTCATTGATAATATTTTATACAATATCCTTGTAGAGACAGATAGTAGGATATATGGAGTACATAATATGTCCATAAATATTTAAGGTACTTTGGAGCAGAACGACTACAAATCATCCTCCATGTATGATTATTCGTGTATTTGGTGAACATATACTTACTCGTATTGGCTCTGAAGTATTCTGGTATAGATTAAATATATATTTAATCGTATTGGCCCTGAATTATTTCGGAGAGCAGACTCTGTTCTTGAACGAGTTTGGAGTCATCTATTCATATGACACAACTTTTAAAGAGTCCTAGTTTTCGCATACAGACAATATTCTTTCGTTCTGAAACTCACAAATGTGGGTTTTGGTGATCCAGACTTGACCTTTCAAATCGAACCAAATATTACATTAAAAATTCACGAAGTAGTTTGGAATCATCATGAGCTGGTCTTGATTTTCTAAACTAAATTAAAATAACTGGAAATATTGCCACATTTTTTGCTAATTTATAGCGGATTCGAGAATTAATCATTGTTGTTTGGTATTATTATTGCCTAACTGACAATGTACAATACTGATCAGTCCAGTTACTTGCTTGTCAATTCTTAGCAACATGTTCTTAAATCGATTTTACTTATTAATCCTTTACTCATCTATTTAGGATATGATTTAGTAAGCAATTTTCAAAGTGGCTTACTTCACATGTAGCACATACATGCATATATAGCAATGTATAGACGATTTAACATTTATAAAAAGACCCTGACTAATGACTAGAGTAATGCCTTAATAGAGTTTAGATAAAAATCCCATATAATTTATCTATTACTACACAAAGTGAAGTCTACTCTGCACACTGTTGCTTGCTGGATGCTAAAGATTATCACACTCCATAATAATTAGAGGTAAACATTGTAACATCACCTAGTACTCTGTAAAGCATAGTCGTGTCCAAGAAGCGCGTTAATCGGAAGGCCACGTACTGCAAAGTATACAACATCGCAGTACCTGGCGTTGTGTTTAAAAACAAATTGTATATGTATTCAGTTATCTTATTTTATTGATGGGTCAAAAAGACTAAAATCACGAACATAATTTAGCTTAATTAATTACCTATCATGCGTCACAGGCGTAGTGGTTTTTAATAGCTAGCACATTGAAATTGGAGATTTTTAATACATTTTAAACTGTATTATAAAGACGAAGTCAAAAACACATATCACGAAAAAAAAAAAAAAAATTACTTTTGTACTGGATTGTTTAACAAAACACAATGAATAATTGGCATAATATTGATTTTAATGGTTGATACAGTTCTATCCTCCTTCTCTTCTCTTTCTCTGCTACTCGTTTCTAAAAGAAATAATTAGCATATACAAATATCTATAAATATATATAAGAATGCAATCTATTGAATTTTTATTTAAAATTCATACTTGGATATTTAAAATACATCCGTAAATCACATTGGCGTCATTAATCTACTGATATTACCAGGCGATAACAAACACGTCTCATTATAAGCTTCGAATAACGGTACTGTGGTTTAATAGCAGCGTTTTCCCTGAAAGAAAACGCATATTAAACTACTTACCTTATTCGAAGCTTACTTTTTAAACCTGCCTGGTATTTCTTCGACACAATGAACACGAATGGAGTGAGCGTGTTTTACAACAGCTCCCCCCACCCGCCTGGCAATATGACGTCACGTCCGATCAAATCACAGTGAAGTAGACCAATAGGAACAAATATGACGGGAAACCGGAAGTGCCGCTCTCATTATAAGCTTCGAATAAGGTAAGTAGTTTAATATGCGTTTTCTTTCAGGGAAAACGCTGCTATTATATAGCCTATATAACCAGCGGACAATCAAGACGCTTCTAACACCATACTTGTCAAATTATGTTAAGTAGATTAGAAGATATGCGGGAACAGATGAACATACATACATACATACAAACATACATTCTTGTTAAAATCATAACCCTCCCTCCGTTCCGTAGTCGGGTAAAAAATATAGACAGTGATTCTAATACATCTACAAAAAAAGACAGCACTGACTTTATCCATCTAGAATTGCCAGAGATGTAACTTATAACAAAATACAAACAAATAAGAAAACAGTCGAATTGAGAACAGTACGGTGAGCAGGAACGTACAATAATTGCGTCAAGTTATCGTTTATGAGAAACGAAAACACAGCAGAGGGCCTAGACAAGATGCAATCGCTACATAGCGAATCTATTTCTTCATTCGCTAACGGTGTCAATTCCCTACAATTTGTGGGTTTTCGATGACTTATGTCATTCTCATACATTTTTGTACTTTCTATTAGCGATAGCGATTGTAGAATGTTACATTGTCTAGGGGGGCAGGCGCGGTATATGAGAAAGGGGCGTAATGGGTGCAATTGACCTCATTTTTAAACAAAATTGTTACTTTTAACAACACATGGATCCGTGCTTGATGAGAAGCTTAGAAATAATATTTTGAGTATTTCCTTGGGGTGACGTAATGCGTACTTTACTAAAGTATTTCAATTATGAACAGGTTGGTGAAGCGGTTCCATACGGCTATCCAGCAGGCTGCAGGAACTGTAGCCCGCCCGCGCCCCCTGGCCCGCCGCCTTACTATCCCCCGCCGCCTCCAGTCCTGCCTATTCCGGTTGAAAGAAGAAACAGCCTCGACAATATATTGCCATATATCTTAATTTTGCTAGCTCAAGGAAACTGTCTTTAATAATTGTAACTCACTTGATCTTTATTTGTTTATTAATTGATGTTAATATTATTTTTTAATATATATTATTTTTTAATTAACTTTAATTAATACAGACCTGAAATGAACCTAACAAATAAAGTAACAGTGTAAGTCATCGGCCTATATGCAAGTAATTTTGATTGCCGAATGTCAATTCTGGAGCCGTGCAATTGCCCATTCTGTAACTACTTCGCTTGAAGTTATTGCATCGAACTTACTTTACTCATTAGAACCCAACTGCTACTGATGGGAAGCGGCGATGCAATCGGGGGATGGTAAAGCAAGTACCACAGATATATATTTACATTAGATAATGCAAGTATCACGATTTGTATTGAAACCAAGCGTGCCAACTTTTTAACACTTTCTGTGACGTCACGGCCGACATTTAATGACGGGAAATCCAAACCGATTCAAAGACACCGATGCCGCCGATGCCTCGCCGATTTTATTTAGTTTTTTCGGCCGACCGCCTGCAAGGCTGCAACATCTACCAACCCCGACGAAACGTCGGGGTTGGTAGAACGGTCGGACGGGCGGGCACGCAAAGTACATGCATTTGCGTTATCTATGTAAATCTATATCTGTGGCAAGCACACTAGTTAATTAAAAGACAATTCACTATAGTCTTGAAGCCATAAAAATCGGACGGGAAAACGAACGCAGCTTCTTACTTCGCGTGCTGAGCGAGCGATTCCAGACGTTATTTTACGTGCCTGAGGCTCTATTGTGTTTAATTATTATGCATACAATCAATTATATTATAAGTACATAATAAGTACGTTACCTACTAAGCATTGGGCGATTACAAGTGGCACAGAATTAATTTCTACTAAGGAATGAAATGTGATTTATTGATTTCTAGAAAATTTGTTTGTGTATTTGGATAATTTACACAATAACATTTTCCATTGCATGCTTCCGTGGGCGGTGTGCTGCTGATTTAGCCGTCACCTTTTTCCGCCACTTTCGGATCGCCTATAACTTATCTACTTACCTCCTTTTACATTATAATAATCATTGCACAAGTGACATCCCATAAACTACCTAGTATAGCCATAAATACTGAAACAAAGAAAAAAAATCTATTGCAAATAACATTTATTACTTTTACAGTGTATTAGTTTAATAAGTAGGTACATAAATATAAAACAATTTAAAATTTAAAAAGTCTATTTGAAGTGGTCTCCATTGGCTGCAATACAGACCTATAAACGTTGAGGCCAGTTATCAATAGAAGCACGCACTCTTTCCATGGGAAAATTCTTCACTGCCAATCGTACGGATTGTTTTAGGGACTCCAAATTATCATGGCGTTTAGAGCAAACCTTACTCTCTAAAACTGACCATAAATCATAATCCAGCGGATTAAGATCGGGACTAGACGACGGCCAGTCTTCAGTTCTGATGAAGTCCGAAACGTTTGTTTCCAACCAAGACTGCGTAGACCGAGCTTTATGACCCGGCGCCGAGTCTTGCTGGAAGGACCATTCTTGGTTATTGAACATGGTGTTTTTAGGGGGTCTTCACTATCTTCTCAAGAATTGTATCTTGATACACTTGTGCCGATGTTTTGATACCTTTTTCACAAAAGTATGGCTCAGTCACTCCTTCATAGCGAATACCCCACCAAACCATCACTGAAGTGCCCACTTTGCACTCTGTCGACTAATTGGGAAGCTTCCTTAGAGCTTTGAGCATAAATACGGTCATTTTGTTTGTTAAAATGTTGCTCAATTGTAAAAAAAATCTCATCCGTAAACAAAAATTTTCTGTGACCTCCCTTTGCGTACCGCTTCAGTAGTTGTTTCGATTTTACCACCCTATTCTTTTTTAACCGACTTCAAAAAAGGAGGAGGTTCTCAATTCGTCTGTATATTTTTTTTTATCTATGTATGTTCGCGCATAACTCAGGCAATTATGAACCGATTTTTTTATAATAATAATAATATCTTGGGACAATCCACACACGGTCATCTGATCCCAAACTAGGCAGAGCCTGTACTATGGAAACCAGACAACTGATACTAATACTTATATACTTTTTTTTTGTAAATACATACTTAAATAGATCAATAACACCCAGACACTTGGTGGGAATCGATTTGAAAAAATCTTTCTTCCATCCATTCTTTAATCCGTTAATTGGGTCCCATAAAAAAAATATTGCTTAGTAATAAGTAGTTCCTGAAAAAACAAGAATGTTGACTGCGCAGGAAAGTTGCAAGAAAGCCTATATAGATGACTTTATGGTGCTTTTTAAGGACAAAAATGGTCATAACTCTGGCAAATATTTACCAATTTCAATGATTCTTTTTTTATTCGAAAGAAGTAACCACTGTAATGAACCTGTACGAATTTTATCACAACCAGATAAGAACTTCCTGGAGGACCATGAATGATATGGAGGAATTTATCTGGTAAAAACCATAAAACTGATGTTCTCCTTTACATTTCTCTGACAAATATGAACCGATTTCGATGATTCTTTTTTTATTCGAGAGAGTAAACTACTATGATGATTCCATGCAAATTTCATTACGATTGGATAAAATGTTTCTGAGTTTCTGAAGAAACATGAATTATGTAAAGTATGTAGACGATAATGTGAAATCATAATGATGTCATAACCTACCTAGATCATTTTACCGTCTTCGATGGTTCAATCTTTATGTATGAAAATATCACTAAAAAGTATAAAATAAAATATTTAAAAAAAAAATTGAACCGACTTCAATAACACTAAAAAGTATAAAATAATTTAAATATTATTGAAGTTGGTGCCAAATATACACAGCAGGTACGCTAACACCAACTTCTTTAATATTTAAATTATTTTATACTTTTTAGTGTTATTGAAGTCGGTTAAATATTTAAAAAAATATTTTTTAAGTTATCAGTTAAGAAATGACCAGTACGTATCTTGTAGGCTGCAAGTCCTAAGTCATCTTTTAAAATACGCGACAAGGTTCTAGGTGCTATCTTCATCTCCCGAGATAAAATCTTTTGCTTTCGGACAGGATTTCTTCGAATTCTTTCCCTTACTGCTTTGACCACCTTTTTCGTACGAACACTACGTGGACCTTAGAATAATAACGCCTAGAACGATAGTTTCATACGAAAAAACTGTCTCGTTTGAGGCACAATATCATTGATGTAGGCGTAAGTCGCGCGTATTGACGCTCTGCGACACGCACACAAGTGAGAAAATAATGTTGTTAGGGGAATCAGATTTTCCCCAAAATTAGGGAAAATGGAATTGCTTCTTCCTGAGGTCATTATTTAATTTTTATAATAAAATTACTATTATTGCGGACAGTGATGAATTACTTTTTAATTTAAAAGATAAAAATCTGAAATAACAAATCTACGATCTAAAAATCTTGTGTCACTGTTTTTGTGGTCGCACTCCTCCGAAACGGCTCGACCGATATTTATGATTTTTTTTATGTATACTTGTTAGGTGTGAGAATAGGTCGTAAAGTATATTTCATATCACTAGGTTAAGCAACGTTAGACAAGGTCATTACTTGGATGGGTGACCGTTTATTGCCATTCGAAAACGTAAGCGTGCGCGGATCATCTAGTACTTAAATAAATCTTTTCTTATTAAGCAAATTTAGGGTGGCAATTTTCCTTTTATTGGCAACATTTCATATAATGTCGTCTGTTGAAATTTAAAATTATTGTTTTCACTTTGGCGATTGTTTTACGTTAAAATATTAGATTAAACGTAATGCTTGCAAGTGAAATGTTATGTTACAATGTTTCTTAAGTTTTTCCAATGTACTATTATTTCCATTTATTGCACAAACCATCATTTTAAAATAAAATATCGAGAGCTGCTAGCGCTACGACTCGACTTTAAGCACTGACGCGGGCTGTTCGTTACTGAGCCATTCTGGCTTGGTTTTACTTGCCTCACTGTGCGTACATGTTCACGGTTTCTATGCGTTATTATTCTAAGACGTGGACGGCCAGATCTGTTTCTGTCACAAACAGAGGAGGTCTCATTGTAACTATTAATAGCCCGGTACACAAACATTTTACTAATACCAAGCGTATGGAGAGTTTTAAAAATTGCATTTTTCTGCATCCTACTTGTATCATGCAATCACAGCAATTCGGTTCTCTTTATCGGGGTGACTCCATTTTAATATTGCAAAATATTGTACAATGTATTGGCGCCAAAATGAGAAAACTCAATGAACAATCATATAAAAATGACAGATTCCAAATTCAAATGTAATATTTTGTTTATTTTTAATTGTAACAGTATTTATGGCCAGACTATATGGAGAAAAGCTAACGCTGTTGGAAGGGCTTCAGAACACAGCAATGTTTACACTCTACTGGCTATTTTACAGTAGGAGAATATTTGATATTAAGGTAATAACTCGCACAAGGATCCTATTAAACAGATTAACTACAATACACAATACATACAATAACATAAGCCACAGAGCGGCCTTTGGATTTTTGTTCATACAAAAACTGTCATCATTTTGTGCCACCTATACAGATTAACTTTTTTTATTTTATTTTGTTGTTTGTTTTTGTAATGCGTAAATTTTCAATTCATAAAGATTGTTGAAAAATAAAGATGCGTATTTTATTGGTTTGTACCTTGGTACAAAAATATTAAAATAACTTCACTTGATAGTCCACGGGCATTCGCCGCACCTACTCCGTATCACTTCCTTGCGCAGGGTGAATACATTTTCCGTAATTTTGTAATATGTTCATACATGCAAAAAGATAACATTTATATATGATCTATTAACTATAGTGATTACGTAAATAAAATAACCTGTTTTGTGAATTAATTTCTTTAGTAAATATTCAGAATACATAAACTGTCGTCGCAATTAGTAATTCTAACATAGTAAACAACGCAAAGGCCAGTCTATTCCTAAGTAGTTAAATGTCTGTGGATCCTATCTACGGCTTTGTAAATAACTTTCGTATTATTATAAGAAATACTATTACAAGACCATTTATGAATTCAATTATAATAATAATAATAATATCTTGGGACAATCCACACACGGTCATCTGATCCCAAACTAGACAGAGCCTGTACTATGGAAACCAGACAACTGATACTAATACTTATATACATTTTTTTTGTAAATACATACTTAAATAGATAAATAACACCCAGACACTTGGTGGGAATCGAACCCACGACCCATCTGTTAGCGGACACGGTGTCTAACCACTAGACCAACGGGCCCGTCGATATAGGTACGGGCAATTGACGATATAGGTACTTAAGCATGCTTACTTATGGATAAAGCTGGAACTAAAGCAAGTATTACGTAGTCCCTGCGTAATTCTCTACGTGACAACGGTAGTATTTGTGGTCATTTTCATAACTCATTATCTGTTAATGAAATAGATGACTATAAATAATCGCGTCGATTACTGCCGCGAGACAATTTGTTTATAATGGCATTAGCGTTGTGGTTCGGCTGCCTGTTGGTGACCAGCAATGTAAGGATTTTTTCTCCAATATTTTCCCTTCTAATATTTTAATATAATATTAACGGTTCTCAAGTACCGTTACTTATTATAAAACAAAGGCACTTCCGCGTCGGTCTGTATATCCAGTAACACATCCTAAACACGCAATGGTGCTTTCAGCGGTTTTCACAATCAGTTAGATAATTTCCCACTGAAGGTTTGTGTATATATAATAAATAAACAATATATACATTCGTGCGATGCCGCTAGTTTGTTATCAGGCATAAACTAAAAAAAAATCAGACGAAACACCACTCTATAATATACCACTACTAGGCAGTTTAATAAATAAGAACAAAGTGAACTCCAAAATATGGAAGCGGTTGTACTTGTGTATGTATGTATTAAATATTAAAGATATCAAAATTCACTGAAAGAAAACATTCTTTTATTTTCTTAAACAAATTATCATTAGACCGCATTCAAACATATTCAAAAAAAGCTTGCCTGAGCAAAGCATCGAACCAACTAAAAATTGCAAAAAATAGGCACTATTATATTGAACTATCAGTAGGGTAAATAAATGATATGGATAAAATCTCTCGAATAAACATCTAAAGAAGACCTTGAGATTTAACAATTCAATAGAAAAGACCTGCGGGTCTAAAAAGGCCACTTTCGGGGAATCATAATATGAGTAAGTTACCGTTTAATTTTTATTCGTATGGCAGCATTAACATCAAATATGAGTCTGCTAATTAGTGTTAATAAATGAATTGAGTATGATTGACCTAAAAAGTGTGATCATTTTACGAAAATTACAGGAATTGCGAAGAATTTGATAGAAATTCAAAATACGAATTCCTTACAGAGGAAATGCTTAATGTGGCCTTTTTAGGCCCGCTGACAAGTACACACAGATACATTAGTGGAACATAGTATAAGACGAAACGGTTTATTCTTCAATTTTGTTTTTACAAAATATACCTAAATCAAGATTTATATTCTAAGGTCCTTCTCTAAAGGGTCCAATTTTGAGCGAACGTCCCACTTCCCCTCTGAATTGACGTTTGTGAACTGTTAGATATAAAATATATGAATAATATTTCAGATATTGTTTATCCACGCTCAATATGCAGGTAATTTTGGTGCTCCAGGCTACGGCTACGGGGTACCACCGTACCCCGTCGTAGTGCATTCTAATTCTGGTGACGACGGATTGCATCATTTACTGCCGATACTTCTCCTGCTGATGTGCGACTTCGGAGGTAACGGAGGCTGTGGCGGAGGTTGCGGAGGCGGATTTGGCGGCGGTTATTGCGGAGGCGGTTGTGGCTGCGGATGTGGCGGAGGCGGCAACGGCGGATGTAATTGCTGCCAGAGCATACCGATACCGTTTCCCATACCGATTCCTGTCTCTAATACCATTATGACATAATACTACACAGAATGTTGTTTTATTTACTTAAATTAATTTCATGGTGTATTCATGACAACGTAGAACAAAAAATGTCGCTATAATGTTGAAATAATTAAATTCTCGAAATAGGAAGGAATTAATAGATCTACGTCTCAATATGAATGTACATTAGGAAATTTTTATTTATATATATACATATTATAAAACAAAGTCCTCCGCCGCGTCTGTCTGTCCCTATGTATGCTTAGATCATTAAAACTACGAAACGGATTTTGATGCGGTTTTTCTTAATAGATAGAGTGATTCAAGAGGAAGGTTTATATGTATAATACCTTCATAATATAGTAGAGAAACACTGATAATTTTAGAGGTTTCTAACGTGATGTCTTAAATAAACACATCTTTTTGCGCTTACATTGCAAACGCTGCGCTGGCTAAACCCTACGAGATACATAGATCAAAATAATGTACTACAGTATTGTACGCCTTAACAAGGTCTACAAAAAAGCCCGTGATGGTAGGCCCTATATGTTTATCTCTAGGGATAACCCACAATAAACATTTTTTATCCTTTATTTTTTATGAGTAATAATTAACTATTAATAAATTGTTGTTAGCATGAATTTGTCCCTTCTTCAATATAACGTAAACTTCACTAATATTTACACCAATGAAAAAATAGCTGTGCGTTGTTCATACCGCTAGGTTAAGGTTAAGCAACATAAGTCAAGGTCATTACATAGATGGGTGAACCGATTTGTATGAAATTTTGTGTGCATATCGGGTAGATCTGAGTATAGGTCGTAAAGTATATTTCATGCCGCTAGGTTAAGCAACGTTAGGCAAGGTCATTACATAGATGGGTGACGGCGGCGACTCCGAGGAGGACGGTGACGGGGTTGCGAGCCCCGTCCACGTGATCACGGTGCCAGATTTCCGGGGGCTATAATGCGCACTGAGGGGTATTTGGTGCAGATCCCACTTGAGGTCCCAGGCGTCTTATGTGGCGATGTGACAGCCGCAGGGGTTTAAGTGGGTAAGAAGCCTAGATACCATGATTGGCGAGGATATATAGAACTAGAGGAGGGTGCAAGAGAGGAGAGAGAGGGAGAGGGGATTCGAGGAGGGGGTGATGTGGTGGATAGGGGGATTAAGGTGGAGCAATGGTGGAGTAAGGGGGAGCAAGGTGGGAGAAGAGAGAGGGGGAGGGGGTTCAGAGAGGGGACAACGGGGAGAGGAAGAAGGGGAGTGTGACGGGGACCGAAGCAGGAGGGGGAAAGAGAGAGGAGAGAGAGAACCTTAGAATACACAGACCTTAGAATTAGATTTTTCTTATAAGAGAGAGATGAAGAGAGAAATAAATCAAGGGAGGAGGGAGAAAAGGGGAGCAAAATGTAATAAAAGCGCTGGCGGAGCTGCGCGGGTCAGCTAGTTACAAATAAATTATAGAACCACACGTTAGTATGTTCACCTGTTGTATCTTCTGTACGTGCCGAATACATTGAATTGCGATTGGCATTCAAGGTTGTGATTGCATCAGAACTGGCACCTCTGAACCGAATTTGATTTTGAAATACATAGTATATAAAGGTAAGGTGCGTCAATTACTTAAGCTGATACAAAAAAACTGTCGAAATGGTATCTGGAAAGCAGGCCGTTTTGACGGCGCTCCTGCTGATATTCAGGGTGAGTAGGAAAACTTGGAGTTAGGCCCCTTGTGCATAAGACTGTCCAGGTAGGTACTATACCTACATCAGATGTTCCTCCGCAAAGCAACAGTGTTTAAAGAACAGTGCTAATTTATGTGCAAAGGAGACTGACGCTAACGAAATTACTAGTCCCTAAAGACTTACTAAATTAATGTCTTAGGGGTTGTGCATTAATCACGTGATGTTTTTTAGCAACTTTTTAACCCCTCCCCCCCTCCTGGTGATATGTGGTGAGGTTTTTAAACTACCCCCCCTCCCCTATCCAAAATCACGTGTATTTTTTTGTACAAAATTTCAATATACTTTATGTTGAAAGTTTCGGAATATTATCTTTAAATACAGGTACTTAACTGATTAAATTTTGAAGGGGAAGTCGTTGCCGGCAACGGTGAGTCAAGGCCACGTGCCGCTGTTTGGTTTAGAAATCGTGCGTTCAACGAAAAATAAATACACGTGATGTCTCCTGGTGATATTTCGTGATTTTTTCAGAACCCCTCCCCCCTTTTCGAGCCTCACGTGATTAATGGACGACCCCTTAGGGGTGACAGGAGTGTCGTTAACCATCAAGAAAACGTCCTGCTCGTCTCGTTACTAAGTTGCATTATAAACCTAAAATCATACGATTTTTAACTTACTTAATTGTTTTGAAGATAAGACTTTACTTCTTATATTTTTTTTATTTTTCTACAGTCTTGCAGGGTGTTCGCTCAAATAGCGCAGTACTACGGCCAGTCATGTGGTGCCCAGCCAATCGCCACGATCGCACCGATTATGCAATCCCCACACTCGCTAACCATCCCGGCTATTATCAAGCCGATCCTACAGCCTCCAGACTCCGCACCCAGCTACAATAATTACCCCCCTCCTCCCTTCTACCCCGGGTTCCCTGGAGCTATGCCACCGATTGTTCTCGATTCAAACGACGATGACAACCAATTGCACCACCTTCTCTATTTTCTCATTTTTGCCATGAAGAATAGGAGATGCGGAAGTGGATTCGGTGGCGGATACGGTGGTGGATGTGGAGGTGGATGCAGTGGCGGATGTGGAGGTGGCTGTGGCGGTGGTGGTGGTTGCAACTGCGGTTGTGGTGGCGGCTGTGGTTATTGTGGCAACGGCGGTTTTGGTGGCGGCGGATTCAGTGGCGGCGGATTCAGTGGCGGTTTTGGAAATAGCGGTTACGGTTGTAACTTTATGCCTTACCCGGTTCCCGTCCCCATTAGTGGCCCTTACGGTCCCGGTTTTCCTATGTTTGGAAGTGTTTACGGTAACTCTGGGATTAGTGGGGACGAGGGCCCGAGCGAAATAAGTCTAGTTATTAGAGCTGAACCAAATTCGATGAGTAATTGATATTTTTGTTACAATAGGCGTTTTATCCTTATCGACAAACGTAAAAATAATGCATTCATGTAATCTCAAATAATTTGAAGTGAGAATTGGGTAACCATTCTAGTAATATAAGTGTCGTAATTCTTATTATATACTGTATGCCTTATATAGAATGTAATATAAACAGTATTTCTTTACTATGTCTCGGCATATGAAACTTATATCAAGAAAGGCAAGATGGTGAGAATAAAGAAAGTGATACTTCAAATAAGTTTGTTAATACAGGTTAGTGAAATTTAATGTACCGTTCAAATGCCCAGGATTAGTAAATATTATATAATTCAGAATGTTTGCGTCATTGATTTTTTTATTCATCAAATATTTGTTCTGACTGTTAAGGCAAAGCCATGCAATATCAATTATACGAAAATGAAAGAAAAAAATAATGTTTTTATTCAAGAGTACAGTGTGAAACTTCTTGCTCCATCACCAGACCCTGATCACCATTTTTCTAGCAACTACTCATCGAGAGCTACCCAACGAGCCCAAACTCGGTGGATCTACGTTTATTGGTGCAGAGATCCAGTGACGTCCTTCCTGCTCCATCATCAGACCCTGATCTCCATTTTTACTAGCAACTACTCGTGACCTAGTTTGGACTCCATCGAGTCCAAATTCGGTAGTTCTACGTTTAGTAGGCAAATGAAATGAAATGAAATGAAATGAAATTATATTTATTTGTCAGAAATGTGGTACATGCATAGGTGTTACAATATTTTGTTAGTTCTCAGCACATTTCACCGTATTTGGTGTACAAATATTGAATAATAATTCTAATTATATTTAACATTAATCACATCAAATTACCTATATTGAATTATGGACATACTTAGTAGATAATAATACATGTTATTATATTTACTCACTTCATTAAATTTAAATGTCAGTTTAAAATTGTTTGTCAAAACAATAGCTATGTATCAAATTATAATATATGTAAGTAATTCAATTTTAAATGTCATAAAAATACCAATGTCAATACAAATTTATAATGGTCATTTTTTATTTTATTTACTGTCAAAGAACTCGTTAAGGTTATAAAATGTGTGTTCAATTAACCATTCTTTTAACTGCTTTTTCATACGCATTAAAGGCAATTCTCTTAAGTGCTTAGGTACTTTGTTAAAAACTTTTATACACATTATATAACAGTTTTTCTGGAATAAGGATGTTCTACACGAAGGCATTACAAGTTTTGTAAGATCTCTTTTACGTAATCTTGAATTATCGTATACAGTAATAAACTCATTTGCATGTTTCTTTACATGCACACAAACTGCCAGTATATATAAACCTACAAGAGTTAAAATATTATTGCTCTTAAAAAGAGGTCTACATGATTCTAGTGGGCCTACATTGCACAATGCCCTTACGCACTTTTTCTGGCTAATAAAAGCATTATTCACATCGGTAGAATTTCCCCAGAGCAATAGACCATACCTCAATACCGATTCTACATAGCCGTAGTAAGCAACAAGCGCAGCGTCTTTACCAGCAATGCGTTGCAACTTACGGAGTGCATAAACAAATCTATTTAATTTCGTACAAACTTTTTTAACATGAGCTTTCCAGTTGCAATTTTGATCTATGTGTAGACCTAAAAAAATTGTCTCAGTTACCTTGCCGATTACTTCATGACGACAGGTTATATTTACTTGTTCATGTACGGTCTTATAATTAGAAAATTGTATGAATTTGGTTTTTGAAATATTTGCACAAAGATTATTAGACTGCAGCCAAGTCATTACTATTTCTACGGTTTCATTTAAAATGTCTTCAAAATTACCTAATATGTCATTTTTAGTTATAATTATTGATATGTCATCTGCAAAAAGTATAGATTTATAAGGTGTTATGCTAGGTAAGTCATTAATATATAATATGAATAATAATGGACCGAGTACACTCCCTTGGGGAACACCAAACTTATTGGGTAAAAATGATGAACGGTGGGGTGTCAATACAGAATCCTTATTTATACGAGTTACTTCAACTGACTGTTGTCTGTTTTCTAAATAACTCTTAATCCATTTAAGTGCCGGTCCTCTAATTCCATATCGCTCACACTTTCCCAATAAATGACTGTGGTCTACACAATCGAATGCCTTTGACATGTCGAAAAATATAGCAGCTACTGGTATTTTTTTGTCAATACATTCAGTTACCTTGCGAACTAAAGAGAAAGCTGCAAGAGCTGTGGACCTATCTTTTTGAAACCCATTTTGTTCTTGTCGAAGAATATTATGTCTAGTCAGGAATTCAGATATACGTACGTGCATTACTTTCTCAAATATTTTTGAAAAAATTGGTATTAATGTAATAGGCCTGTAGTTTGTAAGTTCGTGACAGTCGTCTTTTTTAAAAATGGGCTTAACTATTGAAACTTTCAGTTCTTCCGGAAATATACCTTCACACAGAGATAAGTTTATTAGATGCGTAAGAATTGGAGCAATAATGTCTACACATTTCTTAATCATATGTGTACTGATGGAATCGTACCCAACTGATTTTGTATTTTTTAAGGTATTAACAATTCGAGTAATTTCATTTACGGAACAAGGTTTTAAAAATATGCTGGGTAGAATATTATCAATTGGGTATTTATTATTCTCATTAGTTTGATTGTTAATCATGTTTTGGGCTGTATTAATAAAGAAAGTATTAAATTTGTCTGCAATATCAGATGGTTCTGTTATCTTTGTGCCATTTAGGTTAATCCAATCAATATCTTTTTTGAAACTGTTATTATATTCTTTATTTTTTATTATATCCCACGTTGCTTTACATTTGTTTTTAGATTTTTTAATATGGTTGTTATTTAAATTTCTTATTGACCAGTTTACACAAGATTTCAATAGCTTTTTATAGTTATTGTACTTAGTTTTATTTTGAACATTTTTATTTTTATAGAAGGTATATCTTAACTTCCTCTTTGCTTTACTCGATATTTTTATCCCTCTCGTTATCCATTTTGGCGCTATAACATTTATCTTTATTTTATATCTTTGAACTGGAAAGCAAAGATAATACAGTAAGCAGAACATGTCATAAAAAAATTTAAATGATAGATCAAAGCCATTATCGTTTGACATTACTTCAATCCACGATAGTGATTGCAAATACTCTCTGAATTTACTTACATTTTCTTTACTAAAGTCTCTTTTTGTTATAAATACGTGTTTTGTTGTTGTTTGTTTTATAACTGGAAAGCTTAATGTCTGACAAGTGTTATGGTCTGATAGACAATATTCATGTACAGAGCTGCTTGAATCTTTAAAATTACTAGCTATATTATCAATACAAGTATGGTTACGTGTAGGTTTATCAATGTGAAGTTCTAAATTATAATTATGCATAAGATTTACGAGTTCATCAGTAGTACGGTTGTGTGTAAGAATATCTATATTAAAATCACCACATACAATTATTTTCTTGTCGTTGTTCAGGGTCAATTTATAGAGTAATAAGTTTAATTTATTAAAAAATATAGGCACGGCTACTGGTTAGGATGTATTGTTAATTTTATTCCGGTGGTCATCTATAGTCTTCTTCATCAGATCCACTTCACCAAATGATACTTTCTGAATGAAAATGCTTGACTAGTTTCTAAAAATACCAAAAATATATGTATGCCTATAATATTTAAGGAGTTCCCTCAGTTACTCAAGGTTCCCATAGTCAGAACTTGATTTTGAAAAAAATGGGACCAATCTGGAAGCATATCCTTTCGATTAAAATAATAAATTTCCAAATCGGTTCGTAAACGACAGAATTTTGAGGTAACATAAAAATTTTATATCTATGGGTAACATACATAAAAAAAACATACAACCGAATTATATAACCTCCTCCTTTTTTTGAAGTCTGTTAAAAACAAATAATTTTCAATCGACATCTATATCAGAATTACGCAGTCATGTTACTATAGTTACGTTAATCAATTTTTAAGAACTGTACGACGAGCTTTCTTTTGAGCAAATGAACGAATGTCGTCATCATAGTCAATTGACTGCATTGTTTCTGACTCTATGTACATTACACAGAGTGAATTTAGCCTGTTCTCTTCTATGCTAGATCTTAAGCAATTCTTTACTCTCTTTAGCGTTGAAAACGACCATTATGCTGAGCAGTTTGACGCTGGTGTATACAATAGCATTCGGAGCGCAATTCCTACATTTGGATAAATATCCAAAAAGCTTTTTTCTAATAAATATGTATACAGCTTTAATGACGATGACTTTTAACTTCATCATTGGATGATAAATGAGCTCGCAGATGCAGACACTCGTTTTCCAAAGTCCTATCCAAATCCTTCGGATAAAAAGCTACAAGATTTCTAGCTCCTTAACTGATGTGTTTAGATTCCAAGCAATTTAGTTTCGTAAGGAAGTCAAACTTTTTATTTAAGTCTTTATAAGCAGATCCGCGTCTCTGTAGTTCTGTAATCAGTCTATCTATAATTACATTATAAATGGTAACTCTGAATATGTCCTTGCCAGAGGGTTCGGTCTCGTTTCCCTTGACTTCGTCGAACTGGACTTTACGCTTACGTTTCCTCTGCGTATCTTATGCATAGTTATTATCACCTGATTTTGCAACAGCTTTTGACTCGTAAACATTAAAGGTACTGGGCTTCCTAAGGTCTTCTAGATAAGTTGCTAAAGATTGAGAGAGTTCAAAAATTACTATTTTTGAGAAAAGATCGATGTTGACAGATTGAAAGGACTTGGTAACTTTGTTGAACCTTTATAAGATGTCATTCCAGACAAGTATCAAAAAGCAAGTTTCCATTTAAATCATCCAAGTTCTCAAGAGTCTAACGAATTCAGAAGTCCTGAAGCTTCAGAGCGCGTAGATGGTTTTTATTTGTATCATTGCCAATTATCTGAAGAGCTGCCATGACCTCATCACAGGAAGAACTTAGGGTTCGGCAGGCGTCAGCTCGAGCAAACCATCTTGTCTGAGAAAGACTCTTTAAGGCTGTCAAATTTGGTTTCAGTTTTGACAACAAAATATGCCATCTGTGTGTTGATGCCGAAAAAAAAAATACGATGATTGCAAAATACCGAAGAAAGATATAGCAGGTTGATAAGACTCGGCCGCATAAGGTGCCAACAAGATTCAGCGAATGAACCGAACAGGGAACGAAATCTATGAGAGGGTTCACTTGTTTTAGTCTCGCTTGAAGGCCAGAATATACACCCGACATATCACTAGCATTATCGCAAGACTGCCCCCAACCATCGGAGATATCCAAGTCGTGTCTTTTTAATGTCTGTAGGACGATTTTAGCCAGGTCTTCTGATTTATGGCCACAATTAAGAATGAATTTCACAAATCGTTCGAAAGGACATCCGTTTTCAGAGACATATCTCACTATAAAAGAAAGTTGATCTACGTGGGAAATGTCCGGAGTAGAGTTAGAGAGATAGCTTGCATGAGTACCTAATATCGTTTCAAGACTTAAGAATATTTTCATATTCGTATTAAAGTTTTTTGATAAGACAAGCCAGGATTTTGAGCTCGTGTGCAGGTCCCGCCCATGGAAGTGCGGCCCCTGTGCTGGCTGGTCCCCTAGGCCAGGGCCTTGTAGGTCTAGGGGGAAATCCGGCTCTGGGTTGTGGCGGCGGATGTAATTGCTGCCAGAGCATACCCATACCGTTTCCCATACCGATTCCTGTCTTTAATACCATTATGACATAATACTACACAGAATGTTGTTTTATTTACTTAAATTAATTTCATGGTGTACGAGTATTCATGACAACGTAGAACAAAAAATGACACTATAGTGTTGAAATAATGAAATTCTCGAAATAGGAAGGAATGAATAGATCTAAGTCTCACTGTGAATGTACACATTAGGAAATGTACGTGCCGAAGGCATTGAAGGTTATGATTGCATCAGAACTGGCATCTCTGAACCGAATTTGATTTTGAAATACATAGTATATAAAGGTAAGTTGCCTCAATTACTTGAGCTGATACATAAAACTGTTGAAATGGGTTCTGGAAAGCAGGCCGTTTTGACGGCGCTCCTGCTGATATTCAGGGTGAGTGAGAAAACTTGGAGTTAGACCCCTTGTGCATAAGACTGTCCAGGTAGCTACTAAACCTATATCAGATGTTCCTCCGCAAAGCAACAGTGTTTTAAATAACAGTGCTAATTTCTGTGCAAAGGAGACGCTAACGAAATTACTGGTCACTAAAGACTTACTAATTATTGTCTTAGGGGTGACAGGAGTGTCGTTAACCATCAAGAAAACGTCCTGCTCGTCTCGTACTAAGTAGCATTATAAACTTACGTTTATAAGTTAAAAATCGTATGATTGTTAACTTTTTGAAGATAAATGTCTTTATTTCTTATATTTTTTATTTTTCTACAGCCTTGCACGGTGTTCGGTCAAATAGCGCAGTACTACGGCCAGTCATGTGGTGCCCAGCCAATCGACATGAACGAACCGATTATGCAATCCCCATCACAGTTAGTCATCCCGGCTATTATCAAGTCGATCCTACAGCCTCCAGACTCCGCACCCAACTACAACAATTACCCCACTCCTCCCTTCTTCCCCGGGTTCCCTGGAGCTATGCCACCGATTGTTCTCGATTCAAACAAAGATGACAACCAATTGTGCCACCTTCTCTATTTTCTCATTTTTGCCATGAAGAATAGGAGATGCGGAGGTGGATTCGGTGGCGGATACGGTGGTGGATGTGGAGGTGGATGCAGTGGCGGATGTGGAGGTGGCTGTGGTGGTTGTGGTGGTTGCAACTGCGGTTGTGGTGGCGGCTGTGGTTTTTGTGGCAACGGCGGTTGTGGTGGCGGCTGTGGTTTTTGTGGCAACGGCGGTTTTGGTGGCGGCGGTTTTGGAAATAGGGGTTGCGGTTGTACCTTTATGCCTTACCCGATTCCCGTCCCCATTAGTGGCCCTTACGGTCCCGGTTTTCCTATGTTTGGAAGTGTTTACGGTAACTCTGGGATGAGTGGGGACGAGGGCTCGAACGAAATAATTCTAAGTATTAGAACTGAACCAAATTCGACGAGTAATTGATATTGTTGTTACAATAGGCGTTTTATCGTTATCGACAAACGTAAAAATAATGTAGTCATGTAATCTCAAATAATTTGAAGTTAGATTTGGGTAACCATGCTAGTATTAAAGATGCGCGACTTCGAATTTGAGAATTCGAATAATAATCGACTTTAATATTAGTAATATACTCGTACTAATATTCATAGTCGAATAACCACTACTAATTAGTAATTACTAACGGCCTAATTACTAACTAGATTGTTCACGAGTCAGTCGACAGTTTTTGGAATGAAATATGAATTAATAATGTCAGAGTGCCTATCAAATCACACCATTCAATCCGCCGAATAATGAACGAATAATCAAAGTCGTGCAAGTACCAAATTAGTTACCTACTAACTTCGTAAATCATTCGAATAAGTCGAATGATTTTTATATTCGAATAATTCGAATGAAATCATTCATAGTCGCGCATCTTTAGCTAGTAATATCAGTGTCGTAATTCTTATTATATATTGTATGCCTTATATAGAATGTAATATAAACAGTATTTCTTTACTATGTCTCGGCATATGAAACTTAATTCAAGAAATGCAAGATGGTGAGAATAAAGAAAGTGATACTTCAAATAAGTTTGTTTTGAGTAAGGCTTTAATTTCTCGGGTTGACTG
Source organism: Furcula furcula (assembly GCA_911728495.1). Taxonomy (NCBI): domain Eukaryota; kingdom Metazoa; phylum Arthropoda; class Insecta; order Lepidoptera; family Notodontidae; genus Furcula; species Furcula furcula. The sequence goes on from OU452243.1 coordinate 22,928,307, forward strand.
GGTCCAGTTACCTTCTATGATGTTCGATGGCGTTCTAATACCTTACAGTGATGTAGTTAAAAATTTAGGCGTTTTAATAGACCAAACGATGTCGTGGGCTCCACAAGTTGCAGAAATTAGCAGGAAGGTGTTTGCAGTTGCAGGATCGCTTAGGCGATTACGTAACTTTTTACCAATTGAGTCCAAAATTGCACTCGCACAGTGCTTACTTTTACCTCACCTTGATTACGCCGACGTCAGCTATTCAGATCTTACAGAAGAGCTATTAAATAAACTTGAGCGTCTTCAAAACTTTTGTTCGATCCGGTTCATATTTGGTTTGCGCAAGTATGACCATATCTCTATCAGGCTCAAGTGGTGGTGCTTTCGTATCAGGCTCAAGTGGCTTCCTGTCCACCTTCGCCGGAATGCTCATGTCCTTTCACATCTATACACTATTCTCCACACCACAGTATTTGAAAGAGAGATTTAATTTATTTACCTCTGGACATCACACTATTCGCATCTCTTCTGAACTGTGTCTTCTTACTCCTTCCCATACATCTCACACTTACACTAAGTCCTTCACAGTCCATGCTGGTCGTCTCTGGAATGCTTTGCCGCAAAATATAAGAAGAGCTCAGAGTTTAAATGTCTTCAAATCTCAGGTTACTTCTCACTCTCTTTCCTTGCAGTAAACTTCTCCTATTTCTGTTTATTTATCATCATAATACGTGTATTATGTATATTTATCATTTCTATATTATGTTATAGATATATACATATATGTATGGTTATATATGGTATTGTTATATATATATAACGGGTGTAAGGGACATCGTACCGAAAAAAAATTTATAAGATGTCAAATAATTTCCGTTACAACATTACAGAAACCATTTATATGGAAAATGCCAAATGACTGACTTATTAATTTTCGAGCATGTAATGAATATATGCGGAATAATATTTATTTCTCAAATTACATTGCTAATTTTCTAAAATAATAATAGTTAATTGCCTATTAATTAATTGCCTATGTACGGTTTTAGTGCATAAAGAATAAATAAATAAATAATTATATAAATTTTCCACAAATAAGTAATTTATTGTTTTTAAATTAAAATTATGCTTCATTATTATACCAATAATGATATTATACTAATTTTATTTAAAAAAAGTGGATTTTGTTTTTGGAAATTCATGAAAAAGCCGATGAAAAATTTAAACACTAGAGTGTTCAGAATCATGTACTAGATCCCTGGTATCGGTTTTCGGTACGATGTCCCTTACACCCTGTATATATGTACTGAATATGTATGACACACCTACCCTTCCATATTCTGTCCTGTACCCCAAGGTTGTCTGGAAGAGATCGCTTTAGCAACTCACAATTTTACTTTTCCTTTTTAAGCTGTATCTTCTCTTTTGGTGTGCAATAAAGTATGTGTATTAAGGCAAAGCCATGCAATATCAATTATACGATAATGAAAGAAAAAAATTATGTTTTTATTCAAGAGTGTGAACAATCCCAAAAACTACAATTTTTTTCAGGTGCATCTTATCAGATGCCGATAGTATACATCTTATCCTTATTACCAACTAGCAGTCCCCCGCGACTTCGTTCGCGCAAAATATCGACCACATTCCTAAGAATTGGACTAATACCTACTGATAGTGTCCTGACAAAAGAAATTCAACCCGATAACATTTTGCACGACTAGGGAATCAAAATCAGGTCCAAGCGAGCAATGGTCGCGCACATCGTTACGAAGGTAGTCCAAATAAAAATGTAAAATTTAATGATTCATCAACGCACATGCCAAACCGCTGGACATAGAATGCTGAAATTTGGACAGTAGATTCTTCTTAAGATGTAAGCATCCACTAAGAAAACACCGCTCCTTAAGAGTTAAATGGGGTTGTAATATAATAGCGGGCGTAGCCGCATGGCATTGCTAGTTAAATATAAAATATTTTCCCATGAACTTTTAAATGACAATATTGGGAGGAAACTTGAGGTCAAATAGTAAAAATAAAATAAACGTACTTAGTTGTCTTTTTAAAGCATCCAAGAAGTGTTCTTGGATGCTTTAAAATGCCGAATGACACCATAACCCACTCAGTGTGTTTTTAAGTTTCCATACCTAAAGGTAAAAAAGGAAGGAAAAGGCTTTGGCGTTGTTGTACTTTGTCTGTCTGTCACATCTATATATTTCAGGAACCACTGGCGATCGGTTTGATATTAGGAACAGTTTTAGATCTTACTTGTTGGATAAGAATACTTATCGCAAATTAAAAATATATTTTATTTCTTTTACTTTCTTTTTAATGGGGGCCGGTGTCAAAACTTCAAAGAGGCTACTATATCAAGTGGGATCATAAGAAAAGGCTTCATTTGAAAATTTCAAAACAGTTTTTTTTTGTTTATGTCTCGTGTTTTTTTGGCTTATAACCAAAAATGTCACAAAAAAATACCGTTCCCCCTTATCTCCGAAGTTTGCGAAGGGAAAAATCTGAAACTAATATAGGTAATAGAAGTATATCTATATTTTAAAGAAAAAATAAAACGAAGTTCTAACGAGTGTTTCTAATTAGTGCCTACAGTTTTTTAGTAAATCCTAAAAAAACCTCGAGAAACAAACTTAATTTTGCGGTTGGGTTTTTAGCTATTTGAGGTATTAGAGGAATAGAACAATAATATTAATATGTGCAAAGAAGATATAGAACCCTCGGTCCGACTCGCACTTTACCGTTTTTTTTTTAGTTTTTTTTTTGGTTCGATTCTGTACCTAGCTTCAACGTCATAAACTAAATTAGATAGATAGATAGATAGATAGACAATTCTTTATTGCGCACAAACAAACAGATACAAAAAGAATAAGACACAAATTAATTAATTAATTAGTGTTGGTTAAACTCTTTTAAAGAGTTAATTCATATTTTTTATTTCAACTTAGTAATTAAATGTTTATTTAAAGTGATAAAGTATACAATAATAATATGTAATTAATCCTACTTACTAAAAGAAAAAAGAAATATATATATAGAAAATAATAATAATATTTACAATGTAAAAGTTTGTGCCAAACCACCGTCGCTTGGCAAGGTGTCAAGAAGGCTGGCAGCATTGCCCCGCTGGATGGTAATACCTATTCTTTGTGCCAGATATGAGCTAGCCCTCTGGTCTCCTGTTGCCTCTATCAGCCTTCTGGTTATATATTTGTATAAAAGATGTGCAGAAGAACCCCACGGGCCCAATATCGAGACTCCAAAAGGCTCGAACATGGAACCTCTATCGAGGTTAATGTACTATTTGCGCCGCTTGAGACATTCAGCGGTGGACGCGGCTGCTCCAGCCTTGACCGCAGATTCTGAAAGATGTGACGATGCCAAAGTATCGACGCAAGTTGCGTCCCATACTAACGGCCGTCCCATCTTCCAAGGAATGAGGGTCATTCCGTCCGGCCTCTTGCCATCGCTACGAAACAGGCCACATGGCTCTAAAACAGAAGAAAAAATCTAATACTAATAACGAAAGACAGGTGCTTACATCGATATAATATATAAACTAGATTTGGTGTCACGGTTCAAAAAGTGGTAGCGAGAAATAGCGCACTACGAGTATTTCTTTACAAGCCACATCCTGACAAATATATTTTTGCCGATAGGAGTGTCGCTACTGTCTATATGAAACTGTCAAACTACAAGTAATCATCAGTTATGCATTAGTTCATGGTATGGTATCTTAGAAGAAATGGCAAAAGCTACCAGTAGCATCCTCTTGCGGGGTGATTTGCAACTTTTCTCTGTTCGGAATGAAACTGAGATAGTAGATCAGTATTTTGCATCTGACGTCATATGACTTACAGCGGTAGCGGTAAATAGGTTGGAATCAAATTAATACGAAGTCTAGGGGGCGCGGGTTCGAACCCCTACCCATGGGTGGGGCTGTGGATGGGGTTCGAAATCATTTTTCTTTTTTTATTTCATTCCTTAATGCATATACGTGTATTTATTGACGTCCGCGTACTTATACTGCGAATACTACAAAGTTTTAGCTATTTTTTTTATTAAAAATTCTCGAGGCTATTAAAGTTTCAAATCACACCGCTGGAGGCGCTGGTGTTAGGGGGCGCGTTTTGACGTGGGAGTTACCTATCTATTTCTAAGTAATATACTCTTATCTACGCATTAGTTTGCAGTTAGTCATTGTCAGTTATGCGTTGTTTCGGTTAAATTAAATAGAACAACAATAGGAAGTTCAAAGAGTCCTTAGTATTCTTAAGAGGCGAGCATCCCAATTCATAACATCACTTTTCAGGACTAGCCCACAGGATAAATAGTCTAGATAAAAGTCCAAGCTGCCCTTAGGCCTTTGAATTGGCTTATCAACTGCTGCTAGATAACAACAACCGGGAACGGCTTTTTACGTACCCTCCTAACCACGGAAACGCCAAGTATAAATGGCACTTAACGGTCACCCATCTAAGGACTCCTAACGTGTCTTAACCATTTAATCGTTTAGCAAACAGGGATTAGAACTGGCTTCGAAGATGTCAATTTAACTGTAAGCGTAAGATTCTCGAATCAACAAGTCGTAGGGACATACTGAAGGCTCCATGTCGAGTTATATCGAGTTGGCTTGGGTGGCTCAAGCTCTTCGGAGTCGCTGGACGTTCGGGGTGAGGGCCCTTTGAACGTCCATTGAGTACGGCGGCAACTCCGAGGAGGACGGCGGCAGGGTTGCGACCCCCGCCCCCGTGAGCACCTTGTCAGGTTCCCGGGGGGCTACAATGCGCCCCCCGGCGGCGGCCTCAAAGGCAAGGCATTGAGGGGCCCCTGGTGCAGATCCCACCGGAGAGCCCTGGGGTCCTCCCTCTCATGTGCCGATGCGACAGCCGCGGAGGTTTTAGTGGGTAAGAATCCCACATACCCCGGTCGAGCCCCACTACTCCCGGGGATCTTTGGAAGATTTCCCCCGCGTCAAAAAAAAAAAAGCAAAACGCAGCCATACTCAACCTGCGGCCCGCTACATTTTTCTATGCGGCCCGAAGTCTAGTACAGTATTTTTAGATTAACTGTAGTATTTTATTGATAAGTGTACAAAAGTAATGAAAAAAATGTCGTTCGAATAAGGTTCGAATGAATAAGGCTCATTTCACACCAAGACGGCAGCGGCCGGCAGCGCACTTTCTGTGTGAAATAAATGCTATATTTCTAATAATATGTGATTTAATGTAATTTAATATACTTAGGGTAGTTATAATTAAACATACAATAATTTAGGCTAGACTATTGCGGCCCGCAGGGTAAAGCAGAAGCGACTATGTGGCCCAGGGGTAAAAAAGGTTGAGTATGGCTGGTCTAGGGGTTAGACACCCTGGCCGCTACCCGATGGGTCGTGGGTACGATCCCCACCAAGCGTCTGGGTATTATATCTAAACAAGTATGTGTGTCAGTTGTCTGGTTTCCATAGTACAGGCTCTGCCTAGTTTGGGATCAGATCAGATGACCGTGTGTGGATTGGCCCAGGATATTATTATATTATTATCTTACTTTACAGACAATCAGGTGATCGACCTGTATTGTCCTAGGCACTGAGAGACAACTACACAAATATCAAACCCACGACTCCCCGCGGGATCAAACCCACTACTCTAGAGAGCCACTATATTAGTGGACCTGATAACAGGTTAGTGAGGATGCGAGGGAACAGAGACCTTCTAAAACGATACCGGACCAATGGTCTAGTTGTTATTACCCTGGCTGGCCGCTAACTAACAGGTCGTGGTTTGTATCCATCCATGCATCAACATCATTATCAGAAGGCAAAAGACCTCCCCCTTAGAAGGTAGAGGCTTCCCCCCACGCTTGGCAGGCGTCTTTTATTTATTTTATTTTATTAATTTTAAAGAGACTTACAGACTAATAACAGGTGTATGGTTACTAAAATTAAATTACATACCTAAATTGCTACTAACAAGTCCCTACAGATTGTTATAATGATGTGCGATATACACTATAACCAGTGTTGTACTACTATTTAACATTATTAAATATTTAAATATCCTCTTTTGCTAATAATCGTCTTGCTGTATTTACATTAGTGCAAAATAAGTCGATATTTAGCTTTCGATGTAAATTATTAAAGTTACGTGCAGTTGTAAGTAAGAAGGCATTACGTCTGTATTTAGTTCTAATAAAAGGTACATGTAGCAATGGCCTGTGTCGAAAACCAATTTGGTTAGTGCAAATTGATAGTTTTCCAAGTAGTTCAGGGCAGTTGATAGTGTCATTTGCAATTTCAGCAAAAAACAAATATCATTGATATAACGTCTACGCTCGAGCGGAAGGAAATTATATTTTTTACAGCGTTGAATGTAATTTTCTGAGAACTGTTGAGCCTTATAATCCAAATATCTTAAAAATTTCTTTTGGATACCCTCAATACGTGACTTATGTATAGATCTCATATTGTGGGTTCCAAACTCGTGATGCATATTCTAAGTGGCTTCGCACAAATGAGCAATATAGGATTTTAACCGGTGGTAAGCGATTTTTAGTTTGATGCCTGCTATAGAATATGGATTTAGTTAAGATTGAAGTTAAATAGGGCAGACCACATCGCTCGAAGAACCGATAACCGATGGGGAAGGAAGGTTCGCGAGTGGCAACCACGATCCCGAAGACGGCAGCGTAGGCGGGCCTCCCACTAGGTGGACAGACGAGTGTGCGCGTCGCAGGTAACCGGTGGATGTAAATAGCCAATTGTCGTTCATTGTGGCGTTGTAAGGGGGAGGCCTATGTTCAGCAGTGGAGTCGTCTGGCTGATGATGAAGTTAAATACTTAAAACCGTATGAAGGGGTAATTGAGTACCAAACCGGGTGCAAAATTTGAATCCCTGGTGTAAGCGAATTATAACAATAAACCATTCAGTATTTCATTTATAAGATGAGTTTACCTAACAGGTTTTGCCTGGTTTGGGAGCAGATCACAGTGTGTGGATTGTCCCAGGATATTATACATTATATTAATTAATTTTAAAAAAAGCGTAGGGTCATCATCATCAGCAACCGTCCATTGATAAACAAAGGCCTCCCCCTTAGAAGGGAGGGGAGCCATAATCCCCACGCTTGGCAGGCGTCTTGGGGTTCGCAGTCTAGATGGTAGGCAATCCAATAGAAAGACGCTATTGCTCGTCTTCGTGTTTTCCCTTACGCACACCCAACGGGAAAAGCTGGGATGGGTGCTATTCTTAGCCAGACTCCTCACGGGTCACCAATCGAAGGGTTCCTTTCGGTTGGTTACCTGGTCAATTAGGACATAAGAAAGTTCTTCAGATCAATTTTCATGTGATTAGTACCGCGAAGTCGGAAAAAAAATAAAAAGAAATAAGCCCGGATTTATTTCTTTATATTCGGTCCCGACGCAAATATCGAGGAAGTTGCATATTTAGTGGTTTATCAACAAGGAAATGCACATCAGTTGTTTTTATTAATGTTTAATCTATGTCCTACGTGCTTCAAGTGGCATATATTTGTAAAATAGGACAGCATTGCTCAATCGTGTGTTTTGATAAAAACCCTTGAGAAGTATAAAAGCTGTTATGTACCGGAAACAGCGAATCAAAATTAAACATGGCTTCCGCGAAAACCGCCGTCTTCGGAGCGCTGCTGTTTCTCTTGAACGTAAGTTGCATTACTTAAATAATTATGTTTCTTTTACTCAATATACCCCGTGGGGTGTTCGGGTAAGAACAGCTCCCACCAATCTCCTCCCGTTGGGTGTCCGTAAAAGGCGACTATGGGAAAACAAGAAGAAGGGCAGCAGCGTTCTTCTGATGTCCTACCACCTATACTGCGTTCCGGCAGCCCCTCCCTTCAAAGGGGGAGGCCTTTGTTCAGCAGTGGAGGTTTTTTTTTTTTTGGGGAATGATAGACACTGTTGGCCGCAGATGGCCATTACAGCTTCACCGGACAATAGGAGGCGAACGCTTAAAGCGCTCTAGCCTTTACGGCAGAAGTAGCGACGAGCACAAGGGCACCTCAGGGAGGCACGGTCTCGGCAGTGGACGTTTCGGCTGCTGATGATTATGATCAGACGGGAAAACTGTGCTGGCAAACTATTTCAGTCCTTAGCTTCACATATTATAAATGACGAAGCATATCGCTTATTCCGGACTGAACGAAAATTCTCAATGTAAGGGTGCGCAGTTGCCATGCGTCTAGTCGTCCGATGATAGAAAGGGGTACGTGGAATCAAATTATATCATGAAATATGTGGAATAAAAATAAATTGACTGCATAGTGCGATCGCGAGGTCTTGGTTAGATTACCATGTTTGGCCAGTAACACTGAGTATTTTTCTACGAGGAAATTGTTTCTCGCTCATATTACAAGAGCAGTTGCCAGTAAATCGTGAGTATACTATTCACTTCTGCCGACTTCTTCGGGAAAAGGCGAGATTTGTTGAGCATCATCATTGCCGGAAGACGGCCACTGCTGAACTTTTTTTTTTTTGGGAATGATAGTCGCTGTTGGCCGCCGATGGCCATTAGAGCTTCACCGGACAATAGGAGGCGAGCGCTTAAAGCACTCTAGCCTTAACGGCAGAAGTAGCGACGAGCTCAAGGGCACCTCAGGGAGGCACGGCCTCGGCTTGGGCTGTCGCTTGAGAGAGGGCTGAGTTTACCACCGGTTCACAACGCGCCCCCACTGAGCCTTTTCAGTTTCACCGTCAAGAAACTCAGTGGGGTGATGCACGTCATTGAGGTCGCATGCGTACAACCCTTCGGCCTCGCCGGCGAGACCGGTGTCTGATAAGACCGGTGTCTGATATTCCACTGTTGAACACAGACCTTCCCCTTAAATGGGAAGTGTTGCCATAACCCCCACGCTTAGCAGACGTCTTGGAGATCACCGTATAGGTGGTAATCCACTAGAAAGACGCTGCTGCCCGTCTTTTAGATTTCCCTTAGTCACCTCTTACGAAATCCAATGGGACGAGGTGCTATTGTTATCCGGGGACCGCACGGAATTTATTGCTAAATATTATGCAGAATAGAAAAACTGAAATATGTGCCATTCTTGAGTTCAGAAGCCAAGACCTTATAAATTCGTCACATCCATTCGTCCAGCGGATCATATGAATATCATACGGTATGTTAGTAAGCGGGGGCTAAAAGACCTCGCGTTTTATAATTGTTTGTATAGACGGGCCTGTTGGTCTAGTGGTTAGTGACCCTGTCTGCTACCCAACAGGTCGTGGGTTCGATTCCCACCAGGTGTCTGGGTGTATTATCTATATAAGTATGTATTTACAAAAAAAAAGTAAGTATATATGTATTAGTACCTGTTGTCTGGTTTCCATAGTACAGGCTCTGCCTAGTTTGGGATCAGATGACCGTGTGTGGATGGTCCCAGGATATTATTGTTATTCTATGGAAAAAATCTCCTTCTCCCAAAAAGATTCTCCTCCTGACAATAAAAACTCATCATTATTTATATTTTCAGTTGCACTGGGCCCACTGCCAGTACTACGGCTACCCAGGCTACGGTGGCTCTTTCTACCCAGGGTATTATGGGGGCGGAGATTCCGGTAGCGACATGGACACGATCTTACCAATCTTACTATTGACCTTGTTAAATAGAGGTGGAGGTGGAGGAGGATGTGGAGGAGGATGTGGAGGCTACGGCGGTTACGGCGGATGCGGGGGTGGATGCAGGGGAGGTTGCGGTGGTTGCGGTGGATGCGGTGGATGCGGTGGATGTGGGGGCTGTGGTGGCTGTGGCTGTTGAAAATGTACACACTATACATAAAGAAAAAATACAAAAACTTTTCGATTGAAATAAAACTACTTTTACGGAATATATATATTTATATTACGTTTTACTTTCCCGACGTTTCGAATGCGTTTTGAATGTTTAGTATTCGCGTAAGTAATTAAAAGACAACACGTCTCAAAATACTACTCGTCATTTTACAAATACGACTTTTATTATAAGTACTACACATGGGGTTTTAGGACTAGTTTATATAGTTAACAAAATCGACCAAACCCTTAGTTTTCTCCATACATTTCACACCAGCAACTCAAACCCTCATTAAAAAAAAATCGAATGTAATATAGTAACCAAAACAGGAACAAAATTTAATTAAAATATGTAAGTAATTAAGTACCTTCTTACAAAATCATTATCTATATTTTTTTGAAATGATAAGATCCCCGTGATAACAGCCGTCCTGTCAAAACGCATTATACGAATAATTGATATGTATCGACTTATATTACACAATATTTATGTAAAAAAGTTGCATGCACTTGATAAATACGCAAATCGCATTGTTCAAACGTCAATCTTATATAGTTGTCTGGTTTAATGAGGAATACATTCTTTTTGTGAAGAAATTTTATAATGAATTTTCGTGTTTTTGTGGTGTTATTCTTTTTTAAAGTGAGTATGTTCAGGCATGTATAAGTTTTGAGGCACTTTTAATTTAATATAATATTGTTTATCTAATTTTGTATCTATTTTCAGAGCGTCAACAGCTACAAATCAGACAAAAATCTACACAGTATTTCAAATGTAAAGTCCGAGAAAAAGGTGAACGTGACACCTGCAAGGTACCTCATAGCAAATAAGGTTATCAACTCCGACAACGTGCATCAAAATGAACAAATGGATTATTTTCCAGAGGTAGAATATCCAACAACTATATTAGATTCATCTAAACCATTTTACATAAGCAGCAGTCCGTTTCCTCAGGACGTTAAATCATCATTTGCTTCACTGTCTCGTAAAAAAACAAAATCATCAAATTCGGAATATTCTATACCCAACAGTGAAAAACAAAAAGACAACAAAGATGATTTCACATCAGATCTCTCAAAACAAGTAAATTCTGACACGTGTGTTGTTTCAAATAATAATACAATTGATAAAGTCACGATTGAGTCACCTATCACAGATTTATTGATATTCGACTTCGAAGATGATGATGATCTGTTCGTAAATTGGACGTCCTCAGAACAATTAGCTAAACCACATACTTTAGATTACGATTTGGATTTTCCTGACTTAGACGAAGTTGTGACAAATTTTGATGAAATTGGCTCCGTAAATGATACGCAAAACTGCAAAGGTAGTGACAATTTAACCCAAAACAACACATTAGAGAACAATGAGTTTCTATATAAATTGAATGAAAATAGTTTTTCTGTGGAAACTATTTCAGAAGAAAAGCTATCTTACTTGTTACCAGACGAAATCACCTCTGACGAAGGCTAATCAAATTCACGAGGTGACAATGTTATCAACTGATATTGTTAAATAACTTTAACAAATTAAGGTTTAATGTTGTATAAATAGATAAATTATTATTATTATAAGTATTATTTATTGTATTTTGAATATAGGAAATTGAAAATATTTGATTTAATTTTTATTTCTTAAAACCCTTAAGCTCTTTAATATAAATCATGGAATTTATTAATATTATACTTAGTTAAGAATAGCAGCTATCGTATATGTGTGTAACTTGCATGCATAAGTGTGGTTTATACTGTTTTAGTTAATTACGCTTAAAAGTAGAAGTTTTGGCGTCTCAGAAGACCAATTACATTAATTTATAAAAAAAAATTGTTACCTCTTCCCATTCGTTTGTAGTAAACCGCTGGACATTTAATTACCTGGAAACAAACAAAAAATGTTTTAAAATGAATAATGTTAACCACATAATAATGTTCTATGATTTAAAATAAACTAGACGCACAACAAACGATAAAATACCAACATTCATATAAATTAACTTTTCTTAATCGGTTTCGTGGTTTTAAAAACAAGCTGTTTCCCGCTGCACCACGAACTTATAAAGGACAAGAAGTATAATTATTATTTTATTGACGAAAGCGGCAACATCACAGGATTTCTTAGTTCACGATAATAATATCCCTCTTCCTATGCCTGCAGGTCCTTCATTACTGAGGAATGTTACAACACTGTGCACGCTCTGTATGATCTACATGCTACATGTCATCATCATCAGCAGCCGAAGGACGTCCACTGCTGAACAAAGGCCTAACCCTTAGAAGGGAGGGGTTGCCATAATGCCCACGCTTAGCAGGCGGCTTGGGGATCGCAGTATAGGTGGTAGGTAATCCAATAGAAAGACGCTGCTGCCCGTCTTGTTTTCCCTTAGTCGCCTCTTACGAACACCCATTCTTACCCGGACACCCCACGGGAATCTACATGTAGCTACCTACTATTATCTTCTACTATCTGCTTCCACTTAGCTCGATCTTCTACCAGATGGATAGCTGCGCTGACAGATCGCTCCAGTTCAACAATAAAACAAAGATCAACAATTCGGAGTTCGCCTGTTGTTAATACATACATAACATACATAAAATCACGCCTTTTTCCCGTAGGGGTAGGCAGAGCCCAAGGGCCGCTTTTCGCCTCCGTGAGAAACGAGACGTGATGGGTGGCGGAACCACATCGCCGCCATTTTGGTTAATTAAATTATTTGACCATTGCGCTCTCACGAATAAGGAGGGAAAGGGAAGGATAGGTGTTGTGAAAAGGAAGATTGGCCATTTAGAGTGGGAAATAGGAAAAGTAGGATATTACCGCCCAGGAGGGCAAGGAATGGGACAGTAATAGCTAGGGAAGCCGGGGTCGCATACCCATACTATACCACAACTACCGGACAGGTAAGTTGGGATGAGTATCCCATGCTCGCCATCGAAAAGTCTCTGCTTGTGGCGGCTTTGTGTGGCGGGTCACCCCCTTCCCTCTAATATGGTTGAGGGGAGTGATGGCTGCTGCTCAAGTCAACTCGTGCGCGGGTGCTGCTTGGGGGGACTGGTCCGGCCGCTGTCCTTTTATCCTTTTTTTATTTTATTTTTTTTCTTTTGTAGTCTAGCAGCAAAATTGATTATTACTTTATTTACGTTCTGAAGGCAATTCACTTGAGCTTGTAAATTATTCTTGGTGTGTATCTAACTTAGACGACTTGTGACAAAAGTTGGTAATATGTTAAAGTGCTTTGTGTCTTGCCTGACGAGGCACTGCTTAACAGCAGAAGGTAAATGTTTAACGTGTGCCACTGTGATTTTGGATCGGTCATGCTCGCCATCGAAAAGTCTTTGCTTGTGGCGGCTTCATGTGGCGGGTCACCCCCTTCCCTCCAATATGGTTGAGGGGAGTGATGGCTGCTGCTCGAGTCAACTCGTGCGCGGGTGCTGCTTGGGGGGACTGGTCCGACTACTATCCATTTGGCATTTTAATTTGTTGTATTTTCGTCGAATTTTTTATTTTATTTGATATTTTGAACGGCAGGACACACTGTCGCTGGTGCTGATCTAATTGTAAAAAGACAAACTTTGTTTTAAAAAAAAAATGTGAAAAAATGACAAGCCCGCTGAGTTTCTTGCCGGATCTTCTCAGTTGAGGCCGCGTTGTGATCCGGTGGTAGCTTTTTAAAAAAAAAAATGACCGTTCAAAAGTGCTAGCGTTAAGCCTATTTGAAATAAAAATTTTGAATTTTGAATTTTTGAATTTTGAATGACTTAATCTGTTGTTAATCTTATACTTAAATACATACTTAACTTATATAATTGTTAATTGGAGGATGACCTTGGAAAGTCTTTTTGTCCATGGGATTTAATGTCGTATGTACATATTTTGTAGATATTATGTATGTGCTTGACTTCCTTTCATCTCGGTTAAAATAACTAATGTATTACGACATAAATTGTGATAAAATACATACGTAGAAAGAAATCACTTCGAATAAATGTAATCGACACATGATCTATCTCTCTAGATCGAAATCAAGTGATAATTTGTTCTTGGTATAAATAAAGAACTGGTGAGATTTTATCCATTTCCATGATGGGACTCCGGGAGAAAGTGGCATTACTTTTGTTAACACTTGTGTGTGTACAGGTAAGAAGTTTGCTTAGTTTAATTATAAGAAGAATTAGAATATTTTATTTCTGCTTATATCTCCATTATGGCAATACTCTGTCAGGAGAAATGATAAGGTTTGGACGAAAAATCAACACCCGCTAGACTTCCGAAAAACAACATAAACCTACTTGGGTTTAATTTGCCGTCAGCGAATGGCGAATTCTATTACTATTTATAAATCACACATAGTAGTGTGAATAGATGGCCCTGACAAACCGAGAATGAAGCTAGTGTCCCTTGTGCAAGAGACTGTCCAGGTAGGTACCAGGATAGCTGGGGAAAGCAGAAGTGTGTAAACATTGCTCTTTCCCGGTGTCAAGCACTGTTATAGCTCGTGAAAATGCGATGCTAAAGATGCTTTGCAGCCAATTTCTTAGGTGGCTAGAGGCAGCACAAAGCATAATATGTCTATGTCTTAACATTAGGCGAACCACTTGTTCGGATCGTCACAATCACAAAAGAAATAGAGCTGACGCCGCCGACGTGTTATACAGTTAATGAAATTCAATAATTTTGAGATACACCTACTTATAGTATTTACATGGCACACGATGTTAACCTTCTTGTATATATAAATTTTTTTGTGCTAAGAAGTATGTTTGGATAATTAAAATATAAATTAATATTTCAGTTAGCGTGTAGACATTGCATGCCAAGAAAATGTTCTTCGCATAATTATCTAAATAACTTAAGAAACGCAAAAACTAACCAATGTGCCACGCAGTCGGCACCACTGAAAGCAAACAGAAAACCAACAAAGTATACAAATACCAGAACTGCTAAAGCCACCCCGAACAAGGATGGAGAGACATACATGTTTAAAACTTATAATTTTCCCGAAACTGATTTCCCACTGGATCCTGATTTTCGAGGTCCTCATTATTATGGTATAAAAAATGAGTATCTGCCTGAGCCTACAGAATATAATAAGCATAATTCTCAAGCCGATGCATTACTGAGTAATTTGAGAAAAGAAAGGAAGATTAAAAGAAAACTTAACCAACATAGGAACTCAGGAAATTCAAAGGTTAAAAAAGAGACCAAACCCGATACTCAACCGTACTGCTTCAGTGACGCAGGAGCATTTCCTGAAGTTCAATATCCAATTAACGCGATGGAAACGTGGACACCAAATTACTGGAACCCGTTACCTTTTCAAGACAAAGAACAAACATTTGATGCATTTGATTTTACATTACTAAATATGAATGAAAATACCAAAGTAAGAACTTCTCGGACACAAACAAGCAAATACAAGAAAAATAATCCTCAAATAAGCAAAATTGAATTCGCAAAAACCAAACCCAATAAAACGATTCATTTTGGGATGAGTGGAAAAACTTCTAACACAACAGAATCTTCAATATGTGAAAATCTTTCGGAAAATACTACTGACACTGGTAAAGTATTAATAGAAACAATAAATTCTTCGAACACTACACTAACATCTAAGCAATTGACTGATATTTACGATACTTTAGATTCTGTTGAATTAATAAACTTTACAAACAAATTTTCTCCAGATAATTCACCATTGACCGATACTGGCACAAATTCGGCAAACGCTAGTTTATTAGAAATAAGTTGTTTAAATGTAAGCGAACCATATCAAATTCCCATACAGAGTATTGATATTTGCCCCGAGCTAAATAGTAATCCAAACAATTCCAACAGTACATACATCAATGCTACAACAAATCCTGGTGTGTTACAAGAAATGGATATACCAAAACCTCAATTAAATTATAATTTCGATATTCATAATAACGAAACTCAAAAGCTTTATAATGAAATTCATCTAGGTCATATGAACGGGAATTCCCTAAAACATTCATGTGAGGACACAGGTCCCTTGTTAATAAAATTTCCACTACCACTTGCTAAAACAATTCCTGACGAAAACATTTCTGAAAATCACAATCAAATTCTTCAGATATCAAAGAAAGACTCCACAAATCCTCCAGGATTTAATTTTGCTACTAATATAGCCTTGGATAGTAAAGAACTATCTAATAGCAATGAATCAACGTCACTTCTTGGTTTTTCTGATACTCTTACAAACTCATTATTACCTGGGAACACATCTTTGTCAGCAATACATGTAAATCGAAATTCAATTAACGCAAATACTATCGCAGATGAGCTAATTCCGATTACACCGACACCGCAAGAGTACCTAATTCATGGTTCTTCTTCTACTAATATACCACCTGAGGAAATACAACAACGAAAGTCTGAAACCATACCAAATATAGACTCAACAGTTATTGCAAACGACATATCTAATAAAAACGTAATAAAAACTCAGGTACCACCAATTCTTACCATATCATCAACACCAACAAATATAGAAGTAACAGTACATCACTATCATCACATACTAAATGATAACGGAGCATCTGTTTCGCAATCGACACCCAATCATGGTTCAATAAATACTTCTTCATCTATCCTAGACAATTCAATTAAATCTCAATTAATGCCAACGACAACCCTGACCAGTATATCTCATTGTAATGACACATTAGATGATTTGAAATTATTAAATTCAATACAGATGATACCGAATATAGAAAAAACTTGTACAGAACCATCAGAGGATCAATTATCACAATCACTAGTACAGAACATAGAAATTTCAGGCACCAATTATACTAACGAAAACTTACATATTACTCAACAACCAAATTCAAGAATTAGTTCTGATAATTTACTTTATGAGAATAGGTCAAATACGGAAACACACGAAATGATAAAACTAAATCCTACGTTTACTGACACGCAAAAATCTAATATTAATATGTTTTCAATTCCCACACCACAAAAAATAACTAGTTCCCGATTAGAACAGTCAACGGATATATATACAACATCTGTTCCACCTGCCACTTCTGTTATAAATCATAATACCTCACAAACTGACGAATTGCAACCAAGAATACAGGTGGTCCCTACCACTGACCAGAACGTATCTTGCTTAGATCCACTAATACTTACACAAACCGGCCTGCAAATTCATTCTCTCTTTAAAGACAATCTGGTAATACAACCAGGATATGTTATCCCATCACTAGTAGAAACTCCTTATTCTATTAGTCCAGAACATGACCTCAATATCCCATCAAATATATCATCAATGAATCATGTTTTTACGGAGGGTAGGAATGAATTGCAAAAATCAACAAAATCAAGTGTAGATTCACTGGACTTTGATGATTTTCTTTTATCTCAGCTATCAAATAGAGAAAATACATTTCCCGAAAGTAGATCGATAAAAAAACCTGACGTTATTTCTAAACCACAGGCCATCCAACCATTCTTTCACAAGTCTGACAGTGATTTATTAATATCTCCATTTGACACATTCGAAAATACTTCATCCTCAGAACTTGCCAGACGTAATGCACCTTCCAATATGCATCGTTTAGGCGAAATGGTAAAACAATTCAACTCTCCGTCTTGTCTTCTAACTGATGATAAACCAGGTACGAAAACAGAAGTAATTACGCCACAGGCCTTTTATGAAAGAGAAGAAAATCCTAAACATATTAGTTCTTTTAAATTTGAGAGTTTGGTCCCTGAATTTGCCTTAACCGATAACTTACAACAGTTTAATGATAACTTAGATAAAAATGACAAACGTTTTAATTCTTCACAATTAATTATTACAACTGATGACACAGCTAGTACTAACAATCTTTCATCATCGCGTATTTTTTTACCGTCTAAATTTTTATCTGACAAACTGTTATCACCTAATATGCAGGAGGAAAGCCATTGTGAACTGATTGACTCTCAACAATCTGTAACTCCAACTCATGATGAATTCAGGGTTGATACATTGCTTGAGACAACATCCTTTTATTCACTGTCAAATAGTTCAACTGATAATGTAACCAATCCTATCAATTATATAAAAGAAACAACAGTCGAACTCGTAGAATCTTCACAATCGGGAACTTCAAGGCTAGATTTTTTACTATATAACACTTCAACCGAAAGAATAATTATTGACAATAACCAAAATTATCACACTGCAGAAAATAATGATTTTTCACATTCTGTGACATCAAATAATAATACTTTTCACAATATAAGCTCCGCACTAGCTAAATTGTCTCGTTCGGCATCTAATATTACATTTACCGAGGATATTTACCATTTAAACAATGAATCAGCTGATAATTTCTCTTTGAATGATACAGTGCACAACTTTCTGACATTTGAAGAAATATCTAATACCTTTTCTGAAACTAACAACAATTCAATTTTTAACAATCTTACTTGTATAATTAATGATGAAGAAGTTTCTAAAGAAGTAATAGAAACAGTAGTAGACATGCCAGAAGCCGACGATCTTATTGATAGAATTGTAGTCTGTAACGCTAATAGTCACTTACCAGAATCCACTGATGAAATCCACTCTAAACTAACATTTTATAATAGCCCAATTCAATTATCACCTACAGAGAGTATTACAAAGATTTCTCCATCGACTACATATTCATCCGCAAAAGGCGAGAATACTTTACCCGATATCCCTGTTAATACAACACACGCAGACTTAATGTCCCAATTGATTATATCCATCGAAGACTTGCTGCTAACTAAGAAAAACGTTACTAACAGGTCTGTAGATGATTTGCAATTAAGTCCGTATAACATAACCTCTGTTACTCCCAACGAGCTTACAGACACGGAGGACCAGCCACACATAAACACGACATTCCATGGTGATTCCAATAATGACCTCATTCTGCCTAAGACTATACTAAAAACTGATGGTCAAATAACTTTTAACCCTGCTGGTACCTTCCCCGATAAGATAATCACCAAAGTTGAAACGGAGAATACATTATCTACAAATCACTTCGATATTCCTATTGAGGAATTTCCAGCTACGCAACGTAGCATTATCGCCAAGCCTACATTTCTCGATACTTCTGACGACAGTTTCGCTCTGCCTAAGTATGTGTTGAATATTGACATAACACCGACAGATTCTTCTACTGACACATTGCCTATTACAATACCCCTCACCGATTCATGTGATGACCTGTATCTTTTGGACGACATTATAATTGATCCATGTAAAGACGGTCTAGTTTCTTCTACTGATTCTTCTTCTGACATATTGCCTATTACAATACCCCTCACCGATTCATGTGATGACCTGTATCTTTTGGACGACATTATAATTGATCCATGTAAAGACGGTCTAGTTTCTTCTACTGATTGTTCTTCTGACACATTGCCTATTACAATACCCCTCACCGATTCATGTGATGACCTGTATCTTTTGGACGACATTAAAATTGATCCATATAAAGACGGTCTAGTTTTTCCTGCAGACGATTTTTTTAATGACGTCTCCAATCCGGATCTGTCATTGAGTACATCCCCTGATATTACTGAGAATATTTTTACGCAAATACAATATGATGACAAACTCCTGCCTTACGCAACTCCTGAAAATTAGTCACATAAGGGAATATTATAAGAAATGATATTTTATATCTTTCATATAAAGGTATTAATAGTGATGATGACAATAGTGAAAATGTGATTTCAGATTTTATAACCAGACCAGTAGGTCAACTCAATTAATGAATATTATTAGTAGGGACTGGATTTATATGTATTTAAAATTCCAAAATATGTACATATAATATGGACTTAAAAAACGATAATAATGTACTAAAACAGCTGACTCGCTCGCCCACTGAGCTGTAACAGCTCAGTGGGCGAGCGCTTGCCTTGGAAATAAGGTGCGCAGGTTCGATCCCCGGCTTGCACCTCTGATTTCTTTAATGAATCATGTGCGAATCGTCTTTGTGCGATTGTTACTAGCTTTCGGTGAAGGAAAACATCGTGAGGAAACCTGCATGTCTAAGAAAGCCTAACTAGCTTTTGAATGACGTGTGAACCCGCACTTGGCCAGCGTGGTGGACTATGGCCTAAGCCCCTTCATCTTGAAGGGAGGCCCGTGCCCAGCAGTGGGACATTAACAAGGGCTGGCATTATTATTAATGTACTAAAAAGCAAAAATATGGAAAATATGGACTTAAAAATAATCATAAGTTTCAGGTATATGGCAGTTCTTTTCAGAATTTGTGTTGTTGCAGTACACGGATCTCATGTTTTGTAACCCCCAATGCAAAAAAGGCATGTTTAAGTTTGTAGCATCTCTCTCTGTCTGTTTGTGGCATCGTAGCTTCCTAACGAATGGATGGATGAAAATTCAAGGTCGTTCTGTTTGGTCAAAATAAGGCTTGGTACTGGCAGAATAATATTTCAACATTGCAGTATGTGACTGGCCTCCTGTTGTAGCCTCAGTAGCGCAGTGGGAAACCGCTTGCTTTGCAAACCGAGGGGGTCGCGGGTTCGAATCTGACAGTGATTTTAATCACGACAGAGATTTTTTAAAGCTGTATTTATAAGGTGAATACGGGGAAAGTACAATAAATTCAGAGCCGATAGCTTACTGTAACGACCCGTGACTGCGATGTGACACATTCACAGAATAATAAATATTTAGCTCATACGCAAATTGTTCCTACCGTATGAACATTTTTTTTTGTGATTTACCTACTCTTACCGCAAGTACTTTGTTTCGTTTACATCTATTTGCTACCCTTTATATAGAAATGAATTCCTTTTGTAAAAATATGGACTTAAATTTGAAATATGTCAAAATATGGAAAATAAAAATTGCATTTTCTCATTCCAAATGTCATGATTCGTGAAGAAAACAGCATACTGAGCAAAAACTATTGATTTTAAAAATATGTATTTACATATAAATCCGGTCCCTAATTATTAGATTCAATTACTTTCAGTTAAGTAGATAGAGAGATATGAGCAAATTCGTTGTTAACTACTATCGCAGTCACGAACGGTTTTCATTAAAATAGTTTACGTAGGTACGACGCGACGTTACGTGCGCTTACTTTGCCCGCACGTATTTTGGGCCAACTCGTGCAAGCAATTATCGTCCTAAAGGTGATCAAGCATTCGTGACCGCGACCGTATATTTTTTCTGTCAATGTCTGACAGTTTATGTCACATATTATGTAAAATAGATTCCATAAAAAAATATTTAATTGTATTTATTTCTACTATTGTATAATAATAAGTTTAATTTTAAGATAGACTTTAGCTCCAGTGTATTGTAGTGTATTGTTGTAAAATATGAACATCGCCTCTGTAACATAATTTATTTTTATTTATTACTATAGTTTAAGAGAAATGTTTAATAAAAATATTAATTATTTAAGAGTTGTTGCATGAATTATTTGCATTTTTAACCGGCTTCAAAAAGAAGGTTCTCTATTCGACGCGTATGTATGTAATATTGATAAAAATGCGTAATATTAATATATGTTAGTCTATGTGGGCTTCTAAACAAATTTACCAAATTTTATGAGTGTATGTATGTATGTATGTATGTATGTATGTAGGTTTGGTTTGTTCTTTTTGCAATAGTTAGAGTATTTTTCAACTTAGGGTAGAGTACAAGTTTCATCAAAATCGGTCCAGTAGTTTAAGAGATATAAACTTTTTATGTTTTCAGTAAGTTACTGTAACGTAGCCGTTCGAGTTGCGTGATAGTGCTGGTACCTATCATGGTAAAATAAGTCACTAAAAAGTGTTAAATAAACTATTTAAAAAAAAAATTATAACCGACTTCAAAGTAAATTATCTAAAAAGCATAAAATAACGAAAATATATTGAAGTCGGTGTCAGCTGGCGATAGTGTTAGTTAACGTGATTAGCTAGCACCGACTTCAATATATTTTCGTTATTTTATGCATTTTAGATAATTTACTTTGAAGTCGGTTTTTATTTTTTTAATTTCTCTTCATAGTGGATAAGCGCTCTCATCTCATACCGATTCCAGTGAATTTCTTTTAGTCACTAAACAAGTAAAGCACTACAATTATACACAGGATTAATTTGTTTTTGACTAATTAAGAATAAGGAAGCCCTTTTATGTAAAACCAGGGCAGGTAGTAGTTAGTTTATTTATAATTCGCTACTTACTAGAAGTGCATCATGTTCTAAGCAGTTCCTAATTCCATTCTGTTAAGCTCCCCGAAGTAAAACGCTTACATAAAACGTTTTGTAGGGTTTCACATCGACTTAAGTTTAGCTATCGTAGGCATGTTGTTTACTCAACTTTCTACGATCCAATTTGTGTTACCTTACTTTACGTTTATTAATTAAACTTTTACTGCGTTTACTACATTTCAACCAGAGACATTTTACAAGTTCCTTGATAGTGGGTTGTTGTACCAAGATGTTTCCACCAAGAAATAATAAATTTATCTAAGGTTAGATATTACCTTAGATAAATTTATTATTTCTTGGAAATGGGCACCTTTAAATACATATAAAGGTGCCCATTGACGATACGTCCATCAATCCAAATGGCGTGGACGTCTTCCAAAATTGTTTCGTGAATGTGAAAAACGTTTGCCAATTTATTGGACGACGCGTCGTCCAGCTTTGGATTTCCAAACGGATTGAAATCCATGCATCCAATCCAAATGGACGTCGTCCGCGGCCGACTGTCAATGCGAAAAACGTGCGCCACGCCATTTGGAAGACGTCCGAATTGTCCGTGAATGAGCAAAACCGCGTCCATTTTTTTGATTTTTTTTTCTCAGTTTATGCTCTGGCGTTGACGGTACACATGTGCTGGATTATAAGAGCTCTGTGGCTGAGTCTATGAAACGTATAAATAAAATCCCCGGATTGCATTAATGTTATCGCAGGCTTTCTGGAATATGTATTTACAAATAAGCAGTGCCTCTGTACTATTATTTCCTATAATAATAATATTCTAGGACAATCTACACGGTCATCCGATCCCAAACTAGGCAGAGCCTGTACTGTGGAAACCAGACAACTGATACTAATACATATGTATGTATATACTTTTTTTGTAAATACATACATAAATAGATAAATAACACGCAGACACTTGGCCGGAATCGAACCCACGACCTATCGGGTAGCAGCCAGGGTGTCTAACCACTAGACCAACAGGCCCGTCGAAAAATTATGAAATGTTTACAAATAAATATTACGTTTGCTCGTGACTTTGTATTAGAAGTCAGCTGAAAAATAAAAATATAAATTGCATCCATGTTTATGGCAAGTGAAACATCCTGATTATCTATCACGCTGTTCATCGTGCATTTCTTTTTTCTTTGTGGATTGTTTAAAAGAAACTTTCTATAACCGTATTTAAGTTAGCGCCAGGACCTGGCGCTAATATAAATACGGTTAAAGAAAATATCCTTTAATCCATGTTCTCTAACGTTTTTCATATCATCATCATCATCATCATTAGCAGCCCTTAGACGTCCACTGCTGAACAAAGGCCTCCCCCTTAGAAGGGAGGGGTTGTCATAATCCCCACGCTTGGCAGGCGGCTTGGGGATCGCAGTATAGGTGGAAGATAAATCCAAAATAAAGACGCTGCTGCCCGTCTTCCTGTTCTCGCTTAGTCGCCTCTTACGACACCCAACGAGAGGAGATGGGAGGATACTATTCTTACCCGGCACCCCACGTGTTTTTCATATAGCGTGCAACATTCGAAGTGACTGTGCGTACGTCCAAATGGACGTACGTCTATGTGCGTATAATATGGAGTGCTTCCATTCGGAAGTATTCCATTTGGAAGCATTCCAAATGGACGTATCGTCAGTGGCTACCTTAACAAAGAGATTCAAGGTATATAAAGGGACCTTTGAAAGTAATTTCCATACAAACGTTGTTGCTCATTTTTCAACAGTGTCATCTAGCGAGAAGTAGACGATACAGTTAGGAATTAAGCCTAAATTCAGCTATTCCCCAACAGGGAGGATATGATTTAGTTACACAGGCCTTTGAGCCAGTGCGTTATTATCAGGGATGTTGACTAATGTCTTGGCTTAAAGGTCTTTGTAACCAAGTCATAAACTACAAAAAAAAGGAATATTATAGCTATGGACCAACAGAGAGCGGGTATTTAACAAAGAAAAACAATATAAACTTTTCTTGAAACATCTACTGATTCTAAATTATTAGTTTTAGAAATAGTAGTCAAATATACAAAATACTGAAGAAAATATATTATATTCTCCTTCAACCATCTTGCCGTAACGCGATTAGCAGCATGTATTAAGAATTACCTTTTTCGTCTTTATTACTGGGACTTGTACAGGACTAAGTGCCTTATTACCCGTGTAATATTTTTTTTAGGTAATCGCTTTGTTCGATAAGGCCTCTCTATATATATTGAATCTCTTTGTTATTAACCTTTTTATCTTATTTAAAACTTCGAATACCTACTTGTAGTCTACAGAGGGATCCATATAGCAGACGGAGCAGACATCCTTAATTTTAATTTAAATGCATAATATCACTAACTAGGTACATAAAGAATAATAGAACACCAGTTCCAAATTCAAATACTTGAATCGGAAACATAACTCAACAAATTGACAACACCCAAAAAAATCGTTATACAACGGAACCGGTTGGAGCGACAGTGAAGGCGACCTTGCGCGATTACATCATATTGACAGGCGCAGGCGGCGCCGCCGGTCGCGGTCCGCTGATCGGGCGCGCCAACCGCACCGCGCTACCAGACTTAACTCGAATTTTTATTTCCTTGTATACGTGTATCACTGCTATGCCTCCTCTTCGCCACCATTCGTAATACTTTTCCCGACAAATATTTTTAAATTTTTCTTGACGTAATTAAATTTCCATAATCTACGATGATGATGCCAGGTCGCTCGGCTTGGGATCTTAACATAAATGTAGATAAATCCTAAATAAAGCATTTCATTGCACCTCAAGATACTGCGTAGATTGGACTATCAATTATAAAATTAAAGATCTTAGGTAGGTATCCTGAGATAACTACGACGTACTGGACATCTACCACCTCACTTCCGTGGCCATGATTAAATTTGTATGACATTTGAAATGATTGATACAGTAGTCTATAAATAATAGTTGAAGTGATGTGGGTAACCATTAAAAGTAATAACGTAACCTAATCCAATTGAAGAGGCACAGAAAAAAGATTGAGAATTATCAGAAACAAGATTTACAAAAGAATTGCTAGTCTAGTAGTCTAGTCTGTGTAGAACAGGACTTCCCAAACAGGCATAGAGAGACCGCAGGGGGGCATGGAACGATTGACGGTTTCAAAAGAAAAATCCATAATCATAAATGCCAGTAACTAAACGCTAAAATTCGTGAATTGGGAGCTTCTTGGGTACAAATTAGGTGCAAATCTATATGAGTATAACAGGAAATGCAGGCGTGGAAATTTTAGCCATGGTCCAGGCACGATGTAAAATAGTTTGGGAAACCCTAGTATAGAATGTTATTATACTTCTATGTATTTTACTAACTTTGTTTTAGAAACGCCAAACTAGTAGAACTTTTGTAGCCAAATGAGAAATAAGGAATATCGACCTATTCCTAACAGCTTTATAAATAAACAAAAAGAAAGAAAACAGGAATTGACATTTTGTCAAACTCTAGAGCTTCGTAGGCAGGAAATTCGATCTACAGCCTGACAGCACCAGTAGGGAATCTTAGTGATATATTTAAAACATGAGCACCAGAAGCAACCTATTAACATACCCCTCAAGCGAGCGTACAATACCATCTATTGCACGCTCGCACCAAAACCAGAAAATCCATGTAATGTGCTGCGTGTTGAATACAGCCTTGAACATCTTAATATTCATGATGACACGGGCCCTTCGACTAGTACTAAAAAATAGGAATACCGACCGACCTACAAGTTCTCGAATATTTCCGTACGCACAAGAAGCGTTCAACCGATTATCCCAATGCGCAGCATCTAAATATAAGTTAAATTGAACCACTCGCGGCACATGACCTCCGCCGCCGGGTTCGCTCCATTAACCAATCTATTGTTATACGCGGATTGTCGTTCGATTGTTGTTTATTGCCTCAATGAAGGAGCACCGTGGGGTTCATGGATCACTGAATGGGGATACCAACTTTTTTTTTTTTTTTTTTTACGTGGGGAAATCCATTACGGATACCCGCATCGCCACGGGGGTAGTGGTGCGGGTTATGTCGGACTACTGAGAGAGTGTCAGCTACCGACTAAAACCCCACGGTGTCCTCAACCCGCTGTGTCGACGGGCCCCGGGAACGTACATGGTACTCGTCCGGGTCCCGTCAGCGGCCGCTCGCCTTCCGGCGAGCCCTTCCTCGTCCGCGGGTGTAAAGCCCACGGACCTGTCTGCGGGTGTAAAAGGCCCGCAGACTCACAACCAGGTGGCGTGCCCGGACACACCGGCACGCCATCCTCTGCGAGGGCGATAAATCGCAGTGCGCAGGCAGCAGTTATGGGGATACCAACTAGTCCAACTAGTGGAGTTTGTTTACTAAGTTGGGAGCAAGTTTCCAACTACTTACTTCGAAGTAATTAGTTTTAAGGACAAAAATAACTTCAGAACTAAATGTGCATCGGGAGAGTTGAAAACAAGGGTATATTTGTAACACAATAAGTCAAGCTGTTAGGGCATTCCATGAAACTTACCAAACAAATATGTTCCAGCATAATCTTAGACAAAATTTAATCTAGGACAAGATT
Organism: Furcula furcula; assembly: GCA_911728495.1. Lineage (NCBI taxonomy): Eukaryota > Metazoa > Arthropoda > Insecta > Lepidoptera > Notodontidae > Furcula > Furcula furcula. The sequence goes on from OU452243.1 coordinate 22,954,903, forward strand.
GAGGTTTCGAAGGAGAAAAGAAGAATGTGCCAAAATCACTTCTTGTCAAATCGCATGAAGCAACAATTGAATTCTTCCAAAGAAATTACAATAGTATATTCTTTTAAAACTTTACGTACGAATGTTATATAGAAAAGTAAATAAAAGTGCAGGAATAATATAAATATATCAGCTACGTACTTACTAGTGTAAAACTTGAAAATAATAGCAATACGTATAACGAAGACACAGTTTTTTATTCTGTTTTAGTTGTTTAAATTGTCTTATCTTCTATACTTATAATAAAACTCAAAGAGCACTTTTTCTGTACATTGAATATTTTTTCCAAAATTTCTATGTGGGCGTACTATACTATCGACATAAAGGCCAAAACATTTTTTTTTTGGAATTATTGTCTGTCTGTCTGTCTGTCGTTCTGTTCGTCCAGGTATCATTTGAAAACCCGTGGATGGATTTTGATAGGACTTTCACTGATATATTGTGTAGAAGTCAAGGTGTAAGTTGGTATATAAAACATCACGCTATGTTTCATAGGGGCTAAGCAGTGAAACATTACTTGCACATATTACCACGTAATTTCCTTTGTATGTGAATAGGGTAATTATAGACTGATCAGTTAATCATTAAGACATGTATTATTACGCTATATACAATAGGGACTGAGCAGACATTTAGTTTGCATAAGATATGGCATTGGCGAAGGGTCAATTTTTGTAAGGGGTAAGCCGGTGTACCGGACCACACCCAGGACATTTTCATTAGATTTCTGTATTGTTCTAAGTACTTTGCTGATAGCAATATGACATTATATCTTTGAAAAGTTAAAATCTGTAAATCCCGAGCGGATCCAAACTAGATTATGTATGTATTACAGTCGCAACAATAAAAGATGCAGAAAACTTAAAACTTTCATTATCGAATATCATTAGACAGTAATTTACGATGTTAGCGTGATTTACATTATGAACAGCGCCATCTATCGGTGAAATTGAAAATACAATAACTATAGAACTTTAATCTATATATTATATCAAAGAAAGTCGTGTTAGTTACACTATTTATAACTCAAGAACGGCCTAACCGATTCGGCTGAAAATTGGTGGGGAGGTAGCTTAGAACCAGTAAACGGACATAGGATACTTTTTATCCCGGTAGGTTAAGGTTAAGCAACGTTAGGTAAGGTCATTAAATAGATGGGTGAACCGATTTGTATAAAAGTGTGCATATCGGGTAGGTCTGAGAATAGGTCATACAATATATTTCATACCGCTAGGTTAAGGTTAAGCTACATAAGGCAAGGTCATTAAATAGATGGGTGAACCGATATGTATGAAATTATGTGTGCATATCGGGGAGGTCTGAGAATAGGTCATAAAGTATATTTAATGCCGCTGATACCATGATTGACGAGGATATATAGAACGAGAGGAGGGTGCACGAGAGGAGAAAGAGGGAGAGGGGATTCGAGAAGGGGGCGATGGGGTGAGGGATCTGGGGAGTTAGGTGGAGTAAGGGGGGAGTGAGAAGGAGCCAGTTCGTAGAAAAGAGAGGGGGAGAGGGTTCAGAGAGGGGATAACAGGGTAGGAAGAGGGGGAGTGTGACGGAAACCGAAGCGGGAGGGGGAAAGAGAGAGGAGAGAAAGAGCATATAATTAGATTTTTTTATAAGAGAGAGAGATATGGAGAGAGATAAGTCTAGGGAGGAGGGAGAAAAGGGGAGCAAAATGTAATAAAAGCGCGGGCGGAGCCGCACGGGTCAGCTAGTTGGTAATAAGTATGAGTATCTACGTGAATCGACTTTCAGTGTAATATTTTACGCTTGGCAATCCAAATAAAAACTATGAGCTAAAGAGTTGCCAAGATATTATTTATCACCAAGATGACCTATCCCAAAGTGAAAATGATAGGAGCCGGGTAGACAAATTAGTTAATCTAGTCTAGACATTTTATTTGTGGTTGTATTTACCCTTGTGAAAAACTGAGTTAAGTAGAATGGAATGTTTAAATTATTCCGTCGCAGATATTAATTTTTAGTTATCTTTGTGGCACCGCCGAATAATGTATTTCCATATAGAATCAAATACATAGTATCTTCGTTTCACCGTAGCCTACACCCTGTTTTTCTACTAATAAATGTATTAACACAGGATTGATGGCTGACCCAAAGACAATTGGTAGGGTTGAATTGAATATGATGAACCTACTAATTAAAGGAAGCTTTTTACTAAGTTTAAGCATATCAGTAAACTAGCAATTTCCTGCGGCTTCGCCCGCTAATTTTTTTACAGAGTTTACCAACACCCCCAAAGGTTGTTTTTGAAAATTTGCGAAACACGTATTGATTTATTTTATTTAAAGAATCTTTTCAGTAAATTTAAAGTCAATCGAACCATACAATAAAAAGTTTCATACAAAAGATAACACCCCATTTAACCGTTATAAGAGTCGAATTTTCAAAAATCCTTTCTTAGTGGATGCTTACGTCATAAGAAGAACCTACTGTCCAAATTTCAGCTTTCTAGGTCCAGCAGTTTGGCCTGTGCGTTGATGAATCAGTCAGTCAGTCAGGACAAGTAATTTTATATGTATTGATAAACTGTAAATATTTTGTTATTATGTAAATAAACTATTGATGATAATTGAATTTCTTCAATTTTATGAAAGCAGTCTATTTAATTTGCTCGACGAAAATATCGTCGTTTCCACCCGACATAAACGCAACTTTCGTTATTTTGTTTCTACAATGTTTGACATTTTTATATCCCAACTTGCGTCCTTATTGAACACTTGACCTATTTAAACATCCCCTCGATAAACTGGACTCGAAATACCACTACATTTTTCCAGTTCCGGTCAAATTTCCATAAATCCCGCTGGAATATAAAAAAAAACACTTATTAAAATAAAATTATACAACTAGGAATACTTAGTAAGTTATAAAACGAAATAGGTTCATACACATTGACTTTCATTTTCCATGACCGTAATAAGTAGGTACTACCTACAACGTAGTACTTGTTACTTCCATGCATTTACCAGACCGAAACGTCAAGCCAAATTATAAGGTAAATCCTATTATTAGACGATTTAAATAATGTTCAAATTTGAATGGATATATGATAAACAAAGAGGTTTAAGTACTTGGATTTTTTAACAACTTTTTTAAATATTTCTTTTTAAATTACATTAAATATTAAAACCTACATAAATCGAACAAATTGCTTAAGATTTAATTTGCAAAGATGAAATATCTCAAACATGAAACATGGTACGTCATACTACAATATTATCATTCGCATTGGCAACAAGCCCAGCGTCTGAGTATCCATCTGTCTGTTTGTTCAACCTCCGTTATGGAAAGCCCAAACATTGCAGATAAATCGATTTTGCTCGTGTGTAAACATGACTTAGGGCCTATTTTTCAATCGTTGGATTATAAATATCAGTCCCATAAACCATTAACCTATCAAACAGAAATTATACATCACAGGTAGTAATGAATGACAAATGAATGAATGAGGCATTTCCAATTTCATCATCATCATCAGCAGCCGAACACTGCCGAACCAAAGGTCACCCCTTTAGAAGGGAGGGGTTGCCATAATCTTGGGCATCGCAGTATAGGTGGTAGGTAATCCAATAAAAAGGCACCGCTGGCCGTCTTTTTAACCGACTTCAAAAAAGGAGGAGGTTCTCAATTCGTCTGTATATATATTTTTTTTTTTTTTTTTTTATGTATGTTCGCGCATAATTCTGGCAATTATTAACCGATTTGAAAAAATCTTTCTTCCATCCATTCTTCAATCCATTGATTGGGTCCCATAAAAAAATTATTGCTTAGTAATAAGTAGTTCCTAAAAAAACAAGAATGGTGACTGCGCACTGAGAGTTGCAAGAAAGCCTATATAGATGACGTTTTAGTCGCTCGGACTCGCTCGGTCGGACAAAAATGGTCATAACTCTGGCAAATATTTACCAATTTCAATGATTCTTTTTTTATTCGAAAGAAGAAACCACTGTATTGAATCTGTATGAATTTTATTACAACCGGATAAGAACTTCCTGGAGGACCATGAACGATGTGGAGGAATTTATCTGGTAAAAACCATAAAACTGATGTTCTCCATTACATTGCTCTGACAATTATGAACCGATTTCGATGATTCTTTTTTTATTCGAGAGAGTAAACTACTATGATGTTTTCATGCAAATTTCATTACGACCGGATATTATTTTCTGAAGAAACATGAATTATGTAACACTATGTAGACGATAATGTGATCATAACCTACCTAGATAATTTTTCGGTTTTCGATGGTTCAATCTTTATATATGAAAATATCACTAAAAAGGTTAAAATAAAATCTTTTAAAAAAAAAAATTGAACCGACTTCAATATCACTGAAAAGTATAAAATAATTTAAATATTATTGAAGTTGGTGCCAAATATACACAGCAGGTACGCTAACACCAACTTCAATAATATTTAAATTATTTTATACTTTTCAGTGATATTGAAGTCGGTTCAATTTTTTTTTTTAAAAGATTTTATTGTTTTACCTTTTTCGCCTCTTACGGACACTCAACAAGAGACGGGAGGGTGTTTCAATTCATTGGTATCCGAATAAAATATCCGATTTGCGATCAATATATCTAGTGATATGAAAAATCAGCCGTCGTTATTTTAAATGAGAATATTCTACAAAGATTCATAGCTGACTGATGTTTAACTGACTAATTCTGAAATGTTTAATTCATATTCCTGAGTAGTATGAATGGAACACACTCCGTCGCTGACATTGCTTAATTATTTTACAATAGTGTTAGTATTTCCATTCGGTAATGTTCTTGGAGTGTTAACAGTTGCCTCTTTCTACGTAATATTTGGATGACTCAGCGATGTTTGGATCTATTTTGTGTGTAATTTATCGTACGGTTGTTTAATGCTGGAATCCGTTCCACCGTTAGACAGCTATTGAGTAACAGAAATCAGTCATAATTATCGGCATTCTATCATCACTACCGCCTTACTCTTTGAAGATAAAGGTTTAATCAGTGTGTGTTGCCAGTGATGACATATGGTACTGAGACGTGGTCCTTAACAGCTGGCCTTTTAGAGAAGCTCAGAGTCACACAACGAGCTATGGAGAGAGCTATGCTCGGAGTTTCTTTGCGCGACAAAATCCGTAATGAGGAAGTTCGCCGAAGAACTAAGGTCACTGACATAGCTCTCAGAATCTGCAAGTTGAAGTGGCAATGGGCAGGCCACATCGCTCGAAAGGTTCTCGAGTGGCGACCACGAACCGGAAGACGCAGCGTAGGGTAGGCCTCACACTAGGTGGACAGAGGTTGTGCGTGTCGCAGGTAACCGGTGGATGCAAGTAGCCAATTGTCGTTCATTGTGGCGTTCCGTTCTAGGGGGGAGGCCTATGTTCAGCAGTGGACGTCTTCCGGCTGACGATGATGATGATGATGACCGCATTACCTTTACCTTATCTCCTCTCATACTAAAACCTATCTGTCTGATAGTAGGAGTGGGCGTTAAATGAACGAACTGTTTTTTTAGACTGTTTATTTTTGCTTCAACGAATAAACCCGTTTACAATCCATCGATAAACTCGTTTAACGTTAGACTAGTTTATCGGTGAACTTCATGTAATACGTAAAGTAGTCTGTGAACGTCGACCACTAAACTTTTCGTCAACAGTATAGTCTAAACTTTAGACTTTTATATACCGGTTTATCGCTGACGATAAACGGTCTCGTTTCGTTGACAGTGAAGGCGTCGACGACCCACCTCTATCTGATAGGGTCACCGAGGATAAAACTTAACAGCACAACGAATAGAAAAGATTTACAGCCGCACTCACAAACATCAGTTATCGTTAATTGTAAGTAATTATTCGAATCTTATTATTTAGAGTCTCGGAGCCGTTTATGCTTAATTTACATTATTAAGTACGAGATAATCGATGTCTCTACTCACTATCAGAGTCATCATCATCATCATTAGCAGCCGATAGACGTCCACTGCTGGACAAAGGCCTCCCTCTTAGAAGGGAGGGGTTGCCATAATCCCCACGCTTGGCAGGCGGCTTGGGGTTCGCAGTATAGGTGAAAGATAAATCCAAAAGAAAGACGCTGCTGCCCGTCTTCCTCTTCTCGCTTAGTCGCATCTTACAACATCCAACGAGAGGAGATGGGGGGATGCAATTCTATCATAATATCAGAGTGTAAAGTATTAATTGTCTGGTAAAAGTGTTAATAAGTTAAGTTACATTCACATGATGCAAGTTTCTTGCCTGTTTTATTCGATAACAATAAACGCCTTCAACGTCTGAACAACATGTCACATTCTTGCTCTACTGGGCAACTTTTCCATTCAAAACTATTCTTGGTCTAAACACCGCATACAATAATTTCTTATCAAATTTTAAGACAAAAGACACTTATTTCGCAATTATTTCTTGTCAATATTTGCATTCAATAATTACATTCAATTTTTTTACTAGTATCCTCGTGTAAACAGTTGCTCTTAATTTATTGCGTACAATTATTGCTCTTGTATGTACATGAAAATGACATGCTAAGCACTAATCTATCAAAAATATTTTAGAAGGCATATTATAGTTAAGATTTTTGCAAATCTCACAAAGATAAAAATAACCAAATAAGACTGCAGTTTATTGTTTATTTTAGTGAAGAAAAACGAAGGATTTTGCTGAAAAAGATTTATAATAAAGGAGGAAATTGTAAAAATTTATGACTGGGCTCTATAAGTCTAAGCTAATGAAACACCCGCCGTGACCGTAATTTCTTTTCAAAACATTTCACACGAAACACAGAAACATAAATATTTTTTGTACTTATAAAAGCCCAATTATTTCCTGACCCACATACTAACACATAACATAACATACTAACACAATAGGTTACGATCACACAGTTTTTATCTCGCCGTATAGATGTAAAGATATTGTTGTAAGCAACACAGATAATAAATACATTTGTTCAATGTTTCACACGCTGTCGCATTCAATTTTTTGTCCATTATTCTATTTGACGGTTCCAATGATCCTATAATTTCTATATTTAAATAAAGTCTCTGGAAGGTTTGTTACCTTTTACCTTTAGCTGGAATGACCACTTTCTTGATCCAATTTTCGTCGGTTCTGTAGACGGCCGAAGCGATTTTACGTATTGTATTTGATAATCGGCATCGATAATCGGTATTTAAACGATGGAAGGCATAACGCTATAAAAGCATAATAGAAATTCCAAAAAAACTTGCAACCGCCTGATCGTAAGTTGCTAGCAATATCAGTCTGAATTACTGCGTTGATGGCAGCAACAGGGGCGAAGTGTGGTAAGAGCTAGCGGGCGATATGCGTCTCTGCTGCCAGAATAACGACACTTCGCAGAACACTAGCAGGCTTTCTCAACGCAGCTACACAACGCTACTCGTCAAATGTGGCGTTGTAAAGTGATAGTGTGGATTGTTAAAGCGGGTTGCTCCTGAGATTTGCAATTTTGCAACACGAAATTAGGCAAATTTTCTTCAAAAATATTACCTGTCTGTTTACTGACTTTATTACACGCGTAACAAGTTTTTGCTCACTAATGCTCTTAAATGTCTGCTACATTATTTTATTATGCTGCATCTATAGATACATCTATATCTATAAAAATCAATGCCACTTTTCGTTGTAATTTTATAACTCAAGAACGGGCTCACCTATCAAAACCAAATGTTTAGGCTTTGTTCGGACTATGTAGTAGATGGTTTATGTGAAGTTTGCACAATATCGGTAGAGCGGTTCTTCATTTATCACATTTTTTGTAACAAATTAATTCAATAAATGGCGGATCATTTTGTAAATGGGGATTTTGCTGTCAAATTGAACCTTTTTTCAGAATTAAAACTTTTTTTAGTGTTTAGAGTAAAAGCATGTTGTTATGTCATTCATGCGGTCATTTCACTTTGGACGTGCTTCGAATAAAGCAAATTGTCAGCGATAATTATTGCTTTGTGTTTATATTTTTTGTTCAAATGTATACAATAATGTGTGCGTTTACTTTTCTCAGTTTTTAGGGTTCCATACCTAAAAGGTAAAAAAGGAACCCTTATGGTCTGGCTTCGTCTGTCTGTCTGTCACACCTATATATTTCAGGAACCACTGATGCTATCGATTTGAAACTTGGAATAGTTTTAGATCTTATTTAACCAACCTGATCGCAAATAAAAAAAAATATTTTTTCTTTAACTTTTTTATAATGGGTGTCGAATTAGGTCATAAAAATTTTAAAGTGAGACTACCATATGAAAGGGCTTCATTTGCACATCTCAAAACAGATTTTTATTTTGGCTTATGTGACGTAGTTTTTGGCTGATAACCAAAAATGTAAAAAAAAAATACCGTTCCCCCCCTTATCTCCGAAGTTTGTGGAGGGAAAAATCTGAAATAATTATGGATAATGCATGTCTATCTATATTTTACAGGAAAAATAAAATGATCTATCTAAGTAGTACAGTTTTTTAGTAATCCTAAAAAAACCTCGTCAAACAAACTTAGTTTTGCGGTTGGTTTTTTTTTTGCTATCTGAGGTGAAAGTAAAATTACTTTAATACGTCCAAAGATGGTATGGAACCCTCGGTGCGCGAGTCCGACTCGCACTTGACCGGTATTTTTTAGCGAGCCGTCGGTGTTTCATATCGTTTACAGGCTTTATTTGAATTAAATTGTCAAAAGCATTTACACAAACGGTAAGTTTTGAACTGTTGAAGTGAATAACATGTATGCATGTGTGTTTTTTTATTTGAAAAAACATATTGTGTACCTCTATTAATGTAGCAATTTGTTTTTAATTTGATTTTTGTATGAATAAATGAATTAGATGTTCCAATTTTTATTTTTATTTCACTTTATACGTAGCGAAGCACGTACCGGGCCGCTAGTACAAAATAAACTTTGAAGGTTTATACGAAAAAAAAATGCGCTTTGCCTTGGCTTTGCCATAACACAGTAATTTTATTACCCCAAAAGTCTACCACATTTTTTTTGTATTTCGTAACGTATGTTTCGTAACGATGACGCATCATAGTCTGCAGTAGTCCCTCGGCTCGTCTGAAGTTTACTCCAGGGTCTCCAGATTGGGGGTTTTTTTCCCCATTTTGGGGAAAAATAAAAACTTTGGGGAACTTTTGGGGAAACGAAAACTGTGGGGAAAATTTTGGGGAACACAATTTTTCTTGTCGAATTTTTGGGGAGAAACAAAAGTCTAATTCAGAAAGGTTAAAAATAAAAAATACGAGTACTTCACAATATCTCACGTAAAACAATACAATGTTGTTAACATTACACTTTCATTATTGTCCCCTTCACGGTCAATGGTCAGAATGGCGGGCGAGGGTGTCTCTGGAACACACTCGCTCACTTATGGGGTGAGGCCCTCGAGAAAAATGGGAAAGTGCTTGTTGTTTTTCTGGATGAAGGCCTTCGATAGGGTTTGGCATGCTAGTCTTTTAAACAAGCTGCCAGCGTACTACGGCATATCCCCTGGTTTGATCGGCTCGATAAAGGACTTCCTGAGTGAACGGTCACTCCGAGTGGTTGTTGACGGTTGCTCATAGGAACCGTTGACGACTAATGCCGGAGTTCCTCAGGGGTCCGTTCTCTCCGTAACTCTCTTCCTGCTGCATATCAACGATCTGCTGATGTCCGGTATCTATGGGTATGCAGATGACAGCACTATTGTGGAGAGAGAGTAAAGGTAGCCACTGACGATACGTCCGGTTGGAATAATTCCAAATGGAATACTTCCGAATGGAAGCACTCCATATTATACCCACATTGACGTACGTCCATTTGGACGTACGCACAATCACTTCGAATGTTGCACGCTATAGGAAAAACTTTATAAGAGAACATTGATTAAAGGATCTATTTTTAAACGCATTTAAGTTAGCATCAGGACCCTTTATTTTAAACAATCCAACAAAGCATTCATTGCTGCATTTCTCCACACGGAAAAAAGAAATGCACGATGAACAGCATGATAATCAGGATGTTTCACTTGCCATAAATATGGATGCGATTTATATTTTTCAACTGACTCTTAATACAAAGACACACGCAAACGGAATATTTATTTGTAAACATTTTTGTAGATTTTTGTACACACAATTATCATAATCCAGCACATGTGCCGCCACCAACGCCAGAACATAAACTGAGAGCAAAATTAAAAAAAAATGGACGTGGTTGACATTGATAGTCGGCCGCGGATGACGTCCATTTGTATTGGATGCATGGATTTCAATCCGTTTGGAATTCCAAAGCTGGACGACGTCCAATAAATTGGCAAACGTTGTTCACATTCACGGAACAATTTTGGATCATTGCTGCATTTCTCCACACGGAAAAAAGAAATGCACGATGAACAGCATGATAATCAGGATGTTTCACTTGCCATAAATATGGATGCGATTTATATTTTTCAACTGACTCCTAATACAAAGTCACACGCAAACGGAATATTTATTTGTAAACATTTTTGTACACACAATTAGCATAATTCAGCACATGTGCCGCCGCCAACGCCAGTACATAAACTGAGAGCAAAATTAAAAAAAAATGGACGTGGTTGACATTGATAGTCGGCTGCGGATGACGTCCATTTGGATTGGATGCATGGATTTCAATCCGTTTGGAATTCCAAAGCTGGACGACGTCCAATAAATTGGCAAACGTTGTTCACATTCACGGAACAATTTTGGAAGACGTCCACTCCATTTAGATTGATGGACGTATCGTCAATGGGCACTCTAAGGAGGTTATCCAGTCTGAAAGAGTAGCCATGGTGGGGCGCGCGAATCTCACACTTCAGGCAGTCCCCGAATGGGGTGATGGCAATCTTGTGAGATTCGATACCACCAAAACTCAGGCGTGTCTGTTCACCTTGAAAAGGAGTACGTTCATCCTGGCTCCTACTTTTCAGAATGTATCCTTTGAATACGGAAACCACCTTCAGTTGTTGGGTTTTGAAATTTCTTCAAACAACAACTATGGGCGGTTCATTGAGTACAAGGCCAAGGTAGCTAAAAGTACCTTGCATAGGTCCGCCTGTACTTTACACAAGTCCGGTTGTGTGTGGAGTACTGTAGTCACAAATGGGCTGGTGCTGAAAAAAAAACATCTTTCTGCTTTCGACTGTGGAGAATGGAGAGGCGTGCTAAGAGGCTTATTGGTGATGCAGGGTTCGTAGCGGCCAATTTACAAAGCCTTGAGCACAGGCGTAGAGTAGCCAGCCTCTCGGTATTCTACAGGATGCATTTTGGAGAGTATGCGCAGGAATTGCATGACTTGATTCCACCATCCCCCTTCCATCATCGGACAACGAGACGCACGACACGTACACACCCTTATGTGGTGAGCGTACCTTCAGTCCGGACTCCGGACTAAGCGATTTGCTTCTTCATTTATAATAAGGACAGCAAAGGACTGGAACAGTTTGCCTACGTCGGTTTTCCTGCCCGATTATAATGTAGATGTCTTCAAGACTAGACTAGTAAATAGGCTTTTAATAGGCTAGTGTGCTTTACCATCCTCGATTGCGTCACCCATTTCCATCTGGTGGGACTGCAGTCAAGCACTAGCTTATTAGTAGTAAAAAAGAAAAAACTAACATTAATAATTCTTATGACAAAAAGTAGCCTCTAACCTAAAAGTTCCCATCTATCTCTATACGACCAAAATTCAGCCGATTACGTTAAAGGGTAACAAATAGTATAAGAAACCAACTCGCTTTCACTCTTATAAAATTAGTAGGTGTAAATAAGGGAGTACTAGATACGAAATCAATTTTGGGGAAAATTGTACAAAAATGTATCTTTTTGGGGAAAAATAAAACCTGATTTGGGGAAATTTCACATGCATGATCTGGAGACCCTGGTTTACTCGGGTGTATAAATCTTCATTAATGCCCGTATCGGGCACGCCGCTGACCGGCCCTTTTACTCCCGACGAATTTATCGTCCGTTCTGTTCATTGACCACTCTGTGTTATCCGCCGTTTATGCCCAAGCCACATAAAATGTGATGCAAAGCTCATAAAGTCAGGTGGCATGTGGATAAAACCACTCACGTTCAATCCGACGAACTTTTAATGTAATATAAAATTTTTAACTAGCAGCTTCGTACTGGCCGAATTATTAAATAAAAAGTAATTTCGTTGCCATTAAATTACAAAAAAAAACAGCAGGTATTATTTTTAAACAGCCAGCCGTTTTGTTGTCAGTGCCATTATTTATTTTACTACAGAATATAATAGCGCCACAAATTGAAATTGGACAGGGCAAGGACGAATATTGAGATAACGATGAAAGACGATAAATTAATTCCAGGAATTATGGTTTATTTGAAATATTTCGAATTGTTGTTGTTTGCTTACCTGATAAAATAAAGAATTCCTAAAATTTTATTTGCGCTCTTTTCATAAGACCAATTGTCAGGTTTTTTCTAGAAAAAGGCCAAAGGTTAAAATGGGTGTCGTCAGAGGCGACTAAACGAGAACAGAAAGGCGGGCAGCAGCGTCTTTCTTTTGGATTTATCTTCCACTTATACTGCGATCTCCAAGCCGCCTACCAAGCGTGGGGATTATGGCAACCCTCTAAGGGAGAGCCCTTTGTTCAGCAATGGACGTCTATCGGCTGCTAACGATGATATGTTTAAAGTTAATAGGTACCCTTGTACATAGCCCAATTTCTTTCCCTACCCCATCCATAACAGGCCCATTGTTCTAGCGGTTACATATCGCGCCGTCGGTTGTATGTATTGTAAGATAATATGGTCCTACTGGACCACGACGTTGCACCGATCTCTTCGAGACAATCGTAGGCTGCACTTACCGTAAATAGACTTGGTGGCAGGTGCTGATGTCAGTTCCCATATACTGTTAACTGACACCAGCACCAGCTGCCTCCGACTTCATTTATATTTTCGTTATTTATGCCTTTTAGATCGTTTTCTTTGAAGTCGGCATTAATTTTTTCGGAAAATAGATGTTACTGGTTATGTCATTATTCCTCCGAGGTCTATACTGGAGCTTATGTAAGTCTCAAGGCAGGATGAAATTCCCTTTCAATATTTAACACATAAGCCTGTCTGCCAGACAGGTCTAACAGGCTTATTTTTTAACCATAGACCACTCAGAAGTCCATTTTACTTTTATAATCTGGTCAACTTTTAATCCAAAAAAGATCCTTAACTCTATTCAAAAGTTTAGTTAACTTTACTTAAGTAGTCTAAGTACTTGAACATTTTAACAATTCAAGTTTTATGCTTAATTTGGTGGGAATTCATCGGCCACGCAGTCTCTTCGTATTAATTGAAAAATAACACATTTATGCGGAGAATTACTTCTGCAATAACGATGATTTTATGGCCTTAAATTGGTAGGTCACGTCTGAAATGTCAAAATATTTCGACGCAGTAAATCAAATCGGATTTCATGAGCGAAGTTTTAAAGGTCAAACTTGTCGCACGTAAAGTGGTCTAATAGTATTTTTAAATATACTTTTTTCTATGGGATTCAAATTCGTTGTAAGCCTAGATAGCTCTTTTTTGAGCCATATTACAGATAACGTCATAGTAGGTATACACTATAATAAGGGGTTAATGTCCCACTGTTGGGCACGAGCCTCCCCTCAAGATGTCCACCACGCTGGCCAAGTGCGGGTTGGCGGACTTCACACGTCATTCAAGAGCTAGTTAGGCTTTCTCAGACATGCAGGTTTCCTCACGATGTTTTCCTTCACCGAAAGCTAGTAAAAATCGCACAAAGACGATTCGCACATGATTCATTGAAGAAATCAGACGTGCGAGCCGGGGTTCGAACCTGCGCACCTTGTTTCCAAGGCAAGCGCTTGCCCACTGAGCTGTTAATAAGGGGTTATTGAAAAGAAATGTTCCTACATAACAGTACCTTACCTACTGTTTAAGAGATACATATTTGCAAGCACTAACATTTAATTACTGAGCGTGTAGGAACTTCGCTTGGCGGCAAGCAAAACTCCTTCTCTCAGACACGTGCAAAGCTGCGCCACCACCTCAGATATTAGTTATACTCTCCTATATAAAAATGAATGTTTATCTGTATGTCCTGATCTTCATCTTTTTTGGGAATGATAGACGCTGTTGGCCGCAGATGGCCATTACAGCTTCACCGGACAATAGGAGGCGAGCGCTTGAAGCGCTCTAGCCTTTACGGCAGAAGTAGCGACGAGCTCAAGGGCACCTCAGGGAGGCACGGCCTCGGCTTGTGCTGTCGCTTAAGAGAAGCGAGCGGAGCTGCGCGGGTCAGCTAGTAGGAAATAACACTACTTTTACGGATTAAGTAGGTACATCGCGGTTTATTTTTGATTTTACTTTCCCGAAATTTCGAATGCTTTGCAGCACCCACGGCCACAGGAAGACCAGAGAGTCCTCCCTTGACCATGATACCACGACCACGACATAATCCGTAAAAGTAATTTTATTTCAAGTGTATAGTAAGTATTCGAGTAAAAGACAATATTATACTTACTCTTAAGCCCAGTATTTTCTCCAGCTACAATGCCCTTCATATCTGAAGACGGCACTGTTTCCGTGCTGTACACATAACTTCACGGCAAAGGATCTGACCCAGCGGTGGTGCCAACCTTGACCATATTACAAGGTGTAGGTTCCTTCCTTCGAAGTCGCTGGACGTTTTGGGTGTGAGCCCTAGCGGCGACTACGAGGAGGACGGCGGCGAAGTTGCGACCCCCGTCCCCGTGAGCACCGTGTCTACTGGTTCCCGGGGGGCTATATTAGGGGTAGCGGCGGGCTCACAGGCAAGACACTGAAGTCCTCCTGGTACAGTTCCCACCGGAGAGCCCTGGTGCTCTCATGTGCCGATGCGACAGCCGCAGGGGTTTTAGTGGGTAAACATCCCACATACAACAAAAAAAGGTGCAGGTCCCTTGTGGAACCGTGCCGTTCAGGTTTGTAAATTTCTGTATTCCGGCGTGAAGGGCACTGTAGTTGGTAAAATAACTAGGCTCAAGAGACTTAATAACTAATGTCGAACGGCAGTGCAGTGCAGCTGTCTATAGGCAGGCGTTTGCTTACCATCAGGCGATTGCATTGCCGTAACTGAAAATATTGTTTCCTTACTTGTTCAAAGATAGGGCCCACGCTTGACCTTTGAACCTGGTCGCGATCAGGAGATCGGTTCTCGAATGCCAACGTGATGCAAGCGGTAGCGGCGAGGGCGGCGCGGCGTGGGCTCGAGGCCACTTACTCAACACTGCATCAGTACCTTAATTAATAAAAGTTCAGGTTTCGTCGAAACTTTTAGTATCCGAAAAAAATAGTATCATTTTTGGGTGTAATAAGTACTTAGTATTTTTTTCAGATTCATCAGTGCTTTAAACTCTTTTGCATCATAGATTCGTCATTAGCAGCCGATAACACGTCAACTAGAACAAAGACTTCTCCGTTAAAGGGGAGGGGTTGCCATAATCCCCACGCCTGACAGGCGTCTAGGGGATCGCAGTATAGGTGACAGATAAATTCAAAAGAAAGACGCTGCTGCCCGTCTTCCTCTTCTCGCGTTGTCGCCTCTTACGTTACCGAACGAGAAGAGATGGGGGGATCAAATCTAATCCGGCACCCGGCGGGTAAAAAAAAAATATTGCCACCACATTATAGTACAGAATAATAAAAATATTAAGAACTAGCTGACCCACGCAGCTCCGCCCGCGCTGTGTTTACTTTAACTAAACTTTCAATAATATACATTCGCATAGAATACAAAACCTCCTTTTTTAAAGTCGGTTAAAAACTTGGACCCACTTTGTACTTGCCCTCCGAAGCACGGAGACGTTTAGTTCAAATGGCGTTAAACGGTCACCCATCTATTTAATGACCTTACCTAACGTTGCTTAACCTGATCGATTTCCAAACATTATTAACAACTGTCTATGAATGTTCCCTTACAAATATTTATTATAATTATAATGAAAACTTGATAAAATCGGACCAAGCGTATAACCAAGTACCCATTTTGACTTTAATCCCCTCTCCCAAAAGAACCGTGCTAGATTACGGGATAAAAAGTATCCTATGTCCTACCTCGTAGTAAGATCTCAAATCATGCCAAGTTTCGTTTCAATCCATCCAGTAGTTTCGGCGTGATGCTCAGCCAAGATACAGACAGACAGACAGACAAAAATAAAAAAAATACATTTTTGGCTTTAGTATCGGTTATAGAATGCCCTCCAAACATAATTTTCAAAATATCTTCAATGTACAGAATTGGACCTGTTACAGTTTTATTATAAGTATAGATTTTGTTGGTGAGTTAATACTGAGCATAATGTTGCATGCACACTGATGTCTTACGTTCTTTTTTAGTTTACCCCTTTGTTCGGATTTGTTCTTCGCAGAGAAAAAACCAGTATCAAGAGGGGGTAAAGAGTTGCTATCATATTTTTGTTTTAATTTGGAACTATGTTCAATTGTTTATTTATTTTTCTCCTAAAAAGCCGATTGTCAAAAAAGGCTTATTATAAAATCTCGGATTACCTAGAGGATAAAGCTGCGAGGGCTTGAACTGCTCAACTCATGCAAGCTTAGAAGTTTAAGGCTGACTTCTGTATAATTTGTAGAACTGTTTAAAAAAAAAGACAAAAAAAGACAAGCCCGCTGAGTTTCTTGCCGGATCTTCTCAGTAGCGGCCGCGTTACGATCCGGTGGTAGTTTGTAAAAATGATTTTTGTGTAAGTGCCTCCGTGGGGCCTATACATAATAAAGATATTTTGACTTTGACTTTTGACCTAAAATGCGTAAATAGATTTCTTAATTAAAACGAAGTACGAAATCTTCTTTGTTAAAAAAACCTGGCCACTTAAAGTTATACGTTCTCTAATATAAACTTATAAAGTTAGTGTAAAGATAACAATCTTGTTTATGATTCCTTTCACGGTTGAGAGCTTACGGCAAGGTCTTGCACAACTTCCCCCTTGAGCGTCCATTGAGTACGGCGGCGACTCCGAGGAGGACGGCGGCGGGGTTGCGACCCCCGTCCCCGTGAGCACCGTGACAGGTTCCCGGGGGGCTACAATGCGCCCCCCGGCGGCGGGCTCAAAGGCAAGGCACTGAGGGGCCCCTGGTGCAGATCCCACCGGAGAGCCCTGGGGTTCCCCCTCTCATGTGCCGATGCGACAGCCGCGGGGGTTTTAGTGGGTAAGAATCCCACATACCCCGGTCGAGCCCCACAGCTCCCGGGGATCTTTCGAAGATTTCCCCCGCGTCAAAAAAAAAAAAAAAAAAAAAGGTCTTGCACAACTTGTTCCATTAAACTAAACTTCTGTTCATACCAGGCCCAATTCCTTCGTCGCATTCTACACAAACCTGCCATTACGCGTTCCTTTCGCAATGTCTGTTTAGGTCAAAGCAGGTGAACATTGTTTACTCTTTAGTCTTAATACTCTCGACTGGTTTCCATGCAAGTAGATGCAACTGTGCGTATATGGCGTAGCTGCGTGGGCAGCGTGTAGGTAGACAGGTATTCCTAGATAACGCGTCGATCAATGTCTGCCTTTGTTGATAAACTTCCTAGAAATTGACATGTGATGGATGCAGATCGCTGTATTCGATTTTTACGAAGTTCTTTATATGTTTCTACACATCGATATAATATTTAAACAAGATGAGGTCCGAAAAGTGGCACACAGAAATAGCGCCCTTGTGTCGCTATTTCTTGTCAAGCCACAGGCTCATCGATATCTATACTTATAATAAAACTGTAACAGGTCCAATTCTGTACATTGAAGATATTTTGAAAATTATATTTGGAGGGCATTCTATAACCGATACTGAGGCCGAAAATGTATTTTTTTAATTTTTTGTGTCGGTCTGTCTGTCTGTATCACGGCTGAGCATCACGCCGAAACTACTGAATGGATTCAAATGAAACTTGGCATGATTTGAGATCTTACTACGAAGTAGGACATAGGATACTTTTTATCCCGTAATCCAGCACGGTTCTTTTGGGAGAGGGTATTAAAGTCAAAATGGGTAAGTAGTTGGTTATACGCTTGGTCCGATTTTATCAATTTTTCTTTATAATATAATAAATATCAGTAAGGTAACACTCATAGAGAGTTGTCGATTGAGTTAAGCAACGTTAGGTAAGGTCATTAAATAGATGGGTGACCGTTTAACTCCATTTGAACTAAACGGGTCCGTGCTTCGGAGAGCAAGTAAAAAGTGGGTCCCAGTTTTTAACCGACTATAAAAAAGGAGGTCATGTATTCGATGCGAATGTTTGTTATTAAAAGTTTAGTTGACGTAAAAATAGCGCAGGCGGAGCTGCGTGGGTCAGCTAGTAATATATAAACTAGATAAACATTCACGAACAAAATGACATCTAAAATGTGATCGCGGAGGTTGCAAACTTATATGTGCTGGTGGCGGAAACGTGAACGAATGATTTTATAATGATAATGACTTGTACTTTGACAGTTTCATATAGACAGTAGCGACACTCCTATCGGCAAAAATAAATTTGTCAGGGTGTAGCTTGTAAAGAAATAGCAACACAAGGGCGCTATTTCTCGCTACCACTTTTTGAACCGTGACACCAAATCTAGTTTATATATGTTTTTACGTTACGCTGTGTTTACGTTAACTAAACTTTCAATAATATACATTCGCATAGAATACAAAACCTCCTTTTTTAAAGTCGGTTAAAAACTTGGAGCCACTTTGTACTTGCCCTCCGAAGCACAGAGACGTTTAGTTCAAATGGCATTAAACGGTCACCCATCTATTTAATGACCTTACCTAACGTTGCTTAACCTGATCGATTTTCAAAAATTGTTAACAACTGTCTATGAGTGTTCCCTTACAAATATTTATTAAAATTATAATGAAAAATTGTAAAATCGGAGCAAGCGTATAACCAAGTACACATTTTGACTTTAGTCCCCTCTCCCAAGGGAACCGTGCCGAATGTCGGGATAAAAAGTATCCTATGTCCTACCTCGGAGTATTAACTCAAATCATGCCAAGTTTCGTTTCAATCCATCACTTCAATACTACAACAATTCAACTACTACTATTGTACTTCAATGTACAGAATTGGACCTGTTACAGTTTTATTATAAGTATTGATAACGATGCACAGGCTGGTAAAATTTTTGTCGAGAGGAGTGTCGCTACTGTCTATATGAAACTGTCAAACTACACGTCATTATCATAATAAAACCGTTAGTTCACGTTTCCGCCACCAGCACAGATAAATCCGCGACCCCCATGACCACATTTTAGATGTCATTTTGTTTGTGAATATTTATCTACTCGTAGTTTATATATTAAATATCGATGTTCCTATATAATGATTGTTTATACTAACTGGATATTTTAATGCAGGTACGTTATGTTGTGCCTTGTTATTCGCGGAACATACATACATTACCATATTGCCACTCTTATCTCTGCCTAAACTATGTATGGCATCATCACTCACTAAAATAAAAGCCTGATTATATTAAGGTGATAAAAATGAATTTAAATTTATTATAAGATTAGGCTTCCACAGACCGGTAATAGGTGCGAAGATGAAATTAACATAATATCGTTTTATTTTATTTATATTGTTCGATAAAACTAACTTTGAATTCCATTGCAGCTCTACCAAATATCGATTACATGTAGGTAATATTGTAGTAATATAAGTAGGTAGGTATATTAAAAGACTTTTTAATAAACATAATATTATCTACCTATGAACCAAATTTATTAATTTGTTGTTTAAACCATGTTTCATAAACAATCATAATGTATAATATTCCGGTGTCTGCATACATTAAATCGGAAGTAATATTACAGACCTGAGTAACTTTAAGCTGTCGGCGGTCGACGTGTCATCGCGCGCTTCGCGTGTTAACATGGTTTAAATCGGAATCATCCGTCGTTGAGCGGTTAAAGAACTTTTATTTTATTTATACCACCAAGGTGGCCAACCAGCAACGCCCACCTGATGGTAAGCAGTCACCGCAGCCTATGGCCGCTAGCAAGACCAAGAATCACTAACGCGTTGCCGACCTTAAAGACATCAGATATTAAGTAAAACAAAATATTATTGAACCATAGGACCAAAAAAACACTAAACCAGCTCATGAAATCGGATTATTTCAATATGCAAAACTAAATACTTTCAGCCTTACTTATAAACGATGGTTAAATTTTATGCAACACTTAATAGCTATTTAAAAATATTTTTTACTTATAAACGATGTTTATCCCTAATATGTTGCATAACAGCTTGCTAAAGTAACTGTCAAATTAAACAGCGGCCGACCCTTGTTTAGAAGCTTAATAGCACGTTATGTAACAATATGGCGGTTCTCTATCAGCTGATTCAGTTAGTTGCACTTGCATTGTAATTTGTATCGATCGATGCATAGAGTTTATATATTAAGAATAGAGTACGCGTTTGTCTATGGTCCCCTTAAACAAAGTGTAGGCAGATTTCACTCTGAGAGGGCAAGTGAATTGAACTATTTAAAGTTATATTATAAGAGTTATGTTGATATGTAAGTGATAAGTAGTGATAGGTTTGACTTGTCACAAGCTCAAATTAGCGCTAAAACGGACACGGACGAAAGGACCCGACGAAACAACGAAAACGGAAGATCACCGCTGGTTGTGTGTACGACCAGCATTTTTGCTGAGTTAGAACCATTTTGTGACACACATTTTTGTTAAAGTATGTAACTAACTACTTACTTATGTCTATTTTGTTTATTTATTTTTTGCTTTTTTTTTTGTTCTATTTGTTTTAATTGTTAATTGTGTGTCACAAATAAATTATTCTTTCTTTAAAATGTCAATAAATACAGCTGACGGTATAGTACCTATTGTCGTGTACCTAATATTTATGTAATTTGATGTTCTTACCGGTGCCTACGGTTATTACTTGAAAATAAGCATTCTATAGTACTGATTTGTGTTCTAAGCTTCCAAATTTGAATTTGACAACCTAGCTTTCTATTTGTAGAATTGAATTACATAATGTTGCCATTTTACCAAGTTTTAGTGGTTTTAGGTCAGACGCACGGGCCGTAATCTGCCTATAAAAAAAACTAGACGCATAGCAAAATGATGTTTGACATTTATACTCCCCGCACCACCCGCCAGCACACCGCCATATTTATTTTAATGTCATTGAAACCGGTGAAAAATATAACCTCAAAATAGATTGCTTGCTTACTTTGAGCGAAGTAGTTGCGTCGTATTTTCCGTATATTTCTGTTCCACATTTATAGTAATCAACTGTTTTCTTGAGCAAATCAAGATGTACTTCAAGTGTTCTGTGCCGGGTTGTGTAAGTTCGCGACAGGACGCTATTTTACACAAATTTCCGAAGTGCGTGAAAAGACTCCAAAAGTGGCTTGACAGTATTAACTGCGAATCTTTGCGACAGAAAGGTGATTTCGGCAGTCTACAAGTGTGCCACAAACATTTTGAACCACGTTTCGTGACTCAGAAGTCACGTCTTCTGGCCACTGCATATCCTACTCTATTTCTTGAAACTGAAATACTCAGTGGGATACCACTGAATCCTACCGAAACTGCTGGTACGTTTAAGCTTACCCGTTGTATTTGTTTATTTGTATTTTCTCGAAATTTTTCATCATACTGATTTTGTATTTTTATTTTACAGCACCGGACCATACTCTTGAACACCAATATGCAAAGAAAATGCATTCTGATCACAGTTATTGCAAATCGCATTTTGATGAAATGCAGAAGTCTACAGGTTAAAAATGCTTAAATTATTGTATATAATGTAATTTAGTAATAGGATTATGCACATCCCACTAATATTATAAAACCCCAAGCAATTACTTGTTTTGTTTGATGAAAAATCTGTAATTTTTGGTGGTTTTACAATTTTTATCATAATATTTTGCAATTGTTTTTTCCCTTGTGGCATAATAGAGAATACTCTGTCAGTTACTAATCGATTTTGAGTACCAATTTTTTTTTTTTTACATAATATGTAATAGACATGTTTATTTCATTCAAGTACTAATAATTACTGAGCATACTAGTGATTTTGCACAAGTAAATGGCAGAATTGAATGGTCAAATATTTCCTATGTCTCAATGTGTAGAGGAGTGCTATACCACAATTATATACAGTGCCACAAATCTCAATTAAGACACTTCTTTTTATTTTCCAGACGTGTTTCCTTCTACATCTACAGATGGACTTTTGAAAGATATAAATGATCCTGTAATTCAAAAACAATTACCATCAGGTATTATTATAATGATTAGATCTCATCTCACTAATATTATAAAAATTAAAATTCTTGTGTGTACTTGTAATTCCTTCACACTAAAATTGCTGAAAAGATTTAGATAACATTGGGTATAAAGGTAGTTAATAAACTTAGGCTACTTTTTATCCCAAAAATATGTTCCAATAGAATATAACACTGTGGGGCTGCGCAGCAATACTCATGATAAAATAGTTATATAATAATTTACATTTCAATTATTAGTTAATTGTTACAAAAATACTAATTTCAGATCCAAAAATAATTCAGAAACTGAAACACACCAAAAGAACTGTTGCAAAAGTTGAAGCATTGACTCCGAAATGTCGTAAGCTATATAATGAGTTTCGAAAATCTCGTAAGCTATTAAGTTTTACTCGAAGAGCCAAAAAAGCTTTACGCTTCTCACAGTCACATTCTTTTGAAGAAATGGCTGTCGGGATGAACCCTATTGCAAAAAAAGTATTGTGGATGCAACTAAAATTATGCACCAAAGAAAAAAAAGCCAGACGATTCACACTTGATGAGAAACTGATTGCCCTTTCGATTTTAAAACAAGGCCCAAAATCGTACCGGTTTTTACAGAAGATATTTGTTTTGCCATCTGAGACAACATTAAAGAAAATGGTCTCAAAATTACACATTGAAACTGGCATAAATGCTCAAGTTTTTGAAGCCATAAAGAAAGAGGTATAAATCTATATTACTATAATAAAACTCAAAGAGCACTTTGTCTGTACATTGAATATTTTTCCAAAATTTTTATGTGGGGATACTATACTATCGACATAGAGGCCAAAACAATTTTTTTTGGAATTATTGTCTGTCTGTCTGTCTGTCTGGCTGTCTGTCTGTCTGTCTGTCTGTCTGTTTTTTAGAAGAGAGAGAGAGAAATAAATCAAGAAAGGAGGAAAAAGAGAGAACCAAATGGGAGAGAAAAAAAGAGTGAGAAATCGATTTTTTTTTAAATATTTAACCAGAAACTGGAAATTGGAGTATTTTTATTTTTAATGTAGGCAATGAAAGCGTAGGCGGAGCTACGCGGGTCAGCTAGTATATTTATATGTTTGTATGTATGTGTTTGTGTTTTGTACTCTATACAAAATAAACTGTTTTTTATTTCTCACATTATAGGTCAACATGTGGAAAGAAGATAAAAAATTCTGCACTATTGTGTTTGATGAAATGGCACTCGAAACTGGATTAACATATAATCATACAGATGAAATATGTGGCTTAGTTGACCTAACAGAAAAAACCAATGCGTTTGCTGACCATGCCCTAGTGTTTATGATTAAGGGTGTGGTACATAAGTGGCAACAAGCCGTTGCCTTTTATTTTTGTGAAGGTGCAACCTCAGCAATAAAATTGAAGCAAATTTTAAAAGAAATAGTTACTGCAGTTGGTGGAACTGGGCTTATACCGCTAGCTCTCGTATCGGATCAGGGAGCTGCATTTCAATCGGCTTTAAAAAATTTACAAGAAGACACAAGACGGTCTCAGATACTGGAAAATAAAATCACAGGTAAATTTCCTTTATACAATCGGGTAAGAAAAGGTCACCTTAAAATCGACACCTGCTTGCAGCCAGGGCAATTGTTAGTCATGCCGACATTTTATTTCAAATGAAACAATATCATATTGACGTTTGCAATTAGTTGACTGACAGATTGCCTAATAAAGATAGTAAGATTTGATTGACCCTTGTTATCTATCATATCAAGTATTATTTTATATGCAGTTGTCTGTTTAGTGCTTTAGTTTCAAAAGGTACTAAGAGTCCACAACTTGATAAAGGAATGAATTTGAAAACTGATGAAGGTTTTCATACCCTACTGTACAATATATAATTACATAATTATTATAAAGTCATCTTATAAAATTTCTACGTTAATTCATCTTGTATAGCAGTAAATTAATAAATTTGTTTCAGATGACACAATTCACATTGGGGGTTTCAACATGAGCATCATTTATGACCCATGCCATTTAATTAAAGGGTTAAGAAATAATTTTCTTACAAAAAACATATCCTTTAATAAAAAAATTGCAACATGGTCTGATATTGTTGACGTATACAAGACAGACTGCCAGCACACTGAATCTCGTTTGCTACACAAACTGAATGATGAACACGTTATTCCAGACAAAATAAAAAAAATGAAGGTATAGTGCCTATAAATGTTATATTTTTATGTGTATGGTACTACTCAGCTATTCCCTGTGGTGCCCTACCAGTATGTTTATTTTTTTTTGTGGATGTTTGGGCATAACAAACAACATTTATGAACTGAATGATTTGAATAAAACTAAAAGGTTTTTTATTTCTGTAAAAAATTATTATTAACTTCCAACACAAATTGAGGGTGTTATAAGTTTCAAACATATAGACAACTTCCGCCTTTATAATACAAGTGAGATGAGATAGCTAAAATAAGTTACTTTTCACAGGTAAAAAATTGTGTTCGGGTTTTCAGTAAGACTGTAGCTGGAGCTTTAAACTTCACTTCAGCATTTTGTAAGTGTTTATTTAACAATACAAGTCTACAGAAATGAAAGTGTAACATTAGCCATTAGCTCTATCCATGACAACTGCAGTCTGTTTTGTATGCTTTTTCTTAAAACACACAAAGTAGTCTCTGGGGTACTGCATTGCATCAGTCACCTGAGAAAACACAAGTTAAACCTCACTTGGATTGTAATTTTTCATGCTATATCTTATTATTCTAAAGAGCAAAATTTCCATGCTTCTAAAAGCAGAACTAATGGTACGGTACTTTAATGATACCAATCAAGATGGTATTTTTTAATAAAGCCAATAATTATGTAACATCTAATTGCATGCCTAGTAATATTGATAATAATTAAATCACTTTCAGCTCATTACTCTGATGGACAACCAGTCAGCAAAACACTGAAAAATACGGCAGAAGTGGTGTCATTCTTCGACGACCTGTTTGATAGCGTCAATGGAAGTGCTATTTATAATTTGAAAAAAAAAGGAAAACAGCTTCGTTCTGCTGTTACAGCTACCAGCAAACATCATGATTTTTGGCAGGAGGCTAATTTAAAATTACGACAGCTAAAATTTGTAGACCAAAATGGTCGAGAATCAACCGTGCCCAGTTTGAAAAACTGGATAAGTACCCTTCAGAGCATGCAAAGGTTGTGGCAGATCTTGAAAAACAAAAACATTAAAATAATGAAACCAAGAAATTTAAATTCTGATGCAATTGAAAACTTCTTTGGTCAGATGCGATCATACAACTTTAGGGATAATAATCCAAGCTGCCACAACTTCACATCAACATTCAAGTCCTTATTGATCACAGGATTTATCAAATTTCACCACACATCTTTCAATTGTGAAAGTGACAACAGCAATCAATTGTTGAAAATAAAATCATTATTTGATATTCCAAAAGAAAGTCAAATCAACATGGGTGACGACTTTTCTGGTTCGAAACTTGATGAATCCTGTGTGCATATGTATCCAGTTTCACATGATGCAAGACGTGAACGCTTGACAATTCAATCTCGTGCTTACACTGCTGGTTGGGTCGTTAGAAAAATACTTCAGAAAGTCAATTGTAAAGTATGCAAAAAAGACCTTACTGTAGAAAAAAACAGTGAGGTCCACAAATGGATCAATTATAGAGAATATAAAAGATTGACCCAGCAAAAATTGACCTACCCTGCAGAACACATTGTGAGGTACTTTGGCAAGATATTTGATTTATCAAATCAATATCTTGAAAAAAATCCACACCATAAAAATATTTCCAAATGTATCATAAAAGAAGTCCAAAACAAAATAGATTTTAGCCAAATATCATGTCAAAGCCATAAGGACCAAGTGGTTCACGGATTGCTTGATAGTATAATTAAATTGTGCATACATAACTGGTGTGCAGTCATAAACAAAATATTAAAGGGCACGGATATTATAAGATTAGAAACAAGATGTAATCTGCCAGGAATGCAAATGAAAGCTCTCTGTAAATACAAGAAAAAATTGAAAAGGAAAAATAAATAATATAAAGCGTAATTTTGTTCATTTTATTTAGTGGGTATGAAAATTTGAATTGTAATATGTAAGGAAGGGCCTAGTGCGTGTATCAAAAAATATGGCATTACCTAAGTTGCCTAAGCTTGCAAATTTTATAATTAAAAAAAAAAAGAAATGTCATACATCATTTTGCTCTAACCAATCAGAAGCAACAGCTTGTGTCTAGCGACCTAGAGAGGCCAGTTGTCCGTCTGATACGTAGTATCCTAATAGTCTGTGGTCAGACGGAATATATGAAGCTGACAACACGTGACGGTATTGACAGAGTAAAATATGTTTTGCCTTATTAACTGTTCATTAGTTATGTCGCTCTTATGCAACGTTTATAAGTAGAAAATATAAAACTGCTTATTAAAGAGTTATGTAGTAAGTAGTTATTTGGTTGCTATGACGGTGATTAGTAGATTTTTATAAGTAAGGCTGCTAATATTTATACAAATTATAAAAAAAAAAAAAATAATAATAATGCGAATCAACGTTAATTGTCGTTTGTGAGGGAGGCAATTAGATGTTCTGTATTTTTTATTTATTTATATCTTTAATTATAATGCCAATGAGCAAAAATACCTTGTTTCCAGTCCTAATGTTATTTCATTTTCCAAACAACTCTTGGAAACTTATACATTACTTATAAGCCCCCTTGAATAATTTCGCAAACCTATCGTCAAACTTAACTTCAAAACGCAAAGTTTCCATTGTCCTAACCTCCGGCCCTTAAGCTGAAAGTGATTTTGAAGGCTCTTGCCAAATCAGACGACTTTGCGAAATATACGAACAGACTTAATGAAACGCTACTGTCCGAAAGTCTTACGGGTTGGGAGATAAGCATTTGTGTCTTAAAATCAAATCTGTTATGTTTTGTACACAGCTAGGGTGACCAGGTGGCCGGGAAATCCGGGATTTTTCCAGAATTTTGTCTAGTCCCGTGTAGAGAAAATACAATGTATTGTCCGGGAATTGCCGAATACATCTGTATCTATTCCAACAGAGCAAAGTAACATACATTTTAGAGAGAATAGCAATATTGAAGTGGAAGTGGGCTGGAGATGTGACAAGAAAAGACAACGCAAACTGCAAAAGAGTCAATGACTGAAGACCAGGGGGCCAGAAAAGACTGGGAGATCGGCCACAAATTCGGTGGAAGGACGACATAGTGAAGGTGGTGGGCAAGTGCAGCAAATAAACACTCAGCTCATGCGCTGTCCTATTGACATCGCTCGTGCGATGATGCGTTGCGTCCGTATGCGGTTTCATCGCACGATGAAATCGCATCGCATCATCGCGCTAGCGATGGCAATAGGACAGCGCCTCACTCCTCAAGACAGAATAAAATGAAGATGACTCAAGGAGGCCTACCAAATACTTGGTGTATTTGTTAGAAATGGCTAAGGACGAAGAGGAACACGTATCAATATCTATACTTAAAAAAGAAAATCATCATCATCTTGTTGATAACACGCGACGTACACACTAACACATAATTGAAAACCAAAATAGACGGGACCTTTCGAATGAATAATTACGATTCATGAACATTTTATTTTAATATCATCAATGAACGTAAGATTGGAACAGGGAAACTGTTTTACAGTGCTTAACCCTTAACTCATAGGTCGTATCATACACACTTAACACTTAATCTTGGTTAGTTTTAAGATTAATAGAGAATTGTCCTGGAAAAGATAAGTGTATATCTGGCAACCCTAAACACAGCGGAAGAGTTCGTTAAAACACGTAGCGGTTTAAGTAGATTTTCGCTGTGTCATACCCCATAACCCTCACAATATATTATCATAATAAGCATAAACCATTTAAAAATTGCAGTGATTACATCACACTAGCAAGGGGATTTTATGACGGTAATTCTCCTCGGCAAAAAAGGCGCCCTGACGACTAAATGCCGTTCACGTAGTGGTGAATAATGACGTCCATTGCTTGGATACGTGAGACCTATCATGTCGACCCAAAACATATGTTTATACAAAATGTATTCACTTCTTATTATTTAATAAGGAATTTGACTGTGACCAAAAGAATAAGAATAGACAGGGCGCAAAGTTAAGCCACATTATAGTAATACCCAATTGCATAATAATGCTAATGAGCACAATAGTAGGCAGTAGTAGTGATCAAAGTGCGTGCTCTGATCACACAAACACACAGGCCGCCGTTTGTCTAGTTCTTTAAGTGAATTATACTCGTAATTATTATTTTATAGCAGTAACATTTCAGCGGGCGAGCCCTTGCCTTGCACTTCCGATTTCTTTAATTAATCATGTGCGATTGTTACTGCTTTCGGTGAAGGAAAACATCGTGAGGAAACTTGCATGTCTGAGAAAGCCTAACTAGCTTTCGAATGTCGTGTGAAGTCCGCTAACCCGCACTTGACCAGCGTGGGTGGACAGTGGCCTAAGCCCCTTATTCTTGAAGGGAGGCCCGTGCCCAGCAGTGGAACAAAAACAAGGGGTGGTATTATTGGTATTATTACTTTAAGTGTATTATATACTGTGGTCTTTTGCCATATTTTTGTCTCAGACACAGAATAAATGATAGTACCTCGAGTAGGTATATTTCTCAGACCACACATTTTATGTATTTTCGAAAAAACCGCGCCCTTTGTTTTGTATAGTTATCAGATTTACGACATAGCAATACAATAATAAAGTAATACTACAATATGATATAAATATGATATAATAATAATTACAACGCATAGAATGACGTGTATGGTATTTCAGTACGCCTGACGCACTGAGCAATACGTTTAAATACAAACAGACTTCTTGTGATTTTACAACAGTATGCATCATCCTGCGCTAGATACGTTTGGCTTACATATATTTTTACATCGTAACAGCGACTGTAAATTCGTTTAGCCTGTGCAATTTAGCAATTATTTACTTAACATAAATATTTATTTTTAGTGTTGTGAAAATTGAAGTAGTTTAAGGAACATACTGATTTTCCCTGTCGTAAAATTTTATTATAAGTGTCGGGCAAGTTTTTACCGAGCGTATTTTCCTCGGACTGTTTCAAGAAGTTCATGTTCTTTGAGTGTATTTATGTAACGCACATTGCAACCTAAAATACTCGATCGTGGGCTTGATAGATTAATGCAAATGACTCGATTACGAGTAGATTAAGGATTTACCGTTTGCTTAATTTTTAAAAACAACCCGTCTCAACTCCAAGATGAGAGCATCTTCCCCATATTGGGTATCAGAAGAAATGAGGCGAGTTGTACCATATTATGTACTTATATAGTGTATGAAATGTACTTGTGCATATGTTTTAATGCGGGTTTTTGTACTTTTGTTATTTACATATTATACCTAATTTCTATTGAGGTAGCCGTCACGTCACCTGACTTACTAGTTTAAATAGTACAATAGTTCGTTAATTATATTATGTCAATGACCTATGTAAAATGACCTTCACAATCGGATACGAATCTTAACAGCTCCGGATCAATGCCTTTAAGCCTTTAAGGCGAACCAAAAACCTACAGTATTACCCGTCACTTGGTGACGCTCCGTCCACTAAAGTTAAATTATGACCACTGAGGATTTCAAACACATTATCCCATCAAGTTTAATTCTTATAATGAGATGGGAAACAACAAGTATCGCCATAACCAGTCGCGTTTAAACAGTCGTGTCATTATACATACAGTCTTGGTTATATGTATAACAGTTTTATAGTGTAGACCAGCCATACTCAACCTGCGGCCCGCTAGCCTTTTCTATTCGGCCGTACGTACGGCCGGCCGTAAAAATACTGTACTAGTCTTCGACTAGTACAGTATTTTTAGATTAACTGTAGACTTTTATTAATTAGTGTACAAAAGTAATGCAAAAAATGTCGTTCGAATAAGGTTCGAATGAATAAATGTTCATTTCACTCGCTTACTCTCGTAAAATAGCACGCACACCGAATTTAAGTAAAGAAGACATTTCTTTACTTAAATTCGGTGTGCGTGCTATTTTTATTATTGTATGTTTAATTATAACTACCACTATAACTACTACTATATTAGAAATATAGCATTTATTTAAAAATTAAAGGATTTTCCATTAATAGAAGACATCTATTAATCGAAAATCCTTTAATTTTTAAATAAATGCTATATCTATCTATACTTATAATAAAACTGTAACAGGTCCAATTCTGTACATTGAAGATATTTTGAAAATAATATTTGGAGGGCATTCTATAACCGATACTGAGGCCGAAAATGTATTTTTTTTAATTTTTGTCTGTCTGTCTGTCTGTCTGTCTGTCTGTATCACGGCTGAGCATCACGCCGAAACTACTGATTGGATTCAAATGAAACTTAGCATGATTTGAGATCTTACTACGAGGTAGGACATAGGATACTTTTTATCCCGTAATCTAGCACGGTTCTTTTGGGAGAGGGGATTAAAGTCAAAATGGGTACTTGGTTATACGCTTGGTCAGATTGTATCAATTTTTCTTTATAATATAATAAATATTAGTAAGGGAACACTCATAGAGAGTTGTTATCAAGGTTTTGTAATCGATCGGGTTAAGCAACGTTAGGTAAGGTCATTAAATAGATGGGTGACCGTTTAACGCCATTTGAACTAAACGGGTCCGTGCTTCGGAGAGCAAGTAAAAAGTGGGTCCCAGTTCTTAACCGACTATAAAAAAGGCGGTTATGTATTCGATGCGAATGTCTGTTATTAAAAGTTTAGTTAGCCTAAAAATAGCGCAGGCGGAGCTGCGTGGGTCAGCTAGTTTCTAATATAGTAGTAGTTATAGTGGTAGTTATAATTAAACATACAATAATTTAGGCTAGATTATTGCGGCCCGCAGAGTAAAGCAGAAGCGAATATGCGGCCCGCAGGGTAAAGTAGAAGCGACTATGTGGCCCAGGGGTAAAAAAGGTTGAGTATGGCTGGTGTAGACTGTAAAACCCAAATAAAATATAAACCCCCGTTTTGGAATTGGTGACAAAACAAAAGAGAAAAAACTTTAGCAGAACCCGACAACGAGACATAATTATAGAAGATAATGATTGTTTACCAGCTTGGGATCCCGTGATAAATATAACCAAATCCAAAGACAAGCATTCCACTGTAAGATCTCAAGATATTGTAAGCTCTTTTTGCGTAGATCAGACTAGGAATAATAATTACAAGACCTGAGGGTACCCTAAGACAACTATGACATATAGACAACCACCTCGTCCGCTCGTGACTATGAATGCTGTAAAGTGTTCGAAAAGTCGGGAAATTAAAATTGAAAATAAACCGCGATATAATCCGTAAAATTAGTTTCATTTCAATAAATAAAAAAACACAACATTTTCTAAGTAAAACAAATGCCAAAACAATCAAAATGCCATATAGAGACTAGAATACGTAGAACGGTTAACAGGAAAATAATATGCATAATGGCGATCTCATGAATGAACACAGATGTCCTCGCTGCGTGGGCTTCACGGTCGAAGAACTATTTAGTACCACGCGCCCAAAGCGCCATAATGTTATATCACTTACGACTCGTAATAATATGGTGTCCTTAAAAAGGTAAAAAAAAATACGTTGAATGAAAGATTTCTATTTAGAAAGGGACAAGGTGAGCAGAAAGTTTACGTTGAATGAGAGACTCCTATTTACTTTACGGGGTAACTTTACGGCAGCTACAGTACCGAGTATATGAAACATGGGATTGCGTTTGAAGAACAAACATTTTCAAATTAAACATACTGAGTGTTCCACAAAAATTGTATTTCTTATACTTTCAAAAATTATTTGGATTTTAAATATATTATCACAATTTTGTTAGTAAAAAAAAAATAACACTCCTGTAATCTATCGCGATCATGAACGGTGTACCAGTTTTCATTCAAAATCGTTTTTTTTTCCTTTTTATACTACCAAGGTGGCATGCAAGCGTGCGGCCCGCCTGATGGTAAGCAGACACCGCAGCCTATAGACGCTAGCAACACCAGAAGAATCACCAGAGCGTTACCGACCCTTAAGACATTAGATATTAAGTCTTTGTGTCCGGTAATTTCACCAGCTACAGTGCCCTTCATGCCGGAACACAGCAATGCTTACACACTGCTGCTTGGCGGCAGAATATCGTTTGAACAACGTTACGTGCGAACCATAAAATAAAAAGTGTCATACAAAAGAAAACACCCCATGTAACCCCTTTAGGAGTCGAATTAAAAAAAAACCCTTTATTAGTGGTTGCTTACGTCATAAGAAGAACCTACTGTCCAACTTTCAGCTTTCTAGGTCGAGCGGTTTGGCCTGTGCGTTGATGAATCAGTCAGTCAGTCAGTCAAGACAAGTGATTTTATATGTATAGATATCAACCATGGTGATTTGTTCCTCATGAATGGACCGTAGCTCCTATCGGCTCGGTCGCGTGGGATCCACGCTAGATTGACTCGCCTATTTCGTTTCGCCCACTCTCACCACTTAGCCATCCGATATGGTGATGTTTGACACGTGAACTTCACTCGCTTCTATTCGCTTATATTTATAGTAGCAGCAGAAATATTTCGCAATTCAACATAGCCGCTGAGTAGTTGTGGATGTGGGGAGATTTGAAGACAAATGTATATTAGAATTAAAGGTATTTATTAATTATGAAACGAAGACTTCTGGCTCGTCTTTTCCGAAGAATTAAGTTATCTCTAGCAATCAGACTATCACAGCTTCAAGTTTTTCACTACCATAATTCTCCTTTTGTATTTACTTATAGTTATGACCAACCTGTTCTCTTATGTCTTTTCTTATGGTTATGACCAACCTGGTGTCAGAGTAGTTGTCAAACTTTCCTAGACTTAGCTTAACGGTAGCTGTCCAGGTCACTCTTTTCGCAAGGAAAGAGCAAAAGCAAGGAGACTCTCAGTTCAAATGACACAAAATAAAGGCTTTTTTTTTTTTTTTTTTGGGAATGATAGACGCTTTTAACCGCAGATGGCTATTGCAGCTTCACCGGACAATAGGAGGCGAGCGCTTGAAGCGCTCTAGCCTTTACGACAGAAGTAGCGACGAGCACAAGGGCACCTCAGGGAGGCACGGCCTCGGCTTGGGCTGTCGCTTAAGAGAGGGCTGAGTTTACCACCGGTTCACAACGCGCCCCCACTGAGAAGAACCGGCAAGAAACTCAGTGGGGTGATGCACGTCGTTGCGGTCGCATACGTACGACCCTTCGGCCTCGCCGGCGAGACCGGTGTCTGATAGCTAGTGTAGCATACGGTTGTCGGGGAGGGGTCGGCGCATCCCGGTCCAATAGGACCGTCATGGGGTCAGGAGGGTCGAGCAGTACGTGCCCTGGTCTGCGGCGCGAGTCAGAAGGACTAGCGGCGTAATCGGCGGCGGCGCGGATTAAACTGTTCGCGTGACGGGACGCGGATTCAAAGTAGCGTTTCGACGCTTCTTTGAGGAACTTAGATCCCCTTCGTAAAAGGGGATCTAATTTGAAATCGGAATGCAGATCTACGTTCCGCATGTACCACGGGGCACCGACGGCGCGACGGAGGAAACGATTCTGGATAACTTGGAGGCTATCGATATGGGTGCGGGCGGCGTGCGCGAAAACTACACTCGCGTAAGTCATGATAGGGCGAATGCAAGCTTTGTATAATGTCAACTTATTTCTAAGCGACATTTTACTCCGCTTGCAGAGAAGGGGATACAGGCGACCTAATACGAAAGCCGCTCGATTGCGGACGGACCTAATGTGCGGGCCAAAAGTCATGCGGGAGTCCAAGGTGACTCCGAGGTACTTAACCTTCCTAGTCCAAGGGATAGGGCGATTGAATAGGGATATTGGGACTAGTCGTCTGTTGGGCCGAAGGCTCCGCGCGGAGAACATATTGGCGGGTCCCCGGGAGAAGACCACCGCGGCACTCTTCTCCGGGTTCACCTCTATGCGCCACGTACGGAACCATTGACCCAGGGCGTCGACTGCGGCTTGAAGAGCACGCGTCAAATAGGACATGTTCCTATGGGAATAATAGAGAGCGGTGTCATCCGCGTAAAGGGCGTGTTGGACTCTGCTCGAACGAGGAATGTCGTTCGTGAACAGGCTGAACAAGAGGGGAGAGAGCACGGAGCCCTGAGGGACTCCGGCCTGTATAGGATGGGGTGAAGAAAACGTACCTTCGACCCGGTATCGAAAGGTACGATTCGAGACAAAGTCTCGTATGATGAGTACGAGCCTATCGGGGACTCCTAACTGGAAGAGCTTGTATATCAAGCCGTTGTGCCAGACCTTGTCGAAGGCCTTGGCAATATCGAAGAATAGGGCGCCTGTGTAGACGGGCTTGGGCTGGTTGAGCCCTGTCAGGATGTGCTCCGTGAGGCGGTGCACTTGGTGGACGCAAGAGTGTCTGGTTCGAAAGCCAAACTGCTCGTCAATAAGGATATTATTAGAACTGACAAAGTCTTTGAGTCTCGCTAATAGCAAGCGCTCATAGAGTTTGCCGAGAGACTTGAGAAGACTGATAGGCCGGTAGCTCGCAGGGCTGCTGCGAGGCTTACCCGGCTTAGGGATACCTACTACATCCGCGTCTTTCCATTCGGCAGGAAAGACGCAGTGGGACATGGCTGCGTTGAAGATAGTCACTAAAAGACATATCAGATGGACAGGGAGAACCTTGAGAACGCGATTGGAGATGCCGTCGGAGCCCGGTGCTTTCTTCGGCTTAAGGCCTTTGATCAGGTCTTCCACCTCGGTTTGCGTGACCGGGGAGAGGGATTCGGTGGGAGGGAGTGAGGACCTGCGCTCTACTTCCCTATCCACAAGATCGAGGTGCGCCGGATCGACGGGAGCGGAGCTGGGTGTGCACTGACTCTCTAGAGAGTCAGCGAGAACCTCAGCTTTCTCGTCGTCCTCGAACGCGGGTGGGTCGCCTGAAGGGCGGGTCAAGGGGGGCATGGTAGCTACGGTGTCGGTTTTGAGGGATCTCGCGAGCCGCCAGTAAGCCTGGTGTGACGGCGAGATCTCCTCTATAAAACCCTCCCCATCGAGCCTCCCTGAGTTCCGCGATGCTGCGCTTCACGTCCCTCTGCAAAGCACGCATGCGGACCCGATTGGCATCGGTGGGGTAGGAGTCGTACGCGCGAATAGCCGCGTTTTTAACACGGACTAATTCCTTAATGTCATCGGGCAGCTTGAAGCGCACAGCGTAAAAGTTGTCCGCTTCAACCTGCCGGGAGGACTGGCTGATGGCCGATTTGAGATGATCGGTGAAAGCGCCGATCGCTTGGTCGGTGTCCTGAGGGGACGAGATTTGCGCCGGGAAGCGGGCAAGATTCGGAGAGTCGGCATCGGCTAAACAGGTGTTTAGCTGATGCCAGTCCAGAACGGTCCTAGTGACCGGCTGGGAAATGGGCGGCTGACCTAGTTCCATTAGGACCGGTCGGTGGTCAGAGTCTAGCTCATGGAGAACCTCTAAGGAGCGCAACCGGAGGGTCACGCCCTTCAGGAGGGCCATGTCTAAGACATCGGGGCGGTGATTGACATTATTGGGATAATGGGTCGGGCGCATAGGTGCGATGACGTCAAAGTCGAGAACGTCGACCAAGCCGTCGAGGCACCTGCCGTTGCCGGTGGTGACGTTACAATTCCACCTGACATGCTTGCAGTTGAAGTCGCCGGCCAGAATGACCGCGTTGTCCAGGTCAAGGAGTGACTCGATATCACTCCTGAGGGGCCGCTTATCAGGTGGAAGATAGATAGAGGCGATAGTGACAGCCGAATGGCCGGAAAGAGAGAGGCGGCAAACCGAGGCCTCTATATTAGTGAGCGCAGGGGGATCGATAGGGATGCAGTGCAGGGCCCTTCTGTAATAGATGGCAGTGCCACCTCCGAGGGAGGTGTCACGGTCATTTCGCACAAGATGGTAGTTGGCGATATTCGGACTCCTATCTGACTTGGTTTAACATACTGATCATTTACCGACAAGTGATTACAACTGACTAGAGCGCCCCAACTATAGCATTATTATAATATTGACTATTGACAAA
This sequence comes from Furcula furcula, assembly GCA_911728495.1. Classification (NCBI taxonomy): domain Eukaryota; kingdom Metazoa; phylum Arthropoda; class Insecta; order Lepidoptera; family Notodontidae; genus Furcula; species Furcula furcula. The sequence continues at coordinate 22,991,361 of OU452243.1, forward strand.
ATGTTGGTTGGTAAAAATCAAAAGTAAACTGCAAAAGAATTTTCATTTCAAAACTGGAAATAATATTTAATCTTATAATGTCTGTAACATTAATGTTATCCCTTTGCGTAACGCCTTCGAAGTTAAGAACGCGAAGCAAAAGTAGTTTAATTACGTGCATTACGGTGCAGAAGTTCACATACCTAATGCGTCAGGTCAAAGATTCTTAGCCTTTAGTTTAGTCGCACAATTTCTTACTTTAATTAAACTATAATTTAGCTTTGATTGTACCCTCATACCTATTTAAGACCTGTTCTTGCCTTAATAGGCAGGTGGACGTAATTGGTTTGTATCGTTTACATAATCTGTGTTTATATTACCGTATTATTGTATTATTGCAAGTGGTTTCCTTAACAACCGCTAAATAAACATTATTCCAAACTAAGTCAAAAATATAATTTTATTTTCTGATGCCTTCCAACTTTACTCTTTCATATTTTTCAAAGCTTTTGGCCGTCCGTTTATATCTTAAACTTTGTACCAAAGGCTTTTTAATAGGGTTATATAAAAAAACTCAACTTAAAATCTCGTAGATTCATTCATGTAGGTACTATTCGTAGATTGGACAAAACAGATACTTGAGTACATTTACTTTGAAAATTATACATAATGCCTAGTATAAGTAAAGAGATAATTATGCATAAGCGGTCTCTGAGTGCGCTCTCTATCGCTCTACTAATGTTCTAATGCTTAAACATACAAACTTGCGCAATAGACCTAAGTACTAGTGAGTAATATGTACTAAAAATTACGCCTTTTTAAGTAGAAATTTTAGCAATAAGGTTCTCTGGATCTTGAACTACTTGTTAAGTCGAAAACTCATTAACTCGATTTTTTTAATCACCTTTGACATTCGAATTATCGAGATTCCACTGTAAAAGACATACAAGATATAAGAAACTACAATGACAACAACCTAACCGTATTAATTAATTTAGGTAATATTTTATCGCTTTGCAGTTATTTGGCTTCCAATCATTAGTAGTATTTGAGTAGGTACATAATTAACTTACAGTAGAGGTTTCATAATCCCAAGACATAATCCGTTTACTCACTTTTTATATTGTTCGGTCACCTTGAGTCAATTATTGCGTGACTTAGCGCCAGCGGCGGTACGCTGCCAACGCGTGGGTTCATGACCACCAAATATAATTATATTACGACAGCTTTCATTAATATACAAACACTTAAAATATTTATGAAATTATTTCATTGTACAGCTATGCTAAAAAAAATTAAAGCCTCAGCCCAATGGAACAAGAGTAGACGTGTAAGTGAAGTCACTTAAAATAATACCAAATCGCAAAGTAATGAGCGATGTGACCTGCCCATTGCCACTTCAACATGGAGATTTAAAGAGTTATGTCGGTGACCTTGGTTCTACGGCGAATCTCCTCATTGCGGATGCGGTCACGAAAGAAACTCCGAGCATAGCCCTCTCCATAGCTCGGTGTGTGACTCTGAACTTTACAAAAAAGCCAGCAGTTAGGGACCCCATCTCAGTACCATATGACATCACTGGCAACACACACTGGTTAAGAGGTAAACCACCTTCGTCTTCAGGCACTGCGATATTTCGGACGAGTAGATTTCGCGTAGTTTCCCGAACGCTGCCCAACCGAGTTGGATTCTTCGGGCGACCTCTTTGTCGAAGTTAGACCGACTTAACTGGATGGTCAACAATTTCGAGTATATCAATCCCAAAAACTATTGGTAGTTTTTTTACGGGTGCAACATGGACGTTGGTAATAAAAGTAACAAAACACTTGCCACTTAGCTACCAGTAAAGCAGTTCCTCATAGAGCAATATTAGACATGATCTTCGCCTTGTCCGTGTTCATTTTAAGAACCACCTGTTGTCCCCAATAGCTGGCGTTCCCACGCTACTGAGGTCGCTGAGCATCATGTTGAGCTCCTGCAGCGACTCTGCCATAATTTCTGCCATTGCTTTTTATAAATAAATAAAATACCAACCCTTGTTTATTGTCCCACTATTAGGCGCGGGCGTCCCAAAGAGGATTGGGGCCTCCCCTCAAGATGAAGGGCTTAGGCCATACTCCACCACTCTGGACAAGTGCGGGTTGGTGGATTTCACACGTCATTCGAAAGCTATAACTAGCCAAGCCTCACGGCCTGCCTGCATGTCTGTGCAGGTTTCCTCACGATGATTTCCTTCACCGAAAGCTAGTAACAATAGTTTTCTATCAGCCAATGCCATTTTCATTGTAATTAGTGTAACGAGGTTTTCATGTATATATGATAAGTCATTATGTTATCTGGGCATTTCAGTTGTAGTACTAAAAACGTTTAAATATAATATTGTGTTATTTTACAGATTACATTATCGTTTTATAGATCAAATAAGGAGCACGAAACATCAATTAGCGATAATTCGTCTTTAACCCTTTTTCAAATATGATTATTTCGACCGTTTTGTTGAGTAGGTGCGAGTGAATCGAAATCTCTTTATTAAGAGAGCATTAAGTATTCATTGGTGTCAAGTACTCTAATTTCAAGAACTGGATTAGTGAGAATTAACACTGGGAGAGCAGCAGTAAGTTGCTTAAAATAATTATTAAACGAAGGCAAAACTAAATGGCCACTGTTACTTGTGACCCAAGAATATTCGCATTAGCTTCTTATAACAGATCGCACACAGACGTCACCTTGTCCTGAGAAACAGATTTCTATTGTAATAGGTCGTCTGTACTTATACTAATGACTTTGACACGGTTGTTTATGCAAATAAGACGCAGCACGCATAATACAGGCTTCTACTATTCAATATGTATGCAACTGAACAAACATACAATAAAAACCATATGGTTTAAGAGAGGTAGTGCTTAGTGACCTCTGAGAAGCACCGAACTATAGGAGACGTCTATACAATGCGTATTCCGCTTATTTAACCTATTATATGTATATTAGTTTACCATTTTAAATATCCATAAGTTAACATATTCTATAGACATATTAATTTGCATTTAAAAACTGTAATAAGCTTATACAGAGGGTTCATACAAACAAAAAGACTTTGCCTACCCTACGATTTCTCTAAATAATCTTAATTTAAAAATATTTTGTACTGATATGGTATTAACGTGATGTTTTTAAATGTAAATGGATACGTCTGTAATGTTAGTTAATTTAAGGATATTTGTGGTGGCACACTAACAAATAGCTTAGTGTACAGATAACTCACAGATATTTTTGCCTATTTTCTGTGTACGCCACTGCAATCTATGCAATCATACACAATCATATTTTTTTATGAATAAATTAAACCGAGTTCAATAGACACCACACAAAAAAAGAGAAAAATAACTTAAATATCATTGAAGTTTTTATATTTATAATAATATCCTGGACTAATCCACACATGATCATCGGACAACTGATACAAATACTTATATAATGAAATATAACTACTTTTACGGATATCTCGCGGCAACACCAATGGTCAGGAAGGACCGTCGTGACCATGGGTGCTGCAAACGACTCGAAACGTCGGGAATCTAAAATAAACCACAATATATTCCGTAAAAGTAGTTTTATTTCAAAGTGAAAAAAAAACATAATTACATAATTTCTTTTATTCGCGTAAATAAAAGAAATACTTACATACTTTCTGTAAATACATAAGTACTTAGATAATTAACACCTAGACGCAAGGAACAACGAACAACCTATTGGGTAGCGGCTAGGGTGTCTAGCTACTAAACCAACGGGCCCGTCAAATATTGCTTGTTGCATGCTTCGATTGTGGTTGTGTGAATAATGAACGGATAGCTGGTTGTTGAAGCGTAAAATTGGGCTTAAATGTTTACGGATATACAGTTTAAAGATAAATTAGGGTTGCAGTTTTATATTACGTCACTAACTTACCTAATTTTTGCGTGTCATGTCGTGACATTTTGCAGTTCAATTAACTGCCTGCTTAATTAAATAAATTATACTTCTAGCGATTTGATATCTATCGGCCAATGGTTTAAAATGGTACTTGACGTAGAGTTAATACTGTTTTGTACAGAGCTAAATTTAATTTCTTAGATAAAAGAAACAGCTAATATTGCAACTCTGGGATAGAAAACCGAATGTAATATAATAGTATAATATATAGTAGTAATAAAAGTAATACAAAATAACTTGATGAATTTACTATTAACATTCGAGAATTTCAATGTTCACAAAAAGAGAAATCTAGTTGACAAAAGAAATCGCAAATCTCCCAAACCGACTATTTTAAGACTTACTACCAAAAATGTAAGCTAAAGAGATGTCTCTACTAACAGTACATTGACGCTACTCTCTTTATGTAACTTGAAATAAGCTGCCGAAATATTTCGGTACAGAAAGCTAGTACCCAATCACATTTTTCGAAGCAGCTATGTAATATTATAAACGTCACATTGGTCTCTGGCGGGAGAATTCTGTTACCACCACCTTTTTTTTTCGCGGGGGAAATTCAAAGGGTCCCCGTGAGCTGTAGGGCTCGACCGGGGTATATGGGATTCTTACCCACTAAAACCACCGCGGCTGTGTCGCATCGGCACATGAGAGCGGACCTCAAGGCTCTTCGGTGGGATCTGCACCAGGTGCCCCTCAGTGCCTTGCCTTTGAGCCCGCCGCCCGGGGGCGCATTGCAGCCCCCCGGGAACCAGTCAGGTGCTCACGGGGACGGGGGTCGCAACCCCGCCGCCGTCCTCCTCGGAGTCGCCGCCGTACTCAATGGACGTCCAGCGACACCGAAGGTGTGTTACCACCACCTAGTAACATACACCTTCAAATAAGTGGGTAACTCTATAATAAAGTATGCTCATGACTCAACATTGCCCGATGGATTGCCATTTGTCGTAGATATCTTACGAACTGTAGAACTCCGTGGCGCAGTGGGAATCCTCTTGCTTTGCAAACCGGAGTTCGCGGGTTCGAATCCCGCAGGGAGCAACATTCTGTAGTTGTTCCGTACTGGGTAGGACAATGCAGGCAGTTCACCTGACTGTAAAGTAAGATGATCCATGCATCGGTCTTCCGAGCCATCGGATTGTGAGAGGTAAAGGAAGAGAGAGTGCACTTGTGTCTACGCAAGCACTTGTGCAATGTAATATCTCCCGCGTAGATGGCTGATCTTGTGAAAGATTGGCCGCTGTATTCGTATCGGCCAAGACATTATTATTACCTATATTTGTATATCGTAATCCACTTATTAAGAGCTAACAGCGTTCAAACTCGGTACCCAAACACGGTGTACAAACACGTTGACTGCTTCCCGTTGTCCTGCATTGTTCTAACGGCACAATTTCGCACGGCCCACATAGCCAGCCATATGTGGCATATGACGATTCAACCATTAGCATTCATAATATTGTTGCATGAATGAACGACCGAATGTATATACCTACGCATTGTGCGGTCAACCGCTCTGCGTCTAGCCGTCCGGTTGATCGGAAGCAAATAAATCAATAATTTATGTAAATCGCAGGATACGGTTGAATTTACCCGGATTGCGGGAAATTGCATTTACAATAGTAGATTGTTAACCGAGGGAAAAGTAACCTAACAAGAATGTAGTGTGAGTCTTAATACATACGAGTTAGGAATCAAACTGTCTCTCGAGTCATTTATATTGCTTTATACTACACCTAGGTACGAGCAGAATTATATAAAAATAAATTAGTCTATAAAGTTTTTTTTTCGCAATTGCGTAAGTGATGCTTCTATGCATTACTTAGAGGAGATACCACTGACTAATTACTCTGAGATGCATTATGATTATGCCAATATCAAGATAAGGATACAGATTTTTATGGCAGTTGATTTATACATTTTGCCAATGTAAAGTTCAGCCTTTGAGTATTAATACTCAAAGAGTTCAGCTAGTATAACTATTGTAATGCTTTTTTTAATATTTTACTGAAAATGCAAGTGGTCAATATTATTTAGCGAACTGGACATAAGTAATTTTTTTGTCATTATTAGGTTGCCTATTGATGTTATAAAAAAATTATAAAAGAACAACTCATTAACAATAAACAAGCGGTTTCCAAACACGGCCGGCACCGTAGTGAAATTAATATATTGTAAATCTAAATGCTCAATACATTAATTTCTCAGTTGGTTTTCGTACACTATTTCAACCGCATATTATTTTTATGACAGTTATGACGTATTTACTATCGTTTTCAAAAAAGGAACACTCCGAGCAGGTGTAAGTACTTAATATAAACGTTTTTTTCTGCTCGCAATCAACTGAACGTCTACAACAGCACAGTGCGTACTGGCACAGGAATGTGCATTGTCGAGTAGATTGCTATCGATTTTGTAAACTTATAAAAAAATAGTTGACACATTTTTTAGGAGTTCAGCTTCCATATCAGTTAAATGATAATAGCGGTTTCCCACGCTACGTAATGATAGTTGTAACCTCGTGAAGTACAAACAAAACACATACATAATACATAATGTATTGAATTCTAAACAAGCTCTGTTGAAAATGTTTTACATTTTCCTCATTATATTTAATGTTCGTTTTAGCGGTTGAAAGGAGTTTCTACGTGAAAACAAAAACATTATTGCAATACTGTACTCGTCTAGACGTGAGTCGTTAGAAAAGACACTTAGAAATATTTTACAAGGTAATTTCTAAAATCTAATAGGTAATACGGCCCCAAGACGCCTGCCAAGTGTAGGGATTATGGAAACCCTTCCACTCTAAGAATAATATGGCCAGTATATATATTTTTTTTATACATCCAAAGTGGCAAGCAAGCATGCGACCCGCCTGATGGTAAGCAGACATCGCAGCCTATAGACGCTAGCAACACTAGAAGAATCACTAGCGCGTTGCCGACCCATAAGACATTTCGTTTGCAGCCCTTGTTTTTGTCCCACTTTTGGGCGAGAGGAGGCCCGTGCCCGCATGGTAGACTATGGTAAGAGGCTTACCATAGTCTACCATGCTGGCCAAGTGAAGGTTGGCGGACTTTACACGTCACTCGAAAGCTAGTTATGCTTCCTCAGACATGCAGGTTTCCTCACGATGTTTTCCTTCACCGAAAGCTAGTAACAATCGAACAAAGACGATTCGCACAGCAGTGACAGCTCAGCGGGCGAGCGCTTGCCTTGGAAATGTCCTCTGATTTCTTTAATGTGTCATGTGCCAGTATATTAGATAAGAAAAATCTTTAATGATTCTATTATATTATTTGACGCTACCTATAACGTCGTGTATTCGATTTCAGGAGGTGTAGTGCGGGTTTTGAGTTATCGAAATAATCCTAAGGCCCAAGTGCACCCACAAAAAATCATCCGTTTATTGTAGCAAAGAATCGATAATCTATTTAACTACTTAATAGTCCTTAACGGTGACCCGGGAATGTTGAGCTAGGTTTTAAGATAATCCTTCGGAGTCGCTGGACGCTCGGGGTGTGGGCCCTTTGAGCGTCCATTGAGTACGGCGGCGACTCCGAGGAGGACGGCGGCGGGGTTGCGACTCCCGTCCCCGTGAGTACCGTGTCAGGTTCCCGGGGGCCTACTGGTTCCCGGGGGGCTATAATGCGCCTCCCGGCGGCGGGCTCAAAGGCAAGGCACTGAGGGGCCCCTGGTGCAGATCCCACCGGAGAGCCCTGGGGTTCCCCCTCTCATGTGCCGATGCGACAGCCGCGGGGGTTTTAGTGGTTAAGAATCCCACATACCCCGGTCGAGCCCCACAGCTCCCGGGGATCTTTTGAAGATTTCCCCGCGTCAAACAAAAAAAACGGTCGTTTTTTTTTGTCGGTGTACTTGGCCCTAAATCGACCAAACTTTCAGTTTTCTCCATACATTTCACACGCCTCTAGCGGTAACTACCAAAATCTAGTAAAATATACCACGGGAAAAACTGCCAATTGGGTCGATTTCGTTAGCTATGTGCTTTGGTAGGTAATGGTAACTTAGACGACTATTATATGAATTGTAATAGTCTACATAGGTAGTATACATACTATTATTTGATAAATCCTACAGGTTTATTCTCTTTATAAAATAGGAAAATAAAAACCTTTTCAATAATGGATATAAATATTAAGAACTACGTTTTCCTTCGTTTCCCTTTACCAAATTACATTTAACATTTTAAATGTCTTAATTTCGTGGACAATTTGAAATCGTATTTATTTTCATACCCGGAATGGTCTTCCCGGAGATTTTAATTTCGTTCATTACGAAAGCAATTTGGCCGGCAATTTATCGTGTTCTGACATTTTTTCTAGCCGATAAAGGAGACCTTCGTCTCTGCCGCGATGCTCGGAAAATGTTTGGACAGCTGTATTTATTGAATACGTAGTAACTTCATTATTTTATTTCACATTATATGTAAGTATATAGTTTTATCTTTACGTAAGAAAGAAAATTTATCTTAAAGCTAAAAACACACACACACAAATTTCTAAAATCTAAAGAAACTATCCACCTAGCCACACGTATTAAAAACAAGGAATAAAAATCAGTACAAAACAATAAACTAGATAATATTGGAGGTTGACCACTCACCGCATTATGATCAAAGTACCTATCTAATGATAATGATTAGCATACGATAGACGATTACATATTGCTGTCCATGTTACGATAATATTTTTATTAAAATATTCATAGCAAGTTACGAGTTATGTAACAGCTAAATTTTATAAATAACAATATACTTATACTCCATCCCAAATAAGCTTGAAGGCGATTACAAGTTCGTTTGCGGCTCAATAACTACATAACGCACTCACTCTTCCTTCAAGACAAACAAAATATGCTCTAACTAAATTTTCACCGTTATTAGTAGGTACTAAAACAAATGGGCAAATATTTATGCATATTAAGTTATCCATATGCGTAATTAAATATTGTGCCCCGCCGCGTTACAGTAGGTAATTTTAAAAACGTGTTAGATAATTAATAGATCTCCATGGCCAAGAACTAAGAATAGCTATAGCCGTTGTGATTATTTACATACGTAAGTAGGCATATTAAACTATTTACAATATTTTGCGATTAATTATGCATTAAGTTATTTTCTATAAGAAAAAAAAACACTAAGTTAACGAAGTCACGAGACTTCATTGGGTTTGAAGTATTTGTTAATTTTATATGTAAGTATATAGTAAAAGGGAAAATGGAGTTAATAACTAAGTTACGGTCTAGTTACTGGGCTATAATGCGCTTTCCGGCAGCGGCGGGCGCAAAGGCAAGACACTGAGAGGTACCTGGTGCAGATACCAGGAGAATCTAGGCGCCTCTCTCATGGTACCGATGCGTCAACCGCAGGGGTTTTAGTGGGTAAGAATCCCACATACACCACACCGAGTTACCGGAGACCTTTTATACGTTTCCACCGCGCAAAATAAAGTTGTTTCTGCATACAAAATGACAATAGCTAACAGAAGCAAAATAGAAAGCTTGATAGTAATATCATAAGTCATAATTACAAACGATTTTCTTTAGAAAGTTGTTAAAAAGGTTTAGGCTGGTAGGGAAACCACACGTTCGTAGACAGCGCTATTTTTATGTAACGTAAATATATTCTTAATTAATCATGTTGAATACTCAAATTAAAATGCATATTAAATGCCTATTGGTTTTCGAATATTAGATAGGCATAATCATTATATGAGAATTTTATTTTTCAATCGAGAAGATATTAAGTTACCTTCCCTCGCAGTGAAATAAAGTTAAGCTTCCTAGATAATATTGCGAGATTTTATCATCAATAAAATTGCAATCAATCAAATTATCAATCAATAAAATTATTAAAATGATATTTTGATGGACTTTACAAATTAAATAAGCACCGGCTTCGCTAGTGATTTTTGGACACCCCGTGCACCGGTTACAGCCAAATTCACTCAAGAATAGTAGGTATAACCCTCTATCATTGAAAGAATTTTCAGTATTGGATCAGAGATTGCCTCCTCCAAACAAACGAGACATTGAAAGAAAGAATCTTATGATGACCTAACTACGGTTATTTTATAAGATGAAATATCTAAGATACGTAGAAACGAAACACAACATTGTTTCAATTTTGACTACCGGAACGTATAATTTGACGCTATATAACTTAATTTTAGAAGACGTTCAAACCAGTTTCACTTCATTCAGCAAAGCAATCAACATTAAAACTATTAAATAGGAAAACGGGCTATATTTTTGTAGCCTTAAAGTTACAATTGTAAAAACAACAATTGCATCAGTTGGTCGCAAATCGTCCAAGTTGTTTTGCGCAGCTCGAACACCTATTTAAAGTCGTCATTAGCACCGTCTAATGACATCAAATCACTTCTCCAAACATAATTCGGAGGCCCCAGCGTCGCTATAAACCGTACATACTCCTTAAACTGCTTACTGCTTTTGAAAATTGCCTAGAGCGTACCTAACCTATACATTAAAGATTTCTATATAGGTACTTAGTTGTAGGTTGTAGCCTGCGGTGATCTTTCGAGTAGAATACAGGCAGGAGGACTTCAGAATCATGGTGGTGGTGGTGATATGGTATGGTAAAATGTTATACTTATTTCATTAGTAGTTGAATGAAGTCCACTGATTAACAAAGGCCTTCCCCTTAGAAGGGAGGAGTTGCCATAATCCCCACGCTTGGCAGGCGTCTTGGGTCTTGAGGATATACTTATACTTTGAGACTATCTCCAGTAAACCCCCACGGAGACGGATTTTTTTGTTGTGAATTTAATTAAGTGAAAATTGAAAATCATTTATTATTCTCCGAGATAATCCCCAAGAAATAGTTTTCCCACGGCAAAAGGATATTTTCCTGCTGTCACTCTGTGCCTGCTATTAATGTTGCCCATGCCCAAAAAGAAAGTATTGGTCTATAGTAGATTTGTGTAAATGACTCTGTATTTCTATGGATTAAATTGTCTGAAAATAAATAAATTAGTAAGTATTAAAACATTTTTCATCAGTTATATCAGCGACTTAGTTTTATACATACTATGTACTTAGTAGAGACCCGGCGGACCCGTTGGTCTAGTTGGCAGACACCCTGCCTGCTAACCGATGGGTCGTGGGTTCGATTCTCGCCAAGTGTCTGGGTGTTGTTTATCTATTTAAGTATGTATTTACAAAAATAAAAAGTATATAAGTATTAGTATCAGTTGTCTGGTTTCCACAGTACAGGCTCTGCCTAGTTTGGGATCGGATGACCGTGTGTGGATTGTCCCAAGATATTATTATATACTCGTAAAGCCTAATCACCATTTTATTTCTATGTAGATTACTTTGCGATTCAATCAGCTAAACGTATACTGACCTACCTGTGATGTGCAATGGTATTTTGTGGTAGGCCTGTTTATCTTATGCAAGAATACCGGTCGTTCGAGCAGCCAGCAGCGGTCCGTGTGAAAGTGAAACTTAAACGCAAATTCATCGGTCAATTTATTTTGACAGATCGTAAACAGCGCGTCCAATCACTAATCGGGTGTATGACATCTGTCACGAGAAGCACGCGGTTTTGAAGCGTGCTCGGAGCTAATCGGAGACCTACCTACATACTTGTTATTGCATTTGGTACCGGTTTAAAACTAGGTTGCAGTTTGAGTACATTCATCCAACATTTCATATCTTTTTTGAAATAGGTGTGGATTTTTAGAACGAATAAAATGACAAGCCCGCTGAGTTTCTTGCCGGATCTTCTCAGTTGAGGCCGCGTTGTGATCCGGTAGAAGCTTATAAAAATATTGACCATTCAAACATGTAGCGCTAAGCCTATTTGAAATAAATAATTTCATTTTTATTTTTGCATAGGTTATAGCTATCAAGCCATTTTGTTTTATACAATTACTTACCTACTAGCAACCCGACGCGGTTACGCAAAGTATTTTATGGTTCTAAGGATTATATACTTAAACTTCCTAAAGATTTTTTTTAAAGTAATACGCGTAAGCAAACATACAGTCGTGAAATTAGACTTTATATTATTCAGTTATACAGATAAAGCTCGGGACGCAACCTCAACAAAAGTAATATATTTAATTAAAGAAAGATATCGGTCATTGACTCATATTATTAAGAACGTCGGTACATACATTGCCAAGGCATTGTACTGCAATGTAGGCTAGAGATAAGCGATCGACTGGCACTATCTAATCGTAATAAGTTGAAATGTTAACAAGATAAACATCAATGTTTACTATTTAATACGCAACGGGTGGCTTAATTAGGTCACCGCCCACGTTGTAGTCCTTTGTACACGAAAAAAAAACAATAAATAATAACCAATACAAAAAATTAATTTGCAGGTGCTGAGGATAATTAAAGACGGGCTAATTTAATAGCTCACATTTGACACTTCATCATTTATTACAGCAGGCTTAGCATGATGTGCAAAACTTGACAGACAAGTGTGAGTATGACGTCACTATGACGTAGTATTTCACATTTTTGTATAGAGAATTGACGTTTCGGTGTTGAAAACTACGTCATACACCACACTGATCTGTCAAGATTGCAAGTCTTGCTAGGCCTGCTGGTTGTACTACATAAAAAAAATAAAATGTAGAGTCAAAATCTAATAGCTTTTATCATATATTTTTATAAATTCCTTGTTTGTGCAGTTTAGTGACGAGACGAAAAATACGTTTGTCTTATGGTAAGTGACCATTCTTTTGGTCCGAGCGGCCTCGACGGATCGACATAGCACTCAATATCAGGTGATATCAGTAAGTGCCAAATCGCAAAGTAAAAACCATACTGAAAATAAATACAATTGAAGCACTAAAACAAACTGCGGTTCGTTCGACACTAATCAGTGATTAGTGATCACCACTAATCACTGATTAGAGTCGTTTGTTTATACTGTATTATTTATACTATGGTTATTACTTCGTGATTTAGTAAGTACATAGATGGTTGGTGTTCTTTGGCCTTAATTAATCTGTTTGGCCTATCTGTTTGGTATCATAATATATGTATGTATGTCTTTTGGTTTTGGTATATCATATGTCGTGTTTATTAAATAATATATACCAACTTATATACATTTATTTTAAAATATACACACACGTACATACATTATTGGTATCAATCGTTGTCTTGCTAGAGTTTAGGGTTTCTCGAGTTTGTGTTCAGATGGCGATATATGGATTGTTCCACGATAATAAAGGAAAAATCTTAATACACATAAATCATAATAATCATAATATATTTATTTGCATAAAAACATAGTATAATAAGATGTTACAATTTGTATAAAGTAAGTAGGTACATACATGTTTTTGCTAGAATTGTACATAGCATGCAAAAAATCTCTTGGTTTTTAAAATTATAAGGATTAGGTAATAGATTAGTGAAATACAGAAAGAAATAGCATCAGAAACTGCATTTTAATCTACTAATATCTAAGGTTCTATTATAAGTTTGATAGTTAATGATGCCAATTAGACTTTCAATTTTTCTTCATACACATGAGCGCCTCTAGCGGTAACTGTCAAAAACAAGTAAAATGTAGGGGAGAAAACTGTCAGTCAGTTTGACTGACAGAGTGACCCCGAATATCAAAGTTCTACATCATTATTGCGCAACTTGGTGTAAATGAAAAAGTTTTAAGGTTGATTTCACCATACCCGCGACAGTAATGACGTCATCAGTGCAGTTCGCATCGGTTGCGTAAATTAGCAACTATCTTGGGTACAAACAAAAATGTTCAGTCACCGCTTTCCAAACCTATTTAAAAAATGTAATCTAGAAATATCGATGCAAAAGTACATTAATTTAATGGCTACCGATCAATATGCACATTATTTCAACACGTAGGTAAGTACCTACTTTACGTGTGAAATATACATACATTTTCAATAGGTAATTTATACGCGACTATCGATTATACAAGTTAAGGCCGGAGAAAATAAAGATTTAGACCTCAAAATCTCGCGAACAATGCCTCAAATACGTTTCTATTACAATTGTATCTTTGCCCAATTTCTAAGCAGTATATTATACTTAATTTACACACTATTTGTGAAACGACGTCTATTTGTTTTAAACATTGAATTTTAATTTATTCCGGAAGGTTTATGTGTAGGATACATACATACTTCCGTATAGTGTAGGATATATACTTAAGATCCTATAATATGCTGTGCGAATTCGCACCGGGTCTATAGTTTATACAAATGTCTTTCTTTAGGGGCCGTCCATTAATCACGTGAAGCTCTAAAGGGGGGGGGGGGGTTCCGAAAAAAATCACGAAATATCACCAGCAGGGGGAAGGGATATAATGAGACATCACGTGTATTTATTTTTCGTTGAATGCACGATTTATAAACCAAACAGCGGCACGTGGCCTTGACTCACCGTTGCCGGCAACGACTTCCCCTTCAACATCAGTTACCAGTATTTAAAGAAAATATTCCGAAAATTTCAATATAGCTTGTACAAAAAATACACATGATTTTGGGTGGGGGGGGGGGTGTTAGTTTAAAACCTCACCACATATCACCAGGAGGGGGGGGGAGGGGTTAAAAAGTTACTAAAAAACATCACGTGATTAATGGACGACCCCTTAGATGTAAGAAAAGTAACAAAATTGTAACCTACATGTGCGAAAAAGAAAACTTTACATAATATAAACATATCTACAAAAAAAGAACTGCATTCAAAATGTAACTAAAAATTATAATTTCTTAATTGTTTTTACGTATACATAGATGGGTGTGGACTACAAGATATTAAATACCTATTTTACTATCAAAGTCGGCGCCAAACTCGAAAGTAATTAGGTACCTACTGTCCTTCGTACTGTACGTACATCTTTGCTAAGGTTAAGCGCCGACTTTAAAGCCGCCGTAAAGCATCCCATGGAGGTTGCGAAGAAGATGCTCATCTTAAATTAAGTCAAAATGCTTTCTCTTGTAATTTCTCACATTTATTAAGCCATGCAACGAACCTCTCCATACGCTTATAATTGTTTCCTTGTCTACTCACTTTATTCTAAGCAATAGTGTTACAGAAAATATTATTCTGTTGAACAGTCATGACTAATATCAATTACAGGATTACGGGAACAAGCCACGTCATACTGACGAATATAATTTTAATTTTATTTACTTAATTGAAGTTTATGACGCATAATTGTCCCAGATTCACTGTCACATTTAGTTAATTTGTAGGAATTATAATGTTGTCGTTATTTGCACCAATACTACACATTGAAATAAAACTGCTTGGACTTATTTCATCATTCGAAACAATATACCTATGTTAATAAAACTCATTGTTTTCTATTATTCTACCAACAACGTACATAATGTAAACTTATTTTTTGTAAAAAAAAATCTGCTGTTCATTTGTTATTGAATTCAAAAATATAATGAATTGCTAACTACATATATGGGTTGGAAGTAAGGTTGCCAGATACAGCCTTATCATCTTTGTCTGCCTGTTTCACTTACTTGTGTCCTATTGTCTTCGCTTTGAGCTACCTATTCGTGGAAACTGTTTTGCTAATGATTTAAACATCTAAATGTGTAATGTGTTATTAAAGCTGTATGTTTTTCTGGGACATTTCTCCATTGATCTAAAAAAATCGGGATTGATACAGCAAAGTATTAGGAAATTCCGGGACAATATAGTGTGATTAATTCCAGGACACGGGACCAACTGAAAAATTCCAGGACAATCCCGGATTTCCCTGCCATCTGGCAACCCTAGCTGCAGGGGTTTTCGGTAGACATTACTGTATCCGCCCGACCCAGGATTGCGTGAGCACATGCGACCGTCTCATCGACCTTGAATCATTAGTTAACCTGGCCTTTATTTTTTAAACAGTGGGGAAATTCTTCAGATCTCCAGAAAAGATAAACAAAACCTCTAGCGGAGAATTGTAACAGGCCCCTTGGTCTAATGGTCAGACTCCGTGCCCGCCACTCAATAGGTCGTGGGTTCGATGACTGTTCGGTAAACGATTAGATGATTAAGCAACGGGAGGCTAAGCCAGCTAATAGATGAGTGACTGTTTAGTGACATATAAACTTTGTGCTTCTGAGGGCATGTAGTAATCTTTAAGCCAAGTCGGAGGCCCAAGGACATAAGACAACTCTGATACCCTTTAAGTGGACCCTAAAGTTTCATTCAGTACGCCTAAACACGACTGTTACTATTTAACAAACCACTGTTGACAAAAATTACTTAAAAAGAAAATTTCTCAACTTTAGCGAAAATATAATGAATGCGGAAGTGTTGGAGGTGTGTGAACAACACAGGAGACATTGACTTCCCGGAATGGACGGAAAACTTTGAATATTTGGCAAACTTTCAATTAACACTAATTATAAAGATGAACGTTAATTAGCAGGTGTATGTGCAATGTAGAACGGGCGTTACTACCTATAGTCAATTTAAGTATTTGTCTTTAACTGCCGCACTCACAAACGTCACTTAGCGTTAATTTTTATTAAGACATCTTTTTGAATTTGATTATTTTAACTTGAAGAGCCGACCGAGGACGAGATAGTCGATGTCTCTACTTATTAACAGAGTATAAAATTTAGTATAACTTGGCTTCGGGTGTCGAAATAATACAACTCAAGTAGTCAAAATAGTAGTAAGTGAAATTTTTAGCAATATTGATAAGTGATAGGTCCCTTATGCAAGGGACTGTCCAGATAGGTACTTCCGCAGTGTCATATATTCTGCTGCCACCAATCAAGATTGTGTAAACATTGCTGTGTTCCGTTGTGAAGGGCACAGTAACTGGTAAAACAACTACGTAGGCTCAAGAGAAATTAGAACTACTAATGTCTCGGATGACAGTGCAGTGTCGTTGTCTATAGACAGGCGTGTCGCGTATCATTAGGCGAACGTCTAGCTCGTCACGTCACTAAGATAAATAAAAAAAAAACAACGGGTTGCACTCCGGGGGTGCCGGCAGAAGTGAAAACTTTAATATTAACGTTGTGCATTTTCGATATTTTGGAATGGTTAGGGAATAATTTTTCACGAATTTGGTAAAATACAATATTCATATGCGCTATCGTACTCAATCATGACAATTTATATTACATTAAAAATTTAACACTTCAGAACTATTACAATTATTTTACATTAACTAAATAGACGGTCGAGCCATCAGCAGTCACCATCCATGGATGCGCGTGCCACTGCCACGCTGTAACACAAACACATATGAACATTCGCGCATGCGCCCTGCGCCGCCTACGTCTTACGAATTTTCGATCAGGTCATGTGTCCTGACGCGAATTTAACATTTTGTCCCCATCACAAAATGTGCACAACGCCGCTAAAAATGTTTTCACTTCAAAAAAATAGTTGGCACTTTATCCGTGCATGGCTCGAAACGCGTGCGAATTAAACGCAATTGTTCTGGATTAACGACATTTGGTAGATACGAATCTCGTTCACTCAACGAGTTGCATAACTGCGACCCAATTGCTGATAGCTGCGAATTATATCTCGCACGACACCTGTGTGCCGTACACAACAGTAATTGTGAACAATCACTTCCGTCCAATTTGTCGGCCATTTCCTGCCGATTATGTCGACGTGATACTGCAGTTCTCTCTTCCTGTGTTTTTTGTACACGTAACTATCGTAATCTAGATACGAGTCGCGACCGATTGCGGGCATCGATATAACGTTATATCGATGATTGCGGGCCAATACGAGCGAGCGATCTGTCATGGTTTCCATTTCTATTTCCTCGGCGTCACTCGTATGCGCTCGGATGTCGGTCGGTTCTAATCGGGCCCCTGCTGGGCGTTAGCCAAGCCATTCCCGCCGTTCCGACTGAGTTTATATTTGGAATTCTATTTTTTTCTGTGCCCGTAGTAGAGATACGTTTGACGAGGTGAACAATCTCTTCCCGTTTAGAAATACACTAATCGCAGAGACATAGTTTTGATTTCGGTAGTCGAAGAAATTTAAGATGCAAAAAATTATCTGTACGTAGTGAGTGACAAAAATGATTGTAGTGAACACCGCACCGTCCTGCGTGACACGAATACCTCGAATGCGTATCCTGCTTATCGTTGTTTATGATTCCACTTGCGTAAATATAACGGAAAATTCATGTTGTAGTGTAGCTCTACGTCACGAATAATAAAGCCCACTACATTGTAGTTGCTTAATTTCTATTTCGGTCTAGTTTCACTTTGAATATGGAGTGTAAGAAATTTAAGAACAATAACATTATTATAACTTTTCATTGCAATGAGATTAAATATTTGGGTTGGGTGTAGAGCGGCTTTGCGAATTTTTTCAAATATTGTCAGCGTTTTCTTACAACTGCCACCTTCATTCTATATTATTATTTGTTTTTTTTTATTTATCTTCTTAACTTAAGTTTTTTTTTCTACAGCATATATACAAATTACACATGAAAATAAACTAGTATCATTAAGTCATTTTATAATACTGAGATTTAGAATATGTACCTGTTGCAATACTAAATTAGGCATATTTCCATTAAAATAGTTTTTTTAATTTTTTTGTCGGCGTAGAGTGTACCCACGATGTTACTTATTATCATTGGTAACAAGTTTTCTGATTTTTTTTTTTATGAAGAGACTGGCGGCTGGCTTATTCACGTGCAATCTTTATCTACGTAAAAGTATTGAAAATTTACATTTTTGTTAATCGGCATTTCATATAATGACTAATTGCTAGTATAGTTTCACGGGCAAATTGTAGCAACTGATTGCACTATAAGTTTAAAAAACATTAAATAAATTAAAAACAAACAACTGTAGGTGTTTCCTAAGAATTACCGCAACCGCGCGTTGCTCTCAATAGAAACAAAGTCTAGGATGCTTATAAACATTTATAATGTTCGAACTTTATAGAAGGCCGGTGACGCGATGCTTTACCCCATTTACGTCGCGAATATTAAAACTGTATCGGAGAATGGGCGTATGATATACGTATGTAATTTAGAGTCCTGTATATGAAGCGACGCGACGTTCAACGCCTAACAAATTGGCAATTTGACAAAAATGCAATGATTCGGACTGGCACGGTGTACATTTGTACGTACAAATAGTAAACCAGGACGCGCGCGCCGCAGTGGATGGCTGAACAGCACGCCTGCATTGGTTCATTGGACTCATTCTCTACACTACTTGAATTTGTCATTGCATCAATCGACAGTTTAAATCTGTTGTGAGCCAAGAACTCTTCTATAAACCACGATACTATATTTAGTAATCGTTGGAACTGTACAAAATAAACGTCGAATTAGAAGTGGGTGCTACGAGTAAGAGCGGTATTTGCTTGTGACCTTCTATCGTTGCTCATATGGACTTAGTATTGACTTAGTCGAACATTTGCAATACCTTTTTGAGAACTTGTTACAGGCTTCGACGATTTCAATTCAGATAGGAGGGCAAATGATGGCAGCGTGCGTTTGTATAAAAAGTTTACACCTGACGGCAAATTGTTCTTTATCGTGTTTTACACGCGAAGCTTCACGGAACGCGGCTGCTGATGTCACCATACACTTGAAACATGAAATAATCACACTATCTACGCAAATAACTAGTACTATTATATATGTTGAGTTCTGTGCATGTCATGTTCCCGTGCTCTGCGTGTACTCGTATTTTACCTATCAGCCGTGATGCCTCACAGAAATAATAAATATGGATTACTAATAATAGTCTGTGAAGTTTAAGTACCTACCTATTTTGTTATCAGTTATTGTATTTCTGTATGAAGACGTACAACCTACGTCTTAAAATGCAAATAACGTTTAACATACGTATGTTTGAGTTTTGCATCGTGAAAATTTTAATGGATATTCTTACCTGTGCTCTATTGATGACATCGTGAGGTCCCCGCCAGGTGGTGGCCGCCGGAGATTTCCTCTTAGCGAGCTCTAACGTAGCTTCACTGGGACATCGTTCGAACATAAGCACTCGCTCGGCAACAGATCCGCGAGTGAGGAAGGGGCGCACGGGCGCCGCGCCCGCAGCGGAGGCGGGCTCGCCGGCGCCCGCGCTGGACGCGCGCCGAGCTCGCGCCTCAAACTTGGAGCGCGCCTCCGTCACATGCGAACCGAGCGAGGCGCGACGCTCGCCGCTAGCGCCGGCGGCCGGCTTCCTCGCACCCGTATCCAGCCTGTCCTGGTATCTGCTCTTGGCGTAATCGACGAGCGAGAGCGACGGGACCACGTCCGGCCGCTCTCCGGACCTCTCGGCCACCACGCCACCTGTGCGCAGCGCTCGAAGAAGACGCTCCTCCTCGCGAGCGACCTCCAGCCGCATCGCGGCGGGATCGGCCCGCCTCGCGCCTGCGCCCGCGCCGCCGGGGCCGTTCCGCTCCGGCACCAAGTCCGGCGGCAGCGTCACCTCTATCGTCTCTCCCTCTAGCTCGACGCGGCGATCGAGTCTCTGCTCCCGGCGAGCGTCCAGCTCTCGCGACGCGTCGGGACGATGCTCCCGTCTGATCTCCGGCCTCTGTTTTATTTCGGGTTTGGGTTCCGGTCTAGGTTTAGTTCGCAGGCTCTCTGCCAGCTTGAGGCCGGGCGTGGGCCTGCACGACAGAATCTCCGTGGGCGCGAGGCCGCGCGCCTTCCAAGTCTGATAGATCGCTTCGGCATGGTCCGATATCTGTTTGGCGATCGCGGCGATGTCCTCCTCGCCGGTGTCTATCTCGCGGCGGGCCGTGGCCGCCATGGCCGTGGCGGTCGCCGGTCGTCCGCGGAGACGTCGCACCCGGTCTAGGGGTGCACGGGCCCCATCTACACTCGCGGCTCACAAGCACCAAATCACTGATTATCACAAGCACGACTGCACTGCGGCGCGGTGGCACTAGGGACTACAGCTGTTCCAGTGCGTCCGAGTATAAACAAAGGCGACGATCGCGTGTGCGGCTATGCGTGCGATGCGCGGCGACGGCAGACAACGGGCCGGCGGCGACTCCTCTCGCGGACTGCGGCGCGGCGCGGCGCTCGCTCGCCCGCGCACTCCTCTCACCGGCCCCGCGCCGCCCTCCCGGCTCCTGGCCGCCGCTCCCGGCGTGTCCTCTTTGCTCATTCACTAGTAGTAAACATTGCCTATAGTCAAGTCACTCTAATGTGGAATTTGCATGTCCACCGACTGAAACCGGAAGTGGATTCCACATGTGACGAAAGGTTTTCTATTCTACTTTGTAATTCTTGTGTTTAATACCTGATGTTTGAAAATGAAAGAACGATTTTGATGAAAGGCTATTGACTGCCAAAATTTGGTACTGTAGGGCGGAATCAGACAGAATGCAATTGGGCGGCGCGGCGGCGCGATGCGGCGGGCGGGAGAGCTGTGAGGCGACGAAAAGGACTTGAAGCCAAAGAGTATGCAGAATTCAGATAAATGCGATGGGTGTAAAACAGAGAAATGGTGATCGAAATAATTATGTTTTAACTCCCGATGTAAAATGACAAATTTTTAAGCTATACAATAAGCATAGCATAAGCTTTGCATGCACATTCTGTCTGGATATTTGTGGTATTACTCCCAAAAAGACAGGACCAAGATAGGACGGTTTTGAATGCAATGAATGAAATGAGTGGTTCTTGCTCATTTATTAAGTTCGATTAAAATATGTTTAGCCGTTTATTATGAGTTCGTTTCTTGGTGTCGGTTTTTCAAACTAATACTACCTCATCATCAGAAGCCGAAATATGTCCACTGCTGAACAAATGGCCTCCCATTTAGAAGGGAGGGGTTGCCATAATCCCCACGCTTGGCAGGCGGCTTGGGGATCGCAGTATAGGTGGAAGATAAATCCAAAAGAAAGACGCTGCTGCCCGTCTTCTTGTTATCGCTTAGTCGCCTCTTACGACACCCATCAAGAGGAGATGGGGGGGATGCAATTCTAACCCGTCACCCTACGGAAATACTACCTACTTGTATAATATTTTTTAACTAAACCAGGAATTTATTAAGTAATCGGATAACTAAATCAAAAATATTTAAAGCGTAAGAAAAACGTCTCTACCGTAATCTATCTCTGAGTAAATAGAAGTAGATTACGGTAGAGCCGTTTTTTCTGAGTTATCTACCTATAAATTGCCAGCCTATATATTTTAATTCAAATTATGCAACAGTCTTCAACATTGACAACGATACCAAGAACATCCTGATAACCTCGGGAACTTTTTAGCGATGTGAACATACTTATTTATGTAAAGTAGGTAGGTACGCGTCATAAATTAAAGCCTGTCTTATCTGTGACGAAGCGAGTCTGTGACGCGGCCGGCGACTCGCGGTGCACGCGCTTGACGCTACAAATAGCACGAGACGTATATTTTATTTACAAGCTGAACACGCTCCCTTTTTTCTTCTTTTTATCATTCCGCGTAAAGGCACTGCACTCGATTCTACGCCGGCTGACGTCTGGCTGGAAATAATAGAAAAATAAATCGTAGAGCACAAGTTCGGAATGGGACGAACACATAAACAATGATATCATAATTATTAAAAAAAATGTGGTCAAGCTGATTATCTCAGTTTCAATGGTTCTAAATAGAACTAAAAATATTCTGAGGAACGTTGAATGAGGACACGCTGCTCTTTGCTGTAATAAGCCGCTTTATTTATAACTCTACCTAGCACGTAACCTAGTGGTTGTACTTGCTTGCACCCAATTATTAATTCTTCTATAGATTTTTTTATACTAAGTACCAAAGTGGCAAGCAAGCATGCGACCCGCTTGATGGTAAGCAGTCATCGCAGCCTTTAGACGCTAGCAAAGAAGAATCACTAACGCATTGCTGACCTTAAAGGCATTCGATATTAAGTCCCTTGTGTCCAGTATTTCACCAGCTACAGTGCCCATCATACCTGAACACAGAAATGTTTATAACAGGCAGAACATCCTTTATTATGTACCTACCTGGACGGTCCAATGCACAAGAGACCTACTTCCTAGTATTTTTATTTATTTATTTATTTTACTTATCGAAGTCTCAGGAGACCGCCGGGCTGGTAGCTTTTTCTGCCAACGTATAAGCTTGGCTTTGCAAAGGGGTAATGCCGCCAGTCTTTTAGGTACCCTTCCCTACCAGTGCGGCGACAACTTTGAGGAAGTTTTTTACCTAGTTTAAGTGTACATGTTAATAAATAATCTGTTAATAAAAAAAATACCGTAAGTATGTATTTAATTTATGCTCGTATTAGTTAGTAAATTATTTATTAATTTCGACTCTTTATTGTACTAAAAACTTGCACATAAATAAAAAGGTGTACTAATATATAGATTAATGCTAACTGTACAAACGGCGGCCTTATCGCTAACCGCGATTTCTTCCAGGCAACCTTGGGATGGTAAAAATATAGCTTTGAACATAAAAGTGGGGCAGCTTGTTTTAATGTAATTACATTAAAAAAAGATATGAATGTAATAATAATGTTGGTTTTGACCCGCTAATGAAAATACTAAGGAGCCCAACATACTAATAGCGAATGCTACGTCCTGAAGGTGGTGAAAGCCTCGAAACCCAAAGGAGCCAGTGGTCAGAGAATGGAGTATGTATTCGATATCCAATTTGTGTAAACCTTAAGTGCTGATCTAAATATTAGCTATGAAGAAACCTGCCCTTACACAAATACACTCAAATACACTCCAAAGCAAATAAGCTTGAAGGCGATTACAACTTTATTATGCAGTCATAAAACACCCCCGCTGTATATTTGACCGTTACCGCGGCAGCAAAAAAAGATTGGTAATACAAAGTTGTTTTTGCTGACGCGCCTAGTTGCCAATGTATGCAGTATGTAGTTATTGAGCCGCAAACGAACTTGTAATCGTCTTCAAGCTTATTTGGGATGGAGTATAGTTGTACGTAACTACGCAAATAGGTAGGTACTATACTAGATAATTTTGCCAATATCGAACTGAAATCGACGCCCGAAACTTATAAAGCGGTATTATGAAAATCTTAATTTTACAGGAGAGCCAAAAAACAGAAAGATTTGTTTCATCACTCGTACAAACAACCAATTTAAACAAATTTAGTATCGTTAGACGCGTAAAAATAATAGCTTCCAAATAAAATAACTAGCTATCGTGACAAACTCCCAGATTTCAGATTAAGAAAGAAAAACTATATTACAAGTTTATTCGCTTAGGACCGTACTTCGTTTTTTTTGCGTATCTGTTTACGTCTTTATTCGCCTCAAAACGTCAACAGGTATTTTGTGTAACAAATACATACCTACCTTTTTAAAGGATTTTTTACGTGTAAAGGCTCTGCGTACTAAACCATTACGCCATTATTCACCTACAGATTATATAGTATACTTTTAGTAAATTTGTATTACCTGCCTTTTTGAAAATCAAAACGACCACCATTTCAAATGCAAAAAACTCGTGTAACTTTTTGTTTATTTATAATAAATCAGTAAAACAAAATATTTATAAGTTTTAAATTTTATTTACTTAATCATTAATCAACAATTGAATTGTATTTTATAAAAACACGACATTCCTATCATAATTTAGCAGGAAAAAAAATATTTTTACATAAAATTTTCAAAATTTAGTATTATTTATGTTATTCATGATTTTTACAAGTTAGAGCAACAAAAATACTTTCATAGAATCAATATTTCTTAGAATAATGTTCAACAAATTAATTACCTAGCATAAAGTACGTAGCTGTATGCCATTAACAAAAAACAACACGGCAAACAACCTTCTACCCTCTGGGTATGGGCTTATCTATCAAACCGTATAAGTAGGCAATTCTAAATCAAATAGGACTAATTGTTTACATGAAATAAATCAAATGGACTTTTAAATCATTCTAATAACAATATACTATTACTTTGTAGCTTATATTAGTTACTTTATAACATTATAACATAAATAAATAATCTTAATTATTGCACACTTTTCCCGAGACCTTCTTAATCTGAATCAGTATTAGTGGCTGTTCTTGAGGATTCACTTTGCTTGCTATAAGCTGCCTATAATCCTTGATATTGCACAGGTATTGCCTCTGAATCGCATAGCTGATCAGGTCATTGTATAAAGGCCTGAGTACAGAAATCAATTGGTCATAATCTGGTTGAAGACTAAACATATTTTCTGAAGTGCTATTGTTCCTTCTCCGAAGAGAAACTTGGCGATTGGTAGTCACACCCTTGTATTCGACTTCTAAACTATTTCTATAATTAGCTTATCTGCCCCCTGGTGTATAAATCGTATGTTGTTTGTAGCTCTTCCAATGCAAGAGTGTATCGTGTCACCTTCCAACTGACTGTAGGTAGACTTTAACAATCCTGTGGGTTATATTAACTGCAAACTTTCTGCTTGCAAACTGGTTCATGGCAAAAATATGAAATTGTGTGTTTTCCTTGTTCTGCTTCCTGTTTTATGTAATGGTTAAGACAACAACAGTGCATAACCAATCCCATTGCAGCGAGGTGTGAAACAGGGAGACATTATTTCTCCGAAACTGTTCACAAACGCTTTGGTGGACGTAAGCTCTTGGACTGGAATGGGTTCGGCATCAACATCAAAAGCAAATTCATCACGAACATTCGTTTTGCCGATGATATAGTCATTATGGCAGAGTCATTGGAGGACCCCAATACGATGCTCAGTGACCTCAGTAGCGTTTCACGACAAGTGGGTCTTAAAATGAACATGGACAAGACGAAGATCATGTCTAATGTCCCATGTTACACCCGTACCCGTAGTTGTTGAGAACGATACACTCGAAGTTGTGGACCACTACGACTATCTTAGACAGGTTATCCAGTTAGATCAGTCCAACTTCCAGAAAGAGGTCGCCCGAAGAATCCAACTCAGATAGGCAGCGTTCGGGAAACTACGTGACATCTTCCCATCTGAAATTCCGCAGTTCCTGAAGACAAAGGTTTTTAACCAGTGTGTGTTGTCAGTGATGACATATGGTACTGAGACGTGGTTTTTATTAGCTGGCCTTTTGGAAAAGGTCATAATCACGCAACGAGTTATGGAAAGAGCTATCCTCGGAGATTCTTTGCGCGACAGAATCCAGAATGAGGAGATTCGCCGAAGAACCAAGGTCACCGACATAGCTCGTAGATTATGCAAGTTGAAGTGGCAGTGGGAAGGCCACATCGCTCAAATAACCGATAACCGTTGGGGAAAAAAGGTTCTTGAGTGGCGACCACGAACCGGTAGACGCAGCGTAGGCAGGCCTCCTATTAGGTGGACCGACGACATTGCTTGCGTCGCAGGCAGCCGGTGGATGCTAATGGCAAATTGTCGTTCACTGTGGTGGTCTAAGGGGCCTCCCTCTTTGTTCAGTGGACGTCTTTCGGCTGATGATGAGGATGAAATACAACTTGCTACTATTACAACAATTTTTATTTCTGATCAATTGCATTATTTTAATAGAATTTGATGAAGTGTGTCTTAATATGTAATTCCATCGCTTCTCGTGGTCTCCTAAACTCCAGTACAGTTTAAAGACCTTTTGTCATGTATGTTCGTTAATTTTTCCCGAAAATTGTCACTTACAGGTACATACTCCCCGTATTTGCTATTTCTCCCGAGCTTTTTTAGCTCTGGCGCTCACGTAAGGTTGACCTGCGTTCTTTAATCGTTTGTTTATTTTATCAATATTTCTTTCGTCTTTCGGGAGCAATTATTCGGAGTTTCTGCATTAAGCATCTGGCTTTCTTCAATTACATCTAACTGAGTGGACACATCGTTATTGATACTTATTTTAGGCTCAGACACTGGATTTTCTTCAGACGATTGCTGGTGTTCATGCAGTTGATGATCTTCTCTTGCTGTTTCAAGTTCAAGCACTTTAACTAATTCTCTGTTTATTTCAGGTTGCAAACGAAATAGTTGGGTGCTTCTTTCATCAACTACGTGAAAAATAACTTATCTGGATTTATATTACAATACGTAAAAATAAATCATTCACATTTAAACCATTTTGCGATAAGAACTTACGGCTAACTATTTCGTATTAGTGTTAACATTCTAGTGAGAGTGATGTTATATCGAGAATAAAAGACTACTAACACAATACCACCAAAACATTGATCGTATTCGGACGAGTAATAGCGTAACATTTTCTTACTTATTTGTTCTGGTAACTGGAAGCCATCTGGTTGAACGTAAGATGTTAAAGTGGTGTTATTCGCCTTTCTTTCGTGTGGCAAATTTCGATAGAACAAAGACGTCTCTAATTATAACTCTGCAAGTTTTGGTTATATGTTTGTGAAAAAAATATATGCCATGCATCTGGGTGCGTAGAAGCGTTTTATGCAATAAAAAGTTTTTGGCGTTTTATGACATTACCGCTTTATTCGATTGGGGCGTCGAAATATCCCCACTAATTCGCTAGTCCATAGTTTGTACCTAATTTCAACTTTATATTTGTGGAATTTTAAAAAGGTACTGTAGTTGGGATGATGGAATACAATTGGAATACCCTATAAATGGTTATATTTACACGCTGCTGATATTCAAAGTCGCTTATATTCCACGCTAGTACACCTGCTGGTTCCTGGGGCTGTATCTGGAACTGTAGGTACATTTGATCCAAGCTATGCATTGAAGTTCAATGGACGTTTCAAACTACGCTGTACGATACGATATTCGAGACCGTCTCAATAAAACAAAGAGAACCCGATATTGCGATCAAAATTTACCCAAACATCACGCTTCTGGGTATTTGGTCGGAGCTATTTGATACTGCACTAATAAGGTTTAGTAAATACCTACGTATGTGCATACTAAGTGGCTGCGTACCAGTTAGCAACACATAATTACAGATAGGTATTGCTACATCAATGGTCAATCGTTCGTCATTTATTTTTCACAAAACTCATTGAGATATCTCTCAATGAATAAACTAGGCTAGTTGCGTTTTTCTTATTAAACAAGTAAGTATAATTAATTAATTAAAAACGATAATAGAAAAGGATAGATTTTCATTAAACATCAACATTCAAATCCGTCTAGTTCACGTTCTAGTTCACCTTCTGTAGTCTCAGTATTTTGTGGCACAACCGCAGCTACTGCAAAAGAACATGAGACTCTGGTAGCAGCACGCGACTCTACCTATAACTATAACAACTTCAGGCTGAGAGCTATAAGTGTCGCGTCTCTGATATTTTTTTTTTAAAGTCGAACTGTAAACTAGCGTCACAACGCCGACTGTGACTTTAAGCTGGTTCCCTTGTATGTATTTTAAAGTCTGTTTATTTATTTTCCTAAGACGAGACGAGCAAGACGTTCGCTTGATAGTAAGCGACCCGCCTGCCTATAGACAGCTGCATCGCTCTGTCTCTCCTCGGAACATCAGCTATTAAGTATCTTGAGTCCGATAATTACTCCCGGTTTTAATACAAAATTTATTTATTTTTTGTTGTATACTGCTAAACAAAGATATCTTTCTGTCATGCCAATATGCCACCAACAGAAATTCTTCATTCCCAAATAAACGATTTATTTTTAGATAAAATTACCCTTCATACATACTTAACTACTTGTATCGTGCATTAAGCGTGCTTCTGCTTCCTAATATCTGTTTGGTTCCCTGTAGTAATAATATAGGTATCCATTATCTATCTATAACTATTGATGCTGCTCGCATTACCGCAACTCCCTGCGTGTACATGTATGAGCCTGTGGTATCAAAATTACTTGTTTTACCAATTAAAACGTTGAACGCTGACACTAGGTGCGTGGTTTAGAGCTCAGTCGCTGTAGCAAACTTCTGAAATTAATAGCTTCTATCCTTAATCCAAACTCTTCAGATCTCGGAAAAAATTTAAGTCTTTTTCTGTAGAAATGACCAAAGATTTAGATTTTTTCACAACCTTTATGTTATCTTGTAATAAAACTACTCTTACGGAATATATCGAGACCAAAGTAAATCTAAAATAAACCGCGATATATTCCGTAAGAGTAGTTTTATTACAATATGTAGTATTCACGTAAATAAAAAGACAACATTATGACAACCTATAATCTATTAGAATGACATTGCAAATAGCTTAATTTAATATTGTAGAGTTCAATCCGAATTATACTAAAGGACACTTAAACACATTTAGAGTCCGTTTACTTGAAACATCTATTTCAAAGTAAAGACTTGCACTTTGATATATTTTATATATATCAGAGTGCAAGTCTGCTACTTTCCCTTGCAATATAATTAAATGATTTCACAACTCTATGAATGCTCACGCATAAACACAACACCTCTATTTTCACAACAACACCGTCTGCAACATATAAGGTAGGTAAGTACTTCGAACAGTTTTTAGAAAACAATATGTAGTTATCACATCACGTTTATCCGATCTCTCTATGGAAAAGTGAAAACACATAAAACCGAATGTAAGTGAGAGCTGCGGAGGCCCCGTCACTGCGGGCTGCGTATACGCAAGACAACTTTTATGAAGTGCCGAAGCCGTAGCCAATTAGTTTACAATTTACAAATTATAATGTGTCATATTTTTCGAATTTTGAATAAAATCTTTAATTAAGAATTGATAAACAATAAGCTTTGTCATTATGTGATAATGCTCTCTACAAGAAGACTATACATACTTCATATACATAATATTGCTTTCCTTTTTCCTAGAACTACGAGTGTAGAATAGAATACGCTTGTACGTTAACTTTATAATATCTTATGAAAATCGCTTGACATGTTGTTCAACTTTTACTTTTTATGGAGCATAATATCGATTCCGATGTCCAACATGCTCGAAAACTTCCTCGGATCTAAGTAAAATGCTCTTGTATTTGGTGAAGCTCTTTTTTTTTTTTTTTTTTGGTGAAGCTCTCTGTCCTCCTATGTCCTACTGAGATCCTAGCTAAATTATTAACTTTTTTGAATGTAGCCATACTTAGGACGACTACAAAGCCGCAGTGCATTTGCCGAAAAGGAAAACTTGTAGGTGCCCTTACAGCTCTTCCCCTGGTGGTGTAAACATTTTTTTTTACTTAATTGTTTCTTTTTCATAAACAATTAAAATAAAATAACATTCAAAGGACATTGACTTGTCAAATGATAATGCAAACCCACAAGAACAAAAAAAAATACCACCATTAGGGACCTAAGTTTTGTTGTATTTAATCATTACAAAAAAAAATGGTAGGTTAGGTATATACCTAATGTATTGGAACGAAGGAAGCGTAAAATAAAACGTTAATAAAATGTCGAGTTCCTAGTACCTACATTAGTGTGCAGAAATGAGCATTTTGAACTCTGTTGTTTGGTCATAAAGATCAAATAAGGTGGTATGTTGAGTGCTAAGGGAGCTTTGTCATTGATAGTACGGTGTTACGAGTTTACGTACGATAGACACCCTTGCTTATATTTTGTGCTTGCTGGGTGCGGCGACCGTTGACCTAAGGGCTCCCACTCATAACTGCGATGCGATGCGAAGTTGCAGGAACTTGTATCGAAAATTCATTTGTTTCTCGCCGCATCGCATCGCATCGCAGTTATGTGTGGGAGCCTTAAAGGTGAAACAAAATAATAGGGCAAGGGGCAAGATAAATGACAAACCATTTTTTTAACGTAGGTAGGTGTTATTTGCATCTCGGCAACATTATGCATGTACCTACTTATATTAAAATAAATTTCTTACTAGTCTTCAAGTTACTTAGGTAATAATGATTTCTGATATTTACGCGAATACTACACATTGAAATGAAACTAATTTTACGGATTATATCGTGGTTTATTTATGATTTTAATTACCCGACGTTTCGAATACTTTACAGCATTCATGGTCACGGGCGGACTGAGGTGGTAGCTGTCCATACGTCATAGTTGTCTTCGGGTCTCAGGTCTTCTAATTATTATTGTTAGTCCGATCTACGCAAAAAGAGCTTACAGTATCTTGAGGTCTTGCAGTGGAATGCTTGTCTTTGTCTTACTTCATTCTTCTTGAAGACTTTGGAGAAGATGATAGACAGGTATATAAGAGATGGCCCACTAAGGAGACGACCGCTCCATGCCATGCAATGCGCGTACCAACCGGGTAAGTCTACGGACACGGCACTGCACTACGTGGTCAACCGAGCAGAACATGCATTGGAGACAAAATCTGTGCTGGAGCGTTTTTGGATATTGAGGTTCGATCGAACAACCTTCGCTTCAATAAGAACTTCAGCACAAAATCATGGCATAGATGCGACAATTGTTAAATGGATTAGCACTATGGTACAGGAACGTGTCATTAAAACTAGTTTATTAAGTGATATGGTTACCGTAAAGGCAACTATAGGATGTCCACAGGGAGGCGTACTATCCCCATTACTGTGGAGTCTAGTGGTGGATTCGTTGCTAGTGGAACTAAACAGGGGACCATTTCAAGCTGTAGGCTATATTCATACAGGTAAATGGCAAATTTCCAAACGTAGTAACGGATTTGCTGCAGGGTGCTTTGGTTAGGGTGGAAAGATGGTGTAAAGACAATAATCTTTCCATAAATCCAAGCAAAACAGTTTTTTTTTTTTTTTATTATTTTTATTTTTTAGGGCCTTAGAGTGCCTTAGAGACCCAGATATGTACGGCACCAAACTAAAATGGGCTACGGAATTGTAGAAAATAATGAAATTACATTAGGGTTCGCTTGTCGCTCTAACTCAGGGACAAGGATAAATAAAATTCCAATCCCGATTTAAATTATTAACTTCCATCGTTTACCGATGATTCTGCCAACGACAAGTTTGTACAAAACGCAAGTAATATGAAAATAAAATAGAAATAAGTGTCAGATATTCTGCCGCCAAGCAGCAGTGTGCAAACATTCTTCTATCTAATGTATTAAGGGTCGGCAATACCCTAGTGATTCTTCTGGTTTTGCTAGCGATTATAGGCTGCGGTGACTTTCAGTATATACTACACACATCAAAAGTGTCTAGGGATCAACATATATTTTTGCAATAACTTTTCTCCTGATTGATATTAATTAAAATTTTCTTTAAGGATTCATCAAATAAAGTGTTTTCGTTTGTCACAGTAACGATAAACCAAGTCACCTTTGCATTAATAAAGAAATTTGCCATTTTCCTAATAAAGGGATTTTTGACATTTGAACCACTAACACAAAAGTTCGAAAAAAAGACTGAAATAACAGTTTTCTTTAAAATTTTATTGGGTAACTTAAACAATTAATAATCCGTGTTTCTACCGCGAACACTAACAACACAAGAACATCGGTTTGGCATACTCAAAATGAGTTCATCCAAATCACGCTGTGGAATGGCCGCCCATGTTCGTTGCAACAACAAAAAAAGGTCTTCTTGCGACTGGATACCCTCCATATTCGGCAGAGCTCTTCTCTGTAGCATATCCCATGCATGCTCAATCGGGTTCAAGTCTGGCGACTGAGCAGGCCAGGGCAGGACATTGATGTTAGCTGCGGCGAGAGTCTGTCTTACAACTCTTGCGGTGTGCGGTCGTGCATTATCATGCATTAACTGAAATAAGGGACCGATTTGCACTTGTAGAGGAACGATGACGTCTGATACAATCGTCTCAGCATAAATTTGAGCGTTGAGGTTGCCTCTGATCCAAATCAACTCAGTTCTTCCGCCGATCCAAATACCCGCCCATACCATGATGGTTCCACCACTATAAGGATGGACTTCCTGGCAGGATTTTAATCGCTGTTGGCGTCCAGGGGTTCTCCAGTGTCGTATACGTCTTGTATCCGGTCTCATACCAAAACGAGACTCATCAGAAAAGCACACGAAACGCCATTGTTCTTCTGCCCAATTTCTGTGTTCAAGAGCCCATTGATATCGAATCCTACGATTGTGCATTGCTATAGGTGGTACCCGTAGCGGTCTTCGGGAATAAAGGTTCACTTCATGCAAGCGGTTTCTGACTGTTTGGTCGCTAATTAAGTTCCCTGAAGAGTGATGAAGCCTCACGGCTAACATCATGGCAGTTATTGTTGGAGCTCTTCGAGTTAAGATTTGAATATATCGGTCTTGTCTCCGTGTGGTGCAGCGATACCGTCCTCCATGGCGCTCAGCCACGGTACCAGTGCTTCGGTAACGTGTCCAAAGTCGACTGATAACACTCTGACTTGTATTCAGAGCTAAAGCCACAGTACGTTGCCGGGAACCAGCTTCTATCATTCCCACGGCTCTGAGCATTTCTTCCCTGCTTAAATGACGTCGCCGCTCCATAATAACGTTGGTTTTAATCAGTAGTAGGGAAACAGTAGCACTAATAATGTCTTCAATGCGTTGTATGTTTTTATAGGGAAAATATTGACAGCTGATTTTCATCTTTTACTCGAATTTGATTCACAGTTCCTGATTCAAATTATGAAATGCACCAAAAAGGATCCATATAAATTTATAAAATCATAAATTTATTACAAAGCCACATCTCAATCTCAAGAAATCCGCTTAAAAATGCTTGATCCCTAGACACTTTTGATGTGTGTATATTAATGTACTCTGTGGTGACTACTTACCATCAGGCGCGCAACACGATTGCTTGCCACGTAGTATAAAAAAAATAGTATAATGACAACAGACGAACAACTGATGTTGCTATTGGATTGGGCTACGGTTGCTACCATGGACCCGGACGAGTACCAGGTACGTTCCCGGGGCCCGTCGACACAGCGGGTTGAGGACACCGTGGGGTTTTAGTCGGTAGCTGACACTCTGTCAGTAGTCCGACATAACCCGCACCGCTACCCCCGTGGTGGTGCGGGTATCCGTAAAGGATTTCCCCACGTTAAAAAAAAAAAAAAGGGTTGCTACCATGTTGCTACCCAAGGTTGCTACCTCTTTGCTACCAAGTTGCTGCCACTCAGTTGTCATAGTACTCTGTGGTTGTCATTGTCAGCTGTCACTGGCTGCTGCACTCATGTCAGTTTACTCTTTTTTTTTTAATAATATTTATTCATGACCATGGATACAGAGTCCTTCAGTCGCTCAGTTTACTCTGTCTGACAGGGTTCCCAACTTAGGGGTTTTCCCCCCAAATTTAGGGGGAATAAATGTGCGATGGGATTTTTTTAGGGGTGTTATATTCTTAGGGGAATTTTTAGGGATTTTTATAACTTCAATTAACTAAGTAATAAACAATGGGCAAATGTCTCTAGTTGAAGTTTTCAATAATTTATAAATAAATAATTTTAAAAAATTGTGTTTCTGAATGTAATTATTTATTGATTATATGAAATTTATTGTTTGTACAATGATATTTTATCGTTTTTAATATATTTATTTAAAAATATTTAATTATTTATTTTATAAACAATAATATTTTTTTAGGGGGAATCTTTAGAAATTGTAGTGGTTTTAGGGGTTTTTGATTGGAGCTTAGGGGGATAAATTTATGAGAGTTGGGAACACTGAACTCTGACTGTCAGCAGGGTTCCCAACTTAGGGGTTTTCCCCCCAAATTTAGGGGAAAAAAATGTGCGATGGGATTTTTTAGGGGTGTTATATTCTTAGGGGTATTTTTAGGGATTTTTATAACTTCAATTAACTAAGTAATAAACAGTGGGCAAATGTCTCTAGTTGAAGTTTTCGATAATTTATAAATAAAAATTGAAAAAAATGGTGCTTCTGAATGAAATTATTTATTGATTGTTTAAAATTTATTGTTCGTTTAATGATATTTTATCAATTTTAATGTATTATTTTATTATTTAATATTTTATTAATATTTTATTTATTTTCAAATATTTAATTTTTATTTTAAGGGGAATCTCTAGAAATTGTGGTGGTTTTAGGGGTTTTTGATTGGAGCTTAGGGGGATTAATTTTTGAGAGTTGGGAACACTGACCATGACTGTCAGTGTCTGTCTCTGTCAGAAAATGTTATGGCGATTGGCGAAATCTGGCGAATGTGTAATTAAATTTTAACTTTTACCAAAATTCTGACGCAAAATCGTGATAAATGATTACGTATAAATCACGAATAAAATTACCATATGTGTTACATACATGCGTTTGTATTATATTTATACATGACACAGGCATGAGAAACTTCTAGGACGCCTTTGATACACACCAGTAATCTTAATAACAATATAAACAACCAGCTTTTTGAGCTTGTGTAGCCCCGAAATTAATTGTAAATCAATATGATGCAAGTGAAACCAGTTGAAAATCTTGATAACGAAGGAGACTGGGAGGTAATCGATATATTTCTGTTCACGAATGGGCAGCAATACTCGCCACCGAGGAAGTACCATTTGTGCGTCGATGAACTACAATTGTGGGATACCACCCTGAGACGCTTGGCTACATCACAGTTTGGGCCCCTGTAAGTAATTTTACATGACCATTGTTGACCATGGACTGTAAGTGGTATAGGACATAGGCCTTAGAACGCCACAATGAACGACAATTGGCTATTTGCATCGACTGGTTACCTGTGACGCGCGCAATGTCGTCTGCTCACATTGTGGGAGGCCTGTCTATGCTGTCTGTCTCTTCTGGCCTGTATATGAATTTGTGATGTGATTTTAATGCTGTTTAGTAAACAGCTACAAAGGTCAGACCAAAAGAATAGGAAGAGATGAAGGAAACATATGCAAACAAAATATGACTGTGTGTGGTGAAAGTCGTTCATTCTTTGTGCTGATGCTACATACTACTTAGGTACATATATTTTATTTATACTGTGATTTGTATTTTGCAACAACTTTGGGTGTTACCTTAGGTGGCTTCACTTACTGGTGTCATGTGCTCTATTTTTATTTTGCTCTGAGTAAAAGTATTATTAAGTCTCCTCAGTGAATCTAGGTAAGATAAACCTAAACGCTTACATACATTAATTAAGACAGATTAATATATTGCATGTGTTTTGTTCTAATTGTTATTAAATTTGTATTTAAATTAATAATAATAGCACCCTCCCATCTCCGCCTGTTGGGTGTCCATAAAGGGTGACTAAGGGAAAAAAAAAAGACAGGTAGCAGCGTCTTTCTATTGGATTACCTACCCCACCTCTATTGGAAACCTACGGCCAAGACACCTGCCAGGCATGGGGATTATCGCAACCCCCTCCTTTCTAAAGCCTTTGTTCAGCAGTGGACATCTTTTAGCTACTGCTGCTGATAATGGAGGATTGTAAAGTCTTGCTCATGTAAACTGTACTGTACTGGTATTAATAAGTCATTGTTAGGTATGGTAAATATTTAAAAGAAAGAATGAGGCTCTTATTCTGCAGTGGTATCTAAGTACTGGAAATTTAGATCTGGTTCATGGTACTCTTAATACACATTTCTAAAGATATAATTTCTCATATCATTCCTGTTGCAGGCATACTGCCTTACAATTATATACTCTGGATGGTCACAGAGTAGAAGGGCCGCTGGAGTTGAAAAATGGCATGGCATATGTTGCTGTAGAGCCACCTGATGTCTTTGTTGACTCGGGGTATGAGAAATATATGATCAGAGCTACCAGGTAACTAGAGGGTAAAATAGAAATAGTTGAAAATGTGCCTTATCTAACTATTGACCTATAGGCTCAATTCATACCAAAATGGCAGCGGCCGGCAGTGCACTAAGTAATCAGTATGAAAGAATTTTAAAATTTATCTACAATACGTAACACACCACTATCGCTTGAAAAGCGCGGCGCCACTTGAAGCCGCGCGGGCTGCCGCTTGAAGCCGCTCGCGTCCTGCTGCGGCCGCCCGCGCGCCTCATTTTTCAAGCGATAATGGTTTGTTACGCATTGTAGATTTTAAAACTCTTTCACACTGAAAGTACTCTGCCGGCCGCTGCCATCTTAGTGTGAATTGAGCCATACTTTCTCCCTTGCTAGGCAGACCCAGACAGGTGCCAATTGTCTTTGTATTCTATACCAAGTTTGCCTTTTCATAAATGGGAACTATCTATCTATCTATCTATTAGAAACGGCTTGACATTTAATACAATTGTGTCAAAAAGCTTAAATCTTCATCGTTTATTAATATATTTATAAGAATTTAAAATCTACCTACATACTAGGTAGATTATATTTTAATTTTTAACTCCTGTAATTATTTATTCATATTTTGATTATATTGAACTAGAGAATTAAAGATTTCAAGTAAGGTCTAGTCATTCAGCTATATACCTAATAATAATATTCTGGGACAATCCACACATGGTCATCTGGTCCCAAACTAGGCAGAGTACTATGGAAACCCGTCAAGTAATACTTGTATACTTTGTTTTGTAAATACATACTTATTTATACATATAGATAAAATACACGCAGACACTTGTGGGAATTGAACCCCCAGCCTTTTGATTAGCGGCCAGGGTGTCTCACAAGTAGACTAATAGGCCAGTTGAAGTTGATCTATTGCATAGGTAACTCATTTTTATTAAAAGCATTTATTTTTGTAGATCATGGGAAAAGCGCCAAGCCAAGAAGTCTAATAGTATAGAAGTGTCTCCAGGTTAAATATTTTTATTGTTAAATATTTTTTTTGTTGTTGTTATATTCTTTTTACGAGTTTTTCTATCTCACATCAGCAACAGAGTACGGAATTAGGACATCTACAATAGATCCGATTGGGTCGAAGTGCATTCTGGTGGTTATTGGGCCCAATTTATACCCACCTACAGTAGAATAGAATACGAAAGTTTATAGTATAGTTTTTGAGTGCACCATTGAAAATAGCTTATATCATGTAGATTTTTAACAGCTTGAGATAAACAAAGATTTTCTGCAGAACACTGATGATTTTAAGCCCTTAAAAATGTCTCTGGTGACGAGCAGTAGTGCATTGTAGCTGTCCATGACTAGTCATGTTGCTTCCCTTTAGGCGAATTCATTAAATAAAATGCCATGCGACAATGATATAGAAAACTTGTCAAGACATAAACCATGGTCCACAGGCGACTGCGGTTGTGACATTTCAGACAAAAACACAGTTGAATGCTATGAAGAACAATGTATGGCGCCACTCACACAAGGATGCTCAGGTGCTAATTGCATCTCCTTCTCATGAAAATGCCCATAAATACGATCGAGACTCATCCATTCAGATAGAGTTGTAGGTGGCACAATTACATAGTTGTAATTCTTCATATTTTGCGGTTCATTTCAGGATCTATCAATATAATGAAGGATGGGTGTTTAAAATTGGATGTAAATGCTTCAAATCATACAATCAAACCACCAGAAGAGAATTTTACTACAGAGTCGGTAAGAGAATGTCTTTCTTTAGTTACATCAAACCCTATTGTTTCCTGCCTGCAAATTGCGCCTATCAAGGCGATCGGGGTTCGAATCTCAGATTGTTTTCTGTCAGGAAATTCACAGTAAGAGCTTAGAGTTAGGAAAGTTCCC
Organism: Furcula furcula; assembly: GCA_911728495.1. Taxonomy (NCBI): domain Eukaryota; kingdom Metazoa; phylum Arthropoda; class Insecta; order Lepidoptera; family Notodontidae; genus Furcula; species Furcula furcula. The sequence continues at coordinate 23,029,683 of OU452243.1, forward strand.
AGTTCCCAAAGCGACTAGCTGGAGAAACGTGGATTTAATATACATATATCTCTCCCGCACCTTTTGCAAAAAAGGCGTCAAGGATTTATGCTGATGACGACATTTTGAATTGACTTATAGGACATTCTGTATTGCTTTTGAGTCAATAGATATTTTCGTTACCAAATGAGCACTTACACATGACATGTAGCCTGCAAACTGCGCAACCTCGACAAATACAAGTTCAGAATAGATTATTTGTTTCTCTAATCGGCAAACGGCATAAGATTCCCATCCTATTTCATAAGAAATATTTAATACACCTCATCTGCAACGCCTTCTGAAAAAAATCTATGTATGGCATTATGTGTTTTAACTTTATAGGTCATCCATCCGAAAATAAATTCTCCGGAATTATCTGAAGTACCTGCGGTGGCTGCGAAACTTACTCCAATTGCTAAACCGCTTGAAAACAAAAGGACATCCCTCGCGCAACGCTTGACTTCGTTCAAAAAGATCAGTAACCCAATAGCGCCTGCATCTCCAATAAAGAAAACTTCAATAAAAACTAAAGAAAGCCCTCCGAAAAAGTTTACTAGACCTCCTGTCAGGACGTCGACTATCCCTCAGCCCAATAACGTTGCAAAGTCTAGAATTCACGCGAAACCGCAAGACACTACACCCAATACTAGTTTAAAGGCCCAGGAAGTAAGAGAAAATAGTTCTATATCTACTGCTAAAATATCTTCGAACACCAAAGGTTTATTAACAGACATTGTACCAATGGAGAATGTTATTGAGGACAAAGAAATAATTTTAGTTTCAAATATATATAAGAACCCAGAGAGTGAAATCAAATCAATGAAATCAGACAACATAGTAAAAGAACAAGTCGGTATACAATACAGTCCACACATAATTACAATTGATGAGGGAATCCAATCTGTTATTCATGAAACTGAAAATATAAAGGAGCAAAACAATATTCACAGAGACACGATACAGAACAATGAAGTTAAAATTGTCGAAGCGATATCGAATTCCAACAATACGATTTGCGAAAACGCTGTAGATAGCTGCATAGCTTTTATAAATGAAGGTGACGTAGTGAAACTAAAACTTATGATTGAAGTTCGTAACGTCGACAATCGATACATAAAACATCAACCGGAACACAAACCACGATCGGTTGCTAATATCTTGAAAAATGATAAAGAATCCCAGAACAATTTGGAAGATGAAGTATTGATACAAAGTAAATCGTTGCAGTCTGTGATAGAAAAAGAATGCTGTCAGTGTGCGCACATGGCGGGCGAGCATAAAGTGGTGGTATTGAAATGTATGTGCTCAAAACAGTCTATAGTAGATGAGACGAACCGCACCAACACATCGTCCGTGTTCGCCGGCACGAGATACTTCATACTGTTGCCGAGGTGGAAAGACAAATTCGAAAGGTTATATGACTCTGAAGTTTGTTGAGTTTCTTATCATAATTATTATCACTTTGCAGTGACCGAGCAATTTGGTGATGTAGGTTTTTCTCATCAGTAGCCTGAAATGCCCTTGATTCAATCATTCTTTTAAAATAGATCAAATCTAGGTACAACCACTAGTACACTCTTCTAATAGTAATAGTACTTCTGGTAAAAGTCTTAGTAGTAAGAGTACAATTAATTGTATAAATAGTAGTCCTATAGATATTATTACTAATATTAGTAGTACTAATATAAATCGTTGTGGAATCTAATGCTTACTTGACTCCTAAAGTGCTAATAAAAAAAAATAAGTTGATACATAAACATTTCAGATGCAACAACAATCAAGAAAGAAAACAAGATGTAGATTACAATGCGTCCAGAAATAACAATGCAGTGCACAAAACAGAACCGAGAAATAGTAGTGTAATAAATACTTTGAAATACACATACTCAGAGATTTCATTAGAAACATTGACAAATCCAAGAAAAACTAAAGACAGAAACAACTATGAAACAGAACTGCCCATAGTGAAGAATAATTCCATCAGTCCACAAACTGAGTATGGTACTAACACTCAGAATGGTGAAATTACTAAGAATATTACAGACGAGGATGTGGTCACGAAGCAGAAAATTGTCACAGATAACCCAACTCCAGCACAACATTCCTCTCAAATATCGAATAATAGAGAACATTTTCAGGGGAGAAAGAGTACATTGAAAGAAATGAGAAGTTATATAGATACTGCTATCCAGACAGATAATAGTAGATTATTGGTAAGATTCTAAAATAAGACCATTTTTAACCGGCTTCAAAAAGAAGGTTCTCTATTCGACGCGTACATACGCGTCGAATAGAGAACCTTCTTTTTGAAGTCGGTGTCAGCTAGTGCTAGTGTTAGTTAACATGATGTGCTAGCACCGACTTCAATATATTTTCGTTATTTTATGCTTTTTAGATAATTTACTTTGAAGTCGGTTTTTTTTTTTTTAAATAGTTTTGATTGGTTTATTTCTGATTATAAGTAAAAATCCATTATTATATAAGGTAGGTCCATTGTGTAAAGAGCCATACAGGTAGGTGCCACCGCAGTGTCAGTTTTCCACCTGCCATGCACCAGCTTTTAAACATTGCTGACAAGATTGCTGTTACAGTGTAAAGCGACTGTAGTTTGAAAAATTACCAGACTTAATAACTATTGTCTCTGTATAGTTATTGACACACTTGTGTACAGATAGACAATAGTTATTGACACACTTGTGTACAGATAGTCAATAACTATTGTCTATCTGTACACAAGTGTGTCCGTTACTATCAGGCGATCGACTTCGTCTCGTATGATTAACGCCATTTACAAACACATATAATACTCTGATTGGCAAAAACGAACTGCATTGTTTTTCTTTTACCATAATAAGTCATTAAATCATTAGGTTTATTAAACTGGAATATTATTGGAATCGTACACTGTTTTGGAACAAAAATTGATAATTTCTAGAATTTTTCAAATGTTTTCTTTTCAGCTAGAAGCAAAACGTCACGAAGATGGTCGCTACACATTCCATTTGCCGTCGTTACATACGCTCAAATGTTACAACCTTTGATTAAATAAAACACTAAATATTATAAAGCATTTAATATTATTTCTAAAACACATACTGCAGTGAACAACAGAACAATATTGGAGGGAAATGTTCTGTGCGATCGCGCACGTAAATATTGTTTGTTTCTGTACGCGGTTACTTTTCTCACGAGAATGTTCAACGGTTTTGGTTGGAGATACCGCTGCTGTCTCTCTGTTATGTAGGTTAGCTTATGCGGCGAAATCACCAACATCACCTGTACCAAATTTTACGAAGGTTAAGACACCCGCTGGAGAGTTTCGTGCATTCTATGTCAAAATGAATCTATAGAGTGCATGGATGTTTGGGCTGTGGGCTCTAGACGTCCTAGGCAAGGCACTGAGTGGTATCTGGTGCAGATCCTACAGGAGATACCAGGTCCGGAGCTCTCATGTACTGATGCGACAGCCACGGGGTTTTTAGTAGTTAAGAATCCCACATACCCCGGCTGTCCCTCCACAGGGTTCCGGAGATTATTGAAGGTTTCCCCGCGAGAACAAAAAAGGTAAAAATGGAATAATTAGGTAGGTATGGTGACAGCCTGCCTTAGTCAACACCTATATTTTCGTGAAACCCCACTTCATTTTCTTATCTTACCATTATAATTCCCACTTTGTTATTCTATCAGCTTGAATGGAAGTTATTAGTTTCCACTTAGAATTTGTTTTTATTTAAATCGCTCCCTAAACGAGCAACTCGTTCAATAAAAATTGTTAGGCATTTTATTACCAATGGAAAAGAAAATTGTGTAGTCAGTGAAATATTTTTTCTTGATTATACCGCGTTTCGAATGAATTTACAGGACCCCTAGTGGTTTTAAATGTGTAGTTTTCAAGTAAATAAAAGACATTATGTCTGGCCACTGGATTATAGTGTTTAAAAATTATTACCAAAGTTTTTCCAAAGATTATGTAATCACCGTAATAATATAGTAACTGTTATATCTCAGAGCGCGTATTCGAAACGTAACAATAATATCTTTAAAAAAAAATGGTGTCTGACTCACTTGTGCCGTAATACCCGCCATGGACTCAGGGTTGATGCTGGCCAAGTCATGGCCTTCTACTTCAGACAGCAGCAGGCCCAGGCGAGACACATCCCGCGCGCTCCAACTATACGACTTGCCCAGCGCCTGATTAAAATTGTACAGCAAAATAACAGTTAAGTACGTTACGAGTACATATTGCAATGATTTTATTTATATGTCTACAGCAAGAATCTGTGTATCTAACCTCCTTGGTCTACAGTTTACACTGTAAAGTGTAGACATTTAAATAAAATCAGTAAAGTTTACCGAAAACATAAAAAACCCGAGTACTACTCAGGGCAGGTCACAGCCAACGATTTGGGTGGGAGGAGGTCATGTTGACCGGCTCGTTGGTCTAGTGCCCTGGCCGCTACCCGAACCCACGGTCGTGGGTTCGATTCCTACCTTCCGTCTGACTGTTTCAAGTGCGTAACCTATTTAGGATAAAATTGTTTAGACGCAAGAAGTTAAGTTTGTCAATCTGGCGTGAATGAGTTTGAGATTTTGGGGGGGTCACGACCCCTACGACCCCTCCTCTCGGACCGCCACTGGAACTACTCGTAGTCAAAAGGAATCTATGTATTTTCTCTTTGTGCAAACATTGCTGTGTACCGGTGGTGTGACTGGCACTAGCTGGTGAAATTACCAGGCTCAAGAAATTTAATAACTAATGCCTCGGGTGATGAGTCGCAGTCCATACAGCTGTCTCTAGGCAGGCTGTTTCGCTCACCTTCAGGCGAACGCATTGCTTGTCGCAACAAAAATAATAGTTTTGAAGTGACGGAAAGAAATTGAATGGAACAGTCCATCTAAAAAACAAACACGGTAGAGCGGAGCGCAGCACAGAATTATTCACTGTCAAACTATTATCGACATTGTTCTCATTGAAATACAGTGTAGTCATACAAGCGCATCTGCGCGTATGATTAGACTGATTTAGATATTATTTCAATGAGGACAATGTCCTTAATAGTTTGGGACTGAAAAATACTCTTACACTACGCTCCGCCATATGCGTTGGCACAAGAAACAGTGGCGGTCCGAGAGGGAGGGTCGTAGGGATCATGACCCCCCTCCCCAAAATCCATATTCGTACACGGCAAAATTAAGTAGCGGCTAAAGGTGTCTAGGTACAAGACCAATGGGACCGTCAAATATGCCCCCCCCCCCCGAAATCGTTGGCTGCGACCGAGCCTGCTAAGAAACCACAGCAAAGGAAACTGATCGTTGTTTGTACACCTAGTTAAGTACAGGTACCTACCTGTGTTCTGGTCATCATCGCCAAGTAAAATCGTCGCTGCAACGGATCGCATGCGTTTATGTGATAAAAAAGCTGTAAATCATAAAAATTGTTATTAAAAAATTTATAGATATTATATAATCCGTAAAAGTAGTTTAATTTCGATACTCTTTGTATTATAAAGTATTTAAAACGCCCACTAGACCGTTGTGTTATCGGCCATCCCATGACATGCCATGGGTAGTGTGTGTAACAGTGTTAGGCACACTACCAAAGGGTGGGTGGGTTTGCCAAGTTTTCTTTCATCTTTCATAGTGCATTATTATTTATACTGTGGTACAGTCGATAGTCAGCTCCGTCTATTTTATTCCGTGCCTGATTCGTTAATGTCACGGTCATGGTATGGCCAGGTGTATTGACAGACACTTTTATACTAACCTGGTGCGAGAGTTGTAAATATGTATTTTCAGATATGCTACGCATGCAATTCATAGGTACGCCGCATAGCAGGTTGTTCATTATATTTAGATACTTTGGTTCAGTCCATTGTTTATTTAAACTGATGTACTTGCTTGCTACCACGCCCACCTGATAATAAAAACATTATAAATTGAACAAAAATATTAACAAGTAAGTACTTCTAATAAAACTGTTACAAGTCTAATTCTGTACATCAAAGATATTTTGAAAATTATTTTTGGAAGACATTCTACTTATAACCGATACTCAATCTAAAACTGTAATTGGCCGCGCATCACGCTGAAACTACTCAATGGATTCAAATAAAACTTGGCATGATTTTAGTTAACACTACGTGGTAGGACATAGGATACTTTTTACCCCGTAATCCAGCACGGTTCTCTTGGGAAAGGGGATTAAAGTCAAAATGCTTACTTGGTTATACGCGTGGTCCAATTTTATAAAGTTTTCATTATAATAAATAATACTAAGGAAACATTCACAGACAGTTATTATCAATTCGATCAGGTTAAGCAACGTTAGGCGAGGTCATTACATAGATGGGTAAACGTTTCATGCCATTTGAATTGATGCTGTCAAGTAAAAAATTGGTCCCAGTTTTTAACCGACTATAAAAAAGGAGGTTATGTTTTCAACGCAAATGTATGCTCTTAAAAATTTTGCTAACGTAAAAAAAGCGCGGGTGGAGCTGCGCGGGTCGGCTAGTTATATATATATAACAGTAGGTACTGACACTTGTAATACGCTTCCGCGCGATTTCGCGGGCACCAACAACTGTAGTTGTTCCTTAGGTTTTTGTTCTGGTAAAGACAATGCAGGCCGATCTACTGATTGTCGGGCAAGTAAAGTAATCTATGCATCAGATGGGCAGGTAAAATTGGTCCTGCGCCAGACCTTTCCCCGGTCGTGTTGGTCTTCCGTCCCATCGGATTGAGAGTGTAAAGGCAGAGTGTACTCTACACTTGTGTGCAGTTGTTCCTTGGGTTGTTGTCCTGATTAGGATAATGTAGACCGATCTACTGATTATCCGGAAAGTAAGATGAACTATGCGTAGGATGGGCATGTACCTTCGGAGTCGCTGGACGTTCGGGGTGTGGGCCTTTAGAACGTCCATTGAGTACCTACGGCGGCGACTCCGAAGAGGATGGCGGCGGGGTTGCGACCCCCGTCCCCGTGAGCACGTGTCTGGTTCCCGGGGGGCTACAATACTCCCCCCGGCGGCAGGCTCAAAGGCAAGGCACTAAGGGGCCCTCGTGCAGATCCCACCGGAGAGCCCTGGGGTCCCCCCTCTCATGTGCCAATGCGACAGCCGCGGGGGTTTTAGTGGGTAAGAATCTCACATACCCCGGTCGAGCTCCACAGCTCCGGGGATCTTTGGTCCTGGACCTCTCACCGGTCGTGCAGGTCGTCCGTCCCATCGGATTGTGAACCTACGCAAGCACTTGTGCACTATAATACCCACGATAATACCTCCCACATAGATGGCTGTACTTGTAAAAAAAATTGCCCGCTGTGGTCGTATCGGCCAGGAGGACATTATTCCCCCCACACCTACCTGATGCCTATTAAGGTCCGGATGGGTACCGATATAAGAAAGTATCCTATCGTTTGACAGGTTAAGTCTCGCCATCTCATTGCCATTGATGTACTTGAAAAGCGGCCGATAGTTCTCCAAATCTTCGTAGGTCACCTCATCGGTTTTCCTCATACCTTTTACGACCGACCACGTGGTTGCCAACTTCTCTCTCTCTATTTTCATCATCGCTATTGTCCTGGCCTAGATCACAAGGTAAATTGAATGCAAAGTTGGTAAGTATATTAATGTTTGCGTTATTTACCGTTTGGTTAATGGTAAATGAAGAGAAGCATGCTTGGAATAAAGTTATCCGATAAAATTAGTACCGACGAAATCAGAAGCGAAACAAAAAATATTAGATGTATGTACGTAAAAGAATTAGACGGCTCAAATGGCACCGGGCAGGCGGGACACATATTTTGTATGAATAACAATAGATGGACATAACGTTTAACAGAGTGGGTGTCAAAGGAGAAAGGGGAGACCAAGTAAAAGATGAAGAGACATTTTCATTCACAAATGTGGATCATATTGGATGCGCGACAGGCACGAGAAAAGACGAAAGGGATTTATGGAAATGTTTAGGAGAGGCCTACGCCGGAGAGGCGACTACATTCTCTATATTCATAGTCAAAATACAAAGGCACTGGAGACACTTAAATCAGTTTCTATCAGTTACCGCTAGAGGCGCTGCTGTTGTGAAATATAGGCAAAATATGAGATCCGGGGGTAGAGAGATCGGAGGGATGATTAACGGTTTCAAAAGAAAAATCCATAGTCATAAATACCAGTCCCTCAACGCAAAACTCGTAAGTTGGGTCAAAGTTACAAAGTGAAAGGAGGGCGTGAAAATTACAGGTTATGGTCAAAGGCATCATCATCACGCCCGATGTAAAAAAAGGTTGGGACCCCTGCTCTAAGGTATGGTCGACCTCGATAACTAATCAAAACCCATACTAGATCCATTGAACAGAGGGTTAATAGAAGCTTAGGTATTTAATGCTATAAATAGTTTAACCTTTAACCATATTGCTTCTTGAGTTTCAGTTTAACCGGTTAGTTGACATTTGACGAACTCCCGCTTTCTCTGTGTCATAACCTCTATAATATCTTCAAGGTCTCTAATTTAACTACCCATCAAGCGATTAACATAAAACTAAATGAAAACAAAGTATTTTTTTATACTTCGTTTCAACAATTTGTTAAAAGTATAAAACTCTACATTCCTTGAAATCGCGCGTGTTTAACTGATAATTATGATATTTTTATTGTTGTTCCTCTGTTGATTTTAAGCAATTATTATTAATGGAACGTGGAACAACCAACAGATTTTAATTACAAAAGCTTTAGTTACATCGGTTATCGGTTGGAACTTCTATCCAAATCCTGAGAACGATGTCACAGCAGCCGATAGACGTCCACCGCTAAACAAAGACCTCTCCCTTAGAACGGAGGGGTTGCCATAATCCCCACGCATGGCAGACGTCTTGGCAATCGCAGTATATGTGGTAGTAGTGGTAGGTTATCGAATAAAAACACGCCGCTGCCCGTATTCTTGTTTTCCCTTAGTGGTCTTTTACAAACACCTAACAGAAGGAGATGGGAGGGTGCTATTCCTACCCGGATACCCCACGGGCAGTGCTATGTCAAACTATAAAGTATTATCGAATACCTTGTTCCATCGATATCGATATCTATACTTATAATAAAACTGTAACAGGTCCAATTCTGTACATTGAAGATATTTTGAAAATTATATTTGGAGGGCATTCTATAACCGATACTGAGGCCGAAAATGTAATTTTTTTAATTTTTGTCTCTGTCTGTCTGTCTGTCTGTATCTCGGCTGAGCATCACGCCGAAACTACTGGATGGATTGAAACGAAACTTGGCATGATTTGAGTTAATACTCCGAGGTAGGACATAGGATACTTTTAATCCCGTCATTCGGCACGGTTCCCTTGGGAGAAGGGACTAAAGTCAAAATGTGTACTTGGTTATACGCTTGCTCCGATTTTAACAATTTTTAATTATAATTATAATAAATATTTGTAAGGGAACACTCATAGACAGTTGTTAACAATGTTTGGAAATCGATCAGGTTAAGCAACGTTAGGTAAGGTCATTAAATAGATGGGTGACCGTTAAACCGACTTTAAAAAAGGAGGTTTTGTATTCTATACGAATGTAAGTATATTTGAAAGTTTAGTTAACGTAAACACAGCGCGGGCGGAGCTGCGTGGGTCAGCTAGTAATATATAAATATAGAAAAACATTCACAAACAAAATGTGGTCGCGGACTTGTCTATGCTGGTGGCGGAAACGTGAACTAACGGCTTTATTATGAGTATGACGTGTAGTTTGACAGTTTCATGTAGACAGTAGCGACACTCCTATCGGCAAAAATATTTTTGTCGGCCTGTGGCTTGAAAAGAAATAGCGACACAAGGGCGCTATTGGACTGTAACACCTAAATCTAGTAGTAATATTATATCGATGTTTTGTTTACTGTACTCACCGATCGCAGCACGTACGAGCTCGGTAACTGCAGCACATCGTCAATGGTGCCGACCAGCAGGATCGCGAAGGCATTCAATGCCGTTTGCATGTAGTCGTTCGTAAGCTTCAGGTAGCAGTGCCCTCGATGCAGTTGCTCTAACATCGGGAGGTGCACAGCGCTCTTATTTTGGAACATCTCAGCTCTGAACAAAACATTTTTAAACTACTTATGAAGCACTCACAAACGTCATTTAGTTTTAATTGTCATTATCACAGTACTTGAAATCAGACATCGATATATAATAAGTAACTACTATTTAGATAGTATATCGATGAAATCAGATTATTTCGAAGCTCTGTGGCGCTGCGTAATCGTAGACACTTTGTGTCTTGCGTGCGATACAAGCTACCAGTGAATATTTTATTTTAATACAGAATCAACGTGAAATCAGCTTCTCAGCAATTTAAGTATGTATTTATAAAAAAAAGTTATGGTATCAGTTGTCTGTCAGTTTGAGATCAGACGACCGTGTGCAGATTGTCCCAGGATATTAGTGTTATATTGAGGTTTAGAGCGAACATGTATATTATGGGTCAGCGCGATCCATCCTAGACCATAATCTTCACTTACCACCACGTGAAATTGTGGTCTAACGTAAACCTATCATGATATAAAATCTAACCGCATTATATTTCCCATCGGGAAATGTGCGAAACCATCCGTGACGTCTCCAACCATGTCTTTGAAGTTATCTCTAATGTCTCTCACGCTCGGCTCCAACTTTACTAAAAAATACAAGGTACTTATGTACTGAAATTAAAACAAGTATTTAACACCTGTTGTATGGCAACACAAGATTATTAATTTATTTTTATTAAGTGAGGCAATATCTCTTGCTCTGCACTGTATCTGTGATGTTATCATCAGCAGCCAAACGTCCACTGCTGAACAAGGCCCCCTTGGAAGAGAGGGGTTGGCATAATCCCCACGCTTGGCAGGCGTCTTGGGGATCGCAGTATAGGTGGTAGGTAATCCGATGGAAAGACGCTGCTGCCCGTCTTCTTGTTTTCCCTTAGTCGCCTCTTACGGACACCCAACGCGGGAGGAAGTGGGTGGGTGCTACTCTTACCCCAGCACCCCCCGGGCAATCTGTGAAGTGAATAGGTATACGCAAATGTGGCACTCCCTGTGGTCACTGCCGAAGTTTTATTTGACATCACATCGCGGGCAGCTGGTTGAACTAGCGAAAACGCTACTACCCGGACCAACACCCCTGCTTGACACGAGAAATCAAACTCATGCAACGGTTCAACAGATTTTAACATCAAACTTAGCTAAAAACAAAAAGTAATAAAGTGTTTGGGTAAAAACTATACAGATTAAGCCAGCTTTCAAAGTAATAAAAGTAGATACTCAAGACTTACAGACAGACGTAGGTGCGAAAATAAAGATACAAGACCTATCCTTTTGTATCTGGGGTTTAAAAGTAAGTTAAATATGTAGACAGCTAGAATCTACGGCTAGCCCAATTGGCACATCGATATAGACCGATGCTTGCGTCACTGTAGCGGCTGCACAAGATCCGTAGCCGAATTAAAAAATAGTTCCACAGTTTTTGAGCAGGAACTAAGACTGGAGAAACTGGGAGGCAAATAACAATTTCTGATCGTGATCAACGGAGCCTTCGATTTGCTAGTCAGAATGGCACCTAAGCGTTTCTTTCTTTCAGTAACGGACTAAGCCTACAAAAGGTTACTTGCTTGCATCATCAAGAAATTATGTGTGGCATAATCAATTTGCAAATACTCCATGCGTATAAAAAATCTCATTCGCAAGTCGTCATAATTACAATCATCATGTCACACAACATCGTCGTGTAATTAACCATGACCAATACGTAAAGTTCTATCTCTAACTTTCCGTCATTAAATTTCACTGGTTTTGTCACAATTTGTTTTAATCTCGCCACATAATGGCGTCTCAATTTACTAACTCTGTGCAAAGTTAAAGTAATTTTAAATTAAATTTACGAACGTGTCTGATTTTAATGCATATTTCATGGACTTAAGACTTTAATCGCAAACGATAGCCAACAGCTTGACGCGGAAGTGCTTTAAAAAGTTATATTATGATAGTGACAGATCAGTAGGTGTGCACTTGCCTTGGAAAACAAGGTGCGCAGGTAATTTCTTTGTAGGCAACCAGTTGCGAAACTTAGCTGTCAAAACGACCGAAACGTTTTTTTTTAAATTAATCATGTACGAATCGCCTTTGTGTGATTGTTACTAGCTTTAGGCGAAGGAAAAATTCATGAGGAAACCTGCATGTCTAAAAAAGCTTAACTAGCTTTCGAATGACGAGTGAAGTCCGCCAACTAGCATTTATCTAGCGTGGTGGATGACGACGAACCTAAGCTACAAATGAATAGTACTCGGAAGGTCTAGGCCTATTGACATCTGTTTGGATCACTAGGGACTGGCTTGACCTCTGGTTCTTACCGGATACTTTGAGCATTACCTACCTATGTTCCTCTCAACGTACTTAATACTTACAGTCATTATAACGTCCAAATAAACCCTTATATATAACTCTTTCGAACACACGCATTGGATCTGAAGGAGAGAAAATAATAAAGTGGTTAGCGTCGAGATCCTTGAAACGTGATAACAGTTACGTTATAAAGAAAGTATTATTTTTATTTATGCAAATAGCCAATTCTCGTTCAGTTTGGCATTCGAAGGTAGAGGCCAATGTTCAGCAGTGGACGTCTTCCGATGATGATGATGAAACAATTTATTAGCCGACGTCCATACAGTGCGATGAACGGGATACATTTGCATTTTGTCGTTGCCGGACATGGATTTTTTTGCGGCAACTTTTTTCGTATGGGTATAACAACCATCTTGCGAAGGCCATCGCTCTACCAAGAATTATGGCGTTTCAATATGCATGGCGCTCGGGCTGTATGCTCCGAATAGTCTGCTAGACTAATATTGATGATTTATGTATTCTTCTTGCAGGAAACTACTCGTATTTTCTACCACTACAACCTAACCATATTTATTTATCTAAAGAAAATAAATCTTTAACATGAACATATTTACGATAGTTAGAAGCATGTCCTAAACACATTGAAGATTTTGGTAAATGTTAGTGTACTTAATAATAATAATATTACTTAATAATAAGAATAACAAATGAGTTCAAGTCCGTAAAATCACGGTAATAATTATAATGTCAATGTCCAAAAAACAAGATACATATAGTCAATGGGCATGGGCGCCGCCAGGATTACTTTCAGGGAGGTGCATCTGCATCTACACATTATACTATTAATTTTTCGCCTTCGCAAATCAGTAGTCTGTAATAATTTGAACAGCATTACATATTTATGGTATTTTTGAGGTAATTTGTTGTGTAGCTTATTCATTATTGTTCAAGTTATGAGTGACTGTTCTTTCCTGACAGGGGTGCAAGTGCACCCAGCTGCCAGCCGGCGCCCATGTCAATGGGAGACTTTACGTTTAGCGCTTTAAATCATCGTTCTTCATTACATATAAAACATCTTTATCTAAGTTTAGTGCCGTCATCACCATTGAAGTAAAATCATATTTGAAACGCTGAGACCCCAGCCGATTTATATTTTTATCCAAAAATCGCTTGTAGTAGGTGTAACTACGAGTATCTACATACTTACCTTTCTCTCTGCGCCTAATGATTCTGATGGTGTTGGTGCTGTAAGCTGGCCCGCGGGTAGTGAGTTTGTCCATATCCAGCTGTCCGAGCTTTTTCTTCATCTGCTTGGTTTCGGGCGACTTTAGCGAACCATCGCATGACTCTGGATTCAATACTGTTTTATATTTCGAATTAGGAATAAATAATATTTTCCAAGCCGTTTTGGCCTTATCTTGTTGAAAGATTGACCAACTAAGCAGGAGACAAGTCCTTGTGCTGACACAAGCGTACTCTCGAATTCCATGAGACATGAGACCTTAGAGTAAACATAAACACGACCCGAGAGAGGTCATGGATCATTGTACTTTCAAAGTCAGACAATCAGGTAATCGGCCTTTATTGGATAACCTGTAATAAACAACTAAGTACAAAATGGTCCCTGCAAAATTGGAACCGGCGACCTCGTTTGCAAAGCAAGCGACTGACACTTAAAGTCCAGATGCGCCACGGAGGCCACAATTCACGATTAAGATGCAGAAAATTAATGCTTCCTAAAGAAACAAGTATTTTTTCATATTCAATATTAATTAGGGAAGGATTGGGGTTCACTCCCTCTGACTCTACATGCAAATATCTGCCTTTTTGACTTAATAATACACTGATCCTGCTGAGAGTCTTTGGCCCTTCAGTAAAACACATCGACATATGATAATTATATCGATGGTAAAACACTTACGGGCGTATTACGAATCAAAGAAACATCCCATCAACTCTCTTCGCTGTGATGGAATAGATACAGGTTGATAGAGTACAGTGATGGATCGTCGTCGTTGATGATAAACAAGACCGTTTATCGTCAACTATAAACTGGTTTATAAAGCAGTCTAAAGTTTAGACTAGTTTATTAGTCGATGTTTACAGACAACTAACGTAGTAGACTTTCACAGATAAATTACGTATTGCATGGAGTTCACCTATAAACTAGTCTGTTATATTCTAGTCTGTCATGAGACTAGTTTATCGGTGCACTGTAAACTGGTAAATTCATCGAAAACATAAAAACAGTATAAAACAAAGTCAATTATAGATATGTGCTGCTTACCACTAATGCTTTTATGGTAGTTGGATATCGTAAACATATTGTTGGTGTAAGCCAACACCGACGGAATATATAATATTATGATGCAATTAATAAACATTTCCGAAGCGTTGATAAATGTCAAACACGGCGGTTGTATCGCTGTGGTCACGAAAATGTTACTCATTGAATGAAGTATAGCAGTAGAGCACTACTATATCATTGGGAAACGCGTTCTACATCGGAGATTACTGTAATATTTTAAATGGTAATACCTATACATACAACTTCTATCTATATATGTATATATATAAAAGGAAAAGCTGTCCGTTAGTTTAGCTGAAACTCAGAAACAACTTGACCAATTTGAATAATTTTTGTTTCATTCGCTCTAATCCAGGGAAAATAAAATAAAAATTGGGAATGAGTGACAAAAACGCGTCATACCTTAAATGGTTCCATAGCCTTTTGATGTCTACATGAAATAGGATCGACTGTACATTTTTCCCAAAATCTGTGAATGCCGTTCAGAATATCTCAGAAAGTTATGGATGGTCTCCTAGGAACGTTTTTCTGTAACTATAACGGTTAAGGTACCTGCCCTTACTGTCTCGTCTCAAAAACCCACCCTGTATAGCCAGTACTTAGTGTCTTCCTCCCATCTTTGCCGTGCCCGATAGGGTCCATATTGTACTAGCATTGTTTTTTACCACCATTGTAAACATTAGGAGAGCAATAAATGATTATGATTACATAATTCTAAATTCCATCCAACTAAACTTTGTTAGGCTTGTACAATTATAGGTACACTTACCCTTATATGCAATCTTACATGGGATTGCATTCAACCTCAGAGTAATGTAACCCTTCCTCCAAGCATTCAAGCGGTAGCTTGAAAATAAGTAGAGTTGAGTTAAACCTATCTATCTTTGTGGCCATTATGGACTGGACCAATTCAAGTCTCTTTGGTCCAAGTACAAGGCAATTACGATAACTTGCTCCTTTGCTAAGAGAGTAGGTAATCCATCTAGTCAGTACATCCCATTTTTCTGACCAAAATACCGTTGACATCAAACATATTTCTCTATCCATTGGTTTGCGGGAAATTAAACTGAAAGTCAAGTTAAAAGCATAGTACTCTTTCTTTTGGTTAAACCTTTTCCAAAACAACATTTGTGACAGAAACCGACAGAGCGGCATTCAGAATTCTTTTGTCTATGGTACATAATTTTCAAGTATTTTTAGGAACTATAAATAATAAATTATTATCGTTGCAATGTCTTCGACGTCGTCTAGCGAGTGCGACTGTGATGAATGTTGTCATTATACCTGGGGACTGGATGGCAGCTACTACAGGCCCTTCCAAATATCGGAGGCACCTCTGTATTCCACCATGGGACACCCTCTTATTTACCATGCCCAAGTGGTGAGTATGCTCATTTGAAACTTTTGAACTTGTTTCAACTGAAATGCTGTTTACGGAGCAGAAGTTCAGGCATTTTCTAATCCTCTCCACCCACTACAAAGTTTTAGGGCGAATTCAAATTTGCCGTCGCGCGGCTCTTGGCAGCAAATTTCAAGTCGTCCTTAGTTAAATTCAACCGACTTATTAATCATATTTGTATCTGTTGGCAAAAACCCTACTGCTGTTTTTGTAAAAAGAAATGTACTTATATGATCAAAATTAAGTGATCAAACGAACTTACCTTAAGTGAAGTTCGATCCTAATTATCCAGTCCTTGACGAAAGATTACTTGTAGTCCTTGTACATATACGTTCCGGTCTAGTCGCACAAGTTTAGAGAGGTTTAATAGAGAAAACAATATCATTGTCTCCCTCTCAACCACCCCGCTCCAGCAGAACGGCAGACACCTCATTATCTTTAGAGTAAAATGAAATACAGCTGCAACATTGATTCAACAGGGACATTTAGGGTAGGGAGGGACCTTAAATCTTTCGTCAAGGACTGGATAATTAGGATCGAACTTCACTTAAGGTAAGTTCGTTTGATCACTTAATTATCCCGTCCTTGACTTCAAGATTACTTGTAGATGTTTAGAGATAAAAAATCAATGTTGCACTTAATGAGATTCCAGGATGAGATAAAGTTTTCTTAATTTGATGATTAAGCTATTAGTTATAATAAAACCAAAGTAGAAATTGCAAAATGCATACATACATTTAAATTAATTACTATAGTTATGTTTATATATTTAATGATTTCTGATATTTATATATTTCTTTAAATATATTTATTTTAATTATTTATCTGGGCGATTCTCTGTAAGCTCGTAAATCGCTGTCCGAACCGATTTTTGTTTTAAATAATACAATAAAATAAAATAACTATCAATCTATAATTAAATAAAAGACTGAAACTTTACAGCGCAGTTGTATTTAGAACCA
This sequence comes from Furcula furcula, assembly GCA_911728495.1. NCBI lineage: Eukaryota > Metazoa > Arthropoda > Insecta > Lepidoptera > Notodontidae > Furcula > Furcula furcula. Next base: position 23,046,745 of record OU452243.1, read on the forward strand.
TAACAAGTTTAACAATTTTTCTAGAAATTATCAAAGCTGTAAAAATACAGTCCCCTGGCTGTCCCATTCTAAGAATTCCCATTTAGAAGTAATATTTAAAAGTCAGTGAGCAAGACTGCATAAATTTGGCAATTAATATCTAAAAATAGAATATTTAAGTTATAATTTGTTCATAAAACATGGTCTAGTAATGTATTTTTTCGATTTGATAATGCCATGTAAATTTTGTCCGGAGTTTTATGAAACAGTCCCCTGCCAAAAATTTAAAGACGCAATAGAATAATAATAAATAATAATAATAATATCTTGGGACAATCCACACACGGTCATCCGATCCCAAACTAGGCAAAGCCTGTACTATGAAAACCAGACAACTGATACTAATACTTATATACTTTTTTTTTTGTAAATACATACTTAAATAGATAAACAACACCCAGACACTTGGCGGGAATCGAACCCACGACCCATCGGTTAGCAGGCAGGGTGTCTGACCACTAGACCAACGGGCCCGTCAAGAATAAATCTGTTATGTCTACAAACGTAATTTGGAGTGAAATGAAACGCAATCATTCTGAAGTAAGTAACATTGTCGAGAATGGCGGCGGGACGCCATTTTGTTCAGTGTCCGAGCGTCATCTGTGAGGGTAAATGCGTCTTGGTCACTTCGACACACAGTCCTCTGATGAGTGATTTTACTGATGTTAGTTAGTGTTATTGTGTGTGTATAATATTGATTATATGTATGATTTATGTCCAAATGTAGTGGTTGCTTCGTAACAAACTATTTTTCAATAGTTTTGCAAATATTATGGAAGTAATCTGAAAAACACAGTCCCCCGGCTACAGTCCCCTGGCTGAAAATGTGGCAGGGGACTGTGAACCGCGCCAGGGGACTGTAGATTTCATGTATTGGTCAATGTTTATAAGTTTTATTGGTGTAAATTCGTCACTCGTCTAAGTATAAAAAATTATATGTTTCACGTTATTAATCTTACTGAACGTAAATTACGTTACAGGATGTTAACATACATTTAAGATGCCTCCTAAAAAAATAAAGGTATCACGAGAGGAAGTCGTAGTTTACCTACGGGATTCAATCCATTCTTTTTTCACAGTCGCTGAAAACATATCGCATTCACCTGCTGCCATTTGGACACATGTACAACCAATTTTCAGGACTCTTCCACATGGCATAAAACGCGTACATTTCTTGAGAGATGGCCCTGTCACACAGTACCGTAATAGAACGATGTTTTTTGTAACGGCAACTACTCGCTGAAGAAATTCCAGATATTGAAAAATGTACGTGGAACTACACATAAAGTGATCACGGTAAAGGCGCACCAGACGGCTTCGAAGCAACGTGCAAAAGAACAGCTGATTTTGTTGTTAATTCTGCGGGTGATATCAACAGTCTAAGTGTCGATGATTGATAAGTTAGAAATGGAAGCGTCCAATCAGAAGCTTTTCAAAGGCACCTTGAATGTGCATCAGGTTGCGGGTGATTATTTCAGATTCATCCTTAATTTCCCAGCTAAATGTAAACCACACACAAACAAAGTACAACACGTTTCTAGTATCTACGGATTTCGCCGAAATCGGTTAACGGGGGACATTCTAGTGGGGAAGCGTTTGCTGTTTCCCTGGATGACAGATGGAGATGACAGAAGATGACAGCACTGTTGTGGAGAGATATATGCCGAGTGCTCGGGCCAGTAAGGATGTTATCCAGTCTGAAATTGCAGCCATCTCTCAATAGAGTGATGCCACTCTTGTGAGATTCAATGCCACCAAAACTCAAGCGTGTCTGTTCACCGCTAAAAGGAGTCCGTTCACCTCGGCTCCTTTTCAGAATGTACCCTTGGAATACACCAACCGCCTTCAGTTGTTGGGAGTTGAAATTTCCTCAAGCCTCAACTTTGCGCGGTTCATTGAGTCCAAGGCCAAGGAATCTGCAAGGAAGCTAGGTGTCCTTGCAAAGGTCTGCCGGTACTACACACTTCGGCAGCTTTTGATGCTATATAAAGCACAAGTCCGGTCGTGTGTGAAGTACTGTAGTCATATATAGGCTGGTGCTGCAAAATGCCATCTTGCAGCTTTGAACTCGGTGGAGAGTCGTGCTAAGATATTTATTGGTCACGCAGGGTTAGTAGCGGCCAATTTACAAAGCTTAGAGCACAGGCGCAGAGTAGCCAGTCTCTTAGTATTCACGGGATGCATTTTAAAGATTGTGCGCAGGAATTGCATGGCTTCATTCCACCATCCCTCTACCATCATCAGATGACGAGAAGCACGGCACGTACACGTACTTATGTGTTGAACGTGCCTTCAGTCCAGACTAAGCGGTATGCTGATGCATAAATATGGCATAGAAGTAATATGATTGATACTAATGATATGTCTTACTTCTATATAAAACAGTCCCCTGTTGCACCTAACAGTCCCCTGTCATGGATTTTCAGAAAATGACAAATAACTTGAAAAACTCCAATAAATTCAATTGGCCCTCTTATGTATTAACAATAATAGTTACTTTCCTAAGCAATGGTATTATATTTCTGCGAAAATGCTAAAAAAATATGCCAGGACAGTGTTTGTATGGGCCATTGCGAGCTTACAGAGAATCGCCCATCTATTAATAGTTTAAACTTTTACCTTAACATTGTTGAACAATTAATTCCGACATTGTTACCCAAGTAGCAATTGAGGTCCATTATAGAAACTTAGAGACTGCTTGCTAATTGTGCAGACCATCCTGAAAACAGTTTTATAATGGTTTTAATAATAAAGCCTTTCTGGACAGCCGCTGAAGTCATGACTTCATTTCTCGTATCTACTGTAAGTAGTAAAGATAGAAGCATCAATTGTGCTGTTTAATAATATCACTTTTTTATATGTTCATCGTTTGAGAAGATGTTGATAAATTTATTATATAAATTAATAATATACTTAAAATAATATTTTGAGACAATCCAAATACGGTAGAGCTTGCGTCATGGCAACCAGACAACCGATACTAATAAGTATTAGTAGTGAAGGTATATAACTATATACCTTTCCTCCTTGTAAATATAAACTAAAAAGATAAACAACACCCAGACACAAGCTAGGAATCGAACCCTCGATACATAGGACAGTGGCTAGAGTGACAAGATAAGACCATATCATGGAGGATATAACTGAAAAGTTAGTGTTGGTGCCAGACAAATATCAGGTCTTCGAATGAATTGATGCATATTTAAAATGGTTTGACATCTCCTTAGAAATTCCTAAGGTTTTAAGTCTGTAACTGGCCTTACGTTTGATATATTCTAATAGTTTAGCTTTTGTTTATTCTACAGGCAGAGAGTTAACGGTATAGCTATGTACTTTTAAGTTTTGAATAATATTTTCTAAACTAATAAAATCAGCTACTGTAAGTAATGTTTTATAAGTAACCAAAGATATTATGGTTGTATGTTGTACCGTCACTTAATTTGCAACGACACTCTGGGTCGGATAACGAGATTACGCAGATTCCGCCGATATTCAATAGATGATGGAATACCAATTGTTCGTGAAGCCGGTAGTCAACAGCAAGTAGGTACAATACAGCCCTTACCTTAACAACGTACTCGGGTGGTTCGTCTCGGCGTCTCCAGAGATGCACGCCCACACCATTCAACTCTTTGCGGATAGTTATCCCGGGATCGTTCTTAATTGGAACTTGAAGTTTTATGTATTTTAGATCACCACACACCAAAAACAAGTAGGTAATACGAAGGCGGCCGGCCGGCGAATGAATAATGTTCTTTTTTTCTTTCTACACCCTTAGCGCCAATCAACGGCGACAGACGCAAGGGCTGCATGACCGCTGGTCAAGCGGGCCTTGCTATTGGCCGACTCACAAAACAACGATAAGCGGTAAAATTTGAAATGTAAGCGTTGAGTGAACACACCGCCCACCAAAATACAGCTGGTATTTTCCAGATAAATGTTAAATACGATACATGCTACAAAATAAATAGATATAATATAATACTATGTGAACAAATAATAACTAATGATTACATTTAATTAAGTTTGATTTAATATTAAGATTCGGTAGGAAGGGGACATAATTTTACGAGTGGACGTGTCAAGACACCATCCTTGGTTTTTACAGTGGCTACACGAACGGTCCCATCTGGACCTACATGTAAGTCTACTACCCTTCCTAACGACCATTGCAACGGGACACGATTGTCGTCTTTTATAAGAACTATCGAATTTACAGGTAACGGTTGAGACGCACTCATCCACTTGGCACGCTGAGTTAAGGAGTTGAGGTATTCGTTTTTCCAACGTAACCAAAAGCTCTGAAGGAAAGATTGAATAAGTTGCCATCGATTTAATCGATATAGTTTAACGTTTGTAAAGTCTTCGTCGGGAACGGTTGTAAGAGGCTCTAGAGTCAAAAAATGGCCTGGAGTTAAAACAGCTAGATCGTTGGGATCGGAGCTTAATGGATACAAAGGTCTGGAATTCATCGCGGCCTCTATCTGCACGAATAAGGTGGCAAGCTCTTCAAAGGTTAAAACCTGATTACCAACAACGCGATACAGATGCGTCTTCGCAGCTTTGATTTGTATCTCCCATACACCACCGAAGTGAGGAGCCGAAGGGGGGTTGAAATTGAATTTAATACGTTCGGCTTTCGATGCTTGTTCCAGCATAGATAGGTAATTGCTAGCACCGACAAAATTTGTACCGCAATCTGCATGAATTACATTACAACGCCCTCGTCGACCTACAAATCTGCGTAGCGCTGCTATGAAACCGTCCGTTGAGAGCGTTGAGACCACCTCCAGATGTACCGCTTTCGTAGCTAGACATATGAATAGGCAAAGATAAGCTTTGTTCATCTTCGCACCGCGATGAGTTCCCACCTTGATACGAAAAGGTCCTCCAAAATCGACACCGATGACTGAAAACGGTTTAACCTGATTCAACCGGAATGCAGGAAGATCGCTCATGAACGGTTCTAACGGTTTCGGATGAGTACGAAAACATCGAATACACTTAGAAAGACAACGACGAATAACTCTTTTCGCGGCCAGAACCCAAAAACGTTGCAGTATCAAATAATGTGTAGTGTTTTGTCCTGTGTGACAATGTTGTCGATGAATGGACTCAATAAGTTTAAATGTGAATGGATGATCACTAGGTAACAGCGCAGGGTGCTTCTGTTCATATTCTAAACCAGCTCGGGATAGGCGACCGCCCACCCTGAGAATACCCTTCTCATCTAGAAATGGATTTAGTTTTTTAATTGGTTTTGGTAACGGTAGATTTGATTGAAGGCGCTGGATTACGCTGGTGAAAGACGAGTTTTGTACGAACTTTACTATGAAAAGTAACGATTTGTGTGTTTCTGTTTCCGTAAAAACAGAATCATGCTGACGAGAATTTGGATTCCGTAGATTATGGATAAATCGACGAATATGCGATACGATACGAGTAATTTTATCGAGTGATGAAAAACGATTTAGTAGGTAATCGATTGGTGAGTCGGGTTCATCGCTTGAATGAGTGACTAAAGTGGACAGATGACGCTCCTCCGTTCGTACCATATTCTCGTCGGCAGTGTCAAGATCGGGAAATTCTAACGATACTGGATAGTTCTCAGAACTCTGCGATAGCCAACCTGGACCTGACCACCATAGCGAGTTTCGAATAAGGTCTTGAGGATGTTGTCCCCGAGAGCAAGTATCTGCCGGGTTATCAGCTGAGGCTACATGATGCCAAAACTTCGCCGGTACAATATCTTGTATGTGACTGACCCTATTGGCAACAAAAGTGGTCCAACGCGAGGAATGGGCGTGCAACCACGATAAAACGATTGTCGAATCCGACCATAGATAGACTGAGTCAATTGGTAGCTTGGTGAGGAATGTATCGAGAGTGAACTTAACAAGATCCGCAAGCATTACGGCAGCACACAACTCCAAGCGAGGCAATGACATTTTCTTGATGGGAGCCACACGAGCCTTAGCGCATACGGGAAAAACGTGAACGGTTCCATCTTGATTTAAAACACGTAAATAGATTATAGCGCCGTAAGCTAGTTCTGAACTATCACAGAACCCGTGAAGTTCATATGAACACTTGTTATTATTCGTTAATCGGCGCGGGATTCGCAGTTCTCGAACAATGCTCAATTGAGTGCAGAACATTTCCCAACAATCTGCTACATCCTGGGGAGGACTCTCATCCCAAGATACTCCTACCATCCAGAGCCTTTGGATGAGACATTTTATAAAGATAGTTAGCGGTGATAGGAATCCCAATGGATCAAAGATTTTTGCGAGTTCACTGAGAATCACTCGTTTTGTGCAAACCCTATTGGATGGCTTTACGTCAAATAAAAACGAATCTGATGCAGAATCCCACTTAAGGCCTAATACCTTTAACGTCGAGTCCTGACCATCAGAGAATACCTTTTGATCCAGAAGACATTCTTCCCGAGGAAGATCGGAGAGTAACTGTAGATCGTTGCTAGCCCATTTTCTCAGCTTAAAATGGCCAAGCTCGAACAATTTAACAAGTTGTGACTTCGCCTCCTTGGCATCCTGCAAGGTGTCACAACCAGTGACAACGTCGTCGACGTACATATCATTTATCAGTATTGTTTTAGCAAGGGGGAACTGAGTCCCTTCATCTTCGGCTAATTGCTTAACTGTTCGACACGCTAAAAAAGGAGCAGATGAGACACCATAGGTAACAGTATTTAGTCTGAATTCCTGTAAATTCTGACCGGGATCAGACCTCCAAAAGATTCTTTGGTAATCTCTTTGATCGCTGTTTAGGAGAATTTGTCGATACATCTGGCAAATGTCCGCCATAAATACGATTGCATGTACACGGAAACTAAGAAGAATGCTGACTATGTTCGATTGAAGTTTAGGTCCAGTTAATAAGGTATCATTCAAGGATTGGCCATTTGCATCCCTCGCTGAGGCGTCGAATACGACACGTAACTTGGTGGTGGCGCTATCAGGCTTCAGTACGCAGTGATGGGGAATGTAGTACTTGCCCTTGCTTAAATCTTTAATCCCTACGATAGACATATGACCACAATTCAGATAATCATCCATAAACTCGGTATATTGTTCACGCAGTTGGGGATTACGTAGGAGACGCCGCTCGATAGCATGAAACCGTCTTAACGCGACATCTCGAGAACCTTGAAACGCTGGTGGTACGTTATTTTTGAACGGTAATTGGACGACATATCTACCGGTATTGTCACGATAATGGTCACTGGTATACGCTTGCTCACAGGCAATTTCCTCCGGCGTTAAGAGTGACGCTGGGGGAATACTATCAATCTCCCAGAAACGTTGAACAAGGGTTGATAAGTCATCGTTCGGTTTTGATGAGACCTGCAATAAGGATGTAGTTACAAGAGGGGTTCGCCCTAATAAAAGCCAACCGAACACAGAGTCCATTGCGATAGGTTGATTGGCGTTGCCTTTGATGTGGCGATTAAGGAGCGATTCCGCGAATATATGGGCCCCTAAAAGGACGTCAATAGCGCCAGGGATATCAAATCCAGGGTCCGCTAATGGTAATGATTGAACGTGCGACCACCCTGCAGTGTTAAGCTTAGCAACCGGTTGATCTCCACAAATAGATGCTATGACATAGAAGTCTGTGTTAAATAACGTTTCACCTTGTGCTACAATTGAACAATTTACTAACCCTACGATATCAGCAGCCATACCTCCTAAACCCTTAATGTTAGACGTGGAAGACATTGGTTTAAAACTCAAACGTTGCGCTGCTTCCTGAGTGATAAAATTGTTCTGGCTACCTGAATCGAAAAGTGCACGGAGTGAATGACAATGCCCGTCGGAGTCACGGATTTGAATAATCGCTGTAGCGAGTAAGACAGTAGTATTAATGGATGAATTGGTATGTAGTACTGTACCTTCAGACATTGATTGGGTATCAACAATGCCTGATTTATCACTGTCCTTATGAAGGAGGGAGTGATGTTTACGTTTGCACGTTCTACATCGAAAGATAGAATTACAACTATTTATGTGATGAGACGATTTCAAGCAATTGAAACACCACCTCCCTTTATTCGCAATATCCATGCGTTCATCCACGGTTTTATCCAAAAACGATTTACAATTTATAATCAAATGAGGTTCTAAACAAAATGAACATTTTGGCGACAGTTGAGCAGGAGGAGCCTTGATATCAAAATTTGTGGTTGATTGAGAAAGGTGTAAATTACTTGCATTCGAATTATCAACAACAAGAGCGTGAGAAACATTAGAAGGTTTAGCATAGTTAAAAGAGGGCTTGGGAGAGCCTTTTGCCAGAGGAACTGGTTTGACACTTTCCGAAAAATGATTATCACGCATAAGCGCCTCACACTTGGAGTGTAAAAATTCCTTTATATTTGAAAATGTAGGTAGCTCGGTTTGATTATACTTTTCTTCAAATTCACGGCGTATTTTAGAATCCAATTTAGATAAAACGTGGTAAACAATAACAAAGTCCCAATGCTCAATCGGAAGCTTTAACTTATTTAAAATACTTAAATTTTCATCAATACCGTCGAGCGTTTTACGAAATTCAGTTGCATTGTGAAATTTAAATGATATGTTTAGAATATCCCTCCAACAAGTAAAAGCTAATTCCCTTTTGTTTTGATAACGCGCGACTAAGGCAGCGTACGCGTCAGAATAATACTCTCCTGCCACTGGAAATGAACGAATAAGCGATAAAGGATCACCACTCAATGAAGAAATAAGATAATGAAATTTTTCGACATCAGATAATAATTGACAATCGTGTATGAGAGTCTTAAAAGTATCGATAAATTCAGGCCATTGTTTTATGCTACCTGAAAAGGTAGGTAATCGAATTTTAGGTAGCTTAATGTGCGACACTGGTGGTTTATTTTGAACAGAACTAAACGTCTGAGATGAACTCATATCGTTTTTTATCAAGCTACGGCGAATGGACATCACCTGAAAATAAGACTCATCGAATCGATCACGTATCTGATCATCGTGCTCATCATCGTCACCATCCTGAGAAGAACCTAGCAAGTCGAGAATTGCATAGTGCGCATGTTCGAAATCAGATACCATTTTTTCGGTTTCATCACAATACGACAAGAATAAATCGCAATTGTCAGTCGTCGCCAAAGTTCCAACCTGTAACGCTTTAGTCATGCGATTCAATGCAATGGTGCGCTTACGACGCAGTGACGGTAAATCACTCACAGAATAAGCATTCATCTCCGTATTCTTAAGTTTAGACTTACTCGGAAGACTGGATTTCCGAACGTTTCGTTTAGGTTTGAAAGACATCTTACAATCTGACTTTGAACTAAAATTGAAAAATAAATATTAAGTATTATTAACCGTTTGTGCAATAATTAAATCTGTTCAAACAGAAAAGTGAATTGAGAATTTATTATTTATTAATATCAAAATTTCACGATACTATCTACGTGTTCGGTAGTAGGTATATAACGTACGTAGGTATATATCTAGTTTAATTAACGCATGGAAGAGTGCAGCCGCTAGCCGAGACAAAAATGTAAACACTATAATAATTATTTATTAATATCTGTTGATGACCATGTTCTACAATCAACACGACATTTCTCGAACGTTATGATAATACACCCCTTAAACTTAAAACCACGGAGGTTTGGTTATAAAAGCCGCGTTACGGTTCGTGTTATGTACGGTAACGAAATACGATAGAACTGCAATTGTTGAGATTTAATAGAAACTACTAAAGTGTACGAATGCATACGGCCGATATAAATAGATATAAACACCGATAATAATTACGATTGATTGTTTACACCATGATCCGGATGTACATATTATCCTATACTCGATAAATGATCGCTAGGCAGGTAGGTAGGTTCACAAACTCACGAACACGAACGTTGAAACTTGGTAAATATAAGTATGCAGAAACGAATAGTTCACGATAATATTTATTATGTATGCTCGAAAATCACTTTGGAATAACGAATTTGTGTAGCGATACCTTTACAACCATCAATATTACTCAATTACAGTTTCGTTGATATATAATAATTATATGTATTGTGGTTAATATAAAATTTAATGAATTAATGATTGAATGTTTGAATGTATACAGTAAACTCCCGAATGGATAGGTACGTTTTTCCGTATTCAACCCTATAAGTAAATAATAGATATGATAAACCGATACAATATTTTATGAAATATAAATTTTACCATACAAAAAACATTACAAGGAATTGAATCGAAACACTTGTTGAAATAATAATAATATGCAAGTAGGAGAATGGGTTTAGAACGTAATATTTCAATACATAGGTAGGTACTTATTTAGATGTTAAGATGGAAGGTCGCATAAAATACCAGCTATTATTTAGAATGAAACGGTGTATTCCCGGGTTTCGGCACCAAAAAGATGTACCGTCACTTAATTTGCAACGACACTCTGGGTCGGATAACGAGATTACGCAGATTCCGCCGATATTCAATAGATGATGGAATACCAATTGTTCGTGAAGCCGGTAGTCAACAGCAAGTAGGTACAATACAGCCCTTACCTTAACAACGTACTCGGGTGGTTCGTCTCGGCGTCTCCAGAGATGCACGCCCACACCATTCAACTCTTTGCGGATAGTTATCCCGGGATCGTTCTTAATTGGAACTTGAAGTTTTATGTATTTTAGATCACCCCACACACCAAAAACAAGTAGGTAATACGAAGGCGGCCGGCCGGCGAATGAATAATGTTCTTTTTTTCTTTCTACACCCTTAGCGCCAATCAACGGCGACAGACGCAAGGGCTGCATGACCGCTGGTCAAGCGGGCCTTGCTATTGGCCGACTCACAAAACAACGATAAGCGGTAAAATTTGAAATGTAAGCGTTGAGTGAACATATGTAATATAGTAATTAGATTCTATGCAATGTCATAGCGAGGAAATATTGGTTTCAGTTTACAGATTCCTTGAAAGAAACATTTAAAACTTTTAATAATATTGCCTATTTGGTTTATGTATATCAAAGAAATAGCTAATTTGTTACTCTTCAAATAAGTATAGAATTTATAAAAACTACTTATTAACGAACTTATCAGAGATGAGACGTTAATATCATTATAAAATCAATGTTCTTTGCTTGAAATTAGACTTATTATACAAGCTCTCTGTGAAACAAGAGAGAATAACTTCTGCAAAAGCTGATCGTTGTATGTGTTGTCTTCGAAAACATACCAGAACAACAAATATGCTGCTAGAGGAAGATGGCAGTGTAGTGAATGCTTTGGAAATAATTTCTATATAAGTAAATATTTTCAGGATTTAAAGATGGTGTACCACGGTTAAGACGACTATAATAGGAAAACTCCTAATCAAGTTATTAGGGTTTATCCTAATCAGGTTAATAAAGCCTTATTAACATTTCCAAAATATAAGATGGAAAGATTTTCCTAGGCATTTAATTTCATCCGGGCAGAGTATAGAAAGCAAAGGGTTTCAAATTACATTTTTTTTTTTCGCGGAAGCTCGGGCGTGTCGGATTACATTGGTCGCGAGACCTGGGCGTTCCAGTGGTTAATTACATTTGAGGCTCATAATAAAAATTATGTCTATAATATTAGGTAATAATAGAACTTTTAAAGGCAGAACTTTCTGAAATAAGCTGTGCCTTTGTAGTAAAGAATAGTATCTTGCCTATATTTCTTCTTTCCTTTATTGTTACTGTGTGTACATAAATTATAAAACAATAATATAAATGCCCTTCTGGTTGATACGACCACAGCGGCCGATCTTTCACAAAATCAGCCTTCTACGCGAGAGATATTATAGTGAACAAGTGCTTGCGTAGACACAAGTGCACTCTATCTTCGTTTACACTCACAATTCGTTAAGATGAAAAATTGGCACGACTGGGGAGAGGCCAGGCGCAGGACTGACCTTTTACAAGCCCATCCGACGCCTGGATCATCTTACTTTACAGACAATCAGATGACCGGCCTGCATTGTCCAACCCAGCAATGAACAAGTATATAAAGTGGTTACTCTCCACGGGATTTCACAGATTTGAACCCGCGACCTCCGGTTTGCAAAACAAGTGGTTTACCGCTGCGCCACGGAGGCTATAATGAGACTCATAAGATAAGATATAAGATAAAGGCCTCTTAGAGGTCAACTTTTATTATATGACAGCCCTTTGTAATAATTTTGGTAATGGTTATTACGATTCCCAGCCTTTTTTTTTTTATAAAATCTCCATCTGCAACTAACTTTGAGGATCATGAATATGGCCTATATTCGATATATAATAAATGCCTCATTTCGATCGTTATCGCAAAAAAATAGTCTTGGAAAAAAAATTACATTTGTATTTTTGTGCCCTTACCTGTTTTTTTTTTTTATATATATATATATATATGAGGGTACCCTATGTTATTCAAAATATTTTTTCTTTTAATATTATTCTTTTAATGTTGTTATACATATATTATTATAATTGTTTACACCCGATCTCTTGTTCTGTGTCTTTGTTTATCCTATTACTATTATATCGGCCTGCATAATATAATAAACTTATACTTGAACTAATGAGTTTGTTAATATGTGCACCTCACTTCCAAATATTAGCCTATCCTAATACTAGCTAGGGTAATAAACTGCTTATTCTGTGTTAATAAGAAAAGGCAGTGGTATTAGGTATACACACGATAGTCACAATTTTTCTTGTCTCCAGAGACTAAATCAATGGATTACCATTCGTTTTAACACACTCAATGTGGACCAATGCTCACCAGTTTTTCAAACCAATTGCTACGCTTCAACTTTAAGGTTTGAGTGCAGAGGAGTATGCCACTCGTTAGAAAGGCGTCCGTGAAAATCTGAAGAATATATTCATCTAAAAAAATCAAAAAGTTCACACATTTCACACAGTTAGAACATTCATTTAAGCAGGAGCTAAGTATCTAACTTGCTCAAGCGACATAGTACAACGTACATTGTCACAATGTAGTGTACCTACATAGTGTAATGGGACTTGCCGAAATAAGTCTAAAAAGATGCAGACGATTTTTTTTTTATTTTTATTTTTTTAGTATTATTATTTTAATTGTTTTTATTTTGTATTTGAGTTTAACTGTTGCGGGAAAAAACAAGCAAAATTATGGAGCCCAGAATAAAACTTACTTTACTACAAGTTTTCGAAATAAACATTTATATTAATAATAATTAGTGATTAAACTGAGAGATAGATTGAGTTGCATAACGGTGCTGTGACTCGTGGCGGACACGGTCGGCAATCAGTCAAGCGGTGAAGATGGCAGTCCTCGACGCCGCGCTGGCGGCGGTTAGAGTGCTCATTAAAAACCTCACTGGTTTCAGTCCACGGACTATGTCAGTGTAGTTCTGGCCATCATGCTGGTGCTAGGATTCAACTTAGGTCTTCGGAGCCTTTCCCGTTTAAACTTACAGTAAGTATGAAATCTGGGCAAGTATTAACTTAACTTACTACTGGTTTTTAATCATATATCTACTACCTGTTTTTTTTTATAATTGCCTAGATATTCTCCATAAAATCTAACAAAAAAGAAATAAATCTGTTACACTATCTTTAAAGGGATCTGTCAAGGGTTGATCGATCAGTTGAATGATAACCGACCTACTGGTATCAGTTTCGGCATAGTGAGAATAAGCCAAGAGTTGACCCCTTCGTTTAGAGTACGGATATTATTATTATTATTATTTTTTTTTTTTTTTTATGATGTATAGGCTTATCCACCTTCCCTGAAGCCAAAAGAGCTTTACTGACTAATAGACTTACAACTATCACTTAGCATGGTGCCAATCTCCGTGTCCGTCAGGATGACCGGACCACAGCACGGATTCACATGAAACTTTACCAAGATTTAGTACCTATTTTGTACTATTTTGTACCTATGTTTAAATATTTTGTACCTCAGTAATAACAAAGTTATTTAATAAGTAAAGTGGGAAGCCATTCTGACGTCAGGATGGCTTCCCACTTTTTACTTTGGGTACTTACGGTCCATATATTGCTGAAATCTTTGCATAATAATTTAGTACCTTTTTTGTACCTACGGTAAATATATAAATACTTAATGTTTTCCATTTAAAAATTACTTTTATTTCATTATAAACAATTATATATGGAGCATCATTCATCTGACATTTGTCTGACATATTATAATGTAACATGTAGTCCCCTATCCTGCGAAACAGAGCAAGTATTCAGTATTTTCTTTAGGATATTCCGACCCTGCTTAGCGTTTCATAATTCTCCATCACGGCATACATTCATGCAGTAACAATCATGTGCCACATTCGACCCTCTCTGATGAAATTTAATAGATCACATTAGAAACTTCATCAAAATTTAACAACGTAACCTGGTAACGGCAGGCAAATAATATTATTAATTGTTTTTGAAGTTAGAACTGCACAATTTCTTAACTTTTTTCAATTACCATTACATATTATAATATTCTGGGACAATCCACACACGGTTATCAGATCCCAAACTAGGCAGAGCCTGTACTATGGAAATCAGACAAGTGATACTAATGCTTATATACTTTTTTTTTGTAAATACATACTTAAATAGATAAATAACACCCAGACACTTGGTGGGAAACAAACCCACGACCTATCGGGTAGCGGGCAGGGTGTCTGACCGCTAGACCAACAGGCCCGTCATACATATTTATTGTAATAATGACAAAAGAAACTGACAGATATTAAATGTGATCTATTAAATTGGCCCTACTTTAGGTAAGTTTTGCACTTCCGAGTTGCTAGGAAATTTCGAGTTTGGGTCCTAGACGTCCATCAAATAGGGCGGCAGGTCTTTTTTGTAGTCATAAGCACTAGCTTGGCTGCAATCCCACCTGATCGAAAACTTATTAAAAGGATATTTACTCCCTTGAAGACACCCACATTACATAATTATCAGGCGAAGGTTCGAAAAAAAATTTAAAAAGTTGCGCAGTAAATTTGTTAATTAGGCGGGCGGAGCTGCACGAGACAGCTAGCAGCTATAAATAAAAGTAGATAAATAAAAAAAAAATTGTATAAATCAAAAATTATTCACTATAGAACAGCACTAACTATATAATCTTACGAGCTGTAAAGGGCACGTTCTCATATGCTTGCAAACTTCAGGAAATTAATTTAAAAAAATATTACTAGGAAAAGAATCAACAAAACATTTATTTAATAACAACATAAACTAGTACACTTATAATGACTCATAATAACTATGGCTGGCTATGCCAGAGTAATTTACTGGAAACTTAAACAGTCTATATCTCTTAAACTACTGATCCGATTTTGATATCGCTCGATCGCAATAGGATTTGTAGTTTCTGAGAAATACGGGGATAAACCTACATACATACGTACACTCATGAAATTGGGTAAATTTTGTTTATGCCCACATAGATTAACATATTATGTAAATATTACTTATTTTTATTAATATTACATACATACGCGTCGAATACAGAACTACTAATTTTGAAGTCGTTTAAAAGGGAATCCTTATGGTTGTGCATGGTATGACTTCACCCGCCGACCGCAAACGCTTTGTGTAGTTTTAGTCAAAGCTGGCAATCGTGATAACCCATCTTCTCTATTTTATTTTGAATTTACATATTCTATGTCGCATGTATGTGCTCATAATTTAATAGCCCACCGCTGTAACCGACTCGCAGCCATTGAGGGAACCCCCTGCTTAGGCACAAAAATATTCACCAACGGTTTGTGGTTGGTACGCAATTTAAAACGTCTCCCATATAAATACTAGTGCAATTTTTCTAAACAAAACACTATAGCCAGCGCCTCGCGTTCAATCTGAGAATAGCGTTTTTCAGCTGCGGTAAGTGCCCGCGACACATACACAACCGGTCGCTCACGCGCCCCGCGGCCGTTCACGCATCCGTCCCAAACTGTAGCCAAAGTTCTCAGAGAAACAGGTGGCAGAAGTTTTTATCGTCAATGTCGAACTAACAAATGTATGGGTTTTACTCCTCTGCCTGGATGCAGGAAAGGGGACTACATGGTTTGTGAAATATAATGTGTCAGATGAATGATGCTCCATATATAAGTGTTTATAATGAAATAAAAGTAATTTTTAAATGGAAAACATTAAGTATTTATATATTTACCGTAGGTACAAAAAAGGTACTAAATTATTATGCAAATATTTCTGCAATATATGGACCGTAAGTACCCAAAGTAAAAAGTGGGAAGCCACCCTGACGTCAGAATGGCTTCCCACTTTATTTATTAAATAACTTTGTTATTACTGAGGTACAAAATATTTAAACATAGGTACAAAATAGTACAAAATAGGTACTAAATCTTGGTAAAGTTTCATGTGAATCCGTGCTGTGGTCCGGTCATCCTGACGGACACCAATCTCCAGGTTCAGAGTAGCTATTACAAATTGAGGAATAAATTTTCAGATACATAAAACCAAGTGAATCAACTTCGTTAGAGATTCCTTCCGCATCACGAACAAAAATCTCATCTGATCAGGGACTATTATGTGACATTTGTTACCGTGCTTTGTTGCCTCCGCACCTTCGAGCACAAATCCCGTTTCAGCGCGAAGCTTACATTTGACCAAGGAATACCATTAGGTATCTTTGCATTGTTTTTTTTTTAATCATAATTGAGGGTACATCACCAGCGAATATTTATTCGCTTTTATCTAAAATAGACATACTTACTTACTTGTAGTAAATAATGCAGGTAGTTAGGACACGAAGAAAAAATGCATTATCTGAAGAATACAACAGATAAGCTGCACGATTTGCGATGAATCCAATTGTCATATTTAGGACATTGTGATAATTAGGCAAAATAATATCCGAAGAATACAACAGATAATAAAAATTAGTGCTTCCCAATGAATGAAAAGAGTACACAAACTCAGATCGAGCGTAGAAATCTTCGCAGGTACAGGAGGTACAGCAGTGCAGCAGCAGCAGGCAGGCAGGATGATATTTAGACACAATCATGGATGAATTCATCCATGGGCACAATAATATCCGAAGAATTCAACGGATAATAAACATTAGTGATTCCCAATGAATTCAAAGGGTACACTTTAGCTCGAGAGTATAAATCTTCGTTAACAGCGACACGAACAATGTTCCACTATTAGTTTTATGACTTCCTTTACTTTTCTTATTTATTTTAGTTTTTTTTCATGATTTCAAAGATCTTTTGTATTTGAAGTTTGAACTCGTGCGAACGCCGTGAGCGCACGGACAAGAATGAGGTGTCTGCCGTTCTGCTGGAGCGGGGTGGTTGAGAGGGAGACAATAATATTGTTTTCTCTATTAAACCTCTCTAAACTTGTGCGACTAGACCGGAACGTATATGTACAAGGACTACAAGTAATCTTGAAGTCAAGGACGGGATAATTACTATAGGCTCTTCTTTTCGGACCATTACATTTACTAATATAGGTTTATCCATGTTATAATAGAAATATTGGTTAATGAGCATTCGATGTCCTAGAGCTGATTGTCAAGGGTGAGCTAGCCGAACTCATTATTATTTCAACATTTATTACTAAGTAATTACATAAATGTCATTGGAAAAGAGGACACTTCTATCAGACTATTGTGCGATATAAATTTTATTAGTTTAGCTATGTAAATATAACTTAAGAAATAATTATATCCTTCTCTAATTCTAATATTTTAAGCTATTATTTTAAACTTGCCTACTTTAGCATGCTTGTATTCTTATTAGTCTTCTTTAGTATTTTTTTATTTATTTACTCTATTAGTATTAGAATTATATCCTATCCATTATCCCAAAAAATAAAAGGTAAACTGTGCTTCGAAATATTCTGATTTCGCAGAACTCAGGATATAAAATAATAACTTTAGACAAATTTTAATGCAAAGCAATTAAATTTCTAGCAAATACAATGAAAAACAAACACACTTCTTCAACAACATAACCTCAAGTTGTTTACCTTTTATTTTTTGGCAAAATGGATAGGGAATAGTAATGTTGCCACTATGTAATAGAGTTGAGTAATTATCATAAAAATTTCAGCAACATAAACCCATGAACATGCGGCAAAGCAGCAGGGAGAATAGAAAAGGGAATCGGAATTGTTTCGTGAAAGCATTTCAGTGGTACACTCGGGTACAGTCTACTTGCGCTCAATTTACAATGTATTTGAAAAGAGAAAGCATCATTTTAGAAAAAAATACCTGACGCTTCCTAAAGTTTAAAAATATTGTCGTAAGAACAAACCCTTAACTTTCATAATTCCATATTATGTCTCACGTAGTGTAGATTCTGTGAAGATACCGTCATTGTAATTTGGCATAAATTGTTATTGACGCTTGTAAATGACACAGGAGCACGTGCCAATGCCAACCCAACAAAGGAGAGTCGGTCCAGATATATCCGGGTTTGCGACGTGGCTTGACGCCAAATATGGGGAGTACCTGCACGACAATCGGCTAAACCAGGCCTCGCGTCCTCCTTTGGAACAGACGTCTACGTTGGAATCCAACCCTGATAAGTATGGCAAGCTTTGATCCAACATTAGTCAATTTGACAATTTAGCTTAGTCCTGAGCTTAGTTTTAGATGTACTACTTTAACTTGATGCCCAATTATTCACTGATTGCTTTCCACCAGTTACTTCTGCCGGTTACTATCTGACATCAAATCCTTAATACCAACTGTTAATGGGCTTTAGTTATCCTATTGTCCGTATTTTTATAGATTTAAAATTTTATTTGCGATAATTCCAGTTCTCTATGTGATGCATGTGCTACCAAAACATACAAAAACTTCCGGAGGTACGTAGTATGTAGTTTGGCAGTCATAGTATTTTTCAATATCTAATAATTATTATTAAGTGGTACTTAATGTTAAGTTGGTTTGAAGCTTGAACGGTTAGGCCGGCTGATTGTTGTAAAACTTTCACCTTCTCTATTTGTACTTTTCGGTATTCCGAAATTTAATGGCAGTTGACGATGATGATAATACATGTAGGAAAATTAGCGATATACATATATATGTCAATAGAGACAGAGTCGATTCGACAGATCTCTTGAAAGCTCTGATTTAAAAATAAATTATTAGTTTTCTATAGAAAATTATATGCTTATTTTAAGGATTTACCTATAAATGTTATCAATACAGATTGGTCAAATCGACCCTTAGTCGAAGAACAAAAACGCCGCTGTGGATTAATTTTTCCTAACGTTGACATTATCATTTATTGCCCAGTAAAGGCCAATAGTTAGTTGTAAATATATAATAGTATTATTATTTCTTATACACCTACATAGTAAATTTTAATAGGTACAGCCCTTGGGGAAAACGGAAACGGGCAAGGAAGGAAGCTGGAGATGTGCTAAATAAGTGAGTGAATTTAGTCACGATAAAATTTGGTAAAAAGTAGGTAAGTTTGTGCACCAAGTGTCTGGGTGTTATTTATCTATTTAAGTATGTATTTACAAAAAAAAAAATTATATAAGTATTAGTATCAGTTGTCTGGTTTCCATAGCACAGGCTCTGCCTAGTTTGGGATCAGATGACCGTGTGTGGATTGTCCCAAGATATTATTATTATTATTATTTTAATAAGAAGGTACATTATTGAATGTGTTATTCCAGAACCAAACAAAGTTTTGAATTCATTATGCGTCCGAAAGATTCTTCACGGTCTGCTTCAGAATGTTGCCATGCGTAAGTAACTCCATAATCTCATTAGAAATTGTAACACATCTGGTAGATATGTACACTATAAAGTATTTCAGAAACCCAATATTTGTCTATAAAAAATCGACCACCACTCTCATCTCATGCAACATGGAAGAAGAAACAGAAATAAAAGCGAAATCCGAAAGTTGGAATAACACTAGTCAACAAGACACTAAAAATAAGCAGGTTCAGGAAGTCAATCAAACAGAGGCGGATAAACTAACAAAGACCATCGCGCTTGAAGCTAAAGAAACTAAGGTCCTTGATAATCCGACAATACGAGGAATGGAAATCTCCTGTCAATGTCCTGCGGAAGAATGTTTTAATGTTGACGAACAAACACAGTATTACAATGATCATAAAATCGAAAAAGCTAATAAGAGTCATTCAGTAGAACAAATACAATTAATTCCAATACAGGTTAGTTATTCGAAATATTGATTATAAATATTTTTGCCTCGCAAACTGGAGGTCGCGGGATTGAATCCCGCGGAGGCAACAACTTTGTGTAGTTGTTCCTTACTGGCTAGGACAATACTTGTACAGGCCGATCACCTGATTGTCTGCAAAGTAAGATGATCCATGCGTTGGTTGGGCATGTAAAAAGTCGGTCCTGCGCCTAACCACTCCCCGGTCGTGTCGGTATTCCGTCCCATCGGATTGTGAGAGGTATTGAGGAAGGAAGAGAGAGTGCACTTGTGTCTACGCAAGCGCTTGTGCACTATAATATCTCCTGCGTAGATGGCTGATCTTGTGAAAGATTGGCCGCTGTGGTCGTATCTGCCAGGAGGACATTATTATTATTATTCAATGTGCATTTTCAGAGATACTATCAAGATATACTTAGCTATGAATCTAGTTTTTGTAATAATTCAGAAATATTTTAACAAATAATAATTTCCTCCGATTTCAGACCGATAAAAGAAAACAATCAAAAGCCGTCATCAAGGCCAAAGTTAACCAACAAAACGACATCACACCGCAACATCATCTAAACATTCAACGCGCTCAACCAGATGTGTCATGTCAGGTTTCCGAAGAAAGTATTAAAAAAGTTGACGCTTACAGTCAATATCAACCTAATTCTGGGACCCTGTCTGATAACACCTCTCACATAAGCAAGTATAAGCAGGTAACGGTTTCTTTTAGCGCGTTTAACACCTATAACAAATATTATTATGTCACAATGGTCTAACGAGTTACGTTTTTAGGAGAAGCGGTCAACGTCTGTCGCCAGTGACCTTTCCGTTGTTAAGGATTCAGTGTTTATTAAAAAAGACTATTTTATGAAAACTCGTACGGTTTTCATTAATGATGTCGCACAAACTTCGGACCATTCTATACATCTTGTAAGTTGTTGATGTTGGATAAATCTATCTATCACTATTAAATGTACTTACACGCTGTTGATAGATACATAATAAGTAACTTTATTGTAATGTCTAAATTAACCTTTTTATGTTTTTAGGAAGAAAACGTTCACGGATATCCGTTCTTTTTGAGAATTGTTCGAGCTGATAAATTGAATTAACACTTTCTATACATTTAAATTATATACTTAGTGGTGTCACAGTGATTGTCTTCAGTGATCCCGTGTTTTATATAAAGAAAATAACATTAAAAAATTTGAACATAAACAATATTTTTATTCACTATTTATGTATTTACATGTCTTATTTACAATAATTTGTACACTGACGTAATAATACCGACGTAACTTAATTTAGTTGGGTGGTCCATAAGAAGATGCTGGTTTATTTTGTGGTAAGAAGTATCCAGAACTGAAAGATCCTGAACTGCTAGATTGTGTATTAGCTGACACGGATGGCAATCCATAGCTCGCTGACGGGCCTGATGAGGCCACTCCAGATCCATGCGATGACGCCTGGCCCAAACTAAATCCTGTCGCTAAAGGCGACGTTTGCACGAAAGAGGATAACTCCACACTTGGCTTAGCGTTTTCTAAGGACACACCAGATACTAAAGACAGGAAACCAGCGTTCCGCGCCGAGCTGTGCTCGTCTTCCTTAATGATGTTCTGCACACGACCAACGACGACGGAATCCAGGGCGTCTCTGTGCGTCTGCTCTTGTGCGCCGCTGTACTGATGAGAATCAGCTTGGTAGCTCGATAGCGCAGAAGTTGATATATGGTTGCTCAACGGTTGCGCCTGAAGTGGAATTTGCTGGTTGAATCGAGGTTGCTGTTGCGGTTGCTGGTAATTGTATCCTTGTTGTGCTTGGAAATGGGACTGATGTTGCTCGTAGATTTGGTGATGTTGGGGCTGGGGTTGGGGTAGTGGCTGTGGCGCCAGCTGAGGGGCTGGCTGATAAGCTGCAATTGGGTGATGATAGATGGGTGCTGGGGGAGCTGGTGGTACCGGTTGTCCAACGTGGTGCGCTGGATGGGGTAGGCCGTATGATGGATTAGGTTGAGGGAAGGATACAGGCTGCGGTTGAGGATAACTCACTGGCAGGGGCTGAGGTGCCGGCGCAGGCGGGAAGTAGGCTGGAGCCGGCTGAGGATACTGAACTGGGAAATGCTGCTGAGGAGCTTGTTGCACGAACGTCGGCGCGAAGCTGGGCTGCTGATACTGGTATCCGAATGGTTGAGGCTGAGGCGCGAAGTGCGGTGGTGGAGGCGGCGGCGGGGGTGGCCGCGGCTGTGGAGGTGCGGGCAGATGAAACGCGGGGGCATGCCCCGACGGCCGGGGCAGATGGTAAGGCGCCTCAGCCGCAACTCCCGCCACCAGCAACAGTACCGCCAACTGTAAACATTGAATTAGAAATCAGAATCTTCATCACCAGACAAATTAAACATTACCATTGAATGTGTACATTTTCACTTTTTAATGTAATGTGGACTCACCGCTGTGTCCATGTTTGCGCGCGTGCGTGCGGCGGTGTGTGCCCAGCGTGGTGGACACAGGCCTTTATACCGGCCACCTCTACAGCCGCCTACCAGAAAATCGAGAACGCCTCTAATATAAACATATAAAAATAGTCATGTTTGTGCGTGATTTCGAAATATGTGCATTATTATCTAAGCGGTTTGTGGTGCGAGGTTTAAGTTCAACACACAAGATGCATTAGTTGACAATAGATAGGAAATAGTCGTGCAAGTTTCCGCCGATAACCAAAGTAGAATAGATAGTCCTATATATTATTAAAGGCTTAAGCCATAGATAAACGCAGCTTGGCGGCATAAACTGTTACGTAAATTGAAAACACTAGTATAAACGATACCGAAATCATTTTTAGTATGTAGTAAAGTACTGTAAAGAACTATACATGAATTAATAAGTACTTTACTAGTGTAGTAGTAGTGGTAGGACCGTCTAGATCGGTACCAACGCAGATGTGGGTTGTGTTCCGGTGTGATGGGGTTACTGGTGTAACTACATCAAGAGACCTAACTTAATAATTAATGTGTTGGGTTACGAGCGCAATGGCACTGTCTATATGAAGGCGTATCGCTTTTCATCAAGTTATCACTAAGTTCAATAAAAACAAACCTATGTATTATACCACCCGATGAGCCTAGGTATCCCTCTCAATTCAACGGTTGTGAAACTCCGAAACAGGAGTCATAGGAGTAGCTAAATGGAAAGAAAATAAGAGATGTAGGTACCTAATAGCAGGAACGAGCTGGCTGGCGGGAAAGTACCACCATATAGGAGATTGCAGCCAAATAGTTCCATCTTTGGTGGATGTATTTTTGCAGCGAGTGACAAAGCCAGAGTTCTATGAACGGTACTTGCGACTTTTTATATAAAGCCTAGCGACTCGGATTTATAGGAGAAGAGGCAACACTACCATGGTCCGTTCCGTTCCTTACACAGAGGTGCCTCTGGCACGAGGTTCCTCCTCCGGGACAATACACGTTTTGGTTGCGACCCTAGACGTTCATAGAGTACGTAGTGGGCTATAATGCCGTTTGTTGTCCGTGGTACCACCAATAGTACCACCAGTGGTACCACGGACAATTTTTTTTTTGTCCGTGGTACCACTGGGATGCTACGGACAACTCCGTGGTACCACCAAAGATAAATTAATTAGATTTAAATAATATTCTATTATTTCCGTTATTTTTTAATAGTTTACTTAGTACTTGGTAGAAACTTGAGTAATAAAATCGACAAATTATTAGCGGAAGTACTAGGTTAGCATAAAATAGCAGGTGCATAATTTTGTGCTTTATCTTTTATGAGCATATGAATGTAGTGTAAAGCTAACATGTACTATACTAGAAGTACCACAGAAGCATAGGACATAAAGAAGTGTCCTCAAGTCCACCCCATGTGATTTTTAACTACGTCCAGGATATAGGTACCTACTGAGGATGTGGTACCTATTGAGTAGTAGCTAACATATTTATAGCAGAAGTACCAGGGAAGCACAAAGGATAACTCGCCTCTTGATACATCCGTTACCCTCTCGGCCCTCACCTCCTGATTCGAGAAACCAATCAAAACCAGTAAGCCAGACATAATCTGGATATCACAAGGCGTGAGGACTCCTCCATAAATCCTATACTAACCGGGTACTTAGCTCTAAACCACATTCATATGCTCACACAAGACAAGGCACAAGATTATGCAACTCCTGTTTTATGCTACCCTAGTACTACTTCCAGTAATAATTTGTCAATTTTATTACGCAATACTGTGGTATTGTGTAGAGATGTGTCTCTAGTATATTCTGGTTCTAGTGTATAAAAAATTCATTTTAAAATTTCATGTGTAAAGTTCTGCAATACAAACATTCCAACCCAGATACCAAATAAACGATTACAAAATAAAAGAAAATAATAAAATATTATTGAAATGTAACTAATTTATTCCTGGTACCACGGAGTTGTCCGTGATACCACGGACAACAAACGTATAATGCGCCTTCCAGCGTCGGGCCTGGTGCGGATCCCAGCCAGGTGAACGTGAATTCGGATGCCTCCGAGGCTAAAGTCATAGGATTTTAATGGGCACTTCATTGCTGTTTTCCATCAGATGGGATTGCAGTCAAGAACCCAATTCTTAGCCAATAATCTATACTTATAATAAAACTGTAACAGGTCCAATTCTGTACATTGAAGATATTTTGAAAATTATGTTTGGAGGGCTTTCTATATCCGATACTAAAGCCAAAATTTTTTTTTTTTTTGTCTGTCTGTATCTCGGCTGAGCATCACGCCGAAACTACTGGATGGATTGAAACGAAACTTGGCATGATTTGAGTTAATACTCCGAGGTAGGACATAGGATACTTTTTATCCCGACATTCGGCACGGTTCCCTTGGGAGAAGGGACTAAAGTCAAAATGTGTACTTGGTTATACGCTTGCTCCGATTTTAACAATTTTTAATTATAATTATAATAAATATTTGTAAGGGAACACTCATAGACAGTTGTTAACAATGTTTGGAAATCGATCAGGTTAAGCAACGTTAGGTAAGGTCATTAAATAGATGGGTGACCATTTAACGCCATTTGAACTAAACGTCTCCGTGCTTCGGAGGGCAAGTACAAAGTGGGTCCAAGTTTTTAAACGACTTTAAAAAAGGAGGTTTTGTATTCTATGCGAATGAATATTATTGAAAGTTTAGCTAAGGTAAACACAGTGCGGGCGGAGCTGCGTGGGTCAGCTAGTTAACAATAAAATAGAATACGTTGTCACTTGCTAGAGATAATGATTCATTAACATACTATGAGTGCGGCAATTAATGAATCCAAGTCCAAATAGAGTTCGTGTTGCTAGCAGACGCATTGTGTACACGATTGCACAAATGCGTACATATATAAATTTCCGAATATAAAATTGTCTGAATTAGCATTAGTGTGTCATGCAATCACTTAGAACGTGTTATCGTACCGACAACTACTTGATTTAACAAAGGGTTGTCTTATTTTCGTAATAGTTTTCTGAAAGGTTGGTGTTAACAAGCGATCGTTTCGATCGAAGTTAATTACGTACGCAGTATCTATTCAATTATTTCGCAATCCCTAATCATGTCTTCTTGTTAATTTTAACAAGACTGACAATACCTTCAAAGCGTGTGTCTATATAAAGGTTAGTCATAGGCTTAGGTATATAAAAATATAGGCTTCAATAACTTATTGATTACATCATTAATCTGAACCGTGGTTAAAGATTTAAGTAGGCACATATTTACTGTAGGTTTGTCGAGAACGAGACTTCCTAAAGGTCCCCGAGACCCTGTGACCCTGTGGGGGTTCAACCGGGGGTATGTGGGATTCATACGCACTAGAACTATCAAAATGAGAATTGATAGCTCTCCATTCTGGAAAAACATAGCCCTTGCTCTGGGGCATTCGGACAAAGTGATCACATTTGTTTCCCGGGGGATGTCCGGGTAAGAGTAGCACCCACAGAACATTAAAATATGATAGCAGCCTCCCATTTCGCTGTCGCATTGTTTAGTTACTTGTCTAGCTTCTCCCAATTACGCACGCAAACATAGCAATGACCTTCGATGGTGGTTGGACCACTGTTTGTCCAGCAGGTTTGTCAATGGCTGCTATTACTGCATCGTGATGAAAGAAATAATCAGGTTTTGTTTGTTCGTATGTTTGACACACTGGTCTGTTTATCAAAGATATTGTTTGGTGAGATGAGCAATAAATTTATTACGTACTGGCACGTTAATAGTGCCACGTACTTACCTCATAAGCGAAGTGTGGTGTGATGGGAATCGCCCTATCAGACACCGGTCTCGCCGGCGATGCCAAAGGGCCGTCTTTCCTCTTGAACCCCCTAGGGGTACCAACGGCACTCGCAATTCCTCTTGAACCCCCTGAGTCAAAACTGAAATATTATGTATAATAAAAAGAAAATTGGACTGTTTAACTTAAAAGTACCAGGAATGCATAGTACACAAGAAAGAGGCAATGTTACAATCGGGCCAGACCATACTAACGGAAAATAAACTGTGCGTCTTATAACACGCTTTTATTAGCTTGACCAGTACGTATATGTATATATGATGGTAATGGAATCTTGCGATTCAATTTGGTTGACAGCGACTGGGTGTGGTGTGGCATTTATGATAGATTTTGTTGTCATGCACTGCGAATGTCGTTTACCGTAAATATTTAAATCAGAAGTGCTTACCTACTAGGGCAACAGAGTGCACAAGAAGGCTTCCCCTCTTTTGTGATATCCAGCAGTGTGTCAGCCATTAGGCCTTTGCCTCGAATTTTGCGGGCAGAGAGGTGGCACCGCTGCTACACGGCTGTTTTCGAGAACCAGTCCATATGATTTTAGGCATAAGATCCTGCCGCTCCCACGTCGCCGCCGCCGCCGCTCCACTACCCGCAAAATTCGAGGCAGAGGCCTAAGATCCTGCCGCTCCTACGCCACTGGGCTAGGCTTGACTTACCTCTCGTATGACATCTAGTGTCTGTGTGTGATAACTGCTTCATCACCAGCCGGAAGACGTCCACTGCTGAACATAGGCATCCCCCTTGGAAGGCCACAATGAACGACAATTGGCGACTTGCATCCACTGGTTAACTGCGACGCGCACAATGTCGTCTGTCCACCTAGTGGGAGGCCTACCTTTTTTTTTTTTGGGAATGATAGACGCTGCTGGCCGCAGATGGCCATTACACGCTTGAAGCGCTCTAGTAGCTCGCCTTTACGGCAGAAGTAGCGACAAGCTCAAGGGCACCTCAGGGAGGCACGGCCTCGGCTTGGGCTGTCGTTTAAGAGAGGGCTGAGTTTACCACCGGTTCACAACGCGCCCCCACTGAGAAGAACCGGCAAGAAACTCAGTGGGGTGATGCACGTCGTTGCGGTCGCATACGTACGACCCTTCGGCCTCGTCGGCGAGACCGGTGTCTGATAGCTAGTGTAGCATACGGTTGTCGGGGAGGGGTCGGCGCATCCCGGTCCAATAGGACCGTCATGGGGTCATGCTCGACCCGAGCAGTACGTGCCGTGGTCTGCGGCGCGAGTCAGAAGGACTAGGGGCGTAATCGGCGGCGGCGCGGATTAAACTGTTTGCGTGACGGGACGCGGATTCAAAGTAGCGTTTCGACGCTTCTTTGAGGAACTTACAAAGGGGATCTAATTTGAAATCGGAATGCAGATCTACGTTCCGCATGTACCACGGGGCACCGACGGCACGTCGGAGGAAACGATTCTGGATAACCTGGAGGCTATCGATATGGGTGCGGGCGGCGTGCGCGAAAACTACACTCGCGTAAGTCATGATAGGGCGAATGCAGGCTTTGTATAATGTCAACTTATTTCTAAGCGACATTTTACTCCGCTTGCAGAGAAGGGGATACAGGCGACCTAATACGAAAGCCGCTCGATTGCGGACGAACCTAATGTGTGGGCCGAAAGTCATGGCGGAGTCCAAGGTGACTCCGAGGTACTTAACCTTCCTAGTCCAGGGGATAGGGCGATTGAATAGGGATATTGGGGCTAGTCGTCTGCTGGGCCGAAGGCTCCGCGCGGAGAACATATTGGCGGGTCCCCGGGAGAAGACCACCGCGGCACTCTTCTTCGGGTTCACCTCTATGCGCCACGTACGGAACCATTGACCCAGGGCGTCGACTGCGGCTTGAAGAGCACGCGTTAAATAGGACATATTCCTATGGGAATAATAGAGAGCGGTGTCATCCGCGTAAAGGGCGAGTTGGACTCTGCTCGAACGAGGAATGTCGTTCGTGAACAGGCTGAACAAGAGGGGAGAGAGCACGGAGCCCTGAGGGACTCCGGCCTGTATAGGATAGGGCGAAGAAAACGTACCTTCGACCCGGTATCGAAAGGTACGATTCGAGAGAAAGTATGATGAGTCGTATGATGAGTACGAGCCTATCGGGGACTCCTAACTGGAAGAGCTTGTATATCAAGCCGTTGGGCCAGACCTTGTCGAAAGCCTTGGCAACATCGAAGAATAGGAAGGCCTACCTACGCTGCGTCTTCCGGTTCGTGGTCGCCACTCGAGAACCTTTCTTCCCCAACGGTTATCGGTTCTTCGAGCAATGTGGCCTGCCCATTGCCACTTCAACTTGCAGATTGTGAGAGCTATGTCGGTGACGTTGGCACAGACATTGGTTCTTCGGCGTATCTCCTCATTGCGGATTTTGATAACTGCTTAGCTTCAATATTTACCGAAAGTACCAGGGTAGCATAAGAAATAAGATGGTGTCATTATAGTCATAAATAATTTACACTAATCTGGACTTTGTGATGAGTCGTCGACGCATTTACCATCGAACGAAACGAGACCGTTTATCCTCCTCGATAAACTAGTTTATAATAAACACTCTAAAGTTAGACTTATATAATATACCGTTGATGAAAAATACGCCCAACATACAGTGTCCGTGGAATCTCTAGGGGGTTCAAGAGGAATTGCGAGTGGCCGTGGAACCCCTAGGGGGTTCAAGAGGAATTGCGAGTGGCGTTGGTACCCCTAGGGGGTTCAAGAGGAATTGCGAGTGGCGTTGGTACCCCTAGGGGGTTCAAGAGGAAAGCACGGTACGCATCCGACCTCAAAGACGAGCATCACTGAGTTGAGAGTTTCTAGCCGGCTCTTCTCAGTGGGGTGCGTTGTGAACCAGTGGTAGAATTAGTTCTGTCTTAAGACACAGCCCAAGCCTAGGCCATGCCTCCCTGAGGTGCCCTTGAGCTTGTCGCTCCCTGTCCTTAAGGCTGGAGTGCTATAAGCGCTCGCCTCCTCTTGTCCGGTGAAGCTGTAATGATCATCTGCGGCTAACAGCGTATATCATGCCAAAAAAAGGGAATTGTAGAAATACGAACGCGACATGATAGGAATAAAACCCGAGTCATAACATAAATACATACTTACACAAACGGCGGCGTAGTTGGAAGCTTTCTTCCTATCATGTCGCTCTTGGTAGGGGACATAATGGGAAGCGATGATGTAGAGGGAATAAAATGTACCGAATTAAGTTAATGTACGTACACTTGACTGCAGTCCTACTACAGGGTAAGCGGAGATGCAAAAGTAGACGGTAAAACGCACTAGGATATTAAGAACAGAGGAATGTGCGCTAACGGTGCCCTGTTTACTGCCGCAGTGTCTTCTCATGGTTCTCATGGATCACAAATTACCGCGCTCAATAGACTTTAACTAATGTCTCATGTTGCAAAATAATGTTTTTTTTTTTTCTACTTACATAAAGACTTAATTAGGTTTTCTATATAATATAAACCTTCAGTGAAAAATCATCTAACAGTTGGTAAAAAATCCGTTGCGTGGGAATTAGGGGGAGGGGTTGGTTATACAGACAGACGCCGAGGGTAACTTTAATTAATACTATGTAAGGATAAGAAAGGATATTATAGTCATACAGAGAAGTCGTGTAGTAGGCATTAAGCAAAGACTTTTCGCCTGTACGGACTACACGAGACTAGGCACATCAATACCACTCATAAGGACCCTGTGTTATTTCTTATTCATCCATGGCTGCGTTACTACATTATTAAGTGGATTCACCAGCACCAGATTTTATTGTCGTATGGTAAGTGACCAACCTCATGACAGAGTTGTTCAAGCTACACTTAGGCCTCTGACATGGCTTAGGCTGCCTGTCCACCGAAGCGGAGCGAGGCAGCGGAGCGGAGCAACGGAGTAAGGCGGAGTGGAGTTGCGTACTGTGTCTGTCCACCGGAGCGGAGTGAGGCTGCGGAGCGGAGCGAGAAAGTAATGCGGAGCGGAGATTAGTACCTACGACACACTGCGGGCGCGCCACCACCGCAGTCCTTCGGAGTCACTGGGGGTTCGGGGTGTGGGCCATAGAATGTCTATTAAGTACGTCGGCGACATTATTTATTACAATTTAGAAGATTAGATCGTTTATTTCAAGTAAGTAGTCAGATTAGTAGTTCGATCATCGGACAGATAGAGATGACTTTTTATATCAAAATTCGATTAGATGGACCAGCACGACTTGCGAGTCTTAATTAATCGATGTAGGTAGAGTATGACGTAGTTTTTAAAATTTAAACTTTTTTTAGTTTCCACGAAAATTTAGCGTTTCCCTAGGACTCGCCGAGGGTCATATGTCAGTGTGATGAGCAAAGATTCACAATGCCGCAATCCAGTCTAGCGGCAATCATACCTATAATGCTGTTGCTGGTTGCCCGCACTCTGCGTACCAGGGATGCGCATATCTTTTACGCATTAGGTATTGCATAAAAGCAGTCAACATGCGATTCTGCAAACATCCCTGATGCGCTACAGAAGCGAGGCAGCCCCATCAACACTCTAAAAGCGTTATTGTACTGTACTCTGAGGGCGCTGTATGATTTCTGCGTAAAATGTACCCACAGGCTACAGGTGTAAAATGAGGTGCAGTAAGCTCTGCTGCTTTTCGTGGTAGTTTTCGTTTTTGTGCCACGAAGTGTTGGAATTCGCTTCCGCCTCCTTTCCGTAACCTTAAATCTAAAGCGAGCTTTAGAATTAATTTTAAAAAACATTTATTAGGGATACAACTTGATTTGTAATAGAATAATAATAATGATAAAATTATCATTATTAATTTGTTTTTGTGATTATTTTTATTATTTTAGAGTAACTTGGTGTGGTACATTTTATGTTATTATTTTTCAGTTGATTTGTTGTTCAGTGATTTTATTGTATTTTTTTTTTCTTTTTTAAGTTATTATTATTTTTTCTTTATAAAAATACAAACTATACAAATAAAAAACTCCAAGACACTTGGTGGGTATCGAAACCACGACTGCAGCACTATAGGAACAGGCTTGTTAAATATTAAATAATTATACATTTATTTATTTTTGGTTTTATCTCTCAATTATTTATAAGGTAGGCTATATTTCTATATTCACGTTTTTTATTTTTCAATTACTTTATTATATATGGATACATAAAAAATTACACTTAATATATTTATATAATTATTTGTTGTTTCATCTGTGGGTCATCTAGGTCTAGCTGAAAATCAGCGCGGTAGATACATTTATCTGCAGCACATGCTGAGCTGGACCTTTTTCAAAACTGTACATGGCAGCGTTCAAAATTATGATTAATATTAGTACTTACCTTGTTTCATTGCCTATATGTATAGTTTTTGAAATAAATTATTTCTTCTTCTTCTTCTTCTTCTTCTTCTTCTCTAAAAAGTGTTAGCGGGCAATCATATTTGCTCTAACCGACAGCACCCTTCGCTCTCTCTCAATATCGTCATCGTCTTTTAAGCTAGTGGGTCAAGTACCTTGGGCACGTATTAACGTGCCCAAGGTACTTGAATTTGTTCACCCTCAATAAGGGAACGTTATTAAGCCTGATCGGTGGCACAGTTTCAGGGTATTTTCCACTAGTCCCATACACCATAACAACACTCTTTTTAACAACGCAACAGACCAACGCAAAAGATCATGGTCTTTTATATAAATATACAAGACCATGATCTTTTGCGTACTTTTGACATATGCCCAACAGTTTCCTTAATCCACAAGCTGAGGCACTGAGCAACGCCATGTCATCAGCATAGCTTAGGTTATTGACACATATACCATCAATATGGCAACCGACTCTGGCGCTACCGACCGACTCAGCTCTAAAATTAATTGACCCATATGTAGATTAAACAGTGACATCACTTGCGTGATGTGCTAGTGTACAAAGATTCTCCTAATTTGATTGTTGACCTAATACCCGAAAGCCTTTTCGCACAAGAAAGAACGTAAGTGCGTTTAATCCCAGCTAATGGCATACCTCGACACCTAATTGTTTTTAGAAAACAGAATAGGTTGTGATTTTTATTTTTCTAGAACGAATCAGAAAGCTTTATTTGTTGTTACTACTAGATAACCAGATAGATAATAACACCTGGTATTTATTATCATTTCTGTAATTTATTACTTTAGGAGTTTCGCATAGAAACCGGTCCACCTGCCACGAGTCCGCGATGTTAATACATTAGAAAGGTCATGCCTTGGTTAGATGTAACAATAACATTATTAATGACATTTCGTTATGTAACTATACGCATCTTTAATTGGTTTGGAAATGAATTATGTTTAAATATATAAAATATGGCCTATGGTCATCGACCGCTATAAGCAACTAGTAAGTAAGTAAGTATTGCTTAAGACGAGTTTAAGCAAATCTAGTTTCATTGACAAAGCCTTAATGTCTAACACCGATTTCAGTTTTCATAGAAGCTTATGTAGGCATAATATTTGGTTACTGATCAGACTATCCGTCGATGTTGTGAAAAGTCCGCTATAATGGGCCTGTTGGTTCAGTGGTCAGACACCCTGGCCGCTACCTAATAAGATCGTGCGGGTTCAATTTCCACCAAGTGTCTGGATCTCTATTAAGTATGTTTATACAAAAAAAAAAGTATACTTATAAATATTAGTATCAGTTGTCTGGTTTACTAACTAGTACAGGCTCTGCCTAGTTGTAGATTGTCGTAGAATATTAAAATATATTAATCCTGGCCATCAACGTCCACTTGAAAAATTTACCCTATTTAATATTTATGGACAATCCTTTAAATTCAGGAGTCTGACAACTAGGCGAAGCAACGGTGGGTCGCCAGTATGATATTTATGATAATATGTTGACTTAAGCTTTTAGAAAGGTCTAACCTGCAACGTTTTCTTAATTAAATTAACATTCTAATGACATCCTCGCTAATAAAAGACTATTTCGTACACCTATTTTTTTCTTCCGTTATTATTATTGTATGCAAATTGCTCAATTCATTAGAGTTATGCAAATGTTCGTGACATTCATCTGGCATCGGGAGATAATCAAAATACGTAATTAATTAAAATTCTTAATATTGAAGTTTATAAGCGCATTAGATAAGTACTTACTAAGAGTTTTCTGATATATCACTGTTGCAAACATTTTGCTGGCCATACCATGACCCAAGAGTCGATCAGCAGGTTCATTTATAACCAGAATCTTTCATACACCTTTAATAATCTATCTATATCTATACTTATAATAAAACTGTAACAGGTCCAATTCTGTACATTGAAGAGATTTTGAAAATTATGTTTGTAGGGCATTCTATAACCGATACTAAAGCCAAAAATGATATTTCTTTTATTTTTGTCTGTCTGTCTGTCTGTCTGTCTGTCTGTCTGTCTGTCTGTATCTCGGCTGAGCATCACGCCGAAACTACTGGATGGATTGAAACGAAACTTGGCATGATTTGAGTTAATACTCCGAGGTAGGACATAGGATACTTTTTATCCCGTAATCTAGCACGGTTCTTTTGGGAGAGGGGACTAAAGTCAAAATGTGTACTTGGTTATACGCTTGCTCCGATTTTAACAATTTTTCATTATAATTATAATAAATATTTGTAAGGGAACACTCATAACTCATTGTTGTTAATAATGTTTGGAAATCGATCAGGTTAAGCAACGTTAGGTAAGGTCATTAAATAGATGGATGACCGTTTGACGCCATTTGAACTCTGTGCTTCGGAGGGCAAGTACAAAGTGGGTCCAACTTTTTAACCGACTTTAAAAAAGGAGGTTTTGTATTCTATGCGAATGTATATTATTGAAAGTTTAGTTAACGTAAACACAGCGCGGGCGGAGCTGCGTGGGTCAGCTAGTAATAATATAATAATATTCTGGGACAATTCTACACACGGTCATCTGATCCCAAACCAGGCAGAGCCTGTACTATGGAAACCAGATAACTGATACTAATACATAAATACTTTATTTGTAAATACATACTTAAATAGATGAATAACACCCAGACACTTGGCGGGGTAGCAGCCAGGATGTGTCTAAACACCAGACCCGTCAAAGAACAAAAACTATCATTTAACGTATAGCCACCCCATCTAGGAGGCAGGGTTTCCCGGTGGCCCGTCAACACTGTAACAGCGGGTTGAGGACACCGTGGGGTTTTCCACCCAGGATAAAATATTAATGTACGTTTGAATACATACAGACATAAGTTTTCCTTGTATTTGAACGAGATTTAACCTTAAAACTATGTACTTATCTAAAAGGGTATTTCTATCAGTTGTTTGGTTGTGTTAGCTCAGGCCCAGATTAGTTTAGGATCGGATAGCTGCGTATGAATAGTCCCACGTATTTAGGCTACGCGGCGGTCACGTAAAGGCAGAATTATCACAGGTAGAATGCGTAATAATATTGTATTTTAATTACGCTAATACTACACATTGAAATAAAACTACTTTTACGGATTATGTCGCGGTTCATTTTTGATTTTACTTTCCCGACGTTTCGAATGCTTTGCATCACCAAAAATGTGGTAGAGAGCATTAAAGGTAAAAGGTATTATTTTAATCATTTATTTAAATACAATAAGTACGTATAATAAATATACAATTGCATGTACTATCAATCAAAATACCTATTTAGATTCTACATTATTTTTCACAATAATGTTAAATCCATTGCGTCTAATTCTAGACTAGGAATTATTGCATATGTCTTTTTCTAGATTAAATTTAAAATAAATCCCTCAATATCCTCATTATCATTTACTTATTTATATCTAGCAACGCGACTCGTAATATGCATTATTTTTTTGTCGGATAGTCCCTTCTCGGTGGTAAGGTTTTTCCCTTGTTCGCCGCCAGCTGTGCTTCGCGTGCTTTGCGTTTGGCTACAATCCGTTCATGTGTTCGCTTCATCTCCAATATTTCCTTCATTTCTTCCTTATCCTCATCCTGTAAGGAAACTATGATAGATAATTCTGTACAATTATAATAATGATTGACTGGTGGCGGTATTTATATCCTCTTTGTATGGCATGTCAAGCTGGTCAACCTCTACAGTAAAATCATCACTATGGAATGGACATGGAACCAAATTATTTTGAAAAAAAGTTAGTTAATATTGTCGTTTATTTACGCGAATACTGGACATTGTAATTAATTTACTCTTACGGAATATATCGCGGTTTATTTTAGGTTTTTTTTTTTGGGTACTGCAAAGCATTCGAGAGGTCGAGAAAGTAAAGCCTAAAATAAACCGTGATATATTCCGAAAGAGTAAATTAATTACAAAAATTTAGTTAGTACATTTTGAGTACCTAAGCCTCCAAAAATCATCCCACCTTCTGATTGATCCTCAACACCAAAGCCCGTTTCCCATTGGCCATCGGCTGACTATACGACATCAGCTGCTTGAGCCGCTGCGCCGGCGGTACCCCTCTCTCCACGACCAGCACGATCCTGGCCCACTGGCGCTGCCACTCGTTCCTTGTCTCCGCGATCTTCTGATACGTGTTCCCCATCATCGCGATCAACATATTCACCAACAGTATCGCCACTATTATCATGTACACCACAAAAAGCAGCTGGAATAGAGGTTTTAAGTGCTTGAATCCAAACTTCCAAACTAATATTATAAAATCGAAAGTAGCTCCGTCTCCCTGTCACAGTGTAAGTACAACACCAGGGAGGGCTATATAAGGCAGTCGTCCCACCGGCAACGATGAACGAGTAGCGAACAGAGCTAGAATGCAGAAACGAGTCGGCGTGCCTCGGGGAGCGAGTGCGTAGTTCCGATAGTTGTGTAGCTCGGCTAATGAGCGAGGGTGCGAGTAATGACATGACGATGATGAGTAGAGAAATGACCGCTGGTTGCTCTCTCGGCGTGAGTTCTGATCGCTGAGCGAGTGTTATATTTCCTGGCTCTTGTTGACCAGCGGCAATTTAGTGAAGCGAGTCCTCGCCGGCAGTGTGAACAGTCAGCGATCAACTATTTGCCGGATCCGTTGGTCTAGTGGTTAGACACCCTGTCCGCTAACCGATGGGTCGTGTGTTCGATTCCCACTAAGTGTCTGGCTGTTATTTATCTATTTAAGTATGTATTTACAAAAAAAAAGTATATAAGTATTAGTATCAGTATGTCTGGTTTCCATAGTACAGGCTCTGCCTAGTTTGGGATCAGATGACCGTGTGTGGATTGTCCCAAGATATTATTATTAATTGTATATGTATCTCTTTTGTTTACACGGAATGTATATCGATTCTACGTTTCTTGAGCGAGAAAATAGCCGATAGTTAGTCGTTTTCTCGCCGGCGGTGAGACAATTGCCTAAGGCTATACTTCTTTTCTCAAAAATATGTTAAAATCCATCCATATTTTATCTTAGGTAACTAGTTATTGAGTTAAAACTAATAATGTCAAGAAAATACCGTAACCTGGGATATAGATAAGTGGCTTATCGCCTTTGTTTGCAGATGAAGAATTTGAAATAATTACAGGTAAGTAAGTAAATTAAATATCATCTTGTCAGGAAATACCGACTTATCTGTAGCTGCCTTGAAAATCGTCTCATCTTAATGAAATACTAATGAACCACTATATAGGTAATTTTATGGCGATGGAAATATTAAGTTCACGTTAGATTGGTTCATGGTCATTGGGAGTGGCACGGGCTACGCTTACCACATCCGAGGCGCTACTGGTTTACATCATAGATATGACAAAATATTGAACTTTCTTCTAAATCAACACGAACTATTTCATACTAGCGTGCTCGCCTTGTTTGATCAACAAATTGAGGATTATGTGGACAGTCTTAGTAGTCTTACGCACTGTTAGTCTTTTAAACTTTAAACATGTGTAATTTTAAGGGACCGTTTTCATGACACCGCCGCGATCGCACTGCTTCGCCGTGCCGTGTGAACGTGTTGCCGCGATGAATTCTATGTGTCGCTAATATCTGTTTGCTTTAAATTTTGTGTAAGTTAGAAACGAGGCAAACAGAACATTCACCTGTTGGTAAGTGACACGCCTGCCCATGGAAAGTTTTATTACAATGTCATTCGTCACCAGACATTACTTGTTAAAACTAATGAGCTTTCAGAAATTTATCTTAGTACAGAATCTTATTCATAGGAACACACTCACTCCTATGATTTGTAAACTTCCCCATCCATTTCACCAGGTGGTAGGTTCCTTGTGCAAGGAACCGTCCAGGTAGGTACCACCGCAGTGTCAGATATTCTGCCGCCAAGCAGCAGTGTGAAGCATTGCTGTGTTCCGGCGTGAAGGGCACTGTAGCTGGTGAAATTACCGGACACAAAGACTTAATATCTAATGTCTTAAGGGTCGGCAACGCGCTGGTGATTCTTCTGGTGTTGCTAGCGTCTATAGGCTGCGGTGACTGCTTACCATCAGGCGGGCCGCACGCTTGCTTGCTACCTTGGTTGTATAAAAAAGAAACCTTCTCAAGTCTTCGTCGATACAGTGACTACGTGCGTGCACTAATGAACCGCTAATAAATCTCAGCTAAAGTTGCGGCTTCGGCGTCGTGAATACGGTGCCTTATAATTATCATATTTTATGCATACAATATACCTACACTATACATTATCTAATTAATACAGATTTTTTTTATTTAATATAGAGACGCGAGAAGCAAGACATTCGCTTGATGGTAAGTGACACACCTGCCTTTAGACAGTTACATTGCACTATTATTTGTCACCCGAGACATCGAGACATTCAAAGAAATAAATAATCTATTGATCAAAAAAAGTTTACTAAAAATTAATTTGCCAAACCTATATGCCTAGTATATTAGTCATTAACTATCTTAAGCCAGGTAATTTCACCAGCTACAGTGCCCTTCAGACTACACAGCAAAGTTTACACACTACTGCTTGGCGAAAGACGGTCCCTTGTACAAGGGTAGGCCGCTTGGTCATAGAAGTTTTTTGTAAAACATAATAGTTTTATGTAAAACTTAATAGTTTTATGTAAAACATAATACACACATCAAAAGTGTCTAGGGATCAACATATATTTTTGCAATAACTTTTCTCCTGATTGATATTAATTAAAATTTTCTTTAAGGATTCATCAAATAAAGTGTTTTCGTTTGTCACAGTAACGATAAACCAAGTCACCTTTGCATTAATAAAGAAATTTGCCATTTTCCTAATAAAGGGATTTTTGACATTTGAACCACTAACACAAAAGTTCGAAAAAAAGACTGAAATAACAGTTTTCTTTAAAATTTTATTGGGTAACTTAAACAATTAATAATCCGTGTTTCTACCGCGAACACTAACAACACAAGAACATCGGTTTGGCATACTCAAAATGAGTTCATCCAAATCACGCTGTGGAATGGCCGCCCATGTTCGTTGCAACAACAAAAAAAGGTCTTCTTGCGACTGGATACCCTCCATATTCGGCAGAGCTCTTCTCTGTAGCATATCCCATGCATGCTCAATCGGGTTCAAGTCTGGCGACTGAGCAGGCCAGGGCAGGACATTGATGTTAGCTGCGGCGAGAGTCTGTCTTACAACTCTTGCGGTGTGCGGTCGTGCATTATCATGCATTAACTGAAATAAGGGACCGATTTGCACTTGTAGAGGAACGATGACGTCTGATACAATCGTCTCAGCATAAATTTGAGCGTTGAGGTTGCCTCTGATCCAAATCAACTCAGTTCTTCCGCCGATCCAAATACCCGCCCATACCATGATGGTTCCACCACTATAAGGATGGACTTCCTGGCAGGATTTTAATCGCTGTTGGCGTCCAGGGGTTCTCCAGTGTCGTATACGTCTTGTATCCGGTCTCATACCAAAACGAGACTCATCAGAAAAGCACACGAAACGCCATTGTTCTTCTGCCCAATTTCTGTGTTCAAGAGCCCATTGATATCGAATCCTACGATTGTGCATTGCTATAGGTGGTACCCGTAGCGGTCTTCGGGAATGAAGGTTCACTTCATGCAAGCGGTTTCTGACTGTTTGGTCGCTAATTAAGTTCCCTGAAGAGTGATGAAGCCTCACGGCTAACATCATGGCAGTTATTGTTGGAGCTCTTCGAGTTAAGATTTGAATATATCGGTCTTGTCTCCGTGTGGTGCAGCGATACCGTCCTCCATGGCGCTCAGCCACGGTACCAGTGCTTCGGTAACGTGTCCAAAGTCGACTGATAACACTCTGACTTGTATTCAGAGCTAAAGCCACAGTACGTTGCCGGGAACCAGCTTCTATCATTCCCACGGCTCTGAGCATTTCTTCCCTGCTTAAATGACGTCGCCGCTCCATAATAACGTTGGTTTTAATCAGTAGTAGGGAAACAGTAGCACTAATAATGTCTTCAATGCGTTGTATGTTTTTATAGGGAAAATATTGACAGCTGATTTTCATCTTTTACTCGAATTTGATTCACAGTTCCTGATTCAAATTATGAAATGCACCAAAAAGGATCCATATAAATTTATAAAATCATAAATTTATTACAAAGCCACATCTCAATCTCAAGAAATCCGCTTAAAAATGCTTGATCCCTAGACACTTTTGATGTGTGTAGTTTTATGTAAAACATAATAATTTTATGCGTATGTGTTATTAGTACTATCTAAATGATAACGTTTACCTTTGCTTCGATCTCGTGGTCAGTGCGTTCAAAAGCGCTGTAGTAATCGGAGAATGATGTTAGCGACATCAGGAACATAGCCATGATGCTCTCCATGGGAGACGGCATGGGGTTCGACACGGAATCGTCTACTCCTTCCGGCGTGTTTGGGTTGTCGAATGACAAGAAAATTACGTAGTAAGCTGTGAAATAAGATCAATAGTGTTAGTCTGGAAATCAATGTCAATCCAATCCAAATCAAAATTTCACCAATCGAGTGGGAGTGCCGTCCTTTATATAATATAGTAGAGAGTTAGTCTAACAATAGCAATGAAAACACCCGAATGTACACACCTACCAGGATAATTATGTATTTTATTAGGACTTTCAGCCCTTCACGCCCCCGAGGACGATGGATGATGCAAAGCTTTCGAAACGCTGGGCGAGTATAATCCATGAACCATGACCACGACCTAATCCACGAACTACTTTTACGGATTATACATAAAATATATTTTTTTTATATAACGTGTAGTCGCGTAATTATATCTATTTTCTCAATTTGTAAGAAAAACTGTATGTATCTCATTATTCAACATATTTTCTATCTGATTATCCATTACCCAAAAAGTAGTTCATCCTATATCAAGAGCTCATCGATTTGTCTTTATTTGGCTTCCAAATAAAAGCAGACAATGATAGAACAGCCTACAATGAGTATCCAATGAATTTCTATACCTTACCTTGTACGTTATCTTATCAATCGGTACCTTGTGAAAATCCCATCACGAACACCAAGTATATGCAAACGAACCGCAGCAGGTCACCCATCACCATTCTGTAGATCATCACCACGAATGGACCCACCGTTTTGAAACCTCTGAAAATTAATTCATAATGTTTTTAGGGTTCCGTACCCGAAGGGGGCCAACGGGAATCTATTACTAAGCCTCCGCAGTCCGTCCGTAAAAAATAGTACTGAACCCTTTACGTGTGGGTCCGACTCATACTTGACCAGTTTTTGAAATTTATAATCCTTGATTTCCAATTCCTGTAATGTATCATGCGCTGCCAACAAAGGGTGAAGCCGCACAAATATTAAAGTAGTAGAATATCTTAATCTATTTGTAAATAACTGGATTTATAATGTATGAAAGACAAAGTAATTATTTTCTATTGTATTGTATGGAATTCACAAGAGCTTTTCACTTTTTGTGTGCTAAAGACACATGCGTTGGTGGTGTAATGGTCAGCATAGTTGCCTTCCAAGCAGTTGATCCGGGTTCGATTCCCGGCCAACGCATTATTTTTAGCTTATTCATCGACTATTCATTGTGTTTGTTTAATAATGGTCAGTTTAGAGCCCAGGCAGGCTACACTTTCAAGACACATTTTAATACCTAGTAGCATATAAACAAAAGATACACTGGTTTTTTTTTTCAAATATAATATTCATTCAAAATTTCTTTTATAATTAATTTTTCATTGTTCATAGAAATCTAAATCCAAACCTTAACAGCAATAATATGATGCGTTAAATTCATAGGTAAAGCTGCGTACAGATAGTAAGCCGGCAAGACTTGTCGGTCGGCGCAGGATTTTTATTATACTACGGACCGATCATGCGCCAGTAAGCACAGAAAATTCTAGAATAATTCTTATTTAGAAAAGGTCATCCAGTGAACCGAACATATTTTAGACTTTTGATATCCCTATAGGCTTTGCCTCTACTTACTATCTGCCTTAATTTTTCGACGTGCCTGTCGCATCGGCACAATATGAGAAGGGACTCCAGGGCTCTCTGATGGAATCTGCACCAGGAACTCCTCAATGCCTTGCCTAAGAGCCCGCCGTTGGGGGGCTCATTATAACCTCTCGGCAACCAGATAGGGTTGCTCACGAGGACAGGGGTCGCAACCCCGCCGCCGCCATCCTCCTCGGGGTCGCCGTCATACACAATGGATGTCCTGGGGCCCACACTGCGAGCGTGCAGCGGCTCCGAAGTTTCTATTCACGCCAATTCCAGCCGAGTGGCGCATTCAGTTCATTCGTTTCCGATGTTGGAAATCATAGATAATATATCGATGTTGGAAATCCAATCCAATTGTGAAAATCCAACGGAATTTCAATCATATTGATTGGAATCGGCTTTCCAGAATAAGTACTATTTTATTTTATGGCGGAGATTGTGTTGCAGAAGTTTCAGTATCAGAGTCGATAGAAGCTGGCAGGTCGGCGCGCGCCGATCACTATCTTTCTACTTGAATACACACTAAGTATACATCATTACAGTAATTAATATCATCTGTTTAAATAGACAAGTAACTATTTTCTACGAATTTCCATTGTATTTACGAACTAAACATGCATGCGTTGGTGGTGTAATGGTCAGCATAGTTGCCTTCCAAGCAGTTGATCCGGGTTCGATTCCCGGCCAACGCATAGTTTTTTTTACGCGTTAGATTTTTTTAATAAAATACTCAGACTTTTTATGAAAATAAACGTATCCTTTCTGCGATTTAGGCAAAGATATCGATCTAATATGGTTTTAGAATGACATCGTTGTTTTGGGCCGCCCTTTTCAAATAGCATCATGGGCCTCGCTGCTTCGCAAAAATCGTGTATACGTGTCACAGGATAAAACAAAAATTTTTATACCTTACCCACCCCTATGTTTTGGGCTAACTTGACCGGATAGGTAATATTTTATCTGATGTGGAAATGTGACTTTTTTAAGTTTTAGGAGTGGAGCCCGCCAGCCAGGTTTAAGATTGATGCCTTGTCGGAATGCAATGTACACTACCTACCGTGAGGGAGTACGAAGTCGGGCTTGCATTTGACTGATTTTTGACTGTCCGTGACCACAACTTTTTGGGTGCCTGTCTATAAGGTGGTGGTAGGTACCTCCCCAGCCTGCCTTTCTGGCTTATCCAATATTGAACGTGTGCATCTGATTATCTACAGATATTAAACTATAACAGAAATTTTACGTCTTTTTCGACTTTTACGTCTTGTTCAGTATTTTTATAAATTAATTTATATGTAGGTACGACTAAATAGAAAGAAAAAAAGAGATCCGGTACCTTTAAATTATACTACGCCAGAATAAATGGTGGTGGTATCAAGTAAGTACATAAACAAATACTAAAAGCAAAAAACTATGCGTAGGCCGGGAATCGAACCCGGATCAACTGCTTGGAAGGCAACTATGCTGACCATTACACCACCAACGCATGTGTCATTGATTCTGAATTGCCGAATTGTACTAAAATTGCAGTAATATTTGAAGCAATTTACCTGCAAAAGAATAAAAAGTATGGCGCCGTGGTCAACATTATGATGACAGCAAGGTGGTCTTCTTCCTCATCAGCGCACCACAACCTCAGAGTTGGCAGAACCAGCATCAGGGTACATGAGAATAGAAACATCACCCTGTAACAAATAATAAAACACCGGTCAAGTGAAAGTCGGACTTGTGCACAGAGGGTTCCATCCCTTCTTTGGACCTAATAAAGTTATTTTACTGTTCGTCTAACATAACACCTCAGATAGCAAAAACCAAACCGCAAAACTAAGTTTGTTTGTCAAGATTTTTTATAGGCTAACAAAAACTGTAATTTAGAAACATCATTTTATTTTTACTGCAAAATATAGATAGACGTACATATAATTATTTTTGATTTTTCTAACAAAGACTAGCACTGTGACAGTTCCCAGGGGCTACTGCGTCCCCTGCAGAGGGCTCAAAGGCGTTGAGGGGCACTTGGTGCAGATCTCAACGGAGACACTAAGTTCCTCTCTCGTGTGCCTATTTAATGACAGAGCAATGTTTACACCCGGAATGTCTGACGTATACTTTGCACCAGAGTTCAACCGTATGGTACGACTTAAAATTAATTTTAATTGTAACCTTTTTTACACCAGTTTGCATTTAGAAATAGTCTAAGGCCCAAGTGCACCGACAAAAGAACGTCCGTTTATTGTAGCAAAGAATTGATTATCTATTTAACTACTTAACAGTCCTTAACGGTGACCGGGGGTGTCGAGCTAGGTTAAGATAATGTACTGTTAAGGGTCCATAATTGGGGTTATGGTGGTCGTGAAAATAGATAATCGATTCTTTGCTGAAATAAATCGACGTTTTTTTGTCAGTGCACTTGGGCCTAAGAGGCAGCGAGCCAATACGCACCTCGAAGGTACTGTACTCAAGTTCTCAAAAAACATCTTCAGCCCCAGAAATTTTGCTTCCCGTAGTGCAGCACCCACATACGCGAGAGCACCCACCCACAAC
This sequence comes from Furcula furcula, assembly GCA_911728495.1. Taxonomy (NCBI): domain Eukaryota; kingdom Metazoa; phylum Arthropoda; class Insecta; order Lepidoptera; family Notodontidae; genus Furcula; species Furcula furcula. The sequence goes on from OU452243.1 coordinate 23,091,197, forward strand.
ATCAGCTCCACCGCTATCCTTACCTACACCAAACATAGATTTTAGAATACCTTTTCGCAAATATTCTAAAGTCACGAATAATTTTGAATTTCTAAACGTCTTACTTTTGCTTGCCAGGGCTCGAAATTCATTAGTCTACAATCTTCGGTAAGATCTTCCCACCACCCTTCCATGTCCGATACTCTGGGTGCTTCTGCCGAATAATAATTAACAGGCAACAGTTATTTGCCTCTGTGTCACAATAACAAATTCTTTTCAAAATATCAGTACGATACCAAACAAAAAGAGTGCGTTAGGTACTAACGAATGCAACTTTATTAACGAAATCTACTAAATACTTCAATAAGGTATTATAAGGCTTATCTACTAATTACAAGATGATTGATACTAAGGGCTTCTCTATTAGCTTCGATATAGGGGACGAAAGTCAAACTCTTATGTTTCTTACTTTTATCCTTTTCTTTCGGGTGACTTTTAAAACGAGCACAATGCGGGCCTTCAGGTTTAGTTGCGTTTATTATCTCCACAGCCCCTGGATCGAATTCTGTACCATTCAATGGTATTGTACAGTTCTCTGCTGCAGAAAAAAAAACCAGTAAAGATGTACACTTACATTCACTTATCGCACTCATAAACAATCGGCCAACAGCATTGATCTAATAGATATGTATTAGACAGATGCCCAACAATAAGCAACCAGAGATGATGATCAATTTTTTTAGATTAAATCCTTCCATCTGGAGCACTCCATGAAAAAATTGTCAGGCAATGTATTAAGGTATATTTATTTTGTCAATTAAATCACAAACAAAGGTAGCTCTACCCTAGAACTACTTTTGTTTACGTTAATAATCTCCTTGTGTTAGAGCCTATATGACAAGGAGATTATTATCGCAGGAACACAACGCCATGAAACAAAAAACCTGTTCGATCACTGATATCATCATCATTATATTATTCGGTGTATCAATATAATTATATGTAAATAACTCGTTAATTGAAAACCTTATATCTACTTTTCTAATTTGTACCAGCTGTAATACAATATCAGGTTCGTATTGCTGGTAGTTCGTATTGTAGAAGGCGGCGTTTTATGGCGTCGGTCTTACACAGTGGGGAGGTTCTTCACCTCGGGTCGGGGGCTGTCCCGGCTTATTCGAGTGGCTCCAATCTTTTGAGTGGGTGATCTCACTAGTGGTCCTCTAATAAGGGTAAGGGGTGTCTTAAAGAAAGCAATTAAAAATGCAATAGGCAATCCATTCAATTTTCTTAAATGTCTTCCACTCTTCCAGTTCCTCGGGAATAGGCTCACTGGAATAAAGTTGAAAGCCAATCCAGTTCCTGGTCAAGATATTTTTTTTATTCAATATAAGCTAGTGTTTGACTGTGGTCCCACCTGATGCAAAGCGGCGACGCAGTCGAGGATGGTAAATCACACTAGTTTATTAAAAGCCTATTTACTCTAGCCTTGATTGAACACATCCACATTATAATCGGGCAGGAAAGCAGACCTCTTCCTAGATCTCCTAGAGCACTCCAGTGCTGGTTTAGATGGCTGGAATACTACTAGTACGAAGCGGCCCTCGCCATTAGACGGTACAAGATCTCATCTGATCAAACACTGTCCTATACATACAATTTACCTGCATCCCCAATTAATTCTGTAACATTTATAGGTCCAGCTGTGGCGTTCGGTGTTGTTGAGTTGAGGCCTCTTTCAGGCGGTCCAGGGCGCAGCGTGAAGCACACCAGAGACACGAGGAAGTAGCATGAGAACAATATGAACTGGCGGTAGAAACGGAACTTCACGAACGTGTTCCACTTCGTTTTGAGAAGGTCGATCAGCATGCCTTCTAGTAGACCTAGATGCTCGTCTTTTTCCTGTGTAAATTTTGTATTTACTTACTTATTTATTTACAGTTTATTATACACAAAGAAACACATACCGCCGAAATAAATCCACTGCTGAATAAAGGGGGAAGCCCTTAGAAAGGAGGGGCTGCCATAATCCCCACGCTTGGCAGGCGTCTTGGGGATGGCAGTATAGATGGTAGGTAATCCAATAGAAAGACGCTGCTGCCCGTCTTCTTGTTTTCCCTTAGTCGCGTCTTACGGCCACCCAACGGGAGGAGATGGGTGGGTGCTATTCTTACCCGGACACCCCACGGGCAAGTATAGTAAATGCGTGTAATTGGCGAGCTTAACTTAAAGATGGGTTTTCTGCCGGCAAACCATGACAAAGAATTGAAATTTTTAACTTAATTAAAATAACTAGTAATATTTTAATCCGTACCTAATTTATGCATAATGTGTTGTATACATATTATTTATTGTTTGTCTACATTGTTTTCACTTTGTATGATTAATGTGCACTACTTACACTGTTATTTTATTATAATAGCCCCTTTTACAAAGGTTGTTTGGAAGAGATCGCTTTGAGCGATAAGACCGCCTTTGCTCACATTAAGTTACTGTTTCGTGTATTAGGTTAACAAAATGTGTGCAATAAAGTATTTATCTATCTATTTATCTAACTAGTGTCGAAACATACAAGACATTCACCTTGTAAGCCTGCCTTTAGATAGATGAACTGCACTGCCTCTTAACACCCTGGGGGTCTAATATGAGTTCTGATAGTTTACGAGCTCGATCAAACTGTCACTTTTCTCCCGTACATTTTACTAGTTTTTGATAGTTACCGCTAGTGGGCGGTGGTGTGAAATGTACGGAGAAAACTGAAAGTTTGATCGAGCTCCTTAACTATCTGAAGTCGTTCTAGACCCCCCTGGTTATTAAGAATCTTGAGCCTGGAAATTTCAAACTAGCTAACCAGCTACACTGTTTTTCAGACGGGTGTCAGAATATATAACATTACTCAAGGTACCTACATCATATATGTTTTGGTAGTTTGGTTAGTGATGGGGTAGTGGTCAACCTGGTGTGTGCGTTATCCAAGTGCTCTTAGGCCTATGACTTCTTCGGAGTCGCTGGACGTTCGGGGTGTGGGCCCTTAGAACGTCCATTGAGTACGACGGCGACTCCGAGGAGGACGGCGTCGGGGTTGCGACCCCCGTCCCCGTGAGCACCGTGACTGGTTCCCGGGGGGCTACAATGCGCCCCCCGGCGGTGGGCTCAAAGGCAAGGCACTGAGTGCAGATCCCACCGGAGAGACCTGGGTTTTAGTGGGGAAGAATCCCACATACCCCGGTCGAACCCCACAGCTCCCGGGGATCTTTCGAAGATCCCCGGCCCCCCGCCAAAAAATACTTAACGACTACTGTATTTTATCAACAATCGGAAGCCTGAACAACTCGGGCTCCCCGAAGCATTTGTTCAGTTGAATTGGCACTAAAGTGTCACCCATCAATAGACTGACCTTGCCTGATGTTGCTTAACCAAGTGATCGATTGCTGAACAGTGATTATGATGTTATGACTATGATTTATGCCAGTATACCTGCGACTCACAAAGATAGGTTCGAAAAATATTTCTGTGCCGTCACCAAAACCGCAACCTTCGAGAACTGACCTTTGCCCTTAGACCACAGAACTCAAATTACAGACCACAGACCTTTATGGAAATTTTGAATGTCATTATTCATAATGTAGGATGGCAATGAAATTCTTTCTTTTCATAGTTATAGCAATTGTTATCAGTACTGACACCTGTGTACACATTTTGTATTCTAATAATGGTTACTTCTTGGGAATTATTTATTACTATTTTGCGTAGTTTAAATACATGCGTTGGTGGTGTAATGGTCAGCATAGTTGCCTTCCAAGCAGTTGATCCGGGTTCGATTCCCGGCCAACGCATAACTTTTTTAAAGAATCTAATTTTTTTGCTTTCTAGTTTACCTCTAAAATAATGAAATGTGATACAGTATTAACGATCCGCTCCGATTAGTTTGCAGTCTTTCTTTGACTATTCTATAGTCGAGAATTGCAGTATAAAATGTTGGAAATTCTGGCAGTATTTTTAAAATATTAAGGTTTTTAATAGATAGGTATAAATAACAGACCAACCAGGAACCACCGCAGTGTCAGTTATACTTCCGAAGAGTGCAAACATTACTAATTAAAACGCTTCTTGTGTCCTGTTTTTTTTGGGAATGATAGACGCTGTTGGCCATTACAGCTTCACCGGACAATGTTTTTTTTTTTTGGGAATGATAGACGCTGTTGGCCGCAGATGGCCATTACAGCTTCACCGGACAATAGGAGGCGAGCGCTTAAAACGCTCTAGCCTTAACGGCAGTAGTAGCGACGAGCTCAAGGGCACCTCAGAGAGGCACGGCCTCGGCTTGGGCTGTCGCTTAAGAGAGGGCTGAGTTTACCACCGGTTCACAACGCGCCCCCACTGAGAAGAGCCGGACAATGAGTTGTGTCCTGGTGTCAACGAAAAAATTACCGGCGCCAAACAACTAAAAACGAATGTACTAAGTAACTAATAGTAATAGCAAAAGTCTATGGACGGGTCTTCGAATAGTCTAAGGGGCGGGTGTACGACGACTCGAAACGCAGTCTCTAACATCAGGCGAGCTCATTCCATCAGTTGTCAAGTTAAATGTAAAAAAAACGTTAAACCAACCCCAAAAACTACCAAATTTAATGCTGAATCCTTGCTAATCAGCCCAGTCTCGGTGTCAATCGTGTCCACTTGTCCTAGAGGGTACGCCGCACACGTGGTGGCACCGATCTGCCAATAGATCTCTCGCTCAATGTTCAGTATATGGAAGAACATCTCAGTGCGAGCCAGCTTCGCCGCGAGTGTGAGTGGGGTGAGATTCTGCACGTTGCGGATGTTAAGGGACGCGCCCACCTCATAAGCCATGTCGAAAGTGCCCTGAAAAATGCATGCAATTATGCTTATATGACTCATGTACAACTTGCCTTCGTTTATGAAGAAGATTACGGAACCGCGTATGGAGGACAGTATAATAAAGCGTCTAAGGGCGTAAGCGTAGTAGTAGTGTAGCCTCACAGCTGTATTCGCTACAGCGACTGCTATAGACGCTCCAGTTATTTGGGAGAGCTATTATGTGTTGCAACTCTCTGGTGTGCTCTCAGGTGACTGGCATACCTGATCTTTGCACTGAACACCATTACCACACCACCACACAACACCACACCATTTAAATAATTATAATTAATGGCTGCCAAATTAGACTTTCGCTCTAGTTCAAATTCGTTAACTTTATTTCTTCTTCTTTTCTTTCTTAAGCGTACTATACTATTAGCTCCTATATATGGCAGAGTTAAAGTAATCTTATTTTCGCGAGAGAAATAAGAGAAGCTGTGAACCGCATTATCTGCGTGAGTAAAAGCGGTAGTAGGGACGTGTTTGCTAATAACTTGTAACTTTGAAGTTTTAAAAGTATTAATAATTAATTCTTACAGTATTTTCTTGTTACAGTGTTATTGGGCGGGTAAGGGGCTAGAACATGCTTTGCTTGCTTCCTATGCTTGCTAAGTTTCTTTTTGTTTTGCTTACGAATGTGCTAGCTGCTTGCCTACTTTGCACAATATTCCCGTGTGCAATTTGGCGAACGGTCCTGGAGGAAGCGCAACAGTCGTGATTGATCTTCAGGGCAAGCCCGATGATCTAGCCTTCCCGAGGTTGCCGCCCGTTATTGGTTTGATTCCTTCAGAAACAAACGCAACAAAAAATCGTTGGGCGAACAACTCCTATACACCAGCCATCTCCCATCCTTCATCCCTACCTTATATATTAACTTTATGTTTGTGTATATATTATAGCAAGTAGGTATATTTAAAATCCCGCTATGTATGTATATAGTTGTGTATGTAAGTACATTCGTATGGGAATATATATGTATGTGTACGACCATATTTACATATATGTATTTATTTATTTGCTTTCTGCGGCGTCATGAGGTCGGGCGTTGCGGTCCTGCCATCTCAACAGACCCGTAGATGGTAGGAAGTAGGAGACCTCCCGCGTGTTTTTGCCGTGCGCGGGGACCCGTAATGGGGGGGAAGGGAGGCCTGGAGGTTGAGCTGCTCAGTGGGCCTGCGGTAGTTGTCTGCTGGCGGCAACACGCCTCTTTGGTCCTGGACTCCTCTAACACGGGCGGTTGCGACTGAGCCGGTCGCAATCAATCGGCTGTGGTCGGTCCTTCAGACCAACCGGCTAGTCCTCCTGGGTGATGGGGTCCGCAGTCAGCGATGTGAGCCAATGGCGCGGCGGTAGCGCACAGGTGAACGTTGTGTGGACTCGTGGACAACTTGCTCGGGAGGACTATATTTCACTGATAGCCCTGGTGCTTACAGAAGCATCCCCAAAGGTGCGGACTCCGTGGAGGGTGGGGAATCAGTGAAATGAAGATAGGAAAAACATTCGCATGGATTCAAATATGAAACCGCGCACTGTCCCTAGGGATGACGGGAGTGGCCCTTCAAAGGGCCGCTCTATAAACATGCCGGCCGGTGGAGCTGCTGCGGGACCTGGTGTGTCGGAGGTACGAGGGACCAGAAATGGGACCGAAACTCTGACCCGAAGGGACCAAGGTGGCAAAACTGAGCCGGTACAAAAAGGTTTAGGACCTACTTCGGCCGGCAGAGCTGATACCGGAGGTGGCCCATCAGGGTCTGTATCCGGGACGGCGAAGCCGCTGGGTAGGGCTGAAACAAAAGAGGCGCATATGCGCAAAGCTGCACAGAAAGGTTTAGGACCTACTTCGGCCGGCAGAGCTGATACCGGAGGTGGCCCATCAGGGTCTGTATCCGGGACGGCGAAACCGCTGGGTAGGGCTGGAACCAACGAGCGCAAAAGAGAGTCCGGAGCCTCTAGGAAGAAGCGAAAGACACTCGTTAGGCAGGACGCGGGACCGGTGGAAACCCCACCTACGGAACCACGTCAACAGAAAAGGACGAGGGCGGAAGTCAGCGGTGATTCCACGGGCGTGGCCAGCGTACCAAAAAGGACCAAGGTCGGGTCCTTTAGGGACGCGCTGGCGTGCGTCAAGATGGCAATCGTCGCTGACAACCACCCAGTCGACATGATCAAGTCGGAGCATGTCGAAGACATCCGGGACCTGATTTGGAGGCGAGCTGTCGAATCTCCCGACCCAAAACCAGACATGATTCTGGGCAACCTCGCATCCGGGGCCTTTCATGTGGCCTGCATGGGTGAGCCTTCCGCTCTATGGCTTCGGTCACTGGGCGGACTTTCAGTAGGCAGCCTAAAACTAAGGGTGGTCGAGGCAAAAGATTTGCCAAGACCGGTAAAGATGGCATGGAGAAGGAGACCGTCGAAGTCTGCAAAGATTCCGGAGGAATTCTCCATGCTACAATGTATGAATAGGGGCCTAGATACGACCGAGTGGAGGGTCGTTGGCCATGCGCTGGACGGTGGATTCGCCCGCAGCATTATCCTGATGGATAAGGCTTCGGCCGAATACATCAGACAGCATGACTACAGTCTGCGCACTGGGATAGACCAGAGCTACTTCAAGCTCCTGGACGATACGTCTGGGAAGGGTGTGGCTCCGGTGTGTCCCCCTGAGCAGACTGGAGACTCTGATCCGGCAGCCTCGACTTCAGCCGAGACTGCCATTGGAAGCGAAGCCCCTTCGAAGGATGATGGGGGGGGCGGCCTGGGCAGACCTGCGCCGGTGTTGGATGATCCGGCCTCATCACCTTTCTCGATGGGGACGGATTGTCTAGCACAAGGCTTTGACGAGCTTGGGCTGCTCTCCTCTCCAGCCGGACTGGAGGGTGACGATCTCCCGATGGGAGAGGATGATATGGCTCGCTAGTAAGCGAGCTACAGCGCCCAATATTCAAGAACCAAAAATGGGCAACTTAAGGTGTGTACAAATTAACTTACACCATAGTAAGGCGGCAACGGCTGTTTTATGTCGTACGCTTAATATGAACAAATACGATGTCGCTCTCATACAGGAACCTTATCTGTATAAGGGTGACATCAAAGGTTTAAATGTTCGTGGAGGTCAACTTTTCTATAAATGCTCCACAAATGATATGAGGACTTGTGTGTTCGCCAGAAATGGCATAATGGCAATGCCTCTTTATGACTTCTGTTCTAGGGACCTCACCACTGTGAGGATCAAAGGGGAAACAGGGGGGGGCAGTAAAGACACTATTCTAGCCTCCGCCTACCTACCATATGAAAATGAAGACCCGGTATCTGCACTACTGCACAACTTGGTTAACAACTGCGCTCGTGACGACCTCATCATAGGATGCGACGCGAACGCCCACCATGTTGCCTGGGGCAGTACAAACAACAACAAGAGAGGGGAAGCACTTCTGGACTTTCTGGTAAGCTCACCCTTACAAATCTTAAATAAAGGAAATAGACCAACCTTTGTTAATAAATGCAGAGCGGAGGTCATTGATATAACGCTTGCATCTAACAGAGCGAGCATAGCAATTAGCAACTGGCATGTGTCGGATGAGGTTAGTTTATCTGACCACAACTACATCTGCTTTAGGTATGTAACTTCCAATAACTATGGTAAGATACGAAGGAGGAACCCAAGAAGAACTGATTGGGAATCTTTTAGGAGAGACCTTAAGGAACAACTTGGGGATCCTACGAAGCGACTGAACTCAACCATAGATATAGAGTTTGAGTCAGACAGAATTACCCAGGCAGTTAAGGACAGCTGGACCAAGAACTGCCCAGAGAAAGAGGCGGCAACGCATAAGGAACCGTGGTGGTCACCTGCCCTAGAAAATCTAAGGCAGGAGACCAGACGGGTTTTCAATTGGGCGAAGTCGAACAATGACTTCGCAGTTTATGCCAAGGCTCTTACGCACTACAGTAAGGAAGTGCGAAAGGCGAAGCGTAGATCATGGAGAGCTCACTGCAATAACATTAATAGTCTCCCGGAGGGTATGAGGCTTAGTAAAGCGCTGAGCTCTGCTAAGGTCAATCCACTTTCATCTATTCGGAATGACCAAGGTAAGCTCACTGAAACTGGGAAGGAAACTCTGACGCATATGTTAAGAATGCACTTCCCGGATTCAGTAGAGATACAAGACGTGACTAGGAATGTCATCACTGTGGAAGAACAAAATGCGAGAACTTCCAAAGACGACTGGCGTACAGCAAAGAAAGTAGTTGACGCAGACAAGGTACGATGGGCAATTGATAGTTTCAGTCCGTATAAATCACCAGGACCTGACGATATATACCCCATCTTGCTACAGGAGGGAAAATGTATTCTTATACCTCACTTGTGCAGATTGTACAGGGCATGCCTAGCCTTTGGACATGTCCCATCAGCCTGGAGGCAGGCAAAAGTAATCTTCATTCCCAAACCAGGAAAGGAGAACTATGAAGATGCCAAATCCTATCGCCCTATCAGTCTTACTTCATTCTTCTTGAAGACTTTGGAGAAGATGATAGACAGGTATATAAGAGATGGCCCACTAAGGAGACGACCGCTCCATGACATGCAATGCGCGTACCAACCGGGTAAGTCCACGGATACGGCATTGCACTACGTGGTCAACCGAGCAGAACATGCATTGGAGACAAAAGAAATCTGTGCTGGAGCGTTTTTGGATATTGAGGGGGCGTTCGATCGAACAACCTTCGCTTCAATAAGAACTTCAGCACAAAATCATGGCATAGATGCGACAATTGTTAAATGGATCAGCACTATGCTACAGGAACGTGTCATTAAAACTAGTTTATTAGGTGATATGGTTACCGTAAAGGCAACTAAAGGATGTCCACAGGGAGGCGTACTATCCCCATTACTGTGGAGTCTAGTGGTGGATTCGTTGTTAGTGGAACTAAACAGTGGACCATTTCAAGCTGTAGGCTATGCAGATGATATAGTCATACAGGTAAATGGCAAATTTCCAAACGTAGTAACGGATTTGCTGCAGGGTGCTTTGGTTAGGGTGGAAAGATGGTGTAAAGACAATAACCTTTCCATAAATCCAAGCAAAACTGTTATAGTGCCGTTCACGAGGAAAAGACGATTAGAGGGCCTTAGAGACCTAGAAATGTACGGCACCAAACTAAAATGGGCTACGGAAGTAAAATATCTTGGGGTAACTCTTGATAGTAAACTAACGTGGCGTGGTCATGTTGAAAACATAACAAAAAAGGCCTTACGTGTCTTCAATATGTGCCGTTCTGCGTATGGCAAAACTTGGGGACTCAAACCAAAGGTAATGTATTGGTTATATACTACGATGGTGAGGCCTATTCTCACATATGGCAGCGCTGTATGGTGGCCTAGGACCAAACTAAGGATCTGCAAGGATTCTCTTAGGAAGGTACAAAGAGTAGTTTGCATGGCAATTACAGGTGCCTTCAAAACAACGCCTACACTGGCTCTTGAGTGGTTACTGGGACTAACCCCACTTCACACTTACATACAAATAGAGGCAAGAAAGTCGCTATACAGACTTGCAAAAGCAGGAGTTTGGAATCGTAACAAGCCCTGTACAAAACATACTTTATTGGATCCCGTGAAAGAACTGGATGATCTAATGGACATGCCCTGTGATAGGATAAATCCAGTGTACATGTTTAACAAGAGGTACCGAGTACATATACCATCCAGAGAAGAGTGGACGAGGGGACTCAAACCGGTTGGTGGAACTCACCTCATATGGTACACTGACGGTTCCAAAATGGAGTCAGGTACAGGGGCAGGGATTTATTCCAAGGACTGTAGTATCAGTCACAGCATGGGGCAATATGCATCGGTATTCCAAGCGGAAACCTATGCCATAATTGCCAGCATCAAAGAAATGCAAAGGAGAAATGTCAAGGGTAAAACCATTCGCATTCTCAGCGACAGTCAGGCAGCTCTGAAGGCTCTGAATTCCTTCAGAGTTGCTTCTAAACTGGTCAAAGAAGGTGTTACAGGCTTGAACAACCTGGGAAGACACAACAATGTCAGCCTTATCTGGGTACCTGGACATGAAGGCATCGAGGGCAATGAGAAGGCAGATAGATTAGCGAGGGCCGGCTCACAGAGACATTTGGTTGGCCCCGAACCATTTGTGGGGATTCCGTATGGAACATATCACCAAGCATTGTATGCACATGCTAGAAACGAACACATGAAGGAATGGAGGGCAGCGTCAGGCCTTAACCACTCCAAAGCGTTCTCTAGCGGAAGGGTGGACTGTGGGGTCAAATTATTAAACCTAAACAGATCACAAATAAGGCACCTGATGGGTGCACTTACGGGACACTTTGGTACCAACGAGCATCTACACAGAATGAGGCTAAGTACTAGTGACATTTGCAGATTCTGCGAAGATGAAAAAGAGTCAATGCGACACATATTGTGTGGCTGCGACGCTCTTGCGAGACGTAGGTTGCATCATCTGGGAGTGGCCTATCCTGCACCAAATGATTATGTACAGCTCCAAGCTGGCGCGATCGTTGCGTACCTGAGGGAGCTCTTCGATACGCCAGCAACAGAGTAAGGGCTAGGGCATGCACAATGGATCCAACTGGGTCGAAGTGCGTTCCGGGAATACCGGGCCCAAATTTATAGCCAACAAGAATAGAATAGAATAGAATACAGTGTTATTAATTATAATTGTTTAGACTCGGATATTAATTTGTAAGGACCCCTGTAATCTGTACGAGTAAAAGCATCTTTCAATAATCTCTAACTCAAACAAAAAGCAAGCAAGGCGTAATGCCCCAAATCCAACCCAAACCAAAGATACTCGAGGAATAGTGAGCGAAAAAAACACCAGTTGAATCATGACCCCAAATCCATTGGATAGCGGCCAGGTTGTCTAGGTACACGACCAACGGGACCGTCAAATAACATATTCTTATTCTTTTGATTTAAGAGCTTTGGTAGCAAGCCAGCCGCACCGTCTTAAACAGTTACGAAGGAAACTGACCAATTTCTCATAAATAACTAGCATGTGCAGCACGGTGTTGCCATTGGTGTCTTGTTTGTCAGGGTCTGCTCCACGAGCCAGGATCAAACGGTAGCACTCCTCCTGTCCCAAGCACGCTGCGAAGCTAAGAGGATATTCCCCCCAATACACATATCTGGAACACAAGGAAGCGGCAAATGTACCTACTATAAATATGATTCGTTGCGAAATGCAAGAAGACTTCACATTTAAGAGCCGTCGTAATAATTCGTCATCATCATCATCTGGAAGGCTTCCACTGCTGAACATAGGCCTCCCTCTTAGAACGCCACAATGAACGACAATTGGCTGTTTGCCACCGGTTACCTGCGATGCGCTCTATGTTGTCTGTCCACCTAGTGGGAGGCCTGCCTACGCTGCGTCTTCCGGTTCGTGGTAGCCACTCGAGAACCTTTCTTCCCCATCAGTTATCGATTCTTTGACCGATGTGGCCTGCCACTTCAACTTGCTGATTCTGAGATCTATGTCGGTAGTTCGTCGGCGAATCTCCACATTTAGGATTCTATAGCGCAAAGAAACTCCGAGAATAGCTCTCTCCATTGCTAGTTATGTGACTCTGAGCTTCTCTAAAAGGCTAGCAGTTAAGGACCACGTTTCAGTACTTATATTCCAACACACACTTAAAAAACTTTGTCTTCAGTCACTGCGATATTTGGAATGAGAAGATTTCGTAGTAGTGTCGTAGTACCCGAACGCTGCCCATCTGAGTTGGATTCTTCGGGCGACCTCTTTATCGAAGTTGGACCGACCTTTTTTTTTTTTTTGACGCGGGGGAAATCTTCGAAAGATCCCCGGGAGCTGTGGGGCTCGACCGGGGTATGTGGGATTCTTACCCACTAAAACCCCCGCGGCTGTCGCATCGGCACATGAGAGGGGGGACCTCAGGGCTCTCCGGTGGGATCTGCACCTGCCCCTCAGTGCCTTGCCTTTGAGCCCGCCGCCGGGGGGCGCATTGTAGCCGCCGGGGGGCGCATTGTAGCCCCCCGGGAACCAGTCACGGTGCTCACGGGGACGGGGGTCGCAACCCCACCGCCGTCCTCCTCGGAGTCGCCGCCGTACTCAATGGACGCTCAAAGGGCCCACACCCCGAGCGTCCAGCGACTCCGAAGGAGTTGGACCGACCTAACTGGATAATAATACACACGTAATAATTATAATACACCTAATATTCTAAGGGTGGCTGTTCATTCCTTTTGGTTGGTGTTAAAAATTACGTTATGCTCTTTATCTGTTAAGACTTTGGCAGCATGCTATCGCCTCTAATCAGACTCTCGTGTGCGATGTGTCATGGTTTCCCTTCGTAAAGCATGAAACAGTACCTAGCTGTTTGCATTGACGTTAAGATAGTCGCCAAGCTGGCTCCGCATGAGATAACTGTAAGTAACCCACAAACTCACCCATTGTAATTAGTATCCGGCTGCACATTGACCCACTCATGGTCGAAGGAATCAGAGCGCGAGGCCTTCTGGTCCTCGGGGCACATGAAGTTCCCAAAACAGCGCTCGTGGTAGTTGGCTCCAGCGTCCAAAAGATACTTGACCATCGTCGGGTCCTCGTTTACTATGGTAATGTGGAGAACGCTCTCGCCTGTACATGAGTATTAAGTGTCAAGAGATATGAGTAATATTCTATAACTAGCTGACCCACGCAGCTCCGCTTTTTTTTTTTGGGAATGATAGACGCTGTTGGCCGCAGATGGCCATTACAGCTTCACCGGACAATAGGAGGCGAGCGCTTAAAGCGCTCAAGCCTTTACGGCAGAAGTAGCGACGAGCTCAAGGGCACCTCAGGGAGGCACGGCCTCGGCTTGGGCTGTCGCTTAAGAGAGGGCTGAGTTTACCACCGGTTCACAACGCGCCCCCACTGAGAAGAACCGGCAAGAAACTCAGTGGGGTGATGCACGTCGTTGAGGTCGCATACGTACGACCCTTCGGCCTCGCCGGCGAGACCGGTGTCTGATAGCTAAGGCAGCTCCGCATGAGCTATTTTTACGTTAACTAAACTTTTAGTAACAGACATTCGCATCGAATACATAACCTCCTTTTTTATAGTCGGTTGAAAACTGGAACCCACTTTTTACTTGCTCTCCGAAGCACGGACCCGTTTAGTTCAAATGGCGTTAAGCGGTCACCCATCTATTTATTGACCTTACCTAACGTTGCTTAACCCGATCGATTACAAAACCTTGATAACAACTCTTTATGAGTGTTCCCTTACTAATATTTATTATAATTTTGAAGAAAAATTGATAAAATCGGACCAAGCGTATAACCAAGTACCCATTTTGACTTTAATCCCCTCTTCCAAAAGAACCGTGCTAGATTACGGGATTAAAAGTATCCTATGTCCTACCTCGTAGTAAGATCTCAAATCATGCCAAGTTTCATTTGAATCCATTCAGTAGTTTCGGCGTGATGCGCAGCCGTGATACAGACAGACACGACAGACAGACAGACAGACAGACAGACAAAAATTAAAAAAATTACATTTTCGGCCTCAGTATTGGTTATAGAATGCCCTCCAAATATAATTTTCAAAATATCTTCAATGTACAGAATTGGACCTGTTACAGTTTTATTATAAGTATAGATATAGATAACTGGTTTTGTAGCTTAGCTAGTGTGAAGACGTAGATCAAAGAGGGGAATGATAATGAGTTGAATTTCATTAATTAGCTTTGATCTCTTTGATTAGATCATGTATCACTATTTTGTACTGTTATGTTTTTTCTTTATTCAATTGCCGAAATACTAGAGAAGACCCTGATCATTACATAAAAAAATCACGAAGAAAAACCCTGATTAGTCAAAAAACGCCAAACAAGGTTAGTCCTTAGATGGATGACCGTTTAGTGGCAAATGAACTGAGGTAGCTGGCTAGACAGCAGCCGTTAAGAGAAGTCAAAGGCTTGCAAGAACTACTCCTCTAACACCTTACAGCCACTAACCATACGACAAAAAATATGTCATCAATTGACTCAGCTTTCCCCTAAGCAGAATTATTCAACCTCCTAGGCGGATTGGTAGGATGGACAAAATGGCTCAAACTAATGAAATAGACGGGAGCTGTGTCTGAATTAATTCATTCATTCGCGAGCACTTCCCTTTCTAATTGAAGGACATTAATTCGGTCGCTTGCAAACTTTTTAAAGCTATACAACGTCTACAAGTAACTGCCTGTTTGTTTTGTTTATGTTTTGTTTTCAACAAATACTGGTGATGTGTATGATCCTGTTTGGTCTAATGTTTGCACCAAACTCAAGGTACAGCTTCCATAAATTAGGCAACTTGCGTTTAGCAAATACCTGCTGCAATCATGCTAAATTTTGTAACAAATTGTGAAAAACGTTTTCACTGTTTATACATATGTATATTCCTACATGTTCAAATTAGATTAAAAATAACTTGTAGGTATGTATTATTTATAAAAAATACGTAAGTAAGTATAAAAAATAACCGTCACAAATTATAAAAGATAGGGTTTTTAATATACCTAGTACAGGATGTATCCACTCAATCACTTTAAATATAATAAATTAAATACAGTATCAAGCACTTTATCAAATTGGCGATAGTGTTTTCGGTCAAATATAAAAAGCTGCTCGTTTTTAATATAAACATGGGTACTTTCTGCATTTTTTATAAATAGGCATCGATATAATAATATTATATCGATGTAAATAGGTTTCGACTATCTACTAGCAAGCAAGGCCCTGCTTTTTAATGTTCTAAACCTTAAAGCCGTATCACTTTCAAAGCAAATAATGCAAACAAACCTTCCGAAAGAAACTTTCTAAATGGTAACAAAAACCGCACCATAATTAATAGAAAACTTATAAGTAAGAGAACAAGACGGAGAGACGTGGACAGTTAGCCAACTTTTAGGTTCAGAAACTTATAAGAGTCCTAGCGAGAGTCTTGTTAATGATAAATTTACTTACCATAATACTCATCTGCCATATAAACATCGTTGATCATCTTGGGATAGAATCGCAGCAGCCTCTTCGCTAGATTGGCGAGCAGCGAGGAGGCGTTCAACAAACACATGTGCAAGATTGTCTCGCCTACCGCACCACGTTCCTGTACGCAAGTTGAAGCATCGTATAAGTAGATCTCTTTATTCTTAATTACTAGTGATACAATCATTAAAACACCCGGATACACAAATGTGCGATCAATGGTTAGAAGATCAACAATTTCATACAAATCTCGTTTTGAAAAGTTTCCTCAAAGTTTTGACGAAGCACAAAATTCGTATACTTATTTTAAAAATCCACTATAATTTCTACAATCTAAAGTAATCTAATCACATTGTAAGCTGTCTAAAGACCCCAGTGCTCATGGTAGAGCTATCTTCTCTTGCTGGAGTTCTTACTTTGATAAGTTGAGAAGGTTATATCCTATTTTTTAAATGACGTAACGATATTTATATCTCTCGTTGCACACATATCTTTTCTATATCAAAACCTAGTACCTTCAAGTCCCAACATAGCTCCCTATAGCCAGAGGGATTGGCGTCGTATTCTTCTTGAGTGACCACCGGCCAGTCTTTCTCCACGTCAAACTCTTCGTCAGGATTCTCCATACTCCTTAGAGGGGGTAACTAAGAGATAGGTATTAAAATAACTTATTAGAAATGTGGCTATGTTAAAGACCCTATAGATTTCAATGTAGCAATTGTATGTAATTTGCGATTATTTAGCTGTAGCTAGTTCAATCAAACGAACTAGACCTTTTCTTAGTTTTATTTATTGAAACTTAATGTACTAAAGTGGTACACAAGACGGACTTAATGCTTCTAGGCATTATTAACCAGTCAACCTTTGGGTTGATGTTATTTTTATCAACAGACGTAATACTCTAGTTCTATTTTACCCACACATTTCATGCTTGCTTGATATTGCTGTATTCAGCATAGATAATACACACAGATGTAAAGGGCACTGACTGCAGAAGAAGTTACGGAGCTCTAATGTCTGAGATACCGAGTGGCAATACAATACTGCCCGTAGTTAAGTCTTGGCTACCATTAGGCAAAAACCTATCTATTCACGTTAATAAGTAAAAAAGTATTAGATAAGATATAGATTTATCTCTGTCTGTAGTGTAAAGTTTACCAGTTTATGTCTCGCTCGCTCCTTGTTCCTTAGGAGCACGAGATGCGACACAGGTATGTACCGGCCCTTGCCCTTGTTGTAGAGAAATGGCTCCACCTTCGTCTTGATCGCGTGGTCAATTTCCGCATACTGCTTGTTCTGCAGGGCCCGCTTCATCATGTCCACTAAGAGGCCACCACCTGACGAAATTGTAATACTCTCTTTGAATGGATACAATATGGTGGTCTAGTACGGGTTTTGATAGTTTACGAGCTCGAACAAACTGACAGTTTTTTCCCGTACATGTTAGTAGTTTTAAATAGTTACCGCTAGGGGCGCTGCTGGTGCGAAATGTATGGAGAAAACTGATAGTTTGATCGAGTTTGTTAACTATCAAAACCCGCACTAGACCCCCTGTCAGGGGTTGAAAGCGATCCCAACTGGTACCTATTATTGGTTGAGCCGTGGATGGAGCATACTAACATATTAAAAACACCAGGAAAAGTACTTTGTGTGTGTCAGAGGTATAGCTATGACGTCATTAAAAAAGAGTGATAGCCCCTCAGCCGCCACCTACCACTCCAAATAGAGCACTAAGAGCCTTCTATTTCATTCTTGTTGCCTGTAAATAGGGCCTGATACCCACCGAAACGCACTTTGACCCAGTTGGACCCACTCTGTTTGCCCTAGCCCTCTCTCTATTGCTGACTGGTCGAAGCGACACGCCACGAATGCGCCATATTGAAGCTGTATATAACTGACTCCATCAACGATGATACCTGTTTATATCATCACAAAGTAACGTAAAAATGCCGTAGTGAAGTAGGAATTACTTTATTAGATATTCGTGTTCACCAAAACTATGTTGTATTTATGGTAAAGTACGTATGCTTTTTAACCTACCTTTAATGTCGACGAGTTTGTACAACTTTTGTTCCGATGTTCCAGCTTGTTTCTTTACACCGCTCGTTACATTACTCTCTGTATTACCCATTGCTATTTATTAATCTTAATTTTACAATCTAACAACATCGAAGCAATCCAGTACAATAGCCTTCGGACCGCTAAGATATCGACCAAATAGCAGTGGTTTCTATAACAATCATATCTCGAAAGCACCGGTCTCTACATAGTGTTACAATATGCATGTGTCTCTATTAAAAATCATATTCCATGAAAATGATTTATCAAATTAGGTACCATGAAACTTTATTGAACAATAATAATTGACCTGTATACGGTAATACTGCTGATTATAGGTGGTAATAGAACCCCTGTTTTTTACACATTATTTCGGCACGAAGTACGAATAATAATGTATTGCTCTTCCATTTTCTAATTTTAATACCTATCCGATATATTGGATATTACATACATACATAAAATCACGCCTTTTTCCCGTAGGGGTAGGCAGAGGGCCCAAGGGCCGCTTTTCGCCTCCGTGAGAAACGAGACGTGATGGGTGGCGAACCACATCGCCGCCATTTTGGTTATGATTGACCATTGCGTTCTCACGAATAAGGAGGGAAAGGGAAGGATAGGTGTTGTGAAAAGGAAGATTGGCAAGTTAGAGTGGGAATTGGGAAATAGGAAAAGTAGGATATTACCGCCCAGGAGGGCAAGGGATATTGGATATTAATCCGTTTAATTAAGATCGGCATCTCATTTGTTTATTATGATTATGAGAATATAACGAATTTGTACTTTACTTTGAATAATCTATACTATAATAAAACTCAAAGAGCACTTTTTCTGTACATTGAATATTTTTCCAAAATTTCTATGTGGGGGTATTATACTATCGACATAGAGGCCAAAACAATTTTTTTTGGAATTATTGTCTGTCTGTCTGTCTGTCTGTCTGTCTGTCTGTCTGTCGTTCTGTTCGTCCAGGTAACATTTGAAAACCCGTGGATGGATTTTGATAGGACTTTCACTGATGTGTTGTGTAGAAGTCAAGGTATAAGTTGGTATATAAAACATCACGCTATGTTTCATAGGGGCTAAGCAGTGAAACATTACTTGCACATGTTACCACGTAATTTCCTTTGTATGTGAATAAGGTAAATATAGACAGTTAATCATTAAGATATGTATTATTACGCTATATACAATAGGGACTGAGCAGACATTTAGTTTGCATAAGATATAGCATTGGCGAAGGGTCAATTTTTGTAAGGGGTTAGCCGGTCCGGTACACCCAAGACATTTTCAATAGATTTCTGTTCATGAAATTTTAATGAAACTCCCCAAGTCCAGGTAGTGTATAGATAGGTATTGTAGTAATACAATACCTATCCGACTGTAAAGTCGCAACAATAAAAGATGCGAGCCGAAAAGTTTAGAACTTTCATTATCGAATATGATTAGACAGTAATTTACGATGTTAGCGTGATTTACATTATGAACAGCGCCATCTATCGGTGAAATTGAACATACAATCACTATAGAACTTTAATATAAATATAAAAAGAAAGTCGTGTTAGTTACACTATTTATAACTCAAGAACGGCCTAACCGATTCGGCTGAAAATTGGTGGGGAGGTAGCTTAGAGCCAGGAAACGGACATAGGATACTTTTTATCCCGGTAGGTTCAGGTTAAGCAACGTTAGGTAAGGTCATTAAATAGATGGGTGAACCGATTTGTATGAAAGTATGCATATCGGGTAGGTCTGAGAATAGGTCATACAGTATATTTCATACCGCTAGGTTAAGGTTAAGCTACATGAGGCAAGGTCATTAAATAGATGGGTGAACCGATTTGTATGAAATTTTGTGTGCATATCGAGTAGGTCTGAGAATAGGCCGTAAAGTATATTTCATGCCACTGGGTTAAGGTTAAGCAATATAAGGAAAGGACATTAAATAGATGGGTGAACCGATATGTATGAAATTTTGTGTGCATATCGGGGAGGTCTGAGAATAGGTCATAAAGTATATTTAATGCCGCTGATACCATGATTGACGAGGATATATAGAACGAGAGGAGCGTGCAAGAGAGGAGAAAGAGGGAGAGGGGATTCGAGGAGGGGGTGATGGGGTGATGGATCGGGGGAGTTAGGTGGAGTAAGGGGGAGTGAGAAGGAGCAAGTTCGTAGAAGAGAGAGGGGGAGAGGGTTCAGAGAGGGGATAACAGGGAGAGGAAGAGGGGGAGTGTGACGGAAACCGAAGCGGGAGGGGGAAAGAGAGAGGAGAGAAAGAGCATATAATAATAATAATAATAATAATAATAAATACACTATAATTAGATTATAATTAGATTTAAATAATTAGATTTTTATAATTAGATTTTAGATTATAATTAGACTATTATAATTAGATTTTATAACACAGAGAGATATGGAGAGAGATAAATCTAGGGAGGAGGGAGAAAAGGGGAGCAAAACGTAATAAAAGCGCGGGCGGAGCTGCACGGGTCAGCTAGTTGATCCAATATATTTGGCTGATATGACTAATTTGGTAATGCAATAAGCGCTTTAATAATCCGTACTATTGGGGTCTTCAATTGCCATCTTAATTTTCAGCATCATCCATCATTTTATCTGCAATTAGCCGTTCATATCAGCAAGCTACACGTGATCTTATCTTAAGTTATCTTTATCCCTGATAGCCATACTTTTAGAGACAGTTACTCGCGATGCAGTGTTGAAAACGAAACAAGGTCTTACTTTGAGTCCTAGAAGGAATTGGCCATAGTATGGAATCTCAACGCTATTGTAACAGTGCACAGTCACTTACTCTTTGCAGTTTTTGTGAACCTGGTTTTGTGTAAATTTGAATGTCGTGACACAAAATTTTAGGTGAAATATTGCTTCGGGTATGTATATTTTAATATATTCATGATTGGTTGAAAATAAAATTGTTTGGATCATGAGTATCAGGGATATTTAACTTAGAGTATTATTCATTCATCATTGTTGTGAACAAAAACTCAATTTACCTGGACAAGTCACTTCTGTTTACGCAAAACATGATTCAAATAGTGAATGCCACTGTTGCGGCCAAAAAACAAATCTCTCGAGGATAAAGTCCCTCTATTAATGAAGTCACGTTTGTGACGCCTTAAACGGCCAGAGAAAGGTTTCTGAATGAATAAGTTCAATGAAAAACAGAATTATCGGTAAATGGCTTCTCATTAATTTAATGTGGTGCTTATATTTTCATTACCTACCTGTTTAAATTGTATTTTCAATCTATACTTATAATAAAACTGTAACAGGTCCAATTCTGTACATTGAAGATATTTTGAAAATTATGTTTGGAGGGTTTGGATTCTATAACCGATACTAAAGCCAAAAATGTATTTTTTTTTATTTTTGTCTGTCGGTCTGTCTGTCTGTCTGTATCTCGGCTGCGCATCACGCCGAAACTACTGGATGGATTGAAACGAAACTTGGCATGATTTGAGTTAATACTCCGAGGTAGGACATAGGATACTTTTTATCCCGACATTCAGCACGGTTCCCTTGGGAGGGGACTAAAGTCAAAATGCGTATGTGTTTTACGCTTTCTCCGATTTTAACAATTTTTCATTGTAATTATAATAAATATTTGTAAGGAAACACTCATAGACAGTTGTTAACAATGTTTGGAAATTGATCAGGTTAAGCAACGTTAGGTAAGGTCATTAAATGAAACTCAAACTCAAAAATCTTTATTTCAAATAGGCTTAACGCTAGAGCACTTTTGAATAGTCATTTTTTAAAAGCTACCACCGGATCACAACGCGGCCTCAACTGAGAAGATCCGGCAAGAAACTCAGCGGGCTTGTCATTTTTTCACTTTTTTTTTTAAACATTGTTTTGTTACAAATGAATCGACATTAGCGATAGTGTGTGAAATATATGGGGGATCGTTTAACGCCATTTGAACTAAACGTCTCCGTGCTTCGGAGGGCAAATGGGTCCAAGTTTTTAACCGACTTTAAAAAAGGAGGTTTTGTATTCTATGCGAATGTATATATTATTGAAAATTTAGTTAACGTAAACACAGCGCGGGCGGAGCTGCGTGGGTCAGCTAGTTTAACATATAAGTACAGGATTTATAATTTTATATTGATTGTTATTTTTTGCAAATTATGGACTAAACCCATAACATAGATAGCATTGTTGTAATTTATTAAAAATATCGGTAAAAATAAAACAAAGCAATATGCATGGGACATATTTTATTTAGTAAAAAATACAATTTTATCGTTTTGCATTTGTTAATCGTGACAAAAAAATTAATTATTAGCTTATTATGCGTTTCAACTAAGAATGTGGCCGCCAGCTTATTTAAATAAATTAGCTAATTATTCCTATGAGTATCGATCGAGCGTGTTATCAAATATCTTTATTTTAATAAATATTTATTTACTTATGTTACAACAGAAAAAAATATGTATAAGTACTTACTTAAGTTTAATAAATAACAAAAGAAACGAATAATTAAATATAACAAAAAAGAAAAACTCGACTGTGCGTTCCAAAATGAATTCAAACTTCTTTATAATATGTACATGCAGCAATTACCTAATATTTCAGGAGTTTCAGTTGTAATCACTGTTTGGCTAACAAACGTCAGGCAAGGTATGACTTTGGTAGCCCAATATTCTACAACACGTGCGACTTAACTGTGCACTTGGCGCTGTGACATCGCATTCCAGCGAGGTGCATATTTAAGTCGGGCGGGTTGTAGACTATTGAGAATGATAGTGACAGTTAACATAACAGTATTTATTGACAGTGTGTGGCTAGCCTTCGTTTAAACTGAGCGTCTCCATCTTGTTCTACGGTCTCCATGCTTCGAAGGGGACGTAAAATTTGGACTCGCTTGTTTTTATCTACACAGCAGTTGTTAAAGCGCCTAAGGGCAGCTTACACAATTAAGACACCTGGGGCCCTACCACAAACTAGAAGTAATCTTACTTTTATGTGGTATAGAGCCACAGATTTACGCAGCTTATACTTAGCTCCGTTTCTTTCTCTCGCTAAAATAATATTACATAATACTGCTCCAACAGATGATGGTAGACCCCCAGGTTGGCCACTATACGACAAAATAAAAAAAAAACCTTTGGTATTTTGTTCTTTTACAATATTACTTTATAATCATTGAAAACATGATATTTTTACTTATAATTATCCTAAATACCCCATTATCTTTTGCCACCAACTGCTCTGTGTTGTGGTGACCACCACTTCTTCTTCGATGTCGCGGCCCATGGGGTCCTCGTAGTCTGGGGTCACGGGGGACCCGGTGGTGTTCTTCTTCGACGACTGGTCCAGCTGGAACCCTTTGCGGAGGTCATTCAGCAGTTTCGGATCGGGGTGGTGACGCTCCCATTCCGTTGCTATGATCAAAACATTCCGTAATGTACAATGACGCTATTGCATTGAAGGAGTCGGGCGGGGGGTTGTCAGTGCTGGCATTTCAAATTACGTTGAGGATAGGATCCATCAGCATCATGATAGGAACCATCCAAAACAAAAGATATAGAACAATAGTACGTTGTTAGGTACCTACGAAAGAAAGTGACAAATTACTATTAGTACGTAAAGGATGGTGTACTTAACACACACGAGTTGGGAATCGCACTTTCTCTCAAGTGATACATAGTGCTCTATTATCGGCGAGGATAATATAAAATAATAGGAAGCATTTATTTGATTCTCCTTCAAACAATGCCATCATAAACAATGATAATTATATCGTGCGTATATAACAGAAATATTGAGTTCATGACATTGTGTGACGAGCGGAAGCCGGCAGCCCTTGCTTTTTTTATCAATATCGTGGTATTGATAAAAAAATATACCTACTTAAGTACTCCATACATATATTAATAACTAGCTGACCCACGCAGCTCCGCCCGCGCTGTGTTTACGTTAACTAAACTTTCAATAATATACATTCGCATAGAATACAAAATCTCCTTTTTTAAAGTCGGTTAAAAACTTGGACCCACTTTGTACTTGCCCTCCGAAGCACGGAGACGTTTAGTTCAAATGGCGTTAAACGGTCACCCATCTATTTAATGACCTTACCTAACGTTGCTTAACCTGATCGATTTCCAAACATTGTTAACAATGGTCTATGAGTGTTCCCTTACTAATATGTATTATAATTATGAAGAAAAATTGATAAAATCGGACTAAGCGTATAACCAAGTACCCGTTTTGACTTTAATCCCCTCTCCCAAAAGAACCGTGCTAGATTACGGGATAAAAAGTATCCTATGTCCTACCTCGTAGTAAGATCTCAAATCATGCCAAGTTTCATTTGAATCCATTCAGTAGTTTCGGCGTGATGCTCAGCCGTGATACAGACAGACAGACAGACAGACAGACAGACAGACAGACAGACAGACAGACAAAAATTAAAAAAAATACATTTTCGGCCTCAGTATCGGTTATAGAATGCCCTCCAAATATAATTTTCAAAATATCTTCAATGTACAGAATTGGACCCGTTACAGTTTTATTATAAGTATAGATTAAAACCAGAGACACATTACACTATTCCTAAAATTGGAATATAACAGAAATATAAAAGGGTTAAATCTATACTCTATACTTATAATAAAACTGTAACAGGTCCAATTCTGTACATTGAAGATATTTTGAAAATTATATTTGGAGGGCGTTCTATAACCGATACTGAGGCCGAAAATGTATTTTTTTTTTTTAATATTTGTCTGTCTGTCTGTCTGTATCACGGCTGCGCATCACGCCGAAACTACTGAATGGATTCAAATGAAACTTGGCATGATTTGAGATCTTACTACGAGGTAGGACATAGGATACTTTTTATCCTGTAATCTAGCACGGTTCTTTTGGGAGAGGGGATTAAAGTCAAAATAGGGACTTGGTTATACGCTTGGTCCGATTTTATCAATTTTTCTTTATAATATAATAAATATTAGTAAGGGAACACTCATAGAGAGTTGTTATCACGGTTTTGTAATCGATCGGGTTAAGCAACGTTAGGTAAGGTCATTAAATAGATCCGCGGTTGGGGCCGACCTGTCGCTGCCCGCCGTGATTCAATCCATGGTGAGCAGCGAGAGGTCGTGGTCGGCGGTGGTCTCCTTCTGCGAGTGCGTCATGTCGCAGAAGGAGGCAGCGGAGCGGGCCAGGGAGAGCGATCCCCTCGCTGACCCGCGACGCAGGAGGAGGCCCGGGCGCAGAAGGCGGGCCCATGCCGACTTGATGCCCCCGTAGCGAGGTAGTGCGGGCAGCGGAAACGGGGGAACTGCTGCCTGCGCACTGCGATTTATCGCCCTCGCAGAGGATGGCGTGCCGGTGTGTCCGGGCACGCCACCTGGTTGTGAGTCTGCGGGCCTTTTACAACCGCAGACAGGTCCGTGGGCTTTACACCCGCGGACGAGGAAGGGCTCGTCGGAAGGCGGCCGCTGACGGGACCCGGACGAGTACCATGTACGTTCCCGGGGCCCGTCGACACAGCGGGTTGAGGACACCGTGGGGTTTTAGTCGGTAGCTGACAAGCTGTCAGTAGTCCGACATAACCCGCGCTGCTGCCCCCGTGGCGGTGCGGGTATCCGTAATGGATTTCCCCACGTAAAAAAATAAAAAAAAAGGTCATTAAATAGATGGGTGACTGTTTAGCGCCATTTGAACTAAACGGGTCCGTGCTTCGGAGAGCAAGTAAAAAGTGGGTCCCAGTTTTTAACCGACTATAAAAAAGGAGGTTATGTATTCGATGCGAATGTCTGTTATTAAAAATTTAGTTAACGTAAAAATAGCGCAGGCGGAGCTGCGTGGGTCAGCTAGTTTAAATCTAAAGTTCTTAAAATTCAGATAGTAAAATAGATTTTATTTAAGAAAACACGTGGAAACTACTCACGACAATAAGGCTCCTTGTCGGTGGTGAGCACGAAGAAAGGCCCTTTCGCTTTAATCAGCCCTTTGTGCCCTACGGCCCTGATGCCCATCTCAGAACAGGAGCCGACTCTGTCGCATGCAGCCTCCAAACTTGCGTTTACTCTGATTGGGAATGGAAAATCCATTTTGTCAAACATGGAAAGCTAAGACGAAATGAAATCCATCAGAAGGAAAACGACACAATTCAAAAAATTCTGTTGTTCGACTGTGAATTTTGTTTTAAGTCATTTTATGACAAACTCAATTTTCGATATTTTTTTAACCGACTTCAAAAAAGGAGGAGGTTCTCAATTCCTCTGTATACATATTATATTCGCCTGTATATATTTTTTTGTTTTTCTATGTATGTTACCGCATAACTCTGGCAATTATGAACCGATTTGAAAAAATCTTTCTTCCATCCATTCTTTATTCCGTTAATTGGGGCCCATAAAAAAATTATCGCTTATGAATAAGTAGTTCCTGAAAAAAGAATGGCTTGTTAATAATTCTAGCTAGAGCTCATCTCAAGAGAGCTATATCAACTTGGCTCACAAAATATACAATTTGTCGATTAAACTGCAGGCGATAGCTTTAGCAGTTTGAATTAGTCCACGAGGCTACCCAAAAGTCTTCTATAAATAAAAAAAATGCCCCGTTGTCTTGTATACCCATAGACCAGAAATGCCCAGATCTGGGGCACAGGTTCTTTTTTGTCCTAAAAACTGAGGTCCATGGTCGATCTACCTAAGCGATCACGCTGATGCGATATACATCAAAGACACTATTTTTTCCGATTCCCCCGATGCGCGTTTTTATGGATACAACAAGACTTCAAAAACTAACACACTTCATTTTATTTCTAAATCGAGAGATTTAATCGGCTCACTGTATATTTGATGAAAAGTTACCTACCCTTCATAGGTCAGGTCCCATCTGTGACCCCGGAATGAGCAGTTGTTGCTGATCAACGACTCCGTGAAGAGAAGATAAGCCCGCCCGTGACTGCAAATAGCTTCCTGTAATCCTAAAACAAGATGCCTTCCTTATTGTACCGTTCCTCAATAAGCATTGTAAAGTGTCATGTAACTTACTTGACGGTGAAATAGGCAAAAGTTTCGACCACAGGGAATTGCTCTCGTTATAACAGCCTGGTTGCCTCATACCGCCGTTAGGGTAGAAGTCGGCATGACCTGTAAAATGTTTGACTTATTGAGAAAAGATACCTCCCCAGCCATCTAACTTCGGACCTAACCAAATAATTATAAAAATTTATAAGATAATTTATTTCAAACGAAGCTGTATCCAACGTGGGCTCTTTCCTTTTCGGCAAATCTAGATCCTGTTCGGCCCATTTGCTGCCAATGCAGCTATCCTTATTAAGCATTATTGCAGCTTCTTTAATAAGCAACTTCGTGACCCGATAATACGTTTGATTGATGGCAAGCTACATTTTTGTCAATGGACATCTGCACAACAGTTTCGCAAGACAATTAGTCTGGTAGTTTCACCAGCTACAGCGCCCTTCAAGCCAAAACACAACAATATTTATAAACAGCAGCATCGCGGCAGAATATCTAACACTACAGTGGTACCGTTTGTTTTATTTGTACTGGACAAAAGACTGTATACAACCAAATATATCATCTGGTGCGATTAAACTAAAGTTTATAAAATCGTAATGTAGTGGCTGAAACAAATCCGCAGTGGTTTTATTCGCGCATTTACGTTTCGCAGACAAAAGATCTAGTAAATAAACCACAAAACATTAATTACCTGTTGGATCGGGGAATCCAAAGCCTATTTTGGTCAGGAGACGCCCGTTAGTGTGGATTATATCGACATAATCCGCGTCCGTTGAGTCCAATCGCTCCGTGGAGTCTGTCGTCCTGAAGCAAGGTTGCGCAGGATCAAGGCCTGTGTTAAAGAAAACAAATTAGCTGAGTACATAATTCCATACAGTCGTCTGACAAAGCCGTCATCCTCTTGACATTTCATTTTAATATCAAAGGCGTTGAACCACTATATATGTTTTATTTCTACTTTCCAGTGCATTAGCAATATAAGGATGGCATACTTTTGACCGCAAAATAAACTGATTTCAGTGGAAATACAAGTAAAATGAAAAAGATTTTTTGTAATTTTTGAAGTCACATAGTGACAAAACATGCAGGTAGTTTTCCTAACGGTGAGCGATGCGCATACGCAAGCCCATCGACAGCTGCTATGCACTGCACTTGTCACCGGAAATATCAAGTCTCTTGAGCTTGGTTCTCTTGAATTTGACGAATTATACGAGTCACGAATTATACGAGTCTCGAATTATACGAGTCACGAATTATACGAGTCACGAATTATACGAGTCACGAATTATACGAGTCACACACAGTGCCCTGAGCTAGCACCCGAGCACAGAAATTTTAATTCACTGTTGCTAGCAGCAGATTATGATTGATAATGAAATACCTATACAATCTACCTATCTGGACAGTCTTTGCACAAAGGTACTGTTGCACTTACCACTAAAAAAAGGAAGAGCGAAATGTTCAAGTAAATTATAGTTTTACTTGAACATTTCTCTTTTAGCTTTAGTCTCACCTGTTATTCGCGCAACTTTGTCTAAATGAAACGACACGTATGAGGAGATGTGAGCACCCAAACTATGCCCGACTAAATGTATGTCCTTGGTCCTGACGCCGGTTTCTTTTATCAGTTGTTTCATGAAACTGCAAAGAAGGTACAAATATATAATTTAAATACCTCTGCCTAACTGAACCTGATTCATCAAATACAGCGAAGAACCAAGCTTGAAAGCAGCTTTCTTGTTCTTAAAAATCTGGTACTTACTTAGTAATATCAGATCCTACTCGTCTTGTATTAGCCACCGCTCGCCAGTACTTCCAAGTATTCCCTCCTCCACTCCAGTCCACAGCTATCACGTTGACGTCTCCCTAGGTAAATAAACATTCATCTAGCATCACGCCAGGCATTGGCAGAGGTCTACTCTTTGAATATTCTATGGGTCTTCTACTCCTAAGTGTTGGAAGCAAGCTTTTGGTTGGAAGCTATGTTAATTAGGTCCTGTTATAAGATAGAGATGGACAGACACGGTTCTAAATTCTATAAAATTACTTTAGAAACCATTATAAATAATCCATTTCAATTTTATCTTCCACCTATTGAGTAGCGCTACCCCGTCCTCGTCGAGCAGAACTCGCCGTAGTACATTGATTTCCAGAGTAACTTTACTGGTCAGCTAATAACACTCACTGAACAACGCGACTAAGTATTGAACCTGGTACGTTACGGTCTACAGCTACACTTGCAACCCTACGCGCCGCTGGGGCACGGCCATATTCAAAAACTATTAAATTTATATGTACAACTAAAGTTTAGGCGTCAAAGTCGTTGTGACCGATCTCTCCCCACTTGTGTTTGTCTTCCACTACCACATTCCATTCAATCTTAAGAATAAGGAAAGCAAGTGCACCTGTGTGGCTGTCAATGCAAGCACTTGTGCTTCATAAAAATTATGTCCTAATCCTAACATGGCTATCTTGCTAAAGATTGGCCACTATGGTGTTTAGTTAAAAACTGTTTAACTTTGTTGAATTGCACCCGGTTGTATGTACTAACACGTCCTGCGCGCGCTGCACTAAACTTAAGCCATAACTGCCGCACTCACAGACATCAATTAACTTTAATCGCGATTAAGTATATTTTTGTAATCTATTTATTTCTACTCTCCGTGTCGCTTATGATTATCTTTAAGTATTAATTACGAGATTATTGATATATCTACTCGCTATCCGCGTATTAAGTATTAATTGGCTTCGAAAGTCGAAATAATCCATTTACAAAATATGACTTAATCACAATTAGCTATAATTGACGTTTGTAGGTGCGGCAGTAAGTCCACTACCGGTATGACTAATTCATAATAAAAACCTCACTGCGTCATGTCTTTGTGATTTTTTCTTGATTTATATAACTGTAATTAAACAATAAAACAACCCCAACACCAAAAATTAGCGCCCGTTAGTAATATATATTGCCCTTTCCTTGTACTAAAGGTTGCCCTCGAAATCTAGCTAGAATCTATACATATACATATTCAAATACTACGGAAATCCGATTTGTGGTATCAATTGGAAATAAGTCATTAAAATGAAACTAATTTTACGGATTATATCGCGGTTTATTCAAGACACTGTAAGCTCTTTCTGCGTAGATCGGACTAACAATAATAATTAGAAGACCTTAGGGTACCCTAAGACAACTATGACATTTGGACAGCTACCACCTCAGTCCGCCCGTGACCCTGAATGCTGTAAAGTATTCGAAACGTCGGGTAATTAAAATCAAGAATAAACCGCGATATAATCCGTAAAATTAGTTTCATTTCAATGTGTAGTATTCGCGTAAATCATTAATACGTCATTAGATGAACACATTCTAAATTATCCCAAATGGTATTTTTGTCTGTCAGTAACTACTTGCTACTTTGGTATTTTTACCATCACGAAGCTGTACTTAGTAAGGTAAGAGATTCTTACCCATTCCAAAAACGCCCGAGTCATGTCGTTCACCCAAGACGCGTTACTGTGGCTCATGAAACCGTGCACAATCATGACAGTCTTCCTCTTTGGATCAAAGTCCGCCCATTCAAGTCCAAATTGTTCACCGGAGAAAATCTATAAACAACCAATAAATTACTAGAAGATGGGCATGAATTATTGCATTAACGGTTACAAAGTGTCTTTCGAATTTGCTTCCCACTCTACCATACAAAGTTTCCTCCCAAAACGACAAATTCGGTTGCACCCATTGGAAGTGACGCCGACGTGATCGTCAGCCAAAACAAAAAACAATAGTAGCGAAAACCGATATAGGAACAGTCTTCTACGAAGTCGTGTATGTTTGATAGTAGCCCCCTTTTTAAGTTGTTGGTAATTAACTGAAGATGTTCATAGTGTTCTACAGCGCGTTAGTCAGCAGACCAGGTGTACCTAACACAAAAGGCGATGCTCAAACGCCACTGACGTTACCGTTACAGTACGGAGCAATCTGGAGCAATATACAGCACACAATGATATTTTACGCACACATTTATTTCTAAATGACATACAACAGCGTAAGAGAAATTCAGGCCTATGGAATGCTTATCTACCATGCAATGGACTGGCGATCATATCATAATCCTTGGAGAAATTAATCAGTACAAAACAGGTAAGGAAGTATTAGGTTCATCAACAGCCATGCTGCCACTCTTCAAATGTTTGCGCTGCTAGGACATGTATTGTATTTCTCGGTATTGCTATTAACTACCAGCGTTTTCTATTAAAAATATTTTCCATTTCCATTTTTGAAGTCTTACCTGTACCCTGGAAGGCATCTTCCTTGAGGAGAAGAAGAATTGCGTGTTGACGGCATCTGACGTGTCAGGTTTCATGTTGAATAAGCTCATAATCTGTTGCGATATGGAACCTAGGCCGAAACAGTCCACTTCTTCCGGCACGGGTAGGCCCGTCCTGGTGTCCTGCATTTACGAGGTTGGAACACAATGTAAGCAGGTATAAGTAAAGCCCACAGAGAAATCGGATTCGCGATTTTGAATATTCCTAGAGATTTCAAGACACTCCGTTAATAAAAGCAATATGCCGATTAATTCTGTTTATTTTAAATAACTTTTAGATTAAATAAGATATTTTTAAAGTGGTATAATGGTCATGCGGTTAGTGTGATTGTCAGACCCTCCCTAGGTATGAGCTGTGCAGGCGGCTGAGGTGCTGTATCGCTGACCGTGGCCCTAATGCTGCCAAGTAAGTACCTACTGGCAACGCAGCGAGGCGGGCTTATACTTATTTGTCATTATATAGAAGTGCTATAGAAAAACTCTATAATGATCGCGATGATACAATTGGCTATACAATAAAGTAAAGGACTACACTGGCGGCTAAAGGACCGGAGGACCTTTTGATGCCAGTAGAGCAACCCCTATGTTGTTAATAAAGCTTGAGTGCTTCTATCCCCTTACCATCAGGTGGAATTGTGGTAAGCAATAGCTATAGAGTGTAAGAAAAAATACGTAAGCACGAGCCAAAAATTACTTAAAGTAAATCTAGTCACCAATGCTTTACTAAAACTATTACGTAGGTACTCATAAGCCCGCGCTGCTACCACAATAGTTACTAATAATACATAGTGTTGACTACTTTGGTAACGAACAGGTGAAATGTTAAAAAAATAACACAATAAGTATACTAAATTAGAATAAACGACAGCGCTGCTTTTTAGGCTCTGTTGTTACAGAGCCTAAAAAGCAGCGCTGTCGTTTATTTGTGAAGGTTGTTACCTTCAATCTATTCATACAGAATATTTACTTTGAACCAATTCACACAGACAGAATTTATTTTAAAGCCTTTCTAGGCAGTTTAGAAAAAGATTTTAGAATGCTCAAGTATCACAGGTACAGGTACAGTAGTACAGGTTTCGACCAATACTTTTAACCCTTTTCCATTATCGGACGACCAAACAAACGAAGGGTAGAGTATAAACATTCCTTTAGTCCGGTCGCTGCGTTTTGCTTTGTAGTTTTTAACCCTTAAAGCGAAAGACTTGACCCGTGGGGTGTCCGGGTAAGAATAGCACCCTCCCATCTCCTCCCTTTGGGTGTCCGTAAGAGGCGGCTAAGGGAAAACAAAAAGACTGGCAGCAGCGTGTTATTGGATTACCTACCATACTGCGATCCCCAGACGATGGGGATTGTATGGCAATCCCTCTCTTTTAAGGGAAAGACCTTTGTTCAGTTGTGGACGAGTTTCGGCTGCTGCTGATGATGCCAGCGAGACTGAAATAACTTTCTTGAGGAAGTGTAGTCAGACTCTAGCATAATGTTAAACTAATAATTAATTAATGTTTACGTAGGTATCTCTTAACTTACGATAGGAGGAGCATAAGGGACATTGTCGGCCGTTTTAGTGACATTGTTGTGATTGGTTCGATTATCTACATGCATCTTCAGGAATTCTCGCAAATCCTCTGGGTTTATGTGATTCTCCACTGCAAGAACAAATACAAAAACATTTTATCATACAAACTAGATACCGTCCCTATTGTTACTAGAAGATATGTCAAATGTCAACAAGGCAACAACCTTTCATGTATTAGAATTGTGAATCATGATATTGTGGAAATAACGCAAACTACATACGCAGATAACAAAACCATGTCCTGAGACGACTATCATTTTCCTCACATTTCAAGGTAAAGCGAGTCCTAAGCTTTGGATAATTCCATACGTCATCATATCATACGTCATACGGAAGTTAAATGATATGGAATTAATTTTCTTGTTCTGTGAATAATTAGAACACACTCTGAAGTTGCTACAACTTATTTATTGGACATCACAAAGTAAATGGTTTAATGACTTCTTTTTCTTTTCGTGTCGCCATAACTATTCATTTAATAGTGGAAATATTAGTCAATCGGCAAAATCTTCTAAGACTGATTGTTCAATGGATACTTAATTATGGGTTATGTAACGCAAGACGTCTATAAACTTATACAGAACACAACCACGTGTAAGCTTTGAAAATTTGATAAAGCGTGGCTCATGACCGCCGGCATATTGAGAGCATTATCCTTACTCCTGCTACTTGATCTTATTTTTGGTTTTTCTGCGTCATCACTTTTTGCCCCAGTTCATGTACGTATGTGTAACACCCTAAACACCTTGATCGATTTTGACTTATAAAATACCTATCCTTAGTTACTTCTTTGTTATGGGTATCGTATGAAACGTCTTTACGAGAGTTAAGGTAAGTAAGTAGGTATATTAATTTTTGTGCATCTTAAGTCCATTTTATTGTTCCGCTATTTTTTGTGCTTTTATGATGTATTTAAAATGCTTTTTAGAGTTTTTTTTTGCTCCAGATGAGGCTCGCGTTTATTCTTTAGAAGTAACAGTACTTATCAACGCGAGCTATAGTGGTGATAACTCCTTCATATCTATCTTCCGTCCTTGAATTTTAATTCCAGCTGAGTTTCCACGGTGACGACTCAACAATGTCCTAACCTTGACATGCCTGAACTAAGTCGTGTATATCGGATTAGAGAAGTACATTGTATTCAATACAGTTATTCGCGATGCGCGACCTAGCACGACAGAGTTTGCACGCAATGCGCTCTTTCAAGTTTAAAAAGACAAAACAATGTTTTCATTATACAAAGTAGTATCTAGTTGACCTAAATGTTTTAATAGACTAGAAGATTTTAAGAGTGAGTATTTAGTTCTTGATAGGTTTTTCTGACTAAATAATTGACGCGCGATGTTGTTAAACGTCTCACAATTCTGGGTTTTGAACTTTTTTTTTGTTACCTATTATAAGCCAGTAGATACTTGACCACAATGCCATCATTTGGAACCGAAATGTACTGACGGTAAGCGACAAGTCTGCCTATAAGTCATTGCATTTTGTTGCCGCTCGTCACCTCATAAAAAATTGTAATAAGCCTAATAAGCCCATTGCACTTCCTCGTAAAATAGTGCCCTAAAAAGGCATGTTTTTTTTACACACTGATGCTTAGCGGTATAATATCAGATTCATCCAATTGTAACTACTTAATGTAAATAAATAAAATATCATAATGAAAAGCCAAATTCATTAAAATAAATAAATAACTAACACATTACATTTTAATTACAAATTATCTACTTAAATTGATTATCATTTGTTAATTCTATTTAAATCTTCTGCATTTCTCAGTACACATAGTGGCGTGACTAATTATCTATTATTAATCTATGTTAACTAGGTAAGTAGTTAAAATGTCAGTAAATTAATGATAAAAATTGACTTCTAAATAATAAATAGGCAAATGGAGCAATGTCAAATTGCATACGTTTTGTTTTAATTGTTAATCTATACATATTATAAAACAAAGTCGCTCCCGCTGTCTGTCTGTCCCTATGTATGCTTAGATCTTTAAAACTACGCAACGGATTTTGATGCGGTTTTTCTTAATAGATAGAGTGTTTCTTAAGGAAGGTTTATATGTATAATACATTCATAATATAGTAGAGAAACACTGATAATTTTTGAGGTTTCTAATGTGATGTCGTAAATAAGCTCATTTTTTTGCGCTTACATTGCAAACGCTGGCTGAACCCTACGAGATAGATCAAAATAATGTACTACAGTATTGTACATATTAACAAGGTCTACAAAAATGTTCGGGATGGTATATGTTTATCTCTTAGAGATAACCCACAACAACCATTTTTTATCCTTTACTTTTTATGACAAATAATTAATAAACTATTAATAAACTGTTGTTAGCATGAATTTGGCCCTTCTTCAATATAACATAAATTTAACTAATATATACACCAATGACAAAAAAGCTGTGAATGTTGTTCATACCGCTAGGTTAAGGTTAAGCAACATAAGGCTAGGTCATTAAATAGATAGGTGAATCGATTTGTATGAAATTTTGTGTACATATCGGGTAGGTCTGAGAATAAAATCGTAAAGTATATTTCATGCCGCTAGGTTTAGCAACGTTAGACAAAGTCATTACATAGTTAGGTGACGGGTGGCGGCGACTCCGAGGAGGACGGTGACGGGGTTGCAAGCCCCGTCCCCGTGATCATGGTGCCAGGTTCCCGGGGGCTATAATGTGCACTGAGGGGTATTTGGTGCAGATCCCACTGGAAGGCCCAGGTCCCCCCTCTTATATGGCGATGCGATAGCCGCAGGGGTTTAAGTGGGTAAGAATCCCAGATACCAGATGCCATGATTAACGAGGATATTTAGAACGTGAGGAGGGTGCAAGAGAGGAGAGAGAGGGAGAGGGGATTCGAGGAGAGGGTGATGGGGTGAGGGATAGGGGGATTAAGGTAGAACAAGGGGAGAGTGAGGGGGAGCAAGGTGGGAGAAGAGAGAGGGGGCGGGGTTTAGAGAGGGGACAACGGGGAGAGGAAGAGGGGGACTGTGACGGGGACCGAAGCGGGAAAGAGAAAGGAGAGAATTAGAATTAGATTTTTCTGTAAGTGAGAGAGAGATGGAGAGAGAAATAAATCAAGGGAGGGGGGAGAAAAGGGGAGCAAAATGTAATAAAAGCGCGGGCGGAGCTGCGCGGGTCAGCTAGTATAATATATAATTCGATGGCTCCTACGTTAAATATCGTATGTGTAAAACCCGCACTTTACAGGAGAGCAAATTAATAGTAGTTTATGCACCAAGGGGATAAAGTAGTGTCTTATGTCGCGGGCGTTTAATTGAATCGCGAGCATAACGAAGTATTCTAGCAACTCCCGAGCGCAGCGAGGGAGTACAGAGTTAACTCCCGAGCGTAGCGAGGCAGTTAATACTAGAATCCTGAGTACAGCGAGGGATTTAAGCTCTCCCAAGACAAAGGCACCTTTATCCCCGAGGTGAATACACTACTTTTCACACCTACTGCGAGGTAATAAAATACAAATATTGCTAGAATTAAAATAATAATAATATTTTGGGACAATCCACACATGGTAATCTGATCCCAAAGTAGGCAGAGCCTGTACTATGGAAACCAGATAACTAATATTAATTAATAGTGAAATAACACCAAGACACTTGGTGGGAATCGAACCCACGACCTGTTGGCTAGCGGCCAGGGTGTCTAACCACTAGACCAACGAGACCGTCGATAATATCAACATAGTGATTTGCCGCGTTATCATCTAAATATTTTATTTTCTTTTCTAGAACACTGGGTTGTGCTCGTCGCGCTCGGTTCGATTTTCAAATGTTTTGTTTTTCGTGCAGTTCTCTGCTTAGAGTAGTAATATAAATCTGTGGTAAAAGTGTTGAGGAATTTTCGTTTGACGTTCGAAATTCAAACACATTATTACCCAAGGGAGTTTAGTACAACATTATTACCCGGCTAGACTATAGGGATATAATGAGGCACTTTATGTCATCTTTATATGACATATAATACTAAATAATGCAGCGTAATAAAAAGATTAGACCTAATTATATGTAAGTATATTGATATGTTAATCAAAATCCATAAAAATATCTTACTTAATCAAAAATGCTGTGTTTTTGATTGACTTGAAGATACTAAGGTGAATATTTTTTTTATTCTTTCTTGTGTCCGTATCTATTTAGATGCGTGGGTAGATCAACATAATAATCATAAGCACAAGTAAGACTACGCTACCACCCATGTGCACATTTACTCGTTTGAATAAATAAAACACAGTCGTACAAGTCACAAATATGTTTTATAATGTCAAGGGCACTGATAAGCTAGGCTCTTCTAACACAAGGACCGAGGGAATTTAGGGCAATAACCCACGAACCGCACTGCAAAAGGATTGGGGAATCTGGGGCCCTTTTTTTTGACACGGGTGAAATCTTCAGAAGATCCCCGGGAGCTGTGGGGCTCGACCGGGGTATGTGGGGCAAGCCTCCAGCGTGTGTTGGGCGGAGTCAGACTGGTCGCAGTGGAAGCATCTCGTCGTCGCTTCGCGTCCGATCTTATGCAGATAATCACCGAAACAACCGTGTCCGGTGATTATCTGCGTAAGCCTATAGGTGAGTCGTCCGCTCCGTCGCTGTATCCAGGCTTCGAGATGCGGCAGGAATGCCTCAACGACGCGTTTGCGCGCTATGTGCTCCGGCTGGAGCCGCTCGCGCCACGTCGTGAGAGCGATGTGTCGTTCCTGCCGCTTGATGGATTCGAGCGCCACCTGCTCGCCTCCGCCACTCTGGCGGGCGATGCGGATCCGGCCATAGACCCTCGCATACATGCCCGCCAGGATGTCTAAGGGCGGAAAGCGTGACTCGTCGAGACCTTTTCTTTTTTTTTTTTTTTTTTGACGCGGGGGAAATCTTCGAAAGATCCCCGGGAGCTGTGGGGCTCGACCGGGGTATGTGGGATTCTTACCCACTAAAACCCCCGCGGCTGTCGCATCGGCACATGAGAGGGGAGACCCCAGGGCTCTCCGGTGGGATCTGCACCAGGGGCCCCTCAGTGCCTTGCCTTTGAGCCCGCCGCCGGGGGGCGCATTGTAGCCCCCCGGGAACCTGTCACGGTGCTCACGGGGACAGGGGTCGCAACCCCGCCGCCGTCCTCCTCGGAGTCGCCGCCGTACTCAATGGACGCTCAAGGGGCCCATACCCCGAGCGTCCAGCGACTCCGAAGGGTCGTCTGTCCACCTAGTGGGAGGCCTGCCAACGCTGCGTCTTCCGGTTCGTGGTCGCCACTCGAGAACCTTTCTTCCCCAGCGGTTATCGGTTCTTCGAGCGATGTGGCCTGCCCATTGCCACTTCAACTTGCAGATTCTGAGAGCTATGTCGGTGACCTTAGTTCTTCGGCGGATCTCCACATTTTGGATTCTGTCGCGCAAAGAAACTCCGAGCATAGCTCTCTCCATGGCTCGTTGTGTGACTCTGAACTTTTCTAAAAGGCCAGCCGTTAGAGACCACTTCTCAGTACCATATGTCATCACTGGCAACACACACTGGTTAAAAACCTTCGTCTTCAGGCACTGCGGTATTTTGGACGAGAAGATATCGCGTAGTTTCCCGAACGCTGCCCATTCGAGTTGGATTCTACGGGCGACCTCTTTGTCGAAGTTGGACCGACCTACCTGGATAGTTTGTCCTAGGTATACGTAGCAGTCAACATGTCATGTTTAAGAAATGATAATATGCTTATATGTAGATATAATTAATTCATCATAATTTTTTATAATTTTACCATACCGGTTCTCTACTTCATATGGAACTATGAAGTAGAGAACCGGATACTAGCGAGCAAAGGATAACTACAAGCCACTAGACCAGTGATTCCAAAACTTGACCCACCTCTTTGCCATCTTAAAAAGGGGGACAAAATATTGGCAGGTGCACTAGACCATTAATATGTCAAGCAAAGGAGTGATACCGGTTGCCGAGGGAGTGTGCATTTCTTCTCCCCCATGGGACGTGCTGGAGAGACTCTGGCGGGGTCCGAACGGAGTGGCCAAAGTCTCTCTGCGTTGATGAACCCACCGGGAAAGTTTTAATGGCTAAAAATCCCACATAACCAGGCCTTCGCCGCTACGGAGACCTACCTTTTGAAGGCTTCTTCTCCGACAGCAAAAAAAAGGTGTGATACCGATAAATATCTTATAGCTATCTTATACAATGGCGAAAATACCCATGTTTCCAGTACGCACCCTAGACAGTCCTAAGATCTTGCTGACTGCCCAATATTTCTATCATGACATGAATCATCCCGTAGTGTCGACACAAAAGAAAGAAAAAATGGGTGTCCAAGTGCTACTTCAAAGCAGCTGAATCGAAGCCTAAATTAGCTTATTATTTTTGTCAGGAATTTATTTCTTGTAATATACATTTTCGGTAAGTATAAACATTTACGACCATTGCGGTATTATGTAAGTGCATAATACCTCATTTTTTTCGTGTGGTTAGTGGCAAACGGTTTGACTTGTTTAACGATGTGTTATGACTGCTGTCTAGCTAGCTAACAACAACTGAGACGAGACTGGTATGGTTTTTATTTTTACGGTCTTTCTGAAGCAAAATCTCAATGCTCACAATCCAAGAACGTTCGTAGCTCCCAACGTGTCGACTGATTTACTTAAATAACAGTGAGAAGTGTACGAGAAACGAACACACTCCATAAATAGGTTCGAATAGATAGACTCCCGACATATTAAACAGATGCACTATTAATAGTATTTTTAAAAAAATGGAAAAATAAAAAAAACTACGGCTTTTTTTACTTACATTCATCGGTGGTCATCCATGGATGTTGTTCACACTCTTTGCAATTCAGTAACAATAAAAAAGTAAAAAAAATAAGATTAAATAATACATTATTACACTCGCGGAAACGTTGCATTTTTATTTTTTTTCTCTAGAATAACGTTAATACAGCCAGCCCTTCTAAATTAAATTTACAAATATAGAGAATATATTTTATATATTTCAGTGCAACAGTTAATTATAATTATTTTATGGTATCATTAACGCACACGATACGGTCGTGTACTACAAGTGCTTTTGACATTGACTACGGTGGACAAAGGCTTATATATCCTACGATCCGCATGAGACATCGGTTTTCAACAATTTAAAATATGTATATCAGGTTTACTCGATAGTACACAATTACACACGTCAGCAAAAATATCAGGAAATCCCCGAATTTTGTAATATCAAATTTAAATAATTTCTTATACTTAATAATATCCTGGAAAATCCACACACAGTCGCCTGTTACCAAACTAGGCAGAGCCTGTACTATGGTAACCAGTCAACTGATGTAAAGTAGGTAGACTTACCTTTTTATGAAAATACATAGGTAGGTGGATACAATTGTTTTACCTATGTGTAAGGAGGTAAGTACCTACTGTGATGATAATCTCTGTTAGATCATAATGATCAAGCTACATCATGTTCCACAGCTTTGTTGGCAATAGCAAATGATAGATAAAAAAGGATTTTGTGTTAAGATTTTTTTTATTGTATCTTGGTGACAGGAAGTAGTATGTAGTCATACATGGCGGATCTGACGAGATAAATTCTTATCGCTCCATAATGGCACGCATATTACAGTAAACAATATGTTAATGATGTAGATTAATTTATTATTTAAGCTAAATATAAATGAAACAATAAAGTTCACGACCTATGTGTTTTATCGCAAAAGGCTGTATTTAAAAAAATGTGCGTGCGTGGAGTCCCTCCGCGCGGAAGAAGTGAAACTTCATTCTAGCTCTGTCTTTTCTCTCTTGCATTCTATCCCGCTCAGTCCCAGTCAGTCCCGCTCAGTCCCGGTCAGTCCCGGTCAGTCCCGCTCAGTCCCGCTCAGTCCCGCTAAGTCCCGCTCACTCCCGGTCAGTTCCGGTATGTCCCGCTCAGTCCCGGTCAGTCCCGGTCAGTCCCGCTCAGTCCCGGTCAGTCGCGCTCAGTCCCGGTCAGTCCTGCTCAGTCCCGGTCAGTCCCGCTCAGTCTCGCTCAGTCCCGGTCAGTCCTGCTCAGTCCCGCTCAGTCCCGCTCAGTCCCGGTCAGTCCCGGTCAGTCCCGCTCAGTCCGAGTACCACACCGTACCACACTGTACCACACCGTACCACACCGTACCACACCGTACCACACCGTACCACACCGTACCACACCGTACCACACCGTACCACACCGTACCACACCGTACCACACCGTACCACACCGTACCACACCGTACCACACCGTACCACACCGTACCACACCGAACCACTCACACACACTTACACACATCACACACAATCACACACACTCACACACTCCCTCACTCACTTACCCATTCACCCACTCACCCACTCACCCACTAACCCACTCACCCACTCACCCACTCACCCACCCACTCACCCACTCGCCCACTCGCCCACTCACCCACTCGCCCACTCGCCCACTCGCCCACTCACCCACTCACTCACTCACTGACGGCGTCACATCAGCGCTTTCATAACCTTAACAAATTTAACGCTTAACGTTTTTACACTTATAACGTTTAACACCTATCACTCAACGCCTAACGCGTAACGTCTAACGCGTTAAATGATAACATTTTTGGAAGTCGCATAAGAAGTTTCACTTCAAAAACATTGCTATAATAAAACCAATGTGGAATCTCGCCTATACCCCATGTATATGGGGATCCGTATAGTATGGGTCAGCAGAAGTCTATCACAAGATTTACGGGTATGATAGTAAATTTAGCGGGACCATTTTCCGCAACTCCGGCCAAAAAACCCAATCATAAATGTGTTAAGTATTACTATTGGGTTTTTAGGTGCTTTAATAAGTAATATTTTTAGGGCTTCCTCAGGGAATTCCTTATACTTACGGTAATCGAAACTAGAGCCTCGCAATCAGCAACTGTAAATACTGTAATTTGCAACCGCCAGACCACTACGCGGTATTCGAGTAGTTAAATAAAAAATCCTAAGAGGACCTAATCTAATTACGATATAAGTACTTACTAATTAGATTAGACCTACTTATATGCATGGACTAAATCAAACAAAATATCTCTTACGCTCGTAAAACTATAATCGATTTTTTTTACACATCCATGGTGCCAAACAAGCATGTGGCATATCCAGTGGCGTAGCTTGCCTTAGATGGGCCCCGTATCAAAATTTGTTGGGGTGCCCAAATTATGGTACGGCCTAAGAGATTATGTGAGAACATGGATTTTAGGAATTGTTGCTTACACGTGTTCGGGGCCCCTGTAGCCCGGAGGCCCCGTATCATTGATACGGCTGATACAGCGGTAGCTACGCTCCTGAGCCCATTTGATGTTAGATCATGCTGCCAGCGTACATAGGCTGCGGTCATCGGTATAATATTTATCTTACTTAAATATTATATCGATGGCTGTGGTGACCACGACAGCCCATAGACGGCGGGCCTAGAGGGGGGGGGGGGGTCGTAGGGGTCATGACCCCCCCTTCCAAATCTCAAACTTATTCACGTCCAATTGACAAACTTAACTTCTTGCTTTAAATTTTATCCAAAATAGGTTGCCCACTTGAAACACTCAGACGCAAGGTGGGAATCGAACCCACGACCTATTGGCTAGCGGCCAGGGCACTACACCAACGGGCCCATCAACTATGACCACACCCCCCACCCCCCAATCGTTGGCTGTGACCGCGCCTGCAACAAGCCAGCACAGTTCACCAGCTACAGTGCCCTTCATACCGGAACACAGCAATGTTTAGACAGTTC
Source organism: Furcula furcula (assembly GCA_911728495.1). NCBI lineage: Eukaryota > Metazoa > Arthropoda > Insecta > Lepidoptera > Notodontidae > Furcula > Furcula furcula. The sequence goes on from OU452243.1 coordinate 23,133,856, forward strand.
CTTGCACAAGGAACCTAACACGTAGAAATGCTTAATGCTTATAGTCCATTATTAAGTACCTACTTACTTACGAGGTAATCGATATACCTATACTTAATAACACTTAACAGCATAAGTATAAAGTATTATTTGGCTTCGAGTGTCGAAATAATTCGATTTCAAGAACTAAAGTAATGATAATTAACACTAATTGTGTTTGTGAGTGCGGCAGTAAGTAAATAATGTATCGTAGTACCTACCATAGTAATGTCCTACCTTTCTATGAATGGTAGGGACCAAAAATCAAAAACCAAATTCTCCAATAATTATTACAACAAACTTTTATCCTTACCCAAAGATATTTAACTACATACCTACTTACTAGAAAATATCTAATTAATCTCTTTGTATACCAGAGTAGCAGGAATTAGCGGTTATCAGCCGCTCGTTATGTAAAATATTCTAGCGCCTGTATTTAATTAATAGCACACTTTAATGTAAGTACAAAAAAAAATCTATATAAAAAATCATTTGCCAACGAAAATAGTGCATCGGGTTCTTGGCTTTTAAATACATAGGTAAGTATCTGCATTATAAAAAAACCTTTCCATCAAGTACAAGTCAGACTCACGCATCGAGGGTTCCATACATTCTTCGAACGTATTAAAGTTAGTTTGCTCTTCGCAAAAAGACTAAACCGCAAAACTAAGTTTGTTTATCGAAGTTTATTGATGATTTATAAAAAACTTTATACTTACTACTTATAAAATAAGTAACTAAGTACTTACCTATATTTTTCCTCTTTTGCTTAAATATTTCTAGCTGATTTTTAACAATAGAATCAACAGCACGTTGTGTTATTTTAAAATGTACCTATATGCGATGCGTAGCATCCCTAATACGTCTGTGATGGTTGTATATCTTATTGACAGTAGTGTGTGAGTGTGAGTGATCCCACACATAACTGCGAATTCGCATCGCATCGCAAATATCTGCGAGAAACAAATGAATTTTTCGATACAAATTCCTGCGATGCGGCGCCGCATCGCATCGCATCGCAGTTATGTGTGGGAGCCCTTAACCATGGATGAATTCATCCATGCCCATGCCCAGTCCATGCCAGTAACGGATTCTTGCTATATAATATACAATTTAGTAAAATAAACTATTTCAGATTTTCCCTTCACTCCCCATTTCAGTAGGTACTATCGCGGACACGAACGGTGTGCCAGTTTTCAATCAAAATCGTTTGAACGACGTTACGTGCGCTTACCAAGTCCGCAGGTATTTTGGGCCGGCTCGTGCAAGCAATTATCGTCCTAAAGGTGATAGACCGCTTTTGACCGCGAGAGTACCTATATAAAGAAAGTAAAAGAAAAAGGTTATTTATTTAGTAATATTCTATTCCAAATTTTGAATCGATAGCATTAGTGGTTTCCAAGTTGTTGCTGAAATATACGGATTTACGGGGTAAGGTGTGGTGTGACCAGTATATAGTGTATTATCTAGGGTGTGACCAAGGGTGTGATCTGTGGGTGTGATGTGGGTGTGACCACAGACTACTCAGTAAGAACTACGTTGTATTGTTACCTTGTTGTGACTGACAGACAGACAGAAAAACACCATAGAATCGTGACAAGATCGTGACCGAAAAAACTTCAAAACTGACCCGCACCACTGGTGCTGTTCCTGAAGTCTGTGACAGATGCTGGAGGACAAATGATCATATTATGCTCTGTTTCTTTCTATCACATGTAACCTGTATAAATGCATTCCTTTTATCTGCGAACGAGACAGAAACTGTCTTCTCTATAATGTCTGGTTCTGTCAAGGTTCTGTGCTCAGGTTCTGGGGGTTTTGTCATGGAGTCTATCTTGGGTTCTAGAATAGAAGAGTTCTATGGTTCCATCCCTTTTCTGTCCTAAATTCATGGAAGTAATATGTACTATTTACGTAGTACTTATTACTTCCATGCCTAAATTAAAATGTCGTTTTGATTTTATCTTAAATTCCTGTCCCTCCACATTTGCTTGTGAAACCGCGCAATAAGATTAAGGAGCTTAGAAATATAATAATAGATACTCTAAGTTGTGGAGAAAGTGTTTTGCAGGTTTGTGCCTCATTCCTCATTCTATGTCGGATCCATAGATTTAAGATTTTTTTCACTACGTTCAAAAAGATGAACATAGCGTGGGAAGGAGAAGTTCTAATCAAATACCTTAGAGGAAGAAAACAATAGAGGGCTGGACACTTTCTTTCTCATTCACGCAAGAAAAGAATGCGTTTATGTAGGTTACGTGTGATAGAAAGAAACAGTGTATATGATTTTTTGTCCCTCAGCATGTGTTCAATTTTTCCGCGCCGTGGGTGCGAAACAAATTTGACGTTTGCTCCCACTTTGCTCCGTGACAATTTTATCGTGGTTTTAGTATTAAATAAATAACTTAAAATTCAATAAAAAACTAACTGTGACATTACTGTGTGTTGTGGAAATCCTATAAGAATCGTGCAGTGCAGTATTATAGGCTGTAAAAGCGACAGTGAACGTAAAATTAGTGGAGTATCGTTTCACAGGTAAACGTGAATTATTATGGCCAATTTAGAGATTACATTTAGAAACTAATACATGTAAACGACTTATTTAGATCTTATTGCTCTAAATTAGTTACTATTTTACTTGAAAGTTACGTGTATGATCGATAAATTCTTGTTTTTCATCCATAACCTAAAATTTTCAGTTTATTTATCGCCATTATCAGTGTTGCCAGTGTATAAAAGAGAGACTACCATAAATAAGTGGTAAATTATTATTAAGTGCATCATACACGATCCCACATGCTGGGTGCTTAGAAGAATTTCTCAGATTTCCGAATTGATTTTTATGATTTCCTGAAAATATGGATATTTGTATACTGTGGATAGCAGCAACAAAAATAATTAATTAGGTTGCTAAAAGTTATTCCCGAATGCTTAAATATTCAGAAATAATGTAAGCGCTCAAGTAATTCGTCCAAGGCTGCGCAGGACGTATTCATTAGTCATTTAATCGTGCTTTTACTATATGCATGTTGTTTAAATATATGTATGTATGTTGTTGGTTACATGTTATTGGTAAATTTGTCTGAATTATAAATAAATAGTACCGACGTTGAATAGTTTGTTTCATTTGCCCCCCCCCCCCCCCCCCTATTATGTACCTATCTCGTTTGACAACTAAAGTGATGATCAATAAAGCAAAGTGACTATTAAATAACTATCAAATGATTCATTTGGCATTGCTTAACTTGAATCACCAATAAATACCAAACACACTTTCAGTAGACATCAAAGTTTGGTGGACAACTGAAGCTTGATAGTCACTTTGCTTTATTGATCATCACTTTTTTTTTTGTAGGAATAGTACTGTTTCACCGGACAAGAGGGCGAGCGCTTAAAGCGCTCCAGCCAGAAAGGTTTGGGTAGCGACTAGCACAAGGGCACCTCAGGGAGACACGGCCTCGGCTTGGGCTGCCGCTTAGAGAAAATGAGTTTACCACCGGTTCACAACGCGCCCCCGCTGAGAAGAACCGGCAAGAAACTCAGCGAGGGGATGCATGTCGAGGTCGCATGCGTACGGATCCCTTCGGCCTCGCCGGCGAGACCGGTGTCTGTGTGTTGATGTGTTTACGACTCTTGACATCGTTGTCAGTGTTGGTGTTGTGTCATGGTCCAGGAGGACGGACATCGGGTCGGGTGGGTCGAGCAGTACATGCCGCGGACGGCGGCGATGTACGGCTGTTCGACGATCTGAGGGACCTGGCCGCTGCCCAATAGGACATGGGTTCGATTCCGAACAATTGTCTGGGTGTTATTTATCTATTTAAATATGTATTTATACAGTTTACAAGTATTTGTAATCATTTATCTGGTTACGTTACGTTAGGTGGTCATTGGTCAAGCGTAGATTGTCCCAATATACTAGTACTATAGATTTGTATATTGGAGAAATTTACTAAAACTTACCCGGTAATTGGCCATAGTATGTATTATATTAAGTTATAAGAAAGCCAATTTTTGCCTACCTCTCTGGGAAATAGCATATTATTGTTTTTATCTCTTAACTTTTTTGTATGAGGCTAATAATTATCTACAGCTCTTAGCTACTTTAATCACCACGTGATATCACCCAGGTGAACAATGTGGAATAGACCTTAGCTACAGCATATATGATATTAAGTGTACATTCACTTTGTAGCCTCCGTCGTGGGTTCGAATCCTGCGAAGGGCAACAAATTTGAGTAGTTGTTTCTTACTGGCTAGGACAATGCAGGCCGATGACTTGATTGTCTGTAAAGTAAGATGATCCATGTGTCGGGATTTGCGATAGGACGTATGCCCGACTCTTGTCCGTCAAATTAAAACACCGAGCTTTGGTAATAAACACTTATAATCAAATTGAGAGAGAACAACTTATAATACAGTGGAGTAATCGTAATAATTAAAACATGTCTCTGCCATAGATACTAGCGCGCTGTCATCTTTTTGACAGCCCCTTTGGCGTTCCGAAACCGTGATCCGAGATACGCCACACATGCGTCGGATGGGCATGTAAAAAGTCGGTCCTGCGCTTAACTTCTCCCCAGTCGTGTCGGTCTTCCGTCCCATCGGATTATGAGAGGTACCTATTATATAAAGGAAGAGAGAGTGCACTTGTGTCTACGCAAGCACTTGTGCACTATAATATCTCCTGCGTACATGGCTGATCTTGTGAAAGATTGGCCGCTGTGGTCGTTTCGGCTAGGAGGACATTATTATAACAATCACTTTCGTACTTTTTGCAGACTGTCATAGATTAAGACGATATAATGTAAGAAAAGTAAATGTTGTGTCAAAAAAGTGGTTTTTAGTTAGGAAAGAAAATATAATTTACAACAACCTCCGTATTTGCTTTACACAAAGGGTAAAATTTCCCTTACGTGGCAACTCTAAATTTAGTATGTACTTATTTTTCTGTCCTTATCGGCGGCACGCTTGGTATATGTCTGTATTATATTCTGTCTACGTCAAATACAAACTGCACGAGTGCAACAGAGGCAGAGATAAAATTCTTTTTTTTTTATTCTGCATCACTTCTGACATTAGCCACTGCAACGCTGCCTCGCGGTCTGTTTACTGTCAAAGTAAATCATAATAATTTAGCACGATCTCAAATTTATAATATAAAATATTATTGTTCCATTATGGTGGCTTGTGCAATAAGTGCATGTGATGTTACAAATCGTAATACAACGAATAAGTAAACATTTCACAGGTAATTGATTACTATTCCTTACTGCATTTTTGCTTGCTATATTTTTATGGTTTTGGTTAAAAATTTGGTTGAAAATCCTAATAATATCGTAGAATACATGTTTTTATTCAAACTGATCATAATTTATTACTTTTATATGAAGAATAGCGGGATATTTTGTGTAAAATGTAAAACGATTTGTTTACAATAGGGCTTGAAAAAGTCCTGACGTCATGGGTATCGATATCGATATTAAAGCAAATAGTTTTTACTAGTGGCACAAATATAAATTCTACGTCTTTTTGTTTTAGTTTCAAGGAGTTTATATTTATACGGTCTAAAAATATTTCGCAGTCTCTATATTATTTATGTAAATTGATATGATAATAATAATAATTCAAATGTATTCTTTCAGATTATCAAAATAATTCTTTGATAAGACAAAAATAGATGCGGATTAAAGACTAGGATGGATGGAATCCCTACAATATTCCAGTGTCTGTGATAAAGATTTTTATTTCTGTCTGCGATATACATTTTGAGGCAAAATGTTTTATACAAAGTGTGTCACAACATCAACGTTGCCTAATAAGAGGCTGTACCTTATTTAATTTACTTGTACTTATGTATGACACTGAAAAAATATAAGTCAGTACCAGTTCCTTTAGGAAACGATAACACTAAATAAATTATGTTTGTTAGCAGTTCCAATTGAAAAATAGATGATCTTGTTCTTACATAAATAATGTTATTTTACCGCTATCGATACCCTGTGAACCTATTATTATGATTAAACTTTACTTACTTTATTTTACCCATACGCCACCAGGTATTTATGTCAAGTCGTTAGTCAGAAAATAAAATCAGAACCTAGAAACGCAGAACCTCCTACACTGCGTTTTCCGGTTAGTGGTGTCTACTCCAAAACCACTGTTTCCCAATGACCATCGGTTTTACAGCAAATATGAGCAGCCACTCCAGTCTGGTAATTCGTTAAGCTACGTCGGCAAATTTGATTCTCTGGTGATAATTTAAAGAAGAAGAAGAGAAATTTAAAGAAATAGATATTCTAACGGTTGTATCAAAATATATTTATGAAAATTTGTTGTATGTAAAGAAAAACATAAGTGTTTTTGCAAAGACCATCATAATGTAAACACCCGGAACAAACACAATCTAGCTGTACACTCCACGCGTCTCCACAGAATTAGCAATTCGTAAAGCAGCAGCAGTATTCGTATTAGCAGTTCGCAATAAGTATGTATTTTACAATATAAGTATATTGTTTGTCTTTATGATAATAGCCTGGGACGAAGGTCTATTCCACTTTGATCTCCACACATGGTGATCTGATCCCAAACAAGGCAGAGCCTCTACTATGGAAACCAGGCAACTTTTACTTATACATACTCATATACTTTTATTTGTAAATACATACTTAACAGATAAATAAAACCCAGACACTTGGTGGAAATCGAACCAATAACCTATTGGGTAGCCAGCCAGGATGTTGAACTGTTAGACCAACACGTCCGCCTAATGTTTTGGTTTTATACTATTTAGAAATATTGCATACTTCTCAAGAATCTCATAGGGGAAGCTCCTTCACCTATACTGAACTTTAATAATTATTATTTATAATGCATGCTTATTTTCGTGATCCGATTTACGATGTTTACAGCAAAAATAAACTACAATTTTTGTTTAGAATGACTGTTTTACCACTTTTGACAATTTCATTATGAGATTTGCAATACTAAAGGTTATTAGTAACTTGTTTTAAATCAACATCAATTTTAAATTATACAGATAATTGTGTATATATTCACACAAAATATCATCGATATCGATTACGTACGTAGTACTTTTTAACAACACTTTTTTTCCTTTACACATAAACAATTCACTCACACATAGGTTTTTCTTTTTTGGTTTCATTTTTTATCGGACTATGTTTATCTTCTATATATAATATCTTTGGAGGACTCTCTCTGAGCCTGAGGATGAATGACCGAATGACCCTAGAGCTAGAGGCCAAAAGGCTAAGTGAATGACAGAAAAAATAATAAAGAAAAAAGTTAAGAATCTGGTGTTACAAGCCTGAATTATTTTAAAACCAGGCCTTTATTTTCTAAATTAAATCATATTTCGTATAAAATTATGTTATAGTGTTCCATTCGGAATAAAAGTATTTTATGTTGGTATTTTTTTCAAGCCAAAAAAGGAATTGGACCATATGAATATAATAAATACATGGGAAAGATATTCAGTAGAAATTTGAATTTTATCTCTTGGCCACTTTGGTAGAAAATGCTACATCGTGATTGGTTTTCAAATAAAACGACAAAACAAAACCGTTCAAACTCCAAACAGGCAGCCTTGCCTTCAAACTTCAAAGTTCAAACGTATGGCCGTTTGAAATCTCCTTTGTGAATTTGTCAACAATCATCAATAGTTTATAATTTTATCTGACTGTAATTATATATTTAAGGCTAGTTTAAAATGACGTCGATCAAGGAAGACGAAAAGAAAGAAATACCTGAAATTATACACGATCCCCAAACCAACAGCACTTATCAGAGGTTACGATTTTTTGGGAAGGTGAGTTTTTCTATTTATCTTTTATTAGAGTTAATGAAATCAACAAATAATGATTTACACCTTTGCCATTGTCATATATTTTGATATTAATATAGATTCGCAGACGTTATCCCACCTAAATATGCAATAAAGGTAGATGGCACCTGTCGTAGAAAAAAAAAACAATATCTCATGGAACCGTTATAAAAGAGACCAAGTTACTGAAGTAACTGATTAGTTTGCTTTACTAAAACATATCAATAGTGTTTTTATTGACAATAATGTTGTTTAGACATACAACAACCCATACATAGTTTGTCAGTTACATTTGAAAAGATATTGGTAACAGGTGTCCCATGCACTTGGCTTATCAGTTAAATCTCAAACAATATACTTACTCTTGTAATTAATTTATGATAGGACCTATTTAGAATAAATAAGAATCAAATTCTACAACTTAGATAAAACAGAGAATTGGTTACAAGTTCATTAATATTCCAGTATACTTCAATAAGTCATAATGCAACAATGAATTATAATATAGTAGTGCCATTCATATATCTCTCAACTTATTTTTTTTTAAATTCATTTTAAGCTAATGTAACCAGTGATGCAGGCTTTGATGATAAGGTGGACTATCTTTGTATAAGCCTATGTACAACACAATGTCTATCCGGCACTAATGCACTAACCTCATAAAGCACTGGCATGCTCATTCACCACAGGAAGGACCACAGTGCCATAAGTAGTCTTATTTGGCTGGGTTCCAGTATAAACCTAGATATTATCCCATTTGGGCTGCACAGAGTCTGCTGTGATATCAATTGTATAAAAGTATCTTATCAAACTCTTTACATACCTATTAAAACCATACAAGTTCTCAGTAAGCATCTTTTAAGTAGTATTAATAGATTGTATTGCACAATCAGATGGTAAAGAGGCATTACGTGGCAGTGGTGAAGACTAGTATAATTCCTGCAAGTCACTGCCTACATGTAATTTATTCTATTTGTATGGTCAGGATTACCACCAGCCATGGTCTGGTTACTATTGGACAAGCATTGCTTATTTTAAATTTTTTGTTTACATCTATTTATTTAAATAAACCTTTTTAGGGTGGCTTTGCAAAATGCTACGAGATCCAGGATAAAGCCACCAACCAAGTGTACGCTGGCAAAATAGTATCCAAGAAACTGATGGTGAAGTCAAGTCAGAAGGAGAAGATGGCGCAAGAGATCTCCATCCACCGATCTCTCCTACACAAGCATGTGGTTGGATTCCACAGCTTCTTTGAGGATTCTCTCAACATATACATCATACTTGAACTGTGCAAGAGAAGGGTTAGCATCAATATGATTATTTCCTCTTTTGATCAAAAAGTATATTAAAAACTTAAGGGTAAGGCCGCATTAGTGTGTTGCGTCGCGTCGTCGCAACTGATCAACGCATTGTATGCCCCAAGAGGGCGACGCATACTAAGGTTACTCCTCAAGCAATGGAACACTGTCCGTCGTCGCACCGGAGCTCCGACAGCGCAGCGCATCACCCTCCCTCCCGCTTCGTCATTTGTCCATTTGTCCGTCGATCGGAAGAAACGTAGTGTGCGATGTCTCAACGCATATCTAAAAATTTTATGACTAACTTCGTTTTTTATATATTTTTTACGCCTCTAGTTGGCCAGCGGGTTTAACCTACATGCTCCCTAAGCTTTTGCCTTCTTTCAGCCCCAGACGATTGTCCAGTTCCGCATGAGGCCTCCATAGGACACCTTGTCCATCTATTGGATAGGATGTGTGCTATATGTGTTGTTGCCCATTTCTTTAGGCAATTATAGAAATTTCATTCCGCAGATTGTTCAGCACGCATTGGTATTGGTTTTGGTATAACGAGCTGGTTTCCGCAACTCCACGTCGAAGCGCGTATTTTGCGTGCGGGTGGGAATTAATTTATTCGATCCACCCCAACTCCTCGAGAAAGGCCAGCAGGCGCCTAATGCCGCTGACAATCTCTCGGAGAGTACTCGGGTTGCCGAAGTACTTACCCCTGTATGTTGCGACCTCCGGGCAACTCAGTAGCACGTGGGCCGCTGTCTCCTCCTCCTCCATGCACGCTCTGCACAGAGGACTGTCTGTGACACCTATGACATAAAGGTGTTTATTAAATGATCCATGTCCAGTTATGGCCGCCGTGACTACACGCAATTGTTGTTTTGATAGTCAGTAACAGTAGCTGTTTGGTGATGCTGCCATCGAGGGCCGGAAGCGCCTCTCTGGCCTGCCTGCACTCGCCGTGGTTCGTCCAGGCTTCATTATGTTTGTCCCTAGTGCGCTGTCTTACCAGGGTGCGTAGATGGCCGAAGGGGATTGGCACTATAGGTTCAGGTCCTACGGCGGCCATAGATGATCCTCTTCTAGCGAGCTCATCCGCTGCATCATTGCCACGGGAGCCACTGTGTCCCTTAATCCATTGAATGGTTATGTTGTTGAAGTTGCCTACATGATTCAGTTTTTGGTGACATTCGTACAACAGCCCAGAGGTAACGGTGTATCCGTCCAGGGCTCGTAGAACTGACCTACTATCGGAGAGTATACGGATGTGATAATCTTTTACTGCCCGATTCGAGATAGTTAATGCAGCCATGTAGATACCCATACACTCAGCCTGGAATACTGTGTTATGGGTTCCTAGAGGTATAGAGATATGTATGTCGAGATCTTCCGAGAAAATCCCGGCACCAGTTCCCGCATTAGTTTTGGATCCATCTGTGAAGATCCTCAGCTCTTGGGCGTTCAAACCTTCGCATTGGTCATCCTCATGCAGTTGGATCTTATACTTCTTGTCAAAGATGAATTGTTTTGGTACGCGGTCATTTATTGCCCGCATAATAGGGATGTCTCCAGCGAGTTCATCCAGTATTACCGTGTGTGGGGTATTGTTGCTTTTCCAGAGGCCCAGTGTCTTCAGGCGTAGCGCCGTCACCGCTGCTTCCTGTTGAATGAATAAGTGCAGCGGTGCAAGATTCAGCATGGCTTCCAATGCAGCTGTTGGTGTGGTCCTCATACTACCTGTAATTGCCATACAGGCAAGTCTTTGGAAGCGTTGTAATTTGTTCGATGCTGTGTCCAATTTGGTTCTCGGCCACCAGACTACAGCGCCGTATGTCATTATCGGGCGGATCACCAAGTTGTACAGCCACAGGATTATTTTGGGTGTTAAACCCCACTTTTTCCCCATCATTCTCCTGCACTGCCACAGGGTGATACTGGCCTTATTTATTTTACTATCTATGTGGTTGCTCCATCTTAATTTGCTGTCTAGGATGACACCAAGGTACTTGACTTCGGTAGACAGCTGCAGTTCTGTATTGAACAGCTTTGGGAGCCGATATGTGCCCAGTGTCCGTTTTTGAGTGAACATGACTAGTTCAGTTTTTTCAGGGTTGACTGATAAGTCAAATTCCCTGCACCAGCGTTCCACTATTCGTAGCGCTTGTTGTGAATGGTCGCAGACGACGCTGGTTACCTTCCCAGATGTCAATATGACTAGGTCATCAGCGTAGCCTATTGTGTAGTAATGGTTGGCGTTGAGTTTGGTGATGAGGTCATTTATAACCAGGTTCCAGAGGAGGGGGGATAGAACACCTCCCTGAGGACAACCGCTGGCTATCATGGCTGATTGCTCCTCACCTTCAAGTCTAACCACACGTTTGCTTAGCATGTTCGTGATCCAGCCTATGAGTACTGGTTCCACTGCATGTCTTTCGAGAGCAGCATTTATGCTAGTAAAGTTGGTTTTGTCGAAAGCTCCTTCGATGTCAATAAATGTGCCCAGGCAGATTGCTTTCTGCTGAATAGCCTCCTCTATTCGGCTTACTACTAGGTGTAGTGCAGATTCAGTCGATTTGCCAGAGCTGTATGCATGTTGATTGTCATGTAGAGGTATTTGCTTTAACGCACCCTCCCTCAACTCTCTTTCGCAAAGCCTCTCCAAGGTCTTCAACAAGAACGAGGTTAGGCTGATTGGGCGATAGGATTTTGCGTTAGTATAATCACTATTTCCCGGTTTCGGGATGAATATAACTTTCACTTCTCTCCACTCCCTTGGCACATATCTATTAGCCAGGCACGCTCTAAGGATAGCTGCAAGCGCCTCAACGACGGGTGCTTGTCCCCATTGCATTAATGCAGGAAATATGCCGTCCGGGCCGGGCGCCTTAAAGGGGTGGACGTTCAGCACGCATACTATGTGTTTCTCAATTTCTTAAAAAGTTTTAGTAAATATGTTCTCTCGGCCCTTATGAATAACTCAGGTCATATTGTCTAAAGACTCTGAATTATTAGTTTATCAGTGTTTAGTTGTTACTGTTTGTATAGTCTCAAGAAAATTAGCATAAATCATATTGCTTATGCATACTCTATTCTCCGACAGTCTATGATGGAGCTGCACAAACGCAGAAAAGCAATCTCAGAGCCAGAGACGAGATTCTACATGCACCAGATATTACTTGGTGTGCAGTATCTGCACAGCAAGCGTATCATTCATAGAGACTTGAAGCTCGGCAACCTGTTCCTCGATGATGACCTCCATGTCAAGATTGGGGACTTTGGACTTGCTGCTAGAATTGAATATGAAGGTTTGTGGACTATTTCTGTTCATAAGTCGTTCAACCAGTAGCCTATGTTGTAGGGCCTACGTAAAATCTAAGAGTATGAAATTATTAGAATTCATACATAACCACCTACATACTTGTAAAACTACATATACAACCATAAGATAAGAAGACTTTACATACGAGCATGAGTGTTAATGCTGTCATAAGTGCACTCTGTCCTTCTTTATTCTCGCAATTCGATGGGACAGAAGACCATCAGGACTGGGGAGAGGTTGCAACTGGGATGAGCTCAAGCCCAGGATCAACTTTTAACACTTTATTTTTGTAACCAGTACTACACACACATTTGGTGCTCTCTATAGAATTCGAACCCCGTGACCTCCGATCAAGCTGCTTCCCGGTGCGCCACAGAGCCTACAGCATCCTCAATAGCTCCTCAACATAAATAATAATAATGTTGTCCTGGCCTGTATCAGCTAGAGGGGCCAATCTTTTACAAGATCAGCAATCTACGAGGGAGATATTATAGTGCAAGAGTGCTTGCGTAGACGCAAGTGCACTCTATCTTTATCTTTCACAATCCGATAGGACGGAAAACCGACACGACCGGGAAGAGGCGAGGCGTAGGACCGACATTTGTACAGGCCCACCCGACGCATAGATCATCTTACTTTACAGACAGTCAGAATAACATGACACCATCGTGCATAATCATCCTTTGCTTAGGTATAATGAATGAAACAATATTTCGCAGGAGAAAGAAAACAGACACTATGCGGTACACCAAACTACATTGCGCCAGAGATACTGACGAAGAAGGGCCATTCCTTCGAAGTGGACATCTGGAGTTTGGGCTGCATCATGTACACACTGCTCGTTGGCAAGCCGCCGTTTGAGACGTCCACGCTCAAGGACACATACAAGAGAATCAAACAATGCGAGTATAGGTATGCTACTCTACATTATAATTAAATGTTAGTGCAAGAGACTCAGACTGTGGTATCTCCCACTTACGAGATATTGCAGAGACCCCGTAGGTAGTACCTCCAACTTATGCGAGATAGCAGAGACCCTCTTTGAGGTAGTACCTCCGGCTTGCGAGAGATTGCAGTGAACCGTCTGGGGTAGTACCACTATTATACGGGTTAGTTTTGTTAAAAACCTTACTTTTCGTACGATATCCGCGTATTGAGAGACAGTAAACATTCTAAAAATACATTAAGGTGTAAATTTATTCAAACCCAATTGACTATCATTGTTTGTTCAACAGTTGCGTATAACAATACATGTCACTACTTAAAAAAAAGTATGCAAAATACTTATTACATAAATATATGACAGGCCCATTGGTTTAGTGGTTAGAGTCCCTGGCTGCTACTTAATACGTTGTGGGTTCGATTCCCACCAAGTCTGTGGGCGTTTGTTATCTGAGTATGTAGTTACATAAAAATACAGGCTCTACCTAATTTGAGATCAAATGACCGTGTGACAATTGTCCCAGAATATTATTATATGTAACTGTATATAATAACATAGATATAATTTGTATTGTTGTATAGCCAGGGCGTGTACCTAGCGATGAGCGTATTTTTCGCGGGGCCGTGCCATACGATGAGTAGTCGGTTCGCACAGGCGGTTGTCAACGACAATACGGTCAACCTGCGATACAGGTTATATAACCATTTACGTTATGGTGATGGCTGCTCGACCGCTTCCCGTGACGTTCTGTGTGAAAATCATACCACGATCTGATATATCTTGTTCTTGCTTAGGAGAGTTTTCACAGTATACGATACGATATCGGTGTCAGACTTCGGAATCGATACCTGGACTGTAAGAATCATTAATGTAATGTTAATCACTAATCTTGTCTGAAATCAAACAGCGAATCCGGTTTTTTTTTTGTAAACCCTAATGACACAGACAAATGAGACAGACAAAACAGGCTTGTCTATTGGAGCTGCCAATAGACAAGCCTGTTTTGTCTGTCTGCATTACACTGCCGCTTGTCACCCCAGAGATTTGTTATAAAACCCCTTGAGCATGAGCAATTTCACTAGCTACAGTTCCCTTCACACGGGAACACAATAACGTTATACGCATTGCTGACACTGTGGTGATACCTTCCTTGCGCAAAGAACCTACCAAAATTGGTACATGTTACTTGTCCCAATATCGGATCGTTGTCCTGTACCGATATTGTATTGGGTAATGTAAAAACATTCTACCAGTACTCATTGTGCATTCTAATGACATCCACAAATACGCTCATTAAGTATGTTACATTAACATTTATGTGTCCATAATTACCCCTTAGTAAGCTAATGTCTAATCAAGTTAAACCACATCCTGTGTTAAGGCTAGACTTATCAATATTCTTGGCAATGCTTAGCTTTGATGTAACATATAATAAGAAAGAGAGTTAAGGATACTTTTTGTCGGAAACTATAAAACTTGGAAGTAAATTGAACTATTGAGTAGACCAAGTACCAACGCACAGATATTCGAAAGTTTTAAATCAGAATATCGTTACAGTACATCGTTAAGTATAAATACAGCTTTTATTAGTTTCGAAACATAGTCGATGTATTCAGCCTCACTTATGGAAGTAACTTTCTTGCAATTAACTATGGTTTGGGTCTTCCAATCTCCCAGGCTAATTTTCTTTTAAATATCCTCCTGTCTGTAAGCGAGACGCTTGCATTCATCATCATAATCAGCAACCGAAACACGACCAATGCTGAACTAAAGGCCTTCCCCTTTGAAGGGGAGGGGTTGCCGGGATCGCAGTACAGGTGGTTGGTAATCCAATAGAAATACGCTGCTGCCCGTCTTCTTGTTTCTTTTTTTTTATACTACCATGGTGCCAAGCAAGCGTGCGGCCCGCCTGATGGTAAGCAGTCACCGCAGCCTATAGACGCTAGCAACACCAGAAAACTCACCAGCGCGTTGCCGACCCTTAAGACATTAGATATTAAATCATTGTGTCCGGTAATTTCACCAGCTACAGTGCCCTTCACGCCGGAACACAGCAATGCTTGCACACTGCTGCTTGGCGGCAGAATATCTGACACTGCGGTGGTACCTACTGGGACGGTTGTTTTCTCTTAGTCGCCGTCGTAGTTTCTCTTACGGCCACCCAACGGGAAAAGATGGGAGGGTGCTATTCTTACCTGGACACCCCGTTGTACCACACTTGCATTGCATTCAATAAATCTTTCGAGCTCAGTAATTTCACCATCTGAAGCAAGTGCTTCACACAGGACTGCTTTGCGGCAAAAAAAATCCGGTGGCGCTTACCCAGAAGACCTTAGGCCTCATTTACGGAGGCGCGGAGCGTCGAGCGTCGCGTGTGGCGTGGCGTTCACATCTCTCTCTCACTCCTATAACGCCATATGTTTTATCTCAGTGCGGGCCGCGCCGCCCAACGCGACGCGTGACGCTCCGCGCCTCCGTAAACGAGGCCTTACTCTTGCTCAAAGAACCCACCACAGTACAACTACATTCGCAAGCATCAGACCTTATAGTCAACGTATTTCCTCGGTATAGTCTTCAATGGTTCCCGACCTATTTAAACCACGCCCCGTGGACCATAGCTGAAATTTTCACACCCTCCTTTCACTTGCTCACCGAACGTACGCATTTTTACTCTATGAAGATGTTCGCTGTATCGGCGACTAAGGGACCGTCATTCGTTTCTATTTAGCCGGCACATCAATACCTCTGAGACGGGTTTTCCCCTTCTACAAGTTAGTGCGCATCCATCTACAACTACAAAACTCTTTACCATCAAAAGCACTAGTACACTTTGCCGCGCGGTGTCCGGCTAAGAATTGCGTCCCCTAATCTCTTCCCGTTGGGTATTGTAAAAGGCAACTAAGGGAAAGCCAGAAGACGGGCAGCAGCGCCTTTCTATTGGATTACCTACCACCTATATCTGCTGCAATCCCCTAGGCGTCTGCCAAGCGTGGGAATTATGGCAACCCTTCCATTCTGAGGGTTGCTATGTTCCGCAGTGGACGTATGTTGGCTGCTGATGATGACAATTTGAGCAAGAATGTCTACACACAGTCTTGTTATTCGACAATTTTTTCCGGAGACCTTCAAAAGGTACTTTTTTTTTGACGCGGGCGAAATCTCCGAAAGATCTCCGGGAGCTGTGGGGCTCGACCAGGGTATGTGGGATTCTTACCCACTAAAACCCCCGCGGTTGTCGCATCGGCATATGAGAGGGGACCCAGGTCTCTCCGGTGGTATCTGCACCAGGGGCCCCTCAGTGCCTTGCCTTTGAGCCCGCCGCCGGGGGGCGCATTGTAGCCCCCCGGGAACCTGACACGGTGCTCACGGGGACGGGGGTCGCAACCCCGCCGCCGTCCTCCTCGGAGTCGCCGCCGTACTCAATGGACGTTCTAACAGCCCACACCCCGAACGTCCAGCGACTCCGAAGGTTCAAAAGGCACTAGCCAGCCTCGATTCCACAGGTCGGGTTATGTGAGATTTTTACCCTACTAAAATCTCCGCAGTGGTGTTCGATGCCCCAACCAATCTCCAACGACGGACGCTCGCAAGGGCACGTCTCGTATATGAGACCTATAATATAATTGTCTGTTAGGATTCCGTCGTCGATGCGCAAGCCGGCGGCCTCTATGATCGTACTGCAGCTACAGTCGAACCCGGCGCGGAGGCCGTCTGTCGACAAGTTGCTGCAACATGAGTTCTTCTCATCGGGCATCCTGCCAGCCGCGCTGCCACTCTCTTGTCTCACGACCGCCCCGCGGACTGACCAACTCGAGGGCATTTCGATGCACCGCCGACCGCTCAACGAGGTCAACACGAACGGTAAGTACTTTACACCATCATTACGCGATCATATCCATTTGTAATCACGGTAATTGATCAATTGGTTAAACAATGTCAGGCAGTCCATAGATCACTCGTCTATAATTAAGATAGTATGAGTTTTAAAAAGTTATATGGTTGCAGAACAACACCAATGTATAATCGCCAATAATCGCTGTCTCACATACAGCTATGTCCACAGTTTGTATGTAAGACTTCTCATAGTTTAAAGTTGTGTTTTTAGGGGTCGTCCATTAATCACGTGATGTTTTCTAGCAACTTTTAAACCCCCCCCCCCCCCCCTCCTGGTGATATGTGGTGAGGTTTTAAACTATACATTGTTAATTTATAAAACTGTATATTACATGGATTTGTACTAAATAATTAATTGCAACTATATACAAATACGCACACATACCGCACCACCGCAGTGTCAGATATTCTGCCGCCAAGCAGCAGTGTGCAAGCATTGCTGTGTTTCGGCGTGAAGGGCACTGTAGCTGGTGAAATTACGGACACAAATACTTAACATCTAATGTCTTAAGGGTTGGCAACGCGCTAGTGATTCTCCAGGTGTTGCTAGCGTCTATAGGCTGCGGTGACTGCTTACCATCAGGCGGGCCGCATGCTTGTTTACCACCTTGGTTGTATTAAAAAAAACACACATACACACATTTCCCAAAGACAATCAAATACCCTAGTCGTAATTTGTTATGTGGTCGTGCAGAGCAAGCGATGTCGGTGGACTCGCCCGTGAAGCGCGAGGCAGCGGGCGGCGAGCGCGAGCCCGCGGGCGCCTCGCACCGACACAACCTCGTCGCACTGCGAGACCAACTCGCCGCGCTACTCGTCTCCAAGGTACGACTGTATTTTACGCGGGGAATCAGGCCCGGATCTACGGGGGGGGGGGGCGGGGGTCAAACCGGGGCACCGGGCGACAGTTTCAGGGGGCGCCAACATCATAATAAAATATGATTAAAAATAAAAAACTTGCTCCACAAAGCGCCTAGCATACGGAAGCCTGGTTGGCACACCTTCGACTTGTAAGAAAAAGGCGCCACTCAGGCCCACACCACAAGTGAACATGTGATGCCGATTTAAGATTTGAGTTTTTTTAAGTGTAATTTCTCAAACGCTGAAGGGAGGGCGCCACTATCAAGTTTCTGCCCCGGCTCGAAAAAATCGTAGATCCGGGGCTGCGGGGAACCTGTAGTAGGACCAATCGGGGTATGTGGGATTCTTACCCACTAAAAACCCCGTGGCTGTTGCATCGGGACATGAGGGGAAACCAGGGAGTGGCTTACCTTTGAGCCCGCCGCTGGGGGACGCAATATAGGCCCTCGAGAAGCAGACAGGGTGTTCACAGGGACGGGGGTTGCAACTCCACCGCGGTCCTCCTCGGAGTTGCCGTCGTACTCGATGGATGTTTAAGGCAATGTCTTATCTCGTCACTCAAGTTGAATAAAAACAAATACTAAAGGACTAACAGCTGCATCTCTACTTACCGTCGGGGATAGCTTTCTAATAATTCCAACTTAATGAGTTTAATTTAATAGAATGGAAAGAGAGAGGACTAATCTCTTCTACCAGAAAAAAAATCGTTCTTGTCACTTCTACAGCAACGCCACTCATACATGGCCTGTCTTTCGAACTCGCGAATCGCGAATTTGTACTATGCGTTTCAACTAAGAATGTGGCCGCCATGATGATCGCGACTGAGGAACTTCACTCGTTTTTTACGATTTTTGTACCGGCAGCAGAGTAAACACAAAATGAAACATTCGCCCCGGTTTTGATTATTTATTGTAATGTCTTATTTTGCTATCTATTTTTTGTTAAAACATAATTTTTAGGAATTATATATTTGAAATGGCAAGATGGCGGCCACCTTCTTAGTTGAAACGCATAGTAAGTACAACTACAAACAAATCGTTTTCATATTTACAATGCTGAGTAACATTTATGACAGTACAAGATAAACATAGTAAAAAATAAGCTATTACCTGGCTTTTGTTAACTTTACGTTATTGGAGCGGGCTAAAACAAGCCGCGGGTGATTTTTACCGCGTTCAAACCTTCACTCTTCAATCAGACTATTAACGAGTCAAAGAAAATGTCGTGAATATACAGCTAATGATGTTCTTTCACGTTTGTCGCACAGCTGAAGTGTCGTCCGGAGTGTCTCACAGACGAGCTGAGCGATCCTGCGGCTCAACCGCTGGTCTGGGTTGGCAAGTGGGTCGACTACTCGGACAAGTACGGGTTCGGTTACCAGCTGTGTGACGAGAGCGTCGGTGTTATGTTCAACGACACCACTAAGTTGATCATGCTCGCTAACGGATTGTAAGTATTATAATTTATTTATACTTCATACACATACACAGATATGGACTACGGAATATATATGTACATACTCTGTTTTTCTTTTCTTTCTTTAGGGTTAAATATGACATAGTGAACCGTACCAATAGGCATGATGACCGCAACACAATACCAATGAATCTGTGGTTTTTAATATTAGAACAGATTGCACTGATTCCAAAAATGCATCTCATTCTCATAATAATAGAGAGATTTTCGTGATAATTAACCAATACATATATAATCATAATAATCATAAATTACTTAAATACAGCTAATCGCCATTTTGTAATAAACACTGATCAGAGTGAATGACGTCAATCCGATATAAATAAACAACTGTCAAACTGTCATCTCAACTTTTTCTTTCATACAATGATACACTTATATACCTACAGACAGATGTATATTTATACCGTAGTGACGTCACAAAATGGCGCCATGCACCAGCCTTCGTTTTGGAACGAAATTCAAACTCTAATTTGGGAATTGATAATATTGCTATTAATTGTAAATTTAATACAAAAATATGATTATTTTCGGCAATAGTAGACCCCTTAGTATATTTTCAAAATTAGTCATCATGTCTATTATCATTGGCTGGCCACCGGTCAGCCTTCACTATTGTGTTCATACCTTTATAGCTACGATTTTGATATAATGTTGTCTTTTACTTACGCGAATATTACACATTGAAATCAAACTACTCTACTACCTAACTACTACTATCTTACTGCGTAGATCGGACCAACAATAATAACTAAGAAGACCTGAGGGTACACCGGCATAATTGTGACATAAGAACGTTCAATATCTCAGTCCTCCCGTGACCATGGGTGCTGTAAAGCATTCGAAACGTCGGGATATTAAAATCAAAAAATAAACCGCGATAAAATCCGTAAAAGTAGTTTGATTTCAATACGATTTTGATGTTGTAAAAAAACAGGGCATAGGCGGACTTAATGCCTGAGGCATTTTCTACTAGTCTATCTAAGGGTGATGCAGAGACAAATATAATAATAACAAGTATAATATTAGGGAACATTTAAAGTACGCGTCCAATAGCCCGCGCCGGACGCAGTGCACGCACCTTTTTTGACAATCGGCTTTTTATCAAATTTAAACCTTTGATAAAAAGCCGATTGTCAAAAAAGGCTTATTATAAAATCTCGGATTACCTGGAGGATAAAGCTGCGTGGGCTTGAACTGCTCAACTCATGCAAGCTTAGAAGTTTAAGGCGGACTTATGTATAATATGTAAAACTGTTCTAAAAAAAATGACAAAAATAGACAGGCCCGCTGAGTTTCTTGCCGGATCTTCTCAGTAGCGGCCGCGTTACGATCAAGTGGTAGTTTGTAAAAATGATTTTTGTGCAAGTGCCTCCGTGGGGCCTATACATAATAAAGATATATATCTTTTGAACGGCAAGACACATTGTCGCTCTGATCTAGTTGTAACATGACAAACTGTTTAAAAAAAAAAATGTGATAAAATGACAAGCCCGCTGAGTTTCTTGCCGGATCTTCTCAGTTGAGGCCGCGTTGTGATCCGGTGGTAGCTTTTTAAAAAAAAAAAAATACATGACCTTTCAAAAGTGCTAGCGTTAAGCCTATTTGAAATAAACTATTTTTGAGTTTGAGTTTGAAAATTGACTTTGACTTTGCACGGCACGCAAAAAAGTTAGCAATTATCGTTGCTTAAGTTTTTTCAATTACGATTACATATTTATTATCATGCATAGATGTTAGATATTCTATGATTGTATCTACATTACGTGTTTAATCAAAAATTGTGTCATATTTAAATAGCTGTAACATACATTATCTCTGAATTTGTAAATATGCTTTTTAATGACAACTTATTTGCTTAGACATGTTGATAATTTCAACCTTAACACGAATTATGTAGTTCAATGTAATACAACAATATTTATTACGGATTATGTATGTTGTATGTAATATGTAAATATGAGGATAGCCTACATATTATTTTGTTTGTTTTAAAATAAATATTTGTGTGGTGTAGGAACGTGCACTACATCAACCGGCAGGGTCAGGAGCAGTACATGACGATGCGCGACTACCCGCAAGAACTCGACAAAAAAATGAAACTTCTCACATACTTCAGAAGATATATGACTGAACATCTCATGAAAGCTGGTAAGAATTAAACGCTTTGGAATAGGCGGATACTACAAATATAGATTTACATAGATAACGCAAATGCATGTACTTCTCGTGAATCGAACCGAACCCCGACCAAGCGTCAGGGTTGGTCGCCGCTAACTTACAGTCCGCGACTGTTGTTGCAGACTTGTAGCCGGTCACCCACAAACAAAAAATCGACAGGGCATCGGCGGAATGGGTATTTTTGAATCGGTTTGGATTTCCCGTTACTAAATTTTGACTGTTACGTCACAGTAGATGATAAAAGTCGGCACGCTTGGTTTCAATATAAATCATAATATTTGCGTTATCTATGTAAATCTATATCTGTGGCGGATAGTATCCGCCACAGATATGGTATCCGCCGGATACCATTCGTTCAGTAAGAATGGTGCGAAAAAGACCATAATGAAAGTGGGCTTTCATTATGTTATGGCTTACCAGATCGGGCACAGTATGGTGCGTTTGGCAAATGGGTGATAGTGGGTTTTAACCCCCCCGTTTTCACCTGGGTCCCATCTATAGTCGCGACCGCTACAACGACAATTTTCACTGTCGCGGGTCTGTCGTTTTAACCGCGATACAAGACAAATTTTTCGGAGGTATTTAAATAAATAAATAAATTTATAGGTGCATCAGTACCAGTGAGGGAGAGCGATGGCCTGTCTCGGTTGCCGCATCTACACCAATGGTTCAGAACAACTTTAGCAGTCATAATGTACCTAACAAATGGAACATTACAGGTGACTACATCTGATACATAATATTTTAATTTTATATATACATACATATGTATGATAATTTTGTATTTATGATATGATATGACGAGACAGTACGCTTACTATCTGGTGCGTGTCGCTAGACGCCTGCCTACAGGCTGCAGCATTGCAATGCCTCTCACAGTTGGTCCACACGACATTGGTTCTTAAGTTTATTGTGTCCAGTAGTTTCATCAGCTACAGTGTCTGTCACACTGGAATACAGCAATATTTACATACCGCTGCTAGTTGGCAGAATATCTGGCTACCTACCTCGATGACTACTATCCTTTTCCTTATCAGCGATTAGCAAAAATAATAAGATCTCTACTGAGTCCGCGCAGTTCTCCATCGGTCGACTGCGCGGCCACGGTTATGCCTTCATAACTCTGTGAATATTGGGTCTGCGAATTTGCGACCCTCATCGTTAGTGTTTAGCAAATTCCTTCGTAATATCGACGTAATCGGTTCTCTTCTACGACACTGGCCGAGCAGTCGAAACGGACACATTTGAAATAAATATTTTTGACTTTGACGACCCCTTGCACAAAGGACACACTACAACCCACGGGCACTCTTAAAATAGTGCCGCCATATCTGCATACATTTATACCGATTTTAACTCTGCCTGCTTAGTGATTGTCTAATCGTCTGTCACGTAATATCTCAGTCCTGCGCCTGCTTTTCCCGTCGTGTCTGTCTACCTCCTACCTAATTTTGAGAATAAGGAAAAGCTAGTGCAGCTGTGTTTATGGAAGCACTTGTGCACTATAATATCTCATGTTAAAGATGGCAGCCGTGGCCGGATCATAATCTATTTTTTTTTTCCACAGATAAATTTCCAAGACCACACGAAAATTATACTGTGCCCGCTGATGCAGGCAGTCACATACATTGACGTTGAAAAGAACTTCCGAACATTCCGGTTCAGCACGATCGAGGAACACGGCTGCGATAAGAAACTATATACAAACCTCACGTACGCGCTAGAGAAACTGAACAGCGTATTGGCCAACAAACTTTGCTAGCGAAGCGGCTACGCTGACAACTATTTAAATGAATTAATATTGCCCATCATCGATCTATTATTACTCTACTAGATTAATAATCGTGAATGATAAAGCGAACGCTAAGAAATGGTAACAATTGGAAACACCATAAGTGTTTAAATATAAAATTTAATCATATTTTAACTAAATATCACTCAAATAATATGTTAATGAATTAACGGAAATCCTCCGACAGCCCAATTTAAATTTATAATGTTTTTTAAATCAATCTTGCCCACTATTATTTATTTTCATAATATTTTTTATTATCATTAAATAATACTCATTCTGTATGCTCTTAACTCTACGCTTATAGTGTGCGTGTCGTATACGCTTACTACCTTTTTGGGGGTTAATAACCTCTACCACCTCCGTGTTAAGTAGACTGCCTTTGCTTTGCTTTTAGATTTGGCATGTTAAATAAATAGAAATTTAGTAAAAACTAGCGGGCCCGCCATTTTTTAGTTGTTGGCATCCAATTTTTTTTATCTTCTAAACTACTAGATTAGAGTGAACAAAACAAAAATTATTCAAATCGGTTTAGCCGTTTCTGAGTTTTAGCGAGACTATCGGACGGTTATTTAATTTTTATACTATAGGGAAAGAATATTTTATATTAAAAAGTAGTGTATTCAATTCTGCTCTTGGTACTGAACAAACTAGTTTCAGGTTTAACGTTAATTCGCTAGCACGTTGTTGTACATATATTAGGGATCAAAACATTTGCAGATAATTTGAAATTTAAACCAGCGCGCGTACTTTGTGCACTAATTTTTGTGATTATTTTTCGAGTCATCACACACGACAAATCTAATACAAATAATAGATCGATGTTGCTTATACTTAATTAGATGGTCTCTCGTGAGATTCAGGACCAGTGTGTAGGGTGATTGTTTCGATCAGTTATGTTTTATTAGCTACATATGTACATGGTTTTGTAATATTTATTGCGCCATGTAAATCGGTTTCAATACATGCTTTTTATTAGTTTTGTGTCCAACGATTTTACCTTATTTATTTAGTAGGTACCCATACATATCAATTTAAGTAGATGTTTGAAAGTCTGGTTCTATGTGAGAGACTAAATTTAACGAAATATTTCGACTGCCTTACAGATTATTTTTTTAAATAGATTTAAAGGTTAGCGTAAGACAAAGGGGTAGGTAGGCATTAGGAAGGTATACTTGGGCGATCTCACCGATAGCATAGTCCCCTTCGCCACGTATATTCGCCAAATTACGACGAACGGAACGATAGTTTCTCGCCTCATTATTTGCTATAAACAATAATAAAAATTTTAGTAACTTTCCTTGGCTGATTTATAGAGAGCACCATGACTGAGGGCTGGGGTGCAAGCGGATACATTTTGAATTGTTTATTTAGTTTTATAACTATATTTTTATAACACTTGTTTGTGTGCTTCAGTAACATCGGATAGGTTTGTTGTATAACGAAAATAAATCGACCCTTTAGTTTGTATGTCTGATAATAATAGCAGGTTGGATACAGCGGATTATCATAGCCGGTAAAGCAAAGTTGTGTATTGAGGCGGCGATTGTTTAGGAGAAACGCGATACTCGTGTTTCACACACTTAATATATCTAGAGTCAGTATTACTACAAATTCGATGCTGGTGAAGCACTTCTAATTTGTAACTTGGAAGTTTCCCTGAGGTCTGTTACCTCGTGTCATTGTAATATAAATAACATTAACTATTTGACAATAAAGTTATTAGTAAAATAAAATGTTTTATTTTATTTTATTTACATATGTTATCATTTTTATTCACGTAAGTACTTCAAATCCAGATAGAAATCAGTACTAATAAAACAATGTGTGAGGATTGAGTGAGCATACTCTGAAAAAAGAAATTCATATGATTAGATTTTTTTTTAGTAAGGAGTAAGTTATAAAACAATGGTAAAACCAATCTCACAATTTGTAAAAAGATGAAACAAGTAAACTACACACATCAAAAGTGTCTAGGGATCAACATATATTTTTGCAATAACTTTTCTCCTGATTGATATTAATTAAAATTTTCTTTAAGGATTCATCAAATAAAGTGTTTTCGTTTGTCACAGTAACGATAAACCAAGTCACCTTTGCATTAATAAAGAAATTTGCCATTTTCCTAATAAAGGGATTTTTGACATTTGAACCACTAACACAAAAGTTCGAAAAAAAGACTGAAATAACAGTTTTCTTTAAAATTTTATTGGGTAACTTAAACAATTAATAATCCGTGTTTCTACCGCGAACACTAACAACACAAGAACATCGGTTTGGCATACTCAAAATGAGTTCATCCAAATCACGCTGTGGAATGGCCGCCCATGTTCGTTGCAACAACAAAAAAAGGTCTTCTTGCGACTGGATACCCTCCATATTCGGCAGAGCTCTTCTCTGTAGCATATCCCATGCATGCTCAATCGGGTTCAAGTCTGGCGACTGAGCAGGCCAGGGCAGGACATTGATGTTAGCTGCGGCGAGAGTCTGTCTTACAACTCTTGCGGTGTGCGGTCGTGCATTATCATGCATTAACTGAAATAAGGGACCGATTTGCACTTGTAGAGGAACGATGACGTCTGATACAATCGTCTCAGCATAAATTTGAGCGTTGAGGTTGCCTCTGATCCAAATCAACTCAGTTCTTCCGCCGATCCAAATACCCGCCCATACCATGATGGTTCCACCACTATAAGGATGGACTTCCTGGCAGGATTTTAATCGCTGTTGGCGTCCAGGGGTTCTCCAGTGTCGTATACGTCTTGTATCCGGTCTCATACCAAAACGAGACTCATCAGAAAAGCACACGAAACGCCATTGTTCTTCTGCCCAATTTCTGTGTTCAAGAGCCCATTGATATCGAATCCTACGATTGTGCATTGCTATAGGTGGTACCCGTAGCGGTCTTCGGGAATGAAGGTTCACTTCATGCAAGTGCAAATCGGTCCCTTATTTCAGTTAATGCATGATAATGCACGACCGCACACCGCAAGAGTTGTAAGACAGACTCTCGCCGCAGCTAACATCAATGTCCTGCCCTGGCCTGCTCAGTCGCCAGACTTGAACCCGATTGAGCATGCATGGGATATGCTACAGAGAAGAGCTCTGCCGAATATGGAGGGTATCCAGTCGCAAGAAGACCTTTTTTTGTTGTTGCAACGAACATGGGCGGCCATTCCACAGCGTGATTTGGATGAACTCATTTTGAGTATGCCAAACCGATGTTCTTGTGTTGTTAGTGTTCGCGGTAGAAACACGGATTATTAATTGTTTAAGTTACCCAATAAAATTTTAAAGAAAACTGTTATTTCAGTCTTTTTTTCGAACTTTTGTGTTAGTGGTTCAAATGTCAAAAATCCCTTTATTAGGAAAATGGCAAATTTCTTTATTAATGCAAAGGTGACTTGGTTTATCGTTACTGTGACAAACGAAAACACTTTATTTGATGAATCCTTAAAGAAAATTTTAATTAATATCAATCAGGAGAAAAGTTATTGCAAAAATATATGTTGATCCCTAGACACTTTTGATGTGTGTATTTAAAAAAAAAACCGGCTTCAAAGTAAATTATCTAAAAAGCATAAAATAACGAAAATATATTGAAGTCGGTGTCAGCTGGTGCTAGTGTTAGTTAACATGATGTGCTAGCACCGACTTCAATATATTTTCGTTATTTTATGCTTTTTAGATAATTTACTTTGAAGCCGGTTTTTTTTTTTTAAATAGTTTATTTAACACTTTTTAGTGACTTTTATTTGACCAAGATAAGTATCAGCACTATCACGCAACTCGAACGTCTACGTTACAGTAACTTGCTGAAAACATAAAAAGTGTATATCTCAAACTACTGGACCGATTTTGATGAAACTTGTACTCTACCCTAAGTTGAAAAATACTCTAACTCTTGCAAAAAGAATTTTTGAAATCGGACTTGTAGGTTCTGAGAAATCCGCGGACAAACCTACATACATACACTCATAAAATTTGGTAAATTTGTTTAGAGGCCCACATAGACTAACATAATAATATATTAATATTACGCATTTTTATCAATATTACATACATACGCGTCGAATAGAGAACCTTCTTTTTGAAGCCGGTTAAAAATATATCCATTAATGTATGCTCACTCAGTTTCTACTAGGCGACCTGTAGTTAAAGGTTGTTACTTTACAAACAACTTTAAGTTAAACCTATCAAATGTAATAATAATATCCTGGGACTCTAGGACACACACGGTCATCTGATTCCAAACTAGGTAGAGCCTGTACTGGAAACCAGACAATTGATACTAATACTTATTTTTTTGTAAATAGATAAATAACAGACACTTGGTGGGAATCGAACCCACGACCCATCGGGTAGCAGCCAGGGTGTCGAACCACTACACCAACGGGCCTGTCAGTATTTTATTTAAACATAATACATTTGTAGATCTGAATGACGACCATCATGTGAGAACTGAGTTGAGCATACATTATTGGATACCTATATCTTTTGTTTTATGTTTTTACAAATTGCGAATTGGTTTTACAAATACAAATTTTTTTATAACTTTTTACTAAATGATTAGCATTTTTTGTTTTTTTTTCAGAGGGTGCTCGCTCACTCAATCCTCACACACAACCGTTTGCCTGATTCGGTTTTCCCTCTCGATTTAAATATACTCTTATAATAGGCTAGTGTGCTTTACCATCCACGATTGCGTCGCCACTTTCTATCAGGTGGGACATCAGGTGTTTGAGCAAGGGCTTATCTTGAGTAATAAAAGCGTCGCGCGCCTGTAAAATAAGCTGCGTTTAATTCTAAATCTATGCTACCAGACTTTCCAAATCAGAGCTTCACAGAACTCCTAAATCACAAATAGCCAAACAGAACAACTCTTTTAAAAAAAGTCTTTATTTATATTACATAGTTAATAAATAGTTTATATTAGATTATAACTCTGTGTGTATCGCGTGCTGGTGGGGAAGTAACTCGCCGGGATGAATGAACAGGCCTTCTTTGGCTTGCCAGTCAGTGTAGGCACCATACTGCGAGGATACCCCCACAATCTCACCCTGTCCGCTGATCGGCCTGCCGAAAGTACGTCCCGAACCCGCCAAATATCTGCAAAATATTGGATAATTTTCGAACGGGCCTAAGACAAAAACCAGAAGAAAAAATATTTGTCAGCACTCTTGTTTTTGATTTTATTTCATGAGCAAGAATGGCCAAGCTACTTAAGCTATTCCCTAGTTGCCTATCGAAGCATATGAGAAAATTTGCTAAGCATAATAATTAATCATATCTTTGGACAATCCACATACAGTTGTCTGATCCCAAACTAGACAGAGTCTGTACTATGACAGCCGGACAACTTATGCACTTAATTTATAATATAAATAGATTAATAACATCCAGACACTTGGGAATTAATTTAAAAAGGAAATAACCTATTGGGTAGTGGCCCAGAGTGACCAACTACTATACCACCAGGCCTATCCAATATAGCAAACCAACAATTATTATTATTATTTAATATCAGTACATGAGACAACAGATTTTTTATGAGCAATGAGTGACTCTATCTTACTTTGGCCTTATGGCCTTGCTACCCATTAAAGTGAGTGAAGAATATTGTAATGAATATTATTTGTTAGTACTGTCAGTGAAGATATTCATTGTAACCTATTATATAGCTACTGGCTGGTGGGACTCCATTAATTACTTAATGACAGGAATTAAAAGGAATGAATTAATGTTTTTATGTCCTATGAATGAATAATTGTTATAGTTTTTTTTTTATGTTTTGTAATGTTTAATTTAATTGTTGTTAATGGGACCTTGTGCCTTATAAAAGAAAAAATTATAATGATTAAATTAAAATATCTTACACAGCAGTATCAACATGTCTAAACTTGACTGGAGTGTCCCTCCTCCAGTAGTCATTGTTGCAAACCACGGTCCAGTGGTCTCCACTGTCTCCCTCTCCGTCCTCGTCACCATAACATGACACCTCCTGGTTGCCCGACAGCGGGGATGTGAAGTAATGGGAGTGCAGGTTCTTCTTAGTGGCCACATGTTGAAGCCGTATGTTAGTGTTGCATTTTATGGGTGCTCTGTATAATAAATATTAGATGTAAAAATTAAAACAAAATTATACTAGAATTATTAATTATTATTATATTATTTAACCTTCTTGTATGATTTTCCTCCAATTAAGAGTGGGTTTTACCTAGAATACCCACACTAAGTTGGAGCAAACTTATAGGGAAAGTAGAAAAAGAAAGAAGAGATGTGTTCATGCAGTGGCTATAATTGTCTTGACATGGTGTATTCTATAGGAGACACTGTGTTCGTAGCTGAGGGACAACTCTGATACAGGTAACTTTTTGTGTTGTTTAAAGATTATTCCCATCAATTTATGGCTGCAGCACATAACATAAGTGCAATCTCAGTCCTCTAGCAGCTCATAATGAGTAAAAAGGAATTAAATTATTCAATTTAATTTTTTGTTGCGCTTACTAATAGCACAGGATACTTATCCTGCGCTAAATAGTATAGAGAGGCTATCTGTATGAGATATTTAATAAAAAATGTTAGAATTCTGGTTAAACACACCCCCTTTTGCAGGTCTCGCCGATAGCCGCCCGTACAAGCCAATGACTATTATAATCGTCGGACACGTCAACCGCCGTGACTGACTGCTGTCCAGACCCTGAGCCATACTTGACATCGTGGGAGTGCAACCGCAGACGGAGATCAGTGTTTATCAATTTCAAAATAGTCCCGCACGTTACGAAGTCCGCCTTCGATCCTGTGAAAACAAATTTTGACTATAAACACCTAGAAACGAAAAACTTTAATTCATAAAATTCAATAAAATCCTCGCATATCATAAGGCCACGTAATTTGTTAGAATCGCTCTAACACTGTTTATCAGTAAAAACTGGAGATACTTATTTTAAAAAACATATTTAGCACTACTTACCTTCTGAGAACTGTAGTGATATCAAGATAATTAAAATTGTGCTAATTACTCCACATAAAACATTATTTTTATTTAAAAAAGCCATATTTCCTACTGATAAACACACACTTTGTAGATTGCACAGAACACTATTACTCAAGAGGTAGATTGATTGAATGAAGATTGTGAATTTTTGATCTTGACATCTTGTCAAATCACAAGTGACAGTGACAGAACCGTATAGGATATATACCAAGCGTGCCGCCGATAAGGACAGAAAAATAAGTACATACTAAATTTAGAGTTGCCACGTAAGGGAAATTTTACCCTTTGTGTAAAGCAAATACGGAGGTTGTTGTAAATTATATTCTCTTTCCTAACCAAAAACCACTTTTTTGAAACCAACATTTACTTTTCTTACATTATATCGTCTTAATCTATGACAGTCTGCAAAAAGTACGAAAGTGATTGTTATAATAAGGTCTTCCTAGCCGAAACGACCACAGCGGCCAATCTTTCACAAGATCAGCCATGTACGCAGGAGATATTATAGTGCACAAGTGCTTGCGTAGACACAAGTGCACTCTCTCTTCCTTTATATAATAGGTACCTCTCATAATCCGATGGGACGGAAGACCGACACGACTGGGAAGAAGTTAAGCGCAGGACCGACTTTTTACATGCCCATCCGACGCATGTGTGGCGTATCTCGGATCACGGTTTCGGAACGCCAAAGGGGCTGTCAAAAAGATGACAGCGCGCTAGTATCTATGGCAGAGACATGTTTTATTATTACGATTACTCCACTGTATTATAAGTTGTTCTCTCTCAATTTAATTATAAGTGTTTATTACCAAAGCTCGGCGTTTTAATTTGACGGACAGGAGTCGGGCATACGTCCTATCGCAAATCCCGACACATGGATCATCTTACTTTATAGACAATCAGGTCATAGGCCTGCATTGTCCTAGCCAGTAAGGAACAACTACTCAAATTTGTTGCCCTTCGCTGGATTCGGACCCACGACGGAGGCTACAAAGTGAATGTACACTTAATATCATATATGCTGTAGCTAAGGTCTATTCCACATTGTTCACCTGGGTGATATCACGTGGTGATTAAAGTGGCTAAGAGCTGTAGATGATTATTAGCCTCATACAAAAAAGTTAAGAGGTAGGCAAAAATTGGCTTTCTTATAACTTAATATAATACATACTATGGCCATTTACCGGATAAGTTTTAGTAAATTTCTCCAATATACAAATCTATAGTACTAGTATTGTACGGTGCAACCGCACATTGCTATTGTCAGCATTATGCCCGCGGCCGCGAGCCGCTTGGGACAATCTACGCTTGACCAATGACCACCTGATCTCAATCTACGCAGATCCTTTAGTAAGGTAACCAGATAAATGATTACAAATACTTGTAAACTGTATAAATACATATTTAAATAGATAAATAACACCCAGACAATTGTTCGGAATCCTTCGGAATCGAACCCATGTCCTATTGGGCAGCGGCCAGGTCCCTCAGATCGTCGAACAGCCGTACATCGCCGCCGTCCGCGGCATGTACTGCTCGACCCACCCGACCCGATGTCCGTCCTCCTGGACCATGACACAACACCAACACCAACACCGACAACGATGTCAAGAGTCGTAAACACATCAACACACAGACACCGGTCTCGCCGGCGAGGCCGAAGGGATCCGTACGCATGCAACCCCTCGCTGAGTTTCTTGCCGGTTCTTCTCAGCGGGGGCGCGTTGTGAACCGGTGGTAAACTCATTTTCTCTAAGCGGCAGCCCAAGCCGAGGCCGTGCCTCCCTGAGGTGCCCTTGTGCTAGTCGCTACCCAAACGTTTCTGGCTGGAGCGCTTTAAGCGCTCGTCCTCTTGTCCGGTGAAACAGTACTATTCCTACAAAAAAAAAAAAATGTGATGATCAATAAAGCAAAGTGACTATCAAGCTTCAGTTGTCCACCAAACTTTGATGTCTACTGAAAGTGTGTTTGGTATTTATTGGTGATTCAAGTTAGGCAATGCCAAATGAATCATTTGATAGTTATTTAATAGTCACTTTGCTTTATTGATTATCACTTTAGTTGTCAAACGAGATAGGTACATAATAGGGGGGCAAATGAAACAAACTATTCAACGTCGGTACTATTTATTTATAATTCAGACAAATTTACCAATAAATTGTAACCAACAACATACATACATATATTTAAACAACATGCATATAGTAAAAGCACGATTAAATGTAAAATGACCATTGTGCCTATAAATAACGAATGAATACGTCCTGCGCAGCCTTGGACGAATTACTTGAGCGCTTACGTTATTTCTGAATATTTAAGCATTCGGGAATAACTTTTAGCAACCTAAGCACCAACGAGCCTCCAGAGGTTAATTCTTTTTGTTGCTGCTATCCACAGTATACAAATATCCATATTTTCAGGAAATCATAAAAATAAATTCGGGAAATCTGAGAAATTCTTCGATGCACCCAGCATGTGGGATCGTGTATGATGCACTTAATAATAATTTACCACTTATTTATGGTAGTCTCTCTTTTATACACTGGCAACACTGATAATGGCGATCAATAAACTGAAAATTTTAGGTTATGGATGAAAAACAAGAATTTATCGATCTTACACTTTCAAGTAAAATAGTAACTAATTTAGAGCAATAAGATCTAAATAAGTCGTTTACATGTATTAGTTTCTAAATGTAATCTCTAAATTGGCCATAATAATTCACGTTTACCTGTGAAACGATACTCCACTAATTTTACGTTCACTGTCACTTTTACAGCCTATAATACTGCACTGCACGATTCTTATAGGATTTCCACAACACACAGTAATGTCACAGTTAGTTTTTTATTGAATTTTAAGTTATTTATTTAATATTAAAACCACGATAAAATTGTCACGGAGCAAAGTGGGAGCAAACGTCAAATTTGTTTCGCACCCACGGCGCGGAAAAATCGAACACATGCTGAGGGACCTTAGAGGAGATACCACTGGAGAGAGCATGATGCGCTAACCCCCTCTGCCAAATTTTTGGTCATATGGTCAGGTCTTTCTTTATTTGTGTGCGTGTATTTTTGAATGTGTTGCGAGTTTATTATAGTGTGGGTATGCGTGAAGGTGTATCTGTGTGTGTTTACTTCGCCTCCCGCACCCCGCAAAAGTGCCACGAAAAATTTGTTCGGGGAATCGACACGATACTAACTCCTTTGGTACTTTCTCTGAGTGAGGGACAAAAATCATATACACTGTTTCTTTCTATCACACGTAACCTACATAAACGCATTCTTTTCTTGCGGGAATGAGAAAGAAAGTGTCCAGCCCTCTATTGTTTTCTTCTTCTAAGGAGTAAACCATGAAGCTTAGAATGTTTACAACTATCTAATCTGTGTTTGTTGTTTCTTGCCTGTCAACTCAACTGTCACGGCTGTCAGTCAGTCAATAAATCAAAGATATGCTTGAAATCACAGAGTACTATGAATATAGTTGATGTTTTCCTTTCGTAACTTTTCACGTAGTGATTATATACTCATTGTAACTTTTCGTAATCCGATTTTTACGCACCATATGTGTGATGTAAAATTGTAACAAGTACAACTAGTGAACTCTTAAATATTCTATGCAAAGGTTTTCTCTATAGACCCAAAAATGAACAACAGCAGTTACACACCCAACACAGGTGTTACAGGTACTGAAACTGAAATAAATACACTGTAAGAACATCGCTTAGCATACTTTACTTAATCCTTAAATATAAACGCGTATTTATATTCACAGCACCCATCGATCCTGGATGGAATGACCCGCCTAAATTGACTTTCAATAACCAGCAGACAACACCTAACCGACCACGGAATATTTTGAATAAGAGAGTCGCGTTTCCTTTGTCTAGCACTGGGGCCAGTCCGGTGGCCACACCGCCTCTGAACCTGCCCCCAATGCCCACTGTAGCACCCCCTGTGCCTCCGAGTCAAATCACCCCAACCATGCCAGAGTTAGACATAGATAGTGAAAGTACTCTTAAAGAAGTGAAGGCAATATTATTAGAAGTACTGGAAAGGAGTACAGAACTTGGACCAAAGTCAAATGATATTAAGAGAAGGATTGGTGTCATGGAGGATATGTGGGCCAATGGAAAGTTGAATAATAGAATATTTTTGGAAATGAGAAACTTGGCTTATGGTAAATATTAATATTTATAAAATACCTCTAAAAAATGATGTGTGCGGTAGGTCCATTGTGGTGCTACTATATTTTTCTGAAAATCTCTAGGTGTTAGTACAAGGGGATGTTCAAGTAGGTAGCTGCCACCACAGTGCCAAATATTCTGCCAAGCGAAGTGTGTAAATGTTGCTGTTGTGAGCGAAGGCTACTATTGCTGGTGAAATTTGGGCTCAAGAGACTTAATGACCAATGTCTATAGGCTGGCCTGTTGCTTACCATCAGGCATCATCTTGCATACCTCAAAACTAAGCTGAATAAAGAAATGTATTTATTGCATTGATGTGATATTTAAAGTCTACTTTTTGGTGGTATATTTAATCTAACTTTTAGCTCTACGAGATGAAGCACCAAGTGAAGCAGACAAAATTCACAGGACTCTGATGGTCGACCATGTGAGTACAGTAGGCACATGGATGCCTGGCATCAAGCAGCTGATTCACAATTGCATCGCTCGTGTTGAACTGTTGGCGATTGACAAAGAATAACTTATAATAAAAGTTTTAGAACAAGCATTATAAGATACTATATGTATAAAAAACTGTAAATAATCATATTTAAAAGAGAATTTTATTTAGGCAGATTGTCTTGCTAAATGTTTAATTTTGTTTCATGTTGGTTAGACCCTGATTTCTAGTCAAAATTCCATGATTCAAAAGGTGGTGCATTCTTATTTGGTAAATTTAGATTAAAATATTTCAGACTGCTTGCAGTCTGCCCCAATGCACATTAAAAGCTGATAAAGTATTGACAGGAAAATTGGTTTGGACTTTAAATTGAGTTTGGCCCAAACTATAAAAATTGTCCATGCATCTTTAATTACTATCAATTGCAAGACACGCTGCTGATAGGATATGTCGGGTCGGCGCGGGCGTCGGCCTGCCTTTCTATATGCACCTTTAAACTGGTTAACCTGCTTTTAAGTAAATAACATGTATTTTGTAGAAATTGTAAGAAATATGTTCTTTTATTATGATAACTATATTTTAAGACAAAATGTGTGATTATTTTTATAAGTATAATAATATAAATAAAGGAATTGGTGCTTTCAGTTTGCCATTTGTGAAATGTTCATGTACAACTGTGAATGTAAATAAAAAACTGTAAGATTAAGATTTAGCATTTTATTATACTATATAATATTTCAGATATCTTAATTCTAGATACAAAATATATACACCCTGATATTCAAAAAAGAACCAATCATAATTGGAACAAAAAAGGTCAGAGCAACATACATTAATTGTTTATCATAGTATGGTCAATAAAAGTTTTTGTCTTTGTCAATGATGTTCTAAGAGAAGAATTCAGTTGAATTTTAATTAATGATTTATAATTAATCAGTTTTTACTATCGGTTTGTTCGTATCAAATCAAAGCCTTTCAATATAATTTTGGATCCTGCCTGATATATTGTATTTTAAAGTATTGACATGTGTACATAATATGTACAGCACTTGTCGCTCGTATATTATACGAGCGTCCGGCGTAGGTAGGATCCTACAGCTTCCGAATACAGAGGCCACCCAGCGCTGCCTCGATAACTGCGGACGAGTTCACGCCTGCCCAACGAAAGTTCCAGACATTACAACGCCATAGTACGTGCACGTTTACGTCTACGCATTTCGTGTGCCGTGGCCTTAAGTGCCTACTTAAGGTGGCTTCCCACGGTCCGTGTCCCGAGCGAGTGGTCTATATTCCTCGCTTGATGGGCTTGGGCGCGACGGTGACCCTCACTGGGCGGCACAGCTCTACGAGTGCGGCAGGCTCGCGAGCTCCGTCCTCCACGGCGAGGCACACGGAGATATCCACGCCGCACGGCTCCGTCCACACGCCGTGCGATATCAGCACTTTAGTCAGCAGCCGCACGTTCTGCGTGCCGTCCTCGTCTGCAATTATATGTCAGATTATAAACTAGGCGTAATCTGAACTTGCTCAATACCACTTGAGATAAGCAATATTATATTTTTATGCATATCCTCTAAAAACTTAAAAAAATAAACAAACTATCTTGCCTACGAAGGCAACATTTGAGCGTGGAATCTAAAAATTGTAAATTTGTTATACGATTATAAAGCACAAGACCGATCGTGTATGGAGTACTGTCGTCACATATGGGCTGGTGCTGCGAAATTCCATCTTGCAGCTTTGGACTCAGTGGAGAGGCGCGCTAGGAGGGTTACTGGTCACCCCGGGTTAATAGAGACCAGCCTCTCGGTATTTTACAGGATGTATTTTGGAGTGTGCTAGGAGAATTACTTGACTTGATTCCACCATCCTCCTTCCATCATCATCGAACGAGACACACGCAGACACGACGCGCACACAGCCTTATGTGGCACGTTTACCACATACCACCTTCAGTTCGAACAAAGCAATTTACTTCGTCATTCATAATGACAACTAAGGACTGGAACAGTTTGCCTGCGTCAGTTTTTCCGCCCGATTATAATGTGGGTGTCTTCAAGGCTAGAATGAATAGGCTTTTAATGAACTAGTGTGCTTTACCATCCCAGATTGCGTCACCACTTCCCATCAGGTGGGACTGCAGTCAAACACTGGCTTATATGAAATAATACCTAGCCCTTGTTTATGTCCCACTGTTGGGCACGGGCTTCCCCTCAAGATGAGGGGACTTATGCCATAGTCCACCACGCTGATCAAGTGCGGGTTGGCGGACTTCACACGTCATTCGAAAGCTAGTTAGGCTTTCTCAGACATGCAGGTTTCTTCACGATGTTTTCCTTAACCGAGAGCTAGTAACAATCGCACAAAGACGATTCGCAAATGATTTATTAAAGAAATCAGCCACCCACTGAGCTGTCACTGCTTGTAATACATAATATATTTTTATGCATATATGTATGTAGCATGTCCTGTAAACACTTTTTTTGACAAATATAAACTTGATTTCATGGGCAAGATTTGAATGTGGAATCTGAAAATTGAAATAGAGACTTAGGGCCCAGGTGTAGGTCCTTTGGTTTGCAGTGTGGTGGTACGTACTAGCGTCTAGGTGGTCGAGTGGGCGCAGGTGGTCTCGTGGCGGCACGAGCGCATGCACGCGTGTGTCAGGGTAGGCGACGCGCACGCGCAAGGCGGCCGGTTCGCGCACGCGCAGTACTTCGGCCTCCAGCGCGACACCCGCGATGAGACCCGCGCAGAACCGCACCACTGTGTCGCTGTCCGCCGCCGGTTCTACGATCGTCGCCGTGCACATGCGGATCTGCACAATACCGCCACGGATTCAATGCTGGTCTAGTCTAGACCTTTGCAACGTTTTGTGTAGTCAAAATCTATAATTAGATAGTAGTCACTCAAGTCAAGTCCATTATCCTTGTTTTGACATATGGTGATTTGTAGTGGAAAAAAAAAATTTAAACGAATAGCCAACAATTTTTTTTGGAAATAAATGAGACAATAAAACTTAGCGTAATTTTATTGGAAAATGAGTTAGATCAATCCATAGAGAAAAATACGGGGAACGTTTGACTTGTCTTTACCAGCTAAGGTCGTTTGATAAAAATGATTTAGTGACTTTTAAACCAAGCCATACAATTGCACTTAACAATCTCAAAAGAAAAAACTTTTACCAGAAGTCTTAGGCTACGTTAATTTTACCTCAAACTACGCGTACTCTTATTTCGACTTGTCTGCAAAAGTTTTAAACCATCTTACAATCTGACGTATTTATAAAACGCTAATTTTGGTTCAATTTTTATATTACTTCAAAATCTATTTTTATTTGTTTTATAATCATTTAGATTATGATAAAATCAAGTGATTTAAAAGAAGTTTGATAGTTACGATGAAACTCAGTTTTTATCCATACACATCACACCAGCGCCTCTAGCGGTGACATTCAAATAGAGTAAAATGCACGGGAGAAAACTGACTCCCCCTCTCTGCACTAAGAAACTATTGTAGCAGCGGCTCCGTCCCAAGCAGAATGTCCTGCTGGAAGCTACACGTAGATTCGTGGCGTAAAATAAAACAGGATAAGTGTTTGTTGATGTGTTTCCATTCTTCATGATCCCGCCCGCCATTATTATTATTATTGACATTTCTCTTAACATTGTCAGTATCAAAATCTAATCTCCAAAGAATTATTCATAAACAGTGGTAATACTACTATTACTACTATTAAGGGCTCCCACACATAACTGCGATGCGGCGAGAAACAAATGAATTTTCGATACAAGTTGCAGGAACTTGTATCGAAAATTCATTTGTTTCTCGCCGCATCGCATCGCGTCGCAGTCATGTGTGGGAGCCCTAAATTGACATAAAAATATTATTATTTACGATTTGAGCAGTTTAAGTTGTCTATTAAGTTGTTAAGGGTGTAATACAGCCATAATATTAATCTATGGTCTATATATAACCCTAAAATTGTAACACTATGGATTATAGAAAACAGTTACCTTCATATTAGGTCTAGGTATAGTCGGCAGCGGCGCCGCCTGCAGTAACGGCATGATGGCTCGCGCTAACGCCGCCGGCTTGTTGTCCGCGTTCATAGACAACTGTCTGAATACTGCTATGGTGAACGGATCCGGTTCAACTCCTGTAGGCAACATAATGTATTGAAATAAAATTTGATTTTTACTTTCCCGAGGTTTGAAACGCTTATCAGCGTCTTTAATAAAGGTCAATGTGTCGTATTTGTATTTCTGATGATTTCTTCATTATATTACTGTAGTGTAGCTTATCTATAACAACCGCCATATACGGTCCAATCGGATTTCACCACACACAGCCAGATTGATCCAATCATGCCGATTGGATTAAGTAGCTAGTATGTTGTATGGTCACCATAACGCATCTGCATATTTCCCCGTATCCGCGCCCTGAAAGACTGATGAAATTCTTTTTCAGTTCTCATAACGTTTTGAAAACTTTAATACACGGACCAATAGGCCGTGTGACTTAAGAAAAAAATATAAATGATCAAAAAGCTCGACTGCGAACGAAGAAAATGGGCTTAAATTACATTATACATATACACATGTATATATCAACTCGTCTCGTTAACACCTTTCATTTGATAACCCAATTAATATTTTTGGAAGTAAAAAAAAAATACAATATGGCGGCTGTCGGCCGCCATATTATTTATGCCTATGTCTCTTCAACAACTAAGACGAATCTAACGACATATTATAAGTCACTGATCATCAAGCCGTTTAGGGTTTAGGCCGTGCCAAAGAAATAGACATACAAACATACATACATAATAATAATAAAACCACTTTATTGTACACCAAAAGTTACATGAAAATTGAACAATACGTTGAAGATATAAAGCAATCTCTTCCAGGCAACCTAACATAAATACTCTTGAAAAACATAACCCTCCTTCTGGGGCAGTCGGGTCAAAGACCAAATTACCTGCAGAAGCGAGCAGCCTATCAAGCAGTTCAGCGTGATGCGTGAGCGCCGTGGCGGCGGACAGTGCGGCCGCGGCCGGCGTGAGCCCGCTGCCGGTGCTACCCGCCGTCACTGCGGTCCCCGCGCCTGCAGTCGTAGCGCCCGCGTTGCTAGAGGTAACCGCACATAGTCGAGCGGCAACCACACGCAGAGCTAACTGCCATACGCACGCGTTCTCTTGTTCGGACACGCCGCTGAACTGGTGTTGGAGCCTGTATGGGTGGGATAGGATATGGTGAAATTTTTGAGATTTTTTTTATTCTTATATTTGATGTCTTTATGTGCTATCACGAACACGAACAGTGTACTAGTTTTTAATAAAAATCGTTTGATTAACGTTACGTGCGCAAAACGTCAGCATCACACGGCGGTACCTGAGGCAGTCGGCGCCGAGCGCGTGCAGCGAGCATCACACGGCGGTACCTGAGGCAGTCGGCGCCGAGCGCGTGCAGCGAGCATCACACGGCGGTACCTGAGGCAGTCGGCGCCGAGCGCGTGCAGCGAGCATCACACGGCGGTACCTGAGGCAGTCGGCGCCGAGCGCGTGCAGCGAGCATCACACGGCGGTACCTGAGGCAGTCGGCGCCGAGCGCGTGCAGCGAGCATCACACGGCGGTACCTGAGGCAGTCGGCGCCGAGCGCGTGCAGCGAGCATCACACGGCGGTACCTGAGGCAGTCGGCGCCGAGCGCGTGCAGCGAGCATCACACGGCGGTACCTGAGGCAGTCGGCGCCGAGCGCGTGCAGCGAGCATCACACGGCGGTACCTGAGGCAGTCGGCGCCGAGCGCGTGCAGCGAGCATCACACGGCGGTACCTGAGGCAGTCGGCGCCGAGCGCGTGCAGCGAGCATCACACGGCGGTACCTGAGGCAGTCGGCGCCGAGCGCGTGCAGCGAGCATCACACGGCGGTACCTGAGGCAGTCGGCGCCGAGCGCGTGCAGCGAGCATCACACGGCGGTACCTGAGGCAGTGGGCGCCGAGCGCGTGCAGCGAGCATCACACGGCGGTACCTGAGGCAGTGGGCGCCGAGCGCGTGCAGCGAGCATCACACGGCGGTACCTGAGGCAGTCGGCGCCGAGCGCGTGCAGCGAGCATCACACGGCGGTACCTGAGGCAGTCGGCGCCGAGCGCGTGCAGCGAGCATCACACGGCGGTACCTGTGGCAGTCGGCGCCGAGCGCGTGCAGCGAGCATCACACGGCGGTACCTGAGGCAGTCGGCGCCGAGCGCGTGCAGCGAGCATCACACGGTGGTACCTGAGGCAGTCGGCGCCGAGCGCGTGCAGCGAGCATCACACGGCGGTACCTGAGGCAGTCGGCGCCGAGCGCGTGCA
Organism: Furcula furcula; assembly: GCA_911728495.1. Taxonomy (NCBI): domain Eukaryota; kingdom Metazoa; phylum Arthropoda; class Insecta; order Lepidoptera; family Notodontidae; genus Furcula; species Furcula furcula. The sequence goes on from OU452243.1 coordinate 23,175,455, forward strand.
GCGAGCATCACACGGTGGTACCTGAGGCAGTCGGCGCCGAGCGCGTGCAGCGAGCATCACACGGCGGTACCTGAGGCAGTCGGCGCCGAGCGCGTGCAGCGAGCATCACACGGTGGTACCTGAGGCAGTCGGCGCCGAGCGCGTGCAGCGAGCATCACACGGCGGTACCTGAGGCAGTCGGCGCCGAGCGCGTGCAGCGAGCATCACACGGCGGTACCTGAGGCAGTCGGCGCCGAGCGCGTGCAGCGAGCATCACACGGCGGTACCTGAGGCAGTCGGCGCCGAGCGCGTGCAGCGAGCATCACACGGCGGTACCTGAGGCAGTCGGCGCCGAGCGCGTGCAGCGAGCATCACACGGCGGTACCTGAGGCAGTCGGCGCCGAGCGCGTGCAGCGAGCATCACACGGTGGTACCTGAGGCAGTCGGCGCCGAGCGCGTGCAGCGCGTGCGGCGGCGGGCTGCAGCCGGCGCCGTGCAGCGCGAGCACGCAGCGCGCGAACAGCGCCGTGAACACCGCCGCGCCGCACACCAGGGGCTCCATCTCAGCTAACCTGACAGTGCATGGTGCCTCATTATAGCGGCCAAATACAGCCTGTACTCGGCATTATTATGCCGAGTCCAGAAGTAGTAATTAACCTGTATATGTACAAACATTTGAAAGAAAGAAGTAAGAAATAGTAATTGAAAAAAAAACAAAAAATAGAGTATGGATGCTGGGAACATAATGCTAACTTGTTGAGTTGTTCCTCTGCCGACTGCAGCATCTTGAGGCGCACGTTCACGGAGAGTGTGGGGTTGTCGATGTGTTGTAGCACAGAGTCGAAGAACTTGCGGACCGCGCTGTCGTCCATCGCGGACTCTATCTTCTCGGCGGTCGACTGCTGCGCTTCACCTAACAACCAGTCATAGATTAGCATCAAGCCTTTTTACGACAATACCGAAAGCCCGAGAGCTTATCTCGTGGAGCTATCACAGTCATTTGTAGCTAACAGCTTTATTGAAATAAAACTATTTTTGTTTTTTTTTAATTACCCTAATAAGCTCTTTCTACGTAGATCGGACTAACAATAATAATTAGAAGACCTGAGGGTACCCTAAGACAACTATGACGTATGATGGACAGCTACCACCTCAGTCCGCCCGTGACCATGAATGCTGTAAAGTATTCGAAACGTCGGGTAATTAAAATCAAAAATAAACCGCGATAATCCGTAAAAATTGTTTCATTTCAATGTGTAATATTCGCGTAAATATCAGAAATCATTGAGTAACCCTCATTCCAATAAAAAGCCAAATCGAAAAGGAAGAGTAATGGTTTTAATATAACAGTCTTTGTATGAATGTTGCTATTTAAGTCTTTTTCACCATAGCTCCATGGTATCTTTTTAACTGTTTTTTTCTTGTCCCCGTATGTAATAGCAGAGATCGGAGACATTCCCCTAACTATATTAGCTATGCAGAGGCAAGTGGAAAATAGTTCCAGCAGCGTTATTTTTATTCCACCTAGTGACGGGACCAGCAAGACGTTCGCCCGATGGCGTGCGACACGATGGACAGACAGCTGCATTGCACTGCTAAAGTGTCATTTACAACGGAATGCAGTCATATTCACATATTATTGCTTGGCGGCAGGGCATCTGATACAGCGGTGGTATCAACCTGGACAACCCCTCGCACAAGGGACCTTACACCTAGTTATAATAATAATAATATCTTGGGACAATCCACACACGGTTATCCGATCCCAAACTAGGCAGAGCCTGTACTATGGAAACCAGACAACTGATGCTAATACTTATATACTTTTTTTTTTTGTAAATACATACTTAAATAGATAAACAACACCCAGACACTTGGCGGGAATCGAACCCACGACCCATCGGTTAGCAGGCAGGGTGTCTGCCAACTAGACCAACGGGCCCGTCAGTTAATTTTCAAATGAGTAAGTCTCCGAAATTCTTTGCCCAGCTAGCCGTAGAAAAGTACTTTTTGAAATAATATAGTTACATTACCTATAGGTAGACAAGGCACGAGATGCGGCATAGTGTCTCGCAGGTACGTGTAGTGCTTCACTGTGTGGTCCTCGAACAGCGGCAGCATCGTAGTGCAATGTTGTGCCGCGTTTAGTACCAGTATCAACACGCACATGTCTGATCTCATCTAGTCAAGGAAGACTAACAAATAATAACCTTTAATTTTACTGTCTGGCTTCTTTCCGATTACTATAACTTTGAAACGAATCATTCTATTAACAATTTTTACCAAACGAAACTGTTTCTATAAACATTCTCTAGATTCTCCTTATAAAAAGTTGACGTGATAAATTTGTGGAACGTTAAATTTCACCTAACACTCAATTACTTACCGACTGACTACTGTAACAAATGTCAGATCGTTGAATATAGAAACGCGGCAGTATCGAAATTGACGCGATTAGACTATTTGTGCCTTGATAGAAGGTGGAAAATATAGTCTGTGTGAATAGCGCTTCGGCCTCACAGCTGTAGCCAAGCCGAAGTGGTTAACCGAAAGCGGCATACGACAGCATAAACGAGACCATGGGATCACCAGACATCGTTTTTTAATTATCTTGAGCCTAGTAATTTCTCCAAAGCTACAGTTTCCTCCTTTCTGGAATTCTCGGAACTTCAGTGTTCTAGAACGTAGAATTACTGACATTATAGTGGCAATTACAGGCCCTCTCCTAAATAAATACAACACATATTTTAACAACGGTCCCTCTCCCAAGGAAAAGTTGAAAGGATACAGGCAGGGTCCTCGACGTCAGGTTCTGGCATGTCGAAGAACGGGTGAACTGCAAGTAGCCGTGTGGTGAGTGGAAGTACTAGAGACGCGTGCGAGCTTCCCAGCCTTTGTACGCAACGAAACGTAGATCTTTTATCCTAAAAAGAATTATAAACCCTATTTCAAATAAAATAAAATTGCAATTTTATTTGCACCATAATAACACATCATCAGTGGGTGGGCCACTTAGCGTGGCAGCAAATCATATTTGTCTTTTAGCTGAGCTGATTAGCTGTTTTTGCTGTAGCATTGCATTCGCAATGAAAACAAAATAAGGTTGTAATGACTCGTCCGGGAAAGTTAATATCAAGATATAATCCGTACAAGTATTATCATTTCAAAGTGTTGTATTCGCATAAATAAATAAAAACATTTGCAAGTGTTAAGTAAATTTCAAACGGCGCGTATAGATTTAGAATATATTATGTATCATCATGTAAAAAATAAGCTTATACTTACTTGAGGATATCGTTTCAAATTTTCTAAAATTTTGTCAATACACATTTCGAGGCAGGTCTTGGACGCGACAGTACATGCGCCCAGCATGCGGTGTAAACCCTCTCTCACATCCATGGAGTAGTCCTACACCAAAAATAATAAATGGGTGAACCGCGGGCTGGTTAAAGTGACAGGTTACTGCGACCATCCAATACTGGATGATACCAGGATCGCAATTTATTGTATGGGGACTATAGAACAAGGGAACAGTTTTACCAAAGATCGAATTTTCGTCATCATCATCATCAGCCGGAAGACGTCCACAGCTGAACAAATGCCTCTGCGAGGGCGTCCTGGGGATCACAGTAAGGGTGGTTGATAATCCAATAGAAAGACGCTGCTGCCAGTCTTTTTTGTTCACTTGGTAGCCTCTTACGACACCCAACGGTGGGTGTTATTCTTATTATTACCCGGACCCAAATCGATGTGACTGGCGATATTTTTTTTTAATTTATCTCTACATAGAATTAAACTAACAAGGTTATCTGAATGAAGTCATCTGAAAGGCTTCCCTAACACACATACCCCAGATGTTATTTTGAAAAGTTTGTCTGATTCACCAATCGGCACTTGGCCCGCGTGATGGTCACACTAAAAGTTTCCAGAACTGGCCACTTACATAAACAATATTTAAAAAGTAATTACAACATTTTAAAATGGGAACTCTTTGGCTGTAGAATGCAGTTTGTTTCATCTGACTGTCAATTGTTTTACATTGTGGCGAAATTTTAAAAATTGCGTGTCTACATTAACATGGATTTAACTCGGTAAAATTTTCGTAGTATAATTTTCTACGATTTTAAGTGTAATTTGACAGCTCAACAGAGCATCGCTCGGCTTCAATCTGCTTTTGGCGATGAAGCACCATGCAAGACGACTATTTATAGCTGATTTGCAGAGTTCAAGCGCGGTCGTGTCAATCTCAGTGACGAATCTCGCGATGGTTGCCCGTCCACCGCGGTGAACAACAAAAACATCGATGCTGTGCGCCGTATGATTGAAACAGACAGGCATGTGACCTACCATGAGATTCGCGCATCCTTAGTTATAGGCATGAGTCAAATACAATCAATCCTACACAAAAATTTGGATGTGAGAAAGCTGTGCCCACGGTGGATCCCACACAATTTGACCAAGGCTCAAAAAACGGACCGCGTCACTTGGTGCAGTTCCATGCTTACCAGATTCAGCGAAGGCGTGTCAAATTTGGTGTGAGACATAGTAACAGGTGACGAAACATGGATTTATTGCTACCATCCCAAACCAAAGCAGCAATCGAGCGTATGTGTGTTTCAAGATGAGCCGAAGCCAACCAAAGCGGCGCGCGTGATCTAGTGTGCATCTAAGCGGATGATTGCTTCTTTTTTTAATAAAAACGGACGGCCCTGTTTGTCTTAGAGTTAGTGACCCTGTCTGCTACCCAACAGGTCGTGGGTTCGATTCCCACCAAGTGTCCGGGTGTTTTATCTATATATGTATGTATTTACAAAAAAAAAATGTATATATGTATTAGTATCAGTTGTCTGGTTTCCATAGTACAGGCTCTGCCTAGTTTGGGATCAGATGACCGTGTGTGAATTGTCCCAGGATATTATTATTATATTATAATAAAACTGGACACGTGGCTACTGATGCTTTAGAGAATCGACGTACCGTGAATAGTGACTTGTACACGACCATTTGTTTGCCGGAAATTATTGACGAACTCCGTAAAAATAACCGGAAACGCCTATCATCTTGCACCACGACAATGCTAGTTCCCACACGACCAGACAAACAAACGAATTATTGAAGGTGAAAAACGTAGAACTTAAGAGCCATCCTGCATACAGCCTCGACTTGTGACTTCTTGCTGTTCACAAAAATTAAGAACCAATTACGCGGTCAACGATTTTCGTCACCATAAGAGGCTGTCGAAGAGTATGAAAAACACGTTTCTGAGGTCACCACGGAGGAGTGACACAAAAGTTTTCAAAATTGGTTTAATCGCATGAAAAAGTGCATTTACGCTAAGGGAGAATATTTTGAGAAAAAATAAATTCATTTTTGACCTTTAATAGAATTTATTTTTCATTCCGGAAACTTTTAGTGCGCCCCACGTACTAGCTGCTCCCCTTCATATCGTGGAGCAGTGGAGACCTTTACCTTGAATTGGACTTGGGATACGTTGACGATGTTAGTGGTGATTGTTAATATTTATTTACTTTGCAATCAATCTATTCTTACGGATTATATCGCGATTTATTTTATTTTTCCCGACGTTTCGAATGCTTTTTTTTTTTTTTTAATTTTATGCTTTTTGCGTTTTGAATGAATCGCGATATAATCCGTAAGAATAGATTGATTGCAATGTCTAGTATTCGCGTAAATAAAAGACAACATTATTTATTTACTTTTTATGCGACTCCAAATAGGAGAGGTTCTGTTTGCAGGTGCATACCTCAAGTGCTCCGAGTATGGTCTCGAGTTGGTCTTCCCGCAGCACGATGTGGTGCGCGATGCGCGTGAGGCTGTCTATAGCCCGCAGGCGCACGTCCTCGATCTCGTCGTTGAACATGTCCACCAGGAAGTCCAGCGACGTGGTCGCGAACACCGGGTTCTCCATCGACAGCTGGCAGACCGCGTCCACAGCCGCTGTGCGTACCTCTGCACCCGGGGGAACATAAGGCGGATTAATTTTGGCAAGGTGTCAATTTTGAAGAGTTCTTGGACAATATTATTTAGAGAGCCTATATGTGAGTCTAATGGACCCTCTATTGTACGGCAAGCAACAGTATAGGGCCTATACTATAGGCTATAGTAGTAGCACTGGAAGACGGCATACTCTTCGGACTAGTCAACAAAGTTGGTGTTACCAGAGTCTCGAGTATAGCAAGCGGATTTAGACGTGCTGCGTGTCGAGCAGGCGGGGGGGCGCTGTGGGGGTGGTTGTATGGAGTGCGAGGCAGCAGTTACCCATGAGCTCGTCCTCGAGGCCGTGCACGAAGGCGCCGGCGGCTCCGCCGGGCAGCAGCTGCACGTGCTGCGTGTCCAGCAGGCGGGGGGGCGCTGTGGGGGTGGTTGTATGGAGTGCGAGGCAGCAGTTACCCATGAGCTCGTCCTCGAGGCCGTGCACGAAGGCGCCGGCGGCTCCGCCGGGCAGCAGCTGCACGTGCTGCGTGTCCAGCAGGCGGGGGGGCGCTGTGGGGGTGGTTGTATGGAGTGCGAGGCAGCAGTTACCCATGAGCTCGTCCTCGAGGCCGTGCACGAAGGCGCCGGCGGCTCCGCCGGGCAGCAGCTGCACGTGCTGCGTGTCCAGCAGGCGGGGGGGCGCTGTGGGGGTGGTTGTATGGAGTGCGAGGCAGCAGTTACCCATGAGCTCGTCCTCGAGGCCGTGCACGAAGGCGCCGGCGGCTCCGCCGGGCAGCAGCTGCACGTGCTGCGTGTCCAGCAGGCGGCCGGGCGCGTCGTCGGCCCAGCGCCGCCCGCTCGCCCACGCCCCGCTGCGCACCAGTTCCGCGCCCCGCTCGTGTGCCGTGCGCTTTTTCTAACCATCAACCAACGATCCAGATAAACAAAGTAAAAAATTAAGTCCCAAAAGATAAGGAAGGTATTGAGAGCTGAGTGCGATATGATATCACGGGAAGTGGGCATAGGCCGAGACAATCGGTAAATCGCGCGGGGAGCGGACAATACAGGAACGCGGAGCGTGACTACAGACGTAATCAAGCGGGCCACGGGAGTCACTGACACTACAGGGACGTGGGGCGTAACGATAGACGTGATCACGCGGTGAACGCTTAGAGGGGTTACCACTGGAGAGAGCATGATGCGCTAGAGAGCGACGCTGCAGGATTGAGGGATGTGAAAGACGACAGGAGGAGTCGCATCATTCGCATTTCTGTTTAGTACATACCTTCATATTGCTCATGAGTTGTTTATCCAGTGTTTGCAGCAGGAAACGATCAGACACAGCCCGCGTAGTGCCCAACAGAGAACAAGCCAGTGCACGCACTTGCATGCACAGATCGTTCACAGCTGAGCAGATGCGGACAAAGGCATCATCCACAAGCCGCATTGTGGTCTCACCATCGCAGAGCGTTATTGTGCTGTGTGCAAAGCACATTCGATTTATTTTTTAAATATCAAAAAGCTTTATGTGTATAATACATGTAGTACATGAAAATATTTTAACCAGTGAGGAGATGGCTTATTTTTTATGGCTAACATTCATTAAGTGCTAGTTTTATAACACGTTTTCATATTCTTGTTGGTTGTACCTATTGGTTGGCATGTTTGATGTCCAAAGTCCACTATAATAGTGAATAACATACGTAATTTTGATTTCTTAGATGATTAAACATAAAATAAAACAAACTTCTTCAGCTTAAGTATTTTTAAACATACAGATTTTTGGTTGAATCTGAGATCCAATATTGGCTACAGGAGGGCCTTTGGAAATACATAGCCATATATATACAAAATACTTACGCAAATTAACTATTAATCCAGTTCAGCCCTCTTAACATAATAAGAATTGTAATACCGCAACATGTAATTTCCTTTAATTCTTTGATATACAAGACATACCTTTTACCCATGTAATAAATTGCCAAGGCCTAAGTACACAAATGACGGGCCCGTTGGTCTAGTGGTTAGTGACCCTGTCCGCTAACCGATGGGTCGTGGGTTCGATTCCCATCAAGTGTCTGGGTGTTATTTATCTATTTAAGTTCAGTTGTCTGGTTTCCATAGTACAGGCTCTGCCTAGTTTGGGATCAGATGACCGTGTGTGGATTGTCCCAAGATATTATTATTAAGATATTAAATGTCTTTAGGTTGAGTATTCTTACTTCTCTGGGTACTTATTGCCCAACACCCAGACAAGCTTGAGTGCAACTTCTCTAACAATCTCATAGTCATCAGAGAGTGCTAGACACACAAGGTCGTATAGGTCATCGCTCAACGTCTGCCCACGCTCATGCATAGTTAGTAGAGACTGAAACGCTTCACACCGAACTCTTGCATCCTGAAATAATTACAAATATTTGTATTCACTTTATTGATAATTATTTATTAAATAAACCCCAATTTCAAAGCTGGAAGTGATGTATCTTTGATATATATGGCAGCCTGTCTGTAGTAGATCTCAAGAAGAGGAGGGGTAGTACCCCTCCTCTTCCTGTCTAGCAGCTCCTGAACAAATAAACAGCCACAGCCATCAGCCACACAGGACCAATCTTCTCTGACACACAATAGGTAAGACACCGGTCTCGCCGGCGAGGCCGAAGGGTCGTACGTATGCGACCGCAACGACGTGCATCACCCCACTGAGTTTCTTGCCGGTTCTTCTCAGTGGGGGCGCGTTGTGAACCGGTGGTAAACTCAGCCCTCTCTTAAGCGACAGCCCAAGCCGAGGCCGTGCCTCCCTGAGGTGCCCTTGTGCTCGTCGCTACTTCTGCCGTAAAGGCTAGAGCGCTTCAAGCGCTCGCCTCCTATTGTCCGGTGAAGCTGCAATAGCCATCTGCGGTTAACAGCGTCTATCATTCCCAAAAACAAAAAAAAAAAAACACAATAGGTAGCACAAAAGACGAAGCAGTGGTAAAATAATTTATTTACACTTAATAGCAGTGGCGTGCACAGACTTTCATGACAGGGTAGGCAAGATAGCAAAGGAGATGTTCCATTTTGGGCCAACACTATGTACACTACATGGAAAAATAGGAAAAACATAGGAGAGTTTCATAAAAATACTTATAAATTAATTTGAAGCAGAGTACAATTGTACATAAATGATTACTTATGGAGTTATTTAATATGTCCACCCTGTTTTTAGGGCAGCCATGACAGTTGCGTTTGACGTTGGTTTACTACTTGACAGTTAATGCTATAGGTGACTTTCCTAATAGATTGTTTACGGATGGAGTACATATTGTATTTCGGAGTTTTTAGTGATTATTTATGTTTACGGACATTAATTGACTGTTTCTTTCTTGACACGGGGCTTTACTGTTTTGATTATCGCCTGTGATTGGGATTGGAATCGGTCCGTCAAAATCAAAATCCGTCAAAATGACATTTTAGTTACGTATTTCCGATCCATCATATTATTGTGTGGTGTTGCTACAGTAGTATTATATTCTCTTTGGTGTTGCTCTCCTTGACCAAGATATGTTAAATGTACAATAAAACGAAGCAATATTAAAAAAAGAGAATATTACAAAACAGTTACTATATTGCATAGTTATATATTCATATAGTGTACATGGTGTTGGCCCAGGCTCCATACATTTCTGGAACAACTCCTTTCTTAGATTATTTACTATGAAAAGATCATTCAGAGAAGTTGTAGGGTAGGCAAAGTCTTTTTGTGTGTATGGAGTGCACGCTACTGCTTAATAGTACACAGGGGTACACATTAAGCTTGACACGATATAACATTAACTACGCTACATACAAAACCGAGAATTGGAAAGGGGCATGCGGCCGCACACGCCGAGTGGGACAAAATAACATGTCGCACCCTCTCGCACCATTCGTAGTGTTCAACTTCTAATAGTTCAAAGACTAAACAGTCTAGGTCGATGTATCGCCGTGTGTACTACCACAAAAAATGTAATAAAAAAAAACATTACCTATATTAATTACTTAAATACACTTATTTTACTACAGTTGGACATTTCTTTCTGGCGTTAAAGATTAGCTGCTCTCACTTTTAATTAGGGTTGCCAGTACATTAGCAACTCACCTCAGCATAAGAATAGTCTCCAAGGAGTTTGACAATAGCATCTGCCTCTGTTGCCATCTCTGTGGTCCTCTCAGACTCAGGGTGTATTGGGTACAGTTCACTGATGAGCTGCAGACAACGACACTTCACCTGATGGCTAGTGTCCTTCAGGTTATCTTTGGCAACTCCCACCAGCCGCATCATTAGGATTTTGTCATCACTTAGTTTATTGCCAAGCTTCAGAAGTGTTGCTATACCTTGGGCTATGACCTGTTGAAAACATGAGTTGCTGTTCCTTACAAAGTAGTACCTGTGGGGTGTCTGAGTAAGAATACTATCCTCCCATCTCCACCTGCTGGGTGACTGTAAGACGCGACTAGGGAAAAACAAGAAGATGGGCAGCAGTATCTTTCCTCTATACTGTAATCCCCAAGACGACTGCCAAGCCAAGGGGATTGTGGTGAACTCTCCCTTCTAAGGGGGGTTTTTGCTCAGCAGTGGACATGTTTTGGCTGCTGATGATGATGATGACAAGGAGGTAAGGGATCTGCAGAAATAGCCTCTCTGAATGGCAAAATAATAATAATCTGTCCATCATGATACAAATAACCCTATACAATTTATGTCGACACTAATACAGGGTGTAAGGGACATCATACCGAAAACCGATACCAGGAATCCAGTACATGATTCTGAACACTATAAAATATATATATATATATGTATAGTGTTGAAATTTTTCATCAGCTTTTTCATGAATTTAAAAAAAAAAAAAACACTTTTTTTAAATAAAATTAGTATAATATCAATATTGGTATAATAATAAAGCATAATTTTAATTTAAAAACAATAAATTACTTATTTGTGGAGAATTTATTTATTTATTCGTTATGCACTAAAACAGTACATAGGCAATTAATTATTATTATTATTTTAGAAAATTAGCAATGTAATTTGAGAAATAAATATTATTCCGCATATATTCATTACATGCTCAAAAATTAATAAGTCAGTCATTTGTCATTTTCCATATAAATGGTTTCTGTAATGTTGTAACAGACATTATTTGACATCTTATAAAATGACCACAACAACATTATTATGGTTGATTCTTAGTCTTGCAAACAGTGTGTTTTAACTCCTTGCATAGTTTCTTTAGTTTCTATTTGTTGTATTTAATTTAGTTAGTGAGCAAGCAAGTCAACAAACCAGCAACATTTATTTATTAAGTACTCTTTAACAAATTGGAAGCATTACATTAGGTATTGTCCCACAAAACCGTCATTTGGTTTGACTGCAAGGCAATTGCAGTTTTAGATTACTGAGACTCTACTACTGAAATTACATGAAGTTGAGATATCCAAATTCAAAGTACTTGACTGACGGGCCCGTTGGTCTAGTGGTCAGACACCCTGCCTGCTAATCGATGGGTTGTGGGTTCGATTCCCGCCAAGTGTCTGGGTGTTGTTTATCTATTTAAGTATGTATTTACAAAAAAAAAAGTATATAAGTATTAGTATCAGTTGTCTGGTTTCCATAGTACAGGCTCTGCCTAGTTTGGGATCGGATGACCGTGTGTGGATTGTCCCAAGATATTATTATTATTATTACTTAGTTAGGACAATATCTAATCAGCAGGCCACAGCAATTTTATTAATGCATTCGCTAGTGCAGCTTACCTTATGTGAAGTTTCATTCTTGATCAAATGTATTGTTTCATCAATAAGATTGTTTAGATTCGCTCCAGGGCATTCCAAGCCAATGTCACAGTATAACCACAGTATCTTCACTCTAACAACTGACTCTTCCTCCGACTGGAAATGTTCCGACAGCTTCTTAATAGCCTCTTCCACATCAGACTCTTGAAATTGAAGGCAATCAGAAATACGGAGCAGCAATTGTAGGGCTTCGTCACTCGACTTGCATTTCTCCAACAAACCAACGAAAGCGGCCGCTGAGCTCCCAATGAGTGGTTTCTTGACCAGGTGCAGCTTTTTTGAAGACGGGCCATCCTAAAACAAACATTCTGCTATTTGTAACCTAAAATGAGGGTTATGTTTACTGTGACAGAAACCACATACTTGGAAAGATTTGTTGTACTCCGCTAATGCTCTTTTCTTTAATACTGCAGCCATTGTAGTATAAAAGCAATCTAATGAAAATTATGTAAGAACTATTTTGTAGCTAGAGCTTTTTAGTATATATTATTTTACTCTTTGCTAGAGCTACTGCATGCATGTAAGATAAGTTGAGTGAGTTGAGTGGTTTTAGGGGTTTGTTTTGTTTTTGTTTGATTCTGAGGCGATGTCCTAACTAAACGCGATCACGCGATCATCGCGCGAGAACGAACGACGCGACCATCGCGCGATGAAATCTCAAACATAAATGGACGTCGAACGAGTGTCCTAACTGGCGGTCGCGCGGTTCGCGCATTCACCAGTCATCGCGCGATGGTCGCGTCGTTCGTTCGCGTGATCACGTTCTATTAGGACACTACCTGAATTCTAAGGTTTGATTGAACATTGAACCACGATGAACGAGTCTTTTTTAATGATTGAATTGAACCATAGATAGAACAGATAGAAGAGAACTGCCACGTTGCTAGACTTGTTTACAAGGTGTGGCAATCATTTGAAAAATGTTCCCCTAAAAGTCAGAGTAACTCTGTATGCATCGATATCGATATAGTTTAGCGATGTCTGCATGATTGACTATTTCGAAGTTTATTGTAAAAACTTGTATACATACACATACATATTCTAAATTAATAAGCCATCGGATTCATATTCTAAGCCATCGCCATTGCAGAGAATAAAAATAAACAAATTAGAATTTATGTCAAAGTGTAGTTCATAGTCTGTGGTGTAAATGACATATTGACCTACCTATGTCAATCAATATGTCAAAAAATAATGCTTGTTCGCTGTGTCGAGGTTCATTCATTGCGGAAATAATTATAAAATTAGAAATAATTTGTAGCTTTAAACAGTAAATGATTATTTTGTTGTATGTTTATGTTCATTCCTCCTTTAAACAGTTAATATAGTTTGCAAATTTTAACTATTTATATACCCTATGCTCTGAAATAATAGATGAGAATGGAACTATTACTTACTGATTCATTCCACACGTAATAATTTATATAATTTGTGTCTGGTAGAAAAGGCAAGTGAATATAAACGCTACCTACTTATACAAAATAATGTCAGTGTTTTTATCCTATCAGTGAGTGATATGGCCAGTCCCTGTTTCAGTATTTAACCTTTACTGTAGCTTTATTTGGGTTCATACAAGTTATATATTTTAATTACCCATAAACTACTAAGGGTCTTCAGCTGTAAGTGATGTTTTTATTTCAGACAATGGGTGATTTAAAATAATGTGAGTGCAAAACAAGTGAAATGTCAGACAGACCACTCCTAGAGCGCAGCTGTCTCAATGACGGGATGACGCTGCCCGTGCCCTCTGCCAGAGTGCCTGAACATTGGAAGGAGTTTGTGTGTGGAGGAGGTGCTGCATTCTGCAACATTTTGATTAGCTATCCACTGAACAAACTCATTTTTCGACAGGTATTACAATCAAATAGTATACCTAATCTCATAGGTACCAGGTGGGTACCAATGCAGTGTCAGATATTGTGTTTCAAAGTAGCAGTGTATACATTGTTGTGATCTGGTGTGAAGGATACTGTCGCTGGTTAAATTCCAAGGCTCAAGAGACGTCAATGTGAAAGGCAAAACTATTTTTGAAAAAATAAAAACCAACTTCAAAGTATATTATCTAAAGAGCATAAAATAACGAAAATATATTGAAGTCGGTGCTAGCACATCATGTTAACTAAGGTTAGCACCAGCTGACACCGACTTCAATATATTTTCATTATTTTATGCTCTTTAGATAATATACTTTGAAGTCGGTTTTTATTTTTTCAAAAATAGTTTATTTAACACTTTTTAGTGTATCAGTACTATCACGCAACTTGAACAACAGTAACAGTAACTACAGTACAGTAACTTACTGAAAACATAAAAAGTTTATATCTCTTAAACTACTGGACCGATTTTGATGAAACTTATACTCTACCCTAAGTTGAAAAATACTCTAACTATTGCAAAAAGAATTTTCGAAATCGGACATGTACTTTCTGAGAAATCCGCGGACAAACCTACATACATACATACATATATACATACATACATACACTCATAAAATTTGGTAAATTTGTTTAGTAGCCCACATAGACTAACATATATTAATATTACGCATTTTTAATAATATTACATACATACGGGTCGAATAGAGAACCTTCTTTTTGAAGCCGGTTAAAAATATGTTATATGTAGGACCCACATAGGCTCCGACACAAAACGACTTTTAAAAATCGGGCAAGATTCCTGTTTGGCAGGTTTATATTTTAGTCATATTTTTTAAACATATTCAACAAAATTACAAATTATAAGCCGCAAATTTCTAAGCTTGCATTTATTGACCATTTCAAGGTAACCAACAGATAATAGCATTCATACACATTACAAAATAACTTGCAATATGTATCTGCAAATAGCCCAACAGCAGAGATGCAGGTTGAGGATCTTTTTGCGAGGCCGTGCCTCCCTGAGGTGCCCTTGTGCTCGTCGCTACTTCTGCCGTAAAGGCTAGAGCGCTTCAAGCGCTCGCCTCCTATTATCCGGTGAAGCTGCAATAGCCATCTGCGGTTAACAGCGTCTATCATTCTCAAAAAAAAAAAAAAAAACTTTTTGTCTAATCCATTTTAATTCTTTTCTTTTTTAAACCTGAAAACATTAATTTTGATGGTGTAGTAAGATAGAAAAAGTATTTCTTTGAATACCACTATTCAATGAGACTGTGTAAACTATTAATTTTTTTTTCATATTCGACAGGTTCGACAGGTTCATAACCTCGACAGGTTCACCTTGCACTAATAAATGTAATTATTGTCAGCATGATGTCTGGCAAGGACGTTCCCTAGATGGGTGACCATTTAGTGGCATTTGAACTTAGCATCCCTATGCCTCAAAAAAAAATCTGTCATGGTTGTTGTCATCTAGATAGCAGTTTTTAAGCTAAGTCAGAGAACCACAGACAGTTTTAGTAACTCTGACACCATGTTGGCCACTAACCGTACAATAAAAAAATTAAATCATGTCTTCCTGTTCCAGATGATGCATGGAGTGGAAACTACATTTGCTCTCAACCAGTTGCAGAAAGAAGGCCTCGGCTTCTTATACCGTGGCATGCTGCCTCCCCTCCTCCAGAGATCACTCTCAATGTCGCTCATGTTTGGTGTATACGACGAATGCTTGCAGCCATTGCTTAAGCACAAAGTCGACCCATACGTAGCTAAAACCATAGCTGGATGCATTGCAGGATGTGTCGAATCTACTCTGATGCCTTTCGAAAGGCTGCAGACACTACTAATACACCCGAAATATCACAATAAATTTAAGAATACGGCAAACGCCCTGAGCCACATTGCCAGGCATTATGGAATAAAGGAATTTTATAGAGGACTTGTGCCGATTCTCCTCAGAAATGGGCCATCCAATGCTATGTTTTTCATAATTCGCGACGAAGTGCGTCTGCGATTACCTAATCAAGACAATGTGGTCTATCATAGTTTGCAGAACTTTTTAGCTGGTGCGACGATAGGAGCGTTTTTAAGTACGCTCTTCTATCCACTCAATGTTATCAAAATAGCGATGCAGTGCGAGCTTGGCGGGCCTCACAGAACGATTGCCTATGAGTTTACATATATTTTGCGCAAACGGGGCTTCAAGTTAGCAAACTTCTACCACGGAGCTTTACTCAATATTTCCCGTGCGTTTTTAAGTTGGGGTATAATAAACGCATCATATGAAATATTTAGAAAATTTTTACACACCTAGTCAATCTGAGTATCAGTAGGTTTTAATTTATTTGTGTTGCAATGTTAAATGTTATTTGTTATTATTGTTATAATTTTTAGTTTTTGTATAATATGATTAGGTTCACAGAAATTTAATATTTATATTATTTAGAAAATAATGTGTAGACAATCTATTGTGTCTGCGCAAGTATTTTTACATGAGCTTTGATAAACTAGCCAAGTAATTAGTGAAGAGAACGGCCCTACTTTTTGATTGTAGAAAGGTTTATTGCAAGGTTTTAATAATGATATATTTATATGTCCATAATGTCTGCTATGTTTAATTTTTTTATCTTTAAAATATAATAAAACACCCGCGCTTGTTTGTCTATACAATGTTAATAAACTTTATTTTGCGGAATACGATGATCTATTTATGTTATCACGACTCACCGTAGGGTTGAATTAACTTGTTTGTTAGTTGGGGGCTGGGTCTGTGACTGTTGAAAGTGACGTTTAACGAGAAGGCTAAACGTATTCTAAGGGCTAGCCTGCAACCAGTCAATTTCTTAAACGTTGATTGTTAACCAATCCGTCTAGGCGTCTAATTAAATGTCAGTATTTAATGAACAGTCTCGCCCTCCGGTGGTATCCGGTGACGATAATATTATTATTTAGTTTATTTTATGTACAAATTTAAGATAAGTCTGCAGTCGTAACGTCTGTTAACTTTAACTTGTAGGTAGACAATTTTTCTTGTTTTAATTTGCATATTTATGTAAATATTACAGAATATATATAGTGCTAAATAGTGCAATAACGTTTTTAGTGGATTTTTTTAATACCCTGTTGCAGTGTATGCATGTATCCACTATAAAAAAACATACATCCCTGCTATGTAAATTCACATTTTTACCTTTTTTTTTACTATAACGAGGATACAATAGTTGCAATAGTATGTGCAAGTTATTCAAAAAAGAATAAAAGAAATTAAAAAATATCTACGCATTGTATCATTTCAATCACCTCGATGCGAAGTCAAAACAAATTTTCCGCTTCTGAGCGCATAAATGAAATTATTGATGGAATGTACTGTAAACGCAGGAAGTATGAACACATGTTACGTGAACTATAAATAAAAATGTAAATGATATAATGAAATTTCGAATATTACATCTAGAATTGTTGATTATATTATGTGGTTTTAAATTGGTTGGTGAGTTTTTGAATAATGCGTATAACTAACACTACAAATGCGGATAATTATAAATTAAACGTATCAATATAATATCCTGTTTACATGTAGGATTTTCATTGCCTTCTAATAATTTTAAACTATATTTTTGTGGGTCATATATTTAGTGATTGTTTTTTTTTGCCGCGGCACCCTTGTACAGTGAATGACTATAGTAGGTAGGTATGTATTATCAGTAGCATTACGTCCCTCGTCAGCTTCAATGGGCAAGAATGAATACGGCCAATACTTGATTCCCAAAATAAAATATTAGTTTCCGCCTACCTTTGGTTAATGCACAGCCCGACCGGCGCAGAACTACAGAACCTTCATTTTTGAAGTCAGTTAAAAATACTTTTACTGAAGTGAAAGTTTCACTGCGACTTCCAAAAATGTTATCATTTAACGCATTGTTTAACGCGTTAGACGTTATGCGTTAGACGTCAAGCTCTAAGTGATAGGTGTTAAACGTTAAGCGTTAAATTTGTTAAGGTTATGAAAGCGCTCATGTGACGCCGTCACTGAGTGAGTGGGTGAGTGGGGGAGTGGGTGAGTGAGTGGGTGAGTGGGTAAGAGGGTGAGTGGGTGAGTGAGTGGGTGGGTGAGCGGGTGAGCGGGTGAGTGAGTGGGTAAGTGGGTGAGTGAGTGGGTGAGAGGGTTAGTGGGTGAGTGAGAGGGTTAGTGGGTGAGTGAGTGGGTGAGAGGGTGAGTGAGTGAGTGAGTGAGAGACTGGCTGACCGGTGTACAATACAGAGCGAGAGTGAAGTTTCACTTCTTCCGCGAGGAGGGAATCCACGCACGCACAAATTTTATGTACTATCTGTCCCAGGGAAGCTGAGTCCGCGTAATTTTCTAGTATTCTGCGTAACTTTCTTAATTATTTTTTCAGTAAGAACCTTCTAAAAGACGAAATCAGCAAAAAAAGGGATGCATTTATATATAAGATTATTAGGTACCGCTGAATAAGACAAATTAATGTTTACATTATTATTAAACATTAGTAACAAGACCAGCAAGATGTAGGCCTGATGGTAAGCGAGACGCCAGCCTATAAACAGTACACTGTCGCTCGTTTCCCGAGACATTATTAGGTCCATTGTGTGTAATTATTACTAATTTCACAGCTACATTGCCCTTCACGCCGGAACACAGCTTGCTATGTTTACACATTGCTGTTTGCCGGCAGAATATGTATTTGACACTGCGGTAATACCTGGACAACCCTAGACCTTATAAGTACCTAGTACTAGTAGTAGTAAGTACTACTATTGAATAAGGAATAAGCATTTATCACGTTGATTGATCTTTAGAATCAGAGCGGCCGAAATTTCGCGATGACTACAGACACGAGAAGGGTTTCAATGCGTTCTACAAGGTGCACCACACCGCGGCGCCATGGTGGGTGGCTCGGGTCCACTGCGAGGCCGAGGGCGCCACGCTAATGGTGCCGACCAACCTCGACGAGGCGGACACCATGCCGCTGCTCATATCCGCTATACTGAACAAATACGACGGCGTGTTCATCGGCGCGCACGACTTGTACTCCGAGAGGTCGTTTGTGACAATAGACGGTGATTGTTTTATATTTTTGCTGTTTGACTAGAACGTGTGCTCTTCGGATCCCCTTTCCTATTGTTCCTTGTATTCTTTGCGTGTCGACAACAGACATAATCAAACCCGACAAGTACTTTGCCACATTGTTCATTGTGATCAGTGGCGTAGCTTGCCATAGATGGGCCCCATATCAAAATTTGCTGGGGGGCCCAAATGATGATACATACGGCCTAAGAGATTATGTGAGATCATGGATTTTACTAATAGTTGCTTACACATGTTCGGGGCCCCAGTAGCCCGTGGGCCCCGTATCATTGATACGGCGGTAGCTACGCCCCTGATTGTGATTATCAACAGCCGAAAGACGTTCACTGCTGAACAAAGGCCTCCCTTTTAGAAGGGATGGGTTACCATAATCCGTGAGTCTATACAGGGTGTTACAAAATACCCCGTAAAAATATAATTA
Organism: Furcula furcula; assembly: GCA_911728495.1. Classification (NCBI taxonomy): domain Eukaryota; kingdom Metazoa; phylum Arthropoda; class Insecta; order Lepidoptera; family Notodontidae; genus Furcula; species Furcula furcula. The sequence continues at coordinate 23,194,584 of OU452243.1, forward strand.
TCAAAGCCAAAAATTTTGTCAACCCTAGTAAGCTGTCCTGTCAGGGAACCAGATTATTTAACAGAAAGGCCTACGTACCTATTTTACCTAATAATTGTCTACTTTAATAGTTTTTCTACTTTTGTCATTATACTCAAGTAGGTACTGGCTTCAAAAATCAGTTTTTTTTATTTATTATCAAGTAAAAAGATAAATACAAACAAAATGCTCACACATCACTGTTGACGTTTATTATGAAAAAGTAAGTGTTAGTTTAGGTTGTTTTGTTAGGTTAGGTCTTTTAAAATTTTTGTCGTTCCGCGAATTAGGTAGAAATGTATTTACATTCTGCGTAGTTTACTCTTTAATTTTACTGAAATAGGGTTTGCACATCAGTCAAAATAATAATATTAATTAATTATATTTTTTACGGGGTATTTTGTAACACGTTGTATAATAAGTAATCCGTGAAGTATAATAGGTCGTGAAGTCCAAACATTTGGTTTTTTTTTTATACTTACTTTCTGCATTTTCTTCGAAATCATATCAGCGATTAGCAAAAAGAATGAGACCTCTACTCAGCTCCGTTAAAGAACTGCGTGGCCGCGCAGTTCTCCATGTGTCGACCGCGCGGCAACGGTTATCCCTTCATAATTTTCTGAATATTGGATCTGCGAATTTGTGACCTTCATTGTTAGTGTTTAGCAAATTCCTTCGTAATATAGACGTAGTCGTTTTTCTTGTATGACACCGTGGCCGAGCAGTAGAAACGGACGCGCGGCCAATCTTTCACAAGATCAGCCATCAACGCGGGAAATATTATAGTGCACAAGTCCTTGCGGCTTGCGTAGACGCAAGTGCACTCTCTCTTCCTTAACCTCTCACAATCCGATGAGAACCTCTCACAACACGACCGGCGAGAGGTCAGGCCCAGGACCGACTTATTACATGCCCATCCGACGCATGGATCATCTTACTTTACGGATAATCGGGTGATCAACCTGCATTATTCTACAGCCAGTAAGGAACCACTACACAAAGTTGTTACTTTCCGCGGGATTCGAACCGGTTTGCAAACCAAGCAGCCACTACGCCACGGGGGCTACAAAATAAGTAAGTAGTGGTTATTTAGTTAGGTACTGTTCTGTGTTGTAGTATCCTATTTTATTTTAAAATGTGACTGTGTATTAGTATAGCACTGTAGCGTACGGGCACGTAGATACAGGTGTATCTTTTTTCCTGAAGAAAACCTTCAAAAGGCACCTGGTCTTCGTAGTAGGGGCACGTGCGGTGAAAGCCAAGGATTTTTTGGGTGTCATAGTTGACGGGCCCGTTGATCTAGTACCCTGGCCGCTAGCCAATAGGTTGTGGATTCGTTTTTTTTTTTTTTAAACACATATAAGCTAGTGCTTGACTGCAGTCCCACCTGATGGAAAGCGGCGACGCAATCGAAAATTCCCACCTTGCGTCTGAGTGTTTCAAGAGTGTAACCTATTTTTGATAAAATTGTTTACGGACCGCCACTGAGTAGGGGCGGCTAACGCCAAAACGGCTATCGACGTCAACTTAAATACTATTTCAGGTTTAACAATACTGGATTCAATCCTCAATCTACTGTGGGAGCATGAGGAGCCGACGTACGGTGCAGGCCGGTGCCTGGCCATGCATCACAACGGACGGTTATTCGTCCACCCCTGCGACACACCCTTGCCGTACATCTGCAAAGTGGACGCTGACTATATCACGTACTATGAGGATTGCGATACTTACGACCCCCGTACGTTACCTAATAATCTGAGATGTATGATTGCTTGATTGTGTTACAAGGCGAGTCGTGATTTGCGAGTGTATATACCTAATGGATTTAAGTATGTCAGCACTATGGGTCCAGCTGGGTCGAAGTGCGTTCCGGTGGTTACCGGGCCCAATTTAACCACTAACAATAGAATAGAATAGATTTCGACATTTGATATGTCTTTAGATATACTTAAAAAAAACTCTTTAGATAGACTTAAAAAAAAACTAATCATCCATCCAATCCATTAGTCGCCATTTTTTTTTCTAAAACTTTAATAAGGGTCTCAAATGAAAGGGCTTGCCGAGATAAGTTCACTCCATCATCAACATCAGCAGCCGATATATGCCTCTTCCTTAGAAGGGAGGGGTTGCCATAAGCCCCCCGCTTGGCAGGCGGCTTGGGGATCGCAGTATAGGTGGAAGATAAATCCAAAAGAAAGACGCCACTACCCGTCTTCTGGTGTTCCCTCAATTTTCTCTTACGGACACCCTACACGTGGAGATGGGTAGGTGCTATTCTTACCAGGACACCCCACGGGGAAGTAAGTTCACATATAAGGCATATAGGTACTTATTTGTTTATACAAAATACTTAGAAGACTTACGATGTTTCTTCACTTCAGTCTTCAGTCTGGTCTGCACTTAAAGCGGGGAATACAGACACTTCTTGATGTTGGCCAGCCAAGGGGCCAAGCGTAAGGGCATTATACTTAAGCTCCATCACTGGTATAACAGTACAGTAGATACTACAATACTATGTCTTAAATCTTTTGTCCAGGTTGGCGCTTAGGTCCTAATAGCACATGCTACTTCATGCATACTGAGCCCCAGATTTGGTTCGACGCCTTCGACACATGCCTATCCGCTGGAGGGCACCTAGCCATCATGAACAGCCACAGCGAAGCCCAGTACATCAGGTCGTTGTTTAAAGAGATACAAGAGCGAAGGTTGCCCGACAACGATTTCGCATTTTTGGGGTTTAGCGACCTATTCCAGAGATATCACTACCGGACTATACAAGGTTGGTTTACTGGTTGAATAATAACAATTCTCCTTGCATCAGCGGCTAATCGTTCACAAGATCAGCATACTGAAGATATTATAGAGCACAAGTCCTGGCATAGACACAAGTGCACTCGTTCTTCCTTGATTACTTTCACAATCCGATGGGATGGAAGACTGATACCACCGAGGAAAGGTTGGCCTAGGGCGGACTTTTTAAAAATTGATTTTCCCCTTGAGCGTCCATTGAGTACGGCGGCGACTCCGAGGAGGACGGCGGCGGGGTTGCGACCCCCGTCCCCGTGAGCACCGTGACAGGTTCCCGGGGGGCTACAATGCGCCCCCCGGCGGCGAGCTCAAAGGCAAGGCACTGAGGGGCCCCTGGTGCAGATCCCACCGGAGAGCCCTGGGGTCCCCCCTCTCATGTGCCGATGCGACAGCCGCGGGGGTTTTAGTGGGTAAGAATCCCACATACCCCGGTCGAGCCCCACAGCTCCCGGGGATCTTTCGAAGATTTCCCCCGCGTCAAAAAAAAAAAAAAAAAGGGCGGACTTTTTACATGCCCGTCCGACGCATGAATCATCTTACTTTCGGCCCGGAGTGCATTGTTCTAACCAGTAAGGAACAACTACACAGAGTTGTTGGTCCCCGCAGGATCTGAACCCTCGACCTCCGGTTTGCAAAGCGGGCGGTTTGGACCATGGATGCTACATTAAAATTTCTTGAAGATTACAGAGGTAGAAGATGCTATTAAAATTATAGCGTTTTCTGCAATACAATTGTCTTTTGGCTTTTATTTTTAGGTAATCTAGATACTTACTAGGTCTTTATTTAACACCTTCTCACTCCCGGAGGAATGATATGTTTAAAGTTCAAAGATACAGTCTTCGAAAATTGTTGTTGTCTTTGAAAATGTTCTCATTTACAAAATAAAAGTACATATAAGTACCTATTATGTATTTGTATTATATATTAGTATACCTATTATATATTAGTATACCTATTATATATTAGTATACCTATTATATATTAGTAATGTAGCCCGTGGGGTTAGGAATAGCACCCTCCCATCTCCTCCCATTGGGTGTTCGTAGGAGGCGACTAAGGGAAAACAGGAAGACGGGCAGCAGCGTCTTTCTATTGAATTACCTACCACCTATACTGCGATCCCCAAGCCGCCTGCCAAGCGTGGGGATTTTGCCCCCCCCCCCCCCCCCTCTAAGGGGAGGCCTTTGTTCAGCAGTGGAAGTTTTTCGGCTGTTGATGATGATTAACCTATATACTTAGATCATATAAATAGTCTAAGCCTATATAACAGGATTTTTCTAGTTTGGGATCAGATGGCTGTGTGTGGAACATCTCAGGATATTATCATTTATTCATGTCTACTTCACAAATCCTTCTTGCGTGACTAGGTCAGAACATAGAGGAGAGTGGGTACGCAGACTGGACTCTCACGTGCGATAAGCAGGTGAATCTAACCACCGCTAACCGCTGCGGCGGCGTGCAACGCAGCGGTTTGCTTGCGAAGAGCGATTGCCACGTGCCCGCCATGTTCATTTGCGAGAAACACGTCCAACAGACAAAAGTAAATGGTCTCAAGACGGTAAAGACGGTCAAGACCAAAAAAACAACAATCAAAGGTTCGTATAAAAATAAGATATTCTGAAAATGGATATAGTAAGTAGATTTTTTATTAATTAAATTTTTTTATTCCTATAAAATATAGACTTACTCGTAACACAATACTGATTATTTTTACTTTTACATACATGGATATAATAAGTCTCATTTATGCTCTTTTGCAACCACCACAATTAGGAAATGTTAGAGTGCTAAATAAAGGCAGGCTAAATACGAGACACACAAAATTCATTTTCTTATTGGAGTATTATGGACGAACAAATCGTATTCATTCAAGTGTAGGGCTTTTATCGTCAAGTCCCACAGCCTTGCAGCTGCAACAGGGTCTTGGCATTGTTTGGACGGACGTCTTTCTGCACATTCACTGAAAAATAAAGAAAAATACCTTTATAGTTAAACACCATTAGCTATATTACTAAATTGTTTTCTCATATTCTTAGTACAATTAGTAGCAAATTTTATTAGAGATTCACGTTCAAAAATCGAAAATTTTCTGATGGTTGTGAATATAACTCTGGATATCGAATGCTGGACCTCTCGATTATAGTCGTCACAGTTACCCGCGACGTCACTCCCGTGAATTCTCATAGGAGCCGTGCTGTCCAGCCCATAAATTGTCTGTTAAATATTTGAGGTCACCGTAAATCGTGAAGGGACGTTACATTTAATTCATCATCATCAAAAGCCCAAAGACCTCAATTGCTGAGCGAAGGCCTTCCCCTTAGAAGGGTTGAAAAATCCCCACACTTGGCAGGAGTCTTGATGATCGCAGTATAGGTGGTATGTAATCCAATACAAAGACGCTGCTCCCCGTCTCTCTGTTTTGCCTCAGTCGCCTTGTACGGACACCCAACGGAAGGAGATTGGTGGGTACTTTAATGCTATTTTTAACCAGTGTGTGTTGCCAGTGATGACATATGGTACTGAGACGTGGTCTCTAACGGCTGGCCTTTTAGAAAAGTTCAGAGTCACACACCGAGCCATGGAGAGAGCTATGCTCGGAGTTTCTTTGCGCGACAGAATCCGAAATGTGGAGATTCGCCGAAGAACTAAGGTTACCGACATAGCTCTCAGAATCTGCAAGTTGAAGTGGCAACGGGCAGGCCACATTGCTCGAAGAACCGATAACCGTTGGGGAAGAAAGATTCTCGAGTGGCGACCACGAACCGGAAGACGCAGGTTAGGCAGGCCTCCCATTAGGTGGACAGACGGCATTGTGCGCATCGCAGGTAACCGGTGGATGCAAATAGCCAATTGTCGATCATTGTGGCGTTTTAAGGGGGAGGCCTATGTTCAGCAGTGGACGTCTTCCGGCTGATAATGATGATGATGATAATGCTATTCTTACTCGGTCACCCCAAATCGACATCATTTACTTAATTGCTGTTGCAATACCTACCTACATCAATGACCTTTATCTAAGCTAATGACATCGTTTGTAAATTTGTGCGTACATATGACGCATTTAACATTATTATAGTGACTAAATACAGCTATTTTTTTTATTTGCAGGCAAGAGTAGCAAACGACCGAGGCTCCGGGCCGGCAAGACCGGTACGGAAGCTAATACCTCTACAAATTCAACGTCTCCTAGTTCATTAAACATAGCATCGGCGACGATCCGCACTGAAAGTACACCTGGCTCAGATTCCGTGAAATCGTTGACTTTAAGGGAAACACAATCTTTATTCTTGTTGAAATATACTATGACGATACCTTCGTTAGCCACAACGGAGACTACTTTACACTCTCGTACTGAAATCGGTGCCATCACTACTAGTCGAGCGAAAACCTAAGGGAAGTCATTACTATTAGAGTTGTTGTGCCTAATTCTTTCATTTTTTAAGATTCCAAACCCGATTTTTTTTTGTCGGGGAGGAAACCTTCAAGTAGTCTCCGTAGAGTCGAAGGCCAGGTAATGTAGGATTTTTAACCAACTTAAACCCGATTGGTGAGTCGATGGAGAGACTCTGGACTCTCCGTTCGGACCTCCTTCAGCGCCAGACAAACTCTAAAGCACGAACCGGGGAGAGCAGTAATGCACGTTCGTACCGGCATTCAAATCTTGCCTACAAAATGCTCTAAGCCAAGGGTTCCAAAACTTTAAAGATAATGGCACACATACCTTTTATTTAATGGAACCCCATATCAAATGATTACACATCAACACTGAAATTTATAGAACATTTTTTTTAAGTAATGTGTAATATTAATTGAAACACATTATTCAATAATTTTTGCGGAACCCTGATGACTATTCTACGGAACCCCTAGGTTCCGCGGAACCCAGTTTGGGAATCCCTGCTCTAAGCAACAAAAACATGTTTACATCGTCATATAGATGTGATCTATCTATAATTTTTACATCATAATGCGATATTAACGTGGTACTTAATAATCATAGCAAGACTTGAGCATAATTATGTACCTAGTGCGTACGTGAGAAAGAATGAATCCGGATAATAATATATTTGCACAAGGTTACACCTTGAATAAACTTTAGTCTGACTTGTTTGCATACATTATTGCTCCGCGTTTGGGTATTAAAATATTTAAAGTTGTACTTTACCAAAGTCACATTCAATATCCTATAGTATCTTCAATAATATAAGTACTTAGAGGATAATAAACCACGTGTTTGTTTGACACTTTTGGAAGTTAATTATAGGCATCATTATTTGAATTGAGATGAAAGCTTATAGTGTAATATGTATATACACTAGCAACAATTTTTTGTTCTTTGCTGTGGTTTATAGGGATTAAGATAGATGTTAATAAATTATGTTAATATGAGAAAAAACTAAATTTTACTTGTAAACGAGAGAAATATGTAATACCCATCCTACGTATGCGTTGAGTACCTGCTATAATTTCCTTTGAGTCCATCCTTACTTGCTAATTGGGACCTTTTTTATAGAACAGTAACAGCTCAGTGGGCGAGCGCTTGCCTTGGACACAAGGTGCGCAGGTTCAAACCTCGGCGAGCAGCACGTCTAATTTAACTAGCTTTCGGTGAATCGTGAGGAAACCTGCATTTCTGAGAAAACCTAACTAGCTTTCGAGTGACGTGTGAAGTCCGCCAACCCGCACTTGGCCAGCGTGGTGGACTATGGCCTAGGTCCTTTCATCTTGAGGGGAGGCCCGTGCCCAACAATGGGAAAAAACAAAGGCTGGTAGTGTTGAGAGTTTTTGTGGTAAGGTGAAGATCACATTGTGGCTGGCTAGTAATGAGATATACCGGCGTCGGTAGGTTTTTTTTTAACATTTTAATCTTGTACAAATTCGTTCGCAAGGAATTACTACATGGAAAGTTGGTATAAATGTATTTATCTATCGGTTTGTACAAAAGAATTCAAAATGTCAACAGCCGGAAATTCTTGTGGCGAGATAAATTAAGGTTGGTGCAATACTAATTACCTACTTCATAATATTTACAATAGATAAAGTGGTAAGCAAACGGAATTTTTTGACACAAATTGTCAACCGCTTACGCCACCATAATTAGCGTAAGTATTTTTGTTTTTTATCTAAGTACTTAGGTAGGTACACTCCTATCTTAAGCATTACGATTTCAAGTTAGATCCCCTTCGTAAGTTCCTCAAAGAAGCGTCGAAACGCTACTTTGAATCCGCGTCCCGTCACGCGAACAGTTTAATCCGCGCCGCCGCCGATTACGCCCCTAGTCCTTCTGACTCGCGCCGCAGACCACGGCACGTACTGCTCGACCCTCCTGACCCCATGACGGTCCTATTGGACCGGGATGCGCCGAACCCTCCCCGACATCGACGTGCATCACCCCACTGAGTTTCTTGTCGGTTCTTCTTAGTGGGGGCGCGTTGTGAACCGGTGGTAAACTCAGCCTTCTCTTAAGCGACAGCCCAAGCCGAGGCCGTGCCTCCCTGAGATGCCCTTGAGCTCGTCGCTACTTCTGCCTTTAAGGCTAGAGCGCTTTAAGCGCTCGCCTCCTATTGTCCGGTGAAGCTGTAATGGCCATCTGCGGCCAACATCGTCTATCATTCCCAAAAAAAAAACTCCTATCTTTATATTCAAATTATGAACTCAAAACACTCTTGTCCTGTTTCTAATTTGTTCACAAATATTTGGACAGATTACATCATTCAGTATACCTTGCTCGCATGCGTCAACCTTCAAATAAGGTTAGTATGAAGAGTGAAAAAATTCTAAATCTATGCTCTGAAGTAACTTTCACTTACCAGTAATAAAGTCCACTTTGCTCTGCACATGCGTCGTCAACCGCGCAGTATATAGTAGTCTGGGCGCCACACCTTGGAGTCTTGAGGAAGTAACCCAAAATGCTGAAGAGCCAGGAGGTGCCATACCACATAGTTTCATCGAAGTGCCTTCCAATCTCAGTACTAATTACGCCGGGATGCACACTATAGGTGTTTACATTGGTAATGTTGTGTTCCTACAATAAAGTAGATAATTAATAGAGTAGAATGAAAATTCATGAGATGGCAGCACCAGCGTTAGTAGCATTTTTCAATTTTTCCGTGTCAAGTGCGAAACTATATTATTATTTTATAATTTTGACTTATCAATGCAACGCAGAGGTGTTACCTTAGTTTAGTAAGAAACAAACATTGTTTATGAAAGAAGTTGCATTGTCATGATTTTTAGTTACAAGTTTTCAAATAGGTCTCTAGTCTAGGGACTTGTGATTTAGAGATACTTAAATAAAAGAAAACATTTTGAGTTTAGTAGTTTACCAGACCAACTAAATCCATCTAATCTTCCCATCTGATTTTCGCAAATAACCACAAATGCGAGTGTTGCCAAATAAAGCATGAAAATCACTTCGTTTTAAATTTAACTTAGAAAGGATATAAGGATAACTTACCTTTAGTTTTTCACTTAGAGCTTTAGCGAAAAGAATGTTTGCAGCTTTACTTCTGCAATACGCTTCAAACGCATTATACGGCTTTCGTTCAAAATTCAGATCATCTAAGTCCAAGTTATGTTCTGCAATTTTAAAAGTAAAAATCAATGAAATAAAATAATTAAGTACCACAAGTAGATTGGCCGATAGAAGCGGGTGATAGATCAAGATGGATGGAAAGGAGGGAGGCCTTTGCCCAGCAGTGGGGCAGAACAAGCTGACATAATAATAAGTACCACAAGCGAATTGTTCGACCAGTTATAGGTAAATATATTATTTTGTTAGGTATGGTCTGATTCTGATATTTCTACTCGCTTAAGAAATGGGATAAATTCAGTTATTTACGGAGAAAGTACATTTGCGATAGCCATAACTGGTGATACTGGCCGTACTATGTTAGAATTAAAAGCTCAGGCAGGCGGCCGCGGAGGCCGCGACGATATATTGGAAGACACTGTATCCCAAAGGTTTATTCGTGGTTTACTTACTCGCATGTACGTAAGACGAAACAAATACTATTCTTGATGGTGCGTTACTTATAATCAGTGGTAGCAGTAGCAGCGTTAGCAGCGCGTGGCCCATGTGGTTCGTGCCTATATGCGTTTCAAATCCATCTTCCGTACGTGATTGCGGGCACATCATGACTCCTGCATTGTTGATCAGAGCGTATATTCCGCACTCAGACGCACTCACTCGATCAGCGAATTCCCGAACGCTTTTCATACTACATAGGTCTAATTTCTCCACGACCAGTACGCCAGCTTTCTCAGGGGTTGCCATCAGTTCTATGTCCTGTTTAGCTGCTTCTGCTTTGTTTATGTTACGGCATGCCATAATTACACGGGCACCTTAAACAGTTTTTTAAGCTGATTATGATTATGTATGCAGACTGTATTATTTTGAGAACTGAATTGTATACGCTTAGAATGCAAAAAACCGACTTCAATCAAAGAAACTGATCTAAAGAGTAGTAAATAACGAAAGTATATTGAAGTCGGTTCTAAGAATAGCGTAACTAATATCAGCACCAACTGGCACCGACTTCAATATAGTTTCGTTATTTAATACTTTTTAACAGACTTCAAAAAAGGAGGAGGTTCTCAATTCGTCTGTATATATTTCTTTTCTATGTATGTTCGCTTTTAGCGATAAGGCCGCCCATTGTTGCATTTTTTTATTAATTTGTGTCTAATTCTTTTTGTATCTGTTTGTTTGTGCGCAATAAAGAATTGTCTATCTATCTATATTCGCGCATATCTAACTCTGGTAATTATGAACCGATTTGAAAAATCTTTCTTCCATCCATTCTTTAATCCGTTGATTGGGTCCCATAAAAATAAATATTGCTTACGAATAAGTAGTTCCTGAATTAAAACAAGAACGGAGACTGCGCAGGAAACCTGCAGGAATGCTTAAAAGATGACATTATGCCGCTTTTAAGGACAAAAATGGTCATAACTATGGCAAATATTTAGCAATTTTAATGATTATTTTATTCGAAAGAAGAAACCACTGTTAATCAAACTGTATGAATTTTATCACAACCGGATAAAAGAACTTCCTGGAGGACCAATTAACGATGTGGAGGAATTTATCTGGTAAAAACCATAAAACTGATGTTCTCCATTACATTACTCTGACAAATATATGAACCGATTTCGATGATTCTTTTTTTGTTTGAGATAGTAAACTACTATGATGATTCCATGCAAATTTCATCACGACCGGCGACCGGATAAATTATTTCAGAAGAAACATGAATTATGAAACATGAATTATGTTTCTTCAGAAACAATTTATCGGTCGTCGTTATTAAAACTATGTAGACGATAATGTGATTATAACCTACCTAGATCATTTTACCGTCTTCGATGGTTCCATCTTTATGTATGAAAATATCAGTAAAAAGTATAAAATAAAATATTAAAAAAAAAAATTGAACCGCCTTCAATAACACTGAAAAGTATAAAATAATTTCAATATTATTGAAGTTGCTATTATACACAGCAGGTACGCTAACACCAACTTCTATAATATTTAAGTATATTATTTTTCACACCACCTGCTCGATAAAGTTGCATTATGTGTCATATAAACTTGACATAAAGTAGGTCATTATATCCCTATAGTCTAGCCGGGTAATAATGTTGTACTAAACTCCCTTGGGTAATAATGAGATTTGTTTTTTTTTGTCCTTTAGTTCTCCCTAATTGGGGAGGCAAAAGGTTCTAGCTCATACAGCCTCGTCATAAGTAATCTCGTATTAAATCAATTTGTAGCTAGGCCTAAGCCAATTCTTCATTAAATTGCTGTCATTTTCCATTCATGTTTTCAGGTCGAGCCAGTTCTTCATTAAAATGTCATTTGAATTACGAACGTCAAATATTTTTTTACTACGGAGACTCTTTGCAGTAGGTATATATACCATTCTCTCTAAGCAGAGGCTTGCACGAAAAAATACATACATTTGAAAATCGAATCGAGCGCCGGGAGCCGAATTGGAGCCGAACCTTGTTCTAGGTTCTAGAAAAGATAAAAAAATAGATAAAAAGAAGGCGCTAACGCTGTTGATATTATTTTAATTCTAGAAGTTTAGTATTTTACTGTCTCGCCTAGCAGTAGGTGTGGGTGCAATGACGCGAACGCTGGAAATCGGTGTGTTGATATTATTTTATTTCTAGCAGTAAGTATTTAATAATAATAATAAATACACTTCATTGTACCATTGAGATTTTACACCAAAAATTACATGTAAATTGAACAATACGTTGATGATGTAAAAAGGTGGCCTTATCGCTAAAAAGCAATCTCTTCCAGATAACCTAAGCAATATCTTCCTAGTATTTGTATTTCATTACCACGCAGTAGGTGTGAAAAGTAGTATATTCTCCTCAGGGATAAAGGTGTCTTTGTCTTGGGCGAGCTTGAATCTCTCGCTGTACTCAGGATTCTAGTATTAACTCCCTCGCTTTGCTCGGGAGTTAACTCTATACTCCCTCGCTACGCTCGGGAGTTACCAGAATCCTTCGTTATGCTCGCGATTCAATTTCACGCCCGTGACATAAGACACTACTTTATCCCCTTGGTGCATAAACTACTATTATACTTTTCAATGGGGTTCCTCTCGAAGTTGTCCAGGAGTATACCTACTTAGGGCAGACGCTACAGCTAGGTAAAGACAACTTTGAGAAGGAAGCCAAAAGGAGAATACAGCTAGGCTGGACAGCATTCGGAAAACTTCGTCGAGTCTTCTCGTCGCCGATACCGCAATGTTTAAAGACAAAAGTCTTTAATCAGTGCGTCCTACCCGTGATGACATACGGAGCCGAGACGTGGCCACTCACGGTACGACTAGTCCACCGATTCAAGGTCGCTCAGCGGGCTATGGAGAGAGCTATGCTGGGTGTTTCTCTGAGGGACCGAATACGGAATGAAGTAGTTCGCCAGAGAACCAATGTGACCGACATAGCTCAAAGGATTAGCCAGCTGAAGTGGCAGTGGGCTGGTCATATTTGCCGAAGAACCGAAGACCGTTGGGGTAAACTGGTTCTTGAGTGGAGACCGCGAATCGGGAAGCGTAATGTAGGACGCCCTGTGACTAGGTGGAGCGACGATATCCGCAGAGCAGTTGGCAGACAATGGATGAGGAGAGCCGAAGATCGGGCTCAGTGGCGTGCCTTGGGGGAGGCCTATGTCCAGCAGTGGACTGATGTGGGCTGATGATGTACTTTTCAGTGTTATTGAAGTCTGTTCATTTTTTTTTAATTATTTTATAAGATCAGTTTCTTTGAAGTCGGTTTTTATTTTTTCTAAAAATATTTTATTTGACACTTTTTAGGTGACTTCGTCTGTCTGTCTGTCACACCTATAATATTTCAGGAACCACTAACGCTATCGATTCGAAACGTGGAATAGTTTTAGATCTTACTTACTTTCTTACCCAACCACATCGAAATGAAAAAAAAAATCTTTTTTTTTTTTTTTCAATGGGGTTCGTAATGGGGCGTCAAAATTTCAAATTGAGATAAATCTTTCGAGTGGGGTATCATAATAATATGAAAGGGCTTCATTTGTACATTTCAAAAAAGATTTTTAAATTTGGTTTAAGACACTTCGTTTTTGGCTTATACTAAAAAATTTCAAAAAAATACCGTGCACACATGGGCATGGGTGGATCCGCGCCTGCCAGACTAAAACGCCAATCAATTTGCGTGACAACTAAGTAAGTATACTTAATAGAAACAAATAAAAACTACACACTTACCTCTTTTATACATATCTAATACGGTTTCCTTACCAATACCAGTGTTGCAACCGGTAACAATCACTGTGCGTCCATCTAACCGCTTCTTGCTTTTACACCAGCCGCTTAAATAATCCATATTTACTTATACTTTTACAGTGTATTTTCCTGTTACAAAAAATAATACTAAGTATCTATGTCTGAAAATTTTCACTGCACCGACAAAAAATAAATCGTAAGCGGTTGTTGTTTTGTTTTTATATCGCATAGATACGAATCGTTTTTTTACGCATCACAATAAAGATATATTTTTAATATTCTTACTTGCCCTTTAATGACAACCGTAGCTGGCCGTAGTCACCTTGGAATGAGACAATATGGACAGTATTGGAGACAGAGAGAAGACCTACAAACGTATAGCGTATGTCGTAACACGTAACCTTTTCATAATGTCACGCACGGATTTTAGCGTATATCACCAGTATCACAGCTATAATATGTCACAGAACTGCTAATTGTATCGATAAACAAAACAAAAAAAATAGACTGAGAAATAAACTTTAGACGTCTTTTATTAAACTAGCTAACCCACGTCATTTCGCCGGCGAATTTTTAGTATTTTTTTTAAAACTTAAAAAAAATATATTTTTTTATATAAAAAAAATCAATGGATGGGGAGGTGTTTCGGATAAATATATATTTATCCGAAATACCTCCATATCCATTGATTGACGGGCCCGTTGGTCTAGTGGTTAGACACCCTGTCCGCTAACCGATGGGTCGTGGGTTCGATTCCCACCAAGTGTCTGGGTGTTATTTATCTATTTAAGTATGTATATACAAAAAAAAATGTATATAAGTATTAGTATCAGTTGTCTGGTTTCCATAGTACAGGCTCTGCCTAGTTTGGGATAGATGACCGTGTGTGGATTGTTCCAAGATATTATTATTATTATCCCTCCCCCCACTCTGTCAGCAGATATCTTTGCAAGCAAAGCAAACGGTGTCATAATTTTACTTCATACAAAAACTAACCTTGCAGGGGGCAGGGGGGTAAGGGTTGTTTTTGAAAATTCATAAAGGTTCAGTATGTTTTGAGTCAACCGACCCTTAAAATAATTTATTTCATACCAATTGTAACACACTTGTGGGGTGTCCGGGTAAGAATAGCACCCTCTCATCTCCTCCCGTTGTCCACTCGATAAGATGCAACTAAGGGAAAGCAGAAAGACGGGCAGCAGTCTTCCTATTGGGTTACCTACCACCTATACTGCGATCCCCATGAAGTTTGTCAAGCGTGGGGATAATGGCAGCTCCTCCTTTCTAAGGCTCCCCCTTGGAAGGGAGGAGCTGCCATGTCCACTGCATTGGGCAATGTACGTCTTTCGGCTGCGATGATGATGATGATGAAATTTTAACACCACATTTCTCCCCTTATGGTTAGGATTTGAGTTGAGCGCATTCCTATCTTTTAGGTAAATATAAATATTAATACAATACGTAATGAACCGTCCTTTTTCCTGGTTAGGAGTAGGTTTTTGAAAAAAATCGTGTATAATCATTTTTAACAGACTTCAAAAAAGGAGGAGGTTCTCAATTCGTCTGTATATATTTTTTTTTCTTTTTTTTTATGTTCGATGGTTCAATCTTTATATATGAAAATATCACTAAAATGTCTAAAATAAAATCTTTTTTAAAAAAAATTGAACCGACTTCAATATCACTGAAAAGTATAAAATAATTTAAATATTATTGAAGTTGGTGCCAAATATACACAGCAGGTACGCTAACACCAACACAAGTCGGTTCAATTTAAAAAAAAAAAGATTTTATGTCAGGAGAATTCTCTGAATCAGTCTACTGCTGGACATAGGCCTCCTCCAATACACATTTTGGACACTGTAGTGGACTTATATTGGATCATTGGTGTGCCATTGAGGCCAAGCTCTTCTCATCCAGTCACTGCCTACTAAGTACTGTACTGCTGCCAAGAAAAATGTACTTACCTATATCATCATCATCATCACCAGCAGGAAGACGTCCACTGCTGAATAATAAATGTATAATTTATATGAAATACATACTTACATGTATTTCATATAAATTTTATATCATGTCTATTACATAATACATTTGATATTATTAATTTAAATGAAGTCGGTTAATAAAACAAATTGAGTTTGTTTTAATAATTATAAGTTTATTTTCTTCTTTTTAGTTTTAAAAATGAATTTTTGTTTCTTATTAAAAAAAAATTGTTTTTGCGGTTTTTACCACATAAAGTCCTCCCCACAGGAAGGTCAGCCATCAATCACTCGTGTTCCAATTTTGATCTTTTAAAGAAAAATAGGCTAGAGATATGCGCGAACATACACACTTATGTATGCCTGTGCAGTGGAATTCAAAACCTCTTTTTAACCGACTTCAAAAAAGGAGGAGGTTCTTAATTCGTCTGTTTTATATATATACACACATCAAAAGTGTCTAGGGATCAAGCATTTTTAAGCGGATTTCTTGAGATTGAGATGTGGCTTTGTAATAAATTTATGATTTTATAAATTTATATGGATCCTTTTTGGTGCATTTCATAATTTGAATCAGGAACTGTGAATCAAATTCGAGTAAAAGATGAAAATCAGCTGTCAATATTTTCCCTATAAAAACATACAACGCATTGAAGACATTATTAGTGCTACTGTTTCCCTACTACTGATTAAAACCAACGTTATTATGGAGCGGCGACGTCATTTAAGCAGGGAAGAAATGCTCAGAGCCGTGGGAATGACAGAAGCTGGTTCCCGGCAACGTACTGTGGCTTTAGCTCTGAATACAAGTCAGAGTGTTATCAGTCGACTTTGGACACGTTACCGAAGCACTGGTACCGTGGCTGAGCGCCATGGAGGACGGTATCGCTGCACCACACGGAGACAAGACCGATATATTCAAATCTTAACTCGAAGAGCTCCAACAATAACTGCCATGATGTTAGCCGTGAGGCTTCATCACTCTTCAGGGAACTTAATTAGCGACCAAACAGTCAGAAACCGCTTGCATGAAGTGAAACTTCATTCCCGAAGACCGCTACGGGTACCACCTATAGCAATGCACAATCGTAGGATTCGATATCAATGGGCTCTTGAACACAGAAATTGGGCAGAAGAACAATGGCGTTTCGTGTGCTTTTCTGATGAGTCTCGTTTTGGTATGAGACCGGATACAAGACGTATACGACACTGGAGAACCCCTGGACGCCAACAGCGATTAAAATCCTGCCAGGAAGTCCATCCTTATAGTGGTGGAACCATCATGGTATGGGCGGGTATTTGGATCGGCGGAAGAACTGAGTTGATTTGGATCAGAGGCAACCTCAACGCTCAAATTTATGCTGAGACGATTGTATCAGACGTCATCGTTCCTCTACAAGTGCAAATCGGTCCCTTATTTCAGTTAATGCATGATAATGCACGACTGCACACCGCAAGAGTTGTAAGACAGACTCTCGCCGCAGCTAACATCAATGTCCTGCCCTGGCCTGCTCAGTCGCCAGACTTGAATCCGATTGAGCATGCATGGGATATGCTACAGAGAAGAGCTCTGCCGAATATGGAGGGTATCCAGTCGCAAGAAGACCTTTTTTTGTTGTTGCAACGAACATGGGCGGCCATTCCACAGCGTGATTTGGATGAACTCATTTTGAGTATGCCAAACCGATGTTCTTGTGTTGTTAGTGTTCGCGGTAGAAACACGGATTATTAATTGTTTAAGTTACCCAATAAAATTTTAAAGAAAACTGTTATTTCAGTCTTTTTTTCGAACTTTTGTGTTAGTGGTTCAAATGTCAAAAATCCCTTTATTAGGAAAATGGCAAATTTCTTTATTAATGCAAAGGTGACTTGGTTTATCGTTACTGTGACAAACGAAAACACTTTATTTGATGAATCCTTAAAGAAAATTTTAATTAATATCAATCAGGAGAAAAGTTATTGCAAAAATATATGTTGATCCCTAGACACTTTTGATGTGTGTATTTTTATGTATGTTCGCGCATAACTCTGGCAATTATGCACCGATTTGAAAAAAATTTCTTCCATCCATTCTTCAATCACCAAATATACACAGCAGGTACGCTAACACCAACTTTAATAATATTTAAATTATTTTCATTGTCGTCGGTTATATTATTATAGTATTAGTAATAGTCATTGAAGTCGATTCAATTTTTTTTAAATATTTTCTTTTGGAACTTCGTTAAATTGCAATTATAAATAATTATACATTTAATGTTCTCTTTTAAGTACTTACGCGAATATTACACATTGAAATCAAACTACTTTTACGGATTATAGGTCTATCTGTATGGGTTGGTTTTCTGAACACAGTGTGGCCCAAGGTGTTATCAGGATTACGTATTACTAATAGGGTAGACTGGGTACGGTTGAAACAATTTCTCTTATATCGTCCATACTTTTGCTTTTTATATTCCGAGTGATGATGAAGATATGTTAAATAAAAAAGCATGTTTCGAACTACTAATGGGCAATGTGATCTTAGTTACAGGTGTGTTATTTTTAACAGTAGATCAAATTGAAAAAAAAATCCGATTTGTTTCAAACGTCCCCATACCAGGGGCGGTTGAAACAGTGATTGGGGTCAGTTAAAACACATGCGAATAACACAAAATATATTATTATAACATGTTTTATTTACTGTTTAAGGATCTCTTTGACAATAATAATCAGTCTTCATTGTTTTAAATACTTCAAACGATACTTTTAATCAGCCTTTAAAGTTTTTAGAGCACGCTAGCTAGAATCTACGTATATTACCATTCATCTGTAACGTATTGTTAAATTTACATGTAACTTTTGGTGTACAATAAAGTGTATTTATTATTATTATTTATTTATTATAGATTACATAACAGAGACTTATAACTTACGTAAATTTACGAAAAATAAAACGAAAATAAAGCTATTTGTTTTTTAACATAACAAACTAAAAAAAAGATAACTAACGATAAGTAGACAAAGAGGAATTCTCTTTCTTCTTTGTCTTTAATTAATAAATCAATCATTAAGTTAAATATAACGATTAATCTGAGTCGCGGTTTTGGCAAACATAGTTAAAACCACCTTCTGTACATTCCTTGTGAGCCCACAGTTTACAAATAGTGCATTGTAGCCACTTTTCTCCGGACCTGCTCGCAGAATGCCTGGTGCCGTACAAACAAGACAGATGCACTCCTCTTCTTCTGATGACGTACAACAGGATGTCCTGTTGTACGTCGTTTTTCTTTTTTCCTTTCATGGTGTTTCTTTTGCTTTTTTCTATATCCAATTGCTTCTTCTTTCCTTCATTCATGCAGTTACTTCATAACTTGCTTAACTCAATAAAAACGATGTTTCAACCGTACCCAAAAAAAATGTTTCAACCGTCCCCTACTCCTGCTTTAGGTAAAAAGCAGTTATAGTAATTGTAAAAGCAATTAAACATAAAAACTAGTCACAGTACCATATTGTACAAGCTTTATTTCAAACATATACGCACACTCAATACTCTCACTTTAATAGAAACCACAATAATTGGAAAACTCTGCGAGCAAAAATACTTAGTTTTGGTTAAAAAAACACAATAGGGTCTCTTAAAAACGTTTAAAGCATATGGAGAGCAACGTAACACTGTTGTTCATGTTCGGACCGGTCATCCGCTTGATTCTCCCCTTGGACCCCTCACCGGTGCGCAAAGGGTTTGGCGAGATATTCGTGTTGTTTCAACCGTCCTTTGTTTCAACCGTACCCAGTCTACCCTACATCTAAGAAAGCTTGTGAGTTATTTGATTCCAACTCCATTGTGAATAGAATTTTTTTATTGATGGAGTTAAGTTGATTTAGGTATATAGTTACTTTATCAAAAATTCAATTCACAATGGAGTTGGAATCAAATAACTCACTAGCTTTCTTAGATGTATTAGTAATACGTAATCCTGATAACACCTTGGGCAACACTGTGTTCAGAAAACTAACCCATACAGATAGGTACTTGAATGGTGAGTCTCACCATCACCCAACACAGTTAGCTACTGTTGGAAAATCTTTGTTTCAGAGAGCACGCGCAATCTGTGATGATGACCATCTGAGCGCTGAGCTGCAACATGTCAAGCAAGTACTGCATGACAACAAGCTCCGAGTCCCGCGCCGCCGTCATAGTGAACGTGTCAAACCTGCCACTGTCGAGCGTCAACCTGCTGTACTACCATAATTATGTTAGAGGGGTTACAGACAAGATTGGCTACATCTTAAAGCGAGCTTCAATCAAAACTTATTTTAAGCCACCAAGGAAGATTAGTCAGTTTTTACCACCTGTCAAGTGCCATATACCTCTACAAGATGCAAGAGTTTATAAACTCGATTGTGACTGTGGGCTCTCCTACATTGGGCAAACAAAGCGCGCAATAAAAACTCGCGTTAAAGAACACATAGCTGATGTGAAACACCGACGCTGTACGAACGAAGTCTGCAGTATGTGAACATGTTCAGGATCGCACCCACCATTATATTACATTTGATAATCCTTAAATCCTCGCAAAAGAACACCGATTCCTAGTTTCCTACCTAGGATGATTCGTGAGGCTATTGAAATCAAAAAACATCCTAATTTCAATAGAGAAGATGGTTGGGTGTTACCACCGGCTTGGGATCCTGTGGTAAATATAATTAAATCCAATATCAAGCAAATCACTGCACGGCCTCAAGATACTGTAAGCTCTTACTGCGTAGATCGGACCAACAATAATAACTAAGAAGATCTGAGGGTACACCGGCATAATTGTGACATAAGGACGTTCAACATCTCAGTCCTCCCGTGACCATGGGTGCTGCAAAGCATTCGAAACGTCGGGATAGTAATATCTAAATAAACCGCGGTATAATCCGTAAAAGTAGTTTGATTTCAATTATACATATACGTACTTAAGTACTTATCTATATTATGATAAAATTACTTATTTTTTAATTCAAGGTCCGCTGTGAATGGATTGAAGTCAGCAAGTCCAACGAGCTGCACGGAAATATCCCATAGCTTTTTTGCGTATTCGTCGTTTAAGGCCTTCGCCGATGCACTAGTGACTGTACATTCGCTATAAAAATAGAATAATATTAATAAAACCGGTCAAGTACCAGTCGGAGTCACGCACCGAGGGTTCCATACATTCTTTGGACGTATAAAAGTCAGTAACACCTCAGGCTAGCAAAAATACCAAATTGTATACTTAACTAAGTTTGATCATAATGTTCTGATGACATCTAAACTGAACTGAGCTACTTAGAAACATCGTTTTATTTTAATGTAAAATTTTGCTTTTGCATAATCATTTTCACCTGTAGGTATATTTTAAAAATTTTCCAAACACTTTGGCCGCTACCCTACAGGTCATTCATGGGTTCAATTCGTGCCAAGTGTCTGGGTGTTATTTAACTATTTACTTAAGTATGTACATATTTACCAAACACAGCATATAATTATTATTATTATTATTTTAATTTAATTGTTACAAAAGTACATTAGGTATTACAAAGAAAAAGGTGCAGCATAAACTCATATGAATTTTTCTGTGCACCAGTGAGTCTTCACCAATATACAACGTCATTTACAATAAACATTTTATGGCAAACACCGACGACCGGAATCACACACACAACCACATCGACGCATTATCTACGGGGCCGTCAGCGAATGGATAATAGTAGTAACTACCCACATTCCTTTTTATGATGTATATTATACAGGATGGTTTATTAATATATAATATAAATATGTATATTTATGTATATTGTTATTATAATATATCAAAGAAGTAGTTTTTGAGCTTATATTTAATATTTTTTATAGTGAGTACGTCTTTTAAGTTGTTTGGTAATTGATTTATTAATTGTGGAATTAAATATCTTAGTGTTCGTTTACCGTACAAATTATTATAACTTGGTAATGTTAATTTTGGATCGATCATATTTCTGGTTCTTATTTTGTCTGGGTCGTATTGCTTCTGGTATTTTAGTTTTTCATTGAAGTAATTTTCAGTTAATAGCGTTAGTTGGACCTTTTCGTGCACTGGAATTATTTTGCAAAATTTAAATAGTCTGTGATAATCGTTTTTATGTTTAGATTTAATATTTTTTGGTACTAGTTGCTTTAACAATCTTAACTGTAGTGTATATATTTTGTCCAAGTGGCTTTTATAAGTTCTCCCGTAACTTGATAATCCATAAGCTATATTTGACTCTACTAAAGCCTTATAAAGCAATAACAATATTGAAAACGGTATTTTCCATTTTATTATTGAAATCTTTGCCAGTATACCTCGCAGTTTATCACACACATGATTAATATGATATTTCCAATTTAGACGATTATCAATGACGAGTCCTAAATATTAATTAATTATTCGTATAAGTTATCTAGTTTCCATAGTATAGGCTCTGCCTAGTTAGGGATCAGATGATCGTGAGTGGATTGTCCTTATTCTGGGTACTTACCTATCATTATGTCAAAAAATACGACACAAATAAAATAAAAATCGGATTTGGAATGTGCAAATGAAGCCCTTTCTAACCCACTTAAGGTGCGCGTCCATTGGCACGCGCCGGACGCACCGCACGCACGGCACGCAACGGATTTTAGTTTGCTTTCTATGATTTTGACGGCCCGCATCGGAAAATGCCGGCGCGGATAATGGACGCAGCGCTATGTAAAATCATACAAAGCAAACTAAAATCCGTTGCGTGCCGTGCGTGCGGTGCGTCCGGCGCCTGCCAATGGACGCGCACCTTTAGTCTCACTTAACGGACTACGAGGAATAAATATACCCTTTTCTACCCCTATTAAAAAAACAATTAATATACAGTGCACAGAACAATACTACAAGATACAGTGAAACCTGGATAAGTGGGATCTCAAGTGACCTACATTTTTTTAATTAAGAGGCTTTTCATTTACCCAGTTTACCAAATAGGCAGGTTAACATGACTGTCTTATTTATAAAGGTTGAAATGTACCACATTTCATATACTTAAAGATATTGTTTTTTTTAGAAAAGAAGATGTAATCACTCGCAAACAGAGCAAGTAGGTATTTCTATACTTGATTTAATTTTGTTTGCCAGTCAGTTACAAAGGTTTGAAAATTCCCAGTAATATTCAGAGATATTTCAATACAAAAATGTCGGGACGTCATTGTAGATATAAACGGAGGTTTCTCACAAATCCAGAGCTCACTTATCTTATCCAGGTTGCGCTGTAAAAATGTATGTATACTGAGTACTTATAAAATTAAATACCTAGGCTTAATCCGACACAGATAAACATAATGATAGCCCACGAGCGTCCAGTGGTAAGGGAATTAAATAGTCTTAATCCAGCACAGATTTTTGACTTACCTGTAATACAAGCCGGTCTCATTAGCACATTTCTCATCGACCGCGCAGTGTATGGTGGTTTGTGCCCCTTGTTCCGGCGTTTTAAAGAATGGAGCCAGCAAAATACCGGTGAGTGTTGTTGCGCCTCTAAACAGCCCGTCGCTCAAATGCCGAATGAGTTCAGTTTTAATAACGCCGGGATGCAAACTGTAGGTATTCACGCCGTCTATGTTGTATTCCTGTCGAACGAAAAATGAAAGAACTTGTTATAGGAGTCTGCCTAGTACACCGTTCCAGAGGGAGGATCCTCCGACCGAGCGAGGTGTGATGCTCGGTCAGGGCCGAAGCCCCCGACACTACATAACTAACCATCACGGACCTCATGAAGGAATCAGTCTATAAATAAACTTTGTATGAGTTAGTACGACACAACCAAGAACCAAACACGCTCACTAAACCAGGAAGCCAGGGTGAACGGCGGGCTCCTTATAGCGAGAAACAGTCACGCTTGTGTTTTTGGAGTGTTAAATCTCACAAGATTGGCATTTTGATCTACCTGGAGGATGAAGCCGGCTTATAATTTTTAACCGGCTTCAAAAAGAAGGTTCTCTATTCGACGCGTATGTATGTAATATTGATAAAAATGCGTAATATTAATATATGTTAGTCTATGTGGGCTTCTAAACAAATTTACCAAATTTTATGAGTGTATGTATGTATGTATATATGTATGTATGTACGTATGTATGTATGTATGTAGGTTTGTCCACGGATTTCGCAGAAACTACAAGTCCGATTTCGAAAATTCTTTTTGCAATAGTTAGGGTATTTTTCAACTTAGGGTAGAGTACAAGTTTCATCAAAATTGGTCCAGTAGTTTAAGAGATATAAACTTTTTATGTTTTCAGTATGTTACTGTAACGTAGACGTTCGAGTTGTGTGATAGTGCTGTAGTGTTATGCGCTAAGCAAAATAACCTCGAGTTCGACGCCGCGGCACCGGCGAATTGCGTTTTCGCATTCACTAACTTTGCTTACGCAGCACTAGCGCCACGAGAATTAACGGCGTTTTGGTGGAACTACTTGCGGTCGAATAATTTGATTGTTCGTAGGTGAAAATCGTATTCGTTAAGAAAAAATTGTCAATCGTCTTGCCCTCGACTTCGCCCATAGCCTCGACATAACTTGTCAAAATAGAAAGCTTGTATTTTGCAGCTTTTTGTAGGCGAATTTGTGAACGAATTGCCACCGCTGCTTTAAAAGTTTTTGAATTGTATTATTATACGTGGATATTTATTGTTTTTGTGTTTAGAATAGTGTTAAAGTAGCTGTACGTGTGTTGTGCATCGTAGATTTACTAAGAGCCAAAAAATCTGATGATTTCCTTAAGCGTCGTCAAGTTCGTGAATTACATAATTCAATTAAAGGCTTTTTGAAGATTTACTAATATTTCAACATAGAATAGAATACTCTTTATTTGCACACCAAAGTAAAACATACAGAAAACTTAGAAAACATAATTATCTACCTCGACATAGAAGATGACTAGTGCATTAACTAATAAATTGAAGGAAAGAAGAAAAAGGGTATCTATTTGAATCTCTCAATTCGTTTTCATATAAGTAACTAACTTGTCTCGTAACTAATTTATATTTTTCTAACTCCTATATATACCTGCTGTACCTATCTATTTCTTTGTTCCGTTTCCCTGTTGTTTCGTTTCCCTGGGACGTGCCGTGGGTTAAACCTCGGTGTCTTCAACTAGCTGACCCAATTGTTTATTTGTATTAGATATGTTATTCAAAATATTGTGCATAACCTATCTAATATAAATAAACAATACAATGCCAGTGAATACTTACTTATTAAATGCAAAAGTACCTAAATAACTTGTTTGAGTTGATTTATGTTATTAAAATAATTACTGTTTTCAGATTCTATATAAGTATCATATCAGGCTAATGGAACGAGGAACTTACAAGATGCTAGTGGCCAGAAATGTGGATTACTACCTATATATCGCAGTCCTCTCACACAAGTTATTCATGTTGTAAATGCAAGGCTAATATTGTAAAAAGGAATTCACGAAGTTTCTACAAAATACAGGAGAGTGGGTGATAGCCGGTTTCATTGTAATAAGAAAGAATTAATTTAATAAAATATTTAATATTAATTATGTATTGTTTTTTAAACAAATAAAATATTTAAAAAAGAACTTCATACCTTATTTGGAAACAAACAAACAATAGTTACATAAACTGGTAAAATTTGTTTCTTTACAAAAATAATATTAAAAAAAATATATAACAGGTGAAACCGCAGGAAAAAATCTTACCTATGGAGGGCAATGTTTAGGATTGTAGAATTCATTAATTCCACAGATTACACCTACATACAAAAAACTACTTAGATTAGTATTAACAAACAAACAATTATTATTTACAATAAAACATTTATTAAAAATATTACACAGTTAGTAGACAAATACTTAGATTAGAACTATCTATGTAAACCCCTGTTTTTCTTTAGAAGATAAAAGTCAATAATTCATTTTCTTTCATCATTACACCTGTGTTCATACATTTATTGTGATATTGATAGCACCTAAACACAGCATGTTACAGTTGATGTCATTCTAAGATTATTTCTTATATCGACTTCCAGAGCCCGCAAAATCTGCTATGTTGTAAGAAATCCAGGCTGGTGTGATCGAAACTTTGAGCCATGCTCACCAAAATTTAGGCATGCATCAGTTCTATCGCTACACTGAATTCTTCCAATAGCTTTCAGTCAAACTAGCCATTTATAAATTTCTGAGCTGGTGCACTACGATGCAATAGTCGCCGTCCTGTGTTCCTTTACAGCTGTCTCTCAAATGGATTTCCTCCACTGCAACCGCCATCAATATATGAATATATCTCAATGAAGTTGACAAGGACATCCTTCTTATCTTCCCTGTACTAAAATAAATAAATTGTATTAGTTTAGTTCAGTGGTAAATTATACCTACAGTAAAAGATAAAGAATTATCAAAACACAACTGACCTTAGCTCATCGTTGTTAACTTTTAGACTGTGACTAAGGTTTTGATGCAATCATAGTATTAGTAGTATTCAGGATTCATTTTTCCTTGAGTACGGTGTGTGGTATGAGGAGTACGAGCAAGTCCAGTCGCGAGAACCTTATGCTTTTCTAACGTTTCAACTCGTTCACTTCACATTTTAAGAAAAAAGTCAACTTATTGCTAATTTTATCGATTGACTATACTTTCAGTATATAATAATGTACTCTGTGGACTATACCATATCCGTTTTCCCAAAAAATTAAATGTAAACACATCGATATACAACAGTTACCTAGACAGGGTATCCAGGTCCTGCATGTGAAATTTCCCCAAATCAGGTTTTATTTTTCCCCAAAAAGATACATTTTTATACAATTTTCCCCAAATTAATTTCGTATCTAATCCTTCCTTAGCTATACCTAATAATTTTATAAAACTAAAAACGAGTTAGTTTCTTAGTTTATTTGTTACGCTTTCACGTATTTGGCTGATTTTTTGTCATATAGAGATAGATGGGAACTTGTACGTTAGAGGCTACTCTTTGGAAAAGAATTATTAAACTGTTCCAGAGGGACAAGAGGAACCAAAATTCACATATCTATACTACTAGTATGAGATGAAACTATAGCGGAGATTATTAAAATAAGATCTCTATCCATCAAAAAACACACCTTCCCCCGCCATTCTGACCATTAGCCATGAGTATTTTATTGTTTTACGTGTGATTCTGAAATATGTTTGATGAAACGATTTAAAATGATATAAACTTTCTGAATTAGACTTTTGTTTCTCCACAAGCTTTCGCCAAGCAAAAATGTGTTCCCCAAAATTTTCCCCATATAGGCCGACCGTTTAACTCGCGATTCGCCTGCGCAGTAAGAAGGGAGCGGGGGCGGGTAACGCTATACACGGAGTCAATAATCCAAAGATTTATCTCGAGATAGACATTGTTGGTAAAGAATAAAATAATAAGTATCTTTTTTTTAAGTATTTATTTTTAAGTTTTACAAATATTTTATAATAGCTTCATAGGTACAAAATCATAAAACAATAATTAACTCCGTTTAAGAAATATTTAACCACAGATAAAAATTTTATAGGACTATTCGTCACTAATATTCATATCGATTCATGATCTTGTTTTCTGGCTTTAAAAAAGGAATATACATTGTATGCTATTTGTTTAGCTTGCTTGTTAATTTTGTTCGCAAAACTGGAAGAGCGATTCATCTTGAGATTTATCTTGGCAGTCGTATACCTTGTGCGTTTATCTTCAAGCGTCCGTAACAAAAACACCAACCGCGCGCTGCGAGCACAGCCAGCGCACTGCCGCATTTGACGTAAGCTCTCTGCTCCGCGCACCCCTTTCACCCATCCGCTAACATCCTTCCTCGCTCCCTTCTACCCCCTCAGGCGATTCGCGAGTTAAACGGTCGACCTATAGTTTTCGTTTCGCCAAAAGTTCCCCGAAGTTTTTATTTTCCCCCAAAATGAGAAAAAACCCCCAATCTGGAGACCCTGTACCTAGATTAGATAGACACTTGGAACGCGACATGACATTGACAATGACAGTCAAAATGTCCTGCGTGATTTTTTGAATTAAAATCAAGCAAAGGTATCGACCACATACTGCCAAACACAAATACATATCAAGAAAAAACAATGTATAGTGCATTCCTGTGCCTAAAACTGAAAGTATGATGTTCATTGAACCATCTTTTGCATCCAGAAATTTTATTATTGATGGCATTTCAATTAGAATCGTGTTTAAAATAAAAACCGATTTTTACCGAAAAAAACTTTGAGCAGTCCTTAACTCGCCTTAGATAACGGCAGCGAACGGCACGGCCTCCAGTTCGTCGTCGAGCCGAAATGTGATAGAGAATGCGGATTTATGCTCGACGTCGAAATGAAGACTAATTCGACATCGAGCTTGCTGTCGAGCGTAGTCACGATTGGTTACTTTAATGAATTGCATAGCTGTACATAATCATTTGGCGTAGGATAGGCTACTCCCAAATGACTTAACCTACGTCTCGCAAGAGCGTCGCAGCTACACAATATGTGTCGCATTGACTCTTTTTCATCTTCGCAGAATCTGCAAATGTCACCAGTACTTAGCCTCATTCTGTGTAGATGCTCGTTGGTGCCAAAATGTCCCGTGAGTGCACCTATTAGGTGCCTTATTTGTGATCTGTTAAGGCTTAATAATTTAACCCCACAGTCCACCCTTCCGCTAGAGAACGCTTTGGAGTGGTTTAGGCCTGACGCTGCCCTCCATTCCTTCATGTGTTCGTTCCTAGCATGTGCATATAATGCTTGGTGATATGTTCCATACGGAATCCCCACAAATGGTTCGGGGCCAACCAAATGACTCTGTGAGCCGGCCCTCGCTAGTCTATCTGCCTTCTCATTGCCCTCGACGCCTTCGTGTCCAGGTACCCAGATAAGGCTGACATTGTTGTGTCTTCCCAGGTTGTTCAAACCTGTAACACCTTCTTTGACTAGTTTAGAAGCAACTCGGAAGGAATTCAGAGCCTTCAGAGCTGCCTGACTGTCACTGAGAATGCAAATGGTTTTACCTTTGACGTTTCTCCTTTGCATTTCTTTAATGCTGGCAATTATGGCATAGGTTTCCGCTTGGAATACCGATGCATAATGCCCCATGCTGTGACTGACACTACAGTCCTTGGAATAAATCCCTGCCCCTGTACCTGACTCCATTTTAGAACCGTCAGTGTACCATATGAGGTGAGTTCCACCAACCGGTTTGAGTCCCCTCGTCCACTCTTCCCTGGATGGTATATGTACTCGGTACCTCTTGTTAAACATGTACACTGGATTTATCCTATCACAGGGCATGTCCATTAGATCGTCCAGTTCTTTCACGGGATCCAATAAAGTGTGTTTTGTACAGGGCTTGTTACGATTCCAAACTCCTGCTTTTGCAAGTCTGTATAGCGACTTCCTTGCCTCTGTTTGTATGTAAGTGTGTAGTGGGGTTAGTCCCAGTATCCACTCAAGAGCCAATGTAGGCGTTGTTTTGAAGGCACCTGTAATTGCCATGCAAACTACTCTTTGTACCTTCCTAAGAGAATCCTTGCAGATCTTTAGTTTGGTCCTAGGCCACCATACAGCGCTGCCGTATGTGAGAATAGGTCTCACCATCGTGGTATATAACCAATACATTACCTTTGGTTTGAGTCCCCAGGTTTTGCCATACGCAGAACGGCACATATTGAAGACACGTAAGGCCTTTCTTGTTATGTTTTCAACATGACTATGCCACGTTAGTTTACTATCGAGAGTTACCCCAAGATATTTCACTTCCGTAGCCCATTTTAGTCTGGTGCCGTACATTTCTGGGTCTCTAAGGCCCTCTAAATGTCTTTTCCTCGTGAAAGGCACTATAACCGTTTTGCTTGGATTTATGGAAAGGTTATTGTCTTTACACCATCTTTCCACCCTAACCAAAGCACCCTGCAGCAAATCCGTTACTACGTTTGGAAATTTGCCATTTACTTGTATGACTATATCATCTGCATAGCCTACGGCTTGAAATGGTCCATTGTTAAGTTCCACTAACAACGAATCCACCACTAGACTCCACAGTAATGGGGATAGTACGCCTCCCTGTGGACATCCTTTAGTTGCCTTTACGGTAACCATATCACCTAATAAACTACTTTTAATAACACGTTCCTGCAGCATAGTGCTAATCCATTTAACAATTGTCGCCTCTATGCCATGATTTTGTGCTGAGGTTCTTATTGAAGCGAAGGTTGTTCGATCGAACGCCCCTTCAATATCCAAAAACGCTCCAGCACAGATTTCTTTGGTCTCCAATGCATGTTCTGCCCGGTTGACCACATAGTGCAGTGCCGTGTCCGTAGACTTACCCGGTTGGTACGCGCATTGCATGTCATGGAGCGGTCGTCTCCTTAATGGGCCATCTCTTATATACCGGTCTATCATCTTCTCCAAAGTCTTCAAGAAGAATGAAGTAAGACTGATAGGGCGGTAGGATTTGGCATCTTCATAGCTCTCCTTTCCTGGTTTGGGAATGAAGATTACTTTTGCCTGTCTCCAGGCTGATGGGACATGCCCAAAGGCTAGGCATGCTCTGTACAATCTGCACAAGTGAGGTATGAGAATACCTTTTCCCTCCTGTAGTAAGATGGGGTATATATCGTCAGGTCCTGGTGATTTATACGGACTGAAACTATCAATTGCCCATCGTACCTTGTCTGCGTCAACTACTTTCTTTGCTGTACGCCAGTCGTCTTTGGAAGTTTTTGTAAATTGTTCTTCCATGGTAATGACATTATCAGTCACATTTTGTATCTCCACTGAGTCCGGGAAGTGCATTCTTAGCATATGCGTAAGAGTTTCCTTCCCAGTTACAGTGAGCTTACCTTGGTCATTCCGGATAGATGTAAGTTGATTAACCTTTGCAGAGCTCATTGCTTTACTGAGCCTCATGCCCTCTGGAAGGCTATTGATGCTACTGCAATGAGATCTCCATGATCTCCGCTTCGCCTTGCGCACTTCCTTACTATAGTGCGTAAGAGCTTCGGCATATACCGTAAAGTCATTATTTGACTTCGCCCAGTTGAAAACACGTCGCGTCTCCTGCCTTAGATTCTCAAGGGCAGGTGACCACCACGGTTCCTTTTGCGTCGCCGCCTCTTTCTCCGGGCAGTTCTTGATCCAGCTGGTCTTAACTGCCTGGGTAATTCTGTCAGACTCAAACTCGATATCTATAACTGAGTTGAGTCGCTGCGTAGGATCCCCGAGGTGTTCCTTAAGGTCTCTCCTGAAAGATTCCCAATCGGTTCTCCTTGGGTTCCTCCTTCGTACCTTGCCATAATTATTGGAAGTTACATACCTAAAGCAGATGTAGTTGTGGTCAGATAGACTGACCTCTTCCGACACATGCCAATTACGGATCGCTTTACTCGCTCTATTGGATGCAAGTGTTATATCAATGACCTCCGCCCTGCGTCTATTCACAAAGGTTGGTCTATTGCCTTTATTTAAAATTTGTAAGGGTGAGCTTACCAGAAAGTCCAATAGTGCTTCCCCTCTTTTGTTGTTGTCTGTGCTACCCCAGGCAACGTGGTGAGCGTTCGCGTCGCATCCTATGATGAGGTCGTCGTGAGCGCAATTGTTAACCAGGTCTTGCAGCAGTGCTGATACCGGGTCCTTATTCTCATAGGGTAGGTAAGCAGAAGATATAATAGTATCTTTACTGCCCCCTCCCGTTAACCCCTTAATCCTCACAGTAGTGAGGTCTCTGGAGCAGAAGTCATATAGAGGCATTGCCATTATGCCATTCCTGACAAAGACACAGGTCCTCATATTATTTGTAGGGCATCTATAGAGAAGCTGTCCTCCACGAACGTTTAGACCTCTGATGACGCCCTTGTACAGATAAGGTTCCTGTATGAGAGCGACATCATATTTATCCATATTAAGCGACCGGCAGAGTACTGCCGTAGCCGCCTTACTGTGATGTAGATTAATTTGTATACATCTTAGATAACCGATTGGTGAGGCAACACCAATGGCCTGATCACGCCTGCCTCTCCTTTCAACGGCTCCAGGCTTGCTTCTGCGCGTTTGCGCTGTACTGGTTGTGGCCCTTCCCAACAGCGTCGCTGTCCTGAAACCGGGCTCTGGCGAGCCTTCTCCAGTGACTGCTTCACCAGCCGAAGTCAGGGCCAAACCTTTATTTTCCAGCTCAGTTTTGCCACCTTGAGCCCCTCGGGTCAGTGTTCCGGTCCCATTCCTGTTCCCAGTCACTACCGACACACCTGGTCCCTCAGTAGCTCCACCGGCCGGCAAGTTATTGGTAGTGGCCCTTCCCAGCAGCATCGCTGTCCTGAAACCAGGCTCTGACGAGCCTTCTCCAGTGACTGCTCCGCCAGCCGAAGTCAGGGCCAAACCTTTACTTGCCAGCTCAGTTTTGCCACCTTGAGCCCATCGGGTCAGAGTTCCGGTCCCATTCCTGTTCCCTGTCACTACCGACACACCAGGTCCCGCAGTAGTTCCACCGGCCGTCATATTTCTAGAGCAACCCTTGGAAGGGCTACCCCCGTCATCCCTAAGGACAGTGCGCGGTTTCTTGTGCGAATCCATGCGAATATTATTCGTAACTTCATTTCACTGACTCCCCACCCTCCACGGAGCCCGCACCTTTGGGGATGCTTTTCTAAGCACCAGGGCTATCAGTGAAATATAGTCCTCCCAAGTGAGTTGTCCACGAGTCCACACAACGTTCGCCTGTGCAGCGCCGCGCCGCGCCACGTTCTCGGCTCACATTGCTGACTGCGGACCCCATCACCCAAGAAGACTAGCCGGCTGGTCTTAAGGACCACCAACAGCCGATTGATTGCGACCGGCTCAGTCGCAACCGCCCGTGTTATAGGAGTCCGGGACCGAAGAGTCGTGTTGCCGCATGGGACCGCGTCCGCAGGCCCACTGTGCAGCTCATCCTCCAGGCCTCCCTTCCCCCTCATTACGGGTCCCCGCGCACGGCAAAAACACGCGGGAGGTCTTACCTACTTCCTACCATCTGCTGGTTTGTTGAGATGGTAGGACCGCAACGCCCGACCTCATGACGCCGCAGTATTGAATAAATATATACATATACATACATATGCTTATAAACATACACATATACTGAGACGCATAAACTTACATACACGAATATATACATACATAGCGGGATTTAAATATACATACTATATATTATACATAAACTCATACTATATAAATATAAGTATGTAGAAGTCGGAAATCTTATACAACAACTTAAAAGCGATTGTGCACCGGGCCTTGATGGTATAGGTAATAAACTGATAAAAAAAGTAAAAGATTATATTATTGAACCCTTAACAACAATTTTCAATCTTAGTTTATCATCAGGATTGTTTCCAGAAAATTGGAAAACTGCACTGATATTTCCAATATATAAAAAGGGATGCAAACATGATCCGAGTAATTATCGGCCTATCTCACTGCTCGGGACCTTTTCAAAAATTCTAGAAAAGTTAGTAAATCGTAGACTAGTAAAATTTCTTGAGTCAAATCAGCTTCTCACGTCAAGGCAATTCGGCTTTCGCTCTGGTAAATCGACCGAGCAGGCGGTGACTCTCCTCACCAATTTAATCTCTTCCCATCTCGATAGAGGTATGGCCTGTGTTGGACTTTTTCTGGATCTAACTAAGGCTTTCGATACAGTTTCTACTCCAATTTTGCTATCCAAACTGGAGTTGCTAGGGGTGAGAGGTACTGCTCTAGCTTGGTTCCATAGCTACCTAACAGGTCGATCACAGCGTCTACGAGTTGGAAATTTTAGTAGCGAAGAATTGCCTATTACGTTCGGTGTTCCACAAGGTAGCATTTTGGGCCCTACACTATTTCTTTGCTATATCAACGATATCGTAGACCTACCTTTGGATAATGCTGAAATTATATGTTACGCTGACGACACAGCAATAATCTTCCACGGTGACTCATGGGATCATTGTTACGGTTTAGCAGAGAAAGGGGTAACTAAAATAGGGGAATGGTTAGACAATAACTTACTAACCTTGAGCACAGAAAAGAGTTTTGCTGTCTGCTTTCATAAGACTCAAATCTCTGCGCCGGTGTCCTACCCCGGAGTGAAAATTCACAAATGTAGAACTCCTGGTACCGATTCATGTAATTGCCAATCGATTGGCAGAGCACAGACAGTGCGATACCTAGGCGTTATCATAGATGAAAAACTCACTTTCAGACATCATATTGATCTTGTAGCCGCGAGAACGAGAAAGCTCATACCAATCATGAAGACGCTCCGTAGTTTGGTTGGGAGACCATTACTAAGAACTATATACACAGCGTTGTGTCAGTCTGTGTTATTGTACTGTATACATGTGTGGGGTTCCGCAGCCATGACTTTTATGATTAAAGTGGAACGAGCACAAAGATCTGTTTTGAAAGTTATGTTACAAAAACCTTTTAGGTATTCCACTGAGGCCTTGTACAAGGATGCAGAAGTATTAAGTGTTAGACAACTATATATACTTGGTATGGCAATACTTGGTTATAAGATCGCCTTAAGTTTACCTGACTTAGATAAAAGACTGTTAAAACGAATTTTTACAATTCCATCTCCAGCTATAAAAACATCTTTTGCTAAGCGCTTTACGTCATTTATGGCTCCCTTTGTTTTCAACAAAATTATCAAATTATGCGATATTAAAAATAGTTCTATCAGGGAAGCAAAAACAAAAATTAGCACTCTCTTACATTCCTGGAATTACCAGCAGTCTGAAAACTTTTTAAGAATCTGCCGATAGACACAAATAACCCATTCGACTGAACATTAACATTGTAACTTTATTTCACTCGCTACCTTTGAGATACATAAGATTCACATACTTGTAAGCTTTTGTTTGTGTATTTATTTTTCATTGCATAAATTTTAATTTATTTCTGAATATTTACAGTAGAATAAGTTTCATAGTTTATATTCTATATTTATATCTATAAACAATAAATATTTCTGTTTGCTTTTTGCCACAAAATATTTTTTTATAATATGTAAAAGTTCTTGATTCCCACGGGACAGGCATTGCCTAGTGTGGGGACCAATGTTATTTTAGAAGTGTTTAATGTATATTTTATGGCAAATAAATATTTTTTCATTTTCATTTTCATATAAGGTGGGGATGAGGGATGGGTGAGGATTGGGGTGAAAGAGTTATTCGCCCAACGATTTTTTGTTGCGTTTGTTTCTGAAGGAATCAAACCAATAACAGGCGGCAACCTCGGGAAGGCTAGATCATCGGGCTTGCCCTGGAGATCAATCGCGACTGTTGCGCTCCCTCCAAGACCGTTTGCCAAATTACACACGGGATTAGTGTGTAAAGTAGGCAAGCAGCTAGTGCATTAGAAAGGGAAAGGAAACTAAGCAAGCATAGGAAAGCAAGCAAAGCATGCCCTAGCCACTTACCCGCCCAAAAAGTGTTAAATAAACTATTTAAAAAAAAATATAAACCGACTTCAAAGCTAATTATCTAAAAAGCATAAAATAACGAAAATATATTGAAGTCGGTGCTAGCACATCAATTTAACACCAGCTGACATCGACTTCAATATATTTTCGTTATTTTATGCTTTTTAGATAATTAACTTTGAAGTTGGTTTATATTTTTTTAAAAATAGTTTATTTAACACTTTTTAGTGACTTTTTTTAACAATATAGGTATCAGCACTATCACGCAACTCGAACGTCTACGTTACAGTCAGTTACTGAAAACATAAAAGGTTTATATCTCTTAAACTACTAGACCGATTTTGATGAAACTTGTACTCTACCCTAAGTTGAAACATACTCTAACTATTGCAAAAATAATTTTTGAAATCGGACTTGCAGTTTCTGAGAAATCCGCGGACAAACCTACATACATACATACATACACTCATAAAATTTGGTAAATTTGTTTAGAAGCCCACTAGACTAACATATATTAATATTAAGCATTTTTATTAATATTACATACATACGCGTCGAATAGAGAACCTTCTTTTTGAAGCCGGTTAAAAATATGATTTTTATGTCAGAGCCTTTGTGGGACCTATGCGTAATAATAAATTCCATTCGGAGACTACTTGAAGTGTGTGACTAACACGCTGTACCGTGTCTTCTCTTTCAGACCGGATAACATCTTTATTGGGCTGAGCACTTGGCAGATATCCCCCCTCTACAGTGCTGTCATCTGCATAAGAAGAAGAGGGTTACAGAGAGAACAAACCTCTGTGGAACTCTTGCATTAGTTCTCATCGGCTTCGACGAGCAGCCTTCGACAATAACTCGGAGAGACCGTTCACTCAGGAAGTCCTTTATCCAGCCAATCAGACCAGGGGATAATAATATACTGTACGCTGGAAGCTTGCTCATAAGGGTAGCATGGGGTCTGGACCCTATCGAAGGCCTTCGAGACATTATGGGAAATGGCGAGAGCTTCCTCATTCTTTTTGAGAGCCTCGCTCGCTCTTATGTAAGTTGCATATACTAACTAGAAAGTCCCCAGAGCACCGATTTCGGTAGAACCCGCGCTGAAAGTCGCTGAGGCCATTATTTTACTATACGTATGCGTTATATTTAAAGTAAATATAGAATGCGGTACAAAATTCCCCTTAAAACAGCGAGGCGAACTCGCAAAGATTATCTTGTTTCATTATCAGACAACTCCCCGACTGACTCACTAGCGAGTCCGTTGTAACCACGAATGCAATCCGACATGATGGATTTTATAAGGGTTTGAAATACTAGAATATCTTACATATTCACCGGCAGTGAACCACCGCGAGAATAGATTCATACTACTATCCGAAAGTTCCTAGTGACATGATTTCTATCTATTTCCGTGGTGTCCGAGAACAACAATTTATAGATGGTGAAGCAGATTGGCTACTGTAGAGGAATTTCGACATATAAGTCATAAGTCATAAGTCATAAGTCATTTATTAATTTTGTTTAACATAGGTGTAAATAGTAAAAACAATTTAGATGTTAAATAAGGTGTGGAGCGCTATGTTATGCCGGATGGCGTACAAAAATGTTAATTTCAGCTAAATAATGATTTTTGCTAATTGTGATTATTGTTAGTATACACATGTGCCTACGTATGTGCATTTTTTCTGTTCCTCCTGCCTAGGAGGAACAGAAAAAATGCACACATAAACCACAAGACCAATAAAACTTCCCTGGTAAGTGTTAACTTAAAAGATTAGGTACAATTAGTAGATACACACACCTTCAACTTAGCTGCTAATTCTCTTGAAAACAGGATGTTGGCGAGTTTGCTTTGAGTATACGCATTCACTGGGTTGTACCACCGTGTTTTGTAGTTTATGTCATCAAAATTAATGCCAAATCCTGAAAAAGATAATACAATTATTTTAGGTGTTAGGCAGGCAAAAGACCTGCCAGATCTTAGAGTAAGTACCAACGGTATCTCCTCTAAGTGCCAGATCGATACCGCCGTACGTAACATACATAATGCACACATATTTTCTATAGAGCTCACTTAGAGCGCTGTGAAACGTGCAGTCTGTGAACATCTTCAGGAGCTCATATAATAATCAGATTTAATAAACCAAAGACGGCCATATGGAGAGCCCAGCCCATCTAATGGGTGGCGAGTCACCACTTGCCAAGATATAATTAATAATAATCAGGACTCTCGACTCTCAGCTCTGGCTTGCCTTAATTGGCCGTCCAGAGGGGAGCTGTTAGAGCTATATGCTCCAGGGTGGAAGTGTTAAAAGGCATAACGCCGCGAGTAACTACGGAGAAAGCGCAGCACACCTCTCGACACCCCTGAGCAACCCCTGAGCCACACACACTGGTGACCTCCGTCGTCTTCTGGCCACGGAACGGAGATACGGAGAGCCCATCTAGTGGTCCACTTGCCAAGATATAATTGGTAAACTAATTATGGGAAGTGACCCCAGCCTTTGACTATAGCCCAGTGTTCAGTCCACCGACTGCTCAATCAATAAAATCTAGACTTCATTTGATTCTTTCCATATTGGTAGAGCGGGCTGGTTTCCGCAACTCCACGATTCTTTCCATATACTTACAATAGTCCATATACCTGCGAGAGTCACCGTTTATGTCTTATTTCCAGCAGTTAATTAATGATATTATAAGTGTTTTATTATCATTGCCTCTACGCACTGGATTCGTTCCCACGCAATGTAAAATAATAATAAATAATAATAGGTAGGTACTGTTTGGTTTTTCTGCGTCGGTCGGTCCAAAGGAAGACTTTGTCGTGTCCATGAGTGCTACAAAGTATTCGAAATGTCGGGAAACTAAAAAAAATGTGCGTGCGTGGAGTCCCTCCGCGCGGAAGAAGTGAAACTTCATTCTCGCTCAGTCGATCGGTCGGTCGGTCGGTCGGTCCCTCACTCACTCACACACACACACACACACACACACACACACACACACACACACACACACACACACACTAACTCAACTCAACTCAACTCAACTGAAACCCACTGAAACCCACTGAAACCCACTGAAACCCACTGAATCCCACTGAAACCCACTGAAACCCACTGAAACCCACTGAACCCCACTGAAACCCACTGAAACCCACTGAAACCCACTGAAACCCACTGAAACCCACTGAATCCCACTGAATCCCACTGAAACCCACTGAAACCCACTGAAACCCACTGAAACCCACTGAAACCCACTGAAGCCCACTGAAGCCCACTGAAACCCACTCACTCAGTGACAGCGTCACATGAGCGCTTTCATAACCTTAACAAATTTACGCCTATCGCCTATCGTTTAACACCTATCACTTAACGCCTATCACCTTCATTTAACGCTTAACGCGTTATGTGATAACATTTTTGGAAGTCGCATAAGAAGTTTCACTTCAAAAATAAAATTAACCACGATGTAATCCATAAAAGTAGTTTCATTTCAATGTTTTGTAAGTAACAAAGCTCTCTCTACCCCTACGGGAAAAAGGCGTGATTTTATGTATAGGCCGACCGTTTAACTCGCGAATCGCCTGCGCGGTAAGAAGGGAGCGGGGGCGGGTAACGCTACACACGGAGTCAATAATCCAAAGATTTATCTCGAGATACACATTGTTGGTAAAGAATAAAATAATAAGTATCTTTTTTTAAGTATTTATTTTTAAGTTTTATAAATATTTTATAATAGCTTCATAGGTACAAAATCATAAAACAATAATTAACTCCGTTTAAGAAATATTTAACCACAGATAAAAATTTTATAGGACTATTCGTCACTAATATTCATATCGATTCATGATCTTGTTTTCTGGCTTTAAAAAAGGAATATACATTGTATGCTATTTGTTTAGCTTGCTTGTTAATTTTGTTCGCAAAACTGGAAGAGCGATTCATCTTGAGATTTATCTTGACAGTCGTTTACCTTGTGCGTTTATCTTCAAGCGTCCGTAACAAAAACACCAACCGCGCGCTGCGAGCACAGCCAGCCAGCGCACTGCCGCATTTGACGTAAGCTCTCTGCTCCGCGCTACCCTTTCACCCATCCGCTAACATCTCCCCTCGCTCCCTTCTACCCCCTCAGGCGATTCGCGAGTTAAACGGTCGGCCTATATCTGTATATATAAAAGAAGAAACTGACTGACTGACTGACATATCAACGCACAGCCTAAACGGCTTGGGTTAGAGACTTGAAATTTTTACAGTAGGTACCTTTTATAACGTAGACATCCACTAAGGAAGGATTTTTGGAAATACCACCCCTAAGAGGGTAAAATAGGGGATGAAAATTTGTATGAAAATCCGTCATTTTTGAAGTTAAATTAATGAAAATTAGTATTTGGCCTTTAAATAAAAAAATGTATTTCAGGATTTTTGGAAATTCCACCCCTAAGGGGGTAACATGGGGGATAAAATTTTGTATGAAAATCACGTCATTTATGAACTTAAATTCATGTAATTTAGTAATTGGCCTGTTAGTTAAAAATAAAGAATACATATTAAAGGATTTTTGAAAATTCTACCCCTAAGGGGGTAAAATAGGGGATGAAAGTTTGTATGAAAATTAGAGATTTTCGAAGTTAAACGCATATAAATTGGTATTTGGTGTTTCAGTAAAAAAAAGGGTATTAGGGTATTAGGAAATTACACCCCTAAGGTGGAAAAGGGTTACAACATTTATTATAATACTAGCTGACCCGCGCAGCTCCACCCGCGCTTTTATTACGCTCTAATTCTATGCTCTTTCTCTCATCTCTCTTTCCCCCACCCGCATCGGTCCCCGTCACATTCCCTCTTTTCCTCTCCCCGTTGTCCCCTCTCTGAACCCTATCCCCCCATCTCTCACTCCCAACTTGCTCCATCTCACCCCCCCCCCTTGCTCCACCTAACTCCCCCGATTCCTCACCCCCTCCTCGAATCCCCTCTCCCTCTCTTTCCTCTCTTGCACCCTCCTCTCATTTTATATATCCGTCAATCATGGTATCAGCGGCATTAAATATACTTTACGACTTATTGTCAGACCTACTATACCCGATATGCACACAAAATTTCATACATATCCGTTCATCCATCTATTTAATTATCTTGCCGTATGTTGCTTAACCTTTACCTAGCGGCATGAAACATAATTAATGGCCTATTATCAGACCTACCCGATATGCACATAAAATTTCATACAAATCGGTTCACCCATCTATTTAATGACCTTACCTAACGTTGCTTAACCTTAACCTACCGGTATAAATCCTATGTCCGTCTCCTGGTCCTAAGCTACTTCCCTACCAATTTTCAGCCAAATCGGTTGAGCCGTTCTTGAGTTATAAATAGTGTAACTAACACGACTTTCCTTTAAAATATATAGATTAAAGTTCTATGGTGATTGTGTGTTCAATTTCACCGATAGATGGCGCTGTTCATAATGTAAATCACGCTAACATCGTAAATTACTGTCTAATGATATTCGATAATGAAAGTTCTAACTTCTTCGCATCTTTTATTGTTGCGACTGTAATACAATACCTATACACTACCTGAACTTGGGGAGTTTCATTAAAATTTCATGATCTAGTTTGGACTCGCTCGAGATTTACAGATTTTAACTTTTCAAAGATATAATGTCATATTGCTATCAGCAAAGTACTTAGAACAATACAGAAATCTAATGAAAATGTCCTGGGTGTACTGGATCGGCTTACCCCTTACAAAAATTGACCCTTCGCCACTGCCATATCTTATGCAAACTAAATGTCTGCTCAGTCTCTATTGTATATAGCGTAATAATACATATCTTAATGATTAACTGATCAGTCTATCATTACCCTATTCACATACAAAGGAAATTACGTGGTAATATGTGTAAGTAATGTTTCACTGCTTAGCCCCTATGAAACATAGCGTGATGTTTTATATACCAATTTATACCTTGACTTCTACACAACACATCAGTGAAAGTTCTATCAAAATCCATCCACGGGTTTTCAAATGATACCTGGACAAACAGAACGACAGACAGACAGACAGACAGACAGACAATAATTCCAAAAAAAATTGTTTTGGCCTCTATGTCAATAGTATATTTTATTTATTATTTATTTATACTCTTTATTGTACACACATAAAAATATAATTTTTACAAAAAAAAGAACCGCCTTCAAAATGCAACTAAAAAGCCTGAAATAATTTCTAAGAATTAGTGGTTTTTACATCTACATTGTTGGATTTGGACTACAACATATTATAAATACATATTACTATCAAAGACGGCGCCAAACTGGAAAACAGTTAGGTACCTACTGCCCTTGTAAGTATTTGCTAGACGTTAGGCGCCGACTTCGATAGTAATATGTATTTATAATATGTTGTAGTCCAAATCCAACAATGTAGATGTAAAAACCACTAATTCTTAGAAATTATTTCAGGCTTTTTAGTTGCATTTTGAAGGCGGTTCTTTTTTTTGTAAAAAATATTTTTATTTTATTCTTTTTAGTGGTTCCCTTGGTGTATTATTAGGTTAAGTTTTAACAACTTATATTTTATTCTGACAAACAGCCAGTTTAATATTTATTTTAAAAACACCCACTACATAACACAACTATGGACCATCACTAAAATATAAGCTTAAGCAAAAATTTTAAAAAATGTACATGTGACAATATCTTAATAAAACTAACCAATTGCCATAAACCGAAGATATCTAGGTGTTATACTCGTAGTTCTCGAGAACCATGGACTGCAAGGTCGGTGCGGTGGGTCTATATTTATTTGTGCCGAGAACCCGTGTCCACCTTCTTGCTCCATCGTCAGACCCTGATCACCATTTTTCTAGCAACTACTCATCGAGAGCTACCCAACGAGCCCAAACTCGGCAGATCTACGTTTATTGGTGCAGTGATCCCGTGACGACCTTCCTGCTCCATCATCACACCCTGATCTCTATTTTTCTAGCAACTACTCGTCGAGAGCTACCCAACGAACCCAAACTCGGTGGGTCTATGTTTATTGGTGCCGAGATCCCGTGACGACCTTCTTGCTCCATCATCAGACGCTGATCACCATTTTTCTAGCAACTACTCATCGAGAGCTACCCAACGAGCCCAAACTCGGCGGATCTACGTTTATTGATGCAGAGATCCCGTGACAACCTTCCTGCTCCACCATCAGACCCTGATCTCCATTTTTCTAGCAACTACTCGTCGAGAACTATCCATCGAGTCCAAATTCGGTAGTTCTACGTTTAGTAGGCACGGCTAGGATAGGATGAATTGTTAATTTTATTACAGAGTTCCGGTGGCCATCTATGGCCTTCTTCATCAGATCCACTTCACCAAATGATACTTTCTGAATGAAAATGATTGACTAGTTTCTAAAAATACCAAAAACGCTATATGTATGCCTATAATATTTAAGGAGTTCCCTCAGT
Organism: Furcula furcula; assembly: GCA_911728495.1. NCBI lineage: Eukaryota > Metazoa > Arthropoda > Insecta > Lepidoptera > Notodontidae > Furcula > Furcula furcula. Next base: position 23,237,101 of record OU452243.1, read on the forward strand.
TACTCATGGTTCCCATCATCAGAACTTGATTTTGAAAAAATGGGACCAATCTGGAAGCATATCCTTTCAATTAAAAAAATAATTTTCCAAATCGGTTCGTAAACGACAGAGTTCTGAGGTAACAAACATAAAAAAAAAAAAAAAAACATACAACCGAATTGATAACCTCCTCCTTTTTTTGAAGTCGGTTAAAAATAAAAAGGACGAAGAAATTAGTACAAAGGGCGGCCTTATCGCTATCCGCAATTTCTTACAGGCAACCTTGGGATGGAAAAAAAGATTGCATGGAATACGAAAAGTGGGGTAGTTAATATGTGAGACAATATACACTAATAAAAATACATATATGTAATAAGTTTACTTATTTACATATAATATATTAATATACATACAGATATATATAAATATTTCTTACATACCAACATATATTCAATATACTTATATATATATATACGAAGAGAACTATAAATATATGTATTATATATATAAAAAATAATTCTGATAAATATACAGATAGCACTCCGAAATCATAATAACGACCAGCAAAATACCAATGCACTACAAACTAAGGTAATGAGCTTTTACAAGATTTTTAAAAATGTTTAAAGATTTAGCTTGCCTTATGGGAACTGGTAAGGCATTCCATAAACGTACTGCATGTACAGAAAATTATTTACCATAAAAATTTGTTGAGTGTAAGGGCATAGCTAGTTCAAGGTTTTCTGATGATCTTAGATTCCTTGAATGCGTCTCATGAAGGAATTTGAAACGAGCTTTAAGATATGGGGGGGTAATGGGATTAAAGAGGATATTATAGAGAAGATGAAGAATATGTGAGTTCCGGCGGAGGCGAATAGGTAACCACTCGAGCTTTTTACGAAAAATAGAAATGTGATCATATTTGCGCAAACCAAATATAAATCTAATGCAGAAATAGCAGCATAGAAATTTTGGAAAAATATTCAATGTACAGAAAAAGTCCTCTTTGAGTTTTATTATAGTAAAGAAGATAGATTGTAGGTACTTGACTTACTGGCTATAGTACAGAATACATGCGATAGGACAATTGTATTGTTTTCTTTGATTTTTTTTTGGTTGATGATATTGGATTCTTTTTTTCATATTTACATATTAATCTGTATTAATAAAAGAACAGGATGTTTTATAAGAATCACGAAACAGCCAAAACCATTTAACGTAGAATCTTGAAATTTGGAATCAACATTATTCAAATAGGCTGAATGAACAATAGGAACGGATTTTCGAAGTTCCACACCTAAGTGGGTCAAATGGGCTCTCAAAGTTTGTATGGAAAAAAAAATTATTACATCACATGGGCGCGAAACTTTTCAGTGTACGGAGCAAAAGAAATTATGAAACACGGGTATCACAACTTTTTGAAAATCAACCTTTACTGGCGTTTTTGTGGTTGGTTATCAGTATAACATATTTGAGTTTATCGCGAAAAAAAAAATATAGATATATGTACTCTTTATTGTACACACAAACTTACACATAAAATAAAGCATAATATATACTTAAATACAAAGGGCGGCCTCATCCGCTATTCGCAACTTCTTCCAGGCAACCTTGGGATGGAAAAAAGAGAGAATGGAACATAAACGTGGATGAATAAGTGGTGATGAGATGCTCATAGCCAGTTGTAACCACTGTTCGATACACAATCTGTTGGGTAAGGAACGTCAGGCGAGGTCAGTCCTTAGATGGGTCACCACTTAGTGGCATTTGAACCGAGAGTTTCCTTGCTTCGGAGGGGCACGTTAAAGGTCGGTCCCGGCTATTGTCATCTAGGCAGCAGTCGTTAAGCTGAGTCAGAGGCCTAAGGGCAGCTTGAAAACTCTGACACCAGTTTGGCCACTAACCATACGACAAAAAAAAAGTAGTGGTGATGTGAATGGGACATGCTGCATTGATCAAACTTTGCCAATACACCATCCAACTACACCTGTCTAAATATTAATTTTTTGAAAATCAACTCCCAAAGGGATTGGATTGGAGTCCAAAAAATGTTTCGACCGTCATAAGACTTAATTACACACCCAACCTCATCACAAAAATACAAATGAAAAGAAAATCTTTTATTTTCTTATAATGGGCAGCGAAAAGGATCCTCAATATTTAATTTAAAGTGAGACTACTGTATCGAATGTTGACTTAAAATCGAAAATGACAAAAAATATTATAGGTGATACATACTTATCAATCTATATTTTACAGGAAAAATAAAATGATTTTTCGATGATGATGCGTGTATTCTTTAGAAATCCCAAAAGAAATTCGACAGCCAAACTTAGTTTTGCGGTTTGGTTTTTTGCTATTGGTTGGTTTTGGTGTTATGTGTGTGGTTTTGGTTTGGTTTTAGACGAATAGTAAAATAACATTAATAGGTCCAATGAAGGTGTGCGAGTCCAACTCAACTTGACCGGATTTTTTTAAATAATAGCGGTGAATATTTAAGAATCAGCACTATAATAGAAGCTACGATGCCTTGCTCAAAAATACAGGATATGTCATTAAATATGTCTACTTCATACTTATTAGACTAGATACTTATTAAACAATATTTTGAAAAACCATGATACCTAAGTCAAAACACGTGTTACAAACAAAATCAACGCGGGCGAAGCCGCGGGCTACTGCTAGTGTATGTATATTTTGTAAGTAGGTACTTACCTATACGCGCATTCGAGCTAACTAATTGGAATTTTACTCGCGCAAATAAAAGACTACATTACGTACTTATGTTATTCTAAACGCCAAAACTGCGTTCTAATTACATTTGCCTAATTATAAAATACACACAATGATAAAATGCTAAAATGGCAACTTATACGTGTTATAAAGCGATTAATTTTAATTTTAAACGCGTGACTTAGCGAAGAGATAATATTATTCATTCTCATCTGTTTTTGCCCGAATGCCCCAGGCGGAGAGTTATGTTTTTCGAGAGTATGTATGTATGTATGTCTATTTCTTTGGCACGGCCTACAGCCTAAACGGCGTGATGGACAGTGACTTATAATATGTCGTTAAAGGAGATGTTCCATTTTGGGCCACCTCTATGTACACTACATGGAAAAATAGGAAAAACATAGGAGAGTTTCATAAAAATACTTGTAAATTAATTTGAAGCAGAGAACAATTGTACATAAATGATTACTTACTTATGGAGTTATTTAGTATGTCCACCCTGTTTTTAGGGCAGCCATGACAGTTGCGTTTGACATTAGTTTACTACTTGACAGTTTATGCTATAGGTATGACGTTTCGTAATAGATTGTTTATGCGAGTACATATTATTTTTAGGTGTTTTTAGTGATTATTTAAGTTTACGAACATTAATTGATTGCTTCTTTATTGGTCCGGGGCGTTACTGTATTGATTATCGGCTGTGATTTGGATTGGAATCCGTCGTATGAGTGCTATTTCACAACAAGTTCAATTGCAGGTATGTTCACTCAGTCAGTTGTTGTCAAAACTACATTTAAGTTACGTATTTCCGGTTCATCATATTATTTTGTGGTGTTGCTACAGTAGTATTTTATCATTTTTGTGTTGCTCTCCTTGACCAAGATATCTTAAATGTACAAGAAAACGAAGCAATATTAAAAAAAGAGAACTTTACAAAATAGTTACTATATTGCATAGTTATATATTAATATAGTGTACATGGTGCTGGCCCAGGCTCCATACATTTCTGGAACAACTCCTTTGTCTTACTTGAGGGAGTGACATTTTCGAAAAAAAAAATCGGCCGTCAGCCGCAATTTCGTATTTTATTTAGTTCCATAAACATCAATATGGGTATCAAAAGAAAGGTGTTAACGAGACGAGTTGAAAAATTATACATATTTATTATACGAATTATGTACTTATTCAGTCGGGCTTTTTATCTAAGTAGGTATATCTTTATAAATCAATGCCACTTTTCGTTGTAATTTTATAACTCAAGAACGGGCTCACCTATCCAAACCAAATGTTTAGGCTTTGTACGGACTATTTAGTAGATGGTTTATGTGAAGTTTGCACTAAATCGGTAGAGCAGTTCTTCATTTATCACATTTTTTGTAACAAAATATTTCAATAAATGGCGGATCATTTTGTAAATGGGGAATTGCTGTCAAATATAACCTTTTTTCAGAATTAAACTTTTTTTAGTGTTGACAGTAAAAGCATGTGTTATGTCATTCATGCGGTCATTTTATTTTGGACGTGCTTCGAATAAAGCAAATTGTCAGCGATGCCATTTTTTGTTTGAATAAATGAATTTGAAGACCCATTGTTTTTTAAATATTTCACTTTATACGTAGCGAAGCACGTAACGGGCCGCTAGTGCTTTTGCTTTTTTTGCTTCGCAGATATTTGCGATGCGATGCGAATTCGCAGTTATGTGTGGGAGCCTTTATACCTACTTGTTTATCCTCTAGCGTTCCGTATCCGTTACAATGACAACTTGACGAAGGGGCAGGGCCGCGCCGCCCCTATGTGCGAAGTGTGCGGCGCACACAGGCGCCAAGACAATAGAGGCGCCGCCATCGAAATTATTTTTGATACAGTTACACAACAACATATTCTTTGTAGTGGAGTATCGATAAGTAAGTAGGTACAATAGACGCAACATATGCTTTGTAAATAACAAAACATAATTATACATAGCATTACGAATTTTGCTAACTATGCCAATTACCGTAGCAAGCGCGGAAAGGTCTTTTTCTAAATTAAAACTTTGTTGTTTATACAATTACCTGCGCTCTACAATGAGCCAGGAAAGATTAACAGATTTAGCAACAATATCCATAGAGGAGGCCATATTAGACCATATAGACATATAGGAAATTATTAAGAATTTCGCAAACAGAAAAGCGAGAAGAGTGAAAATAATATAATTTAAGTATGTTTATATACGGTTTATATTCTTACTACATATTTTAGACCCTTGTTGTTTTTTTTTAACATAGCATACGCAATAGTTAAATCAGTATTACATATCAGACAAGTCAGCTATTTTGTTATTAATATCTAAGTATACAATTAGATATAACATCATAAATAAAGTAAGTATGTAATAAAATATTTTTGAAAAAAAAATCGATCAGACTTCAATAACACTGAAAAGTATAATAGTAGTTTATGCACCAAGGGGATAAAGCAGTGTCTTATGTCACGGGCGTGAAATTGAATCGCGAGCATAACGAAGGATTCTAGTAAGTCCCGAGCGTAGCGAGGGAGTACCTATATAGTTAACTCCCGAGCAAAGCGAGGGAGTTAATACTAGAATCCTGAGTACAGCGAGAGATTCAAGGTCGCCCAAGACAAAGACACTTTTATCCCCGAGGAGAATATACTACTTTTCACACCTACTGCGAGGTAATGAAATACAAGTACTAGGAAGAGATTGCTTAGGTTATCTGGAAGAGATTGCTTTTTAGCGATAAGGCCACCTTTTTACATCTTCAACGTATTGTTCAATTTACATGTAATTTTTAGTGGAAATCTCAATGGTACAATGAAGTATACAGTAAATAATATCAACAGCGTTAGCGCCTTCTTTTTATCTTTTCTAGAACCTAGAACAAGGTTCGGCTCCAATTCGGCTCCTGGCGCTCGGTTCGATATTCAAATGTATTTTTTCGTGCAAGCCTCTGCTTAGAGAGAGTCATTATCGATGGAGAGAGTGGTTTATATTATATACCTACTGTAGAGTCTCCGTGGTAAAACAGTATTTGACGTTCGTAATTCAAATTACATTTTAATGAAGAATTGGCTTCGGCCTGAAAACATGAATGGAAAATGACAGCAATTTAATGAAGAATTGGCTTAGGCCTAGCTCTCTACGAATTGATTTATTACGAGATTACTTATGACGAGGCTGTATGAGCTAGAACCTTTTGCCTTCCCAATTAGGGAGAACTAAAGGACAAGAAAAAACAAATCACATTATTACCCAGGTGGTGTGAAATAGTATATTTCATTACGAGTGCGGAAAGCCTGTCATTGCAAAGAGTTCCGACAAATGTCTACCCGAGCCGAGGCGCAGCCGAAGGCGAGGGTTGACAGTCGGAACAAGTTGCAATGACGGTTCCGCACGTGTACTGAACAACTATTTTTAATACAGTTGCGAAAAAACGAAGCAACTTAATAAAATAATAAAAATACACAACAAACTCAACTAACTTATCATTTATTTCTTATAAAAGTTATAATTCACATGTACATAACGTAGAAGGTTTTAATTTTGCTGAGAGTTCGGAGAAGTATGCCAACATAACATTTTCTGAAAAACTATTTGCTTTTTTCTCTTCTCTCCACGCAATAAATTCGTCGTATGTAGATATGTAGGGCCTTTTTGACTTTTCCGGTAAAATGTTCTCCGAAGCATTTTGTGCAATTATACTGAGTTCGGGTGGTGTTAATTCAAAAAACATATCGTCCAAATTACTCATTTTGTGCAACAAGCAACTAAACTCACAACAAACAAAGTACAAGGATTTTTTTTGGAAAATGGCGCCAACTGTAAAATAATATAAGCAGTTTTTTGTTTTCTTTATCCATTCTGGGTAGGCAAAGGGAAATAGAGCCAAATCTGATATTGAAACAAATTAGTAGCTGAATCGTAAAAACTTCTATGAATTCTTTTTAGTAAAAACTTCGTGGTTGTTTTTTTTTCTCTTTTTAATAGACATTATTTTGACAGTTGGGAAAGAAAACGCACGAGTGCGGGAAAGGTAAAGAAAAAGCACTAGTGCGTAATAGCCTACATCCCGAACGCTATACATCCCTGCAATACGCCACTTTTTGAGCAACTGTATTAAAAAATAATTTTCACACCACCTGCTCGATAATGTTCCATTATGTATCATATAAACTTGACATAAAGTAGGTCATTATATCCCTATAGTCTAGCCGGGTAATAATGTTGTACTAAACTCCCTTGGGTAAAATGTGATTTGTTTTTTTCTTGTCCTTTAGTTCTCCCTAATTGGGAAGGCAAAAGGTTCTAGCTCATACAGCCTCGTCATAAGTAATCTCGTAATACATCAATTTGTAGCTAGGCTTAAGCCAATTCTTCATTAAATTGCTGTCATTTTCCATTCATGTTTTCAGGCCGAAGCCAATTCTTCATTAAAAAGTAATTTGAATTACGAACGTCAAATATTTTTTTACCACGAAGACTCTTTACAGTAGGTATATAAACCACTCTAGCAGAGGCTTGCACGAAAAAATACATTTGAAAATCGAACCGACCGCCGGGAGCCGAATTGGAGCCGAACCTTGTTCTAGGTTCTAGAAAAGAAAAAAATAGATAAAAAGAAAGCGCTAACGCTGTTGATATTATTTTATGTCTAGAAGTTTTGTATTTTACTGTCTCGCCTCGCCGTAGGTGTGGGCGCGAACGCTGGAAATCAGTGTGTTTGTATTATTTTATTTCTAGCAGTAAGTATTTAATAATAATAACAAATACACTTCATTGTACCATTGTGATTTTACACCAAAAATTACAAGTAAAAGTTAGTTAGTTGAACAATACGTTGATGATGTAAAAAAGGTGGCCTTATCGCTAAAAAGCAATCTCTTCCAGATAACCTAAGCAATCTATTCCTAGTACTTGTATTTCATTACCTCGCAGTAGGTGTGAAAAGTAGTATATTCTCCTCGGGGATAAAGGTGTCTTTGTCTTGGGCGAGCTTGAATCTCTCGCTGTACTCAGGATTCTAGTATTAACTCCCTCGCTTTGCTCGGGAGTTAAATCTATACTCCCTCGCTACGCTCGGGAGTTACTAGAATCCTTCGTTATGCTCGCGATTCAATTTCACGCCCATGACATAAGACACTGCTTTATCCCCTTGGTGCATAAACTACTATTAAATATTATAGAAGTTGGTGTTGGCGTACCTGCTGTGTATATTTGGCACCAACTTCGATAATATTTAAATTATTTTTTACTTTTCAGTGATATTGAAGTCGATGAAATTTTTTTTAAAAACGTTTTATTTTATACTTTTTAGTGATATTTTCATCTTCTATACTATAATAAAACTCAAAGAGCACTTTTTCTGTACATTGAATATTTTTCCAAAATTTCTATGTGGGGATACTATACTATCGACATAGAGGCCAGAACAATTTTTTTTGGAATTATTGTCTGTCTGTCTGTCTGTCTGTCGTTCTGTTTGTCCAGGTATCATTTGAAAACCCGTGGATGGATTTTGATAGGACTTTCACTGATGTGTTGTGTAGAAGTCAAGGTATAAATTGGTATATAAAACATCACGCTATGTTTCATAGGGGCTAAGCAGTGAAACATTACTTCCACATATTACCACGTAATTCCCTTTGTATGTGAACAGGGTAATTATAGACTGATCAGTTAATCATTAAGATATGTATTATTACGCTATTGTAGGGACTGAGCAGACATTTAGTTTGAATAAGATATGGCAGTGGCGAAGGGTCAATTTTTGTAAGGGGTAAGCGGGTCCGGTACACCCAGGACATTTTCATTAGATTTCTGTATTGTTCTAAGTACGTTGCTGATAGCAATATGACATTATATCTTTGAAAAGCTACAATCTGTAAATCCCGAGCGAGTCCAAACTAGATCATGAAATGATTCATGAAATTTTAATGAAACTCCCCAAGTCCAGGTAGTGTATAATCAATCCCTACCTATACACTACCTGGACTTGGGGACTGTAATACAATTATTACAGTCGCAACAATAAAAGATGCGAAAAGCTTAGAACTTTCACTATCGAACATCATTAGACATTAATTTACGATGTTAGCGTGATTTACATTAAGAACAGCGCCATCTATCGGTGAAATTGAACATACAATCACCATAGAACTTTAATGAAAGTCGTGTTAGTTAGTTACACTATTTATAACTTAAGTACGGCTCAACCGATTTGGCTGAAAATTGGTAGGGAAGTAGCTTAGGAGCAGGAGACGGACATAGGATACTTTTTATACCTGTAGGTTAAGGTTAAGCAACGTTGGGTAAGGTCATTAAATAGATGGGTGAACCGATTTGTATGAAATTTTATGTGCATATCGTGTAAGTCTGATAATAGGCCATTAATTATATTTCATGCCGCTAGGTAAAGGTTAAGCAACATAAGGCAAGGTAATTAAATAGATGGGTGAACGGATATATATGAAATTTTGTGTGCATATCGGGTAGGTCTGAGAATAAGTCGTAAAGTATATTTCATGCCGCTGATACCATGATTGACGAGGATATATAGAATGAGAGGAGGGTGCAAGAGAGGACAGAGAGGCAGAGGGGATTCGAGGAGGGGGTGAGGGATCGGGGGAGTTAGGTGGAGCAAGGGGGTGGCGGGGTGAGATGGAGCAAGTTGGGAGAGAGAGATGGGGTGATAGGGTTCAGAGAGGGGACAACGGGGAGAGGAAGAGGGGGAATGTGACGGGGACCGATGCGGGTGGGGGAAAGAGAGAGGAGAGAAAGAGCATAGAATTACATTTTTCTTATAATAGAGAGAGAGAGATGGAGAGAAATAAATCAAGGGAGGAGGGTGAAAAGGGGAGCAAAATGTAATAAAAGCGCGGGTGGAGCTGCGCGGGTCAGCTAGTATAAGTATAAAGATTGAATCATCGAAGACCGTAAAATGATGTAGGTAGGTTATGATCACATTATCGTCTACATAGTTTTACATAATTCATGTTTCTTGAAAAAAAAATATCCGGTCGTAATGAAATTTGCATGGAATCATCGTAGTAGTTTACTCTCTCGAATAAAAAAAGAATCATCGAAATCGGTTCATAATTGTCAGAGCAATGTATCTAATGGAGAACATCAGTTTTATGGTTTTTACCAGATAAATTCCTTCACATCGTTCATGGTCCTCCAGGAAGTTCTTATCCGGTTGTGATAAAATTCATACAGATTCAATACAGTGGTTTCTTCTATCGAATAAAAAAACAATCATTGAAATTGGTCAATATTTGCCAGAGTTATGACCATTTTTGTCCTTAAAAAGCGACATAAAGTCATCTATATAGGCTTTCCTGCAGCTTTCCTGCGCAGTCACCATTCTTGTTTTTTCAGGAATTACTTACTTATTACTAAGAAATATTTTTTTATGAGGATTGAAGAATGGATGGAAGAAAGATTTTTTCAAATCGGTTCATATTTGCCAGAGTTATGCGCGAACATACATAAATATATATATATATATATATATATATATATATATATATATATATATATATATATATATATATATATATATATAATATTTGAGAACCTCCTCCTTTTTTGAAGTCGGTTAAAAAAGAGGCGCTTCATAGGTTTCGCACACAGGCGCTGTGGGGGGTCGGCGCGGCCCTGCGAAGGGGCTAGTAGATTCATAGCTAGGTATTTTATTTATTATAATAACTATAAAAACTAAGATGGTACACATTGTACTCACTCACCCATGTGTGCTTTTGAGGAAACAGTAACAATTCTAGCCGGCTTGCTGTTAATAATGCGCGGTAATAGCAGCATGGTTAACAAGAAGTGTGCCAAGTGGTTTGTACCAAATTGCAACTCGAACCCATCCTCCGTTTTGCTCTTCGGACATATCATGACTCCAGCATTATTTACCAATATGTTTATTTGTGATTCGCTTGCCATGATATTTTGTGCAAACTCTCGCACAGATTTTAAGGACGTTAGATCGCATTTAGCTACTACCAAGTGGCCAGTGGCTGACAATCCTTGGCAGGCTTGTACTATTTCAACTTTTGCTTTTTCTGCCTTTTCTAAGTTCCGGCATGCCATAATAACTCTGGCACCTAAAAAAATAAGTTCGTCATGCTATTTTAAATAAAAATATAGAAGAAGAAGAAGAAAGACTTTCTTTTTTTAATATGATAAAAAAATAACTGAAATAGAATAGAATAGAATAAATTTTATTTCACACAGACAAATAATACAAAACACAAATAATTTATAGTATTGTATGCGTTGTGTGTATTGTAAATACTTTGCTTATTATTGAAGTTGGTGTCACCGTACCTGACTGCTAGGCTATGTTTATTTACTTAGACTAATAATGCGCTTGCCTTGGAAACAAGGTGCGCAGGTTCGAACCACAGCTCGCACCTCTGACTTAATTAATCATCGGGCCTAAAAAGGCCACTGTAAGCATTTCATCTAAAATGAATTCATAATTTGCATCAACATATCCCTCGCAATGCCTGTAATTTTCGTAAAATGGCAACATATTTTCGGTTCATATTTAATATTAATCTGCTAATAAATGAATTGAGTACGATTCACCAATTATGAAAAATTAACACCGAATTTTGGTGTTAATGATGCTATGCGAATAAAAATTAAATGGTAACTTACTCATTATTTATGATTCACCAAAAGTGGCCTTTTTAGACCATGTGCTATCTTTATTGTTATTAGTTTTCGGTGAAGGAAAACATCGTAAGGAAACCTGCATGTCTGAGAAACTTCCTCTTGAAGGGAGGCTCGTGCCCAAAACCAAGGGCTGTTAAAAAAATAAAATCTGTAGAATGATGTAGGTAGGTTATGATACCGTAATAGCCGTATAGTCACCTCTCTTGTAAAAGTCCAATACAGTTTCTTTTCCTATTCCCGTGTTACAACCAGTAACTATAGCAGTTTTTCCATGTAGCTTTGTAGTGCTGGTACACTTTTTGCTAAATAGAGGCATTTTGTGATTACTGCACACTCAGTCAATCTGTAACAAACATCGATATATAATAAGTAACTAGTAGTAGCTTAGAGTAGAGTAGAGTAGAGTAGTAGTTTAGTAGTTTAGATAGTATATCGATGGTAACAAATGTTTATTTTTAACGACACGTATTTTTGGCAAGTAAGTAGGTATTTTTAAAACCTTTTATAGCACTTTCTGCAGCTGTTCCTGCCTTGTCTGCTGCTTAGCTAATTGATGTTACTAGAACGTCCTTTACGAGTTATAAGTATATTATTATGGGCATCGATATATTGGTTAGGGCATTATTTGGTTCAGGAAGCATTATACACTGAGGGTTAGCTATGTAAAATTTACTTAAACCTTTATAGAACTTTGTTCTATTCGTAAATAACGCGGGCTGGAACAATCCAGATACGGCCATCCCAAAGTAGACAGAGCCTTTATGGCACCGTTTTTCGGGTCGTCACATCATGTAAGGAGGTACTTATATCTATATACAGGGTTAAAGGTTAAGTCGACCTAGATCCTTGAAGAGGTTGTAGTTTCCATCAGTCTGACTGATTTGACTAAGAAACATCATACCCCAAACTAAAACGTTATCAAGATATTGGACTTTGGAGTTTTCTAGGGTTCCATACCTAAAAGGTAAAAAATGAACCCTTATGGTCTGACTTCGTCTGTCTGTCTGTTACACCAATATATTTCAGGAACCACTGATGCTATCGATTTGAAACCTGGAACAGTTTTAGATCTTACTAACCCAATCGCAAATATCATCGCTAATAAAACCTTTCTAACTATTTTTAGCCACTCTGTTCCATTTATCCGACTAGATGGCGTTATAACATTTCTGAATCGCGATATATCTTTATTAAACGAAAAATAAAGATTCCACTCAATAGATGACTTTGCACATCTTAGGTAGATGATACTAGAGTATAATATACCGAGAATGCATTTCATAATAATAAGTTTCAAAAATTTTACCGCGGTACTTACAAGTCTACAACATAAGCGCAGGCTGAACTGCGCGGGTCAACTATTACTGTACATTGAATATTTTTCCAAAATTTCTATGTGGGGTTACTTTACTATCAACATAGAGGCCAAAACAATTTTTTTTTTAAATTATTGTGAGTCTGTCGGTCGGTCTGTCTGTCCGTCCGTCCGTCTGTCTGTCTGGGTATCCAGGTATTATTTGAAAACCCGTGGATTGATTTTAATGTATAATGTTGGCTGATAATGATGATGATGATGTATAAAGTGTCCCCGGCGATGGAGTTAAAGGCAAGACGCTGAGGAGTTCCTGATGCAGATCCCACCGGAGCGATTTCCCCCGCGATAATAAAACGCAAGTCGATCAAGATATGCAGCTTGACACTCTTATCGTATAGACAGCTTACAAATAAGGGGTCAGGGTTATTTGAACAATAATAATGTGTTTACGTATAATTTAAATAGCAGGTGTCTCTATTCGTAAGTAGGTACTTACTTAGTTCTAAAATGGAAAAATGAATTTAATATTAAAATAGTAATATTTTGTATGTGACATACCTACACATACCTAATCGTCATCGTCGTTGTCTTCATAATAATAATAATGTTCTCCAAGCCCCCCAGTATCTATCCGGCGAGGATCATCTTACTTTCCAGACTAAAAGGTCCGTCAGTGTCCTACCAGTAAGAAATAATTACACAAAGTTGTTGCTCTCTGCGGGATTTGTAAGACCCTTGACCTAAGATTTGTAAAGTAAGCGGTGTCCCGCTGACCGCTTAACTGAGATAATGATCTAGAATTTAAGGTAGGTACTCTTTATCCTGAAAAATGAAGGGTTCCTGCAAGACGGGGCATCATATTTAAGGGTAACGCACCAAATACATAGGATGATTTTGATATAATCTGTGTAAATCGATCGAATCGGATCCACCCGATCCGATTCGATCGATTTACACAGTCAGACGGGGTTGGATCGAGTCGGATTGAGTCCCTTCGGAGTCGCTGGACGTTCGAGGTGTGGGCCTTAGGACGTCCATCGAGTACGGTGGCGACTCCCTAGAGCTGAGTGAACTGCGTGGGTTTAAGTGGGCAACCCCCACAGGTCTCAAGGAGCTTTTGAACTTTGATTAATTCTCTTAAGATTTTGAAGGTTTCCCCGCAAAAAATAAATAGGTCGGATCGAGTCGGACTGAATCTGATCAAGTTGAATGGAGATGGATCGTGTTATATAGAGTTTGATTTTATATGTATACTAACGCGAAAATCACCTACTGGCTGCAGGTGGTTTGATTCCGAGGTGATCAAAGTGGAATAAATTGTTTCACTTTAATCACCCAGGTGATCAACGTGGAATAGACCGCGTGCGAAGCCGCGGGTACAGGCTAGTTTACAAATATGTATACCTAAACTAGGTAAAGAACTTCCTCCAAATTGTCGCCGCACTGGGAGGGAAGGGTACCTAAAAGACTGGCGGCATTACGTCTTTATGATGATAGCTTATACGTTGGTAAAGAAAGCTACCAGCCCGACGGTCTCCTGAGACTTAGATAAGTTTGGATGAAATTTCTTTCACCAAACCGTGCGTCTCATGAGACCAAGGCCCCATGGGCCATAGACCACAAAGGGCGCAAATATATAGCTGGAACCTAAAGCCTTATTTTGTGCTAGAGCTGCATACCTGCATATCTAGGTAGGTACCATCTGTGCACGCCACTGCTACCGAATGACTTAGGCGCTGCGCAAACGTAAGTAGACACTTTTTGCTACCGATACGGCAGGCACCACACCATCACAGGAAACCGAGTTGTGTCCGGTAGTCACGATCGAACACTTTGTTACCGACACGGCACACCATTACCAGGAAACCAAGTTTCTGTGTCGCACAAAGAATACGAACACCGATTGCAAATCATTAGTTTGTGCAGCGCAGTAAGGAAATTTTTAAATGTTGCTTGTGGCTGCTACTGACTACTTTTAGTTTCCGGTATACATACACCGAACACTTTTTAATCGAAGACAAGTATCTGTCAAGTGGAAGCAGCTGGACACAAAAAAGTGTCTACGTCTGCGCTGGGAATCGCTGATTTCATGTTGAATAAATGAAAATAAAATATTGACTGGTAGCTGGTAGACACAAAAGTGTCTACGATTGCGCAGCGCAGCGCAGTTTTTCTCGGCTGATTGGCAATACATCCAAGTGCTGTATTCGATATCAAAACACAAAATAGAATCAATACTCTACGATATACCTAATGTGGTTTAATGAGCAAACATTATTATAATCTATCACCAAATTGGAACAATTAAAAGTTGATCGACCCTCTTGCACTCAAATGTTTGTCCTGGGTAGGAATCGAGCCCACAACCTTTTGGGTACTACTTATATAAACTTTGATTGAAAACTTACGTATTTAATTAAACTTTAACAGTTCCTGTCTGTAGTTATAGACCTTAGAGTATGTATATAAGTGTATAGGTATGCAACCAACAGTGGGTACAACGTTAGTACACAACACCAAACTAGCACAAAATATAGAGATAGTTTTAGTCCGTTTTAGTCACTGTCTGACCGTCTCAAACACAGAACAGGGGGTAGTTTTTTCCCGTACATTTTACTAGTTTTTGATAGTTAACGCTAGGGGCGGTGGTGTGAAATGTATGGAGAAAACTGACAGTTTGATCGAGCTCGTTAACTATCGGAACTCGTACTAGACCCCCAGTACTACAAGGTCTCATAATTAATTAATCTAAACTGGATAATGATAACATGATGCTAATCACAGAGTACATTAATATATATATATATATATTAATATATAAATATGTATATATATACTGAAATGTTGATATAAATATGATGAACTGATGCTAATGACGGTTGATTCGTCCATATACAGGATAGGCGAAGGAATTTCTCAGGAAGGTTAGTAGTTTCAATATTAAATAGTTGTCATAGGTAGTTCTCCATTAGTAGAGTTATTAAAGTCAAATAAATACGTAAAATTATTAGGACACGTTGAGATCCTGAAGCGACATGATGTAGAAAGTAGATGTTTCCACCACTCACCTGCGCTTGGATATCCGCTGAGCTCGGGGTACCTCAGCTGATGGTGGCTTAGATCGCTGATTGCCGTTCAGGTACTTCAGTTTGCACTAGGCACAGGTTTTGCTAGCAAAATATATACAATTTGTAATTTACAAAGCGCGCGCGCAGCGGATTCGAAAAGACGTCCGTCGCGTTCGGAGGTCGTTAAACCAGTCTTTTAAGATTTGTTGTAGTTCCGCGTTCACGATTCAATAAAACGCTGATCACGTTACGTTTAATGTGAATTTTTTTTTTGACATTTTTGATTATCAGCCAAAAACTACGTTACATAAGCCAAAATAAAAATCTTTTTTGAGTTGTGCAAATGAAGCCCTTTCATATGATACCCCACTCGATATAGTAGTCTCACTTTGAAATTTTGATGACCTATTTCGACCCCCATTATAAAAAAAGTTAAAGTAAAAATATATTTTTTTTATTTGCGATGTATGCGGGTAAAAAAGATCTAAAATTATTCCAAGTTTCAAATCGATAGCGTTAGCGGTTCCTGAAATATATATGTTTGTGACAGACAGACAGACGAAGTCTCACCATAAGGGTTCCTTTTTTACCTTTTAGGTATGGAACCCTAAAAAATGTGCGTGCGTGGAGTCTCTCCGCGCGGAAGAAGTGAAACTTCATTCTCGCTCTGTCTCTTTCTATTCCACCTCCCCGCGCAACGAAGTCAATGAAGTCAACAAAGTCAACAAAGTCAACGGAGGAGTCGGCGGAGTCGGCGGAGTCGGCGGAGTCGGCGGTTTCGGCTGAGTCGGCGGAGTCGGCTGAGTCGGCTGAGTCAACGGAGTCAACGGAGTCAACGAAGTCAATGAAGTCACTCACTCACTCACTCACTCACTCACTCACTCACTCCGACCTCACAACACGTATCATTTAACGCCTATCGCCTATCGTCTATCACCTATCATTTAACGCTTAACGCGTTATGTGATAACATTTTTGGAAGTCGCATAAGAAGTTTCACTTCAAAAATGGCCGTTCAAAAGCCTATTTGAAATACTTAAATGATTTTGACTTTGACTGCCGCAACGTTCAGCATCTACTCATGCAGACCGTTGTGGAGCGCCACGTTGCCATTGCGGCGGTTGCGAAGCCCCACAGCGTCCCGGAACACCCTTGCATGTTCGGAGACGATCTGGGCTCCGTGGCGGTCTACTAGGGAGGCGAAGAGGGTGTCCCACCCTGCACCTACTGGAGAGGGGGCAGGGCTTCGTTGCTGTCGAATGGAGCACCATAGCCATAGTGGGCTGCTACGTCTCTTCAAATAGGTCCCACGCCGACTACAAGGTGTACCTACCTACTTACCTGGATAGGGTTTGACTGCATTCACCGTTACCTACCCCATCCTCTGGTCGTCCTGGGGGACTTGAACGCCGACGCAACCGCTTAGGGCTCCCACAGACACAACGCCAGAGGAGAGACTGCTCGATTGTGCGTGCGGTGGCAGGGGGAGTCGATCGGCTACCTCATGTGGACGATTCCCTCAGCGATCGGCAAACTGTGTGGATGGCAAGTGGCGGAAGAGGTGGTAACTTGTCCGACCACCGCCACATCTTTCTTCGATGTGGCCATCCACCGCCTTCTCAAGACAGACGTTGGTCCCCCCGCGACGCTGGTCCCAGTGCCGGATTAGCCGTATAGCAGGGGTCAGCAAATGCTACCGGCCCCGCGCCTTGGAGGGCCCCGCACATATCATCATCATCAGCAGGAAGACGTCCACTGCTGAACATAGGCCTCCCCCTTAGAACGCCACAATGAACGACAATTGGCCATTTGCATCCACCGGTTACCTGCGACGCGCACAATGTCGTCTGTCCACCTAGTGGGAGGCCTGCCAACGCTGCGTCTTCCGGTTCGTGGTCGCCACTCGAGAACCTTTCTTCCCCAATGGTTATCGGTTCTTCGAGCGATGTGGCCTGCCCATTGCCACTTCAACTTGCAGATTCTGAGAGCTATGTCGGTGACCTTACACACACACACACATATAGCAAAGAAAAAAAATTCTAGTAAATAAGATAAAGTTTATACCATCCATCGTCTATTTGGAGTCTATATCAATCATATAAAATTATCTTTCTTTCTTTTCTTTTTTAACCGACTTCATTAGTTATTCTAAAAGTCATCATTAGCTGCATTTATTATTATGATTTTAGTAGTTGACAATACAATACTAACCATTGTCTTCAACTTGGTCTTCAAGCCTGTCCTTCGAAGGAAGTTAAATAGCCCATACTGTTTAGCTACAAGATGTTCGTATAAACCGACCATTTAGAAATTTGTTGATAGGTCAGCTACTTTCCTATTATAGTAGCAGTAGGGCCGTAGAAGGAATTTAGGGAGTTACTCGAGCGCGTCAGATTAACATAAGGGAGGTACCTTGCATCCTACTAAGTACCTCCACCAAATATAAGCACTCTAGATAGAGCCGCGCGTGTAGGGTAGCCCGTCAGATTAGTAAAAAAAAATCGATCATCAGATTTACTCAAGCGCGTCAGATTAAGATAAGGTGGGTTAATTACAAGCTAAAAAAAAGGTATACATTCCGAAAAAATCAGACGATTTGAGTGTGACGACAGGGAGTAGGAGGGTTACAAAGTTGCAAAAAAAAACGATGTCTGGACATTCTCGAGCGCGGTTGATTTTTTGTTACTTATTTGGAATAAAATGATCCAAAAATAGTAAAAATAATATAATCTGCCGATTTCCTCAAGCCGAAGTAATAAAAATCGTCAATAAAGGTGAGAGCGTGCAGCTGGAGTTATGCATGTATTCGTGTATTCCACACTCAGCTAGTAATATTTTGAACAACGTTCTGGTTTGTTCGGGCTTCAAAGTTCATTTTAGCCCGACTGCCCCAGAAGTAGGGCTATGTTTTTCGAGAGTTTGTCTGTTTATGCAGAGCAGATATGTATGAAAATTAGCTTAGTTTAAGTATATTTGTAAATAAACTGTAAATATTTAGTTATTATGTACGTAAGGTACAGTAATCCCCCGCTTTACACGAGTTATGCGTTCTGGACAAAATTAAACGCGTTAAGCGAAATTCACGTATAACGGGATATGATGAAGCCTGTTAAGTCAACTGACTGAATTGCAATTTAACTTATATAAACTAAGATTCGCGTTGCTATTGGTTAGCGCAAGCAGAGGCACCGACCAAGACGAAACGCGCTGCAGACCAATCAATGCCTGATGCATCATTGCATGCGTAAAGCGGGGTAAATTAGAGCGGCTTTTAAAAATCGGCGCTGTGTGCGGGGGACTTACTGTAATAGTATGTATGTATGTCTATTTTTTTGGCACGGCCTACAGCCTAAACGGCTTGATGGATTTTGACTTTTATATGTAGTCTGATTCGTCTTAGTTGTGGGCTTGTGGGAGTGACATAATTGCTATAATTTGAAACATTTCCGTTAAAAAAAGTATAATAAATCAAGGTTATCAGAAACAGAGTTTTATTCAATCGGTCAGATTAAGAATACCCCTCAATATAATCGTCAGATTTTAGGCTACCGTAACTAGGACATCGAGCTGAACCTTCTGTATAAAAATCTGACACGCTCGAGTATGTCGATATGGCAATTTTTTTTTGCATTTTCAGAAGATCACTACGAGCTTGCATCACTACCGAATTTGAATTAAGGCATTATAAGGGTCCACTTAACATCCCCTCTGAATATCTGATGCGCCAGTCAGTTTTTTTCAATTTTCTATCCTTCCTGCTGGCCACCCCCACCACGCAAATCGGCAGATGAATATACCTTTGGTATCAGAGATATGTTCGGGCATCTAAACTATCAATATCTGACACGCTAGAGTATGTCCATGTAACGATTTTTTACATCTTTTATAACCTGTAGTAGCTTTCCCCACCACTAAAAGGGGAACATGATAGAACATTTTATTCTTCTTATCAACTAATCTACAAAATCTATTAGGTCCCCACGACGCCCGAGTAACTACACATTTAGCACTGCTGCCTCTTCTACTATTAGAAAGTAGTGCCCGACAATCTCCAACATAGACACGACCCTTCGCGTCAGGGCCCTCTCGGATGCGGCAGTGTCTCAGGGTGGTCTTATGTTGGCGGTGTTTCTGTCTTGACATCGCCAATGCCAGGGTCTCCAGATTGGGGGTTTTTTTCCCCATTTTGGGGAAAAATAAAAACTTTGGGGAACTTTTGGGGAAACGAAAACTGTGGGGAAAATTTTGGGGAACACAATTTTTCTTGGCGAAAGTTTGGGGAGAAACAAAAGTCTAATTCAGAAAGGTTAAAAATCAAAAATACGAGTATTTCACAATATCTCACGTAAAATAATACAATGTTGTTAACATTACACTTTCGTTATTGTCCCCCTCACGGTCAATGGTCAGAATGGCGGGCGAGGGTGTCTCTGGAACACACTCACTCACTTATAGGGTGAGGCCCTCGAGAAAAATAGGAAAGCGCTTGTTGTTTCTCTAGATGTCTCCAAGGCCTTCGATAGGGTTTGGCATGCTAGTCTTTTAAACAAGCTGCCAGCGTGCGGCATATCCCCTGGTTTGATCGGCTCGATAAAGGACTTCCTGAGTGAACGGTCACTCCGAGTGGTTGTTGACGGTTGCTCATAGGAACCGTTGACGACTAATGCCGGAGTTCCTCAGGGGTCAGTTCTCTGCGTAACTCTCTTCCTGCTGCATATCAACGATCTGCTGATGTCCGGTATCTATGGGTATGCAGATGACAGCACTACTGTGGAGAGAGAGTAAGGAGGTTATCCAGTCTGAAAGAGTAGCCATGGTGGGGCACGCGAATCTCACACTTCAGGCAGTCCCCGAATGGGGTGATGGCAATCTTGTGAGATTCAATACCACCAAAACTCAGGCGTGTCTGTTCACCTTGAAAAGGAGTACGTTCATCTTGGCTCCTAATTTTCAGAATGTATCCTTTGAATACGGAAACCACCTTCAGTTGTTGGGTTTTGAAATTTCTTCAAACCACCACTTTGGGCGGTTCATTGAGTCCAAGGCCAAGGTAGCTACTAGAACTTGCAAAGGTCCACCTGTACTTCACACCGGGGTAGCTTTTGATGCTATATACAGCACAAGTCCTGTTGTGTGTGGAGTACTGTAGTCACAAATGGGCTGGTGCTGAAAAAAAAACATCTTTCTGCTTTCGACTGTGGAGAGTGGAGAGGCGTGCTAAGAGGCTTATTGGTGATGCAGGGTTCGTAGTGGCCAATTTACAAAGCCTAGAGCACAGGCGTAGAGTAGCCAGCCTCTCGGTATTCTACAGGATGCATTTTGGAGAGTATGCGCAGGAATTGCATGACTTGATTCCCTTATGTGGTGAGCGTGCCTTCAGTCCGGACTAAGCGATTTGCTTCTTCATTTATAATAAGGACAGCAAAGGACTGGAACAGTTTGCCTGCGTCGGTTTTCCTGCCCGATTATAATGTAGATGTCTTCAAGACTAGGGTGAATAGGCTTTTAATAGGCTAGTGTGCTTTACCATCCTCGATTGCGTCGCCGTTTTCCATCAGGTGGGACTGCAGTCAAGCAGTAGATTATAAGTAGAAAAAAAAATAACTAACACTAATAATTCTTATGACAAAAGTAGTCTCTAACCTAGAAGTTTCCATCTATCTCTATACGACCAAAATTCAGCCAAATACGTTAAAGCGTAACAAATAGTATAAGAAACCAACTCGCTTTCACTCATAAAAAATTTGTAGGTGTAAATAAGGGAGTATTAGATACGAAATCAATTTTGGGGAAAATTTTACAAAAATGTATCTTTTTGGGGAAAAATAAAACCTGATTTGGGGAAATTTCACATGCATGATCTGGAGACCCTGGCCAATGCTTTCAACACACTTCAGTTCAGATGTGTGATGGAGGCTACGGCTATGATATCTTACCATCAGGTCTCGGCCTATTTTAGCCGAGTAGGGTCCTATTTTGAGAACCGAAGTATCGTCTGCGTTGGAAGTGAGGGTCTATTCTCTGACACACGGCGCGTGGTGTTAGCATCACCTGGGTGATTAAAGTGGAACAATTTATTCCACTTTGATCACCTCGGAATCAAATCACCTGGGTGATTTGAGTGGAATTAATTATTCCACTTTGATCACCTAGGAAACAAGTCACCTGGGTGATTTGAGCTGGGTGATTTGAGTGGAATAAATTAGTGGACTTTGATCACCTAGGAATCAAATCACCTGGGTGATTTGAGCTGGGTGATTTGAGTGGAATAAATTAGTGGACTATGATCACCTCGGAATCAAATCACCTGGGTGAACAGTGGCGACTACTATTTTTATTTTTCATTTTGTGTCTTTAAATCACCCAGGTGATTTGAGCTGGGTGATTTGAGTGGAATAAATTAGTGGACTTTGATCACCTAGGAATCAAATCACCTGGGTGATTTGAGCTGGGTGATTTGAGTGGAATAAATTAGTGGACTATGATCACCTCGGAATCAAATCACCTGGGTGAACAGTGGCGACTACTATTTTTATTTTTCATTTTGTGTCTTTAAATCACCTGCTTTCAGAATTAAGTATACTGGAAATATTCAAAGTCAAATAGTGCAACAACCAATTTATTATTATAAAAATATTTAAAATGTTAATTAACAAATATTAGTTTTTAGGCATATCACAATCACATTGGACAATCATAGAACAAATAATTAAAAGTATACGTATTTATTTTGATCTGTGTGGACACACCTTCTTAGTACGCATGTACTGCAATGCATTACGTATTTTTACTAGATACCTACTTATATTAAAAAAATTAAAAAATTGAACCGACTTCAATAACACTAAAAAGTATAAAATAATTTAAATATTATTGAAGTTGGTGCCAAATATACACAGCAGATACGCTAACACCATACTTTTTAGTGTTATTGAAGTCGGTTCAATTTATTTTAAATGTTTTATTTTATACTTTTTAACCATCGAAGACGGTAAAATTATCTAGGTAGGTTATGATCACATTATCGTCAACATAGTTTTTTCCATAATTCATATTTCTTCAGGAACAATTTATTCAGTCATAACGAAATTTGCTTGGAATCATCATAGTAGTTTACTCTCATAAAAAATATCAATAAAAAATATCATCGAAATTGATTCATATTTGCCAGAGTAATGTATTGGAGAACATCACTTTTATAGTTTTTACCAGATAAATTCCTACACATCCATCATGGATCTCCAGGAAGTTCTAATCCGGTTGTGATAAAATTTATACAGATTCATTACAGTAGTTCCTTCTTGTGAATAAAAAAAGAATCATTGAAATTGGTAAATATTTGCCAGACTTATAACCATTTTTGTCCTTAAAAGCGATAAAAACATCATCTTTTAGGCATTCCTCCATTTTTTTCTGAGTCGCTGTTCTTGTTTTTTCAGAAACTACTTATTTGTAAGTAGTAAGAATTTTCCAAATTGGTTCATAATTGCCAGAGTTATGCACGAACATACATAGAAAAAAAAAATTATATACTTACAGACGAATTGAGACCCCTCCTTTTTTGAAGTTGGTTAAAGATTATGCGGTAACCTTCGTCAGGATGCGTTACTAATGATTGTTTGAAACCTATAAAACAATCTATAAGTACTAATTAACCGCAAGCGAAAATGCGCGGGTTAGCTAGTGAGGATAAACTTATAAAAAGTAGGTACTGATGCTTAAACATTGAATTTTGTAAATCCATATGTAGGTGATTTAAAGACAAAAAATGAAAAATATAAATAGTAGTCGCCACTGTTCACCCAGGTGATTTGATTCCGAGGTGATCAAAGTCCACTAATTTATTCCACTCAAATCACCCAGCTCAAATCACCCAGGTGATTTGATTCCGAGGTAATCAATGTCCACTAATTTATTCCACTCAAATCACCCAGCTCAAATCACCCAGGTGATTTGTTTCCTAGGTGATCAAAGTGGAATAATTAATTCCACTCAAATCACCCAGCTCAAATCACCCAGGTGATTTGATTCCGAGGTGATCAAAGTGGAATAAATTGTTCCACTTTAATCACCCAGGTGATCAAAGTGGAATAGACCTCACGAACTAAGTCGTAAGCCATATGAAATATTCTTGTCCACGACCAGAAATGGCGATTCGTAGTCCATTTCAAGGGTGTAGCCGAAGCTGATTCGACTGTGAGTCCTCTGTCGCGGCTCCGTCCGATTCCGGGTGGCCTGAGTGATAGTTGCTGTTGCCTGTATATCGGGATAGTATGAACTATGTCCCTTTATGGCGCACCAGTGTGGGTCGAAATCCTGACTGCCTAAATCAAGACCCCGTTGCAACGACCACAGAGTCATGGTGGTCCAGATGATACGAGGATACCGCACAATTTCATGCGAGGCCGCATGCGCGCTGTCGAGGCTCGCTACCTTGGGGCATGGAGGCGCTGGTGTTGATCGCAGTTTATTAACAGAACACAGAAGTGCGGAGCTGGGATGGAGCACCTCCTAGTGAAGTTAAGTGGTGGCGAAGGGAAGCACAAGACGACCCCCTTGTGTGGTCACAGGAGCGAGTGGTGGAACCAAGCGCCGGCTACTTGAGCATATCGGCGGTGCACCCAGTCCTGAGAGACTCGGTGCACCGAAAAGACGGTACCATCACATTCCAGCGGCTCATATAGATCCTGTCGGGGCATAGTTACTTCAGCAGGTACTACGTGGGGCGCACTATAAGTTTCCGGAATGAATAAGAATAAAATAGTATTAAAGGTCAAAAATAAATTTATTGTTTCTCAAAATATTCTTCCTATGCGTAAATGCACTTTTTCATGCGATTAAACCAATTTTGAAAACTTTAGTGCCACTCCTCCATGGTGACCTCAGAAACGTGTTTTTATACTCTTAGACAGCCTCTTCTGGTGACGAAAATCGATGACCGCGTTTTTAATTTTTGGCAACAGAAAAAAGTCACAAGGTTGGCACCTTGTGACTTTTCTCACGTCGGGGTTGTATGCAGAATGGCTCATAAGTTCTACGTTTTACACCTTCAAAAATTCGTTTGTTGGTCTGGCCGTGTGACAAACAGGCATAGTGACAAGACGCCCTCGAGGAGGCTGGCGTGCTAACCGAATGATAGTCCCGGGGCTTTTACACTCGCAAACAGGTCCGTGGGTGTTAAGCCCACGACGTAGGAATTGCCGCAAGGCGAATAGCCGCTGGCGGGACTTGGATGAGTACACATGTGCGTATCCGGGCAGGGCCCGTCAACATAACGGGATGAGGACACCATGGAGTTTTAGTCAGTAGGAGTGACCTCTCATGACATGACATCACATCAGACTCACTGCTACACCAGTATGGGTGTTCATGACGATTTCCTCACATAAAAAAGAAAAAAGAACTTGGTATTTTACAGAATATATTCCAGAGTGTGCGCAGGATTTTTACATGATCTGATTCCACCCTCTCCTTTCTATCACCGGTCGATGAGATCCACGACGTAGCTACTAGCTACGCACTCTTACCACAGCTCTTACGTTGTAAACACAGATCACTATATTGATGTAAACGTCCCATCTGAACGGACAAAGCAGTTTGCTTGGTCAATATTTACAAATGAAGACTGGAATAGCGTGTTTTTCCTGCCAGTTGCGCAGTCAATTATAATTGTTTGTGTTTTCATGACTAGATTAAATAGAGTTTTTATAACCTAGGGTGCTTTACCATCCGGGATTTCAGTCAAGCAAGCTCTAGCTCCTATGATATAGTAATAAAATATTTAAAAAAAAATTGAACCGACTTCAATAACACTAAAAAGTATAAAATAATTTAAATATTAAAGAAGTTGGTGTTAGCGTACCTGCTGTGTATATTTGGCACCAACTTCAATATTTTTTTCTTTTCATTTAATCTTTTTAGTGATATTTTCATACATAAAGATTGAACCATCGAAGACGGTAAAATGATCTAGGTAGGTTATGACATCATTATGATTTCACATCATCGTCTACATACTTTTACATAATTCATGTTTCTTCAGAAACTCAGAAACATTTTATCCGATCGTAATGAAATTTGCATGGAATCATCATAGTAGTTTACTCTCTCGAATAAAAAAAGAATCATCGAAATCGGTTCATATTTGTCAGAGAAATGTAAAGGAGAACATCAGTTTTATGGTTTTTACCAGATAAATTCCTCCATATCATTCATGGTCCTCCAGGAAGTTCTTATCTGGTTGTGATAAAATTCGTACAGGTTCATTACAGTGGTTACTTCTTTCGAATAAAAAAAGAATTATTGAAAATGGTAAATATTTGCCAGAGTTATGACCATTTTTGTCCTTAAAAAGCACCATAAAGTCATCTATATAGGCTTTCTTGCAACTTTCCTGCGCAGTCAACATTCTTGTTTTTTCAGGAACTACTTATTACTAAGCAATATTTTTTTATAGGACCCAATTAACGGATTAAAGAATGGATGGAAGAAAGATTTTTTACATAAAAAAAAAATATATATATATATATACAGACGAATTGAGAACCTCCTCCTTTTTTGAAGTCGGTTAAAAAGGGTAGCAAATGGATGTACTTATATGAACAAAGTACTTACGATTCCAGGTAAATCACCACAGAATGTTCATACGGGGTAAGTATAGTAGGTAATTTGCGAATGAACAAAAATTTTATTTCTGAAAACGTGTCACATCGCAGTCGCGGGTCGTTACAGTCAGCGATTGCCGCTGAATTTATTGTACGTTCCCCGCATTCAGCTTATCAATACATCAATGAAAAAATCAATGTCGCGAATAGCGTTCCGTCAGTTCAGTGTGCAAATATGTTCCAGTCACATACTTACTGTGATGTTGACAGATTGTTCAGCCAGTACAAAGCCTTATTAACCGACTTCAAAAAAAGGAGGAGGTTCTCAATTCGTCTGTATATATAAATTTTTTTTCTATGTATGTTCGCGCATAACTCTGGCAATTATGAACCGATTTGCAAAAATCTTCCTTCCATCCATTCTTTAATCCGTTAGTTGGGTCCCATAAAAAAATTATTGCTTCCGAATGAGTAACGCGTATAGGCGCCTGGCTTTCTTATTTCTTGACAAATAAAAATGAAATAAAATTTTGTTGGGGTGTTAGGTGCTGTTTCGGCTAAGAGGTTGAAAGTGTCAGATTCATAAAATAAAACAAGAGTTATCACACACACCGGCCCAACTAAACACCAACGAACGTTAGTCTGCTATCAGTCAAGGACCAACGAAGGCAAAGGAATCTGTTGGATTTGTTTTTACGTAGTAAAGCCAATAAATAAGTTATGGCTTTCGCCGAAACTTCAAAGAAAGAAGGCTAACGAAACATGTGGTGGGCCGGTGTGTACGCAGCATTATGGTAAGCCACGCATTTGCCTATTGAAATCTGTATTGCACCGCCTGTCGTCACCCTAGACATCTAGACATTCATTAGTAGTTTCTTCACCTACACTCCAAACCAAATAAGCTTGAACGCGATTACAACTTTATTATGCAGTAATAAAACACCCCCGCTTTATATTTGACCGTTAACGTGGCAGCAAAAAAAGTTTGGTAATACAAAATGGTTTTTGCCGACGCGCCTAGTTGACAATGTATGCGTTATGTAGTTATTGAGCCGCAAACGAACTTGTAATCGCGTTCAAGCTTATTTGGGATGGAGTGTACTGACTGTGCCCTTTAAGTTCGTTCGGATACAGCAAACAGTCCACTGCTGTGCTGTGCAGTTACCCTGCGGTGGAGGTACAGTCGACGACAAAAATGTATAAACTTTAATACCGTGTTATAAAAAAGAATATTACAAATGCGTTACTCTGTCTATGTCATGCCTGCCACATGTGATCCATTTTACGGTTTAGGTTAGGCGAACCGTAGTTAGGTTTACCGAATTGAATAAGTTACATCGCGCGTGATCTACCTACCTAGGTAAATCCAAAATTTAGATTTTTTAAATATATTTCAACTGTGTAATATTTGTATACAAATATATTTATTAATATAAAAATAGTAAGTACAATAATTAAAAATATAACAATAAAAATATTTATATGAACTTACTACAATAAGTACTTACTTACCCTACTTAATAAGTTAAGATATTTTGTGCGATAATGCAATGTGCTAAGAATGCTTTCTTAGATAGATAAATCATAGATTTATGGAGTTATAGTGCTTTATAACTCCATAAATCTATGATTTATCTTTAGAAACCTGTTTATTAATAATTTTCATCTTCTAGCTAAATTAATCTTAATCTCTTCAAATGTTAAAGCATTTTTTCATTAAATTAAATGTGTAAAATTGTAAAACCTAAAGCTTGTTGGAGTGTAAAAATAATGAATAGTGTATAAAGTGTGTAAAAATAGTGTATGAATAAAATATTCTGAGCTGTTTTTCTTAAAATATAAAATTACTTAGTTTTGACGCCAGGGTCGGTGGCTGTGAATGGATTAAAGTTTCCAAGTCCGACGAGCTGCACGGAAATATCCCATAGCTTCTTTGCGTATTCATCGTTCAACGCCTTCGCTGCTGGATTAGTCACAGCACACTCGCTACAAAAAAAAAGAAAGCTTAAATATATAATTTATTTAACCATAACCTTATCAATAAAATTGTACCACTTTTCCATCTGATAGTACTCATGCCAGCATGCAAAAATTGTTGTAAATAAGACACGAATATTTCCAACAACTAAAGAATATAAAGTTTCAATAACTAAAGAACAGCAACTAGGAAAATTACTGGGCAGTCTTTTTAAACTTAGGACACTATACATAACTAAGTAAACATTACACAATGCCTTGAATAAATGATTGAGAATAACCTATTCTAATACAGAATGTAATGTAGAACATGATACAACAGACTGGCAGACGATACGAAGTAATGACCACATTAAAAAGTGTAAGTCGTACCCATAAAAATACGTAATTAGTAAAACAAAGAGAATCATGAACCTCATAGGACCGTGGGAAGGATCGTGATAGCCTAAGCACTAAGCAGCTAGTGAATACGACGGCGCGGCGGCGGACGGCTAAATAGCAGTGAAGAAACAATAAATAGTATCATAATATAGGGCAAATTGAATAGATCATATTTGACATCTGTCAGTTTCTTTGTTCTGTCTGTTTCTTTTGTCATCATTACTTTACTTATTTAAAAAAAAAAAAAAAGCAATTGTGTAGTTCAGAATTCGAAAAAATATATGTATTTTGACGCAGAGTATAGATAAAGTAATGATAGCCTATAAACGTCCAGTGGTAAGGGAATTAAGTAGTCTTAATCCAGCACAGATTTTTGACTAACCTGTAATACAAGCCGGTCTCATTAGCACATTTCTCATCGACCGCGCAGTGTATGGTGGTTTGTGCCCCTTGTTCCGGCGTTTTAAAGAATGGCGCGAACATAAAACCGATGAGTGGCCTCGCGCCCCAAAACAACGTGTCGTTCAAATGCCGACCGAGTTCAGTTTTAATAACACCGGGATGCAAACTGTAGGTATTCACACCGTCTATATTATACTCCTGAAAACGTATTTTTTTAAGTTTTTTAAAACGCACGAAATTAATTAGACTTAAGTAACTCATTTCATTTTCTCTAACTACATAGTATATGTCTTGCTCTTCATTACTTTGAGCAATTCTAGTTTTTTTGACATATCACTAAGATGGAACAAATATACTATTTGTATTTGCCTGATGGTAAGACATTTCCTTTTTTTGCTTAGGAAATCCTACATAAGGTCTCTGGGTGTCTGTGTGGGGTCAACCGGGAACTCTTACCAACTAAAACCCCGCGGCTGTCGCGTTGTCACATGAGAGGGGGGAGCGGGATTTTGCGGTGGTATCTGCACCAGGTGCCCCTCAGTGCCTTGTCTATGAGCCCGCAGGCAGGTGGCGCATTATAGCCCCCCAGGAACCTGTCATGGTGTTTACAGTACGGGGGTCACAACACTACCGCTGTCGTACACGCAGTCACCATTGTAATCAATGGACATCTAAGGCCTAAATCTTAAAAGGTTCCCCTGTTCATGGCACTCTTAAGCAATCAATTGGGTATGAAATAATGAGCAATTGAGCATTATATAAAAGTTTGGATTATTAAAAACAATGTGATAAGTATTTATACCTTCAACTTAGCTGCTAATTCTCTCGAAAACAAAACGTTAGCGAGTTTGCTTTGAGAATACGCCTCCGCTGCGCTGTACTGTCTCGTCTTGTAATTTATGTCGTCAAAATTAATGCCATATCCTAAAAAAAAATTGAATCATTTTGTTAATATGTAATGCCTGTGCTGCAAAATCGGGCCTGCAGTATATTTTAAGGAATACTTGGTAGTATCAGTAGATTTTAATACTATGCATTTTTTTGTTCAAATTATTGACGAGACATACAAGACGTTTGCCTGATGATAAAGGAATGCGTGCCTATTGCCACTAAGCCGCTCGACACTCCGTTACCCGAGACATTAATCTTAGAGCCCAGTCATTCACCAGCTACCGTGCCCTTCATACTGAATCATAAACCAACACCTAGTATCTGGCCTGACAAATAGTTTTCATTGTAATCAATCTATTCTTACGGATTATATCGCGATTTATTTTAATTTTCCCGACGTTTCGAATGCTTTGCAGCACCCATGGTCACGGGCGGGTAGATTGATTACAATGTCTAGTATTCGCGTAAATAAAAGACAACATTAAATAGTTTTCAGTTTGGCGGGAATCAGAGCACATCCCGGGGGGAGCAGAGAATGCACACTCCCCCAGCACATTCACGGTGCTCAACACGACACAGGGTCTACACGGCGTCTCACCGGTTCGGGGACTTACTATCTGATAAAACTAACCAACTGATACTCACTAGTGTGTGCCTTTGAAGATACAGTAACAATTCTAGCTGGCTTGCTATTAATTATGCGCGGTAATAACAGCATGGTTAACAAGAAGTGTGCTAAGTGGTTTGTACCAAATTGCATCTCAAAGCCATCCTCTGTTTCACTCTTCGGACACATCATAACCCCAGCATTATTTACCAATATGTTTATTTGAGATTCGCTATCCATGATGTTTTGTGCAAACTCTCGCACAGATTTTAAGGAAGTAAGATCACATTTAGCTAACACCAAGTGGCCTGTGTCTGGCAGTCCTTGGCAGGCTTGTTCTATTTCAGCTTTTGCTTTTTCTGCCCTTTCTAAGCTCCGACATGCCATTATAACTCTGGCACCTAAAATGAACAATGTGATTATGTACATGGAATTGTTATAGAATTTAAAAATACTAGCCATCTTTCATTCACATAATCTATGACTAAGCGAAGCCTTAGTTGATATTTATATAGTCACCTCTCTTATAAAAGTCTAATACAGTTTCTTTTCCAATTCCAGTATTACAACCAGTAACTAGAGCAGTTTTTCCAATCAGCTTTGCTGTGCTCATGCATTTTTTACTAAAAAGAGGCATTTTGTTTTCAGTGTGCACCCAGGTAATCTGTAATAAATTCTGTTTGATTAAAATTACATAGGAATGATTAATCTATACTGATAATAAAACTGAAACAGGTCCCATTCAGTACATTGAAGATATTTTGAAGATTATTTTTGGAGGGCCATTTTATAACCAATACTGTAGCTAAAACTATTATTTTTTCATTTTTGTCTCTGTATCATGGCCGTGCGTCAAACCGCCGAAACTACGGAATGGATTCAAGTACGGTTCCCTTGGGAGAAGGGATTAAAATCAAAATGTTTACTTGTGGTGTTCTTATGGCGTTACTCATCATTACAACAAATTTGATGCAAGAAAACATCCTGAAAGTGATGCGCTTTGAAACAAGCAAGAGAAGATTGGCTGGAGATACACCGCATTTATGAATGAGATTCAGATGATCAAGCATATGATTTAAAATTTCATTATTTTAATATGTAAAGGATCCCAGTGATAACATTAGTAAACATCTGTCAATATTAAGAAAATTATGGCAAAGATTGTCTTCTGAAATGAGAAAGAAGGAGTCACAAAACTACCAGATATATTTCCATATGGAAAAAATTCTGGAAAGTTAATTTCCAATTTATATCCAGTTGGAAGCTGTTAGCGAAGAATGATAGCACTATCGAAAAATTTCCGGCTCACCTGTGTTCTTACGAATGAGCAGTACAGTTTAAAGGCTTTCAAGGTAAATATGAAGAAATACTTGCTTTAACCGAACGTAAAGGCAAGTCCGCAAGAAGCCAGCTGTCAAAGATAAGTCGGAGATATATAAATATTGTGTTTAAACCACAATCACAATAATTATGTTCAATCCTCAAATAGATAGCCGATGGACGACCGGTAGCATAAAAAAAAACATCAGAAAAACCATCAACGTTACGAAATCCTGGTTCCAGTGTTGCCAGCAGACAATTCATAGACAATTTAAGAATGGGCCGAAAGCAGTGCTGGCAGGGGCCGATTTCAGGCAGTAAAGGCCGAAGTACGACTTTCCATTGACGTCGGTCGAATTGAGGGGTGGGAAGGGGTTGGGGGAGGTGTACTACCCCCCCCCCCTTAAAAGGAAAAGTTGCGGAGTCTCCCCATTTTCGAGTTTTTTAAGGGAGGAAACCTCAAGTTATAAATTAAAATTAGTAATATGTGCAAAAAACAAGGGTTCCCCCTTGTTTTTGGGGGAAAGGGGAGACCTCTCCATCAGAAAATGGGAAAAAAGAGATGTAAATTAAAAAAAAAAACAAAAACATTGAAAATTTTCGTTTTTACAGGAGCCCATCCTTCATCTTTTTGTTTATTTGTTTAGAACGTATGACTTATGTTTATTATGTGCTATGCTTTTAGAATAGGAATTGGTCAACCGAATCAATGATTTCGATAGATTGGCTGTCGGAGGCTTAAAGGCCGATGAAGGGCCGATGGCAGCCAAAGGCCGACATAGCTTCGAAAAGGCCGAGAATCGGCCCCCCAGGGGCCGATCTGGCAACACTGCCTGGTTCTGTCAACAATAATTGCAAAGCTAACATAACATGATGCTTTAGCCCTTAGAGAAAGAAAACAATAGAGGGCTGGACACTTTCTTTCTCATTCACGCAAGAAAAGAATGCGTTTATGTAGGTTAAGTGTGATAGAAAGAAACAGTGTATATGATTTTTTGTCCCTCAGCATGTGTTCGATTTTTCCGCGCCGTGGGTGCGAAACAAATTTGATGTTTGCTCCCACTTTGCTCCGTGACAATTTTATCGTGGTTTAAATAACTTAAAATTCAATAAAAAACTAACTGTGACATTACTGTGTGTTGTGGAAATCCTATAAGAATCGTGCAGTACAGTATTCTAGGCTGTAAAAGTGACAGTGAACGTAAAATTAGTGGAGTATCGTTTCACAGGTAAACGTGAATTATTATGGCCAATTTAGAGATTACATTTAGAAACTAATACATGGAAACGACTTATTTAGATCTTATTGCTCTAAATTAGTTACTATTTTACTTGAAAGTTACGTGTAAGATCGATAAATTCTTGTTTTTCATCCATAACCTAAAATTTTCAGTTTATTGATCGCCATTATCAGTGTTGCCAGTGTATAAAAGAGAGACTACCATAAATAAGTGGTAAATTATTATTAAGTGCATCATACACGATCCCACATGCTGGGTGCATCGAAGAATTTCTCAGATTTCCCGAATTTATTTTTATTATTTCCTGAAAATATGGATATTTGTATACTGTGGATAGCAACAACAAAAAGAATTAATTAGGTTGCTAAAAGTTATTCCCGAATGCTTAAATATTCAGAAATAACGTAAGCGCTCAAGTAATTCGTCCAAGGCTGCGCAGGACGTATTCATTCGTTATTTATAGGCACAATGGTCATTGTACATTTAATCGTGCTTTTACTATATGCATGTTGTTTAAATATATGTATGTATGTTGTTGGTTACAATTTATTGGTAAATTTGTCTGAATTATAAATAAATAGTACCGACGTTGAATAGTTTGTTTCATTTGCCCCCCTATTATGTACCTATCTCGTTTGACAACTAAAGTGATGATCAATAAAGCAAAGTGACTATAACTATCAAATGATTCATTTGGTATTGCCTAACTTGAATCACCAATAAATACCAAACACACTTTCAGTAGACATCAAAGTTTGGTGGACAACTGAAGCTTGATAGTCACTTTGCTTTATTGATCATCACTTTTTTTTGTAGGAATAGTACTGTTTCACCGGACAAGAGGGCGAGCGCTTAAAGCGCTCCAGCCAGAAAGGTTTGGGTAGCGACTAGCACAAGGGCACCTCAGGGAGGCACGGCCTCGGCTTGGGCTGCCGCTTAGAGAAAATGAGTTTACCACCGGTTCACAACGCGCCCCCGCTGAGAAGAACCGGCAAGAAACTCAGCGAGGGGGATGCATGTCGAGGTCGCATGCGTACGGATCCCTTCGGCCTCGCCGGCGAGACCGGTGTCTGTGTGTTGATGTGTTTACGACTCTTGACATCGTTGTCGGTGTTGGTGTTGTGTCATGGTCCAGGAGGACGGACATCGGGTCGGGTGGGTCGAGCAGTACATGCCGCGGACGGCGGCGATGTACGGCTGTTCGACGATCTGAGGGACCTGGCCGCTGCCCAATAGGACGTGGGTTCGATTCCGAAGGATTCTGAACAATTGTCTGGGTGTTATTTATCTATTTAAATATGTATTTATACAGTTTACAAGTATTTGTAATCATTTATCTGGTTACCTTACTAAAGGATCTGCGTAGATTGAGATCAGGTGGTCATTGGTCAAGCGTAGATTGTCCCAAGATACTAGTACTATAGATTTGTATATTGGAGAAATTTACTAAAACTTATCCGGTAAATGGCCATAGTATGTATTATATTAAGTTATAAGAAATCCAATTTTTGCCTACCTCTCTGGGAAATAGCATATTATTGTTTTTATCTCTTAACTTTTTTGTATGAGGCTAATAATTATCTACAGCTCTTAGCCACTTTAATCACCACGTGATATCACCCAGGTGAACAATGTGGAATAGACCTTAGCTACAGCATATATGATATTAAGTGTACATTCACTTTGTAGCCTCCGTTGTGGGTTCGAATCCTGCGAAGGGCAACAAATTTGAGTAGTTGTTCCTTACTGGCTAGGACAATGCAGGCCGATGACCTGATTGTCTGTAAAGTAAGATGATCCATGTGTCGGGATTTGCGATAGGACGTATGCCCGACTCCTGTCCGTCAAATTAAAACACCGAGCTTTGGTAATAAACACTTATAATCAAATTGAGAGAGAACAACTTATAATACAGTGGAGTAATCGTAATAATTAAAACATGTCTCTGCCATAGATACTAGCGCGCTGTCATCTTTTTGACAGCCCCTTTGGCGTTCCGAAACCGTTATCCGAGATACGCCCCACATGCGTCGGATGGGCATGTAAAAAGTCGGTCCTGCGCTTAACTTCTCCCCAGTCGTGTCGGTCTTCCGTCCCATCGGATTATGAGAGGTACTTATTATATAAAGGAACAGAGAGTGCACTTGTGTCTACGCAAGCACTTGTGCACTATAATATCTCCTGCGTACATGGCTGATCTTGTGAAAGATTGGCCGCTGTGGTCGTTTCGGCTAGGAGGACATTATTATAACAATCACTTTCGTACTTTTTGCAGACTGTCATAGATTAAGACGATATAATGTAAGAAAAGTAAATGTTGTGTCAAAAAAGTGGTTTTTGGTTAGGAAAGAAAATATAATTTACAACAACCTCCGTATTTGCTTTACACAAAGGGTAAAATTTCCCTTACGTGGCAACTCTAAATTTAGTATGTACTTATTTTTCTGTCCTTATCGGCGGCACGCTTGGTATATGTCTGTATTATATTCTGTCTACGCTTTAGCCACTTGGACGCAGATCGATGGGTACTACAGAACGGAGAACCCAAAATATTTTTGGGGACTTACGACGCGGGTACTGCAGTACCCAGAGCGCGCGGTAACAAAAAAATATGAATCTTTGCTAGAACTATGGTTCTTTCATTCGTATGCTGTGCTTTTAGTACGCAGGACTAACGAGTGATGGCTCTGAAACTAAAAACAGCAGATTTTAATATATTCTGTGGGTGTAACAACGCATTGAAGTTGGGCGCATATCTATCTTCATGGTTGGGCGTGTTTCAAGTGTCAGTGCGTCAAGTGTCTCCGTAATTATGTCGTAAACAAGTTTATTTTGTTTTCTTGCATATTTCTAATATTGTAATATATCATTTTTTTCTAGACAATGTACTCGATATAAATAACATACTCTTATAATCTCAAGAGTTGATAAAATTAGCAAAACCAATTGTCAAGTACTGTTTGAGTTTGTTTACGAAAACATGTAGATTTTTGAGTTTAATTTTTTTTTTAAGTATCAACATATAGTTTTGAGCCATATATTTTCATATCAGATTATTCTCAACATACTAAAGTAATCAATGGTATTTTTTATTTTGAAATTGCTTTAAAACTTTTCTTTTGACAAACATTTTTATCGGGAGAAGATCTCGCGTCATTTTTAGCCGCGCCGAACGGTTGCGCTGTGACGTAAGTCCCATTTGACAACTCGCTCGCGCTTGCGTTCAAGTGGTTAGGTAGACTCTGCCATGGTATGGTATCTTAGAATAGAAGAAATGGAAAAAGCTACCAGTAGCACCCTCTTGCGGCGTGATTTGCAACTTTACTCTGTTCGGAATGAAACTGAGATAGTAGATCAGTAATACGTCCATGGTATTTTGCATCTGATGTCATATGACTTACAGCGGTAGCGGTAAATAGGTTGGAATAAAATTAATACGAAGTCTAGGGGCCGCGGGTTCGAACCCCAACCCATGGGTGGGGCTGTGGATGAGGTTCGAAATATTTTTTATTTTTTTATTTCATTTCTTAATGCATATACTATTGACGTCCGCGTACTTTATATCGAACTAGCTGACCCGCGCAGCTCCGCCCGCGCTTTTATTACATTTTACTTCCCTTTCTCTCCCTCCTCCATTGATTTATTTATCTCTCCATCCCTTATAAGAAAAATCTAATTCTATGCTCTATCTCTCCTCTCCTTTCCTCCCTCCCGCTTCGGTCCCCGTCACCCTCCCCTCTTCCCGTTGACCCCTCTCTGAACCCCCTCCCCCTTTCTCTTCTCACACTTTGCTCCCCCTTGCTGCATCTTATTCCCCCTATCCCTCACCTCATCACCCCCTCCTCGAATTCTCTCCCTCTCTCTCCTCTCTTGCACCCTCCTCTCGTCAATCATGGTATCTGGGATTCTCACCTACCCACTTAAACCCCTGCAGCTGTCGCAGCGCCCCATAAGGGGGGGAACTAGGCCCTCCAGTGGGATCTGCACCAAATATCCCTTAGTGCGCATTATAACCCCCTTAAACCTGGCACCATGATCACGGGGATGGGGCTCGCAACCCCGTCACCGTCCTCCTCGCAATCGCCGCCGTCTCCCATCTATCAGACCTACCCGATATGCACACAAAATTTCATACAAATCGGTTTAGCCATCTATGTTTGTTGCTTAACCTTAACCTAGCGGTATGAACATCGTTCACAGCTCTTTTTTCATTAGTGTAAATATTATTGAAGTTTACGTTATATTGAAGAAGGGACAAATTCATGCTATAACAACAATTTATTAATAGTTAATTATTCCTCATAAAAAGTAAAGGATAAAAAATGATTATTATGGGTTATCACTAAGAGATAAACATACACCATCGCAGACTTTTTTGTAGACCTTGCTAAGGTGTACAATACTGTAGTACATTATTTTGATCTATCCCGTAGGGTTCAGCCAGCGTTTGATATGTAAGCTCAAAAACATGTGTTTATTTACGGCATCACATTAGAAACCTCTAAAATTATCAGTGTTTCTCTACTATATTATGCATGTATTATACATATAAACCTTCCTCTTGAATCACTCTATCTATTAAGAAAAACCGCATCAAAATCCGTTGCGTAGTTTTAAAGATCTAAGCATACATAGGGACAGACAGACAGCGGGAGCGACTTTGTTTTATAATATGTATAGATATAGATACTACAAAGTTTTAGCTATTTTTTTTATTAAAAATTCTCGAGGCTATTAAAGTTTCAAATCACACCGCTGGAGGCGCTGGTGTTAGGGGGCGCGCGTTTTGACGTGGGAGTTACCTATCTATTTCTAAGTAATATACTCTTATCTATGGACTCTGCAGTAAAAACTGATAGAAACCAACCAATGACATGTTGACAATGGCGCCACCAGCCGTGTCACAAACTGAACCAATGAGTATATAAAACATATAAAACATGTATAAAACTGAACTGTTTTTTTTTTTAATTTCCTTGCACATAAACAGAACTCACATTCAATAACAACGCCAAGTGAACATTTATTTCCACCTGCTGAAAAGGATCTCATAGTTGAAGCAAATATTTATGATCAAAAGCATCTGATCACTTTGAATGATGTATGGACGTATGGTACGTTCCAGGGATATCGAAAAATCGCTTTTCTGTCCTGGCTGCTCAAGATAGGTTGAAAGACAGCACCAGCACATTTGTATCAAAAATAAGAAGCTGCCAACCATAGCGCCCCAACCAAAGATACACTCCAACCTTAATTACCTCTAAGGATGCTGCTGATCACCCACAAATTTACAAAACTGGAATAAATGGTAGGTATTCGTTTGTATTTATAGATTAAAAGAGTAAAATAATAAGGAGTATAAAAATAATTAAATACCACTTCGCGACATAATATGTATGACACACGGCTATAAATCTCGGTACTTCTATTCCTCGCAATAGCTTTAAGAATTGATCGGTAGATCAGTTAATCTGTGAAGAATTGTAACTATCCATTTTGACAGTTTCCCTCCTTCATACTTCATTCCTTTGTCGTCTGTAATACGTAGTACATATTACATCCATGTCTGTAATATAGACGCCATATTTTATTTTAAAACGGCCTACAGACGGCCCTAAAATCAGTGGCGATATCGGGACAGCGGTGGTGGGGATGAAATCGGCTACTACTCTACACACGACCCACCCTACCAGTTAGTACAGAACCGACCGTGCAACAGACTGCTCGTTGATCCGAGATGCCGCCGACACTATCAAAACAGCAAAAAAAGGCATTGCCTTGGCCTTAGTATCACGCAGATATTAGTGCGATAAACTATGTCGGTAGCACAATTTGCGTGGTAGATTATTTTAATATAATATTATTATTACTTTTGAACTTACTAACATTTAGTTTATTATAAGTTTTTTTGTATTACTAACAAAATATGGATCCAATGTTGTCCGAAATAAACGTTGTAGTATTATTAGGATTATTATTATTGTATTATTATTATTAGGTATATTATTATTTGAAAAAAACCCGCCCTAAGTGAGACGCTCATATGGCTCATAGCCAGTTGTAATTGTAACCACTGCTCAGAACCACTGTTCGTTATACGATCAGTTGGGTAAGCAACGTTAGGCAAGGTCAGTCCTAAACTAAACGGTCACCCATTTAGTGACCGTTTATTGGCATTTGAACTGAGCGTCTCTGTGCTTCGGAGGGCGCGTTAAAAGTCGGTCCTGGCTATTCTCATCTAGACAGCAGTCGTTAAGCTAAGTCAGAGGCCTAAGCAGCAGCTTGGAAACTCACCAGTGGCCCGATTCTCGTAATCAAAACAATAACGTTAACGTACCGATTTAGTCGTTGAAACACTTTTCGTATTCACGTACGTTGATTTTGCTTCAACGGCAACGATTTAAAAGTCGTTCGATTGAACTATCGTTGGAGCGTATTCTGGTATGATAACGGTCGTTCAATCGTTATATAACGTTGACCAAATGGTATTCTCGTATGAAAACGACGTTACTACCGATCGGATGCCAACGAGTAAGCGTCAAATTCCGCGATTCAAGAGTCGTTGAACATACGTTGGTTTGTTGAGACGATTTTTGCTTTTCTTATTCATGTGGTGCGAGTCAAAGTAATAAAATAACTTTAAAATGGGCCACAGACTTACGTATTTACTATTAAATTCGTCTGCACAGCAAGAAATTCAAAAAGAAAGCTTTTATGGCGAAATTTAAATAAATATGCAAGTTAAGGGGTATGGAACGCGACTATGCATGATAGAAATATTGAATGTAGCACTAAGCAAGTCGGAACATGCGACCGGAGAGTGAGTGAGACGAAAATATGATCGTACACTGTGAGTGAAAAGAGTAATTGGATGATAGTGTGAGCGAGATGGCTTTAATGTAAATATAATTAGAGTAAGAGAGATAGAATAAAATAATAATTACAGAAAAACACGTATTTTATTTAATATACAATTAATATGGAGGGAACGAAAACGAATTAACCACGAGTTTACCAAAACCTAAGCTCTTAGCTCATCTCACAAGATTCCTACCAAAACCAAAAATTGATTAGGATGACATCTATCAGGGAATAGCAAAACGCACAGAACAATGAATCGTTGATTAATCGTTTAGTTTCGATCCAATTGAGTTGAAGTTCTATCGAACTACGTTTATGGTATACGAGAATACCGATTTTGGATAGGACTTCGATCGAACGACAACAAAACGTCAACGAAATGGACTGTTTGTTATTACGAGAATCGGGCTACAGGTTGGCAACATACGATAAAAAAAAACCTAAACTCAAGTCAGAATACCCCTAAAAGCTTCTAGTTACTCTGAGCTAAAAGCCCACAAAAATCATTTTCGTTGCAATAATTTTAATAGGTAATCCAATCATAGATTTAAAATTTTTCACTAGATTTGACTCCAATAAATACTCCAGTCAAGTCCAGCTTTGATAATCAGAGATAGATACGTACGAATCGGATAAAATACCATAGATTTCAAATTTTTCACTTTTGTAAAATACGGTATAATTTATACGTATCTATCTGTCAATCCTGGAAATAGACGATAGTTGCCATAGTTTCTAATAAGCCTAGCCAAGGGCCAATCCTGGAAATAAGCCATATTTTCATTTGCATTGCATTGTGTTTGTGTAAAAGATAAACAATTGTTATTTTTTTATGTGTTCATTGATAAAGTAGGTATTGTCAACGTTATTTAATTATTATTAGGGGTGGTTCATCATAATGAAGCATCAGTCCCGACGTACTCTGCAAGGAAGACCAACTGATTCTAGTTCTCCAAAACCAAAACGTTCAAAGGTACAGTCTCTTCTATCTTTTCGTGTCGACCAATCCGAACCAAAAAATCCTAAATCTATGCTCCGAACACAGCTGTACCTGTACGTAAATTCGAACTTGCGCATGTACAGTCGAGTGCACAGATCACTATATTTGAGTGGGCAATACATATCCACGAATAATATTAGACATTCAATATATTATACGTATTATTTTTCATTAGTATGATAACAAGGTTTTTTTTTTGTAGGAGTTTACTGTTGGCCGCAGATGGCCATTACAGCTTCACCGGACAAAAGGGCGAGCGCATAAAGCGCTCCAGCCAGAAGGGTTTGGGTAGCGACTAGCACAAGGGCACCTCAGGGAGGCATGGCCTCGGCTTGGGCTGCCGCTTAGAGAAAATGAGTTTACCACCGGTACACAACGCGCCCCCGCTGAGAAGAACCGGCAAGAAACTCAGCGAGGGGATACATGTCGAGGTCGCATGCGTACGACCCTTCGGTCTCGCCGGCGAGACCGGTGTCTGTGTGTACACATCAACACACGACTCGTGACGTCGTTGTCGGTGTTGGTGTTGGTATTGTGTCATGGTCCAGGAGGACGGACATCGGGTCGGGTGGGTCGAGTAGTACATGCCGCGGACGGCGGCGATGTACGGCATTTCGACGATCTGAGGGACCAGGGTCGGGGTCCATAGTCGGCAGCGGCGCCGATTAGCGGGTTTGGGTGGACGTACGCTTTTTCAAAGTAATGTTCGGACATTTCTTTGAAAAATTTGCGGATAGGGACTAGACCGAAGTCGGAATGAAGGTCGACATTCCGTATGTACCACGGGGCACCGACGGCATGTCGAAGGAATCCATTTTGAACAACCTGGAGGCTATTGATGTGAACGGGAGCCGCGTGTGCGAATACGGCACTGGCGTAAGCTAGGATGGGACGGATGCAGGTTTTGTAAAGTGTCAACTTATTTCTAAGCGACAGTTTACTCCGCCTTTTTTTTTTTTTTTGACGCGGGGGAAATCTTCCAAAGATCCCGGGAGCTGTGGGGCTCGACCGGGGTATGTGGGATTCTTACCCACTAAAACCCCCGCGGCTGTCGCATCGGCACATGAGAGTGGGACCCCAGGGCTCTCTGGTGGGATCTGCATCAGTGCCTTGCCTTTGAGCCCGCCGCCGGGGGGCGCATTGTAGCCCCCCGGGAACCTGTCACGGTGCTCACGGGGACGGGGGTCGCAAACCCCGCCGCCGTCCTCCTCGGAGTCGCCGCCGTACTCAATGGACGTTCAAAGGGCAGTTTACTCCGCCTGCAGATCATGGGGTAGACTCGATCGAGGACAAAGGCCGCTCGGTTGCGTACTGACCGTATATGCGGTCCAAATGACATATGGGAGTCTAGGGTGACGCCTAGATATTTGACCTTTCTGGTCCAGGGGATGGGACGCCCATAGAGTGTGATCGGACCTAAACGACGACTGGGATGGCCCGCAATGTGGGATCTGATGGTACCCCGAGAGAAAAACACCGCGGCGCTTTTTTCCGTGTTCACATCAATGAGCCACTTTCAGAACCATTCGCCTAGGGCGTTGACGGCGACTTGAAGAGTGCGCGTCAGGTGAGCCTTATTTCTGTGTGAGAAATATAGTGCGGTGTCGTCCGACCGCCGAGGGATGTCGTTCGTGAACAGGCTGAACAGGAGTGGAGAGAGCACAGAGCCTTGAGGGACTCCGGCCTGAATAGGGTGGGGAGTGGATCGCGTACCTTCGACTCGATATCGAAAAGTACGATTCCTGAGAAAATCTCGTATGATGAGAACGAGACGGTCTGGCACGCCCATGAGGTAGAGCTTGTGAAGCCAGCCATTGTGCAAGACCTTATCGAATGCCTTGGCGACATCGAAGAATAAGGCTCCGATGTATATAGGTCTGGGCTGGTTAAGCCCGGAGAGGACATGCTCCGTGATGCGGTGCACTTGATGGACGCAAGAGTGTCCAGCCCGAAAGCCGAACTGCTCGTGTATGAGTATGCCCTTCGAGATGACAAATTCTTTGAGTTTTGCGAGAAGCAAGCGCTCGTAGAGTTTGCCCAGGGCGCTAAGGAGACTTATGGGGTGGTAGCTCGTGGGATCGTCACGTGGCTTACCGGGTTTGTGAATGCCGATGACGTCTGCTTCTTTCCACTCCGAAGGGAAGATAGCGTGCGTCATGGCGGCATTGAAGATGGCTACCAAGAGATA
Organism: Furcula furcula; assembly: GCA_911728495.1. Taxonomy (NCBI): domain Eukaryota; kingdom Metazoa; phylum Arthropoda; class Insecta; order Lepidoptera; family Notodontidae; genus Furcula; species Furcula furcula. Next base: position 23,280,354 of record OU452243.1, read on the forward strand.
GATCAAGTGGTAGGGAGGGATTTTTAGTACGCGGTTCGAGATGCCGTCAGGGCCGGGGGCTTTCTTAGGCTTAAGGCCTTTGATGAGGTCTTCTACCTCGGAATGGGTGACCGGGGTGAGCGTGTCAGATGGCGGGGCAGAAACCCTGCGCTCTACTTCCCTATCTATGTGATCGCGATGGGGTGGGTCGGAAATTGTGACACTAGGAGAACATTGTCTCTCTAAAGAGTCTGCTAGGACCTCGGCTTTTTCCTCGTCGTCATAAGCTGGAGGGGCGCCTGAAGGGTGGGTCAGGGGAGGCATGGTGGCTACCGTGTCGGACTTTAGAGTCCTCGCTAGCCGCCAGTAAGCTTGGTGAGAGGGAGTGATACCCTCGAGAAAACCGTCCCACCTTTCCCCCCAGAGTTCCGCGATGCGGAGCTTTACATACCTCTGTAAAGCGCGCATCCGGATCCGGTTGGCTTCGGTGGGGTAGGAGTCGTGATCGCGGATAGCCGCGTTTTTGGCTCGGACCAATTCTTTGACGTCGGCGGGCAGTTTGAAGCGTTGGACATAAGGGTCCACCGCTTCAACCTGCCGGGAAGATTGGCTGATGGCCGATTGGAGGTTGTCAGTGAAAGCACTGACGGCTTGTTCGGTGTCCTGAGGGGACGAGAGGTGGACTGGGATACGAGAGAGTTGTGGCGTGTCGGCATTGGCCAAGCAGGTGCTCAGCCGCTGCCAGTCAACCACGGTCTTCATGACCGGTTCTGGTGAGGGAGGTGGTCCGAGCTCCATAAGAACGGGACGGTGGTCAGAGTCTAGTTCATGGAGCACTTCTAAGGAGCGCAGCCGAAGCGTTACGTTCTTCAGAATTGCCATATCTAGGATATCGGGACGGTGGTCGATGTTGTGGGGAAAATGGGTGGGGCGCATTGGTGCAATGACGTCAAAGTCGAGAGTATCGACTAGATTGTCGAGGCGCACGCCGTTATAATTCGTGGTGTGACAGTTCCACCTGACTTGTTTGCAATTAAAGTCGCCGCCAAGCGACGGCGCTATCCATGTCAAGAAGTGCTTCGATGTCACTTCTGAGAAGTTGCTTGTCTGGTGGAAGGTACACCGAGACGAGAGTGACAGGGGGATGACCCGAGAGAGAGAGGCGGCATGCCGAGGCCTCGATATTGGTGAGCGCAGGGGCATCGAGTGGAATGCAGTGCAAGGATTTCCTATAATAGATGACAGTGCCGCCTCCGCGGGAGGCAGTTCTGTCATTTCGCACGAGATGGTAGTTGGCGATGTTGGGGCTCCTATGAGCGGGTTTGAGGAATGTCTCTTGCACTAGCATGACGTCAACTTGGTGATCCCTAAGGAATTCACCAATTTGATCACGTTGGGGAGAGAAGCCATGGACGTTGAAAAACGCGCGGCACAAGGAGCGGGGCTTAATCCGTTTCGGGTGTGAATCCATGGATTAAGGATATGATTGGGTGGTGGGCGGGCACCACTGACAGGGAGCTGAGAACGCTCTCGTGCTCGACAAGGGCCATGGTGCGTTCGAAGTCGTTTTTAGCGACTCGAAGCTTGTGCGCGAGGGCGCGGATGTCGGCAATGTTAAAATTGTTCATGGTGTTTCGGATCAGTTGGATGTCCGACACTAGGGAGTTTTGTGCTGAGGGCACTGGGGTGAACCCGGCATGAGGCACAGGGGCGCTTGTCGCAGGGTGCACGGGCGCACTGGGAACATGAGTCTTCCATGCGTTGGGACGCGGAGCAGAGGGCACGGGCGGGACGGTTAAGCCGCGGGTCGCGGAGCGCAAATGACGCGACGCTTTGTGACCTGGGTGCAGGTCATGAGGAGCCTGCGGCAAGGAGGGTTCTGAACCTGTCGGTTTCGGGGTAATTTTTTGCGCAGAAGGCGCAGGAGGAATAGGGGGCCCGGGCATAATGGGTGCCGAAGAGATGGGCGCTGTAGGCGCTGGGTTTCTGGGTGCACGGAGACCATTGCGCCTCGCCACTCGGTGATTTTTCTTTGGGGCCCTCGAACAGCCGCGATAATTCGCGGGGTGTCCGACGGTCCCGCAGAGGACACAGCCGGGAGGCTCGGTCGCGGTCTCCTGCTTGCGAGAGCAGGTGGATGTCGGGTGGTCCCCGATGCATTTAACGCATCGAGGAGTGGCGTGGCAGTTACGAAGCCGAGTGGCCGTACAGCTGGCAATTGTGGCACTGACCGGGAGTGCCACGCTTGTCCCCACAAGCGTTCGACATAGAAACCCCCGGTGAGGCTGCAGATATGCGATATATTAAATATCTGTTCGCCTTCGGGGGTACGGTCGAGGATGACGGTGACCATATTGTATGGTCTACCTTTGGGACCGCGCCGGCCACTCGCCATGCGGTGGACTTCGTGGGCGGGGAATCCTTGGGACTGAAGGTCCTGAAGGATGACAGCGGGCTCGAATTCCTTGGGAATTCCCTTGACGACCACTCGAAGAATGCGGTCCTCTTCGAGGGTGTAGGTGTGGAAGGAGATCTTCTCCTTCCTCATGTGGCACGTGAGTTGACGGTGGTCGTCGGTGGTCATGGCGGTCACGCTGATACCATTGGCCGTGTTGAGGCCTTGGTATAGCGAATATTTTTCGCTATAAGAGCGTTAGAGACGCGCGTCCATGCGGCTTTATCCAGTATAATTACAGGAGGTGGCGGGCGAGGCTTGCGGCCTTCGGGTTGGCTCACCGGGGCGGCCGATGCGCGCGGAGTGGGTGAGGTGCGAGGGGATGGAGAGGCACGCAAGGAGTTTGGGGAGGACGCAGAGGCCTCCTCCTCAACACACTGGTGCTTCGACGGGCGCTGGTCCCGGGGTTGGCGCGCCCGTTTTTCATCGCTAACTAGCGTCGGACATTTTACCGTCCGAAGGGAAACTCTCCGGACGGAACACGGGTGAGTGATCCTCCCCGCCGGCAAGGCGGGGAGAGGGTGAGTGCCTAACGTGTGGCCCTAGTGTGTGGCTGTGTAAGGTGTGTAGCCTAACAGCCCCGGGGCAGAAGAGACGAGACCGGCAAGCCGGCTCGAAACCAAACAGCACACAAGGAATAGGATATAGGGGGCGGAAGGGTTGGGAAGGCGATGATCAAGATCTCTCCGTCCCCTCGCACCTCACCCACTCCGCGCGCATCAGCCGCCCCGGTGAGCCAACTCGAAGGCCGCAAGCCTCGCCCGCCTCCTCCTGTAATTATACAGGACAAAGCCGCATGGCCGCGCGTCTCTAACGCTCTTAAACCGAAGAACATTCGCTATACCAAGGCCTCGAACACGGCCAATGGTATCAGCGTGACCGCCATGACCACCGACGACCACCGTCAACTTACGTCCCACTTGAGGAAGGAGATGATCTCCTTCCACACTTACACCCTCGATGAGGACCGCACTCTTCGAGTGGTCATTAGGGGAATTCCCAAGGAATTCGAGCCCGCTCTCATCCTTCAGGACCTTCAGTTCCAAGGATTCCCCATCCACGAAGTCCGCATGGCGAGTGGCCGGCGCGGTCCGAAGGGTAGACCATACAGTATGGTCACCGTCATACTCGACCGTACCCCCGAAGGCAAGCAGATATTCAATATATCGCATATCTGCGACCTCACCGGGGGTTTCTATGTCGAAGCCCCCTACAAGCGTGGCACTCCCGGTCAGTGCCACAATTGCCAGTGCATCGGGGACCGCCCGACATCCACCTGCTCTCGCAAGCAGGAGACTGCGACCGAGCTTCCCGGCTGTGACCTCTGCGGGACCGTCGGACACCCCGCGAATTATCGCGGCTGTTCGAGGGCCCCAAAGAGAAATCGCCGAGTGGCGAGGCGCAAAGGTCTCCGTGCGCCCAGGAACCCAGCGCCTACTGCGCCCATCTTTTCGGCACCCATTGTGCTCCTCCTGCGCCTTCTGCGCAAAAATTAGTCCCGAAACCGACAGTTTCGGCACCCTCCTTGCCGCAGGCTCCTCATGACCTGCACCCAGGTCCACAAAGCGTCGCGTCTTCTGCGCGCCGCGACCCACGGCTCAACCGTCCCGTGCCCTCTGCTCCGCGTCCCAACGCATGGCACACCCATGTTCTCAGTGCGCCCATGCACCCTGCGACAAGCGCCCCGGTGCCTCATGCCGGGTTCACCCCAGTGCCCTCAGCACAGAACTCCCTAGTGTCGGACATCCAACTGATCCGAAACACTATGAGCAATTTTAACATTGCCGCCATCCGTGCCCGCACAAGCTTCGAGTCGCTAAAAACGACTACGAACGCACCATGGCCCTTGTAGAGCACGAGAGCGTGCTCAGTTCCCTGTCAGTGGTCCCCACCACCCAATCTTATCCTTAATTAATGGATTCACACCCGAAACGAATTAAGCCCCGCTCCTTGTGCCTGGCGTTTTTCAACGCCCATGGCCTCTCTCCCCAACGTGATCAAATTGGTAAATTCCTTAGGGATCACCAAGTTGACGTCATGCTAGTGCAAGAGACATTCCTCAAACCCGCTCATAGGAGCCCCAACATCGCCAACTACCATCTCGTGCGAAATGACAGAACTGCCTCCCGCGGAGGCGGCACTGTCATCTATTATAGGAAATCCTTGCACTGAATTCCACTCGATGCCCCTGCGCTCACCAATATCGAGGCCTCGGCTTGCCGCCTCTCTCTCTCGGGTCATCCCCCTGTCACTCTCGTCTCGGTGTACCTTCCACCAGACAAGCAACTTCTCAGAAGTGACATCGCAGCACTTCTTGACATGGATAGCTCCGTCATCCTTGGCGGCGACTTTAATTGCAAACACGTCAGGTGGAACTGTCACACCACCAATTATAACGGCGTGCACCTCGACGCTCTAGTCGATACTCTCGACTTTGACGTCATTGCACCAATGCGCCCCACCCATTTTCCCAACTACCACCAGCCACCGTCCCGATATCCTAGACATGGCACTTCTGAAGAACGTAACGCTTCGGCTGCGCTCCTTAGAAGTGCTCCATGAACTAGACTCCGACCACCGTCCCATTCTCATGGAGCTCGGACCACCTCCCTCACCGGAACCGGTCATGAAGACCGTGGTGGACTGGCAGCGGCTGAGCACCTGCTTGGCCAATGCCGACATGCCACAGCTCTCTCGTATCCCAGTCCACCTCTCGTCCCCTCAGGACACCGAACAAGCCGTCAGTGTTTTCACTGACAACCTCCAATCGGCCATCAGCCAATCTTCCCGGCAGGTTGAAGCGGTGGACCCTTATGTCCAACGCTTCAAACTGCCGGCCGACGTCAAAAAATTGGTCCGAGCCAAAAACGCGGCTATCCGCGCTCACGACTCCTACCCCACCGAAGCCAACCGGATCCGTATGCGTGCTTTACAGAGGGATGTAAAGCTCCGCATCGCGGAACTCCGGGAGGACCGGTGGGACGGTTTTCTCGAGGGTATCACTCCCTCTCACCAAGCCTACTGGCGGCTAGCGAGGGCTCTCAAGTCCGACACGGTAGCCACCATGCCTCCCCTGACCCGCCCTTCAGGCGCCCCTCCAGCTTTTGACGACGAGGAGAAAGCTGAGGTCCTAGCAGACTCTCTAGAGAGACAATGTTCTCCTAGTGTCACAATTTCCGACCCACCCCATCGCGATCACGTAGATAGGGAAGTAGAGCGCAGGGTTTCTGCCCCGCCATCTGACACGCTCACCCCGGTCACCCATTCCGAGGTTCTTCTACCTCGTCAAAGACCTTAAGCCTAAGAAAGCCCCCGGCCTTGACGGCATCTCGAACCGCGTACTAAAAATCCCTCCCTACCACTTGATCTATCTCTTGGTAGCTATTTTCAATGCCGCCATGACGCACGCTATCTTCCCTTCGGAGTGGAAAGAAGCAGACGTCATCGGCATTCACAAACCCGGTAAGCAACGTGACGATCCCACGAGCTACCGCCCCATAAGTCTCCTTAGCGCCCTGGGCAAACTCTACGAGCGCTTGCTTCTCGCAAGACTCAAAGAATTTGTCATCTCGAAGGGCATACGCATACACGAGCAGTTCGGCTTTCGAGCTGGACACTCTTGCGTCCATCAAGTGCACCGCATCACGGAGCATGTCTCTCCGGGCTCAACCAGCCCAAACCTATATACACCGGATCCTTATTTTTCGATGTCGCCAAGGCATTCGATAAGGTCTGGCACAATGGCTTGCTTCACAAGCTCTACCTCATGGGCGTGCCAGACCGTCTCGTACTCATTATACGAGATTTTCTCAGGAATCGTACTTTACGATATCGAGTCGAAGGTACGCGATCCACTCCCCACCCTGTTCAGGCAGGAGTCCCTCAAGGCTCTGTGCTCTCTCCACGCCTGTTCACGAACGACATCCCTCGTTCGGACAGATTGCAACTAGCCCTATACGCGGATGACACCGCACTATATTTCTCACACAGAAATAAGGCTCACCTGACGCGCACTCTTTTCAAGTCGCCGTCAACGCCCTAGGCGAATGGTTCTGAAAGTGGTTCATTGATATGAACCCGGAAAAGAGCGCCGCAGTGTTCTTCTCCCGGAGTACCATCAGATCCCACACTGCGGGCCATATCAGTCGTCGTCTAGGTCAAATCACCCTCAATGGGCGTCCCATCCCCTGGACCAGAAAGGTCAAATATTTAGGCGTCACCCTAGACTCCCATATGTCATTTGGACCGCATATACGGTCAGCACGCAACCGAGCGGCCTTCGTCCTCGGTCGACTCTACCCCATGATCTGCAGGCGGAGTAAACTGTCGCTTAGAAAAAAAATGTGCGTGCGCGGAGTCCCTCCGCGCGGAAGAAGTGAAACTTCATTCTCGCTCAGTCGATCGGTCGTTCGTTCGGTCCCTCACTCACTCACTCACTCACACACACACACACACACTCAACTCAACTCAACTCGCCCCAACTCACCCCAACTCCCTCACTCACTCACACACACACTCAACTCAACTCGCACCAACTCGCCCCAACTCAACCCAACTCGCCCCAACTCGCCCAACTCGCTCCAACTCACCCCAACTCACCCCAACTCGCCCCAACTCGCCCCTACTCGCCCCAACTCACCCTAACTCACCCTAACACCCAACTCACCCCAACTCACCCCAACTCACCACAACTCACCCCAACTCGCCCCAACTCGTCCCAACTCACCCCAACTCACCCCAACTCACCCCAATTCACCCCAACTCACCACAACTCACCCACCCACTCACCCACTCACTCAGTGACGGCGTCACATGAGCGCTTGCATAACCTTAACAAATTTACGCCTATCGCCTATGGTTTAAAACCTATCACTTAACGCCTATCACCTATCATTTAACGCTTAACGTTATTAAGCGTTAAGCGTTATTTGATAACATTTTTGGAAGTCGCATATGAAGTTTCACTTCATAAATGTGTGTGCGTGGAATCCCTCCGCGCGGAAGAAGTGAAATTTCATTCTCGCTCTGTCTCTTTCTATTCCACCTCCCCGCGCAACGAAGCCCACTCACCCACTCACTCAGTGACGCCGTCACTGAGCCGACGCCGAGAGAGAGGGTGAGTGAGTGGGTGAGTGAGTGGGTGAGTGAGTGGGTGAGTGAGTGGGTGAGTAAGTGGGTGAGTGAGTGGGTGAGTGAGTGGGTGAGTGAGTGATTGGTGAGTGAGTGGGTGAGTGGATGCGTGGGGGAGTGGGTGAGTGAGTGGGTGAGTGGGTAAGTAGGTGAGTCGGTGAGTGGAAGATTGGGTGAGTGGGTGGGTGAGTGAGTGGGTGAGTGAGTGGGTGAGTGAGTGGGTGAGTGATTGGTGAGTGAGTGGGTAAGTGAGTTGGTGAGTGAGTGGGTGAGTGAGTGAGTGACTTCGTTGACTCCGTTGTGTACGTTGACTCCGTTGAATCCGCCGACTCCGTTGACTCCGCCGACTCCGCCGACTCCACCGACTCCGCCGACCCCGCCGACTCCGCAGACTCCGCCGACACCGCTGACTCCGCAGACTCCGCCGACACCGCCGACACCGCCGACTCCGCCGACTCCGCTGACTCCGTTGACTTCGTTGACTTCGTTGCGCGGTGAGGTGGAATAGAAAGAGACAGAGCGAGAATTAAGTTTCACTTCTTCCGCGCGGAGGGACTCCACGCACGCACTTTTTTTTTTCTCAATGCCTTATGAAGTTGTGATCGGTAGCGTGCCCCAAAATATTTAATATATTTTGTCGCGTGCCATTGGTTCGCCAGCCTTGCTCTAAAAAGTGTCTGTGGTAAAACTTTTATCTGACGTTCGAAATTCAAATCACATTATTATCCAAGGGAGTTTAGTACAACGTACGGCATTATTACCCGGCCAGACTATAGGGATATAATGAGCTACTTTATGTTAAGGTTATATGACACTTAATGCAACATTATCGAGCAGGTGGTGTGAATAAATTATATTTTTTTTCAGGTGACGAGTTTTACTGTAAACGAAAAAAATATGGTAATTAATACCTACAAATACATTAAAGAAACTTGGCCTACTGATAAATACCCATACAGAAACGAGATTATTCAGACAACGGCTAGTATATTAGGTATCGACGTTGCATCACTGTACAGAATTCTTAGAGACTATAACGAACATGGCCAAGTGTCTTCTGCTATCGGTACCAAAACTAGACCGACATTTAGTGATAGAATTGATGATGGTACTAAATCAGCTATACGCAAAAAAGTATACAATTATTTTCTAAATGGTGATTTTCCTACGCTGGACAAAGTACTTAATGATATTAATGAAGATGACTCACTACCAAATTTTAAAAGAAGAACCTTTCACAAAATACTAAAGCATTTAAAATTTCAATATATTAGGAGGGAAAGAAATAATGTATTAACTGATAGAAATGATATTGTATTGTGGCGGCGAACGTATTTACAAAAAATAAAAGAATACAGAGAGACAAATCAGCGTATTTTTTATATGGATGAAACATGGGTGAATGCAGGTCAGTAATTTAAGCTTATGCTTTATTGTTCCCTAATGTCATAATATTAAATTATGTGTTTATGCAACTATTCATGTTGTTGTTTTAGGTCACATTGTTTTAGAAAGTCTGAATAAAGGGGCAAATAATCCTACCTCAAAAGCCCGGATATTGATACTAGTACATATAGGAAATGAGGGTGGTTTTTTAGAAGGCGGTAGCTGGGTGTTTGAATCCAAAAGCTACTACGCTGACTCTCACGAATTAATGGATGCTGTACATTTTGAAAACTGGTTCGAGGGTGTACTGCCGAAATTGGGAGAGAATGCAGTGGTAGTAATGGACAACGCGCCTTATCACTCACGACGAAGAGAAAAAATACCCAAGTTAAATTGGTTGAAGGCTGATATACAGCAGTGGCTTCAAGATAAAAACATAAACTTTGATGACAGCGAAATAAAAGCCCAATTATTAGAAAAAGTAAAAAAGGTAAAGGATCGGTATCAAACATATGCCGTAGACGAATTAGCAAAGAAATATGGCGTAGAGGTATTAAGACTCCCCCATTACCATGGCGAACTAAACCCCATTGAATTAATTTGGTCTGATATAAAGGGCTATGTAGCCAGAAATAATATCTCATTTAAATTTGAAAAAGTAAAGGAATTATTAAATGACGGTATTACGAATGTCACACCTGATCAGTGGAGAAAATGTATCGACTATGTTCAGAAAGAAGAAGAGAAGTTTTATAAACTCGATTATATAATAGATGACGTGATAGATAAAATGAGTGCACATGTTACAAATTCCGATTCTGAATCTACGGAATCGGTCTCAACCGATACCGCTGAATCTGTTGACTGATTAAAAACTATTGAATTAATCATATTTTTTATTAATAAAAGCCCTCGTTTGTTTCCATAACCTTGATTTTTAACCAACTTCAAAAAAGGAGGAGGTTCTCAATTCGTCTGTATATACAGAGTCGTATTTAAGAATTTGGCGCCCCGGGCCATTAGGATTTGCCGCCCCATACACTAGTATTTTTTTTTATCCAATATAAGCAAGTGCTTGACCACAGTCCCACCTGATGGAAAGCGGTGACGCAGTCGAGGATGGTAAAGCACACTAGCTTATGAATAGCCTATTCACTTTAGTTTTGAAGACATCTACAATATAATCGGGCGGGAAAACCGACGCAGGCAAACTATTCCAGTCCTTAGCTGTCCCTATTATAAACGAAGAAGCAAATCGCTTATTCCGGACTGAAAGCACGTTTACCACATATGGGTGCGTGTGCGCTGTGCGTCTCGTCGTCCGATGATAGAAGGGTGATGGTGGGATCAATTCATTTAATTCCTGCGCACACTCTCCAAAATGCAGCCTGTAGAATACCGAGAGGCTGGCTACTCTGCGCCTGTGCTCTAGGCTTTGTAGATTGGCCTCCACGAACCTAGTGACACCAATTAGCCTTTTAGCACGCTTCTCCACCGAGTCCAAAGCTGCTAGATGGCATTTAGCAGCACCAGCCCATATATGACTACAGTACTTCACACACCAGTGGTGGTCCGAGAGAGGGGTCGTAGGGGTCATGACCCCCCCCCCCATGATGATGAAAATCACAAACTCTTACACGTCAAATTGACAAACTTTATTTCTTACTTTAAAACGTTTAACCAATTTTATCCAAAATAGGTTACGCACTTGAAACACTCAGACACAAGGTGGGAATCGAACCCACGACCTATTGGCTAGCGGCCAGGGCACTAGATCAATGGGCCCGTCAACTATGACCACCCCACCCCCCAAAATCGTTGGCTGTGACCGCGCCTGCCACACACGACCTAACTTGCGCTTTATATAACATCAGAAGCAGTCCTAGTGTGAAGTACCGCCGGATCTTTGCAAGGACACCAAGCTTCCTTGCGGCTACTTTGGTCTTGGACTCAATGAACCGCCCAAAGATTAGGTTTGAGGAAATATCAACTCCCAACAACTGAAGGCGGTTGGTGTATTCTAAGGATACATTCTGGAAAGTAGGAGCCAAGGTGAACGGACTCCTTTTAGCGGTGAACAGACACGCTTGTGTTTTGGCTGCGCCGCCCTATCGTCTCTCGTTGGATATAGAATAAGAATAAGAATATTTATTCGCCGGAAAAACCTGAGGGAGAACATAAAATAATAACAAAACGTATACATCCATTTCCGGCAAATGAGGCTAACCACTCAGCATATTGCTGCACCGGAATACATATTCCGGTCCAGCGCTGTTTTTCAGGATTAGCCCCTGTGACATTTTGATGCCATTTCGACCTTAAAATCTACTTAAGTACCTAATATAACTGTGAAAATAAATCTTTTTCAGTAGGTACTTACATACTTATTTCCACTACAAAGTTAAAAATATAGTAACAAAATGTGAAAAATGAAATAAAATAAAAATAAACTTAAATGTGCCACCGACACCGAGAAAAATACTAAAAAATACATAAGTAGGCCAACATTAAGGTTAAGGTTAAGGCTGCCAATCAGTCATCAAGCATGCCACACTCGTCCTACTGCACTGCCAATAAGTGCATATTTATAGTTTTTAGACCATACTGCTAAGGTAAGTTAATATTATTAACACGTATGTCTATATCCATTTAATTTTAGTTAGGGTGAAATGCAATGAAAAAAAAAATATTAATGTGGTGAAAAAGAAAATAACCTAATATTTTAAATTAACAATAATAAAATGAAATTGTAAATAAATTATAAGAAATACATATTAAAATTTATTAAATTTAAGGATTTAGTATAATTTAAAATTATTTTAGTATTTAGTAGTTAGAGTAGGTTAGGTCACTTCTTTGTTCTTCCATTAGATGCTTTCTTAAATTATATTTAAATGACTTTATTGTTTTTAGGTTCCTTATAGGTGGCGGGATATTGTTCCAGCACCGAGTGGCAGCATACTTGAAGCATCCCCTAAAGGCAGCAGTCCTGTGCTGGGATGTCAGCAGCGGATCTGTAACAGATCTGATTGCATACTGATTGCACCTACTTTGCTTCCATCGAATTTTATTATATAAATATACAGGATTCCGCGTGACTATCACTCCAAACAAAAGGCATGATAAATGCAGTTTCCTCCTAGCTGCCATTTTTAAAACATTATTTGAGTTTAAGTATGGGGTAACGTGACTTCTCCTTGGTATTTGATAACAATATCGTGCACACGCATTCTGCACACGCTGTATCAGTTTCTCTGTTCTTGATAATATACAAGGTCCATAAACTGTATCACAATAGTTTAACTTTGATAATACTAAGCTTTCTACCAGAAGTTTCCTCATATCAATACTAATAAATTTTCTGATAGAATACAATATCTTCAATCGATAAAAACAGTTTTTTATGGTTTTCCTAACATGAGCTTCAAATCGGAGTTCCGGGTCTATAGTAAGACCTAGATTACATACTTCGTACACCCTATCTATATGTTCATCTTTTATTAATATAGTAGGTTTTGCTTCTGATATTACTTTGAGTTGATGCCGACTCCCAACTACCATAAATTTAGACTTGGATGGATTTAGGACCAAAGAATTTTCTTCTGACCACTCTACTACTCTCTGAAGATCACTGTTGATATCACTAACAGCCCTATTAGTATCACTAGGGTTAAATGATATATAAAGCTGTATGTCATCAGCATACATATGATAACTACAACGTTGTATGTGGTGTCCGACATCAGCAATGTACAATATAAACAGCAACGGACCGAGAATAGAACCTTGTGGCACACCTCTATTAAACTTCATGGATGTAGATGAAATTGAGGTCCCATCATTGGTTTTCAGTTCTACGTATTGCTGTCTATCTGTTAAATACGTGTCAAACCATTTGATAGTATCTGTGCTAAATCCATAAAACGTCAGCTTAGACAACAGTAGAGTTGTGTTTATAGAGTCAAATGCACGCGAGTAGTCCAGTAACACCAATATTGAACCCTTTCCTTGATCACGGGCTTCAATCATATTTCCTACCACATCACATAACGCAGTTGCTGTGCCTCGCCCTTTCCTAAATCCTGATTGCTGCTCTGGCAATATATTATTATTTTCCAAGTATTGCATAACCTGTATGTACACCACCCTCTCTAATATCTTGGACAGGTAAGGTAATATACTTATTGGACGTAAATCTTTATAATTTATGGGATTATTATTTTTAGGTAAAGGACGAATCACAGCTTGCCTCCATAAGTCGGGGAATGTATTGGATAATATGGATCTATTAACTATATCAGTTATTGTCTTTAACGATGCGGGTAGAGTCAAGTTTATCATGTCAGCATTAATTCCATCCACTCCCGTTGCCTTTGACTTTAGTGATTTTATTATTTCCATCACATGGTCTTGTGTGACTGTGTGTAAGGAGAAACCTGCTGCACTGTACCTGTGGTGTTCGAAATACGTTAACTGTTGGATGCTGACGTTATTTACTCCTGGGACATCTAAAAATGCTTTATTTATGCTATCAGGCTCGTTAAAGTGCGACGGAAGGCTGCTATCTTTGTGTGTAAGAAGGACATTTGATTTCAAATTTTTCCATAGTCGCTTCGAATCTTTAATGTTATTGTTGATGTTCATTTCAAAGAATGCTTTCTTCTCGTTAAATAAAGCAGTTATAGCTAGATGTTTTAGGTCCAAATAATACTGTTTATGTGAATCTAAAGTGGTCTGATGATATCTACTTCTCGCTTGGTCCCGTAGCTCAAACATCAATTTAATGTTGTCCGTTATCCACGGTGTATGCTGCCATTTAAAAACTTTATTCTTTTTGGGCGCATGTAGGTCAAAGAGTTGCACTATGTTTAAACTTAATGTCTCGACCATAACGTTAACATCCGGTTCTTCAGATATTTCATCCCATGGAATAACCCTAAGGTCATATTGGAATAAATCTGGTAATATATCATTAAATGGACGATACGTTACTAATGAAGGCTTCAGTTTTTCTTTTTTTACTATTGTCTCGCATGTAATAAAAGAGTGACGATTGAGCTCAATAATGTGATTCACTTCTATATTTTGACATGTTAAATCCGTACACACAACATCTATGAGCGAGCAATTGTTCTCTGTGTAGTGAGTAGGTGCTTGAACTATTTGTTTGAGATTCATATACGTAAGAAATTCATGAAACTTTTTTGAGTTAATGCTATTTACATCCAATACATTAACATTAAAATCTCCCAATATAATAATATTATCAAAAGGCGCTAAAGACATTATACTTCCTGTTACTCCGTTTATAAATATGTCAAAATCAAGCCAAGGTGGTCTGTAAGCCGTTCCGATTATAATAGTCTTACCATTTACCTTTAACGACATCCAGATTTGTTCAACATCTTGATACTCTGGATGTGTTCTTAGTCGTGCATTAATTCCAGCTTTAACATAGAAAGCGACCCCTCCACCCCTGCCACCTCTAACAGACTGAGGCCGTGGCACATGCCTTAACTTGTAACCTGGGACTACAGGTGCTCTGCCTTCTTCCCCGGGACGTAACCAAGTCTCGTTTATTGCCATCATATCTACTGAGTTCTTGTTCATGGCAATTAGAAACTCATCTTGACTAGTTCCGAGAGAACCTGCATTTAATAAGCCAAACTTCAAGCATTTGTTTTTAATCATTTGTGTTGTTATAAGTAAAAAATATCCATATAATAATACATGTCAAGCTCATGTTGATTCGGTGTACGTATGCTTTTTTTACATTGTAATTATAAATATGAAGGCCAGATAATCCCATAGTAAGAGTAAAATGACAATTACCATAATGTTTTATATCCCGTGAATACAAATAACTATTTAAGTTACATGATAATATTTTATTATTTTTATTATACTCCTTGTTTAGTATCGAAACCGTATATTTTTTGTAGATATCCTCATTGTAAATATATGACGTATAATAAGTAATATAATGTATAATGTGAATAGTGAATAGTATAATGTGTATATAGAGTAATGTGGATATACAAAGTGATAATTTATTTACATATACCCAGACAAACATAATTTTAAGATATAGACTTGCGTGACAACGTCGAATTAGCATCGTTAAGTTAGCCGAGCGGTGTTTTAAACGAGAATCGTGTACAAGATTAAATAGGAAACTACTCGAACACAGATATGGTTCACAGTTCACATTGAAATTATTCAAATTAATTAGTCTCTGACAATGATCCAATGTTTTTGATGATGTCGCATTCAGAACGGAGTCTGAGTACCGGGTCCCCTGGGCTTCGCCGAGCGAGTATACGACCGCGCCTTGTCCAAATGAACTGCCACTTGTGCTGCCGACCTGCATCCCGCGCCAACCGAAACAATTGCCTATTAGTTTTGGTCAGGCGCTCATTTATATAGATCCGACGTGATTTTCCAGCAAGGCCTATGTCGCTTGTGTTAGTCGTGCGTCGAACCCGCGCGCTGTGTAGTAATTCATCGCGCAAGTCGCGACGCGCCACTCGCACGATAATTGGTCGCGGACGCTGTTCCGTCGCTCCTTCAGGGTTTGTTGAATTAAGGTGTCGACCACCAAACCGCTCAGCACTAACAATATCCCGGTCTTCTATTTTTACCCCTACTATTTGAGCTACCAACGATACCAGGTGCATTGGGTTTTCCCCTTTTTCTTCTGGAATATTTTGTATTTCGAGGTCATTGATAAGGAGGTCTTGGTCCCGGTCATTTAAGTCCGCTCTTAGTTGGGTTATCACTTCATTTACTTCTTTGGGTTCTATTTTTTGGGTGGCGCTCTTGTGTTCCAAACTTCCAATCCGGGATTCAAGTTCATCTATGCGTGTGTGACAAGCTCGCACCTCAGCTTTCAACTCAACAATTTCTTTACGGAAATCCAGGAAGTCGCGGTGCATAGCTCTTATTTCATCCATTAGATCTTTGTTGGTATATTCACTGTTCTTGTCCTCCTCTGATATAATGGGTTGGACAGAACTACTGTGGGAAGGGATAGTATTAATTATCTCCTCATTGCCCTGGGTGGCTGCGTAGCTAGACCTGCCCCTAACTGGGGTGTCATCCCTGTTGTCCCGAGTTTCTACTTTTTTACACTCGGGGCACTTCCAAGAGGGAGACACATTACCCTTAGAGGGCAATGCCACACATAATCTATGATGCAGGGAGCTACATTTATTACATCTAGCGCCCTCTGCGAGAGAGATGAATTTACGGCAGCTGCCACACCTTTCTGTAGGCATTTTCACTTAAGTTAGTATTAGTAATCAATATTATTATTACTCCAAAAATTCAAAAGATGGCGCTACAAACGGAATTTTAAATATAAATTAGTGCTCGCTTATTACGGAACTTGGTACTTCACAGCAGCTTTAAAAGATGGCGCTGTTAGCAGGTTTTTGTTATGGTGAACTTGTGGTGTTCGTAATTTAACACCATAGAACCGATTTCCGCTTTCAGACTAAAGTGACACTTCACTGCTTCACGCACTGCACTGAACAGCGTATAATCTAAAATATAAATTGTATGTTTTTATATTTTATAGTTAGGGTAGACACTTTTAACTTTATTTTAAGACTAGTGAATTAAATAGGTTTTCTATCGATTAAAACTGTATTTTCACTTGATAACACTTTTCATGCTAAATCTCACTTGTACCAATGTTTTTACAAAAAGCTATTGCAAATTACACTGGATATATATATTTTTATTGTTGGAATTATCGGAAAACTTTGTTGTAGGTCTGACATCAAAATGTCACTTCCCAAAATGTCACTGGATATGTACAAAAACTACACGTACAACAACGTCGAAAGTGAAACATCCCGAATTCCCGACTATAAATATTATAGTTCAAACAAATCAGTTTTAGTTTAAGTTAATCATGTAGGTATTTTAATCCTTCAATCATATAAAACCAAAAAGAAAGACGCACATAGCTAAGCGAGGTGCGGCTCGCGCCGCCCCTCGGATCCTGCCGCCCCGGGCCATGGCCCCCTTGGCCCTAGGGTAAATACGCCCCTGTGTATATATATCTTTTATATGTATGTTCGCGCATAACACTGGAAATTATGAACCGATTAGTAAAAAAAAAAAATTTCATCCATTCTTTAATCCGTTGATTCTTTAACCCCATAAAAAAATATTGCTTACGAATAAGTAGTTCCTGAAAAAACAAGAATGGTGAATGCGCAGGAAACCTGCAGGAATGCTTAAAAGATGACATTATGTCGCTTCTTATGGACAAAAATGATCATAACTCTGGCAAATATTGACCAATTTCAATGTTTATGTTTTTATTCGAAAGAAGGAACCACACTGTAATGAATCTGGGTATGAATTTTATCCCAACCGGATAAGAACTTCCAGGAGGACCATGAACCATGCGCTTCGGCCGTTTATAGAACCGGAGTTTCGGAACTGATTCTGTACGAGGCTTTTAATTTACTTGTACGGAACTGGTTCCGATCGAGGCTTTTTATTTACTTGTATGGAACTGGTTCCGATAGAGGCTTTTTATTTACTTTTACGTAACCAGTGGACCTAGTTCACCCAAAAATGGATATTTTTTGTTAATTAGCAAAATTTGAAAATTAATTACTTAATAGGATTCATTTGTTTCTTTTCACCTTTTTTTAATGTGGTACTAGGTAATTGCTAATTGGAAGTAACCTTACACTAACTGACACACGCAGCTTCGCCCGCGTTTTTTTACCAGCTCTACAGGTTTCAGTTTCTGGTATTTTTTTATATATTCTTCTCCCCCCTCTTCTCTCTCTCTATTCCTGTCCCCATCTATGCACGTAACTTTGATAAGGACTTCCGTTGTTTTTGATGATGCGTGCAAATAGTGTAATATTTTTTTCCATACAAACTTGACTAACCTCTAGCGCAACTGCGCGCGGGTTATCATTCTTTATTTTGTTCGGAAAATATTTTCAGTGAGCTTCGAGTCAATCGACTCGTAAAGTTATAGATAACACCCTATTTAACCCACTTAAGGATTAAATTTCCAAAAATCACGTCACTCATGGTATCCTCCTTTATATTTAAATTTATGATATAGACTAGAAGATTTGATTTCCTGGTTAATAACTTGGTAAGACCAAATGTTAAAACAGAAATAAATGTCTATGTTTACTTTATAGTTGTATGATTATTTCTAATATACAATGGGGTTAAGCAACTACCTAGTTATTGGTTAAATCCGTTTTATAGTTTTTCCGCGAAACAAGCATAAACATCCATCTATCCAAACTTTAACGTTTATTAGTAGGAGTAGGATTATACTTTCTCTTATAGACCTGTATGTGTCTCTACTTCAGTTTTATTCACGGCTGATGGAATACCATAATTACTTGATCGGAACCAGTCGATACAAGTAAATAAAAAGCCTCGATCGGAACCAGTTCCGTACAAGTAAATTAAAAGCCTCTCGTACAGAATCAGTTCCGAAACTCCGGTTCTATAAACGGCCGAAGCGAACCATGTGGATGAGTTTATGTGGTAAAAACCATGAGGGTCGTATTACAGAACTTGACTCAAGTAGCTCTTAAACTGCATTCAACTGATCACTGCTTGAGCAAAGAATCAAGACTTGAGCACCCAACGTATTACAAAACAATCCTCAAACTCAAATCAACTGAGTCTATAGTCTTGAGTAGAGATTTTGATCTCTGCTTACTTGAGTTCTGAATACATAAGGCACCTGCAATCAGTCTGTTTCAAAACAAAATATTACAAAAAAAAATGAACCGCCTTCAATAACACTGAAAAGTAGTACGAGTATGTAACACGTCACTCGTCATGCCGCTGCTGCTGCTCCTCGCGCTGCCCGCCGCTCCATTCGGCGGCGGTTTTTTGTGCCGAAGTCAAAGGAACGCGAGCACGAGCAGTATTACCTGATTTAGAATTCAGCAATTCTGCTAAAATAGCAAAATACTAGCATTTTAGCAGAATTGAAGCCCCATTTTTGCCAGATTATATCGGCGAATAGACGAAAATAGCAGGTTTTAGCAGAATCTAATGAATTTCAACAGTTTTTTTTTTATACAAACAAGGTGGCAAGAAAGCATGCGGCCGCCTGATGGTAAGCAGTCACCGCAGCCTATAGACGCTAGCAACACCAGAAGGATCACCAGCTCGTTGCCAACCCTTAAGACATTAGATTTTAAGTCTTTTGTATCCAGTAATTTAACCAGCTACAGTGCCCTTCACACCGCAACACAGCAATTTTTGCACACTGCTGCTTGGCGGCAGAATATCTGACACTGCGGTGGTACCTACCTGGACGATTCCTTGCACAAGGAACCTACCACCTGAATGCGGTAGTTAGTAGCAGTTTATCAAGTAGTTGACTAGTATGCGTATGATAGTCGATCTCCGAGGAGAAAGAGGAATCAATGTTTTCGTCGTGGTTATTAAAAGCTAAGGTAGATTGCAATGCGCTGCTGCTTTTTGTAAAATCGTGCGTGTGATATGAAATTAGTACGACAAAGACGAAACTCGACGGGCCTGTTGGTCTAGTGGTTAGACACATTGGCCACTACCCAATAGGTCATGGGTTCGATTCCCACCTAGTATCTGCATGTTTTATCTACTTATATTAATGTGTATTTACAAAAAAAGTAATTAAGTAGGTATTAGTATAAGTGGTCTGGTTTCCATAGTACAGGCTCTGCCTAGTTTGGGATCAGATGACCATGTGAGTATTGTCCCAGAATGTTATTATATTACAATACTATAATAAAACGCCATATAATTTTTAACCGACTTCAAAAAAGGAGGAGGTTCTCAATTCGTCTGTATATATATATATATATTTTTATGTATGTTCGCGCATAACTCTGTCAATTATGAACCGATTTGAAAAAATCTTTCTTCCATCCATTCTTCAATCCATTGATTGGGTCCCATAAAAAAATTATTGCGTAGTAATAAGTAGTTCCTGAAAAAACAAGAAGGGTGACTGCGCACTGAGAGCTGCAGGTAAGCCTATATCGATGACGTTATGTCGCTTTTTAAGGACAAAAATGGTCATAACTCTGGCAAATATTTACCAATTTCAATGATTCTTTTTTTTTCGAAAGAAGAAACCACTGTATTAAATCTGTATGAATTTTATTACAACCGGATAAGAACTTCCTGGAGGACCATGAACGATGTGGAGGAATTTATCTGGTAAAAACCATAAAACTGATGTTCTCCATTACATTGCTCTGACAAGTATGAACCGATTGCGATGATTCTTTTTTTATTCGAGAGAGTAAACTACTATGATGATTCCATGCAAATTTCATTACGACCGGATATTTTTTTCTGAAGAAACATGAATTATGTAAAACTATGTAGACGATAATGTGATCATAACCTACCTAGATAATTTTACGGTTTTCGATGGTTCAATCTTTATATATGAAAATATCACTAAAAAGTTTAAAATAAAATCTTTTTAAAAAAAATTGAAACGACTTCAATATCACTGAAAAGTATAAAATAATTTAAATATTATTGAAGTTGGTGCCAAATATACACAGCCGGTAAGCTAATACCTATTTAAAACTAAAAATTGCATACATTAATATTGTGATTATCATCTAAATCTTCTCATACGCCGAAGGCGTTTTTTTAAAGTTTATTTTATTCAAAACAGTAAGATAAATAAATAAACATAAGAGCCAGAGTCAAGAGTGCTAAAGACGCAACAATTTTCACGTCAATCATTGTCCACGGTCGAACGCGATAGAAGTATGAAGCGGCAATGTAAACACTCACTTCTCTTGCTGTTGCTACTCCCGCAGAAGTATTTTGGGAAGTATTGATGGCAGCGGGAGGGGCTGAATGTAAATGCGGCATTAAGAGTTATAAAAAAGATGAATCAGGGCTTCCAACTTGGGTGCTTTACCCCTAGATTTAGGAAAAACATTGATCGCTTCCTAAGATGTTTCCGCTGTCGCTTGTGACCACAAACTGTGTGGACTTTTTTTGTGGGAATGTTAGACGCTGTTGGCCGCAGATGGCCATTACAGCTTCGCCGGACAATAGGAGGCGAGCGTTTATAGCACTAAGCCTTAAGGGCATGAAGGAGCCGTCGCTCCTTCATGCCCTTAAGGCTAGAGTTCACAGTGGCGTGCAGTCCATACAGGCAAAAAGACTTTGCCTAACCTACGACTTTTCTGAATGATCATAATATAGTAAATAATCTATGAAATATCCTTTTTTGCCTACCCTGTCATAGAAGTGTGTGCACGCCACTGAGAGTTCAAGGGCACCTCAGGGAGGCTCGGCTTGGTCTGTCGCTTAAGAGGCTGACAACAGCCAAATAAGCTTTTTTCAAATCATCTGTAGCCAAATCTATACAGTTTGTGGTTGCAGGAAAAATATATGTTGTTCTTGAACATATTTCTAACACTACTATAGTGTCCAAAACACGTTTTCGAATAATTTTCTCAATACAAAAAAATAGTAAACTGACCTCCTAAAATTTGCTTCAAACCCCTAAAATCCATATTATATATCAACTTACGTTGGTAAAATTAATAACAATAACGTATCTTATGTAAATACAGAAATTTATTGTTTTTATTTTTCGATTACTCAACCCATTTTTAAATAATAAATTATTTTATGTTTTTTAAATATTGTATTAGGTTACACGCACCCTCGGTCATCGCGTTTCTCGTTCTTTTCTATGCAGACCGACAGTGATCGCATGGATGGACTGCTATACGGACGTATGCCACTTTGCTCCGCTGCCCGAGAGGGCAACGAACGGCGAGAGCAGGCCAGTGACAGCATTAGTTCCAAATGTTCCGTTTTGGCGCTAATGTCGCAATAAGAACAGCCATCTTGGACGCCATTTTGGTCTCGTGGCCAAGCGCGGTCCGGCTCTGAGTCCGCCATACCATACTTTATCGACTTGTCATTGTGTTATAGCCGAGTTGAGCGTTTTGTTTGTTTCTTGTGAATTTCCTTGCATTTTGCCGAGTTGAGATCCTTGAGACGCAAATTCTCCTCCGTTATTTACCGATTGTGCAGGTGATAGTGTTACTTTCGTCATGGGAACCCAATATAAATGTTGCGTTGGTGGTTGCAATGCAACAAGTAAAAGCCACCGGCTTTTTTGTTTACCCAAGAACGATAAGCTTCGCAATGTTTGGCTATCTTACCTAGTGCCCACAAACTCCCTCCTCATTGGACTTACTAAAGAACAGCTACTAAGAAAACGTGTGTGTGAAAAACATTTTGATAGTAATCAGTTCGACGGTGAAGGCCGAAGACTTCGGTTTTCCTACCCTTATCTGCTTACCAGTAAAGAAATAGCCCACGGTGCACCTCTTAGTACATCAGGTGAGTTATTATTTCACTATATTATTGTGAATACTTAATGTTTCCCAGATCGTATTAAACCATCGTGGTCTATTTTTTTAACATTATTAAACATCTATGCAGTAGATATTATACTGCACAAATGCTTGTGCAGGCACAGGTGCACTCTTGTCCTTTACTCACAATTCGGTGGGATAAAAGACCAACTGCAGGCGCAGGATCTATTTTATATGCCAATCCAACGTATGGATCATCTTACTTTTCAGACAATCAGTGGATCGGCCCTAGCCAGTAAGGAATAACTAAAACAAATTGGTTGCTCCCTACAGAAATTAAACCTGCTTCCTCTGGTTTTATGCGGTTCGGTTTTATGCCTCCGTCCGGCTTCTCGCTAATATACTACACTATAATATATAATACAGTATTCTTATAATACTATAGTAGCTATCAGCGTTCCCATTGCAAGTGTATGTGTTTGAACTACAAATAAATAAATATGTAGTAACAAATAACTTATATTTACAATAATCTTCAAACTCCAGTGTAAATACATACTAGACAATAGTCCCATTATGTTCTTATGTATAATGTTCATGTACAGCTGATAGAAACATACAGCATTCATAAGCGTCCTGTAACAGAGCAGCTGAACATTATACATAAGAAATTTATGGGACCATTGTCCAGTAGTTAGACAACCGGCCACCACCCAATAGGCTGTGGGTTCGATTCTCACCTTGTGTCTAAACCTTATCTTTATCTATATAAATATTTATATCAGTTTGTTGGTTGTCATAGTACTTACTGACTCTGCCTAGTTTGGGATCTGATGAATGTGTTTGAATAGTCCCAGTAGAAAAAAAAAGAAATCATTCAGGTTCTTTAGCTTAAGTATTCTAAAAATAAAAATACAATGTTTCAGAATGGAATGTCAAAATTGAACACAATTACACCAAAGAGCAAGATGAGGAGGATGTTATTGGACCTGAGCCAGCAATATTAAAGTTTGGTGTGTATATTAAATCCCTAATTGGTTACTATAATATCTAATAGTTAGGCTAAATGATTGCCTGCCTTATGCCAGGTAGAGGTAAACATATGTGTGAACAGCACAAAATACTGATACACTTATGTACTAATTGTGTTATTGTATTTCTTGATGTTAATATGTATATTTTTTTTTAGAAACAAATCGTTTGGAGCATAATTACTCCAAAAAACAAGATGAGAGTATTGCTATAGAATCATCATTAGTGACTGCAGAGGCAGGTGTGTATTTTACCCAACTAAAAATAAAGGAAGATTTTGTTTTTATTATTAGAATGAGTAAACCATTATAGTGATTCCCTATGAATTTTGTCATGACAGGACAAGTCAAAGTAACAAAACCCATCACACTCAAATTAATTGTTTTTATTGTAAATATGCTTAACGCTAGCACTTTTGAATGGTCAATTTCTTTTAAAAGCTACCACCGGATCACAACGCAGCCTCAACTGAGATGATCCGGCAAGAAACTCAGTGGGCTTGTCATTTTTAAACAGTGTTTGTGTTGTTACAATTGGATCAGCATCAGCGATAGTAGTGGGACCAGTCTCCCCATGCAGGTGATAAAATATAGATAAATAACACCCAGACACATGGTAGGAATTGAACCCATCACCTATTGCGTGGATAGTAGCCAGGGTGTCTAACCACTAGCCCCATGGGCCCATCTATTAATTCAGAATAATATACCATAATTATATGTTTCAGATGTAATATTGGAACAGCCTTCATGTTCAGGCATAGGGGTTAATATAGAAATAATGCCTGACACCATGCAAAGAACAGAACAATCTCAATCTCAAGAGCAAAAAGGTAGTTATGATAACAAAAAATATGTCCTCCTGGCTTATACAACCACAGCAGCAAAAATTTCACAAGATCAGTCAACTATATTGGAGATATTATAATGCATAAGTGCACTCTGTTCCTTTACTCTCACAATCCGATGGAATGGAAGACCGACACCACTGGGGAGAGATCAAGTGCAGGCAGACTTTATATGCCCATCCAATGCGTAGATCATCTTACTTTCCAGACAATCAGTTGGTTGGCCTACTTTGTCATAGCCTGTAAGGAACAACAACACAATTTTAATTCAGAATCTCTGGTTTGCAGCTGCGCCACGAAGACTATGTAGGTGTGATAAATGTAGCCTTATATACAATTTTAGAAAATTAATCAGTGATACTGAGTAAAAACCAGCTCTTTTTCCCAAAATAAGAAAAGCAAAAGGATCAACCTCTCCTATTTCGTATCCTAATGTTGGTTTTGTGTTTATCTTTATAATGAGTGTTATGACTTTAACAAGGTTTATATTTCTTTTCAGGTCCCTCAATTAAGAGGCTTGGATCAAAGAAAAGGAAGTTTATAAAACAAGTTTTAAATATAACAGCAGATAGTTTGCATGACTCAGCCTCACAAAGGCTAACTGAAGCACAAACTCTATTAAATAAGAGTGAACTGTTGGACAAATTTAGTTTATTAAATAAACAAGCAAAAACATTTTTGTTAATGCAGTGTAAACAAGTGGGTAAACCTAAAATGGCCAGAAGGTTTACTGTTGAAGAAAAATTAATGGCATTGCTCCTCATGAAACAAAGTCCCAAAGGATATAAATTATTAGAAAAAATGTTTGCCTTACCTAACAAGAGGACTTTGCTGCGCTTATCTGAAAAGGTTTCAATGGAACCAGGATTAAATCATAAAATATTTGACTATATTGCTCACAGTTGCAAAAATTGGGATGTGCAACAAAAACTGTGCACTATAGTATTTGATGAGGTTGCATTGACTCCTCATTTAACTTTTAATGAAAAGAAAGAAAAAATTCACGGATTTGTGGACGTAGCTGGAGAAAGAAAAATGCGTTATTGCGACCATGCTTTGGTTTTTATGATTAGGGGAATATGTTCTCCTTGGCGACAGAGCATTGCATATTATTTCTGTGAAGGCACAGTCTCATCAGCTGAGCTACAAAATATATTAAAACAAATAGTATCACAAGTAGCTCTAACTGGGTTAATTCCCTTGGGTCTTGTTTGTGACCAAGGGTCCACATTTCGTACAGCAATGAGGCAATTTAGAGAAGATACCATTCATTTAAGGAATCTAAAAGGTGTTCATGATGGTTAGTAAATTATGGTTTTAACCCTTTGGAGCGCGGGCCTATTTTTTTTGCGCGGTTTTTTGTTGATACGATTCGAGCCAACGGGCCCCGAGTTTTTAATTACTTTAGAACAAAGCTTTTTTATAATAACAGTATTAAGTAAACTTTTTTTTTCA
This sequence comes from Furcula furcula, assembly GCA_911728495.1. Classification (NCBI taxonomy): domain Eukaryota; kingdom Metazoa; phylum Arthropoda; class Insecta; order Lepidoptera; family Notodontidae; genus Furcula; species Furcula furcula. Next base: position 23,305,996 of record OU452243.1, read on the forward strand.
GATGGATCAATTAATATTGCTGGACATGATTTAAGTTTATTTTATGACACACCACATCTTCTGAAAGGGTTAAGAAATAATTTTTTAACCAAAGATATCATTTGGAATGGAAGCACTGCAAAATGGAAAGATATTGAATATATTTATGATATTGATAGTAAATTAGGGCACACAAGAGCCTTGCCGAAATTGACAGCCCACCATGTAGATCCCAAGAAAGTAAAAAAAATGAAAGTCAGTGTTGCTGCTCAAGTACTAAGCAACCGAACTGCTGCAATGCTGAAATACACTAATGCACTTAGTGAGTATGCGTTTTTAAAAGTATCATGTTTAAATATAACTTTATTTAAATAACTAGCTGACCCACGCAGCTCCGCCTGCGCTATTTTTACGTTAACTAAACTTTTAATAACAGACCTTCGCATCGAATACATAACTTCCTTTTTTATAGTCGGTTAAAAACTGGGACCCACTTTTTACTTGCTCTCCGAAGCACGGACCCGTTTTCTTCAAATGGCGTTAAACGGTCACCCATCTATTTAATGACCTTACCTAACGTTGCTTAACCCGATCGATTACAATACCTTGATAACAACTCTATGAGTGTTCCCTTACTAATATTTATTATATTATAAAGAAAAATTGATAAAATCGGACCAAGCGTATAACCAAGTACCCATTTTGACTTTAATCCCCTCTCCCAAAAGAACCGTGCTAGATTACGGGATAAAAAGTATCCTATGTCCTACCTCGTAGTAAGATCTCAAATCATGCCAAGTTTCATTTGAATCCATTCAGTAGTTTCGGCGTGATGCGCAGCCGTGATACAGACAGACAGACAGACCGACAGACAGACAAAAATTAAAAAAATTACATTTTCGGCCTCAGTATCGGTTATAGAATGCCCTCCAAATATAATTTTCAAAATATCTTCAATGTACAGAATTGGACCTATTACAGTTTTATTATAAGTATAGATAAATACCCTAAGTAAAGTAGGGTAAATAATTTATATTCTATTTATTTGGAACATAAACAATACTTGTACAGAGTACTTGTTTAATACTAGCATTAAAAATAGTTATAAACTAGTTACTGCATCTTCTAACATACATCCTGAGCATTTGTATTTTCATAGTATTAATTAGGTATTTGGCCTTTCAACAATTTGTTTTTAAATGATTAACGTTAATTGTAAAAATGTTTATAATTTCAATACGAAAATAGACTGAATATAGGTACTACTACATCATCCTAATGATAAATATAATAGCACCTAGTATTAAATTATCATGTGATGTTGATATAAATATAAATATACCCAATATCATTTTCAGATAATCTACGGAATAATGAATCAGAAAACACCATGGGCACAACAGCAGAAGTTGTTGAATTTTTCGACACTTTGTTTGATAGTGTCAATGGCTATCCTGGTGGTTCAAAAAGAGGGAAACTAAGACGAGCTGTGAAGAAAAATACACCACATCATTTATTCTGGGCAGAAGCTATTCAAAAGATTAAAAATATACATTTTCTAGACAAATGTAGTAAACTTGCACTACAATCAGGAAAACCTAGACTCGTACGAGTGCCATCCCTGCAAGGCTGGATTACAAGTCTTGAAAGTTTTATTAGAATATCTAAATTATTATTTGACAAATATAGTGTGGACTATTTTTATCCCAGGCTTATAAATAAGATCCACTTGAAAATTTTTTCGGTCGTATAAGGGCCCTCAATTACAGAAATATTAATCCAGATGCAAACACATTTATATATGCATTCAAATCATTAATGTTGTCTAATGTGCTTAGTCCTCATTCAAAATTTTCAAATTGTGAAGAGGATAATGGGGAAACCATATTAGATGTCGGTTTTCTTTTTAAAACTGATAACGAAAATAAGGAAAATTACACAAGTTCACCTCCATCCTCTTCACAAGATTACCCAAGGGAAAAATTAACAGTCGATCAGGTGGTGATGGAAAAAATTAAAGTGCATTGCTCAGCTTACACTGCTGGGTACATATGCAGAAAAATATCAAAGTCCATAAGGTGCAACTCATGCTTGAAAACGTACACAAGTAGCTCGGTAGAAAAAGTTCACACTTACGAGGGTGAATCAAAAAGTTCTTAGAAGTGCATATATATGAAACCTTTTTGGATCAAGTTCGATATTCAAATTAAAGAGTGTCTATCACACTATATTTATGCAGACTGTCACTTGTTTTTGTCAGTTCGTTCGCATGTAATAATTTTTTTTGTGCAACGAGTTGCTAAAAAGTCAAAATTATGGATAAAAGTGAGTTACGTGCGGTGATAAAATATCTCAGTTTGAAAAAAATGTCTACGAAGGAAATTTTTTTGGACATTCAGCAGACATTAGGGGGTGATGCTGTACCCTATTCTACGGTTGCGTACTGGGTGGCTGAATTTAAAAGAGGTAGATCAAGCTGTAAAGATGACCCGCGTTCTGGGCGGCCTTCAACCTCCGTTACAGAAGAAAATGTCAAAAAGGTTGAGAATCTGGTTTTGGAAGACAGAAGAATGACTATAAAACATATAGCTGAGATCCTAAAGATATCTTTTGGTAGCGTTCAATCCATTTTAATTGATTCACTGGGGTTCAAAAAAGTGTCTGCAAGATGGGTGCCACGAATGTTAACCGACGAAAACAAAAAGCGACGTTTGGAAATTTCCAAGCGTAATCTCGAAATGTTCCAGCGTGATTCGGATAATTTTTGCCGTCGTCTTGTCACCATGGATGAAACGTGGGTCCACCATTTTGATCCTGAAACTAAAAGACAAAGCATGTCTTGGAAACGACCATCCTCTCCATCCATTAAGAAATTTCGAGTTGCTCCTACCGCTGGCAAAGTTATGGCCTCTGTGTTCTGGGATAGTGAAGGAATCCTTTTTATTGATTACATGCCAAAAGGCCAGACGATTACTGGACCCTATTATGCAAATTTAATCCCGAAAGTGCGTGAAGCGATTAAAGAAAAACGTCGTGGAAAACTGTCGTTGGGCGTGTTGTTCCTTCAAGATAACGCTCCTGCTCATCGATCGGAAGTTGCGCTCAACGCAATCCGCTGTGCTGGCTTCAATCTCCTTGACCACCCACCATATTCTCCGGACTTAGCCCCAAGTGATTTTCACTTATTTCCAAAATTAAAAGAGGAAATTCGTGGAACAAAATTTCACGATAATGACGCGGTTATAGCTGCCGTAGAGGACTTTTTCGAGAGTCAAGAAAATATTTTTTTTTCACAAGGAATAAGGAAGTTAGAAACGCGTTATTCTAAATGCATTGCATTGGAGGGAGATTATGTAGAAAAATAAAATATTATTATTTAAATCTTTGCATTATTTAATATTGATTCCAAGAATTTTTTGATTCACCCTCGTATATACAATTTAGGGAATACAAAACTTTGAAAAATAATAATTTATCATATCCTACTGAAAGACTTTTAATCTTATACAGGGACGTAGCTCAATTAGTGCATAATTATTTAAATGATAATTGCTATAAAAATAATATCAAAAGCAACTTGGTGAGAAAAATATTGAGCACAATGAGGTTTTCTTGGTTAGGGTGCTCTAAACATAATAATGAAGTAAAGAATTTGTATATACAAGTTTTAATTCGATTACAAGTGCATAATTGGTGCAATATAATAAATAAAATATTAAAAGGTGATGTGGAGGCTAAGTATATAGCTAAAATGGGAGAGCCCCAAAAACGGGCCCTTGATAAATATAAAAGATTTAGATTAAGAAAACGATGCCTAAGTAAATAAATCACTGACACAGTAAAGTTCGTTTCATTACAAACAAAATTTAAAAATTATGTCCCATGTAAGAGACTATCGTCAAAATGGAACATCACTAGTAGTCGATATCGATAGTTTCTTCTAATCACTACTTATATACATATCTATAAACATTCTACGTACAGTACACATACGCAATGCGTATATTACTTTGTATGTGTAACCGGCAAATGTCAAACAGTGCGATTGTAGCGCCAAAACGGAACAATGACAAACACAGCCCAAAAGTAGCTGTCGCATCTGTAGCTAGCTACTAGTATCTAATCTGTGGGCGAGAGCCATTGATTATAATTTGAGCAAATTTATTTGTGTAAATATATTATTTTGTTTATCAATAAGTTATAAAAAAATTGCTTGTACATATTACAAATAATAATTACTTAACTTAAATTAATTGATTACGAAAAAAGGGAAATAAAGAAAAATGCCAGAGATCAACCAAATATTTGTATATAACTAACAAAAACTAAGTAAAGAAGTGAGAAACTAAGTAAAATGTTTTAATATTATTGAAATGTAGGTATTTCTGATATACTGATTATTTATAAATTTATTTACTGATAAGTCTGCACAACATTGGAAATGAGTATTCTGTGGAAGGCATACTTTAAATTCACTCTAAACTGTAAAGTTTCCTTGGTCTAGCGGTACTGTGTATAGATTAAATAGCCACGAGAACAAGATAAGACTCGGGTTCGAATCCTAGTGGTGATATTTTTTTATATTATTTATTTATTAGTGTTTTGTTTATAGTTTAAAAATAATAATAACGTCTTTTGGTATATTGCTTTATTTTATTACTTTGTTTATATTTTTGAAATAATTTGTTATTTACTTTACGGTGCGTTAAAAGATGCGTTTGGCGAACAGTATATAAATGTAAGAGAATGCCATGTCATCGAAAAATCACGTGACAAATTATAGGGAATTGACACCGTTAGCGAATGAAGAAATAGATTCGCTATGAAGCGATTGCATCTTGTCTAGGCTCTAAGTGAACCGACATTGGAAATGAGTATTCTGGGGAACCCATATGTACTTTAAATTCACTTCAAATCGTAAAGTTTCCTTGGTCTAGCGGTATTGTGTACAGATAGAATGTGCACGAGAGGAGTCTCGGGTTCGTATCCCAGATATTGATTTCTTTTAGTATATTGTTCATTTATTAGTTTATTGTTTATAGTTTTTATATAATATTAATGTTTTTTTGCTATATTGCTTTATTTTATTAAACTTAGTTTATATTTTTGAATTAATTTGTTATTTACTTTACAGTAAAGATGCGTTTGGCGAACAGTGAGAATCAAGTGAACCGTCTGAGATTGGTGCAATAAGTTCATGTACTTGCTTATATAAATCGATAGTAATGACCATAATAAATTGGTAGGTAGGCACTTATTATTTTCTTAGTAAAATGGTTCATGTTTTATACTTCTTCAATCTAAGGGAAGTAGGTACTCACTTCCCCCGGGACGTGCTCTAGCAAGCGTTTTGCACTGCAGAGACTGGTGATTATCGCTAAGCATATGTGTTTTTATGAAGAAGGGATAGTATAATATTTTTTTATAGGGTATATTATTGTTGCAGAGAACATACCAAGTGAGCACGAAATATAGTGAAGTGAGCCCGAGTGATAGGCGTTCTAGGATTGTCATAGACTTATGGCAATTTTACATTAGAACTGGCTTATTTAAAGACCTCGTAAACGTAACAAAAATAAATTGATATAAGATATCGTGATAGAGTAAATAAATTATATTAATAAGAAATATAATTAAATCGATAATTTAAAATACAACTTCCATTAAAAATTACATTAAATTATAGTAATTATATTGGGTACATTTTTTTTTGTCTTCAAAAAAATGTGGCAGTTGCAGGAACTTCAGAAAGTAATTATTACCTATATACTTAGTTCCCTCTGAAAATGTTCCTAAGTAAGTGCCTGGGGTCCTACCACCACCTCTATTAGCAGTACTATTATGATCGGGTTCGAATCCCACCAAGTGTGGGTGTTTTATCTATTTAAGTATGTATGTATTCACAAAAAAAAAATATATACAGTCGAATTGAGAACCTCCTCCTTTTTTGAAGTCGGTTTAAAAAGTATGTATTATTATTTTTTCTGGTATCTATTACAGTTTCCAGTACAGGCTCTGCTTAGTTTGGGATCGGGTCGTTATACACCGTGTAAAGTTATTTTTGCAGAGAACAGTCACAAAAGAGCCGAGCGATAAGCATTCTTGGATTGTCATAGACTTAGGACAATTTTAGAACCACTTTAGAAAAAACTCGTTGACGTCAGAAAAATACAATCGAAACATCAATTATTATCAATTATAATTATAAAAATATAATTATATCAATAGCTACTACTTTCATTAACTTGAAAATTATAATCATATTATTTGCAATTTTTTTCAGTTTATAATATGTATCAGTCCAGGGAACGTCTGAAAGTAATCCCGTGAAAATGTTCCTATATAAGTACCTGTACTGTATATATAGCTATCTAACTTTATTATTTATTATATTATGCTTCTGGGAATCATACTTATCAGGTTTGAACAATCGGGAAAGGAATCGTGTGAGGTCATAGTATTATTGATCTAGAATCAAATATATCCCAGTATCTAGAATTAGATATATCTGAATCCACTGCTGATCTTCCCGAATTCTAGGTATTTACAAATTCCGCATAGTTTAATTGTATTAAATAATAATACAATTAAACTATGCTAGAGCTTCATTTTATTAGAATGAGACACACAAATGCAGGACAGTTTATTCTCTGACGAGAGTTGTACAACGAACAAATGACATATTTTTCACAGTAACGGCTACTTTTATACTTTAAACAAAACAACAGATTGTTATTGGCTGTCGCGACTACCCTCATGTTTTCATAAATGAATGAACAAGGATGCAGATTTTGAATTCATCATCATCATCAGCCGGAAGACGTCCACTGCTGAACGTAGGCCTCCCCCTTAGAACGCCACAATGAACGACAATTGGCTATTTGCATCCACCGGTTACCTGCGACGCGCACAATGTCGTCTGTCCACCTAGTGGGAGGCCTGCCAACGCTGCGTCTTCCGGTTCGTGGTCGCCACTCGAGAACCTTTCTTCCCCAACGGTTATCGGTTCTTCGAGCGATGTGGCCTGCCCATTGCCACTTCAACTTGCAGATTCTGAGAGCTATGTCGGTGACCTTAGTTCTTCGGCGAATCTCCACATTTCGGATTCTGTCGCGCAAAGAAACTCCGAGCATAGCTCTCTCCATGGCTCGTTGTGTGACTCTGAACTACTCTGAACTGAATTCATCAGTTTCAGTTCATTCATCATTCAGTCATCTGTATAATCTGGGCATATGAATGTGGTCTAAAGCCTTTTCGGAACCCAGCTTGTTCGGGAAGCTGGAAGTCAACAAACCTGCGTTCGTCACTGTTCATAATGACTCTCGAAAACATCTTGTACACGTGGCTCAGAAGTGAGATAGGTCTATAATTCTTCAATAAAGTGGTTATCACCTCTATTGAAGAAAATCAGTACCACATACTTCAAGCGTACTTAGTACCCTCGAGTAAGATGGAATTAAATAACCTCTGGAGGACTAAACGTCTCGGTTTTCCACTCGCTCTCAAAGGTTCTGTTGTGATTCCGTCTTCTACACTGAGGAAATCCCAGACATGCCAGACCAGCTTGTACGAGATTAGAATGGCTCTCAAACAGCTTAAAAACCACAAGGCGCCGGGTGAAGACAGAATCACAACAGAACTTCTGAGAACGGGTGGAAAACCGATACTTTTAGTCCTCCAGAAGTTATTCAATTCCGTCTTACTCGAGGGTACTACGCCAGAAGCATGGCACAGAAGTGTGGCAGTGCTTTTCTTCAAGAAAGGTGATAACACCTTAAATTGGAGAATTATAGACCTATCTCACTCCTGAGCTATGTGTACAAGCTGTTTTCGAGTCATTACGAATCGTCTCGAGCGCAGGTTTGATGACTTCCAGCCTCCCGAACAAGCCGGGTTCCGAAAAGGCTTTAGTTAGTACCACATTAATACGCTCCGCCAGATTATACAGAAGACCGAGGAATATAATCGGCCATTATGTCTGTCGTTTGGACTACGAGAAAGCCTTCGATTCAATCGAGATCTGGGCATTGGAGGACGTTTTCAAGCTCTTGGACTGGAACGGATTCGGCATCAACATCAATGGCGAATGCATCACTCACCTTCGTTTTGCCGATGATATAGTCATTATGGCAGAGTCGCCGGAGGACCTCAATACGATGCTCAGTGACCTCAGTAGCGATTCCCAACAGGTGGGTCTTAAAATGAACATGGACAAGACGAAGATCATGTCTAATGTCTATGTTACCCCGTGGTCGTACCGGTAGTTGTTGGGAACGATACAATCGAAGTTGTTGACCACTACGTATACCTAGGACAAACTATCCAGTTAGGTCGGTCCAACTTAGACAAAGAGGTCGCCCGAAGAATCCAACTCGGATCGTTTGGGAACTACGCGATATATTCTCGTCCGAAATACCGCAGTGCCTGAAGACGAAGGTTTTTAACCAGTGTATGTTGCCAGTGATGACATATGGTACTGAGACGTGGTCTCTAACGGCTGGCTCGCTCGAAGAACCGATAACCGTTGGGGAAGAAAGATTCTCGAGTGGCGACCACAAACCAGAAGACGCAGCATTGGCAGGCCTCCCACTAGGTTGACAGACGACATTGTGCGCGTCGCAAGTAACCGATGGATGCAAACAGCCAATTGTCGTTCATTGTGGCGTTCTAAGGTGGAGCCCTATGTTCAGCAGTGGACGTCTTCCGGCTGATGATGATGACTCGGTGAGACGTATCCAATGAGTCCAAAATTGGTGGGTCTACGTTTAATAGTGCAGAAATCCTGTGACTGTGTTCCTGCTCCATCGTCAGACCCTGATCACCATTTTTGTACCAACTACTCGGCGAGACTTATCCAACGAGTCCAAATTCGTTGAGTCTACATTTAATGGTACAGAGATCATGGGATCACCTTCTGCACTATCATTAGACCCTGATCACCATCTCTCTACCAACTATTCGTTGAGACCTATCAGCGAGTTCAAATTCGGTGTGTCCACGTTTATTCGTGGAGAGATCCTGGGTCCATCATTCCATCATTAAACCGTGGTGATGTTACCACTTATCTAGTCTTTAGTATCATCGGATTTAGGTACTCATGAATTTTTAGTGGCTTTCAGACGAATGGAAGTTATAGAAAATGTCTTTCGTATATCTAATATGTCTGCATCGATTTGGAAAAGAGCTCATGGTCTTCAAACGGCTAAACTGGTTTTCATGTAACATAGCTAAGAACCATCTGGCTTAAACTAGCTTTCAAATAAAAAAAAAACAGTAATCAAATCCATCTACTTGTTGGAGCGCTACGACGCCATATACAGACAGACAAACAGACATAGTCATCGGACTTATAACACCTTTTTGGTAAGTGTCAATCCGTTTAGGCCGAAAAGTATTTTATAGTAGTTGTAAATAAAGTCTTAAAATTATTACAAATTTTTTTTTTCGCCATGTCTAATTTATTACTTGCTCTACTTACAGGATAAAAAAACGAACCGACTTCAATTCTTCACTTCATTTTTTTTTTTTAATATTTCTATTTTACGGCGTTTTTACAATTTTTTCTGACACGCCTTTTTTGTTTTTTCAGGAACTATTTAATAATTCAGGAATCTTTTTTTGTATGGAATATATTTTCAAATAGGTTAATAATTGCCAGTGTTATGCGCGTACATTCATAAAAAATATATATACAGTGGATTTGAGAAACTCTTTCTTTTTTGAAGTCGGTTAAAAATAAATTATTACAACAATTTTTTAATTTTAATTTTTATTTATTAAGACACCAACAAGATACAAGCTTTACAAAATATGATGCTTATTATAAATAGACTATAGGTAGCCAAGCAAGACCTTAATTACAGGTGCCCATGGATTGTACAATTTAAAAGTTGAATAGCAGACGAGATAAGAGATGAGATAGTTAACTAACAAAAGCTTATAGTAGATGAGAAGGTGTAGCCTAAGATACCAATTACAATTTACAATTTAGAATTAGAATATAAGTGATTCCATATACACTTTTTAAATTGTGCGGGGCTCATAGCAAATACATCAATATTTAGATTCTTACTAAGCGAATTGTACTGTGCCTGCAGACGGTCGACGCATGAAAAATGTCCTAAATTGCTTCTAAATGGTTTAGGTTTAAAGAGAGTATATTTTGATTTACGAGGTAAATTATGTGGAATGTGAAACTTTACAAGGTTAAGTAATTGAGGACAATCCTGCTGGCCGTTTAAAATTTTATATAAGAACATAAAATCCAAAAGAATTCTACGATCCTCCAATGAAATTAGATGCAACACAATGAATGCACGACGGGCCTGTTAATCTAGCTGTAAGACCCTGCTACTCAATAGGTCGAGAGTTCAATTCCCACCAAGTGTGTGGGTTTTATTTATCTTTTTTAAGTATGTATTTCCAAAAAAAAAATAAGTTTATAAGTATTTGTATCAGTCAAGCGTCTGAATATTATTTATCTTTTAATGTATGTATTATAAAAAATATATATATTATTAACAGCGCCATCTATTGTTTAAATTCGATTTATTGATCGCGGCAATGCGTTCGTCAGCTTCGTACCTAGTTCATTATTTTACCGCAAATGGCATCGCGCTGGATTATCGGAGAATAAGAGGGCGTGACACGGGGGCGTGACTGAAACATCGAAACGTGGAAAGTATTTAGGTCCTGTCAGCCTCTTAAGAGAAGGCTGATTCTACCACCGGTTCACAACGCGCCCCCACTGAGAAGAACCGGCAAGAAACTCAGTGGGGTGATGTACGTCGTTTAGGTCGCATGCGTACGACCCTTCGGCCTCGCCGGCGAGACCAGTGTCTGATAGCTTTTTGTGTGGACGCCTCTATGCGTCGGCTTATATAGCTAAATTAACAGAGGGGTGGAAAGCTGTCGAAGGTACTAGTAAGTACTTAGTCTAGCGTTTTCGCGAGCCCACACAATCGAGGCAACAGTTCGAGAAATAAACGAACAACAATAGACAGTGTGACAGTGTTAGGGCAGTGAACCGAGAGCGAGCTATAGGTAGGTATAATACCTGAGTACTTACAAACAACTTTCTATTGAAAATTCCAGATTTTTCTATACGGATCGATATAAATTTGCCTTTGCCTTTAGATAAAGCCTCCGGTGAAGATAAAATATCCAATAAAATGATTAAAGAAGCGTGTAGGTCTACGCGCGACTCAATGTTAACCGTTTTTAATCGATGTATAGAGGAAGGCGTTTTTCAGCGGGTATGGAGACGCGGGTTTATTCGGATTATACCCAACAAACCCCCAACAACCCGAAATCATATCGCCCTATTACGTTACTGCCAGCGCTTGGAAAGCTCTTAGAACGTCTTATAGTCCCACGCTTGTTGCTGGGCGGGCCTACGTTTAACCAGAGACAATTCGGTTTTACTAACACGCGGGAAATCGACTATCGACGCGGCCGTTTCTGTTAGAGCAACTGTAAGTAATTCTGAATTCAAGGACGTGCTTGGGATATTTCTTGATATATCCATGGTTTTGACAACGCATGGTGGTAGATGTTACTTTTCAAACTCAAGTCTCGCGGATGTTATGCAATTTTTTTTAATTATTTGCTCGTATTTTTCTCAGGGAACGACTAAACTTAAACTTGGTCACCATTCCGTGACTAAACCGCTAACGATTGGCTGCCCACAAGGGTCTGTATTGAGCCCGTATCTGTGGAATCTAGGTTATGATGATTTCTTAGAAATACCCCTTCCACCTGGGTGCTACTTAACAGGATACGCAGATATGGTCTTCTTTTAATACATTCGAACACTAGATCAGGTCTTGAAAACTCGGCGGAAACTTACCTAAATTTAATATCCGAATGAGGTAAACGTTAGTTCCGGCTTAGTTTTGCACCGGAAAAAACCTATAATCTTTTAAAAGGTAGTCTGATAGGCCCACCGCGGATAAAGTTCAACGGCACGACGGTCAAAAAGAAAAACTCAGTCTGTTACCTCGGTTTAGTATTGGAACGTAACTTCTCGTTTATTGAGCATATAAGAACAGTCGGAGAAAAAGCCAAACGTAACTTCTATGCCCTTACAAGAATATCGACATCGACTTGGGGACTTTCGTTCAACACGCTGAAAATTATATACGTAGCCACTTATCTGGGCTGTATGTGCTACGGTGCCCCTGTGTGGGCTGACAAGGCTACGATAGGGGCGGCACACCGTAAATTGCTTCAAAGTCGACGTCTGGCGTTGATATTTTTGTGTAAGGCATATCGAACGGTCAGTACTGAAGCGTTACCAGTACTCACGGGCGTACTTCCGGTTGACTTACTGCCGGTCCCAATATCCTATCGATCCCTTACTATAAGTTGAAATAGTTACCATCGACAGCTATAATTACATATTTCCGTTTCAATCAATAGTGAAAAAAATCTTAAATCTATGGTTTCAATAAATAAAGACAGTTATGAAATCTACCTTTACTAGAAATGACAGTCTGTCAGGATTTTAGTTATCGCTCCATTTCGGAGGTTTATCGCAGGATATCATGACTTTATAGATGATTTTAACTTATAGTTAGGGATTGATAATATATTGGGACCGGCAGTTAGAGGTACAGAGACGTGCGGCTATGTATTATTCTTCCACTCGTGATAATATGAATACTGAATTCCAACCAACACGTGACCGCGCCAAGATCTCGCGTTTGTTTAATTATCAATTGGTGGTTAATGAAGAACTTCTAACTGAATGGCAAATCAGATGGGATTCGTCTTCGAAGGGACGTCATTTGTACTTATTTTTCCCGAATGTGCGTGAACGCCTTGCTAGAGCGTGGGTAGAGGTGGACCACTGCACAATTTTTGACGGGACATGGCAACTTTAAGAGTAAACTATTTTCCATAAATCCTTCTTTAATCTAGTGCCTTTGCCTCTCTGTCAGTGTTCTACGATAAGTTTAATAATTGTCATGACAAAAAGTAGCCTCTAACGTACAAATTCCCATTTAATCTCTATACGACCAAAAATTTAGCCAAATTCGTGAAAGCGTTTAAATAAGCTAAGAATGAAGCTCGCTTTTACTTTTATAAAATTAGTAGGTAGTTATGGTATTTAAAGGATTAGATACAAAATCAATTTGGGAAAATTGTAGAAAAATGTATCTTTTTGGGGAAAAATAAAACCTGATTTGGGGAAATTTCACATGCATAACCTGGAGACCCTGTCTGTGTTCTCCGGTTCATAGATAATAGTGGTGTGCCGATTCGATTATTTGACTAATCGATTATGCGATCTAATGTTATCGATCATTAATCGATTATTAATCGATTTTGTTCGATTACAAGTCTGAAATATACATATGTTTAAATTTTCTTAAATAAAGATATGAAACTAAAAAAAAATGTGCGTGCGTGGAGTCCCTCCGCGCGGAAGAAGTGAAACTTCATTCTCGCTCAGTCGATCGGTCGGTCGGTCGGTCGGTCCCTCACTCACTCACTCACTCACACACGCACACACACACACACACACACCCACACTAACTCAACTCAACCCCACTGAAACCCACTGAAACCCATTGAAACCCTCTGAAACCCACTGAAACCCACTCACTCAGTGACGATGTCACATGAGCGCTTTCATAACCTTAACAAATTTACGCCTATCGCCTATCGTTTAACACCTATCACTTAACGCGTTAAGCGTTAAATAATAGATGATTCATTTAACGCTTAACGCGTTATGTGATAACATTTTTGGAAGTCGCATAAGAAGTTTCACTTCAAAAAAAAACTATATTTAAATTAAAAATCAAATAGAACAAGTATTTTTATCGCTCCGGGTTCAAGTGTCAAATTACATTTTTTTCGCACGGGCTCGGACACTTAGATTATATTCGATCTCGCGTACCGGGCGGTAGAGTGAATAATAAAAACATAATTTTCGGAATTTCGCCTATAGTACAACAGTTTACTACTCAGTCATTCTCAGTCTCCACTCATTAAGTACGTACTAAACTTTTTACTGGTGACGGGGATTCCCTTAGCAAAAAGGGCTAATAATAATAATTATACCAGCCCTTATTTATGTCCCACTGCTGGGAACGGGCCTCCCCGCAAGATGAGGGAGCTTTCAGCTTATGCCATAGTCCACCACGCTGGCAAATAGGGTTACCATAACTTAAATTGATATACAGGGTTACAGGAAAAGTCGTGCTAGATCCGTTAAGGGCGTGGAGTACCCATCATTTCTGACTTATTTCACTATGAAACACCCCATCCTAAACTTAACCCTTTTCGAGATTTTCGACTTAATTTTTTTTTATTGAAAATTGCCGATTTTTAGGCTATTAAATTTTATTTTGTTTATTTTGTGTGTATTATTATTATTATTATTGCATTTTTACATGTGTAATAAGATGCTTTAGGACGTCAATCATTAAAATAGTGCACAAGTTAATTGAATAGGCCGTAGTAGACAAGTGAAAGTAAAGAAATTACAAAAATAATTAGCAGGTTTATTTTTCTCTAAGGAATATCTAAAAAAATTATTATGGCAGTTGTTCGGCAGATGTGTTTTAAAATATCTACGTTTCATCAGCTTTCTAACGAGGTATAACTATCTAGGGTTCGTATTAAATTTCGTGGAAAAAAAACTTAGTTTCATAGGCGACAGTGGTGAAGAAAGTTAATACTTAGCCCTAAAAAGTAAAGTAAAACAATAGGTAAGCATGAAATATCATTTACTAAATCAGGTTTTCACACAACTTTTTTTTACTCTACACTCTCTACAGTTCATGTTCAACATGGCCACCTCTATTTCTAACACATTGTCGCATCCTTCTACGGAGACCAGTCTTCACTACTCCAGTGGTCAACGTTGTCCTCATTTGATTTGCTGCATCAACAATCCTTTCTCTTAATTCTTCCACAGACGAAACTGGATTTGGCTCGCTGTATACAAGACTTTTCATGCGCCCCCATACATGAAAATCCATGGGGGTTAGGTCCGGACTTCTTGCTGGCCATGGCAACGGCCCACCTCGTCCTATCCATTTGTTTGGATAATTTGTGTCCAGCCAGTCTCTGACACTTCTCCTGAAATGGGCAGGGCAGCCATCATGTTGGAACCACATGTCCCTTATTAAGTTGAGTGGCAGATCATCCAGCAAGTCATTCAAGTCTCCTCTCAGAAAGTTTTCGTAGTTTTCCCCATTTAGATTGTCCGGGAGAAAGTAAGGTCCGATCAAATGATTGGAGATAATGCCCATCCACACATTCACGCTGAATCTTCGTTGGGACCCCGTCACTCTTTTCTTATTGGGATTCCTTAGTTCTTTTGGGGCCCAGTAGTGAGCGTTGTGATAATATAATTAGTTATGCCATCTTTATCAAATTTGGATTCATCTGTCCACAAGATATTTCTTAGAAAATCTGGGTCTTCTACGTCAGCATTTAGCATGAATCTGCAAAAGTCCAACCTTCTCGCGGAGTCTACTTCTTCAATAACGTGTACCGGCGTGTAATGGTACGGGTATAGGCCAGCAGTATGCACTGTAAACCACACTCTCCATTGCGAAACTCCCAGATCACGGGCAACAATATTAGTGGAAGTAGTTGGATCCGCTCGAAAGCGTTGCACTATCTCATTGTCCTGTTCTTCGTTGTCATCAATTTGTGGTCTTCCCATGTCTGTACTTCGTCTCAAAACAGAGCCAGTTTCTCGAAGTCTTCGATAAACTCTGTCAAAAACGACCACATCCGGCACTCGACGACCGGGATAGCGAGTTATGTATTCGTTGCGAGCTTGCGCAGACACACAATCGCAGTATCCATAACAAATAAGCATATCAGCATATTCCTCAGGTGTGTAGGACGTCATCTTCAACACTTCCGTATCACAAGTACAAATCAGAGTCCGGTTAACAAGCACAGTAGTCACAAATCAGAAGAAATAGTCCAGAATCACAGCCAAGACGAGAAAAAGAGCAAAACGATATCACATCTACTATGTACGAAGCACAAAAGCAGACTGCCAACCAAAACAATATCCTGTGTTGTATTACCAGCCCTTATCAGTCTCTACACATTTTTTCTTTCATTCACACCTGCATAAATCGTCACTTGTCTCGCTCGCACGGTGTGTCCCAACTTGAAGGACAATAGATGCGGGACCGTTAGAACTGCTACCTGAAGCGCCCCAACTACTTTTTTTCCACGAAATGTAATACGAACCCTAGATAGTTATACCTCGTTAGAAAGCTGATGAAACGAAGATATTTTAAAACACATCTGCCGAACAACTGCCATAATATTTTTTTTAGATATCCCTTAGAGAAAAATAAACCTGCTTATTATTTTTGTAATTTCTTTACTTTCACTTGTCTACTACGGCCTATTCAATTAACTTGTGCACTATTTTAATGATTGACGTCCTAAAGCATCTTATTACACATGTAAAAATGCAATAATAATAATAATGATACACACAAAATAAAAAAATAAAATTTAATAGCCTAAAAATCGGCAATTTTCAATAAAAAAATTTAAAGTCGAAAATCTCGAAAAGGGTTAAGTTTAGGGTGGGGTGTTTCATAGTGAAATAAGTCAGAAATGATGGGTACTCCACGCCCTTAACGGATCTAGCACGACTTTTCCTGTAACCCTGTATACCAATTATCCATAATTATCGATTATCTAAATAATGATCGATTGACAACAATTATTTTGGTAATCGGTTAATCGATTATTAATAATCGATACCGCACACCACTAATAGATAAGAATATGCGTAGCATCCCTAATACGTCTGTGATAAGAATTATATAGGTATTACTTTTCTCTATGAATTAAGGGATGTGAGATTAATGGAAAAGAATCGATTAAATAAAAATCGATTTTTCTTTATTCAAAATAAATCGATTTGCCAAAAATCGATTTTAATAAAAATAAATAATCGATTTCTTCGAAAAAATCGATTTTTTTGTATTATTAAAAAGTACATGCTATATGCAAAAAATCTGGATGTTATTCATGTATTTATGCACATATCCATTTTCAAAAACAAGTTTATAAATATTAGTATCCGTTTTATTTATAAATTATAGTCTACATACTTTTACATAATTCATGTTTCTTCAGAAACTCAGAATCAATTTATCCGATCGTAATGAAATTTGATTCCATCATCATAGTAGTTTACTGACTCGAATAAAAAAATAATCATCGAAATCGGTTCATATTTATCAGAGAAATGTAAAGGAGAACATCAGTTTTATGGTTTTTACCAGATAAATTCCTCCATATCATTCATGGTCCTCCAGGAAGTTCTTATCCGGTTGTGATAAAATTCATACAGGTTCATTACAGTGGTTTCTTCTTTCGAATAAAAAAAGAATCATTGAAATTGGTAAATGTTTACCAGAGTTATGACCATTTTTAACCGACTTCAAAAAAGGAGGAGGTTCTTTATTCGTCTGTATATATATTTTTTTGCAAGATTTTTTCATCCATCGCATAGATACGAGCTGTTTCTAAAAATCGATTTAAACACGTAATTTATATAATCGATTTTTCAAAAATCGATTAATATTATTATAAAAATCGACAATAAAAAAATCGATTATTAGAAAATAATAATCGATTTAAATAAAAATCGATTATTTTTCAACATCCCTATTATATACTCATTGGATAAGAATAGTATATTGCACAGATTAGATAGTTATATGGTATATTGTGCTCCGGTGACCGGTTCTCCCTGCAACAAAATGTTAGTGATCTGTGGTCTTCTCTTCCATATAAATAAAGTTTCTTTCTGTGAGTGATTTATTCAAATAAATAGGTATATAGTAAGTAATTAAAATTATTTTTTTCAGTACCCAAACTAGTAAAAGTACATGTAAAATAAATCGCAATAGAAAAATTACGAGGTGTATGTTTCTGTTACTGCAGAGAGAACTAGAACAACAAAACTGCTGTACGGTAAAATATTTATAGTTCTGATACTATAATAAAACTAATATTTATGTACTCAATTATACGCGACCCAGTGCCAATGGAATATGATAACAATGAGAATACTTGGAGACGGCCGTCGTCGCCCAAAGTGGACCGAAAGGCTTGCAATCAAATCCCCAAGAGATCCACTACCATAGCTGTGATAGTGCTGGGGCTTGCCGTACTAAGTTGCCTTCTAGGCTACTGTGTGCTGAGCGAGACACTTCCTTACGAATCGAAGACTTTACGTCTAGTTATTATTGTAAGTATATTATTATTACCACAATAATAACATGCTCAGCTCTTCTTGTCGAATGCTTTTTATCAAATATACAGTTAAATATATAGGCTGCCTTTGGGATTTTTTTTTCATATTATAGCTGTTGTCACTCTTTGAACTGCCACAACTAAAAAAAACTGTCTCATTCAGTAATTTTAACATAGGCAGATTTGTAATATTGTAACATGAAATTAGGCATCTTTACCTCAAAAATGTATTTTCAGCTTAGAGCTATATTGAACATTTTTATTCCTACTGACTTATTACTTATGTAATAAGATTTGTGATGAAAATGTTGCTCACTGAGTTAGTCTATTCCTTACTAGTTAAATGCGGTTGTTATCAATTGTCACCAGAATACAATGTTGCCTTTAAAACTGAACTAATTAGTTGTATTATACAGGATGAAATATTCCTCTGTTTTAATCACTATAATTTATGCAAGTATTGTCTGTTGACACTTAGCGCTTCCACACTCTATATTTTGTTCTTTTGCTTAATGTGCAGCTGTTTCGACATGGTGCAAGAACTCCAGTATCAAGTTATAAAAGTGACCCATATAAAAACTACCAATGGCCTGATGGACTTGGCAGTCTTACTAATGTAAGTACTAATAAGTGTAAAACTATTTTATGAATGTAAGCCCTGTGTTTTGACACATTTCATTCATAATTTTATTACAGAGAGCACTCAAAGAAGGTTTGTATAATTTTTATTATGTTATAATGTGTATAATTCATAAATGGTATTTGAGCTGATGTATAACTACTGCATTTGGAGATATTGAATTCTGTAGGTATTGTGGTTCTGCTAGTTTAAATAATATTTATCTTTCCAGACTGGTAAACTTCAACTTTATGAGCTTGGCAAGAAATACAGAAGTTACTATGCCAACTTTATACCAGAGGAGTACTATGAGAAAGATGTGTTTGTACGCAGTAGTGACAAATCTAGGTGTTTGATGTCTGCATACACATTCCTTGCGGGGCTGTACCCACCTGCAGAGAGGCAGATGTGGCACCCTGAGTTGCCGTGGCAGCCGATACCAGTGCACTCACTACCCAGAGAACTGGATCATGTATGTTTTGTATCTAAATATTTGATGGCCTCATCAGTGTAGTGGTTAGATATCCTGGCTGCTACCTAGTAGATTATTGGTTGGATTCCCCCTAGACCAAACATTTTAATGTTAGTATAGTGTCTAGGTGTTATTTACATATACTTGGTTACCATAGGATTTGCATAAATTAGGGGTTGTGAGTGGATTGGCCCAGGATAAAGCATCATCAATGATAGGAATAGATAGTGCAATTCAGGGCTAATGACCTCAAACATATTATTTGTTAAAAACTAGAACTAACTTCTTATCATAAGGAAATCAACTGCTTCTTTTTTTGCTGCCTGCTGAAGTATTTATAGTAACAAATAGAATTTGTCAAAGTGTTCTCTCATATAAACTGCTTTAAAAAAAAGGTGCAACCATTTTTGTTGAAGGTAACATTTTTGAATCTGGTCTTTTATTTACGCTAATATGTACTACTTACACATAGTAATAAAATTACTCTTACGGAATATATCGCGGTTTATTTTAGGTTCGCCGCCCGTTACCATGTGTGCTGCAAAGTATTTAAAACGTCGGGAGAGTAAAACCTAAAATAAACCACAATATATTCCGTAAGAGTAGTTTTATTACATTTATGTACTCACCTATACACAGATCAGTTCCTCTCAAAATCATTATCTCAGCCATCAGTATAAGTTTTGCGTTATTGAAAATTAAATGTATACTTATTAATAACAGAGAAACTGTATTTAGTCACACAATCATTTATTTTTAGATAGTGGCCTGTACGAAACCATGCGCAACATGGAAACATATGTATGACAAACTGATGTCTGAAAAGAATGCAGATCCCAAATTCATAGAACTGTTTGATTATCTTAGCAAACACACAAATCAGACTATGCGCAGTATCTTGGAAGTGGACTTCTTGTATAGTACGCTGCACACGGAGCAAGAGGCTGGCCTGAAGCTACCTGAATGGACCAAGAATGTGTTTCCGACAAAAATGCGCACACCATTCATGCTCAGTTTGGCTTTGTTGTCTTATAATGAATCCTTACAGAGGCTGAAAATTGGTAAGCTTAGTAGGAAATTTTAAATTAATTACTTAGAATGAAATACTTAACTTTCGTCTTCTTCTTATGGCCATCATCTGCGGCTAACAGACCTTAATTACCATAAAAAAATTCTAAGTATGGCAAAGTTGTTACATTGTACTGTCGAGACATCTCACTGTATTATTTAAATACTTATAATATAGTAGTATTGTAAGGATGTTCTCCTGACCGATATGGCTACCAGCAATTAATATTTAATAAGATCGTTTTCAATCAAAATCGTTTGAACAACGTTACATGCGCTTACTCCGCCCGGGCCCGTATTTTGAGTCTAAAGGTGATACACCCCTTGTGACCGCGAGAGTACGTGCGTACAGTGCACAAATGTACATTACTGTCACGATTGATTGATTGATTACTATGTTTTTACTGTCACGATTTGATCGGACAGAGATTGGTCTCTGTCCGATGACGACGTGTCCGACGACTTAGTAGAGATCAGGTTTAGGACCAATATTTTACATGCCCAGGTGCATGCTTGCTTCAAAGTGTTGCTCATTCCTATGCAAAATGTAAATCACGACCGACGAAATAGTAGTATTTAAAGTTGTATAGTTTTAATCTAGTAACCAGGATATATAAAACATTCTCAATACAAAGACTTCAAGATCGGAGATGGTCAACAAAAAAGTGAAACAAAAAATAGTGGATAAAACTTGAATAATTACTTTTTGAAGGCCCACTACTGAAGGAAGTGAGACATTACTTCAATGAGACCGTGACGCACACGAACGTGGACCGGTCGCTGTACGTGTATTCGGGACACGACGTGACCGTGGTGTCACTGTGGCGAGCGCTTGGCTTCGAGGAACTGCTAGAGCCGGAGTACGGCGCCAGCATCGTGTTGGAGCTCCATGAAGACATTGAACAAGACAATTTCTTTGTAAAGGTCAGTTAAGTAGAAAGTTTATTAGAATTTTTTAATCTGTTGTCAAATTATGTACCTGTCTGTATATCTGTGCCACAGACGTTGGTTTGGGTGCAACAATGCTACATGTTGCTCTTTAAAGAATAGACGAATTGGAATCCTTATTTTATGCATGCTGTTTTTCTGGTTCTAAGCTAAGTTTGACAATATTATTGGGCTCGGGAAATCTTGAATTAACAAATACCACTTCTTTTAAACTCGAATTTTTGAATGGATCTGATAGAAACAATGAACTAACCATACACAAATTAAAAAATTATTTCCAGGCCTTCTACCGTAACAACACTAAAGCAGAAGTCCCGATGGAATTGAAGTTGCCCTTCTGTGAGGATCCCTGTACGTACGATCAATTTACACATCACATTAATAAATTAATACCCGACGACTGGGAGGCAGAGTGTAGCAACACCGAACCAAAGAGTGTATGAAACGCTACAAACTAATGGTAGTGGTAATTTTAATGTTGCAATATAGCTGATATCCTGCCAATGAGTCGTTAGTGAGGTTGCAGTACAGTTACGATAAGTTGTTGTTATTCAAATGAGTTAAGCATATACATAGTGACTGGTATAAACACTGAAGGATGTTCGATTCTTGGTTAGTAATAAGAAACAGAATTCAAGGGAACGTCTTAAGGTGTTCGCACACAGCAGGTATATAACGTTATAAAACATTGTAGCACAATAACATTTTATAACAGTGTGTAACATTTTGCTAGGAATGTTATAAACAATCTCATACTAGTTCAATTGTATAACATTCTGTAACAATCAGTTTGGTCTGCCTTTTGAGGAACCTAGTAGTGGATGAAGTTATACAACAAGTTATAATTTGTTATATCATGTTGTAATTAGGTGTATCACATTTTGTTACATGAAGTTGTATAACATCACTAACAATTTATAACTTTGGTTTCAATTTGTTAAAAAAAGTTAGACAACAAATGTTATGCAGCATTCTATATTGTTGTATAACTGCTGCGTTGTACTCCCACATAAATTTGTATTTGTCATCATTATAACAATGACACAAATTGATTTTTCTGTAGATGTTCTGAGTACAGAGTACTCTCATTCACCATCCCCACCCCGTGTTTTGAGCACTCTTGTATATTATTATGTCACCAAAATATTCATTAATTTTAAAACTTACCAGTACTAGGTTTATAAGTATTTCTAAATCGTATTTTTTATGGTAAGCTATTGTACATGTATGAGCCAAAATATGATATTATTAAAATACTCTTTTTTCTTTACAATCCTATATTTACTATATGAATGACATTTTTGATATTCCTTCTAAAATTTGTACAGTCGCAAAAAAAAAACTTTAAATAAAAGTTTTACGCGAATTATTATTTTTATTAGGTAGTATGTTCATAAATTTTATTATAATAATATATAATAACTCGATAATTAAGTAGATTTTATATGTTAGAATTATAAGTTCCCGGCGATATTCCTGTGATATGTTTGGACTACTAAATATTGCTAGCATTTAAGTGGATCCATGGAGAGCCTCTCGATTAGAGGGATAGTTATATGTGATGAGTTACAGGACCTAGGTACATCATTCTCTTTGAATCTCATACCTGAAATTCGTATAACTCACACATAGATTTAGTGCCCAGGAGTAGCTGCCTAGAATTTACCTAACTTTATATAATAATTTCGCATCTAACGGACAAGCTAACAGCAAAATAAACGAATGTTTTATAATTCAAATGACAGTATTATAAATTGAAGATGATTCTTGTATTATTTTATAGTAACTTCAATTATAGCGTCGGATTTAAAAATAACAAGATAGTACCAATCTGAATTGAGATCCATACGTTTCACAAGTTAACAATCGGTGCCACTGGTCAAGTTAACCATGCAAACCTGGTACACTTCAACAAAATTACAGTATATTACTTTATGGTAGTGCCTACATTAGAGAAGTAGGTAATTTTTCTCATTATCCAATTCACAATGGTGTATTGTGTGTCCTAAGCAGTCTAAAGTGCCATAGTACATTGTGAGATTAATTATGTTACGGGAATCCTAGAGCGTTTTTACACTATCCGAACATCGGATCGGATATTGTACAAATGTATTGTTACCAACCGATATGAGACCCGCATCGCGCCGATAACAAGTGTTCAAACTTCTGTGGTTCAATAAACTATTTAAAAAAAAATAAAAACCGACTTCAAAGTAAATTATCTAAAAAGCATAAAATAACGAAAATATATTGAAGTCGGTGCTAGCACATCATGTTAACTAAGATTAGCACGAGCTGACACCGACTTCAATATATTTTCGTTATTTTATGCTTTTTAGATAATTTACTTTGAAGTCGGTTTTTATTTTTTTTTAAATAGTTTATTTAACACTTTTTAGTGACTTATTTTACCAAAATAGGTATCAGCACTATCACGCAACTCGAACGTCTACGTTACAGTAAACACGTACACGTACTGAAAACATAAAAAGTTTCTATCTCTTAAACTACTGGACCGATTTTGATGAAACTTGTACTCTACCCTAAGTTGAAAAATACTCTAACTATAGCAAAAAGAATTTTAAAAATCAGACTTGTAGTTTCTGAGAAATCCGTGGACAAACCTACATACATACATACATACATACATACATACCTACATACATACATACATACATACACTCATAAAATTTGG
The DNA here is from genome assembly GCA_911728495.1 of Furcula furcula. Lineage (NCBI taxonomy): Eukaryota > Metazoa > Arthropoda > Insecta > Lepidoptera > Notodontidae > Furcula > Furcula furcula. The sequence continues at coordinate 23,330,038 of OU452243.1, forward strand.
TAAATTTGTTTAGAAGCCCACATAAACTAACATATATTAATATTACGCATTTTTATCAATATTACATACATACGCGTCGAATAGAGAACCTTCTTTTTGAAGCCGGTTAAAAATAGGTATCAGCACTATCACGCAACTCGAACGTCTACGTTACAATAACTTACTGAAAACATAAAAAGTTTATATCTCTTAAACTACTGGACCGATTTCGATGAAACTTGTACTCTACCCTAAGTTGAAAAATATTCTAACTATTGCAAAAAGAATTTTCAAAATCGGACTTGTAGTTTCTGAGAAATCCGTAGACAAACCTACATACATACATACATACATACATACACTCATAAAATTTGGTAAATTTGTTTAGAAGCCCACATAGACTAACATATATTAATATTACGCATTTTTATTTTTTTTTAAATAGTTTATTTAACACTTTTTAGTGACTTATTTTACCAAAATAGGTATCAGCACTATCACGCAACTCGAACGTCTACGTTACAGTAAACACGTACACGTACTGAAAACATAAAAAGTTTCTATCTCTTAAACTACTGGACCGATTTTGATGAAACTTGTACTCTACCCTAAGTTGAAAAATACTCTAACTATAGCAAAAAGAATTTTAAAAATCAGACTTGTAGTTTCTGAGAAATCCGTGGACAAACCTACATACATACATACATACATACATACATACCTACATACATACATACATACATACACTCATAAAATTTGGTAAATTTGTTTAGAAGCCCACATAAACTAACATATATTAATATTACGCATTTTTATCAATATTACATACATACGCGTCGAATAGAGAACCTTCTTTTTGAAGCCGGTTAAAAATAGGTATCAGCACTATCACGCAACTCGAACGTCTACGTTACAATAACTTACTGAAAACATAAAAAGTTTATATCTCTTAAACTACTGGACCGATTTCGATGAAACTTGTACTCTACCCTAAGTTGAAAAATATTCTAACTATTGCAAAAAGAATTTTCAAAATCGGACTTGTAGTTTCTGAGAAATCCGTAGACAAACCTACATACATACATACATACATACATACACTCATAAAATTTGGTAAATTTGTTTAGAAGCCCACATAGACTAACATATATTAATATTACGCATTTTTATCAATATTACATACATACGCGTCGAATACAGAACCTCCTTTTTTGAAGTCGGTTAAAAAATGAAATGTATCGGATCCCATTACTAAATTAGAACGGACGAATGTGAAACGCAGGTACATATGTTAATATGGTACATTTTAAGTTAGTGTGAGCGATATCTACTTGGGTGTTTTTTTAATTCAATAATTACACATAGCAAGTAGTTTGGAAATAACTTCTATTCTCGAAATTAATTAATTTTAGGTATAAGTTATTCTTACCGACATATTATTATGCTGCTGTACTGTAATACGATTGTTGATTTTGTAACGTGGTTATTAATATTAAAACATATTTTATGTCGTAAAATTTTCTTTTTTGTATTTTTTTTAATGGGGGTCCGAAATGGGTAATCAAAATTTCAAAGTGAGACTATATGTATTGTGTGGGGTATCATATGAAAAAGCTTCATTTGCACATCTCAAAACAGATTTTTATTTGGTTGTAGGTCACGTAAGTAGTTTTTGGCTTATAATCAAAAATATAAAAAATACCGTTCCCCTTATCTTACGTTTGTGGAGGGCTAAACAGCTGTGTTCCGGGTTGAAGGGCACTGTATCTGGTGAAATTACCGGACACAAAGACTTAATATCTTAAGGGTCGGCAACGCGCTAGTGTTTCTTCTGATGTTGATTGTGAATGCTTACCATCAAGCGGGTCGCACGCTTGCTTGCCACCTTGGTAGTATAAGAAAAGGGAAAAATCTCTGGAATAATTATAGGTAATATATCTATCTATCTATATTTTACAGGAAAAATAAAATGATCTTCCTAAGTAGTACAGTTTTTTAGTAATTCTGAAAAAACCTCGACAAGCAAACTTACATAGTTTTGTGGTTGGATATTTTTTTTGTCAGAGTTATGAGATATTAGACGAATAGTAAAATGACCAATATTTGCAAAGTAGGTATGGAACTCACGTTGCGCGAGTCCGACTCGCACTTGACCGGTTTTTTATTATATTCAAATAGAATTGAAAGCGTATAGCTGTGATTCTCACACGATATGGAAAAAATATAGTAAGTACGCAAATCACGCTTAGGGTGAGCATTACCCCAGCAAGAAAGATGCTCGTAGAGAAGATTGAGTTAAACGAATAATTAGAGCATAATCTGCTGTAAATGTGCGCGGAATAAAAAATTAGTGCATCCTTTAGTTTTCGAGAAAAATCCGAAAAACGATTCTTGCTGGGGTAACGTTGTTCCAGCAAGAAGATTCTAAACCAATGATCGGAGAGAAACATAAACTTCAGGAAAGATAGTTTATATTTGTGCGTAATTGTGCGCTGAAAATGAAATTTGTGCGTCTTAAGATTTCAGAGTTATTACAATTCCTGCTGGGGTAACGTTTTGCAGAATCGTGTTTCTCGGAAACCAATAATTGTGCACCTGTAGAATATACGATTATCCGTAGCTCTTAATTTGTGCGTATTTGTGCATTCTTTAGATTTTCAAAAATATTTACCGTTTTAGCGTAATAATGGATTTATGAAAACCAAAAAAAAGGTCCTAGCGCTTAAACGAACAAAAATTCATACACACTGAAAACGGTATTCGGTCCTTTTTAATACTCAACATCCACGAAAAGTTTCAAAACATATTTATTACATACGAATTATTGAATAATATCACTTTGAATCAAAACTGATAATGTCTAGCTTTGACGTCAAAATACAAAAAACAAGACCGACCCTAGAGTTTTTGGTATTTGGTTTTTGGTATTTAGAGCACTTAATGAAATACATATCCTGAAAATTTCAGCTTCAAATATCTCATAATAAAGAAGTTACAAGCAAAAACTAGAACCCCTGAGATTACTGGTTATCCGACCAAATTGGAATGAACCCAAAAAAGCGAGGATTTCATACATACTCGTGACCTTCTTTAAATGACAGTATTATGTGAAGCTGTTGTCTGTACAGTTACGTTCATAATGTTTATGAGCAATCGCGGTTATCTTAATAGTCCGTCAGGCGGTTATAGTTTGTCATTATCTATCTTCTATACTATAATAAAACTCAAAGAGGACTTTTTCTGTACATTGAATATTTTTCCAAAATTTCTATGTGGGGATACTATACTATCGACATAGAGACCAAAACAATTTTTTTTGGAATTATTGTCTGTCTGTCTGTCTGTCGTTCTGTTTGTCCAGGCATCATTCGAAAACCCGTGGATGGATTTTGATAGGACTTTCACTGATGTGTTGTGTAGAAGTAGGGATATAAATTGGTATATAAAACATCACGCTATGTTTCATAGGGGCTAAGCAGTGAAACATTACTTGCACATATTACCACGTAATTTCCTTTGTATGTGAATAGGGTAATTATAGACTGATCAGTTAATCATTAAGATATGTATTATTACGCTATATACACTAGGGACTGAGCAGACATTTAGTTTGCATAAGATATGGCAGTGGCGAAGGGTCAATTTTTGTAAGGGGTAAGCCGTTCCGGTACACCCAGGAAATTTTCATTAGATTTCTGTATTGTTCTAAGTACTTTGCTGATAGCAATATGACATCACATCTTTGAAAAGTTAAAATCTGTAATTCCCGAGCGAGTCCAAACTAGATTAGGAAAGAAATAGGCAGGGGAAAAATAACATTTCATAAGCCAGTTCATGAAATTTTAATGAAACTCCCCAAGTCCAGGTAGTGTATAGGTATTGTATCACAGTCGCAACAATAAAAGATGCGAAATGTTAGCGTGATTTACATTATGAACAGCGCCATCTATCGGCGGAATTGGACATACAATCACTATAGAACTTTTATAACTCAAGAACGGCCTATCCGATTCGGCTGAAAATTGGTGGGGAGGTAGCTTAGAACCAGGAAACGGACATAGGACATAGGACTTTTTATCCCGGTAGGTTAAGGTTAAGCAACGTTAGGTCATTAAATAGATGGGTAAACCGATTTGTATGAAAGTGTGCATATCGGGTAGGTCTGAGAATAGGTCATACAGTATATTTCATACCGCTAGGTTAAGGTTAAGCAACATAAGGCAAGGTCATTAAACAGATGGGTGACCCGATTTGTATGAAATTTTGTGTGCATATCGGGGAGGTCTGAGAATAGGTCATAAAGTATATTTAATGCCGCTGATACCATGATTGACGAGGATATATAGAACGAGAGGGTGCAAGAGAGGAGAAAGAGGGGAGGGGATTCGAGGAGGGGGTGATGGGGTGAGGGATCGGGGGAGTTAGGTGGAATAAGGGGGGAGTGAGAAGGAGCAAGTTCGTAGAAGAGAGAGGGTTCAGAGAGGGGACAACAGGGAGAGGAAGAGGGGGAGTGTGACGGAAACCGAAGCGGGAGGGGGAAAGAGAGAGGAGAGGAAGAGCATATAATTAGATTTTTTTTATAAGAGAGAGATATGGATAGAGATTAATCTAGGGAGGAGGGAGAAAAGGGGAGCAAAATGTAATAAAAGCGAGGGCGGAGCTGCGCGGGTCAGCTAGTTTTTACAATATATTGTTACAGTTCTGTTAATTACGATAACCACATAATGCAATGTTTATAAGTGTAAATAGCAATGATTCGCATTGCATTAAAAAATCTAAATTTCCAATACTTATAATAAAAACCGCTCTCCAAGAAAGTTCACTGACCTTTGTGTATGAACTATCTTGAACACGAACGGTGTACCAGTTTGCAATCAGAATCGTTTGAACGAACGTACGTACTCCTACCCCGCCCGCATGTATTTCGGGGCGGCTCGTGCAAGCGATTATCGACCGACACCGTTCGTGACCGCGAGACTACATTGAGTCAAAATCAAAATTGCATTGCAAGATTCCATTACCATCATACATATAGCTCAAGCAAGTAAAAGCGTGTTAAAATACATACAATTCAATTAAATTGAGAACTTCCTCCTTTTTAACCGACTTCAAAAAAGGAGGAGGTTCTCAATTCGGATTCGAATTGTACGGATAGGCCGCTCCATTAATTGGGCCCCATAAAAAAAAATATTACTTACGAATAAGTAGTTCCTGAAAAAATGAGAATGGCGACTGAAAAAACTATAGGAATGCATAAAGGTTGATGTTTTTATGGCTTTTAAGGACAAAAATGGTCATAACACTGGCAAATATTGACCAATTTCAATGATTCTTTTTTTATTCGAAAGAAGGAACCTGTATATAATGAATCTGTATAAATTTGATCACCACCGATTAAGAACTTTCTGGAGAACCATGATTAATTTGGAGGAATTTATCTGGTAAAGACCATAAAATTGAGGTAAGTAATATTTGATATAATTACAAAATCTCTAATATTTACAAGATATAACAACTGAATCTATAATTTTATTTGATACTAGCTGTAGCCCGCGGCTTCGCTCGCGTTGGCTTTGTAAGTAAAACGTGTTTTGAATTAGGTATCGAGGTTTTTTGAAATATTGTAGGTATACACTTTTACTAACTCTTGACCTAATAAGTATCAAGTATAAGGACTGTCTGTATTTTTGGGTACGGCATCATAGTTCCTATTTTAGTGCCTTCTGGGTTTCTTAAATATTTATTGTTATATTTTAATTTTAAAAAAACATGACTAATAACTGCGCTATTAACATTAAAAAGAAAAACATACTTTACATATTTTTTAATACAGTTGCTCAAAAAGTGGCGTATTGCAGGGATGTATAGCGTTCGGGATGTAGGCTATTACGCACTAGCGCTTTTTCTTTACCTTTCCCGCACTCGTGCGTTTTCTTTCCCAACTGTCAACATAATGTCTATTAAAAAGAGAGAAAAAAAACAACCACGAAGTTTTTACTAAAAAGAATTCATAGAAGTTTTTACGATTCAGCTACTAATTTGTTTCAATATCAGATTTGGCTGTATGGGCATATTTCCCTTTGCCTACCCAGAATGGATAAAGAAAACAAAAAACTGCTTTATATTATTTAACGGTTGGCGCCATTTTCCAAAAAAATTCCTTGTACTTTGTTGTGAGTTTAGTTGCTTGTTGCACAAAATGAGTAATTTTGACGTTATGTTTTTTGAATTAACACCACCCGAACTCAGTATAATTGCACAAAATGCTTCGGAGAACATTTTATCGGAAAAGTCAAAAAGTCGCTACATACGACGAATTTATTGCGTGGAGAGAAGAGAAAAAAGCAAATAGTTTTTCAGAAAATGTTATGTTGGCACACTTCTCCGAACTCTCAGCAAAATTAAAACCTTCTACGTTATGGTCGAGGTTTTCGATGATAAAAAGTATGCTGAAAATAAGGAACAACGTGGATATAAGTGAATACCCAAAACTAAATGCTTTCTTAAAATGACAATCAGACGGTTTTACAACTAAAAAGTCGAAAATATTAACATCTAATGAAGTGGAAAGATTTTTGAACGAAGCTCCCGATGATCGTTATTTAACCACAAAGGTACTTACCTTATTTATTAATAAGTACTTATATTTTTCTTTAGTATTCAGTTTACGAAATCGCAAAATACACTTTATATATTATTTAAAAAAATATTAATCAAATCCCTTTTGTAGGTTGCGCTGATTTTTGGTGTTGTTGGAGCTTGCCGCAGAGAGGAGTTAGCCAATATTACTTTAAAAGATATTGCAACCCATGGAAAAATGCTACTAATCAAAATTCCGAATACAAAAAATAAGATACCGAGAAGCTTTGTTGTTGAAGGAGATTTTCTTAAAATAGTGCAAAAATATATGATTCAGCGGTCCCAAAAAGCAAAAACCGACCGTTTTTTCCAAAATTATCAAAAAGGAAAGTGTACAACTCAAGCAATCGGGATAAACAAATTTGGTAATATGCCAAAAGAAATAGCTACGTTTCTTGGTCTGCCGGATGCTGAGTGTTATACTGGGCACAGCTTCAGGAGGACCTCTGCTACATTATTGGCAGATTCGGGAGCCAATTTGACGTACTTAAAGCGACTAGGAGGTTGGAAATCAGACAAAGTTGCAGAAGGCTATATTGCTGATTCATTAAACAACAAACTAGAAACTGGGAAAAAAATCACACGATCCATTAATTTAAAGTCCAGTCCGTCTCCTTCACATGCCAATACTGAAGAGAACATTCGTCCATCTACCGTCGTTGATAACGATAATTCATCAGATCCTATTCCATCAACTAGCAAACGCCAATGTTTAACACCTTTGACAAATATACATGAACAATCATACGAAATTAATAATAGTTTGTCTCAAACAGTAAATATGCAACCTAAAACTTCCCCAGTTACTATTAAAAACTGTACCAATTTCAATGTACATGTGAATTATAACTTTTATAAGAAATAAATGATAAGTTAGTTGAGTTTGTTGTGTATTTTTATTATTTTATTAAGTTGCTTCGTTTTTTCGCAACTGTATTAAAAATAGTTGTTCAGTACACGTGCGGAACCGTCATTGCAACTTGTTCCGACTGTCAACCCTCGCCTTCGGCTGCGCCTCGGCTCGGGTAGACATTTGTCGGAACTCTTTGCAATGACAGGCTTTCCGCACTCGTAATGAAATATACTATTGTTCAATTGTTTTGTTGAGTTGATTCACTAAAATTCGTTACTGTAGCTGCATTATAATGTAAATCCTTTTTCATGCAAACTTTGCAACCCCATTAAATGTCCATAGGGGTTCATTTTCGATGAATGCTGGAAATAGGTTACTAAGATTCTTGTGTGTTAAGCATAAAATAAGTCTTGTAACTGTAGGAAAAAAATGTTGGACCCCAATTGGACATGGATTGCTTTAATTGATTGATTTGGATGGATTGATTGAAACGTTTTCTGTGGCATTTGACATATGCAGCTGGGATGGCTAATAATTTAATTTCCTACAAAAGCAGGTTGATTAATTTCAAAATGCTTTCTCTTTCTAAGCGCTAGGACTTAATAGATATGATGTTTTATACAAACTTTTTACAAATTTAATTGATTGTCCACAGTTGTTGACCCAATTTCATCTTCGTTCACCCTCCAGGATACCTCGTAAACCCATAACCCCTTTGCAACCTCCCCTACGCAGAACAGTTCTAGGCTCAAGCTCACCAGTTCCTCGCATTTGCAAGCTTCTGAATCAATGTAGTGATCTAGTCGATGTCAATTTTGACTCCATATGCATGTTTTATTACCATATATCAACATACCTAAGTAAATGCCTCTAAGAGTAGTCTAAGTGTATTCTTTTTGTATCTAAAAATACAATAATTTGCAAGATAATATTAAGTTATATTTAAGTAAATTGCTAGCTGCTGAAAAAAAATAACTGTACCTACTTTAATAATTGCATATTGAGTTTACCTTTAAGTGATTGTGCATTTAGTTCAAATCTTAATGAAAGTGTTATGATATTGTATTAGTGTAACAATCGTTGGTAATCCTAATAAATTAAAAAAAAAACTATGAATGGATTCGTAAAGTTTCATCAGTGCCGCATGATTTTTTTTCGTCTTTCATTCTAAAAAACATGCTAAAACCCCTTCAAGGGTTGATTTTCAACAAAAATGTGATACCTACTCGTATTTCTCAATTTCTTTTGATCAGTACACTGGCAAAGTTTCGTGTCCGTGTCATGAAAATATTTTTTTTCATACAAACTGATAGGCCATTTGACCCACGTAGGGATTATATATCGTGTTGAGTGTATTTAATGAGTTTCGTGACTGTAGCTGCATATTGGCATTAAATGGAAATTCTTCTTTATGTAAACTTTGTAAACCATTAAATGACCTTAAGGGTTGTTTTGGAAATCAGTTTCTTAGACGTAGTGTGTGCAATACATAAAATAAGTTTTGTGACTGTAGGTCAAAAAACATTTTTTGGACCCTTTTAGGGTGTTGAATTAAAAAAAATATCTACACACGGATTGCTATAATCTGATAAATTTTTTTTCCGCGTTACATACCGAATCAAAATCCATGCTAAAATCTGTAATTCATGTATTCCACAATTTATTTTGCTCAATACACTGTCAAAGTTTCGTGTCCTTGTGACTTTTTTTATATCCATACAAACTTTGAGAGTGGTTAGGGGTTAAATTTAGAAAAATGCTGACAATTAGTATGTTCAATAATTGTTGTGTTGAGTTTATATACCGAGTTTCCTTACTCTAGCTGCATCATAGCATTAAATGGAATCCTTCTTTGTGCTAACATTTCTACCCCATGAAATGACCTTAGTGGGTTGTTTTTCGAAAAATGCCGGAACTAAGTATTTTAGATTCTTGTGTGCAATACATAAATTAAGTCTTATGACTACAGGTTGAAAAAAAATTTTGGACCGCAATTGCACCCCTTTAGATGATTTTAAAAAAATGATTATTTCCACATGGATTACTTTAGTTTGATAAATGTATTCGCAAAGTTTCATCAATGCAGCATGAATTTTTTTTGCCGCATTTCATACTCCAAAACCATGCTAAAACCTCTTTAATGTTCGATTTTCAAAAATTTGTAATTCGCATGTTTCTTTATTTGTTTTGCTCAGTACACTAACAAAGTTTCGTGACCGTGTGACGAAAAAAGGTTTTTTTTTTCATACAAACTTTGGGAGCCCATTTGACCCACTTAGGTGTGGAATATTGAGAAATATTGGAAATTCGTTTATTCGATTGTTGTGTTGAGTTTATTTACCAAGTTTCGTTACTCTAGCTGCATCATAGCATTAAATGTAAACCCTTCTTTGTGCTAACATTCCTACCCCATTAAATGACCGTAGGGCTTGTTTTTCTCCAAATGCCGGAAATGGGTTTCTTAGATTCTTGTGTGCAATACATAAATTAAGTCTTATGACTGTAGGCCAAAAAACAATTTTTGGACCCAAATGAGCAGATTTTCAAAAAAAAATATTATTTACGCATAGATTGCTTTAGTTTGATAAATGTATTCGCAAAGTTTCATCAATGCAGCATATTTTTTTTTGCCGCGTTTCATACTCAAAAACCATGCTGAAACCCCTTTAAGGGTTGATTTTCAAAAAGTTGTGATACACGTGTTTTTTAATTTCTTTTGCTTAGTACATTGACAAAGTTTCGTGTCCGTGTGGCGAAAAAAAGTTTTTTTTTCCATACAAACTTTGAGAGCCCATTTGACCCACTTAGGGGTTGATTTTACAAAAATGCTCAAAATAAGTTTGTTCAATTGTTGTGTTGAGTTTATTTACTGAGTTTCGTTACTCTATCTGCATCATATCATGAAATGGAAATCCTTCTTTGTGCGAACTTTGCAACCCCTTGATATGACCTTGGGGTTGTTTTTCAAAAAATGCAGGAAACAGGTTTCTTAGATTCTTGTGTACAATATATAAACTAAGTCTTATGACTGTAGGTCGAAAAACATTTTTTGGACCCCAATTGGACCCATTTCGGAGTTGATTCTCAACACATGATTATTTACACATATATTGCTATAATTTGATAAATATATTCGCAAAGTTTCATCAATGCAGTAAGTATGTTTTTTTTACGTTGTATACTCAAAAACCATGTTAAAACCCCTTTAAGGGTCGATTTACAAAAAGTTGTAATACACGTGTTTCTTTATTTATTTTGTTTAGTACACTGACAAAATTTCATGTCCGTGTGACGAAAATTTTCTTTTTACCATACAAACTTTGGGAGCCCATTTGACCCACTTAGGGGTTGATTTTACAAAAATGATCAAAATTAGTTTTTTCAATTGTTGTATTGAGTTTATTTACCGAGTTTCGTTACTCTAGCTGCATCATAGGATGAAATGGAAATCCTTCTTTGTGCAAACTTTGAAACCCCATTAAAAAACCTTAGGGGTAGTTTTTTGAAAAATGCTGGAAATAAGTTTCTTAGATTCTTGTGTGCAATATATAAACTAAGTTTTATGACTGTAGGTCGAGAAACATTTTTTGGACCCCCTTACGAGATGATTTTCAAAAAATTATTATTTGCACTTGGATTGCTACAATTTGATTAATGTATTCGCAAAGTTTCAGCAATGCAGTATGAAAATTTTTTTCCGCGTTGCATACTCAAAAACCAGGCTAAAATCCCAATATGGGTCGATTTTCAAAAAGTGTGATACACGTATTTCTTTATTTCTTTTGTTTAGTACACTTACAAAGTTTCATGTCCGTGTGAAGAAAAAAAATATTTTTTCCATACAAACTTTGGGAGCCCATTTGACCCACTTAGGTATGGAATTTCGAAAAATCCGTTCTTATTGTTCACCTAGACTATTTGAATAATGTTGGTTCCAAATTTCAAGATTGTAAGTAATATGGTTTTTGCTGTATCGTGATTCCTAGAAAACACCCTGCTCTTTTATTAATATAGATAATGATCAGTTGATATAGTGTTATGTATGGCGGGTTTTTTTTTTTAATTTATACTTGTTAGTGATGAAACTGGGAAAGACATAAGCCTTGTCTTTCCCAGTTTCATCACAAAAAAATATGTCATGCTCGCTATCGAAATGTCTCTGCTTGTGGCGGCTTCGTGTGGCGGGTCACCCCCTTCCCTCCAATATGGTTGAGGGGAGTGATGGCTGCTTCTCGAGTCAACCCGTGCGCGCGTGCTGCTTAGGGGGACTACTCCGACTACTATCCCTTTGGCCTTTCAGTTTGATTGTATTCTCTCGTATTTTTTTTCTTAGCGCAGCACTCGAGCTAAGCGTTTTTTTTTTTTGACAATAGGAGGCGAGCGCTTCGAGCACTCTATCCTTAACGGCAGAAGTAGCGACGAGCTCAAGGGCACCTCAGGGAGGCACGGCCTCGGCTTGGGCTGTCGCTTAAGATAGGGCTGAGTTTACCACCGGTTCACAACGCGCCCTCACTGAGAAGAACCGGCAAGAAACTCAGTGGGGTGATGCACGCCGTTGAGGTCGCATGCGTACGACCCTTCGGCCTCGCCGGCGAGACCGGTGTCTGATAGCTAGTGTAGCATACGGTTGTCGGGGCGGGTTCGGCGCATCCCGGTCCAATAGGACCGTCATGGGTTCAGGAGGATCGAGCAGTACGTGCCGTGGTCTGCGGCGCGAGTCAGAAGGACTAGGTGTAATCGGCGGCGGCGCGGATTAAACTGTTCGCGTGACGGGACGTGGATTCAAAGTAGCGTTTCGACACTTCTTTAAGGAACTTGCGAAGGGGATCTAACTTAAAGTCGGAATGTAAATCTACATTCCGCATGTACCACGGGGCACCGACGCGCGCGACGTCACGTCGGAGAAAACAATTTTGGATAACCTGGAGGCTTTTTTTTTCTTTTTTTGGGAATGATAGACGCTGCTGGCCGCAGATGGCCATTACAGCTTCACCGGACAATAGGAGGCGAGCGCTTGAAGTGCTCTAGCCTTTACGGCAGAAGTAGCGACGAGCTCAAGGGCACCTCAGGGAGGCACGGCCTCGGCTTGGGCTGTCGCTTAAGAGAGGGCTGAGTTTACCACCGGTTCACAACGCGCCCCCACTGAGAAGAACCGGCAAGAAACTCAGTGGGGTGATGCACGTCGTTGCGGTCGCATACGTACGACCCTTCGGCCTCGCCGGCGAGACCGGTGTCTGATAAACCTGGAGGCTAAATCGATACGGGTGCGGGCGGCGTGCGCGAAAACTACACTCGCGTAGGTCATGATTGGGCCGAGCTAAGCGAGCGCAACGTACTTACTTCTTAAACAGGGATCAGTGTTGCCAACTTTACAATGGGATAAACTAGTTCCATGAACAAAATTGGTGGGTGAAAAAAAACATATATCTTTTTTTATGGGCTAAACTAAGGAACTTAGAACACTCCTGCCCACTGAAGAATCTAATGACAAGGAAAAAGGTAACTAGATCGTCCATCCAGGTAGAAGGTCAAAGAATTTTGTAGCAAATCTTCGTTTTCCATGGCTCATATTGAATTTTCAATGCAGTTTTAATTGAATTTCTGGTTTTCCACTTCACAATTGACGGGCCCATTGGTGTAGTGGTTAAATACCCTGGCAGCCAACCGAGGGGCGCGGGTTCGATTCCCACCAAGTGTCTGGGCGTCATATGTACTTATATCAGTATGTATTTACAAAAAAAGTATACTTATAAGTATTAGTATCAGCTGCCTGTTTACCATAGTACAGGCTCTGCCTAGTTTGGGATCAGAAGATCGTTCGTCGATTGTCCCAAGATATTATTATTATTTTCATGTTTTTTGTTTCACGGGATTTACCCGGTCTTTTAAGAGGCTTGCGTGGGGACGAATCCAACACATAGAGGCCCTTTTTACAGTTAAATGGTGTGTGGTACCTACCGAGAACGACTACTTAATTGAAGAAAAAATAACAGTTTACCTCGGCAGGCATGGGAACTATTGTAAATATATGGAAAGATAGTCTACTTACTAGTCTTGGTGCGTAACGACACCAAGGACCCGAGTGCTCCAGCGAGTCGGTCAGGGCCCCCACCTTGGCGTGTCTTCGTCGAAATGTTAGAACATTTTAATAAAAATCATCTGTTTCACAATAAACAATTCGGTTTTACAAAAAATCGCTCTACAACGGATGCTGGAGTCGAGTTGTTAAAAAATATCAATGAAGCCGGGGAGGAATCACATGATGCCCTTGGCGTATTATGTGATTTATCTAAGGCCTTTGATTGCGTAGAATATGACACGCTTTCCAGGAAACTACACCACTATGGTATAAGGAATAGAGCTCTCAACTCAACCTTCTGACCTCATACCTGTGTAACAGAATTCAGAAGGCTGATATCAATGGAAAAAGATCTGCTGGATCTGAGGTCACTTTAGGTGTTCCACAGGGTTCAATACTAGGCCCTTTTCTATTCTTAATATATATTAATGACTTACCCTACATTGTAGGGGGCAATCATAACATTGTAATGTTCGCAGATGATACATCTTTGTTGTTTAAAATTAAACGTAAATTGCAGGACTATGGCGATGTGAACAATGCGCTTTCTAGGGTGGTCCATTGGTTCGAAGTTAATAATTTAAAACTTAATGAAACTAAAACTAAATGTATTAAGTTTTCTACACCTAATGTTAGACAGGTCCCTGTGATCTCTACGACATTCTTGGGCATTACTATAGACGCAAAGTTACAATGGAGCCCACACATTGAGAAACTGTCGGGTAGGCTTAGTTCATCGGCTTATGCAGTTAAAAAATGTTTTACCAATGTCGAAACCGCTAGGATTGTATATTTTAGTTATTTCCACAGTGTTATGTCTTAGGGCATATTGCTGTGGGGATCTTCTGCAGACCTTAACACTATTTTTATTCTGCAGAAAAGAGCTGTGAGAGCTATCTACAATCTGGCTCCTACGGATTCATTAAGACAAATATTTAAAGAAATAAACATTCTAACGGTTATATCACAATTCATTTATGAAAATTTGATGTATGTAAAAAAGAATATAAGTACTTTCTCTAAGGTTAGTGATCGACATAATATAAATACTCGGAACAAACACAATCTTGCTGTACACTCCACGCGTCTCTATAGAATTAGCAATTCCTTTATGGGCCGAGGTATACGTTTTTATAATAAACTGCCCCAGGATATACGAGATCTACCAATAAAAAAATTTAAAACTACCATCAGCCATTTGTCTAAAAAGGGCTATTATAAAATCTTGGATTACCTAGAGGATAAAGCTGCGTGGGCTTGAACTGCAGTACTCTTGCAAGCTTATAGTTTAAGATATATTTATTGTAAATTTGTTCAAAAAAATCTTATATAATTGAAAAAAGACAAGCCCGCTGAGTTTCTTGCCGGATCTTCTCAGTGGAGGCCGCGTTACGATCCGGTGGTAGTTTTAAAAAAATGACAATATGTAAGAGCCCCCGTGAGGCCTATGCATAATAAAGAATTTTGAATTTGAATCATTCATTTCACCCAACAGACCTCTACGTCTTGGATTCGAAGTCCGGGTGTGAAAACCAGAGAAAATAAAAAAAACAAAACTAATAATAATAAATACACTTTATTGTACACCAAAAGTTACATGTAAATTGAACAATACGTTGAAGACATCAATGTACAAAGGTGGCCTTAACGCTAAAAAGCAATCTCTTCCAGGCAACCTACATTTAGTTTTAAAATAAAATTTAATTGCGTAATAACTTTGATTATATATACGTCTAGATAGCGTGTTCGATGTTCAAACACTTGACAATATCAAGTACACCAAAACATCAAATTGGTATACTTGGTTGTTTAGTATCACTTGAACTGTACCGAAGGTTTGTGCTCGCAAAAAAAAAACATTATGCCGAATTGTGTAATCAAATCGTGAAAACATTAACTAAGTAAAATTAATAAAGATCCTAACTTATTTTTCCATTCATAAGTCTTAAGATTCTGTGAAGGATTATTATAAAAACTCGATTGTTTTTTACGACAATTTGTTCATTGTTCGACTAGACTGGTGTTGCTAGGTAATAATGGGGGAATATATCTTAGGTCTGGGGTAATTTTTCTTTTAACAAAAATGAATTCAATGAAACGTAATAATAACTAAAAATAGTAATGATAGTGACTAAAACATTAAATAAATCAATTAAAATAATTTATATTTTTTTTTATAAATTAAGGCAAATAAGACGTCCACCTGATGGTAAGGGACACGCCATTTAATTTAATTTTAATTTCAATTTCAATTTTAATTTATATTATTTCACATTTACACAGTACATATCAATGCATAGCCCACAACGCTATCGCTATTTATGGGAAAAATATTTATAACTGGAGATCCCCAAACACGCACACAACCACAGATGACGCGAGTGTACAACGAGGCCTGCACGCACACACGAATTATGAGGTTGTGATGCTTATGAACGTAACGTTACAAGACTATTAGGTATCTAGACGTATATATAATCAAAGCGTAATAATATAACTGACATTGTATTGAACTCTTCACCTACATGAACTATAAGTAACTTTATAAAAAACACGGCACCAACTTTGGTTCTTGATTATATTTAAATTTAGAATAAAAGTAACTTCCGTTAACAGTTTTATACTTCAGTGTACCCAGGCAAAGCTGTTTGTGTGCAAAGTTAAGAAGGTCACGAGTATGTATGACATCCTCGCTTTTTTGGGTTCATTCCAATTTGGTCGGATAACCAGTAATCTAACAGGGGTTCTAGTTTTTGCTTGTATCTTCTTTATTATGAGATATTTGAAGCTGAAATTTTCAGGATATGTATTTCATTAAGTGCTCTAATTTTTGGTTTATACCAAAAACTCTAGAGTTAGTCTTGTTTTTTTGTATTTTGACGTCAAAGCTAGACATTATCAGTTTTGATTCAAAGTGATATTATTCATTAATGCGTATGTAATATGTTTTGAAACTTTTCGTGGATGTTAAGCGTAGACAGAATATAACAAGACATCTAGCTAGCGTGCCGCCGATAAGGATAATAAATATTATAAAGAGGAAAACTTTGTTTGTTTGGTTGTAATGAATAGGCTCAAAAACACCTGGATCGTTTTTAAAAATTCTTTCACCATTCGAAAGCTACATTATCCACGAGTGACATAGGCTAAATTTTATTTTAGAAAAAATAGGGTTCCGTAAGATATTTGGGTTTTTTCGGACACAAGGTGTAAAAAATCAACCAGAAAAGTTACTTATTTTGCGTACGCTGCCTAAACTATAAAAGATAGAACCATAAAATGTTCTAATTAATTGTAGATCTTATAAATATCTCCAAAAAAGTCTGCGGCACACTATCTATGTCGAGGCCCAACAACCATTTTTTTATTTAAAAATCTTGAATTTTGTTTGGACTACATTTAAACGCATTTGTTTTACTCATGCTATTAATCCTTATATATTATACAAAATAAATTATTTCATCATTAAGTACAGTTTATGTAGATAATATTTGGTCTATGAATGATTAAAATTGGACATTTGGTTTTGAAGTTATGGCGAAATTAAAATATTACGATTTCTGCTGCACGGCCCGTTGCGAAGTGAGCGTCAACCAAGGCGGGGGTGTGCATGCGGGAGGGAGTTTAGATCTATGAGTAAGGTACCCGCGGCTCAGACGCGAGGTCGGCTCCCTCTCGATTTTTTTTAGATTTCTTTCTTAAAACTACACCTACACAAAAGTTCTTCTCAGAGCTAATCAACAGTTCTTTTCAGGGCTAACCAACAGATTTTTTCAGGGTAACCAACAGTTCTTTTCAGGGCTAACCAACAGTTCTTTTCAGGGCTAAACAACAGTTCTTTTCAGGGCTAAACAACAGTTCTTTTCAGCGCTAGAATATTACACGCTGTTAGCATTTTCTTAAACATTTGAAAATGCCTAAGAGAGCCAGGTCTCAACTTTCTAAACATAGTTCTCAAGCACGGGCAGCAAGAATACGTCGTATGGGAGAATCTTCACCTGAACGTTCACAACGCCTTGCTGAACAAAATCAGAGAAACTCTTAGGTACGCGCACGAGAGTCGAGTGTCGAACGTTCGCAACGCCTTGCACAACAAAATCTGAGAACCTCTGAGTTACGTGCACGAGAGTCTGGTGAACCGATATGTATGAAATTTTGCGGGTAGGTCTGAGAATAGGTTATAAAGTATATTTTATGCCGCTGATACCATGATTGACGAGGATATATAGAACGAGAGGAGGGTGCAAGAGAGGGAGAGGGGAGGGTGATGGAGTGAGTGATCGGAGGAGTTAGGTGGAGCAAGGGGGGGGGGGAGTGAGAGGGAGCAAGTTGAGAGAAGAGAGAGGAGGGAGAGGGTTCAGAGAGGACAACGGGCAGAGGAAGAGGGAAAGTGTGACGGGGACCGAAGCGGGAGGGGAGAGAAATAGCATAGAACTAGATTTTTATTATAAGAGAGAGAGATAAATCAAGGGAGTAGGGAGAAAAGGGGAGCAAAATGTAATTACAGCGCGGGCGGAGCTGCGCGAGTCAGCTGGTGTAGTATAAACGATATTTCATAACGCAATTCAATTTTTAAAACTCCAAAGCTAGGTCGTGAACTAGAAAATTTCATGCGTACTCGAAGAAAACGCACCGTAGGTGCGGCAGATTTTGAACACACGCTGAGGGAAAAAAATCATATTCTCTGTTTCTTTCTATCACATATAATATATATAAATGCATCCTTTTCTTGCGCGAATGAGAAAGAAAGTGCCAGCTCTCTATTGTTTTCTTTCTCTAAGATGTTAAGAGTATTAAAAAGGACCGAATACCGTTTTCAGTGTCTATGAATTTTTGTTCGTTTAAGCCATCGATATACTATACCAACTAGATTAGCTGTCACGTACAAAATGACATCGAAAATGTGGTCGCGGTTACATATACTTACACAACTATACACGTAGCTAGAAATTGTAGAAAATAGTTTTAAATAATTCGGAACGTCGGACTAATAGAAGCCTTCACATGTAGTAATAAAGTCTAATTCTGTATGCAGTAATGTTGGCACATAAAACCTTTACATCGGAGACAAAGAAAAATCAATAAAACCGCCAAAGCTAACGAAAAAAAGTAGTTGTTTTGACTTAAACAAAAATGTACTCATTGAAAAGAAAATCTTAACGACTATAAAATAAGGTTCAAAACAGGTGTGTTTCCATTGTGTGTGTACTGACTTACAAACTTATCCGTGCTGGTGGCAAAAATGAGAACTAACTTTTTTACTATGGTAATGACATGTAGTTTAACAGTTTCGTATAGACAGTGGCGACACGACTATCGGCAACATTAATTTTGTCAGTCTCTAGCGGAGAAAATATCAAATAAATAATTTTTATTTCGTATTATAATGATATCTTACTTATATTTATTATTTAAACTAGTAGTAATAAGAACACGAAACGAAAAAAAAATTCTCCATCTGCAATTTTAGTATTACGATAAGTATTATATTATTTGGACAGTTTATAAACGCGCAATAAGGAATTTCGATACATCCTGTTGTCGGCTCGTACTAATTTGAAATAGAGCGACAGCCGTCTCCGTAGTTCTATTTTCGTGACCACTTTTCGGGTCGTGACAGCTAATCTAGTTGGTATAGTATATCGATGGTTTAAGCGCTAGGACCTTTTTTTTGGTTTTCATAAATCCATTATTACGCTAAAACTGTAAATATTTTTGAAAATCTAATTAATGCACAAATACGCACAAATTAAGAGCTACTGATAATCGTTTATTCTACAGGTGCACAATTATTGGTTTCCGAGAAACACGATTCTGCAAAACGTTACCCCAGCAGGAATTGTAATAACTCTGAAATCTTAAGACGCACAAATTTCATTTTCAGCGCACAATTACGCACAAATATAAGCTATCTTTCCTGAAGTTTATGTTTATCTCCGATCATTGGTTTAGAATCTTCTTGCTGGAACAACGTTACCCCAGCAAGAATCGTTTTTCGGATTTTACTCGAAAACGAAAGGATACACTAATTTTTTATTCCGCGCACAATTACAGCAGATTATGCTCTAATTATTCGTTTAACTCAATCTTCTCTACGAGCATCTTTCTTGCTGGGGTAATGCTCACACGCTTAGGTACACATGCTTTTGAAATCATATTGCCTACTTTTTAATTTATTTTTACATAGTACCAGTCTCTTTCCACATTTGTCTGTATATCCACTAACTCCTAAACTACGTAACTATCGATATAAAATTTATATTAATTGAATCGGTTTTTACGAGCAGTTACATATTTATATAAGTATAAAAACCTAGTAGAGTTTTGTAAGTAGAAAAAAAAATATTTTGCAAAAGGCTTCTAAATTATGTTCACCCGTGTGAAGCTGGGGCGGGTCGCTAGTACATAGTAAAAATTAACTTTTATAAATAACAACCTTCGTATAATATAAAATATTATATTATTAATGTTTTTTTCTTGTATAACAAGGAATGTAATAAATAAACTTTTAATACCTACTTAAAATGATTAAATAAACATTAACATTTTTAAATACTTATATTAACTGATAGAAAGAATAATCCTTATGACTGAATTAATTGTGGACAAAAACCTACCAATCTCGCATTTCCAAAATGGTAGTATAATTGTTACAATGGACGGCAATTGGGCGAACCATATCGCCAACACAACAGCATACATTTTACTTCCAAAGCAAGAATAAAGGTAAAAATTCTCACTCTACTATTTTATCCGCATTAGTATGATGTAAACCCTATCATGTAATAATTATAAGTAATTCCAAAAATACAAAATATAATATGTATAGTCTAGTATTTATAATAGTCTAGTATTTGATGTACGGTATGTCACCTTACATCAAATACTAGACTATTGTAAAGGTGCTAAGTATCGGTGGACTTATTTACTTAATATATAATAATAAATTACATTTCACAATCAGTTTAATGCAGTGCCGGACTAACCAATAACAAGAGTTAGAAAATACGTGGGGCCCCGCGTCTAGGCGTCACACAAATCAAACGCCCCAATCTTTCTTCTTCTCTCTCATTTTATTGTCTTATTACTTTACCTTTTAAAGCTCAGTCTTTATGGTGATTTCTAGTATGGCTATTTGTTGTGATATCAAATATATTTCTACTTACACATCTAGTTTTAAAAAGTAATCTTACAAAAGTAACTTATATAAAATATATAGTAAAATAGACTTACAAAATATGAACTTTGTTGACAGTAAATGTCAGTGATAGAAGTTCACCTAGTTACCACAACATGTAAGTACATCTCGCTCCCTATATGCCCTTAAAGCAGTATATACTACAACTGTTATCCATAGAGCCACGGCTACCCATGACATAATAATGCCTAGTTGTAGTGCCAACCCTGTGTTCATGTATTCACCCTGGCGAGTATTCAATGGATTCTTCTGAATATAATCCATAAAGTCAAAAATGGCTTGGCAAGTTAAACGAAAGTGAATTGCAGTTGCTTGGTCCCCACTGGCTTGCAACACCTGTAATAATGCAAAGCAATTATGATAAAAAAAATATTCAACTCTGTAAGAAAACAAACAAGATGTTGGCCTGATATTGATGTTCCTGCCTATAGACAGGAGCATGCATTATTTCTAAATAAATAAATAAGTCAAACAAATTTGTTATTAAGTCTTTTGAGCCTAATTTCACCAGTTCAAGTACTACTACTACATTTTATATTTTTAAGTTAAATTGTCTTATAAGTGAAATTTTGTAATTTCTTGAGACAATTAAGTTCTTTAAACCAAAGTACCGTCAAGGGTATAACGGCCACAGCTCAACCTAGACTGTTTGAACTATTAGAAGTCGAACATTGCGAATTGTGCGACATGTAGTTGTTATTTCGTCCCACACGGCGCGTGCGATATGCCCAGTCCCTTTCTAACAATTCTCTGTATTGTATGTAGCGTAGTTATCGTTATATAGGGTATCGAACTTGATGTGTAGCTGTGTGTACATTAGCTGGTGACACAGCAGCTAAAGTACCCTTAAGTTTACAGGAACACAGCAATGATTAAACTACCTACTCTGCATAGTGTGGTACCTAGGACAGTCTGTAGCACAAGGGACCTGCCATCTAGTGTACTCTTAATCCTTTTTAACCCTTGAAGCAAAATGGAGGGAGGTAATAATGTAAAAGCCTATGATATATGTCTGTTAATGGCATCATAGTTTCCAAGCAACCAAATCTATTTGAATGAGCTAGCTTATTTGAACGCTGGTTGGGATGGATTTTAGCTGATTGTAAAAAATACTATTCAGCTGTGTATAATGAATACATCTTCTTTTATATTAGATTAGTCTTAGAATGGATAGCAAGAATAAGCACAATGTGTTTTATAACTCATATTGTACCAGCTACAAACATTGGCAAGTTGTACAGGAATCCTGTAACAGGATGCACTACCAATAAGGCTTTTTTCTGTAGCTTATGAGACCACTTAAGGTCTTGTGTTAAATGTAAGAACTGTTCTACATTTTGTGTGACTAAACTTCAGATAACATAGATATAGTAATACTACATGATAAGATAACATTTTTTTTACCGTAACTAAGCGTCCTCTGTATTGTGTACAGGTTTTGATAAATCCGGCAGTAATTATGGCAGCATGAACCAAGTTATATATTCCAAATAATCCAGCAATGGTGGATGTTGGAATCCAGCAATATATTACAGCGTCATTCTTCCTGGATACCCTTGTCCTGGTGGTTACCACTATTGACTCTCCTTCACTAAAGTAAAAAACAATAATTTTGATATTCACTCTTCTTTACTCGGTGGTAAATCCCTAATACAATGGACCTTCCAGATAGAAGACAAGATGTCAGATATTCTGTTTCCAAACAGTAATGTTGTAGTGTTCCAGTTTGAAGGGCACTGTAGCTGGTGAAATTACTGGGTGCAGATGGTGCAGAGACTTAATATCTACCCACACTTTGCTGGTGAACTTACTAGTTGCAGAGACTTAACATCTACCGGCAGTGTAATGAAGCTGTTTATAAGCAGACATGTCTCTTACTATCAGACAAACTGGTGGCAGGTCTCTTCACCAAGGTGAATAAAACAAACTAATTTAGTTATTCAATGTCAGCTGATGGAAAATCAAGAGTCAGTTGTGGTCCCATCCACAACTGTCCAAAATGGCTTATTAACAACATGGATTTTATTATATCACAAAGGTGGCAAGCAAGCATGTGGCTCGTCTGCTGGTAAGCAGGCACTGCTGCCTACAGACACTAGAAGAATCACTAGTGCTTCGCAGACCCTAAATACAGATATTAAGTCTCTTTTGTGCAGTAATTTCACCACAACATAGCAAAGTTTACACATTGCTAATATTTGACGATGCTGTGCCTACCTGGACAGGAAGGTACTGTCAAGGCACAAGGCAAGTTAATTGTTCATGAAAACAAATATTTATTGCTTGTTGTGTTTTAAAGAGTAAACTATTGAAGCATGTCATGAAATGGGTCTGAATTATAATATCCTATTAGCCAAATATAAGTTATTACTTACATTTCTTCCATTGCCGTGGATTTTTCGTCCTCATATTGTCCAATATTATTAATGCAAACTCTATACATGTGGAATAAAACCATAATAACAGCGTAACCTATTATTGGTATAGGCGCTATTATGGCATACAAACAATAGGAATTGTGGCCTCCATTGAAATATTGGTATGTACTGACACCAAAAAGAATACAACCGCAGTTTGTGTTCTCAAAGTATCCTCCTGGGCACGTATCCAGTGTCGTCCGCCAATGGTTGTAAGGAATGGCTATGCATAGCACAGATACGGACAACACAACAGCCAGTATTCCGTAGCACAAACAAAGCCTTCTCTCTGTTTCATATTGATTCATTGTTGAAATATATTTAATTCACCACGATCGTCGAAAACTAACTTGCGAAGTTGTAAGTTGTCAGTGTATTTCACAGAGTACTTTGTATATATAGAAATAGAGATATATCTCATAAGTATAAAGGAGAAACGTGGAAGTAACGCCATCTATAAAAAAGGTGTATTTACTTTTATTCAATGAGTACCTATTACTTTTTTTTTTTTTTTTTTTTTTTTTTTTTTTTTTTTTTTTTTTTTTTTGTTTGCTTCTGGCTTCACACGGGTGTATTTAGCCAATGTCAGTTTTTTTTTTTTGCTTGTGTTGACAGTATAAAACGAAGGAACCAAATTATTAGGAAAAGGTAATGAGAAAAAATAGGAATTTTGTACAAAGGAATGATCAGGAGGATATATATGATGAATATATACATATGTCTATATACAATAACAAAAAACAAAATCTATCTAAATTATATTAAATTTTTAAACTATTATTGCTAATAAATGAATCTATTGCATTATAAATATTTACATCATTTGTACATAATAAAGAAGTGATGGATGTAGGAAAAGGGACTGCAAGAGATATTAAAGAATTAAAAAAGGAGGCACGGTTGTAGTTCGGACAAGAAAAAAATATATGATTTATATCACCCAATTCCGCCCCACAGTCACAGTGAGGGCTATTTCGTATATTGAGTCTAAAAAGATGAGCTGGAGCACATGTGTGTCCCAGTCTGATTCGGATGATGATGGTGGTAGAGATTTTGCTATATTTAAATTGGGAGAACCAAGGCTTCACTGGAATGGAATTCTGGATTTGGTGGAAATGTTTACCTTTATATTTACAAGTGTCTGACCAAAGTTCATTCCATGAGTCTAACAGATAAAACTTTGATAATGATAACAAATCATGGGAGTAATTTTTGAAAGGGACTATATCACCAGAGTAGCAAGCCTCTTTAGCCAGACCATCTGCTTTTTCATTTTCATTAATACCACTGTGTCCAGGAATCCACGCAAGAACCACTGATAAATGTCTTGTTTTACATTTATATAATAAATTACGAATGTCATACACTATGGGGAAATGAATTTTTGACTTAAAAGGAAATCTTGAAAGTGCTTGTAGTGCACTCAAAGAGTCCGTAAAAATTATTGTATTACTTAGATTGAAAATATTTATGTACTCTAAAGCCTTAAAAATACCAAAACATTCACCTGAGAAGACTGACGCTTCTGAAGGTAACTTAATTTTCTGTACTATATTATATTGTGGATGATAAACACCTACACCTACACAGCTGTTAGGGTTTTGTTTCGAAGCATCCGTAAAAATATGATGCCAACCAGGCCAAGTTTTATCGACTATTTCTGTAAATTCAATATTGTGATCACTCTTGTTTTTTGTTAAAAGTAAGTGGTAATTTATTTCAGGAGAAAGAATTAGCGATTGAAAATTGTTTTTAAATAATGGTAGAAGAGGAAAATTATGAACCGGAGCTGAAAGGGAGCGGTATTTCCTTAAACTCTTTACCAAACAGGGATGAGATTTATTTTTCCAGTAAGGTGATGTAGGTATGGATTCATTTAATTGATTTAACTTATTTAAAATGGGATGGTTAGAAAATTGTGAGCATCGAAATAGAAACCTATCAGCTAAATATTGCCGACGTAGGTTTAATGGAGGATCAACACATTCAGCTTGCAAAGCATTTACGGGACTAGAAGCCATAGCACCAGTCACAATTCTCAAACATTTAGATTGTATTAAATTTAATTTGTTAAGACCCGCTACATTGCAAGGTTCTAGTAAAAAGGTACCATAATCCAGAATACTCCTTATCATAGCATTATAAACTAATTTTAAAGAGTACGGATGTGCACCCCACCACACGCCTGATAAACATCTCAACATATTGATTAAGCGTTCACATTTGACCACAAGGTGATCAACATGAGGTATACCTGATAGCTTTGAATCTAAAATGACTCCCAGAAATTTGACTTGACTTTTTACCGGCAGTAAAGAATTATTATAATAAACACATACAGGTGGTGGCATGCGCATTCTGGAAAATAATACGACGTTGCTCTTTGAAACAGATAATTCTAACCCATTGTTATTAAGCCACTCATTTAGCAAACTTAAAGACGAAGTTAACTTAAGAGACGCGTTATTTATTGAATTATCACTGACATATATTAATAGATCATCCGCATATTGAAGAACGTTAACTGATGTAGAATCTGTGTGTAATAAACAAGCAGATTCCAGATCGTAAGTGTAAATGTTGTACAATATCGGACTTAGTACTGATCCTTGAGGAAGACCTTTATAAATTGTTCTGGACAAGGTTTTACCGTCATCCAGCATGAGCTGAATATATCGCTCTGATAAAATATTTATAATAAAATTAACAAATAGATGTGGGACTTTTAACTGCTGCAATTTTGTTTTTAATATTGATATATTAACATTATCGTAAGCAGACGTAATGTCCAAAAACGCCGCTAATACACATTTGTTTTCTGTAAATGCTATTCGGATATCTGTTGTAAATACTGCAATACTGTCTATAGTACTTTTTCCTTTTCGGAATCCGTACTGGTTTGGTGACAAAAAATTTGAGCTTTCGATATACCATTCTAATCGGTTCTTTATTAAATGTTCTGTTACTTTTAATAAAACTGAAGATAACGCTATAGGTCGGTAAGAGGATGCATCTGAGGATTGTTTATTGGGCTTAAGGATGGGAATTATTGTTTGGGTTCGCCATGAATTTGGTATATTACCAGAAGTCATTACTGCATTTATAATGTCCAGATAATATAATAGAGCAGTATCGCTAAGATTGGATAGAAAAGAATAAGGAATACCGTCTATCCCTGGGGCCGAGTCTTTAACATGTGACAAAACACCTCTTAATTCTGAAAGCGAAAAGGGAGAATAGAGATCTGTTTCACAAGAAGAAAGGCTAGATTCATTGGAAGGTGGCAACACCTTTTCTTGGAATTCTTGAGCGCTAGCTGGGGCAATAAGGTCTAGAAAAGATTCGGATAAACCTGGAGGAAGAATAGAAGCAGGAGGGTTAATTACGCCAGATTTAAATCTTCTGATATTTTGCCATACAACAGAAGAAGGAGTAGAAGGCGAGATAGATGTACAGAAAGATTTCCAGCCATCAGCCTTTTTTTGCCTCAATACTTTCTTGGTATTTGCCATGACTTGAGTAAGGATCTCAAAATTTTCCGAAGTCATAGCTTCGCAATACATTTTTTCAGCGTCTTTCCTTTCATTTACTACTTTTGAGCATTCATCATCCCACCATGGTGGTGAAGGAATAGAAACTATCGGTTTTTTAGTTGGAAAAACTTCATCAGCTACATTTGTTAAAGTGTCAGTAAACATCTGCGAACATAAACTTTCATTGCCATTGATATTGGTTGGTAATTGGGCAACTTTGTCTTCAACTTTATGTTTAAAATTATCCCAATCAGCATTTCTTAGTTTATATTTCATACGAGGCTTCTTTATATATTTTAAAGATTTAGATGAAGGAAAAGTTATAACTATTGGAAAATGATCACTGCCATAGGAAGAAGATAATACTTTCCATGAGAGAGAAGAAGCAAGGTCTGGAGAACATATCGACAAATCGACTGCACTAACATTTTCATTTGGATTAGTTCTTCGAGTGGGGGTACCGGTATTAAGCAGACATAAATTCAAAGTATCAAAAATCTCTAATAAATCATCACCATAACTGTTGGAAACTGAACTACCCCATATTTCATGGTGGCAGTTAAAATCTCCCACAATTATGGATGGTTTAGGTAAAATTCTTAAAATATTTCTTATTTCAATAAAACTATCTACAGACGGGCGAGAAATATATACATTTAATATGTACAAATTATTTACACAAGCTGAAATTATACTAATATCATCTCTGTGAGATGGAAGAGGGAAGGAAGAAAATGTGCAAGAATTATTTACAAGAATGGCAACACCGCCATATCCGTCATGTCTATACTCTCTGAGACAAGAAAAACCAGGAATCCTAAAATTGGACTCCGATTTTAACCATGTCTCAGAAAGACATATAACAGAAGGATTATGTTTATTAATCATATAAATTAAGTCACTTTTTTTACTGACTGCGCTTCGGCAGTTCCACTGAAGTATTGTTTGGAGTTGTGGATCCATTGAGAGAAGAGGTATTTAAAACAGACTCTATGACTGTGGCAACGTTGGACGGTGGTATTAAGTTAAACTGTGAAAGAGCGTTTATTAATGCTACGATAATATCGGGCAGTGATTGTTGTATTTTAACATCTTGGGAATCATTACCATTATTTAATGCACAACCGTTTGATGATGGAGTAAAACTATAATCTTTTGTAAGGGCTTCGTGGGCAGACCGATCATAGCCCTTAACAGATTTTGGAAGTGATCGTGGTTTCAAAAATACAGTTTTATTATAAGAATGTGATAAACTGTTAGGGTATTGTGACCTAGTTGGAATATTGTGATTTTGTTCATTGCTATTGGCATAGACATTTTTAGTTTTGCTGTCACTTTGATGCCTTAATACCTCAGAATATAACTTGTATGATGCAGGATGTAATTTCGCGGCTTCAGAGTATGAAATACAGTTTTTGGCCATGGATGATTTTATTTCTTTTTGCCTAATAAATTCAGGACAGGTTTTATTGGTTGCAAAGTGATAACCAGAACACATACAGCAACATGCATGATCCTCCTCAACAGTACAAGTAGCACCAGAATGGCCCTGACCACATCGGAAGCATTTTGGTTTAGATCGGCATTGTAATTTAGTGTGTCCATACCTACAGCAATTAAAGCATTGTATTGTTGGGAATGTATATAATTCAACAGGTAAAGCATTATAGCACATAAATATGCGTTTCGGTAAAACTTGTCCATCAAACGTTAAAATCACCGTCTGTGTTGGTTTCCATATTGGATTACCATCCACAATAACTTTATAATTAATTCTTCTCACTTTAAGGATTTCTCCGCAGCCCATAGGCACAGTGATATTTTGTTTAACCTCATCAATAGTCCAGTCAGCCGGAACTCCACGAATTACACCCATGCGGGTAATATTAAATGATGGAATAAATGCTTTGAATTTATTAGAGGCTATACTCTCATGGGAAATAAAAACATTAGCACTATCATAATGTTCAAATGCCAGTGAAACTCTGTTTCTGCCAATTTTCTTTACACTACCATTAATAATCTTTTCAAATGAATTTTTTTTTAAGAATTTTCCAAAAGTCACGGGATGAAGAATAGTACCATCGTTATCAGAAGTTTGTATTTTTTGGACATGTACTATAAATGGAGCTGCATCTGAAGAAGAGTATAATTTTCGGCTTACTAAAGGTGGATGTGAGGATTCAGCGACCGTGGAGACCTCTGAGGCTTTAGAGGAAGAGACAGCAGTCCCTGCTGAAGTCTCAGAAGGCATCACTGGGTTGGTAGTGAATTCATGAATAGCTTTTTTATTTGTCTGCTCATGATCTGTGCAGTTACAATCTGATAATGAATGTATAGTGTCATTATTAATATGTTTCCTCTTTTTTTTGTTACAGTGTTTACACACTTTAGTAAGCCGGCTGCGCTTTAACTTTCTACTTTGACTGAGGGTGGAACTGTCCGTCTCCATACCAGATTCGTTTGAAATTGTAACGTAATAAGACGCCGGGGGGGCCGTGCCCCCCGGGTCTGGAGGCTCCATTAGAGACTAATAGAAATGAAGAAACTTACCACTAATATGAAGAAATATATACACTAATGCTAAACTATAATCAAACTAAATAAAATATTACATACAATACCCTACTGATCGTCTTATTTATAATAAAAAATATTTTTTCAGAATCGGATCCAAAAAATCGCGCCTAACCAGTTCAAGAGTTCCCGCGCTTTTTTCGTGTCTCTAAGTATTACTTTTATTATTTATAAGTTTTTTTTTTTGTATTTTGTGGCTTGGTATCAAGACCTTTAAGCCATTATTTATCAGACTTCTCTTTGATCAGATAGGGATGTTAAAAAATTATCAATTTTTATTTAAATCGATTATTATTTTCTTATTAACGATTTTTATTGTAATATTAATTTATTATTTTTATTTATTAATTAAATCGATTATATAAATTACGGGTTTAAAACGATTTTCAGAATCAGCTCGTATTTATGAGTTCATTAAATAAAAATGGCGCCATCTGTAGGCATGTATGTATGTAGTTGCGTGTATGTATGTGACCAGATTTAGCAGAATTGTGCTATTTTAGCAAAATTGAACCCTCATTTTAGGGTTTAGCAGATGATGTTGCAGAATATAACATTTTAGCAGAATCTAATAAACTTCAGTAGAAATTTAACAGAATACGGTAGTTAAACAATAATTAACAGGCTTTTACTTGAATAGTTGCTCAAAACACGTAAGAAAATATAAATCAAATTTCTATTTACGTCTGATTATTCGTCAAATCAAGATGCTAGGCAAAGGCCAGAAATCACAACATTCCTGCAACGTATGTGTTCAATTTTTTTTAATAAACTTGTGTTTACTCAATTTCTTATTTTATAATCAACTTTAGCCAGTACGATGTATAAACCTGATTTAGTATCATGGGCTAATATCGAATTTATAAATAAAACTGATACTAATATTTATAAACTTATAGTATGAGGTGCCGGTTATAGTTGTATGCCGGTGTTATAGTGGTAAGGCAATGATGCGGTATGTCAACCGCAATCTATAATTCCGGTTATGGCAGGGTGTGGTATGTGTAGCGGTAGTAGGTGGTTGTTAAGTAACAAGTCCAGGTAGGCACTAACAAAGTTTAATACGTACGTACGGTACAATCCACAGAGGAAATAGTTTACACAGCACACTAGAAAAGATATAGTTCACAGAATAGAAGGAGTAACGATAGATAGATCAAGGCGATAGTTTTAGAACAGCACATAAACAGATATAACAGCAAGTTCGCGTTAATAAAGCACAAGCGTCGGTTTAGCAGGCGACACGGGCCTTGCGTCGTAGAACGGTATCTCGACTGGCGCGTAGGCTTGTGTAGTACATGTACTAAGTACTAAAAGGAATATATTCCCGACACTGAATCGGACGTACTATTCCCTTTCCTAAGTACATTATTCTTTTAGTACTTCGTCTTTCGCGATGTATTCTTAGTCTCTGGTTCTGTACTAACTGGTCAGCTATTCCTATTCCTTTGTAGTCTTAGAGGAAGATTTGTAGTACATCATTCATAGTACTTTGTCTTTCGTTCGCAAGCGATGTATTCCTTTCTAGTCTCTGGGTCTGTACGAACTTGTCCGCAGTGTTCATCATCATCAGCTGGAAGACGTCCACTGCTGAACATAGGCCACCCCCTTAGAACGCCACAATGAACGACAATTGGCTATTTGCATCCACCGGTTACCTGCGACGCGCACAATGTCGTCTGTCCACCTAGTGGGAGGCCTGCCTACGCTGCGTCTTCCGGTTTGTGGTCGCCACTCGAGAACCTTTCTTCCCCAACGGTTATCGGTTCTTCGAGCGATGTGGCCTGCCCATTGCCACTTCAACTTGCAGATTCTGAGAGCTATGTCGGTGACCTTGGTTCTTCGGCGAATCTCCACATTTCGGATTCTGTCGCGCAAAGAAACTCCGAGCATAGCTCTCTCCATGGCTCGTTGTGTGACTCTGAACTTCTCTAAAAGGCCAGCCGTTAGAGACCACGTCTCAGTACCATATGTCATCACTGGCAACACACACTGGTTAAAAACCTTCGTCTTCAGGCACTGCGGTATTTCGGACGAGAAGATATCGCGTAGTTTCCCGAACGCTGCCCATCCGAGTTGGATTCTTCGGGCGACCTCTTTGTCGAAGTGCAGCAGTGCCCAGCAGTGTTGCCAGCAGATAATTAAAAAAAGGTACGAAAGCAGTGCTGGCAGCTAGCATTTTAGGCCGACATTCAAAAAATATATTACGACTAATTACGAGTTATGTTTTGAACTTATGCATGTCCATTCCTTTTTATGTATTATGCTTATATAAGAGGGATTGGTCAACCAAACCAATGATTTCGATGAATTGGCAGTCGGAGGCTGATCAGCCGCTCGCTGACGTACATGGAACGTGACTGAACGAGCGAAAGGGAACGATATGGAATCAATGTACGAAAGAGTGAGATGCATAATACTATTCACCTGTCAACTTTGATCTCTGATTCATGTAACTATTTTGAACTTTATTAAGGGTCTACTGTTGGTCTACTATCGATTAAATATTTAAAATATAATTCAACAGATATAGGATGTATAGATCCCATGTAAGCAGTGCAAGCAAAATGTCGCCAGTACCTTGTGGGCACAGACGTATTAGGGATGCTACGCATCTTGTGGGCTAAATACTTAGATCAATCCTCCTGAGGATACTCCTTCCACGTTTAATTCCCTATTCCTTCAGTGTACTACAGTACTAGAAGACTGTACTAGTACATTTGAAAGATTGTACTAGTACGGAGCGCTCCGTTCAGTGTCCGAGCAAAAACAAGCCTACTGGCGCGATGCGCGGGACGCCCTGCGCAAGCGCATCGACGGCTATGTACCTACATATATGAAAACAAGAACCACCGGCCGGCTTGGCCGTGCGTTTTCATAGCACGAGATAATTATCGTGGTTTTGTAAATATAGGTTTATTATTTTAGTTAGTAATTTTATTAATGTAGTGTGTTGCGTTATTGTAAATATGGATGTGTTGTTTATGTAATTAAGAATGTAAATATAATGTAATTTAGTGCTTTAATATATATTCAATTTGTAGATAGAAGATATAAATAACTGATATATTTATATGTTTAATATAAGGGTGTAGCCCACAAACTTGTTACGAGCCAGCATACCTCGTCAGCATATACCTAGACCCTGGGACATTTGCTGCGCATCGGACACCGAGCTCATGACGTCACGGCTTCATGGGATCGCTTTCCCTTACCTAACATCGGTGGGAACAGACGCTTAGACTTTAAGGATAGATACTAAGATTATATATATTTTAATAACTATTGTGGAAGATTAATTATACAACTTTATTCATTTAATCGAATATTTTATTGGAGTTCCTGTGTTCGGCGCCCCCCAAACACGTTAAATTTAATAGATGAAAAACATCCAGATTTTTGCATTTACCATGTACTTTTAGATAATACAAAAAAAACGTTTTTTTTTATCACATCGATTATTTATTTTTAATAAAATCGATTTTGGACAAATTAATTAATTTTGTATAAAGAAAAATCGATTTTTATTTAATCAATTCTTTTCCATTAATCTCACATCCCTATCAGACTTCATTCAAGTATTCAACTGAATTCCACCCACATTCCACCTAAATTCATCAATAATTTCGAGTCATTAAAAAAAATGCACAGACCAAAGAGGATGTAATAAAAATAAACAAAGTAATTTTCTTGCGCGAATGAGAAAGTAAGTGCCAGCCATAGATTTAAGATTTTTTTCACTACGTTCAAAAATATCTTTGGTGCCAGCTCTCTATTGGTTTCTTTCTATAAGATAGCAAGTGACGACCATGACGACCAACCATGTGCGTTGCGTTTGGTTATTCAGTACGGTAGTTAGATAATTCATTCGGCCTAACTTTAGTGACCAATAAATTCCAATACTAAAACACATTCAGTTGATATCAAAGTTCGGTGGACAACTGAAGCCGTCTGAATCTAGCTTGATCTTAGAGGAGATACCACTGGAGAGAGCATGATGCGCTAACCCCTCTGCCAAAGGAGATGTTCCATTTTGGGCCAACACTATGTACACTACATGGAAAAATAGGAAAAACATAGGAGGGTTTCATAAAAATACTTTTAAATTAATTTGAAGCAGAGTACAATTGTACAAAAATGATTACTTTTGCAGTTATTTAGTATGTCCACCCTGTTTTTAGGGCAGCCATGACAGTTGCGTTTGACGTTGGTTTACTATTTGACAGTTAATGCTATAGTTGACGTTTCGTAATAGATTCTTTACGCGTGGAGTACATAATGTATTTCGGAGTTTTTAGTGATTATTTATGTTTGCGGACATTCATTGACTGTTTCTTTCTTGACCCGGGGTTTTATTGTATTGATTATCGCCTGTGATTTGGATTGGAATCCGCAACAAGTTCAATCGCAGGTATAGTCAGTTGTCAAATTGACATTTTAGTTACGTATTTCCGATCCATCATATTATTGTGGGGTGTTGCTACAGTAGTATTATATTCTCTTTGGTGTTGCTCTCCTTGACCAAGATATCTTAAATGTACAATAAAACGAAGCAATATTAAAAAAGATAACATTACAAAACAGTTACTATATTGAATAGTCATATATACATATAGTGTACATGGTGTTGGCCCAGGCTCCATACATTTCTGGAACAACTCCTTTTGTTCATATGTTTAGGTCATTCTTTATTTGTGTGCGTATCTTTTTGAATGTGTTGCGAGTTGATTATAGTGTGGGTATGCGTGAAATTGTATCTGTGTGTGTTTACTTCGCCTCCCGCACCCCGCAAAAGTGCCACGAAAAATTTGTTCGGGGAATCGACGCGATACTAATTCCATGCTAATTACTCTGAGAGCTTCATAGTCACTTGGGTGGCTAAAGGTACGCAATTTTAGCGCCCTGCTGTTCAATTTTTGAAGAGTAGTAAAATTACTCTGTTTTTATTTTGTGGGTTTCTATCACGTTTCTATAGGCTTCTGACTTCTGGTCTCTCTGGTCTTCTGACTTGAGTTTAGGGGGAAATTTTTCAAATGTTTGCATCACCTTGTTTTACTCTATGGTTTAACCATTAAAATAGGAATGAATCTGCCAATAATTTATTTACAATTTATTTATTTACTTGATTTACTGTGTATGTGTTCATATTCTAAATCTAATTAAAACATTTTAATGTAGCTAATGTAACTTATAGCGCCCTGAATTTATTTATATTAGATAGCCCCTAGCGAAATTATGAGACTAAACGCGAATACTAAAATACTAGGTCCAAATGTTGTCCTAGTACCATACAAGGAATACCATGTACCAAGGTTAGTGTTTAGTCTCCTAAATAGAAGCACAGCACAGCTAATCTCAAAGGATACTTTCTCAAAGTCTTCTTTTACGTCTCAGTTACCGACTTCTAGACCTTTACCCAGGCATATTGGTTCACACTGTGTTTAACCACGATGCGTTTCTTTAATACTTAGTTTTATCAGACAAGTTACTAAAGTGCAACCGTTCGATATATATATGATGAGTCTGTTTGTTACATGACCTGGCTGGCTGGTACCTGATAGATTATGCATTCAATTCCCACCCTGTGTCCTAGACACAGGTTGGGAATCAAACTATGTGTTATTATGTTATCTAATTAAGTATGTATTTACAAAATAATAATATAAGTTTTAGTATCAGTTGTCTGGTTGCCATAGTACAGACTATGCCTAGTTTGGGATTAGATGACCATAATATGTAGATTGTCCCAGGATAGTATTTTTAATATACATATTATGTATATAAATAACTGTTATATAATAACTGCTTTAATGTAGTTTACTATTTTAGATATCATGAGTGGATGCAGTCTGAAGAGCTTCAGCAACTTACAGCATCAGAACCTTTATCACTGGATGAAGAATATGCAATGCAAAAGTCTTGGCGAGAAGATGAAGATAGTAAGAAATATTTATTTTTAACCTCAATTATTAACTTATCAGTATCTAATGGATGCCTAAGGCATCTTTCATCAGTGGGTGGATCACTAAGTTACTTAGTTTTGAGATATCTGAAGCAAAGCCAGAGGTTTTTGTACATATTATTATGTATGTGTAGTTAGTACTATATATCTACAAAAATGAGCTTTTTTTTTTCTTAAATGTTGATACTTATATATTAATGGTCAGTGTATCCTCCAGGCTCCAGGGTATCTAGCTACTACAGCACAGGCCCTTTGTCACACCTTTAAATTAAATTACTTCAGAAGTTAGCATTGCTTCAAGATATAAGAATATAAATCTGTCCAGTATTTTCATGGTTTTTTTTTTCTTTTATGTTTCAGAATGTACTTTTATAATATTAGAAAACTGCCTCTATAAGAAAACAAAAAATGAAATAGGTATGTAATAAAAATTAGAGTGAAAGTAATGATATAAATTATTTATTATCTGAATAGTTCTGTTATTATTATCTGAATAGTTCTGTTATTTGTTTTCACAGAGTCTATGATAGGAGACACTAATATATTTATTACTGATAAGGACAATGCCACAGGTGAAATAGAAATCATGATAGCTGAGAGCACAGCTAGAGGCAAAAGGTTTGGTTGGGAAGCTGTTATACTAATGCTGATTTATGGAATAAAACATGTAAACATAAAGAATTTTGAAGCTAAGATTTCTTTGTCAAATCATATTAGTGTAAATATGTTTAAAAAACTGGGATTTCAAGAAAAATCTACAAGTGAAGTTTTTGAAGAGATAACTTTTGAAAAAAAAGTATGTGATATGTGGACTAAATGGTTATGTGAACAGACCTATTATGAAATACAACCATGTTAAATATGCAAGCATTTATTTATTTGCTAACAAATAGAATAATTTTGTTCTGTAAATAGAAGTATAGAACAATCCTATTAATCAAAGCAAATTAAAATGTAGGTAGGTACCTTTGATTATATATACGTCTAAGATACCTAATAGTCTTGTAACGTTACGTTAATAAGCATAACAACCTCATAATTCGTGTGTGCGTGCAGGCCTCGTTGTACACTCGCGTCATCTGTGGTTGTGTGCGTGTTTGGGGATCTCCAGTTATAAATATTTTTCCCATAAATAGCGATAGCGTTGTGGATGGATATGTACTTTGTAAATGTGTAATTCCTTTTTTTTTTAAATATAATGTATAGCTGTTTGATGTCCAAATAATATAAAATAAAAAATAATAAAAAAATAATAAAAAAAATAAAAAATATAAATAATAAAAAAAAAAATAGAAAAAAAAAATAATAATAATAAAATTAAAAAAATTAAAAAATAAAAATAATAATAAAGAAATTGATTTGATTTGAATTGAATTGAAAAGAATTGAATTGAAATTAAATTAAATTAAATGGCGTGTCCCTTACCATCAGGTGAACGTCTTATTTGCCTCATGACCAGGAAGAAAAAATACTTCTAAGTACTTACCTATATAAAAGTAATTAATTTATCAAAAAAATAAATTAAAATTATTATAATTGATTTATTTCATGTTTTGGTCACTAACTACGTATTAAGTTTCATTCAATTCATTTTTGTCAAAAGAAAAATTACCCCAGACTTAAGATATATTCCCCCATTATTACCTAGCCACACCAGTCTAGTCGGACAATGTACAAATTGTCGTAAAAACAATCGAGTTTTTATAATAATCCCTCACAGAATCTTAAGACTTATGAATGGAAAATTAAGTTAGGATCTTTATTAATTTTACTTAGTTAATATTTTCACGATTTGATTACACAATTCGGCAAAAAGTTTTTTTTTTGCGAGCACAAACCATCGGTAGAGTTCAAGTGATACTAAACAACCAAGTATACCAATTTGATGTTTTGGTATACTTGATATTGTCAAGTGTTTGAACATCGAACACGCTATCTAGACGTATATATAATCAAAGGTAGGTACCTTCTATAAATTGTGAAAGGTAAGTAATTTTTTATCCTGGGACAATCCACACACGGAAGTTATTGATTCCAAACTAGGCAAAGCCTGTAATAAACTTTGGCTTGTATAAGAAATATCGCAAAAGACTTAGGTATCAGGGATTGGACTTGGACCTGTTTTATTTTTCAACCATAGGGGCAAGTGAATTTTAGGTATGAATCCATCTTCGCGTCTCTGTAACTATGGCAACCATTGTGTATTTCCAGGATATACAGATACTCATTAAACCACAGTACCGTTATTCGAAGCTTATAATGAGAGCGGCACTTCCGGTTTCCCGTCATATTTCTTCCTATTGGTCTACTTCACTGTGATTTGATCGGATGTGACGTCATATTGCCAGGCGGGTGGGGGGAGCTGTTGTAAAACACGCTGACTCCATTCGTGTTCATTGGCGTCTTGTTTCCCGTCACGGACACCCGTCCGAGGCTACAATATACAACTGTTTGTGGAATTTAAATCAAATTCTAAATAATTCCAAAAGTATACAATGTTGAACAACCATATTTGCTACAAATAGTTGAAGCCGAACAAAATGCACGTAAGTACAAAACATTTTAACGGTGTTTGCCGTTCGTTTTGTTTGTGTGTTCCTAATGAAATGTTTTATACTATTGATAATGAAATGTTTTATACTATTAAATAGTGTGGTTTGAATATAGTGCAAGTAAATTGGGCTATGTTGGTCATAAATTTGTAAATAATCAATTTTTATTTAGCCCACTGACAGTAATTTGTATATTTTAAAACTTTAAATATTATTATTTAATACTTGTGCTGAATTGATATTTTTATTAAAGTTTATTGTGGGTAAGCTTTATGTGCGAGTTTTCCAAGTGGATAAAAAGTAACGGACACATAAACATGTAATATTACAAATTGTAATCTACCTGCAGTTTAAAACATTTGCAGAACTATTTTGTAGCCAAGTCCTACGATAATATAGTACATCTACCTGCAGTTTTAAGCATTTGCAGAATTATTTTGTAGGCGAGTTCTACGATAATAATACATTTCTTACAGTTCGTTCTAAGCTTTTTTTTCAGAATTGATGGTCAATTTACAATAATACAATATGAACAGTGAAACAGTGACATTAGTTGTACTTGAAGAAAAGGCGCTCAGGCGTTATCAATGTGGTGTGATAATTGGATAAATTCAGTAAACAAGTGAGTTTTGTTAATATATTACTTTTGATTGTGTGGTATCTGTAAGTTCACGTGTGCTGACAAGTAGAACTATACTCATAGGGTGACCTAGGATTGGGAATTAAAAGCCTAGAAACAGCCTAGTACAAATGGAGTATTTAAGTCTTATAATTGTGGCCGCCACCTCAATTTTACGGACAAACCATTTGCGACCATATTTTTTGTTGTATCTAACAAAAAAAAAAAAAAAAAAAAAAAAAATACAATATCATTGTATCATTGCTTGCATGACAATATTTCGTACTCTTCTTGTGTGGGCTGTGTAGGTTAATTACTATTATAGTCTGTGAGCAGAAAGGTGGAAATATAATTGTTTCAAAGTTAATTGAAATACAATTACGGTTTTCTTTAAAATCTCTTAGAACTTTTTCAATAAGTTTGTGCGACGCATTATTGAGTATTGAGAAACGTAGAGATGCTATCATATTAACAAATCTGTTTGTCTTGGAGAAATCCAGTGCATGCGTACGCAACGCAGTAACTTTTAGTGTCTAATACACAAAATTCACGTATTGGCAAGCCTCTTACGGTTACAATCAATATAAAGTACTATCTCATGGCACAAGTTGCCATCCATCATTGCAGGATGGGTGCACAAATTATAAACCTCCCATCTCGGGGGCAGTACATGTACAGTTGCTCGTCGTAAGGCAAGCTCCTAGTTTCCAGATTTAATTTTGATAATGTTGCCAAAGCCTAAAAGTTGTTGGCTGAAGTCTACTTCGCCAGCATAAGAGTACCATCGCGTGGTACGAGGTCTAATTTCTATTCTCCTTTGCATAACGTTTGCAAATATTATCGCCCACCCTCGCAGGATGTGTACACAAATAATTAACCTCTCGCAGGATGGTATGTATCATCTTATGTATGTTGATCATGACCACTCACCTGATTCAGAATCAATTTTGACGATCTTGTCAGTCTGACCGTTGTTGGCTGACTTCTACTTCACCATCAGCATTAAGTACCATCATGTGGCAAATTTTCT
Organism: Furcula furcula; assembly: GCA_911728495.1. NCBI lineage: Eukaryota > Metazoa > Arthropoda > Insecta > Lepidoptera > Notodontidae > Furcula > Furcula furcula. The sequence continues at coordinate 23,369,476 of OU452243.1, forward strand.
AGATTCATTTTAAATTGCATGGAGTTGCACAAACCACCACCCTCGCAGGGTGGTGCAGGGGCATATATGTATATAGATATACATATATATATATATATATATATATATATAAATATAAATAATAAAGCTCCATCCCGTGATGGTACATATGTATATAAGTATAGTTATTTATTTTATTTCTTAGTTGCTCATAAAAAGAGCATGTATCCGGTACTTAAAATAAATTTTGATTTGTCAATTTGGAAGTGGTTTGGATGAAGTCTATTTCACCATCAGTATATTGTCCTTCGCAAGGACTGCACATTTTATTACTCACCCTCGCAGGGTGGATACACAAAGATTTAACCTCCCTCGCAGGGACAGTAACATATATAGCTCGTGGAGAGAGCACGTACAGTGTATCCGGTTTTTAGAATCAATTTTGATTTGTCAATTTGGAAGTGGTTGGCTGAAGTCTATTTCACCATCAGTATATTGTCCTTCGCAAGGACTGCATTTTTTATTACTCACCCTCGCAGGGTGGATACACAAAGATTTAACCTCCCTCGCATGGACAGTAACATGTATAGCTCGTGGAGAGAGCACATACCTAATTTTCAAAATCAATTTTGGCATTCTTGTAAGTCTGAAAGTTATTTTCTGAAGTCCATTTCATTATAATAATTTAACTGGCCCGTCGTTCTCATAGACACCCTGACTCCTACTCAGTGGTCGTGGGTTCGATTCCCACCAAGTTTCTGTTACTATTTATCGATATAATAGTTGTATGGTTGCCGTTGTGCAGACTGCATCTGGTTTGGGATCGGATGGCCGTGTGTGGGTTGTCCCAGGATATTATTATTATAAGCATAGTGACATTGACAGGGTGTTTTTAGCAATTACGTACCTCCGCAGGGTACCCCAATAAGTAACAGTTCCCTGTAGGAGTGGTAACTGCATATTGCTCTTCGAGAGAGCCTGTTTTTCTGTTAAATTCAGCAGAGATATTAAGACATTAACAGTGTGTGTGTGCCTGGCACATCGTCTTATTAATAACCTTTTTCTGGGGAGTTTGTTCTGACTATCACGCGCTCTCGCGGGGAGAGAATACAGAGATTTACCTTTCAGAAGAAGGTTGCAGTTGCTTTACAAAATTGCACGTACGTGATTCTATGAATCAATTATCATAATTTTCATAACCCTGGCTTGCAGTCACGTCTTGGATCCTAATCATGGTCCCTTATTTTTACTGTCTTAAAATATCAGGACCAGTCGAGCGTAAACTGCTAATAGTTTATCAAAGTTTTGGATACAACATTTTAAGAAAGTTCTTCAAACAATGAATGGATATGATGTGGGGTCAACATGTCCTTTATTAGAAGACCACCATTACTGTTCTATACTATATCCCATTTCAAAGTTAAAAGGTATGTACTCTTATAATTGGGAATTCTGGGGATCCATAATGATGGAATCATTCACGAGTTTCTATAAAAATATCACTCAATTCTGTGGGTATAACTGGGTGTAAGTAACCAAGTTATGGCAAAAATGCATCGCCTGCATTATTAGCCAAAACTAATGCAGTCCTCATTCACAATTGCGGAGAACAGGCGTATAATTGTACGAACTGTAATTGTTCTAATGAGAGTAAAGATTTTTTAACCCCATAATTTAACTTCCGATCAATGTCGGGAGTAAGAAAATATAAAGAAAGCAGTTGCATTGCAACCAAAAGAAATATTTGCAATCTTGTAATTTCGCATTTATTACAAAGCGACAACACAAGTTTCCTTTACAGAGGTAAGGGAAACTAGTATGCAGACAGGGGGTGGGACCAACCATTCACAGATGCTTATGAATATTATATTTTTCAATTAGTTCTTTAATACAAATCAAATTTCATTGATATTTTATACAATATCCTTCTAGAGACAGATAGTAGGATATATGGGGTACATAATATGTCCATAAATATTTAAGGTACTTTGGAGCAGAAAGACTACAAATCATCCATGTATGATTATTCGAGTATTCAGTGAACATATACTAACTCGTATTGGCTCTGAAGTATTCTGGTATAGATTAAATATATATTTAATCGTATTGGCCCTGAATTATTTCGGAGAGCAGACTGTTCTTGAACGAGTTTTGAGTCAACTATTCATATGACACAACTTTTAAAGAGTCTTAGTTTTCGCATACAGACAATATTCTTTAATTCTGAAACTTAAAAATGTGAGTTTTGGTGATCCAGACTTGACCTTTCAAATCAAACCAAATATTACATAAAAAAATCACGAAGTAGTTTACAATCATCATGAGCTGGTCTTGATTTTCTAAACTAAATAATAATAACTCGAAATATTGCCACATTTTTTGCTAGTTTATAGCGGATTCGAGCATCAATCATTGTTGTTTGGTATTATTATTGCCTAACTCTGACAATGTACAATACTGATCAGTCCAGTTACTTGCTTGTCAATTCTTAGCAACATGTTCTTAAATCGATTTTACTTATTAATCCTTTACTCATCTATTTAGGATATGATTTAGTGAGCAATTTTCAAAGTAGCTTACTTCACATGTAGAACACATACTTGCATATATAGCAATGTATAAACGATTTAACATTTATAAAAAGACCCTGACTAATGACTAGAGTAATGCCTTAATAGAGTTTAGATAAAAATCCCATATAATTTATCTATTACTACACAAAGTGAAGTCTACCCTTCACACTGTTGCTTGCTGGATGCTAAAGATTATCACACTGCATAATAATTAGAGTTAAACATTGTAACATCACCTAGTACTCTGTAAAGCATAGTCGTGTCCAAGAAGTGCGTTAATTGGAAGGCCACGTACTGCAAAGTATACAACATCGCAGTACCTGGCGTTGAGTGTTTAAAAACAAATTATATATGTATTCAGTTATCTTATCTTTATTGATGGGTCAAAAAGACTAAAATCATGAACATAATTTAGCTTAATTAATTACCTATCATGCGTCACAGGCGTAGTGGTTTTTAATAATAGCTAGCACATTGAAATTGGAGATTTTTAATACATTTTAATGTATTATAAAGGCGAAGTCAAAAACACTTCGCACGAAAAAAAAAAAAAAAAAAAAAAAAGTACTTTTGTACTGGATTGTTTAACAAAACACAATGAATAATTGCCATAATATTGATTTTAATGGCTGATACAGTTCTATTCTCCTTCTCTTCTCTTTCTCTGCTACTCGATTCTAAAAGAAATAATTAGCATATACAAATATATAATCTATTGAATTTTTATTTAAAACTCATACTTGGATATTTAAAATACATCCGTAAATCACATTGGCGTCATTAATCTACTGATATTACCAGGCGATAACAAACACGTCTCATTATAAGCTTCGAATAACGGTACTGTGGTTTAATAGCAGCGTTTTCCCTGAAAGAAAACGCATATTAAACTACTTACCTTATTCGAAGCTTACTTTTTAAACCTGCCTGGTATTTCTTCGACACAATGAACACGAATGGAGTGAGCGTGTTTTACAACAGCTCCCCCCACCCGCCTGGCAATATGACGTCACATCCGATCAAATCACAGTGAAGTAGACCAATAGGAAGAAATATGACGGGAAACCGGAAGTGCCGCTCTCATTATAAGCTTCGAATAAGGTAAGTAGTTTAATATGCGTTTTCTTTCAGGGAAAACGCTGCTATTTATTTTATTTCTTTTTCTCATTTTACTTGATACTATAATTTATTTTACAATTGCTAGTTCATTACTTGACACTGGCGAAATCATTAATAATTGATGGAAGCCATAATTTATTTTAAAGGTTCTTCGAGCAATGTAAGTGGTAATGGGCGGGCCCCATTACCACTTCAACTTGGAAATTTTGAGAGCTATGTTGGTGACCTTGGGTCTTCCGCGTATCTCCTCATTACGGATTTGGTCGCGCCAAGAAACTCTTCATATTATTACCCATAAGAAAACTCCTAAAGCAGGCTCCTTCTTCTTTAACCGATAGGGAACTGGGAAGAAATTTTCTCATGTGGCGGCCACCACAGAACAATACTACAAGGCGACCACGAACCGGAAGACGCAGCGTAGGTAGGCCTCCCACTAGGTGGACAGACGACATTGTGCGCACAGAACACTATATTGTGCGCGTCGCAGGTAACCGGTGGATGCAAATAGCCAATTGTTCATTGTGGCGTTCGAAGGGGAGGCCTTTGTTCATCCGTACACGCCTTCCGGCTGGTGATGATGATGAATAATATAATATTTAAGGGATATTTCTAGGGCTATTGTGAATACCTTTGATTATATATACGTCTAGATAGTAAGTCGTCATAAAAGTGACGTTCACACTGTATCACTACTCCATTATCCGCGTGTGCGTGCAGGCCTCGTACTACACTAGCGTTATCTGTGGCTGTGTGCGTGTTTGGGGATCTCCAGTTATAAATATTTTTCCCATAAATAGCGATAGCGTTGTGGGCTATGCATTGATATATACTGTGTAAATAGAATAGAATGGAATAGACTGGAATAGACTGGAATAGACGGGAAAAGACTGGAATAGACTGGAATAGACGGGAAAAGACTGGAATAGACTGGAATAGACTGAAATAGACTGGAATATACTGGAATAGACTGGCATAGACTGGCATAGACTGGAATAGACTGGTCTAGACTGGACTAGACTGGAATAGATTGGAATAGACTGGAATAGACTGGAATAGACTGGAATAGACTGGAATAGACTGAAATAGACTGAATAGACTGAAATAGACTGGAATATACTGGAATAGAGTGGAATATACAGGAATAGACTGGAATAGGCTGGAATAGACTGAAATGGACTGTAATATACTGGAATATTCTGGAATAGACTGGAATAGGCTGGACTAGACTGGACTAGACTGGACTAGACTGGAATAGACTGGAATGGACCGGAATAGACTGGAATAGACTGGAATAGACTGGCATAGACTGGAATAGACAGGAATAGACTGGAATATTCTGGAATAGACTGGAATATGCTGAAATAGACTGCAATAGACTGGAATAGAATGGAATAGAATGGAATAGAATGGAATAGAATGGAATACAATGGAATACAATGGAATACAAGGGAATACAATAGAATAGAATATTAAATAAAATTACATTAAATGGCGTGTCCCTTACGATCAGGTGAACGTCTTATTTGCCTCATGACCAGGAAGAAAAAATATACTTCTAATTAAGTACTTACCTATATCCTCTTGACGTCCGATGTGCGCGCGCGTTTTTTCGATTGCATGCGCCATGTGAGCGCCTATTTTTTTTATGCGTCAGGATATCACGTTTCAAACCACTTACGAGCGTTATATAATCTGAACCACTTATCCGAATCGCATTCTGTAAACTGAGTTCTAATGAGAAGAGTATTAGCTATGAAGTATATCCTTTTTTTGAGTTATAAATATTGATTTTTTAAAGAAAAAGTCCGAAGTAGACGGATTTTCGGCAAAGTTGATTTTACCTATTTTTGATCTCGATTTTGAGGGTAGAATATTGACCCAGGCACTAAGAAAGATCCATTCTTTGCATCCAAACTCCTTTTCATACAGGTTTTAAACAAAACACTACCAAAAAAAAAAAAACTCTTAAAATTTTTTTCAACTGTCGTCATCGCGCGTCATGACGTCATATTATGAAAAAAAATTCTATTGTTAGATTGGATTTTATGACTTTACCTTCGAGTTATTATCGTTATGATGTAATTACGATGTATTTACAACAGTTACATTACAAATAATATCGAAAATAAACCAAAAGTAAACAAACAAACAAATAATCACCCGGGTCAGATTTCATTTCGAAAATATCCAATATTTTGATAAAATACGAACTAACTAACGTCTACACTGCTTTATTATGATGTTATAACACTAAACACAACAAAATAATATCACTTTACCTGAAAATAATACAATATTTACATTAAAAATAAACATTCAGTGACCGCCAAAATAAACATTCAGTGACAGCTACCGCCCACTTTTGCTAACTGAAGTTATCAATGAAAAAGTCAAAACGGCAACTGAATGACGATTTTAATAAAGAGCATATACACTAAAGAACCAATAAAGCATAGGGTTCCCATACAAAAAATAAAAATCTACCACAAAAAACACGATGTGTGTCGTATGGTGCAATATGCACCAACGGCCCCCGAGGGAGGCGCGTGTTTTCGTGTCTTATGGTGCAATATGCACCAACGGCCCTCAAGAGGATATAAAAGTAATTAATTTATCAAAAAAAAAAATTTAATTATTTTAATTAATTTATTTAAAGTTTTGGTCACTATCTACGTATTACGTTTAATTGAATTCATTTTTGCTAAAAGAAAAATTACCCCAGACTTAAGATATATTCCCCCATTATTACCTAGCAACACCAGTCTAGTCGGACACTGTACAAATAGTCGTAAAAAACAATCGAGTTTTTATAATAATCCTTCACAGAATCTTAAGACTTATCAATGGAAAATTAAGTTAGGATCTTTATTAATTTTACTTAGTTAATATTTTCTCGATTTGATTACACAATTCGGCATAATGGTTTTTTTTTGCGAGCACAAACCATTGGTACAGTTCAAGTGACACTAAACAACCAAGTCAACCAATTTGATGTTTTGGTGTACCTGATATTGTCAAGTGTTTGAACATCGAACATGCTATCTAGACGTATATATAATCAAAGGTGAATACCTAAAACATGTTATATACCTACATACGTACCTATGAAATTAAAAAACTGATATCAAATCAAATAATATTTGATTGATTGCAACAGTCTTGGATTAATGTTATTGGAATGTGTTTTTTGTATGTAAATTATATAATTAATTCGGAATATGCGGTCTGTTCAAGTCTTGCAAAGTACCTACTAACTCTAACGAAAAAGTTTCTAGGTGAGCATTACCCGAGCAAGAAAGATGCTCGTAGAGTTGATTGAGTTAAACGAATAATTAGAGCATAATCTGCTGTAAATGTGCGCGGAATAAAAAATTAGTGCATCCTTTCGTTTTCGAGAAAAATCCGAAAAACGATTCTTGCTGGGGTAACGTTGTTCCAGCAAGAAGATTCTAAATCAATGATCGGAGAGAAACATAAACTTCAGGAAAGATAGCTTATATTTGTGCGTAATTGTGCGCTGAAAATGAAATTTGTGCGTCTTAAGATTTCAGAGTTATTACAATTCCTGCTGGGGTAACGTTTTGCAGAATCGTGTTTCTCGGAAACCAGTAATTGTGCACCTGTAGAATAAACGATTATCAGTAGCTCTTAATTTGTGCGTATTTGTGCCATAATGAAAACCAAAAAAAAGGTCCTAGCGCTTAAACGAACAAAAATTCATACACACTGAAAACGGTATTCGGTCCTTTTTAATACTCTTAACATCCACGAAAAGTTTCAAAACATATTATATACGCATTATTGAATAATATCACCTTAGAGGAAGAATATCACTTTGAATCAAAACTGATAATGTCTAGCTTTGACGTCAAAATACAAAAAACAAGACCAACCCTAGAGTTTTTGGTATAAACCAAGAATTAGAGCACTTAATGAAATACATATCCTGAAAATTTCAGCTTCAAATATCTCATAATAAAGAAGATACAAACAAAAACTAGAACCCCTGTTAGATTACTGGTTATCCGACCAAATTGGAATGAACCCAAAAAAGCGAGGATTTCATACATACTCGTGACCTTCTTAACTTTGCACACAAACAGCTTTGCCTGGGTACACTGAGGTATAAAACTGTTAACGGAAGTTACTTTTATTCTAAATTTAAATATAATCAAGAACCAAAGTTGGTGCCTTTCTTTTTATAAAGTATGTACTATGCGTTTCAACTAAGAATGTGTCCGCCATACTGCGGAACTTCACTCGTTTTTTACTGGGGTTTTTTAGGAGTACTGTAACTTAAACTACTATTTGAAATTAGGGAGAATTTTTTAAAATGATTGCTACACATTGCTTTACTCTGTGGTTCAATCATTAGAATAGAATCTGCCAAAATCTCTAATAAAACTCCTGCTTCTTTCTATCCTTGCTTTCTATATAACACGGGTGGAAGACTCTGTGAAAAAAATCCCAACCGTAGTGTCTATGGTTGTCGTTATTTCTTTGTTTTCATTCTGACGTCTTTCAGTCCGCCATCTTTGTTCTAATGTCAAACCATCCGACGCCATCATGCACGCCATACTTGTGTCAGTCTGTCACTTGATGTTTCAAAGTTGGTCGAGTGAAGTTGTGCGTTGATTAATTTCCGTAGCTTATCCTCTCAATTTTTGAAACTTTTCAAGTTTTCACAATGTACAACAAGTGCTGTGTGAAAAATTGTTCTAGTAGGCGAAAGGACGTCAAGTTATATGTGTTTCCAAAATCTGAGATAGGACTCCAAAAGTGGTTAAAGTTTATAGATTGTGAAATATTGCGAAGCTCTTGTATCGAGGATCTTCGCAAGAATTATGTTTGTGAGAAGCATTTTGAGAAAAAGTTTATCTCTTCAACACGCGTGAGGTCTCGCCTTCGGCCTGGCGCCTATCCGACTTTATTTAGTCGTAGTGAGATAGCAAGTGGTATTTCTCAAAACCTTTACAGTAACTCTGATTTAACCCGTAAGTATTTGATTATTTTTTCTAAGTTAAAGTTACTACATATCACCACTAAAAGTACAACTTTGTATGTGTTTATTGGAGTAGCAGTTAACACTGAATAATAATAATAACTAAAATTAAATTATGCTTGATGAATGCTACCGAATTCTTTACTAAACCTTAGTTTGTGATAAAACTACTCGTATGGAATATACCATGCTGTATTATTATTTTTGGTTTTACTTTCCCGATGTTTCGAATGCTTTGCAGCACCCATGGTCACAGGCCTTCTTAGTTTCTATAGTTTTTATGTATTTTTAGGCCTCATAGACATTTGGAATGCGCTTACCTAAATTTCAGAAAATATGTAACCCTAATTGTTTAAATCAATTTCCAGGAACTACTCAGCATGATCATAATTACCTAGCGAAATGATCGTATGTTGATGATCACAATTACTGTAAAAATGAATCTTTAAGGGGACAAACAGATTCACAAACTGGTAAGCTACAATATTTATACCTTATATACCAGAATACCAACTATATAATTTATCAAATCTCAATTTGATTAATCAAATATATCAACTTTGAATGAGAATACCAACTGTATCAAATATTCGCATTCAAAATTGGATCAGCCCAACCGAGGTAGTATCTCCACATTACAGAAGATTGCAGCCAAAAAAAAGAACAATGAGACACATAGATTGCAAACTTGAGTCACATTGTTCTTGTGTTGGCAAGTAGAAGAAAATAAGTTTATAAAAATGATATTCTTAGCCCTTAGACTGCCGTCAGGCAACATACCAATAGAAAAATCCATTGTGTGTCAGGCATTTGGTGTTCTATGTGTTGATGTTGGTCTACTTCATTGCAAAATTGGAGTAATTCAATATTATAAGTAATAACTAATTAATAAGGTAAAAAATTCTAATTTTCAGAAGCAGATAGTGTTTCATTTGCCAGTATAGTTTCTCTGTCAAACACCACTTTTGAAATGCCTTCCACATCTACATGTGAAAATAAATCTTATACCAAAAGTAAGTAATAAATTATAATTATTCTATTTGTATATAAAAAAAACTACCCAGTTGAGTTTTAAAGCACTATGATGTTTTATTATTGAACCTCCTACTATATGTATAAATGAACTGATATTACAGAAGTATTTTCCTTTTAAAAACGAAACCTAATTAATATTACCGGTATTATAATCATCAAGAGGTCATAGGGTAGGCAGTCTATTTGCCTGTATGCACAGCATGCTTCTGCCTATCTCCATACACATACATACAGTCTATAATATCTCCCACTGCTAATCTCGAAAATTTATTACTAGTCATAGAAGGATATTAGCACTGGGTAGTATCTATTTAATAAGGGTGTCTTTTTTTAATTTTCAGAATCAAATGTTTCTTCTCCAGTTGTAACAACCCTACCAAACATCACATCTATTGACTTGACTCCCAGTTCTAGAAGTGGCAACGGAGCTACTGTGAAATGTAAGTACCTACTTAATATTAGAATGTTGGTTTAAGTTGTAAGATGCCTGCTATGTATTTTAGAGTATATGTGTATACTAGTCATATATATATTTTAGCCTCCATGCTGCAGCGGGAAACTGCTTGCTTGCCTTTATAATGTGATTATTATATTTGATTTGCTTAATGGTATATATATATACATAGAGGCATGGATTTTTTTATTTACGATTACCTTCTATTAACAGAACTAATGTTGTTTTAAGGTGCTGCTGTTGACTCCACTCCTACTTTATCAACCGCAAGAAGGCGTCTTATATTTAGTAAAAAGTCCTTGACCCCAAACTGTCGCAAGCTTTATAAGGAGTTTGTGAAATCAAAGAAACAATTAAAGTTTAGTCAAAGGGCCAGAAGAGCTATGAAGTTTTCTAAAGAGTCATCATTTTTAAAGATGACACAACAAATGAATCCTGTATTGAAAAAAATTTTGTGGATGCAAATAAAACAGTGCACGAAAAAAGCTAATGGAAGACGCTTCTCGAAGGAAGAAAAAATAATAGCTCTTTCTATCATGAAACAAAGCCCGAAATGTTATAAATTTTTACAGAAAATATTCATTTTGCCATCAAAATCTACTTTAAACAAAATGATTGCAGAGTTTAAAATTGAAGTAGGACTTAATAAAAACATTTTGGAAGCTTTAAAGCAAGAGGTTTGCACTTTATACATTTTTAATAAAAAAAAAATACGATATGTTTTTAAAGCCAATGCTGTTTCATGAATATAGTAATTTTCCCCTGCTTATTGTCTGCAGTGGGACACACCATATAATATATACTAATTAATTAATAAAACTGTTTCAGGTTAGCAATTGGGCAGATGAGAAAAAATATTGTTCAGTTCTTTTCGATGAAGTAGCGCTAGAATCAGCCTTAACGTATGACAAACACAAAGATGAAATAAATGGATTTGTGGATTTAAATGGACGATCGAATGAGTTTGCGGACCATGCACTTGTGTTTATGCTTCGAGGTGCTGTTTGCAAGTGGCAGCAACCTCTTGCATTTTATTTTTGTAAGGGTGCAACTTCTGGAATCCAACTGAAAAATATTATCAAGGATGTTGTAGTAGCGATTGGGAATGCTGGCCTTTTACCAATCGCTTTTGTGTGTGACCAGGGTACAGCATTTCAATCTGCAATAAAAAGCCTACAAGATGACACACGTAGAGAGCAAATTATTGCAGGTGAAAGGATAGGTGAGTGCACATTTTTTCGATACAGACTATGTATTTCTTAGCGATTTGATTATTTAAATCAGGCCGTAGATATTTTAAAGTGTAATTTAACATTATACACTCTATCCCAAATACGCTTGAACACGTTTACAAGTGCGTTTGCGGCTCAATAACTACATAACGCATACATTGTCAACTAGGCGCGTCAGCAAAAACAACTTTGTATTACCAACCTTTCTTTGCTGCCGCGTTAACGGTCAAATATACAGCGGGGGTGTTTTATGACGGCACAATAAAGTTGTAATCGCGTTCAAGCATATTTCGTTTGGAGTGTAGGTCATTTGAGATTGTGATAAAATCTACATTATTTATATAATTTCGTTTTATGATTTCAGATGAAGTAATTACAATTAATAAACATAAAATTAGTGTCATTTTCGACCCACCCCACCTTATAAAAGGGCTAAGGAACAATTTCTTAGTTAAAAATATTAAATATGAAGGAAAGATATCTAAATGGAGTGATATTGTAGATGTCTACAAAGCTGATTGCAATCACGCCCAAATGAGGCTAATGCATAAATTAAATGATGAACATGTGATTCCAGAGAAAATAAAGAAGATGAAGGTAATGAATATTCATATCTATACTTATAATAAAACTGTAACAGGTTCAATTCTGTACATTGAAGATATTTTGAAAATTATATTTGCAGGGCATTCTATAACCGATACTGAGGCCGAAAATGTATTTTTTTTAATTTTTGTCTGTCTGTCTGTCTGTATCACGGCTGAGCATCACGCCGAAACTACTGAATGGATTCAAATGAAACTTGGCATAATTTGAGATCTTACTACAAGGTAGGACATAGGATACTTTTTATCCCGTAATCTAGCACGGTTCTTTTGGGAGAGGAGATTAAAGTCAAAACGGGTACTTGGTTATACGCTTGGTCCTATTTTATCAAATTTTCTTTATAATATAATAAATATTAGTAAGGGAACACTCATAGAGAGTTGTTATCAAGGTTTTGTAATCGATCGGGTTAAGCAACGTTAGGTAAGGTCATTAAATAGATGGGTGACCGTTTAACGCCATTTGAACTAAACGGGTCCGTGCTTCGGAGAGCAAATAAAAAGTACCCACTTTTTACCAGTTTTTAACCGACTATAAAAAATGAGGTTATGTATTCGATGCGAATGTCTGTAATTCAAAGTTTAGTTAACGTAAAAATAGCGCAGGCGGAGCTGCGTGGGTCAGCTAGTTATAAATAAAATAAATGGACTTAAATCGATACCATAGTAAAAAGTATAAAATAATTTGTATATTATTGTAGTTAGTATTTTTTTATATTTATATTTCATATTGAAATCAAACTACTTACGGATTTTATCGCGGTTTATTATCATATTTCATACAAAAAAGAATTAACCACTGTAGAATGATTTGTTTTTTTATTACTGACCACATACATATTAATAATAGTCAATCAAATCCGTAAAATTCAAGCTTTAGTTAGCTATAAAATCTTTTAAATGAAAGTAGAAGATAGTATTTATAAAAAAATAAACATGAAACATAATATAATGATTTGTTTTATTTGGTATTTCAGGTAAAAAACTGCACTAGAGTTTTTAGTAAAACCGTCGCAGCAACTTTATCATACACTGCCCAGTTTTGTAAGTATTGTATATACATTTACTTTCATTAATTTTGCTACAGTAAATTAAGTCACAGCATCAGATAAATTATGTCATACTGCAACTACGAATGTGACTGCCATGATGCCATTTTGTTTCGCATTGCGTGTTAACTTCAAACGTGATGTGTAGGGTGTGCAAAAAAATAACACAATCGTTTTAACTACTTTTATATTTTTAATGACAAATTAAAATCAATCCTCTACGCCGCTTATAGCAACGTTGCATTTATCACTTGAATTTGAATAAGCATCACTGCTAACGCCCGAGCATTGAAAATAGAACAAAAATAAAAGTAATAAATAAAAAACAATATTTGTATGTCATAAATTAAAGCAATATAAGCATTATTTAGCCATATTAAATAAAGAAAATTAATAGGCTGTATTCATTATTTTCTTTTAATTCGATTTCTGCACATTATTGCTTGAATCATTTTCTTTGGTTAATTAATCTTTTTTCCGACATCAACAAAATGTACGATGTAACGTACACGTATTTTCAGATATATAATATAACTTAAAATTATGTTTTAACAACAAATTGAAAATAAATAAATATAAATTAGATATTAAAATAAATAATAAAAACTGGGCCGAATTTTTCATTGTGTGTGTGTGTCGCGATCATTATGGCAGTCACATTCTTAGTTGAAAAGCATAGTACTGACCCGACATTTACATTAAAGTCCAGATCCGACTATGATGTGTAAACAGAATGATGGTACTTAAAACAAATTGTAACACTAACTATTTTTTTTTTGTTATAGCGCAATATGCTGATGGAAGAAAAGTCAGTGAAACAATAAAAAATACGGCGGATACAGTGTCATTCTTTGACGATCTATTTGATAGCGTAAACGGAACAAGTTTATTCTCCACTAAATCGAAAGGAAAGCCTTTACGACAAGCTGTCACAGAAAAGTCTTTGCACCACAACTTCTGGAATGAAGCAATAAATAAAATTGAAAATATTAGATTTGTAGACAATAGCGGTAAGGAGACAACTGTGCCCACATTGAAAAACTGGGTAACAACCCTTAAAAGTTACCAGAGATTGTGGCAATTTTTTAAGACAAAAAATATAAAAACTATGCGGCCACGATATTTTAACTCTGACCCATTAGAAAACTTTTTTGGTCAAGTCCGGGCCTATAATTTTCGAAATAATAATCCAAATTGTCACAATTTTGAAAGCACCTTTAAATCACTGCTAATCACTAGATTTATTAAATTCCACTCCGAAACATACAACTGTGAAGAAGATTCAGGTGAACAACTCTTAAAAATCAAATCATTGTTTGAAAGAAATGAAGATCATGATAATATTAATGTATGTTCACCTGAATCTTCAGAGTCTTGTAACAATACTCAAGGAAACATTCATGACACAACTGTTAAGCATTCAGCAAGTCAAGAAAGACTAAATGTACATTCACGAGCATATACTGCCGGATGGGTCACAAGAAAAATAAACAGGCTATTCAATTGTGTACATTGTAACAAAAATATGACAGCCACTAATAAAAATGCTCAAAATAAAGATTCGATACACAATTGGATAGCTTTTAAAGAATTCAAAGGAAGAAAAGACCAAAAATTAGCCTACCCGTCAGAATATGCTCTAAGATTATTTAGTGCCATAATTAAAGAAACAAATATGTACTTAGAAAATCGGCCACACCAAAAGAATATTTTGAAAACCATAAAAAATATAGTCAAGTCTAAGTACAATTATTTATTTAGCTTTCTGGATTGCGAAATTCATAAAAATGCTGTTGTTGAATGTTTCATTGATGTTACTATGAGATTAGCTGTGTTTAACTGGTGCTGTATTATAAATAAAATATTAAAGGGCACAGATGTCTTCAGACTGCAAAAATTAAATTTGCCTCCGATGCAGTCAAAGGCGTTTAATAAATTTAAAACAAAATTGAAAAATAAAAGAATTAATAAATAACAACGTTTTTTATTACATTCACCAATAATATTTTGAAAATTTATACAAAGGAATAAATTTTTATAATTAGAATCGTACGAAAAGCCCATGTTCCACGGCCGTGAAATAAAAAAGTACTGCGCCATATTTGGCTTTGGCTTAAAAAAAAGTTCTGTCAAAATCATTAAGCGAAGGATCGCATAGAGCAATTTTTGGTATAGGGCAGTCCTCCATCTGATCGGTAGATCAGTTAATCTGTGCTATATAATAACGTACCGTAGAATGCGTAGAAATGTTTTTGCAAATTTGTTTAAATTTATTCCTCATTACACAAGTTCTTTGTCGTAATGATATTGAAATCAAATCGGAAGAAGATGTGGGTGTGAAATACGCGAACAGATGTGAAGTGTGTAAAATCCTTGCCACCGAATTGCAAAGTAGGCTTGAAGAGACCGGTAAAGTACACGATGTCATCGAAATTGGATACTCTCTCGACGACGTACAGCCGAAAAAGAAGACCAAATATAAAAAATCTGAATTGAGACTGATAGAATCATTAGATGGCGTTTGTGAAAAAATTTTGGAATATAACATACACAAAGAACGACAAGATAGTACGAGGTTTGCTAAAGGTATGAGTCAGACATTCAAAACACTTCACGGCTTGGTTGATAAAGGTGTAAAAGTGGAGCTCGGCATACCACTCGAGTTGTGGGACAAGCCTTCTGCAGAAATTACGTTCATGAAAACCCAATGTGAAAGTCTTCTGGAAGAAAACGAAGCAGCTATAGAAGATTGGTATTGGAACCACCAAGACGAAATTGATCTTATAAAGTATTTGTGTACTGAACACGCTTTGCAAGGTACTGACGATTCTTGCTTATATGAGAAACTTAAAACTGATGCTAAAGGGGAGAAAGGCAAAGGTGATAAAACAGAATTATGAAAGTAAGTTGTTTTAGAAAATGAAGTACAAGAAATTATTTATACTTATATTCTGTGATAGTGATGGATCAAAGAAGCTTTGGCTAATCTGTTGCTTTAATGTATCAGTCATTAGCAATATTTGAAATGTTCAAATATTTACTATTCAAGTGATAACAACCATCTGAAATAACCTTTTGTAAACTTCTATATCAACAAATGGTCACTGACCTCCATGATGGAAATGGCATGTGAAAGAAGAAAGAAAATACTTCTATAACACCAGTTGAGGCATAAATACTTTATAACAGTCTTTCCTAACATACCTTTGCTTTCCCAACATTCAAATTTTGTCTTACTTTCTGTGTATCAATAAAACTGTTATGAATATCATGTTTTTAACCCCCAACCAAAAATAAGGGGTGTTATTAGATCATTTTTGTATTTTCCAATAATGTTTAATTAGTTTAATTAAGAAATCCATAAACTTAATCCTTTTTGGTAATAAATACTTAAAAAGAAAACAACCTTATCATTTTTATGGCCTACTAACAGAATGCACTGATTACTTCTGTCTTTAAGAGAATATTATAAAGTTTAAAAAACCTAAGCCTTGCAAAGATATTTGGGAAAAAGGTTTATAGTGGTTTATCACTACACTGGCATTGCACAATTTTGTGGTGGTTCCAGTGGACTGTAAGCTTTTGTAATCAGACTAAGCTTATCAATAGGCAATTAAAAATAAATATTGCTTATTGTTGGCATTGCTTGTAAGGCTCAATTCACACCAAGATGGCAGCGGCCAGAAGAGGCGCGACGCGACCGGCAGTGGCCAGAAGAGGCGCGACGCGACCGGCAGCGGCGTGAAGCGCAGCCGCGCGCCGCGACTGTAGTTGGTACATTCTACAAGGAAACTCCACTCCAGAAGCCGCGGGCGGCCGCTTAGGCGGCGCGGGCGCGGCAGGATCTTATGCGTAAAATCAAATGGACCGGTTTTCGAAAACAGTCAGTCTTTTACGTATTGTATATAAAGTTTAAAATTCTTTCACACTGAAAGTTCGCGGCGCGCCGCTGCCATCTTGGTGTGAATTGAGCCTAAGATGTCCGTTGGCTTGCATCATTCATATCCAATGGCCATAAGCCACAACCCCAAAAAAACAAGCCCAAGATTTGGGTGTGGAATTTTAAGTCATAGAGAATCAGGGTCGTCTGAAGACACTCATATTGATTGTGAGCTATCATTATTTGTGTCAGAAGTATCTGTAGGAGCAAAGAGGAGTGTAGGAGGATGTAGGGAGGCCTTACCCCTGGTGGCTAATAAAGTAAAACTTTTGCATATAGTATAGCACAAATTCTCCCATGCTGTGATGCATGCAATAAAGAATTTTCTGTACTTATTACTGAGTTAGAGGTACTATCAATGATATTATTGGGTACTATAGTAAGAGACCTCTTTTACTTCCTCGAAATTAATATCTCAGTATCTGAAGTGTTTTACATGAATTTTGCCCCTTGGTGGGTTGGTGATGTTTAGGGACCGGATTTATATGGACTAAAAAATCTATATCTACATATACTTATAATAAAACTGTAACAGGTCCAATTCTGTACATTGAAGATATTTTGAAAATTATATTTGGGGCATAATTTTTTTTTTGTCTGTCTGTCTGTATCTCGGCTGAGCATCACGCCGAAACTACTGCATGGATTGAAACGAAACTTGGCATGATTTGAGTTAATACTCCGAGGTAGGACATAGGATACTTTTTATCCCGACATTCGGCACGGTTCCCTTGGGAGAGGGGACTAAAGTCAAAATGTGTAGTTGGTTATACGCTTGCTCCGATTTAACAATTTTTCATTATAATTATAATAAATATTTGTAAGGGAACACCCCTAAACAGGTTAACAATGTTTGGAAATCGATCAGGTTAAGCAACGTTAGGTAATATCATTATATAGATGGGTGACCGTTTAAAACCATTTGAACTAAATGTCTCCGTGCTTCGGAGGGCAAGTACAAAGTGGATCCAAGTTTTTAACCGACTTTAAAAAAGGAGGTTTTGTATTCTATGCGAATGTAAGTATATTAAGTATTGAAAGTTTAGATAACGTAAACACAGCGCGGGTGGAGCTGCGTGGGTTAGCTAGTCTAAAATATGACTAATAAAATGTTTTAAAAAAAATAAATAACCGACTTCAATATCACTGAAAAGTATAAAATAATTTAAATATTAAAGAAATTGGTGTTAGCGTACCTGCTGTGTATATTTGGCACCAGCTTCAATAATATTTAAATTACTTTATACTTTTCAGTGATATTGAAGTCGGTTCAACTTTTTTTAAAGATTTTATTTTAAACTTTTTAGTGAGATTTTCATACAGATTGAAACATCGAAGACGGTAAAATGATCTAGGTAGGTTATGATCACATTATCGTCTACATAGTTTTACATAATTCATGCATCTTCAGAAAAAAATATCCGGTCGTAATGAAATTGGCATGGAATCAGCATAGTAGTTTACTCTCTCGATTAAAAAAAGAATCATCGAAATCGGTTCATATTTGTCGAGAGTAATGTAATGGATAACATCAGTTTTATGGTTTTTACCAGATAAATTCCCCCACATCGTTCATGGTCCTCCAGGAAGTTCTTATCCGGTTGTGATAAAATTTATACAGATTCATTACAGTGGTTTTTTTTTCGAATAAAAAAAGAATCATTGAATTTGGTAAATATTTGCCAGAGTTATTTGTTAGAGTTATGGTCATAAGACCATTTTTGTCCTTAAAAAGCGACATAGTCATCTTATACGCATTCCTGCGCAGTCACCGTTCTTGTTTTTTTAGGAACTACCTACTTACTTATTCGTAAGCAATATTTTTTTTATGGGACTCAATTAACGGATTAAAGAATGGATGGAAGAAAGATTTTTCAAATCTGTTCATAATTGCCAGAGTTACTATTCTTATCTATGTTATGCGCGAACATAGGTACATAGAAAAAAAAATAGTATACTTATATACAGACGAATTGAGAACCTCCTCCTTTTTTGAAGTCGGTTAAAAAGCGAAAATGTGGAGTTAAAAATAACCAAAAGTGTCCGGTATATGGCAGTTCTTTTCAGTATTTTTATTATTGCAGTACACGGATCTCATGTTTTGTAAACCCCAATGCAAAAAAGGCATTTTTAAATTTGTCGCCTATGTCTGTCTGTGGCATCGTAGCTCCCAAATGAATGAATGGATTGTTGATTAATTTTTCCAAAATTCAAGGCCATTCTGTTTGTTAAAAATAAGGCTTTGTACTGGCTGAACAATCTTTCAACATCACAGTATGCGACTGGAATAATAATAATAAATAATAATAATATCTTGGGACAATCCACACACGGTCATCCGATCCCAAACTAGGCAGAGCCTGTACTATGGAAACCAGACAACTGATACTAATACTTATATACTTTTTTTTTGTAAATACATACTTAAATAGATAAACAACACCCAGACACTTGGCGGGAATCGAACCCACGACCCATCGGTTAGCAGGCAGGGTGTCTGACCACTAGACCAACGGGCCCGTCATATACTTGCACACCAAACTGATGGACTGGTATCCGTTCAATTTTGATTGATGTATTGATAAGGTGAATACGGGGAATATACAATAATTTCAGCGGCGATAGCTTACTGTAACGAGCTGCGACTGCGATGTGCCACTTTACAGAAAAAGAAATATTTTGCTCATTCGCAAAATGTTCATATGCGGTAGCCATATGAAGAATATGAACATTTTTTTTTTGTAATTTACCTAAGCGGTATCTTATAGTTTTCGTATAAATCAATTTGCTACATACTCTTTTTAAAGATATATAGGTAGGGTGTTTGGTGCATCGTTTGCCAAATTGATTTGGCCGAAAGAAGAGGTCATTGGCTACCTCTTTAGGCCATAAAACTCATTTCTTGCCACACCAGGTTTTATTTACAACTCTTTAATTTTTATTTTAAAAATTCCAGAATTCAGCATTTAAGATTAAATTAAAATAAAAGATATTAGTATGGTGTTCAAATTTCATTATATTTCTTAAATGTACAGTTGTATGGTTCTATCAAATACAAAATTACTTGCTAGTAACATATAGATTTTTTTAATACCAAACAAAGTTTCTGAATAAACTAAACAGAAAGGTAACAATCAAATCTAAATTGTAATAAAAAAAGAACTAAAAGCAATCGGGATCTTCGAATTCTTTTAAAAACTTCTCTAGTTTGTCCCCTTTCTAACGGTATGAAATAAGCCCAAAAAATCTTTTATTAACTTCACTAATTCGCAAAATTGACTTATAATGAATCAATAGGGTATTGATTCATTATAAGTCAAATAACCAGTCTCGCGTAAGCATCGATAAGTGTTCTGCAAAGTGTGGCGGGAAGGTAGTAAGTAGTCTGTTAGAAAAACGCTCCTGGTAAATTCTTTGTGCTTCACGATTAACACCATCGGCTCTTCCTTAAGCCATCAAAATGTTAGCGTATTCTTAAGCCATCAAAATGTTAGCCTAATCTGCTAACTGTTTACGTTTGCGGTTTTCCCCATGATAACATATGATGAATTCCATTGTTCAGGAGGTAGGTGTTGTTACTACAACCTAATCCTACTGGATTCTTATCAAAAATCCCTGTTTCGCGCGTGTTATTTTCTATGAATTCTACGTACCGATACTCAAATTTTGTGAATTAGTGAAGTTTATAAAAGTTTTTTTTGGGCATATTTCATACCGTTGGAAAGGAGATAGACTATAGAAGTTTTTAAAAGAATTCGAAGATCCCGATTAATTTTAGTTTTTTTTTAACAATTTGGATTTGATTTTTACCTTTCTGTTTCTTTTTTCAGAAACTTTGTTTGGTATTAAACAAAAAACTAGATGTTACCATTAAAAAGTTGTAAAAAAAATCTGGTGTGGCAAGTAATGAGTTTTATGGCCTAAAGAGGTAGCCATTGACCTCTTCTTTCGGCCAAATCAATTTGGCAAACGATGCACCAAACACCCTGTATAATCATTTTTGTAAAACCCAGTGGGTACTGGTGGGACAAAATAGTGGGTCCACGAGAAAACACCCAAAATATGGACTTATCTTTGAAATATGGCGAAATATGGAAGGTAAAAATTGCATTTTCGAGTTCACAATGTCATGATTTGTGTAGAAAACAACATACTGAGCAATAACTATTGAAATTGACTTTTGTTTGGTATCCAGACAAACCCGATTTAGGGTTTTTGAGATACTTTTTGTAATAAACTGATATGTACCCTTTTTAATATGAATAAAGAAAAAAAAAAAAAAAAAAATTAAAAATATGTATTTACATATAAATCCGGTCCCGTAGCTAGTGATGTTTAATGAAACAATTTGGTAAATAATAAGCACCTTTTTAATCGACTGTCAAAAAGTATTTATCTATAATATAAATTAATATCTCAATATATTCTGCACCACATATCTTACATACTGGTATTTTATTGGTGTTAACAAATTTGCAGGCATCCTGCATCGGGCCAAGAATGAAATATTTTTTTTTACTTAACAACACAATAAATATAAATTACAACTAATAGGATTAAATACATTCACTCTGTTGTACTCAGCATACAAAATTTGAAATTGTTTTCATACTACAATAATTTATCTTATATACACCGGCTGACAGCCCAGGGACAACACCGCTGAGCATCGTGTGGACAACTGTTCGATGTTGACAGACAGTTACACTGTATAAAAATACTATGTATATAGAAGAAGAAGATTCCATTTCTAACATTGGGCGTGCCTAAAGGTACGGGCTCGTGTCCTGGTACTCTTCGTCGCTGTCGTCGGAGCCATCATCGGTCAGCTGGCGCTGTGCGGCCGCTTCCGCGTCCCCAGCGCATTCAGAGCTAGATGCATCTGCACAAAACAGAGAAATTATTGAACTACGTGTTAGGCTTACTCTGGCGAGGTTTGATAGAAGTGCCAAGAGTCCCCTTAATGTTGATGATGGTCACCGAGGAGGTTTTCGTGGGTAAATTCGGTACCACAACAACGTCAAACATTCTGCAGCTGTGAGTTCACATAGTGGTGTGAAAGGCACTGTATATTGATAAAATGGGGAACTTGCACAATTTTTGTTTTTTGGTGTATAATAAAGATTTTAGGGTCGCTTAGAAATACCAAAAACATAAAAGTTAAAATATGCAAAAATTAACTAGATATTGCAAATCAAAAGTTGACTGTTCCACGTTGGCGCGAAAACGACAGCCGACAGCCGTGACGTCATTACTTTCATTTCACGTACGGGAGGGTAATATACTTAGTACTTACTTACATTTTGTAAATAGTCATGTTTATATTTTTTATCTTAAAATAAATAAATCTTACTATAATTTAAACCTTTCTTCATTTTATACAAAAAATCAATGTGTTCAAAACACAGAGATTTTCCCTTGAAAATTTATTGGCATAGCTGACTAGTAGACATAGATAATACACTATATACTTAAGAATAGATGGGTCACTCTGGTTCATCTTTTAATAAACTAATTTTACCCTCGCCTAAAGATGGCGTAACTTTACAAGAATCCAAAATGTGTCAACAGATGGCGTTTTTTAAAATAATCACTTTACGTATAGGTAAATGAACCATGAATATTTGTAAGGAACATGTTTAAAGGCAAACCAAAGAGATATTTATCGTAAAAGTTTATTTGGTAACCAATAACTTTATTCAACATATCTGAAGCACAATCGTACTCTATTAATTATATAGCCCAATTCCCTTGAGATTCTTGTTTCAGTACAGCTTTGCATTATTTTTTTCCAATTCAAGCTATTGTGGTTAAGGACAATGATGTAGTGGACCTGAAATAGTTCACGAGTAGTATAAATATTATTATATTTATATACTTATGCTAGGTTCATAATGACTTGTTTGTTTAAGCTTTTGTAAATAAGTACATGCCTACATAAGTAGATAAATAACACCCAGACACAGAACAAACAGAATTCTTCACAAACATATTTGTAAATAAACTGTAAATATTTAGTTTCAATAAAATTTATAAAAGCTGTTTATCTTCAATGAAACTTATTTTGAAAAAATGACATAACAACTTAGGTTACCATAGTAACCGCCAAAGGCAATTTACAATAGTACCTGGTAACCTCCTTGAGTAAAACCATAGTGTTTTATTAGGCATCCGTTGAGGCCGGCTGTTGCATAGGTTTTCAGCTGTTTTAATGTATGGAAACTAGCACACCTTCAGGCAAGGGAAGGAACTAAATTTTAAGATTCTACTATAATTTGCCTAGATGGCGTTTGCCTAGATGGCGTACTTATTTACAAAAGCTTAAACAAACAAGTCATTATGAACCTAGCATAAGTATATAAATATAATAATATTTATACTACTCGTGAACTATTTCAGGTCCACTATACCCAGTGGCGTGCACTGGGTTATATGACAGGGTAGGCAAAAAGTGACTTCAACCTCATCAGCAGCCGAAACGTCCACTGCTGAGCAAAGACCTCCCCCTTAGAAGGGAGGGGTTGCCATAATCCCCACGCTTGGCAGGTGGCTTGGGGATCGCAGTAAAGGTGGTAGGTAATCCAATAAAAAGACGCTGCTGCCCGTCTTCTCGTTTTCCCTTTATCGCCTTTTACGGAGACCCAACGGAAGGAGATGGGTGGGTGCTATTCTTACCCGGACACCCCACGGGGACCTAAATTGACATTAATGAATGATGTGAACACAAAACATTTGATGAGTACCTAATACTTATGTTTTTATTTCGAATAAATATATATTCTATTTCACTTCCACTACTAAGACGACACGTAGGAAGTACCTACCTACGTTAAAATCACAGAACACTATTACTCAAGAGGTTAAAATCCATCCAGCCATTTAGGCCGCAGAGCGTCTTAAAGAACCAGACATACTACACAGTCAATAAAAACAATATTAAAGTAAAAAAACTTACAAATATGACTGCGAGTTACTCGTCTTGCTTGTACACATACATTAAGATGATTATAAATATGCCACCTCAAAATATCAAAAAATTAAATGATATTTAGATTCTATGTTTCCAGCTGGCTAACCGATTGTAAATATACTTTAAATCTAAATATTTTAGATTATTTATCGTGTCGAAAACGCGTGAATTTTTAATTTTTCTATACACACTTGGCCAGAACATCAATCACACGTTACCACTTCCATTTTCTACTAAGTAAGTTTTATAATTTGGAAACACAACACATGCACCGAAAACAATCGTTATCAATCGTATAATAAAAAAATATAGAATAAAAACCAACAAAAAATGGATGTCATTATGAAATCTTGAAGTTTGAACAAACTAGGTATTTTATAATTTGTAGTATTTTTCATTCATCGAGCACCCACCCATTCTCGCATCCCGATCCCGATCCCGTTCGATGCATTGGGCTAAGATTGAGCTGCTAATGGTCAACATTTCTTTGGTCCTTCCTCCAAGGTCGTCATTGCTGCCGAGAGCACCCGAGCAGACCCGAGCACACCCGAGAGGCACTGTCTATTTTTGCATGGTGTGCGTGACATTTATACTGTTGGAATCGTCGGCGTGCCTACTGGTGTGTGTAAGTTTGTTAGAAAAAAATCTGTGAATGTGTGGGAATTAAGAGTTTCGATCTTAAAATCTTAAAATTTTGATTAGCGGACCTCGCGGTTTGGCGCGCGGGAAATTTAAATCTCCGCGTACCTAGGAACTAGGAATAGTTTAATGCCCGTTTTTCGCGAGCTTTTGCTTATTTATAATGATGAAATAATTCAAAACAAAATGTTATTGAGCAGATAAATTATTTTTGTTATCATGTATTGCTAAATTAAAATAAAAGATATTAGTATGGTGTTCAAATTTCATTATATTTCTTAAATGTACAGTTGTATGGTTCTATCAAATACAAAATTACTTGCTAGTAACATATAGATTTTTTTAATACCAAACAAAGTTTCTGAATAAACTAAACAGAAAGGTAACAATCAAATCTAAATTGTAATAAAAAAAGAACTAAAAGCAATCGGGATCTTCGAATTCTTTTAAAAACTTCTCTAGTTTGTCCCCTTTCTAACGGTATGAAATAAGCCCAAAAAATCTTTTATTAACTTCACTAATTCGCAAAATTGACTTATAATGAATCAATAGGGTATTGATTCATTATAAGTCAAATAACCAGTCTCGCGTAAGCATCGATAAGTGTTCTGCAAAGTGTGGCGGGAAGGTAGTAAGTAGTCTGTTAGAAAAACGCTCCTGGTAAATTCTTTGTGCTTCACGATTAACACCATCGGCTCTTCCTTAAGCCATCAAAATGTTAGCGTATTCTTAAGCCATCAAAATGTTAGCCTAATCTGCTAACTGTTTACGTTTGCGGTTTTCCCCATGATAACATATGATGAATTCCATTGTTCAGGAGGTAGGTGTTGTTACTACAACCTAATCCTACTGGATTCTTATCAAAAATCCCTGTTTCGCGCGTGTTATTTTCTATGAATTCTACGTACCGATACTCAAATTTTGTGAATTAGTGAAGTTTATAAAAGTTTTTTTTGGGCATATTTCATACCGTTGGAAAGGAGATAGACTATAGAAGTTTTTAAAAGAATTCGAAGATCCCGATTAATTTTAGTTTTTTTTTAACAATTTGGATTTGATTTTTACCTTTCTGTTTCTTTTTTCAGAAACTTTGTTTGGTATTAAACAAAAAACTAGATGTTACCATTAAAAAGTTGTAAAAAAAATCTGGTGTGGCAAGTAATGAGTTTTATGGCCTAAAGAGGTAGCCATTGACCTCTTCTTTCGGCCAAATCAATTTGGCAAACGATGCACCAAACACCCTGTATAATCATTTTTGTAAAACCCAGTGGGTACTGGTGGGACAAAATAGTGGGTCCACGAGAAAACACCCAAAATATGGACTTATCTTTGAAATATGGCGAAATATGGAAGGTAAAAATTGCATTTTCGAGTTCACAATGTCATGATTTGTGTAGAAAACAACATACTGAGCAATAACTATTGAAATTGACTTTTGTTTGGTATCCAGACAAACCCGATTTAGGGTTTTTGAGATACTTTTTGTAATAAACTGATATGTACCCTTTTTAATATGAATAAAGAAAAAAAAAAAAAAAAAAATTAAAAATATGTATTTACATATAAATCCGGTCCCGTAGCTAGTGATGTTTAATGAAACAATTTGGTAAATAATAAGCACCTTTTTAATCGACTGTCAAAAAGTATTTATCTATAATATAAATTAATATCTCAATATATTCTGCACCACATATCTTACATACTGGTATTTTATTGGTGTTAACAAATTTGCAGGCATCCTGCATCGGGCCAAGAATGAAATATTTTTTTTTACTTAACAACACAATAAATATAAATTACAACTAATAGGATTAAATACATTCACTCTGTTGTACTCAGCATACAAAATTTGAAATTGTTTTCATACTACAATAATTTATCTTATATACACCGGCTGACAGCCCAGGGACAACACCGCTGAGCATCGTGTGGACAACTGTTCGATGTTGACAGACAGTTACACTGTATAAAAATACTATGTATATAGAAGAAGAAGATTCCATTTCTAACATTGGGCGTGCCTAAAGGTACGGGCTCGTGTCCTGGTACTCTTCGTCGCTGTCGTCGGAGCCATCATCGGTCAGCTGGCGCTGTGCGGCCGCTTCCGCGTCCCCAGCGCATTCAGAGCTAGATGCATCTGCACAAAACAGAGAAATTATTGAACTACGTGTTAGGCTTACTCTGGCGAGGTTTGATAGAAGTGCCAAGAGTCCCCTTAATGTTGATGATGGTCACCGAGGAGGTTTTCGTGGGTAAATTCGGTACCACAACAACGTCAAACATTCTGCAGCTGTGAGTTCACATAGTGGTGTGAAAGGCACTGTATATTGATAAAATGGGGAACTTGCACAATTTTTGTTTTTTGGTGTATAATAAAGATTTTAGGGTCGCTTAGAAATACCAAAAACATAAAAGTTAAAATATGCAAAAATTAACTAGATATTGCAAATCAAAAGTTGACTGTTCCACGTTGGCGCGAAAACGACAGCCGACAGCCGTGACGTCATTACTTTCATTTCACGTACGGGAGGGTAATATACTTAGTACTTACTTACATTTTGTAAATAGTCATGTTTATATTTTTTATCTTAAAATAAATAAATCTTACTATAATTTAAACCTTTCTTCATTTTATACAAAAAATCAATGTGTTCAAAACACAGAGATTTTCCCTTGAAAATTTATTGGCATAGCTGACTAGTAGACATAGATAATACACTATATACTTAAGAATAGATGGGTCACTCTGGTTCATCTTTTAATAAACTAATTTTACCCTCGCCTAAAGATGGCGTAACTTTACAAGAATCCAAAATGTGTCAACAGATGGCGTTTTTTAAAATAATCACTTTACGTATAGGTAAATGAACCATGAATATTTGTAAGGAACATGTTTAAAGGCAAACCAAAGAGATATTTATCGTAAAAGTTTATTTGGTAACCAATAACTTTATTCAACATATCTGAAGCACAATCGTACTCTATTAATTATATAGCCCAATTCCCTTGAGATTCTTGTTTCAGTACAGCTTTGCATTATTTTTTTCCAATTCAAGCTATTGTGGTTAAGGACAATGATGTAGTGGACCTGAAATAGTTCACGAGTAGTATAAATATTATTATATTTATATACTTATGCTAGGTTCATAATGACTTGTTTGTTTAAGCTTTTGTAAATAAGTACATGCCTACATAAGTAGATAAATAACACCCAGACACAGAACAAACAGAATTCTTCACAAACATATTTGTAAATAAACTGTAAATATTTAGTTTCAATAAAATTTATAAAAGCTGTTTATCTTCAATGAAACTTATTTTGAAAAAATGACATAACAACTTAGGTTACCATAGTAACCGCCAAAGGCAATTTACAATAGTACCTGGTAACCTCCTTGAGTAAAACCATAGTGTTTTATTAGGCATCCGTTGAGGCCGGCTGTTGCATAGGTTTTCAGCTGTTTTAATGTATGGAAACTAGCACACCTTCAGGCAAGGGAAGGAACTAAATTTTAAGATTCTACTATAATTTGCCTAGATGGCGTTTGCCTAGATGGCGTACTTATTTACAAAAGCTTAAACAAACAAGTCATTATGAACCTAGCATAAGTATATAAATATAATAATATTTATACTACTCGTGAACTATTTCAGGTCCACTATACCCAGTGGCGTGCACTGGGTTATATGACAGGGTAGGCAAAAAGTGACTTCAACCTCATCAGCAGCCGAAACGTCCACTGCTGAGCAAAGACCTCCCCCTTAGAAGGGAGGGGTTGCCATAATCCCCACGCTTGGCAGGTGGCTTGGGGATCGCAGTAAAGGTGGTAGGTAATCCAATAAAAAGACGCTGCTGCCCGTCTTCTCGTTTTCCCTTTATCGCCTTTTACGGAGACCCAACGGAAGGAGATGGGTGGGTGCTATTCTTACCCGGACACCCCACGGGGACCTAAATTGACATTAATGAATGATGTGAACACAAAACATTTGATGAGTACCTAATACTTATGTTTTTATTTCGAATAAATATATATTCTATTTCACTTCCACTACTAAGACGACACGTAGGAAGTACCTACCTACGTTAAAATCACAGAACACTATTACTCAAGAGGTTAAAATCCATCCAGCCATTTAGGCCGCAGAGCGTCTTAAAGAACCAGACATACTACACAGTCAATAAAAACAATATTAAAGTAAAAAAACTTACAAATATGACTGCGAGTTACTCGTCTTGCTTGTACACATACATTAAGATGATTATAAATATGCCACCTCAAAATATCAAAAAATTAAATGATATTTAGATTCTATGTTTCCAGCTGGCTAACCGATTGTAAATATACTTTAAATCTAAATATTTTAGATTATTTATCGTGTCGAAAACGCGTGAATTTTTAATTTTTCTATACACACTTGGCCAGAACATCAATCACACGTTACCACTTCCATTTTCTACTAAGTAAGTTTTATAATTTGGAAACACAACACATGCACCGAAAACAATCGTTATCAATCGTATAATAAAAAAATATAGAATAAAAACCAACAAAAAATGGATGTCATTATGAAATCTTGAAGTTTGAACAAACTAGGTATTTTATAATTTGTAGTATTTTTCATTCATCGAGCACCCACCCATTCTCGCATCCCGATCCCGATCCCGTTCGATGCATTGGGCTAAGATTGAGCTGCTAATGGTCAACATTTCTTTGGTCCTTCCTCCAAGGTCGTCATTGCTGCCGAGAGCACCCGAGCAGACCCGAGCACACCCGAGAGGCACTGTCTATTTTTGCATGGTGTGCGTGACATTTATACTGTTGGAATCGTCGGCGTGCCTACTGGTGTGTGTAAGTTTGTTAGAAAAAAATCTGTGAATGTGTGGGAATTAAGAGTTTCGATCTTAAAATCTTAAAATTTTGATTAGCGGACCTCGCGGTTTGGCGCGCGGGAAATTTAAATCTCCGCGTACCTAGGAACTAGGAATAGTTTAATGCCCGTTTTTCGCGAGCTTTTGCTTATTTATAATGATGAAATAATTCAAAACAAAATGTTATTGAGCAGATAAATTATTTTTGTTATCATGTATTGCCGGAAATCACAGGGTAGGCAAACACTTTTTGCCTATATGGACTGCACGCCACTGACTATACCCGAATCCAGAAATAAAGTCATTTTTTGTAAACAAACCGGGCACTTCAAAACAAACTTAAATTTCTTCACCAAAACAACATGAAATCTTTCCATTTATCACCACACACACGTAAAACATCCAACTGATTCGGAAAACTAGTTAAACTACTGAAAATATAATTAAAATCTTAAGATATACGAATAAATAAAATATTTTTGACATGAGAATGCCACAGATAAAATATGTCAATATATAGAACACACACTTTGTCTATGGAAATTAGTGATGTCCAATATTTAAAGATTTAAATCTCTATATTGAATGATTTCAAATTGATCCACAACCAATCATTTTATAAAGTAAAAAGTATTATATTAAACTCGGACTAAACTGAGGTAGATTCAACATAAACAGTAGGTCCGCCGTCTCAGAGTAATTAGAATGGAGCTAGTATCGCGTCGATTCCCCGAACAAATTTTTCGTGGCACTTTTGCGGGGTGCGGGAGGCGAAGTAAACACACACAGATACAATTTTACGCATAACCACACTATAATAAACTCGCAAGACATTCAAAAAGTTACGCACACAAATAAAGAATGACCTGACCATATGACCAAAATTTGGCAGAGGGGTTAGCGCATCATGATCTCTCCAGTGGTATCTCCTCTAAGTCCGCCGTCCGTATTTCAAAGTAAATCGCTACTCTGCCCACGTCTACACGGATTATATTATGTTGATTGTAAGATAATATTTTGTATTACGTATTTAATTATTTATTTAAATAAATATCAATAAAATTGAGTCCCGAATATGAAAATGTATGCGGTTTGACAGGTTCCGGGACTTACGCCTTAGTGCTGCCACCTGGTGCACGTCATTTTTGAACACCCTCATTGTGTTATTCATAGTCATTCATTCGTCGATGTCGTACATACTGAATGGTCTCTGGTGTCTTCTTTAACGACTTTGCTTTCGATTTTTGGGTTTGTGTTTGCTTTGTGATTTGGACCGTTTGGCCGATGATATATTCACTAATTTCACTATGGCAAAGTCGCTGGAGGACCTTAATACGATGCTCAGCGCCCTCAGTGGCATTTCCCAACAGGTGTATATTAGTATGAACATGAACAAGACGAAGATCATGTCTAATGTCCGTACCGGTAGTTGTTGGGAACGATACACTCGAAGTTGTTGACCACTACGTATAACTAGGACAAACTATCCAGTTAGGTCGGTCCAACTTCGACAGAGGTCACCCGAAGAATCCAACTCGGATAGGCAGCGTTTGGGGAACTACGCGAAATCTTCTCATCCGAAATATCGCAGTGCCTTAAGACGAAGGTTTTTAACCAGTGTGTTGCCAGTGATGGCATATGGTACTGAGACGTGGTCCCTAACTGTTGGACTTTCAGATAAGCGCAGAGTCACACCACGAGCTATTGAGAGAACTATGCTCGGAGTTTCTTTGCGCGATAGAATCCAGAATGAGCACATTCGCCGAAGAACTAGTCACCGACATAGCTCTTAAAATCTGTAAGTTAAAGTGGCAATGGCTGGCCACATCGCTCGGAGAACCTATAACCGTTCGGGAAGAAAGGTTCTCGAGTGGCGACCACGAACTGGACGCAGTGTGGGTAGGCCTTCCACTAGGTGGATAGATGACATTGTGCGCGTCGCAGGTAACCGGCGGGTGCTAATAGCCAATTGTCGTTCATTGTGGCGTTTTCTTAGGGAAAAGTTTAAGTTTCATAAAAAACTTTTATATTTTTACGCACGCTTTTCCATCAGAGTTAGTTTGCAGCTTGTGGCCAAAAAAGATGGAAGTAACAAAATGGTTCGCAAAAATCCCAAATGCTACCCTTTGACGTATTATATTCAATCTTCTGGAGAATAAGTAAAATTGCTGTACACTCAAATTAACATTTTAATACTGACGCATTTGTTAATTATTTTGAATTAAAGGGTTTCGAGGTGTTATTTGTTTAAATAAAGGTGAAATTATCAATAAAAATAATTGACAGTAATAATATATTCTTTTTAATCCTACCGTTGCTGACATAAATATCGATACTGTAATGGATTTATCATACATCTATGATGTGGTCAGATTCACTCGTTCATGAGGCGTCACCTACCTAATATTGTCGATGGTTGCAATACCGCCATGTTTATTTACTTTTTACGACGGAATACTTGAATTCGAGTATACATCATTGTCCTTAACCACAATGGCTTGAATTGAAAAAAGTTAATGCAAAGCTGTACTGAAACAAGAAACTCAAGGGGATTGGACTATATAATTAATAGAGTATGATTGTGCTTCAGATAATAATATGTTGAATAAAGTTATTGGTTACCAAATATACTTTTACAATAAATATCTCTTTGGTTTGCCTTTAAAAATGTACCTAACAAATATTCATGCTTCATTTACCTATACGTAAAGTGATTATTTTAAAAAACGCCATCTGTTGGCACATTTTGGATTCTTGTAAAGTTACGCCATCTTTAGGCGAGGATAAAATTAGTTTAAAAGATGAACCAGAGTGACCCATCTATTCTTAAGTATATAGTGTATTATCTATGCTAGTAGAGGAAAGACGTTACGCGCGATTGGTGGTGTTTCAAATTGCGTTCCATTTTACGTAACCTAAGTTGAAATATTTCGTAAAAAAAATATATTTTTAGATTAAATCTTTTAGCAATGCTCTTTTTAGAACTACTTTTATTAAATTATAACAATAATTTGTCATTATAATTTTTATGCAAGTTCCCCATTACTATACACAACATACAACTATTGCCTCAGATGAGTAGCAATGCTATGCAAAGTCAAAGTCAAAAGTCAAAAATAGTTTATTTCAAATAGGCTTAACGCTAGCACTTTTGAAAGGTCATGTATTTTTTTTTTTTTTTTTAAAAAGCTACCACCGGATCACAACGCGGCCTCAACTGAGAAGATCCGGCAAGAAACTCAGCGAGCTTGTCATTTTATCACTTTTTTTTTTTAAACAGTGTGTCATGTTACAGTTAGATCAGAGCGACAGTGTGTCTTGCCGTTCAAAAGATCAAATAATACAGGGAAAAAAATAATAAAATACGACGAAAGTAGGTACAACAAACTAAAAAGCCAAAGGGATATGCAATCGTATGTATCATCATGCCGACTTCACTATAACGATATTCCAGCGTAAACTGCATTAATATATTTTATACAGTATAATAATAATATATCGATGGTAAACTGCAATGATTAAATGAAAGAAGTCACTTTTGTTAGTTGTCAATTTGGGAAACTAAGTCCGCTATACATAATTTTGAAAATTAACATGCCTTATCTACATCACAAATTTTTACTATGATTTATAGGTAAATTAGTTTACTAGTAGCAGTTAATGACTTAATGATAATTACCAACTAACCATACCAAAAAAAAAGATAATAAAAAAATATGTTTAAAAACACAGTGCTACTTTACAAAAAAATTAAAGAAACAGACTGAAATGGTGTAGCGCGAGCGGTGTGATGTAATTTGGCGAGTTGAGGATTAATGTAGCAAATACAAGCAATGCAATAATTACCCAGTTACCTGCTTGTGGTTCCCACAGCGTCTCGTAGCGGCGCGACTTTGGTGGAGGCGGCGACGCCGATCCCCTGCACAAATTATACAGGGTTAATCTCAAAACACTAATAACCTGTTAGGAGTAGCTTCTTTACAACATTGATATACATTGTTAACATTTCTAACAGTGGAGACTTAACTGGCTTTTCGTTTCTACTATAGTTACTGTAACCAGTTTTGTAAGTGATAGCATTCCTAAATTATAAATAAATAAATACACATTTTTTTTCTGTCACAATTTACGAAACATAATTTTTTAGTCTTAAAAAAAACCGCGGTCCCAATTATGTGGATTATCCAGGGCCAGGGCGCAGGTTTGTATAGGTAGAACCAGGATCAAAATGCAGGTTTGTATAGGTGAGGATGTGCGTGTGTATGTATGTATACATACTGTCGCTGATGCTGATCTAATTGTAACAAGACAAACAGAGCTTAAAAAAAAGTGAAAAAAAGTGACAAGCCCGCTGACTTTCTTGCCGGATCTTCTCAGTTAAGACCACGTTGTGACCCGGTGGGAGCCCTTTAAAATTAAATTGACAGTTCAAAAGTGCCAGCGTTTGGCTGCCTGTCCACCGGAGCGGAGCGAGACAGCGGAGCGGAGAAACGGAGAATATTAACCAATAAGATTACACTAAAACACCGCTCCAAAATCTTAGTGCAATCTTATTGGTTAATGTTGCACCGTTTCTCCGCTCCGCGGCCTCGCTCCGCTTCGGTGGACAGGCAGCCTTAAGCCTATTTGAAATAAATGAATTTGTATGATACCTGTGTGAGGGTGAGTGTGAGTCTCCATTCTCGCTGGGCGGCGGCGAGGATCGCGGCGAGGGCGGCTGGCTGAGCGCCTGCATGAGGCGCCCCTTGGACTCGTTCCAGATGTTGGAGATCCGTCCGTCCGGCCCGAACAGCAAGAGGAACGCGTCGATCAGCTCCCGCGATTTCTCCTCCCACTTCGTTAGTATGTCTACCCTCTTCTCGCCGATATTCGTCATCACCTATAAAAGAAGTAAGCTTTAGAAAGATAGGTTTTTTTTTGTATAAACTTTTCCAATTGTGTTTGAAGATATCGTTCAATCAATGGACTGGTATTCAAGTGACACAAACTAACTAGTGTTGATTGGGCTTCGTCGCAAAATGTCCCTTTCGCATAATGTTCCATTCGCAAAATTTCCCTTTTTATGTAATTTTATAGATTCTAGCGGAAACCGAACATTCATTTGCCAAATGTTAAGGTTAATAACCAAGTGTTAATAGTTAACAACTCATAACAATGCACTATCTGTCCATACAAGGTCAAAAGCCATTGTATCACTGTTTGTATTATCATTAGCGATATTAAGCTACTCGCAAAATAATATGGCCATTAAAACGCGTTCTCACACTATAATTTTTTTTGTATTATAATTTTTGAAAATTATTTTAATTGTGCAGCTATATTATGGCATCATTTTCATTATATAAGTCGCTAGGTGTAGCAAAAACTACACGGCATAAAATAAAATGCCATCTTGGAATGTGCAAACGAAACACTTTGAATGTGTTTTTGATCTTTGAATGTTTTTTCATACTAATACGAAAGTGAGCTATTTAGTCGAGTGGCACCTAATGTACGAGGTAGTTACCACACGACTCGGAAGGATCCGGATTGTGCGTATTTTACGAGTCAGATTCGTACGAAAACGCATCCTAAGTGAGGACGGCCTTAGGGTTCCTTTTAGGTATGGATAAAAGGTAAAATAGGAACCCTTATGGTCTGTCTGTCCTTCTGTCACACCTATATATTTTAGGAACCACTGATGCTATCAATTTGGAACTACACAACCTCATAACAAATGAAAAATAATATTCTTTTATTTTCTTTTCAATGTGGGAATTTCAAAGTGAGATATGAAAGGGCTCCATTTGCACATTTCAAAACAGATTTTTAATTTGGTTTATATCAGGTAGTTTTGGTATTTAATAAAAAGAATGTAAAAAAGTACCATTTCCCCATTTGAATTATCTGCGAAGTTTGCGGAGGGAAAAATTTGAAATAATGATTTAACGGCTTTCTATACTTTACAGGTACTTTAAAGGTACTACAGTTTTTTAGTAATCTTATAAAAGCCTCGACAAACAAACTTAGTTTTCCGGTTTGCTTTTTTTTCTATCTATAGACGAATAGTAAAATAACTTTAATACGTCCAAAGAATGTATGGAGCCCTCGGGGTGCGTGAGTCCGATTTGCACGCACTTGACCGTTTTTTTTTACCTTCTGGGCTCTAACACTAAAAAGAGGCGTAAAACAGAGTTCAGAGTTGTTCTCACCTTTTTCCCTTTGTCCTTGAGCTCGTCCATCTTGTTCTGCAGTCGGAACTTCTTCTCGTTGAGGAAGGATACGTTGAGCTCCTTGGCGGAGTAGCCGCGCGCGAGGTTCCGTCGCACGTACATGTCGTAGTCGCGCACTATCCGCGCCACTATGTCCGACGTCGACACGCCTGCATATACATAACAATACCCAGTTAATATTAGGCCTTTAGAATATGTATAAGTACTAAACTATAGAATGCTTATTTTCAAGTAAGAACCGTAGGCACGAGTAAGAATATCGAAAAGTATATTATATACACGACAATAGGTACTCTACCGTCAGCAGTATTTATCTATATTTGCGCTTGTGACAGATAAACCTATCACTACTTGTCACTTACATATCAATATAAAATGAAGAATGCCTCTATTTAAGGGGACCATAGACAAACGCGTACTTTATTCTTAATATACAGGTGTGGTTTTTGCATTTTTTCCATATTTGTAGACCTAACAGTTAAGGATTATGTCAATTGATGAAAAATACTTTAATAATTCAGTGGTTAATAACTAAAAGATAATTAATGATTCATGATTAACGTTCAACCAGAATAAGAGCTCTCGAGCGCTCAGAATAGGTCCCAAGGTTGGCCACCACGCGTGCTCTTGTTTACCTACTTTGCGCGAAGATCGGTGCCAGACGGAGTTATTTTATAGTGACCGTTGCACACGGGATTTCTTCGTAACAAACATAAAAAATATTTCACTACAACGCGCGTTTGTACCGCGTTTTTCTTTCCACATAATCAGTGTGGTTGCCCTAACATCTGATTCTGTTTTTAAGTCTATAATTTAATGATTGATATATGTTCTTTAAAAGGTATATATCAACTATTTTTTTCTGTTAGTTATTATTTAAGTAATTTCATTCAATTATTTGTAATTTCTGTATGAGAGTCGAGCTCTTCAAGCGCAATTATAACTACTGGTACTAAATAGTAAGAATCTGTTACTGGCAATATGGTAGGATATCTATATACATTTTAAATAATACAATGTGCTGTTGATTCTATGATTAATAAAGGAAAAAAAAAAGGGAACCTCCGTAAATATGGCGAGAATGCAGAACCACATCCGTATAAACTCTGTGATTAGGCCATTTTATCATCATTATCGGCAGCCAAATGACGTCCACTGCTGAACAAAGTCCCTTAGAAGGGAGGGGGTTGGCAGTAGTCTGGCGATCGCAGTATAGGTGGTAAGTAATCCAATAGAAAGACGCTGCTGCCCGTCTTTTTGTTTTCCCTTAGTTGCTTTTTAAGGACACCTAACGGGAGGAGATAGATGGGTGAGAAACCCGGTCACCCCACGGGTCAAGTTAAGCTATTAATCTCAATCTCTAATGCATGAGAGAGGAGAATTTAGACCTACCAGTCTTCACTTCGACGGACTCGTTTTTCTAATGGTTAGACACCCTGGCCGCTAACCTGACACAGACACAGGGTGGGAATCTATCCCACATCCAATAGGATGTAGGATAGATTCTGTGTCTGGGTGTTATAAATATGTACATATTTAAAAAAAAAAGCTATATAAGTATCGAGCAACCGTTTGATGCAAATCTCGCAAAAACATGCAAGATGACATGATTCATTTCTAAAAAAAGAACCGTAATAAAATGTACGAAAGTGTAGTGTACTGGCTTATTTGTGTTAATTTGCGGGTACTATAATTATGTGAGAAAGTTGAGGGTAGGTAGGTCTGTCGTCTCAGACGAACACACTGCGCAGGCACTGAGCGGGGAAGCGAGAAAGGGACGTCAGTCGAGTATCAACCGTTGTGCGAGTCGGACGTGTGTGTGTGGAGTAACAAGCCGATATCAGTGCAGTGTAACCTTAGCACAGGGAGAACCGGTGAACTGTATATGGCGACGAGGTGAAAACCGTAAGTAATTTTATAATTTTAATAAAGAGAAATTAAAAATATTGGGACATAATTCACAGTGTATCAGATGTTAATAGTAATAATCAAAAGTAAGCACAGGGCTGTTAACAGTGTTATTTAATTGTATGAAATATCCGCGATTTGTAATAAAAATCTATAATTACGTGATATGAAAACCTGAGTTCCGGGTTCGATTCTCGGATCGGGTGGGTCATGTTATGTTTTCTTCCGTTTATCAGGATTTACACGTACTTTACACCTAATAAAAACACAAAGCAGTATTGTGTGATAATAGTGCATTTCTGTAGAATGAAATATTAAATGGATATAAATTCAGTGATGTTAAAACTTACATGATTGAGAGAGGAAAAATGCGTACCATCTTGTACTTGACAAATGAGTGGGTTAGGTTACCTGTGACTGTGGATTCAGTACAAATAATTAAATCCTGCAAGAAATTGAAATGAAAATTTTTGCGAAAAAAAAAAAGAAAAAGAAAACAGTTGGGGGGTTTAAACCATGTGTACTATCGCGGATACGAGCGGTGTACCGGTTTTCGCTCGGATCATTTGAGTGACTATGCGTGCGCTTGTCCCGTTTGCACATATTCTGGGCCGGCTAGTGCAGGCGATGGTAGTACTAAAGGTGGCGCGTTGCTTGTGACCGCGAGAGTACAAAAGCGGTTTACAGGCTGATATTACATTGTGAATATGCATTAAATTGCGAAGACGGGTTTAAATACCGTACAGTAAGGGGTTCACAATAGATTGTGAACAGGCATTAAATTGCGTATGAAGGTTTAAATACCGTGCATTAAATTGCGTATGAGGGTTTAAATACCGTGCATTAAATTGCGAATGGATGGTTTAAATACCGTACAAAGAGGTTCACAATGGTGAACAGGCATTAAAATGCGAATAAGGGTTAAATACCAATAGAGGCAGGAGTACATTATATTGCGTTCGCATTTGGTTTAAATACCGTACACAAAAAAAAAAAAAAAATTCTCTACAGGTAATAATGGCACATAACTACACCTTAGAAAAATTCGATTGTGAAGGAGATCCGGCATCAGTTGCAGGCAGGTGGGAACGGTGGAAAAGGAGTCTGTTTACATACCTGGAAGCTGCCAGCATTGATACGGATATAAAGAAGAGAGCGAATTTATTACATTTTGGAGGACCAGAATTGCAGGAAGTATATTACAACATTCCTGGCGCCAACGTCGATCCCAATGAAGAAAACCAATACAAAGTGTTCGACACAGCGATTCAGAAACTTGACGAGTACTTTGCCCCAAAGCAATCGCTCACTTTTGAGCGACATAGATTTAGATTGATAAAGCAAGAAATAAATGAAAAATTCGAGAGATTCCTCGTTCGTCTTAGACAACAAGCAAAAAAGTGCGATTTTAAAGATCCAGATGAAAGCATAATTAGCCAAATAATTGAAAAATGCTCATCCAGCATACTACGAAAGAAAATTTTGAAAACGGGAGACGGCATGACACTAAGCGATATCCTAACCGAAGCAAATGTAATTGAAGCGGTGGATCGGCAAATAATCGATTTTGAGGATAAACTAAGTGACAGTCAAAAAGTAAACAGAATAACAACACAAATAAATAGGAGATCAAATCAAAGGACAGACATATGCTCAAGATGTGGTAGTACAAATCACTTAGGGCGAGATAAGAGTTGTCTTGCTATAGAAAAATACTGTTTTCGTTGTGGACTCAAAGGACACTTTAGGGACCAATGTAGAACAAGGCAGCCACGGAAAAGGAAGATAGAAGGAGAAAATGCAAAGCATGGAGGAGGAAAAAGACCTAGGCATGTTAACGCCATTGAGGAAACAAATAACTGGCAGAGTAACTACATATTTAATATCGATGGGGAAGCAGGAATTACCTACAAAATCGGAGGTATTGGCGTAGATATGTTAGTGGACTCTGGTTGTAAGCATAATATAATAACTGATAAAACATGGGAGATTATGAAAAGAAGTAAAGTAATTACAACCGAACAGGATAATAAACCAAATAAGAATTTTCGGTCATACGGCAGTGAAACACCATTAAAATTACTTGGCTCGTTTCGTGCAAACATAGAGGTTGGGGACAAAATGGAAAATTCAGTATTTTACGTTATTGCAAGAGGAACTAGAAACCTATTAGGACGATTAACTGCAACTTCCTTAGGAGTATTACAAATACATACTAACGTAAACCAAGTAGAAATGGAAACATTCCCTAAATTTAAAGAAGTACTAGTAGAAATCCCTATAGATAGTTCGGTAAAACCGGTTTCACAGCCATATCGTCGAATACCAATACCCCTAGAAGAAAAAGTAAATGAAAAAATCCAAGAATTGCTCAGAAGAGATATCATAGAGGAAGTGAAAGGACCAGCTCATTGGGTTTCACCAATCGTGCCCATTCTAAAGGAAAATGGTGATATTAGACTGTGTGTAGACATGCGACGCGCAAATGCTGCTATCCTAAGAGAGAACCACCCATTACCAACTATGAACCAATTGCTGCCAAGAATAAAGGATGCAAGATTTTTTAGTAAACTTGACATTAAGGATGCTTTCCATCATATTGAGCTGCACCCTGAATCACGACATGTAACCACTTTTATTACTAGTCAGGGGCTTTTTAGGTACAAGAGAATGATGTTTGGTATAACATGTGCACCGGAAATCTTTCAAAAAACTCTTGAAAAATACTTTTAGGCTGTGATGGAGTTATAAATTTCATCGATGATATATTGATATATGGAAAAGATATGAAGGAACACGATGAAAGGTTACAGAAAGTTTTAGATGTTCTAGATAAAAATAACGTTTTACTGCGCAAAGAAAAATGTCAGTACCGAATGAACAAAGTACAATTCCTTGGGCATGACTTAACAGAAAATGGAGCTAAGCCTTTAGAGAAATACCTGTCAGCTATTAGAGATTTTAGAGAACCTACCACTATTAAGGAACTACAAGGTTTCTTAGGTCTGATAAATTATATTGGGAAATGGGTCCCACACTTAGCGACCACATCCGAACCGTTGAAACAAATACTTAGACGTAATAATAAGAGCAGTTCTGACATTACAGAGCACTGGAGAGAGGAACAACAGGCATCTTTTAATAAGTTAAAGATGCTTCTAGTTGATATACCTCGATTAGGGTACTACAACCCTAATGATAAAACATTAATTATAGCAGATGCCAGCCCTGTAGGTCTAGGAGCAGTTCTTGTGCAAATCAACGAAAGGGGGCCTCGAGTAATAGCCTTTGGAAACAAGACACTTAGTAATTGTGAGCGACGATACTGCCAAACTGAAAAAGAAGCTTTAGCTCTGGTTTGGGCAGTAGAGCATTTTGATATATTTCTGTACGGAAAAGAGTTCGAACTGATAACAGACCACAAACCACTGGAGGTTATATTTGGACCCAAATCAAACCCTTGCGCGCGTATTGAAAGATGGGTTTTAAGGCTTCAGTCTTACAAGTATACTATCAAATATAGCCCTGGGAAACACAATATAGCAGACCCTTTATCCCGATTGTGTAAACTGGCAAGAAACCCGGGAGCAATATATGAAGACTATGTTCAGAACGTGGTAGAATATATCCGACCAGCAGCTATACCGATGCAGGATATTATTGAACAATCACAACAGGACGTAGAGATACAAAAAGTGAAAACGGGGCTTTACAGTAACAACTGGGATGACGCTATCAGGGCTTACAAAATATTTCAAAACGAATTGTGCTTCTATGGAGATGTTTTGTTGAGAGGAAATAAATTAGTGATACCGAATAAACTACGAGAGCGAGTTTTAATCATTGGCATTGTAGCCATGAAGGCCAGATTGAGAACCAAAGTATGGTGGCCAAAATGTGACAAGGATGCAGAAAGAATGTTCAAGGCGTGCAGAGGTTGCACCTTGGTCTCAGCCCC
This sequence comes from Furcula furcula, assembly GCA_911728495.1. Lineage (NCBI taxonomy): Eukaryota > Metazoa > Arthropoda > Insecta > Lepidoptera > Notodontidae > Furcula > Furcula furcula. The sequence goes on from OU452243.1 coordinate 23,411,021, forward strand.
AAGCCCTCCAAACCCACTAAAAAGACGTGAACTCCCAACAGAACCATGGATGGATGTAGCAATCGATCTCATGGGACCCTTGCCGAGCAACGATCATTTATTTGTGATCGTTGACTATTTTAGCAGATACAAAGAGGTCAAAATTTGCCGCACCATTTCTAGTGGAGTGATTGTAGAACACCTAAAAGAGACATTTACTAGGATAGGGAACCCTGTGTCCATTACGGCTGATAACGGTACACAATTTACAAGCTCAGAATTTAAAGACTTTTGTAAACTACAGGATATAATAATATATCATACCACACCCTACTGGCCTCAACAGAATGGAGAAGTAGAACGGCAGAATAGAGACATTCTAAAATGTTTAAAGATTAGTCAGGCAGAAAACAAGAACTGGAAGGAAGCTCTACGCGAATATCTGATCATGTACAACAGTACACCCCACACCGTGACTGGGAAAACGCCTGCACAGTTGTTTTACAATAGGCAGTACCGAGACAAAATACCTATGATTCAAGATTTAGAACACAATCCAGGAGACCAAGAAATGAAAGACAGAGACAAAGAACAAAAAGAAAAAGGAAAGGAATATGCTGATCAAAGGAGACGAGCTCAAGAATGTACTCTGGAAGTGGGGGATAAAGTGTATGTAAAGAATATGCAAAAAACTAATAAGCTTAGCTTGGATTATGAGCCAACTAAGCACACGGTGGAATCAAATAATCATGGCGATGTAGCACTTCGGAACGATGGAACAGGTAAACTAATAAGGAGGAATATAGTACATCTCAAGAAGATTGAAGGTCAATGGAAAGTATTAAATTCGGAGAAAGATAAAACGGAAGGTCGAGATGAAGACGAAGAAATGACAGTGGAGGATGAGAGCAACAAATGAATACAGTCTATACCTGATTAATAATTATATATTAGTGATTGTGAGGAAATTGATATACTTAATTAAATCATAATAAAGTTGATTTGAAATAAAAAATTGATTTTAAAAAAAGGAAGGGATGTAGTGTACTGGCTTATTTGTGTTAATTTGCGGGTACTATAATTATGTGAGAAAGTGAGGGTAGGTAGTTCTGTCGTCTCAGACGAACACACTGCGCAGGCACTGAGCGGGGAAGCGAGAAAGGGACGTCAGTCGAGTATCAACCGTTGTGCGAGTCGGACGTGTGTGTGTGGAGTAACAAGCCGATATCAGTGTAGTGTAACCTTAGCACAGGGAGAACCGGTGAACTGTATAGAAAGTTCTCGTAAAGAGAGTAAAATATCACATTAGGAAGAACGCACCCTCCGTCCTCTGTGTGGCTACGAACATGTCCTTGGCCTTGATGCTGGCGTACATGTCCTCGCAGGTCTCCGTCGTGTACGGTATGTCGTCGTGTGCCACGAAGTCTATTTTGTGTTTCTCGAGAAACTCCTCATCATATTCCCAAGGTGCATCCCGCACTACCTGCAAACGAAACATTAATTTATCATAAAAACGTTCTATTTAGTTCTTCGGGCGCTTTAAATCGACAACATTGTCCTTTTAAACTGTAAAGCTTGTCCAACTACTAATATTGTATAATTGAGGTCAGTGGTCGCAACGCACCTCAGAAAGTACAGCTTATTTTTATACCAGAATGCCTCAGAAGGGTTGTTGTGTCGAGTAGGTACTTATAAAATATATAAGTATGTCCATTATGTGTTCTACGTCTGCAAGAGCTTAGTGAGTCCAGGCTAAACCAGTTTTTTAACCAGTCCAGTACACTAAATGGCACCTACCACAAAATATTTCATCAATACCCAAAGGTAGACTGTTAGAAAATGCCTAAGGCATTAATTCCGCCTTGAACTTTATGTGCATAAATAAACGTGGTCCGTCAAATGTAACTTCGGCTTATTAATCCATCAGACTGGGTAGTGACAACGTTGGATTTTCTCTTACTCTTCACGTTTTGGACGGCATACATTTCCCCACTTATATATACACCCTGAGGTCATTTCATAGCATACTTGTATCTCTAATCGTCTCGTCATCTTTTATACTATTTCATGTCTGGCAATATAATTAAGCGTTGATAATGTACAAAATTACCTTATTATAAATTTTAATTTGACATCATTTATATTAATTAATCTGTATTGGGGAATTCCGTCATATCATAAGTTTCCGTGTTTTATCTTTGTGAGCGGCTGGTTGGCATTAAAAAATCTCGACGCAGACGTCAGAACAGACCTTACCGGTTTCATTAATTTGCGAACACTGCACCCCCGTATTACGTGATAAAGAAGAGGTAAGAAACCGGTTACGGAATCGGCATGAAGTATTTTTATTAGCAATAAAATTGTTATTGTAAAGTTAAGTATAATATTAACATTGTAATATCACGAACACTAGATATTATGGAATTGTTTACTAACAAATTATGAGCTTTGCCTTAAAATAAATGTTTTTTTTTCTATAAATGAACTTGAAATATTATGAAATCATAATTAACCGAACGCAATCTATACAAATTCCTCGCAAAATGTGACCCGCAAAGCGTCGCTCACATACATTTATACGCACATAGGTATAATGAAAAGACAAACAAAATTCGTGTAGTGTTCATTCCTTCTATTAAGTGCTTAGTTGTGCTAAAAAGCGAAGTGAATTCTACTATTCTAATGACTAGATTGTTGACCATGGGTCACAGGTAGCTATGGATGTTTTACTACGCTATAACAAAATTAACCGCTCCAGCCTGTAAAGCGTATCTGTATGGTGTATGTACGTGCCTAGAGTAACAGTTCTACACTTTCATTTGATATCGATCGATTTCTATATTAAGACATCATGTGATTTCGATTTATTTGTTCTAAGCAAGTTCTATGGCAACAAATCACGATTATGTTAGATGAGTCAATTAAAAATCGCTTATTGCTCAATAAGTGTAATGCGTGAAGTATATAGAAGATGGAATTACTGAGTATATACTTTAAAAAAACATGATAGATAGATATACTCTTTATTGTACACAAACTTACCTACACATAAAATAAAGCACATAAAACACTTAAAACGAAATATGTACAAAGGGCGGCCTTATCGTTATTCGCAATTTCTTCCAGGCAACCTTGGGATGGAAAAAAGAGAGAATGAAACATAAAAGTGGGGTAGTTAGCTAGTGCAACAAATATGACACTTAGAACACAAAAAAAAAAGAAAGAGAGTAAAAAGAATATAACAGAAAAACATAGCTATAAATAATAAATCCCAATATTAAAACCAATATAATCATATATACTTACATATTTATATATAGATCTTAAATCTTAAAATAAAATGATGTATTTACTGTTATTTGAATGGAATCTCCCGGTCGGAAAGCAGTCTGGAGTAGAGTTGCCAATATTTGTAGAAATAAGAATTATACCGTCTTCAAAAGAAAAAAATAATAAGTACTTAATTGTAAAATAATGAAAATATTATATTGAAGTTAGTGGCAGGCAGTAAGTTCTGGCATTAGCGTGCTGTATCTAGTCTATAGCACCGGCTCAAAGGAGAATAACAACGAACCCTATTATTATAATAATAGATAGATGGGTGCCTTCTAATATTGGAATAAGAAATATTAAAATTTGTGGAATTTCAAAATAATACAACATTGTAGTTAAGTCACTTACAGAAAGTAGATCTTTCTGTGTACATGGCATATAATATGAAATAGGCATTGACTACCTATTTCATATTCTCCTTATATTTTATTATGTACTCTGTATTTAGAAATGTAATATTTTTTAAATATTCATAAATTATTAAAATATAATTTCTCCTACTTTCTATGAAGAGAAGACTATATTTGATGTAGGTACTTAGTAAATACCTCTCATCCACGTGCGACATCTATTTTTATAAATTCCACGTCTCAGACTACATCTCGTGCGGATATTTATAGACACAGTAATGTTAATGTCCGTGTCACACGGGTAATTAGCACTTGCTTGTTTTTATTATGTTCGTAATTATAACAAACAAACATCATCATCAATTTCTCACAAAACATATATGACTAATAGCCGAAGCTAATAACGGATCTGTTTGCTATGAGCGATTTCACTCTAACAGAATACGATATCGGACGCCGATCTGGATATTGGGATAAGTGCGATGCAAAATTACATTAGATTTTCTTCAGCAGTACATCTTATTGATAAGAAGCTTTTTATGTTACCTAATAGAATCACAAATGTATACATAATTTAGATCCACTTATTAGGTATTAGACCTTGATAATAGAACGTCTTTGTGTTAACACAATACATTAGATTGCGGTGGCATCCGTTCATTCCAAAGACTCCGTTAAGGGTTTGTAATTTTGGGTTATTTAAGTATCCAAATAAATTAGGGTTCTACCTTTATTCTGAGTCTCGAGTGTCTTATCCGCACACTTGACTTTACGTCAAAAGAATCATTACTTTTAATATGATTGGAAAATTACCTCATCGACGTATCTGCAATGTCGGACGGCTTCGTATCTCTCATCTTGGGTCATCACCGTGCGACCCTTTCGAGTGTGTGTCAGCTGATCACTGCATACTGGAACATGATAGACATTTTTTTCTTAACCCGTAAAAACCAACATCTTAGTTCAGGGGAAACGGACCCACCCCTGCTATCACGGGAGCTGAAAGTGTTTAATTCACACTTCAGTAGGTTGTAGGTCGCTTCCTAACCTGCCCCCACCAGCCACCTATACTACCGTAACAGTAAGATACTGTTTCATGTGAAACAATTTAATTTATGGTGGATATATTTAACAGCGTTTCTACGGTAGGTTCATTAGTGTGTGGGATATAAAGCGTATGTGTATATAATTTTATTGGTGCGTATGAATCACACAAATTAGAAATCACATCGGTCACAAAATACTGAGAGTACAGAAGGCAAGCTTCATACAACGGGCGCTCGAGCAACGCACACAGCGTTCACGGACACGATATCTCGTTATATCTCGGTTTAGTGCGAGCGCGAATCCCATCCGTTTCAAACGCTCGTCTTCCGTTCTTCCTGATTTATTCTCAATAATCAATTAAAAAAATAGATAGGAGTGCCACTATCACGATAGTTTTTTAGCATAAGTCAGAGTTGATAACCCTAGCGCGACCGCCGAGCGTAGGCATGAAAAGCGAGGTACATACATGAGCTTGCCTTCTGTACTCTCCGTATTTTGTGCATCGGTGCTGTCAGGGCCCTCGCGGGCTTACTAGCGGTAGGGCGATGCCCCTACCCGCTAGACTACTATCGCTTACATGACTTTTCATTAATATCAATAACAGTCTCGGTTAGTGACTAATTGTTTACTCAGAAAGAACTGTATCATAAATTAATTGGCTATCTCGTTAGGTGTAGATATGGTGGACATCTCATGAACTATATTCCAATTTGTGGTAAGTATAGTACCAAAAAAACATGCGTCATATATCTTTAAAGGCGGCGGTAAAACGAACGGCGACCACGAACCGGAAGACACAGCGTTGGCAGGCCTCCCACTAGGTGGACAGACGACATTGTGCGCGTCGCAGGTAACCGGTGGATGCAAATAGCCAATTGTCGTTCATTGTGGCGTTCTAAGGGGGAGGCCTATGTTCAGCAGTGGACGTCTTCCGGCTATGATGGTAAAAATATCTGACGTTGCGGTAGCACGTATCATTAACTGAAACTTAGGTTTAAAGTATCTTAAGCCTATTAATTTCTTCGTCTACAGTGCCATTCACATCTCAGAACGCAGTTTCTGCACTGCTGCCTTGCGGAATAATATCTTGCAAGTTCGGTGTTATTGCCTACATGGGCGGTCAGTTGCAGCCACCACACAGTTCACATAATATTTATACCTACTTAAACAGCTGATGCAAAATTTACTGATATCACAAACTTTCTTATCTACCGAGGTCGTATGAAACACTTTTATCGCTAAACCTGCGTCTTAGGGCCTCCGCCCACTAGCGTTTTCTAGCTGCAACGACTGGCAACTTTGCGACTGCATCGCGTTTTAGCAACTCTTTAGCGACCATTGAGCTACTCCTTGCGCTCGGTCGCTGTATCGGAGTCGCGCGTTTTAGCAACCGCATCAATGCTGCACCGCGTTTTAGCGACTGCTGTCATCGATGCACAGTGGGCCAAAAATAAGGTTCACTAGCTTAATTTTTTTGAAAAATGATATATATTTTATGTAGTTCAAATACACGGGTTTGTTAAAATTACCATAACATCGAATTACTTAGTAATCACAAGTTTTATTTTTAACTTAACAACATTAAATGTTGTAACAACATTCCAAATGTATCAAAATATAATATGTTTCCCCTTTTTTTTGTGTTTGAATTGTAAAGCTGAATCTTTTTGGTCACGTTACGGTTATGGTAACAAAACCGTCTGAGTTTCAACCTTAACCCTTTTACAAATATCACATGCTGCTATTGCGGTATTATAGATGTCGTTGTTATTATGTTGATATACATATAAGTATGTATAAACTAATACCCAGTAGGTACTTTATAAAAAAACAAGTTCGCTTTGCATCTAAGTCACCAGGATTTGACTAATCCTTCTGAATAATGGTAAAATCGCTTAAGAACTTTGAAATGCAAATACATAATCAAGAAGTTGAATGAAATATAAAAAAAATGATATTATATACTTCACCCAAAACAATTTTCAGGTCTTAATTAATTATATAATCTTTACGATAAACAAGCACAATAAGAACAATTTAGACAGAAAAAAAAACTACAAATGCGTAGTTTTTTTAAAAAAAAAAGAGAACTTCATCTGCCTTTTAATTAAACCAATGTATTTAATAATAATATACGTTTATTTCAGACTCTTGATCCATACAAAAAAAAAATACAAAGACACATTGACAAAAAAAAGGAAGAAACCAAACAGAATAAATAAATAATAACCAAACTAAACAAAAAAAAAACAAACATTCCAGTAAAAAAAAGAATTTTAAGCAGCTATTTCACGCCAACGTCTACACATGTTCGTTATAGACCAAGGGTTCGCGATTTCTTTAATAATACCGTTTCTACACTGACCAACCCTGGCCATATATGAAGCAATTCAGCTTCTCTGAATGGCATTGAACGTGTTCAGACGCGCCTCCGTAAACTTGCTAGAGGCACTACAGTACCTATTTAAAACCCATGAGGTGTCTGAAAATGTTATTATATTGTACACCATCCAATGACCTCCTTTTATAATTTGTCCAGAGTTGGCAAGTGTAGAAGTTTTTACAGTATGATTCAAATAAATGCACTTAAGTTTGAACATTAGCTTTAAAAAAATTGATCTTCTCTCACTTTCTTGGTAATAGATATGTATTAGTCTATCATAATATATTATAATATGTAGTTTATTTTTTATTTTATTATTTTTTTTTAAATATATATATATTTTTTTAATCCACTTAATTTATTTATATAACTGCACCTGCCCATAAGAATGTTCTGTCCTGTACCCCAAGGAAGACTGGAAGAGATCGCTTTAGCGATAAGTCCCCCTTGTTGTTCACTGTTTTTAATTGTTTTAATTTCAAATGTATATTTCTTTTGTGTGCAATAAAGAGTATTTGTATTGTATTGTATTGTATATTATGTACTAGCTTTATCCTGCAGCATCGCTTGCACATATTTAGTTAATATCTTGGGAATTGTCCCAACACACACACATTCACACACGGTCATCTGATTCAAACTAGGCAGAGCCTGTACTATGGAACCAGACAACTGATACTAATACATATATACTTTTTTTTTGTAAGTACATACTTATATAGATAAACACCCAGACACTTGGTGGGAATCGAACCCACGACCTGTTGGGTAGGAGACAGGGTCACTAACCACTAGACCAACGGGCTCGTCATCAGTTAGTACTTAGGTATAGATTGTTTATAGGTTTTAAACAATCAGTAACAACGCATATTGTATAATAATTTCATGCAAGAAAACTTCGTCCTTTACACGTCGTCATTTCATTTTCATCTTATTTTCAATCGGCCTGTATTGTCCAAACCAATAATAAATAACTTACTTCGCGCGTTTCGCGTTTCGTCGCATTTAGCAAAGTGTAAAGAAGAGCCCGGAGCTCTTCAGTTTCTAAAGCAAGCGGTTTCCCTGCGCTTCCGAAGCAACAAAGTAAGTTACATAAATGAAAAACGGCCAGTTCATGAAACCTTGATTGAACTGCGGGATAAAATTTTCTCCATTTTCATAACCCCTAGTGCATCTTTAAAATCACTTAAAGCTTGCGAAATATTTATTTATTTATTTTATTTAAAAAGTCTTTTCAGTACCTACGTATTGTGGTAATCGAACGCAATGATCTTATATCGTTATGATTATGAATACGGTTGTTTGTATTTAAAAACCACAAGAAATACGTTATCAAAAATCTTATGAAAGAGAAGCTTGTTTTAACGCCCACTGTGCGCTGTAACGTGTGAATCCAATACACTGTAACTACGAAAAACTGATTTTGAGAAAATTAGCAAAATAGATTTTTTTAGTTTTTTCAAGATTACTCCAAAATTTTCGTTAGAAAGTTTTTAGTGTTTGCTGCCAATTTAAAAATAATTTTATAAGTTATCCAGCCTGTTAAGTTTTATATATATTTAGAGTATACATAATGAATTATCGTCGATAACTTGTGTCGCTCTAATAGTTGTCAGAAGCTAAGGAAGATATTGTTAAGTCAATACACTGTATCATATAGCTACAGTGTATTGACTTGGGAAAACAGGGCCTAAAAGTATATTGGTATGTATAAGTTGGAGAACCATAATACTGCACAGACGTGGCAGTTCTTGATATATTTTGGTATTTTCTATTGAGAATGCTCCATATTTAGATCTTGATTTCAATTAATGCACATTTTTAGAAGTCACTTGTTACTCTTGATAATGTTAAGTTGTCCACTTTAAATTGTCTCTCTTAGCTATCTTTGCCTTTATCTTCTCCTTTCTCTTTGAGTTCGGTTACTGAGGGGGTTGGGAATTATATCATCATGGTCTTCAGTTAAAATTGTTGTTACCTAACATTGAAGTAACCTTGACCAATCCTTGTCCAATAATCACTCGTTTCTTAAACTTTTAAATTGAATCCTGTTCTTTCCCGTCTTGGGAAGAACGCTTGTCATTGTCATTCCTTTTCCCAAACAGCCAAATTTTTCTGTTACAAATTTTAGTCCTATATCTACACTCCTTGTTCTGTTCTGGAAGTCCTGGAAGGTATTTATTGTTTACAAACAAATGACAGACTATTTTACACCTAATTGTCTTTTAGTCCTTAGTTTTAGAAAAATAAGTGATGTTTGACGCTTGGTTATAGAAAGCAAACAACTGATTATTCTGGTATTATTGGATCTTGGTAGTGACTTCAATTCTGTTTATTTTGACATACTTCTAGGCATTCTTTCCTCTCTCTATGTCGCTTTTTCAGCTATCAATTGCTTTGATTATATTCATATCATCGTGGGCGCTCCCAGTCTGTCCGCTTTGAGGAGACATCATCTGTGTGGTGTGAGCTTGAGGCGGGTGTTCCACTGGGTGGCGTAATCTCTCCTCTTTTCAGTTTTCATGAATGTTATCGCGTGGGTTTTCTAGCTATCATCTCTATGCATGATCATCCTTAGCTTTATCGTCATGCCAATATTGATAAGCTTCGGTAAGCGATATATACGCTTAATAAATATTTAGATAGCATAAGTCAGTAGGCAAAATCAATTGGCTTGTTAGTGAACTCTACTAATTCTCAGGCTATCATATTTGGTGGCGGATACGTGATGAATCTGGTTGACATTAACTCACTCTCCAGTTTAGTTTTCGATTCCGTACCAATTGCATACTCAAATAAAGTTAAAATTCTTAGAGTTCGCTACTAGCGCGCTCGTCGCGCTAGCCCTTCTACTTTGTTTTGACAAAACACTGTATCTTGCAATCCGCGAAGATTATTTGGACAATGCACTGCATCATCAATTGCCGTGTTTTACTATTTCAGGCCTGTAGTTTTTAGTAAAAACAATGTAATTTGCATTGCAATATCTCAGTATTTTTCATACAAAATAAAAAAAACTATGAATGCTATAACATCAAACAGGTTAAAAGAAATCGAATGAACGTTGTTAATTCTAAACACTGTATCTGAAGTTACAGTGTATTGGATTCACACGGTACCGCTGGTGTGACATGTTTTAACTTAGGGGGGTTACCAACTTTTTCTGGTATTCTAGATTATTTTCGGGGTCGATTTAAGTTACCACTTTTTAAGGAATATTGCTGCTTTGGTTTTTAATTTCAAAGAAAGCACGTATTGCAAAAATATATATTTCACCTTCTACATGATTTTTAACACAAATCTACATGAATGATTGAATGATAATGTTTGCTTCAACACATAGGTTTTTGAAAACTGGTAATTGGATGTAGCCAGTACCGCCTTCACCGTGATTTATATTTTCACTTTATTAGTAAAGCAAGAAACAGTGCAGCTTTATAAGAGTCCAAAAAGAACCGCCTTCAAAATGCAACTAAAAGGCCTGAAATAATTTCTAAGAATTAGTGGTTTTTACATATACTTTGTTGGACTTGGGCTACAACATATTATAAATACATATTACTATCAAAGACGGCGCCAAACTGGAAAACAGTTAGGTACCTACTGCCCTTGTAAGTATTTGCTAGACGTTAGGCACCGACTTCGATAGTAATATGTATTTATAATATGTTGTAGCCCAAGTCCAACAATGTATTATGTATATGTAAAAACCACTAATTCTTAGAATTCTTTTAGTTGCATTTTGAAGGCGGTTCTTTTTTTTGTAAAAAATATTTTTATTTTATTCTTTATTCTTTGCGGTTGCTAGCTGTCTCTGCGAAGGAGTCCGGTCACTGGCTGCAGGCTATGCCATCGTCTCATATTGGTACCTTATTGACCAACACCACACTTAGTCTTGCAGTTTGTTTGCGGGTCCAGGACCAACCTTCCTCATCGTTGTCGCTGTGGGGAGTACGTAGATAAATATGGTCACCACGGGCTGTCTTGCTCGCGTAGCGCTGGCCGTATGTCACGCCATGCCGCCCTTAATGATATTATTCGCAGGGGGCTTGTCACTGCCGGTGTCCCTGCCGTACTGGAACCAGTCGGCATTACACGAGATGACGGCAAGAGGCCTGATGGTGTCACTTTAATACCATGGCAACATGGTAAGCCGCTGGTGTGGGATGCGACATGTGTCGACACACTTGCTGCGTCCAACCCCGGCAACTTGCAGGGCGGCTGGAGGGGCTGCGGCGACCGCTAGTGATGCAAAGCGACGCAGGTATGCAGCTCTAGGTTCGAGCTATATATTTGCGCCCTTTGCGGTGGAGACCATGGGGCCTTGGTCTCATGAGACGCACACTTTGGTAAAAGAAATTTCATCCAAACTTATCGAAGTCTCAGGAGACCGCCGGGCTGGTAGCTTTTTCTGCCAACGTATAAGCTTGGCCATACAAAGGGGTAATGCCGCCAGTCTTTTAGGTACCCTTCCCTCCCAGTGCGGCGACAACTTCGAGGAAGTTTTTTACCTAGTTTAAGTGTACATATTTGTAAATAAACTGTAAATATTTTGTTTAAAAAAAAAAAAAATAATTTTATTCTTTTTAGTGGTTCCCTTGGTGTAAATAATACTTATAATAGGTTAACTTTTAACAACTTATATTTTCTTCTTCTATTTTCTTCTTATACTCGTAGTTCTCGAGAACCATGGACTGCAAGCTCGGTGGGTCTACATTTATTTGTGCCGAGAACCCGTGTCCACCTTCTTGCTCCATTGTCAGACCCTGATCACCATTTTTCTAGCAATTACTCGTCGAGACCTATCCAACGAGTCCAAATTCGGTAGGTCTACGTTTGTTGGTGCCGAGATCCCGTGACGACCTTCTTGCTCCATCATCAGACGCTGATCACCATTTTTCTAGCAACTACTCATCGAGAGCTACCCAACGAGCCCAAACTCGGCGGATCTACGTTTATTGGTGCAGTGATCCCGTGACGACCTTCCTGCTCCATCATCAGACCCTGATCTCCATTTCTCTAGCAACTACTCGTCGAGACCTGTCCAACGAGTCCAAATTCGGTAGATCTACGTTTGTTGGTGCCGAGATACCGTGACGACCTTCCTGCTCCATTATCAGACCTTGATCACCATTGTTCTAGCAACTAGTCGTCGAGAGCTACCCAACGAACCCAAACTCGTGGGTCTATGTTTATTGATGCAGAGATCCCGTGACAACCTTCCTGCTCAACCATCAAACCCTGATCTCCATTTTTCTAGCAACTACTCGTCGAGACCTGTCCAACGAGTCCAAATTCGGTAGATCTACGTTTGTTGGTGCCGAGATACCGTGACGACCTTCCTGCTCCATTATCAGACCTTGATCACCATTGTTCTAGCAACTAGTCGTCGAGAGCTACCCAACGAACCCAAACTCGTGGGTCTATGTTTATTGATGCAGAGATCCCGTGATAACCTTCCTGCTCAACCATCAAACCCTGATCTCCATTTTTCTAGCAACTACTCCTCGAGAACTATCCATCGAGTCCAAATTCGGTAGTTCTACGTTTAGTAGGCACGGCTAGGATAGGATGGATTGTTAATTTTATTACAAAGTTCCGGTGGCCGTCTATGGCCTTCTTCATCAGATCCACTTCACCAAATGATACCTTCTGAATGAAAATGCTTGACTAGTTTCTAAAAATACCAATAACGCTATATGTATGCCTATAATATTTAAGGAGTTCCCTCAGTTACTCATGGTTCCCATCATCAGAACCTGTTTTTGAAAAAAAATGGGACCAATCTGGAAGCATATCCTTTCAATTAAAAAAATAATTTTCCAAATCGGTTCGTAAACGACAGAGTTCTGAGGTAACAATAATAAAAAAAAAACATACAACCGAATTGATAACCTCCTCCTTTTTTTTTGAAGTCGGCTAAAAATGTTTCCTCCCTAAATCAAATCAAGTGATCCCCAATTATACTTTATTTTTTTAGCCGTCTTAAAAAAGGAGGTTCTGTATTCGACGCGTATACATATTATAATAATTGACTAATGTTAGACTATATATGGGCATCTAAGCATATGTATATCCGAGTAACCCCTTCGGCTATTGTTAGTCTCCCTTCCCATTACAATTTGTGAAAACGATACTTCTACCTTCCATTTAAGACACAACAAGACATTGACCTTTACTTGTCAAATAACAACCCAAACACGATCTTGTTGTACATGCTACGCGTCTCCACCGAACAGGCAAATCGTTTATGAGCCAAAGTATACACTTTTATAACAAACTGCCTCAGGATATCCGAGATCTTCCAATGAAGAAATTTAAACTTTTTGAAGCCAAAAAAGGCTTATTATAAAATCTCGAATTACCTGGAGGATAAAACTGCGTGGGCTTGAACTGCTCAAATCATGTAAGCTTAGAATTTTAAGGCTACCTATACATAATTTGTAAAACTGTTTACACAATTGTTAAAAAAAAATTACAAAATAGGACATGCCCGCTGAGTGTCTTCCAAGATCTTCTCAGTAGCGGCCGCGTAAAAATTATTTTTGTGTAGGCCTCCGTGGGACCTATACATAATAAAGTTATTTTGACTTTGACTTTGATACTATTGACCTCATACCCTACATTTTAGAATTAACAGGACATTTAGTATTAATTGACAGCCTATACTGCGACATATATACATACATATATGTGTGTCTGTGTGTGTATGTATATATGTTTATTCCCATACTTCTCAGAAGCTACAAATCCGATTGCGGTAATTCTTGTTGTAATAGCTTCATCAAAATCAGTTCGGTACTTTAGTATATAATGCATTGTTTTGTTCCTAGTAAAGTCTAGCATAGTTGTTCTAGTTGCGTGGTAGTTTCATGCATTCAGAGCGTTATAATAGGTAAAGAAATAAAAAGATTAAATAAAATATTTCTAGTATATTAAAATCCGACTTTAACGATATTATTATGATCTAAAAAGTACTATATAACGAAAATGTATTGAAGTCGGTGCTTAACATAACATATTAACTGACATCAGCTTCCCTCGCCGGAGTTTTAAACCTTATAATTATACATTATAATTATACCTATAATTCAATGTTTAGTTTAGATTAAGGAAACAAACAAACAGGAGCGACTATACGTATAACAAGGATAGTGACTGATTTTATATCTAATAAGTACCTAGGTATCTACTTATTTAGATTGTTTTAAATTTCATACACTACAAGCGGCTTTGCACGGTACGAAAAAATATTTCAACGAATAAAATTTTAACAAAATTAATCAAACTCAATATATTTTCCTCGAAGCAAGTTTTTTACACTAAGATCTTAACTACAAGTCGGTTTTAAGATTAATAACATTGCCCATTAATAAATGTTACGTAATCAGAATACAAATAGTTCAATGTATTATGCTCCATTTATTTAGGGAGAAATCCTTAAAGTTGGGAACCCCGGAACTACCAAAGTCGCGGCGACTGGCATCTGTAGTGTGCGTGGTGTAGCGCGCGGTTGCTGCATCCAGCGACAGGAAAGCGTCGAAATCGCTGGTCGCTATCTGCTAGTAGTGTGCGGGGGTTCGCGATCGGCTGCGGTATCAAGCTTCCGAAAAGCAACAGAGTTGCCGAACGCGGATGCAAAAAGTATCGTGTCGGCGGAGGCCCTTAGTAGAAAGAAACGAGTCATTATCAGCCATTTCGAGTTGTTTACACACAACACGTGAGCGATCCGCCATCGAACAATTCCAAAGCATCGTACGAGCAACCTCTACCAATGGAATTATAATGTTTTATCTAAATTGTGAAATGATAAGTGTAAGCCACCGTATATGTATCAATTAGTTACAAATATGTAAGCAACCATGACTGTTGTGCAAAACACGTTTGTGGCCGGACATCTACGTAGACGTAGCTCATCGCAATAATTACGATTACGTCAGATTTATTCCCGACACAATGAGAATATAACGCCAGGCAAATTGATCAATAACGTTTATTAAACGCTGAACAACGTTTATTATATGGGATTCATGGAATGCGATTGGACTAATTAAATGTGACTCTCACAAGAATACAGGTATTAAAATCAAAACGGTTATGGATTTAAGGTTTGTATGTGGTTGTATCGAACTCTCCAAAACAGCAGACGATTAAATTACTGTAGCGAATAATCCTACACGAGCAAGATTATGGATTGACAACCCCATGATGCCCCATGAAATAAAAGTTAGTGTTGTTTTCAATAAATCGGCCATCGATGGTCTAATAAAATTGTTTAACCATTTCAAATCCTAAACTAAACATCTCAAGTTATTATGTAGTTATTTTGTATTAATAGATGTTACATGACCAGAAAAAGTGCGATTTCTGTTGGTTGGTAGGGATAAGGTAAAACAGTGATAGCTACAAATTAACCTACGGAAATTAGTATGGTTCATCAATACAAAAATAGTGTATTTAACTTAGAATAATTATTCTTTAATCCATCCATGCATGGTCGAGTTTGTAGTCCAAGCCTTTGTAACTGTTGTATGCTAATATACTACCCTTCCTTGTATTCGATACATACTAAGCGTTAAATAACCACTGTCTGATTGAAGTACAAATCAGGAAAAATATATATGGGATAATTTATTTAATTTAAAATGAGTTATATACTTATTGCTACACTGACTGAATTATACCGTCGGCGATCGGACAGGGATTTTTTAACACTATGTAACACATGTGCAAAAATACTTTACTGGATAGTACTTTTAATTAATACATAAAAGTAATTACATTACGAAGTAGGTATGCTATGGCATGATGTCATTGTAAGGAAATATTTCACATTTGTTCATGTTTAATAATAATATCAATTATATTATTATAACAATTATAAAAATAGAATATGAATTAATTTTTTTTTAAGGAAGAAGCGTTAAATAACAAAAAAAAACATAACTAATAGGGGCATACATTAATGCGTATATTAATTAACTAATAGGAATGTGTCATGATAATGGTATGTTTTCAATAAATGACTAGACGTCGCCGTTAAAATTAGTAATATATAGCAAAAAGTCTACTCGGCTCGAGTAGACTTTTTGCTGGATACTTTTTTTTTCTCTAACTGGAAATAATCTTCAAGTGATTGTTACTTGTAATTTATGGTCATAGACAAGGAGTAAAAAATCCGTATCGTTATTTAGCCTTGCTTTGCTAATAAAGGTTGTAAGATCAACATAAATAATTTCAAAAAAAGAAATAGGAAATCTATTTATATTAAGATTCGGTTTTAATAATAGACGTAACGAATTCAATACGGTATTCTGTATAATAATAGTGTATTATCGTTATTGTGTAATAATTATACACAAAGCTGTAATAAGTCAGTGGGAATAATATATGTTAGGTATAAGGTGGCACACAATAGTAGTTTAATTAGCGCAATTAAAATGTTGACCTTGCTTACTTGCTTGACGTTTTTTTTGTATAAAATAAAAGCAAAACCTCAGAAACCCCAACAGTACGAAGTAATTTATTTTTATAAATTATTGTAAAAATTAATAATAATAATAATAAACACAAGCCTCGATAAACACCTCAAGAGGCTCACGTTAGACGGCTGGATCAAGGGCCAGATGCAGAAGGCAGTGCTCCTGGAGACGGCGCGCATCGTGAGAAAGTTCCTCTCTCTGGAGCCCTAACCACCGTCTGCTAGGACCCTGTTCCCGCAGCCGGTTGGAAGCCGTTTTTTATATTTTTAAATGTATTTTTTTTTATAATCTATATTTAAAAATGTAATTAATGTAAGTAGTTATATTTAAAATAAATGAAATAATAATAATATCTTGGGACAATCCACACACGGTCATCTGATCCCAAACTAGGCAGAGCCTGTACTATGGAAACCAGACAACTGATACTAATACTTACATACATTTTTTTTTTAAATTTTAGGTACGTTATTTATAGCAAAGCTGAAGTAGGAGTGGGTTAGACATGTGGCCAGAAAATATAAATCCTGGTCCTTGACTGGAGATATTGTGGCCAGAAACTACCGACAGGACGACCACAAATGCGGTGGAAGGACGATATACGAAAGTTGTGGGCCCTAAATTGTCGTTCACTGCTCGAGACGGACTAAAATGGTGAGGACTAAAGGAAGCCTACACCAATTTTTGGTGTCATTGCAACTTAATTTGTTCAAAGCTCTACGACATCACATATAACATACGCTCCTGACATACGCTTACTGAATGTTAGTTAACTTCAAAGCCGCAGAAATTACTGGATTCGACTCACTTAACAACCGATGTCATAACGGACAGTGGGATTAATGTTAAAAGTGTTCCTTTGGGATTAATGTCTTCTATATCTTACCTCCAACAATAAGGTAAACGTTGGGGAACACGGTCTTCGCTTGTTGCAGCTGCCTCGCGTGGCCCTGGTGGAACATGTCGTAGATGCCGTCCGAGTAGACGCGCACCTTCCGCCGCGCGGTGCCGGCGACCGCCGCGGCTCGAGGGATGCGACCATAGTGACACCGCTCACGTTCCGCTATCGCCATCGGGTCCGTGCTGAACGGCGCCGCTTGCCGTAATGACTGCAACAACAAGAGAATCTATTTAATCAGATGAACCGTGGAATATGAGCTCCTAAATTCATTATCAATGCCCGACAAAACTTACTAACTACAAAATTGTAAGTACTGCATAACGTAATGGTAGCGTAGCGTGGCTAAGGGAGCTTGGAATATTATAATATTCCAAGCTCCCTAAATGCGCTATTTCGAACCCACCTCAGCCCACACATTTCTCAATATGAGGAAGAGACTCTTGGCCAGCAGTGTGTGTGTGTATTATATGTTTAGATTATGGGTATATCTATATTTTTAATGCAACTATGTGACGGGACGAGCAAATACCTACTTTACCCATTAATAGTAACATTTTCAATGCGCTGTCCCTTGTCTCCTGAAGCCATAGATTTTTCTAGCTACAACACCCTATATAACGGAACACAGCAAATGTTAACACACTCTCTTCGTTTTCTCACACAATACGATGGGACTGGTACGACCGAGGAGAGTTCAGGCGCAGGAACGACCTTTAACATGCCTACCCGACGCATAGATCATCAGGTGATTAGCCTGCATTGCCCTAGCCAGTATGGAACAACTACACGAAGTTGTTGCTCCCCATGTGCTAAAATCCCGCGACCTCAGGTTTGCAAACCAAGCGGTCTCCCGCTGCACCACAGAGCCGGAGGAAACTTTGAAGTATTTAGTTTAGAAACCTATAACACTCTGAAACTCATTAAAAAAATCATTTTCTTTATAAAATTTAATGGGGGCTTTACAACCCAACCGAAATTTATAGTATCGATAAGCACAAAACCTTTATAATCAAACATTTACTTATTCGTTAAAGTAAAATCGACGCCCGATAAAGATCCAAGTAATAGACTTGCACTCGCGCTTTTGTCAGTAAACTAAATACCTTATCGTTATCTTGCATACCAAATGTTGTATGCAAATATCGCTCTCTTGCATACCAAAAGTTGTATGCAAATAAATATAATTTATCAACCGGATTGCAACCCACATTAATAAGAAACAGTCAACATTGATTCATTGTATGCAAATTGCAGGCTGCTGAAAACGACCCACGCAACAGATAACATAACTATTTGCTTAATAATTAGAAGTCCTTGCTAAGAAATAAATAAAATAGTGGAAAGAAATGAGATGCTAGTAGGTACCACTAGTACAGAGCGGCAGATCCGCGTAGCGGGTCGCTAGTGTCTTGTATTTACGCGAATGCTACACAATGTAATTAATTTACTCTACGGATTATATCGCGGTCCGCCCGTGACCATGAGTGCTGCAAAGCATTCGAAACGTCGGGAAAATTAAAATAAAAAAAGAACTGCGATATAATCCGTAAGAGTAAATTAATTACAATACTTAATATTTTAAATAAACCGGATCATGATATGTCGCGATGTCAAGGTTCATGCGGCGTCGGCGGCGAGTGGCGACGACACGTCGATGATAATGAGGTGGCGTGATGTGACGTCATGACCCCGGCCAGCAGATCAACACGAGCTACGACTCACGCTGCCTGGTGCATTATCTTAAAGTGCAGCGACCAGGCCAGGTCTTCGTGTTCCACATGTTGTGTCTATTAGCGAGCGGTGATTTGTAGTATGAACTTGGCCTTTCTATACAATAAGCACTAACATTTTGTAAATGTTGCATAAAACGTTACAAGTAACCAGTATAGAATACTTAACAGTTCGACCTACTAATTGAGGTCAACGACTAGTTACAAATTGTAAATTGTTTTACAGCACGCGTTATTATTAGGTTAGAACCCTATAAACTTAAGTCAATTTATTTTTAAGCCCAACGCGAAAGTTAAGTGTAATATTAGTTTGTATGTATGTCTGTCTGTCTGTGGCATTACCGCAAAAGTCTAAAGACACACACACAGTTACTTCAATTCGATTTGTATTGAATTGAAGTAACTGGTATAAAGGAAGCGTTTGTTAGGTCAAGTATTTATTATCTGCATAACAAGAGGTCACACAACGCATCGTACCGTACGTACTAGGAGTACCTCATTCATTGATGATTAGTCGATCGTCTAACATTCCATTCGTGAATGTAGACAATTCACAGATAAATAATTCATGATTACCTAAATTGTTAACTAATATTAATAGTTTCTATCAAAATCAACACTTTACGTTATCGATAGATAAAAATTACGCCAATATTGATAAGCTCAAATCAATTTTGCCAACGTTGCAATGTTATTGTATGGCCTTAATGTGTTTATTTGTTTTAAAGAAGAACATCAATTTCATGATAAAGATCGAACCTATGTAATAAGTTTTGCATCCAATTTGGTTTGTGAGTTAGTTTCATTTTGATTATGGATTTTGCTATTATGTGTATGTTACTTACTGCATATGGCTGTCATATGAGTCTATTCTCAAATTGTCATCATTAATCAATAAAATATAGTAATTATCTGTAGGCGGTAAACAGCACACGAAACACCTTTCTTTTTAACACGCTTTTTATTAATATTATTACTATAAATTAATAAAATAGCTGCGAATCATAAACCGAATTATTCAAAATGTAAGCGTGTAAAGAAAATATGGAGTTTTAGCAAATTTATTTTTATTTTCACCATATCATGCGTGAATATTTTACGCACGTAGTGATAAAGTATCAAACATGGCACACAATTTGTACAAATTATTTTTTCCAGAGTTGAACCGGATACGTGATAATAATAAAACAAGGAAATCAGAAGAGATAACCCGAGCGGGGAGCAGTTATGTTGAAATCATCGTGACGGCTCTAAATTACTAAAACTATTACTATTTTAAATAATTATTGTAACGAGACACGACTACTATTCTACAATAAAGAACCTATAGTTACTAAACTACATTTGTACGACTATATTATTTTATGCATCTTGAATGAACTTTGGTTTGAAGATAGACTCAATCATGTTAGTCATGTCGCAGCAGCACTGCAGGGTTTGGAATTGACAAGAAAAATATACTTCTAAAACAAACAATTATCAAGTATAGCCGCTCTGTAGGTAAGTGTTGCTGCTAATGCCCACCGTAGATGACTACTGAGAATACAATCACTAATATAATGGTGGACTACATGCGTACAAACTTATTGTGCTAATTTAGATTACATTGTCTTAACAATTCGAAGATTTTACTTCCGAATTCTTACAATAACGTTCATTATGGTACACAGTTCTGCTGATTGTTTAAAATTCAAAGGCATAGGTTGGTAAATGAATAATTTGCACCATATATAATCAGTGCCATCGATAGAAAAACAAAGTGAGACTGATTCATAGCTGCAAACATTTAGCAACAAATAAACGTTCACATCACTCACATCTAGAAAAAGTATAGTAAGTAAGAACAATAGTCTAGTTTGACTAGTAAAACAATGAATAAGAACATTCGCCGCATGTCGAACAGATAAACATATATTATGTACTAGCTGACCCACGCAGCTCCGCCTGCGCTATTTTTACGTTAACTAAACTTTTAATAACAGACATTCGCATCGAATACATAACCCCCTTTTTTATAGTCGGTTAAAAACTGGGATCCACTTTTTACTTGCTCTCCGAAGCACGGACCCGTTTAGTTCAAATGGCGTTAAACGGTCACCCATCTATTTAATAACCTTACCTAACGTTGCTTAACCCGATCGATTACAAAACCTTGATAACAACTCTCTATGAGTGTTCCCTTACTAATATTTATTATATTATAAAGAAAAATTTATAAAATCGGACCAAGCGTATAACCAAGTACCCATTTTGACTTTAATCCCCTCTCCCAAAAGAACCGTGCTAGATTACGGGATAAAAAGTATCCTATGTCCTACCTCGTAGTAAGATCTCAAATCATGCCAAGTTTCATTTGAATCCATTCAGTAGTTTCGGCGTGATGCTCAGCCGTGATACAGACAGACAGACAGACAGACAAAAATTAAAAAAATTACATTTTCGGCCTCAGTATCGGTTATAGAATGCCCTCCAAATATAATTTTCAAAATATTTTCTTTGTACAGAATTGGACCTGTTACAGTTTTATTATAAGTATAGATATGGATAATCTTTATGAAATCTATAACAATAGCTTCAAACACTGTAGACACATGAAACATTTAACTAAACTAAACATGAGCAACAGACTTCTAGTAGAATCGTTTTGGTGAAGAAGAAAACGAATTTTGGTTTGTGAATGCTAAGGAATACTGACGCAAACAGGTGAACTCACTTTCAACCTATACCTAATAATAATGTCCCTCCTAGCCAATACGACCACAGCGGCTAATCTTTCACAAGACCAACCATGTACACGGGAGATATTATAGTGCACAAGTGTTTGCGCAGACACAAGTGCACTCTCTCTTCCTTTATACCTCTCATAATCCGATGGGACGGGAGACCGACACGACCGGGGAGAGGTTAGGCGCAGGACCGACTTTTTACATGCCCATCCGACGCATGGATCATCTTACTTTACAGACAATCAGGTGATCGGCCTGCATTGTCCTAGCCAGTAAGGAACAACTACACAAATTTGTTGCCGGGGGGCAACAAATTTGTTGCAGGATTCGAACCCGCGACCTCCGGTTTACAAAGCAAGCAGTTTCCCACTGCGCCACGGAGGCTACCTAAACTCAACCTATACTCAAGTACCAACACTAGAACTGTTTGACATTTACATTGAATAATGTTACAGTTATGAATGTCCCGGTCGACAAGGGTATTTATTGTTCTTGATGTCTAACTCGCTAATACATTTCATAATCTATTTAACTTAAATATAGACAGCTTGCGTATCGATCTGCGATAAGTATTTGCCGGACACAAGACTACGTAAATCTCAACAGTTACCGCAATGAATTGCAGCGCCGTGACATCGAACTTGAACCCGGCTATTTTTAGTGAGAGGGAAACGACTTGAATACACAAATATACTCAAAACAGCTGGTCACAAGAACCGGCTTAGTGAGACATTCGTCAGAATATTGTAATGCAGCCGTTGGTATACCAACGGTCAGTGGTATACAACTGACTTGAACCCAATCGAATCGAAAATTGTTCAACATATTATTGATAGGTTATTGACGTAACTCATAATCGTATTTCTTGTTATCAAGATGAAAATTACTTTGTATGAAAAAATATCGACTAGTATTTATGAGGGTAAACATTTGGTTAGCTGGTTATCTGATGACGTCGGAGAAGTTGAAGTTCTCTTTAAAATACATTACGAGTATCATCATAGCCTGGATGTTGTTAGCCTAACTCATAGTCAGGTCATGGTCAATGCTTAACAATACGATAGCATAGCAATATAACTGTATCCGTATTCATAAAGCAGTCAATAACCTTATAATCCAAAACTTATACTTAATCCAAGTCATTGTCCAGTATAATTTGTGAATTTATAACTAACTGAAATGAATTATTAGTTAATATAATAAACATGATCCTGCCTATAACTATCCACCTAAAAAGTACACTCGACTTTTTCCTATTCTATTGAAACTCATTAATCTGTGCTCACACGCTGCGCTGTTTTATACTGAATTTGGCAAGGTCAATTAAGTATGAATTTAGTTGTTACGACTGAACTCTTATCTATTCTAAATTAATTACTAAGTGCAGTAGAAATTACACAACACACAGGTATTTTTTGTGGTCTAAACACACTAATTAACAAACAAGTTACCAACACTTGATAGCTTCTTAATTTATTTTAGCAGTGAATTCAGATAGCCATTTACATTAAGTTACAAGCTACAAGAATCTCCCAAACTAGTTACCATTAGCTCGTCTTTGTTGGCATATTTGAATTTGACTTGCAAAAATTATTCTTACGAAGGTACCGTCATCTTTGTTGGTATTTAATTGTTTGATCTGCGAGTTCCCTGTCAGTCGTTTCTGTTAGTCGTACTATGTCGTATCTGAGCATTCGTACTGTGTGTTGACAAGTCTCAGACGTACAACCTTCCTTGCATTTAGAATCAATAATAAAATATTGAACAGTTAATTAATATCTAAATTCCCTCGTTTCATTTCGGCCCATAACCCTAATAATCCAATAGGTTATGGGCCCAGTGTACGTGTTTTGCATACTGCGTATTTTAACAATTCTAGTAGTATATATTGTGACGACTGTTCGAGAGTTTTAGAGTCAACGGTGTAAAGACAACAATACTAATCGACAGATGGGTTTACTGATTTGGAGTGACTACGGAACAATGAAAGCTAAGTACCTTGTTTATTATAAAGTGTTCTATTCTTTGTTAGCCTCCGTGGCGCAGCGGGAAACCGCTTGCTTTGCAGGTCTCAGATTTGGATCCCACGGGGACCAACAATTTGTGTTAATGGTTAATTACTGGCTAGAAATGTGCAGGCCGATTACTTGTCTGAACAAGTAGAATAATTCATGAGTCGGATGGGTATGTGAAGGGTATGTCTTGCGCCTGACCTCTCCCTGATCGTGTCTGTGTTCGGTCTCATCGGATTTCGGGAGTGAATAAGTAGAGGAATGCGCTTGTGCCTGCGCGGGGCACTTGAGCATTTGTGCGGGGTATAGTGTTCCCCACGTAGATGGTTGATCGTTTAAAGGATTGGCCGTGTATTATCTTGTCTACCGGGTTGACATTGTGATTATTACAGATTATTGATTTCTGATTTTTTACTATATTTAGATCTGTATTTTCTCATTAGATTCCCCATTGAGGAATTTGAGTAAATATTGATCAGTATTCAATTTTATTTTGCAATACCTACCTCATTTCCGAAAAATTAATAAATCTGATATTTTGGTGGAGGGTACCTACCTCTCAGAAAAGATAATTCTTTTAGGGTAATCCCTAACTTAGCAGAAATAAAGTTAAAATTTATCAAAGCTAATGAATACTTGCCTATAAATAGCTTTTTATAGTTATTTTTTATATTTATAGTGGCTAATATTGATATACACATAAGATTTAACATTTTAACAGGAAAGTGAAATCGGTTCAAGTTCACCTTTATTAATATCAATTTAAATTTATTTCAGTGAGAACATTCTACAGCTGAAATGGCACTTTTTATAATGTTACAAGAAAAAGGTACAATGCAAATTTGGGCTACATTTTCGACAAACGAGGGACTAGTTATAATGAATGGAAGGTAAACTAAACTGACCATAGTCAGTCACACGTAAGTCAGTAAATTTATTATTTTTTATAGAATTTGTGGCTTATGTAACTCGTGTTGAATGGAAGACGAGGTAATCTTCCAAATGTTGCCATATTGATATTAATAAAAGTAATACAAGGTAAGACATATAAAATTGGCACAGTTAAGACTGACTGTGTTGTATGTATGAATCGATTGCGGTTCAAAAAGCGAAGAATAAAAATAATATTACTTTGTATTTGTTGTGCATATGGAACTGTGAACCTAGTACTCCTTCAGCTATTGATTATACAAATTATTTTGTACTTGATCAATACTACCAAATGTGTTAACTAACTATTTATTTACAAGTTGGATTGACTCCTTCAATTAATATAATGTTGAGCATATGTGTATTGCGATAACGGTAGAGAATCTAATCGACCGAAATAAAAAAAAAAAAAAGATTAGTTCAAAAGGGATTAGTTATTACGTGAGTTCTGACAATTTGCAATTGAACGGTGTTTCTGAGCGAGTAGTTAGAACCATAAAAAAAAATACTCTTACTGGTTTAGGATGTGGTTGATCGGAAAACGTTTTCTGGTCGTCAGGTTTAGTTTGTTTGACTAATTTGTCACCAACTAAAACTTTGAAATCCTTACAAGCAGCTTTTGAAATGTAGTTTAACAAATAGTCCCGAATAAAATAGTTTTGGCTCGATGGTTTATGTGTAAAATAAAGGTAGTAAAACTAAACATGATCCAAAATCATGGAAACGTATACTTGTGTCTGAACCAAGCTGTTATAAAGTTTGGAATCCTATTAATGCGAATAATTTTATTAGTAAAAAAATTGCTGACGAAACTCCCTGTAATAGGCTTTACTAAAACATGAAGAGAATATTTGAAATTCTCGTACTAAAACTGATACGATAGGTTATCTAAATCGGTATTAACAAAGTTTCGAAAATCTGGTTTCTTTTTTAAATTAGATAAATTGAAATCTAATGATTGGCGTCGTAGTACGTGGCATACTTGTGGGGTATAAACCAAATGGGTATAAAGTTTGGAATTCGGAATGCGAAAAGTCTGTTGTAGTCAGAGGTTATTGTGGACGAGACTGACTTTGTGAAGTCCAGGCCTGCTGTTGTGCCTGAAGGGAATATTGGAAATTCTCATGGCAAAACTGATATGTCGAAGTCAGTGTCAATAAAGTCTCGGTTTGAAGGGAATATTGGAAATTCTCATGGCAAAACTGATATGTTGAAGTCAGTGTCAATAAAGTCTCGGTTTGAAGAGAATATTGGAAATTCTCATGACAAAACTGATATGCTGATGTCAGCTGAAGTCAGTGTCAATAAAGTCTAGGGCTGAAGGGAATATTATAAATTCTCATGACAAAACTGATATGTTGAAGTCAGTGTCAATAATGTCTAGGCTTGAAGGGAATATTAGAAATTCTCATGACGAAACTGAAGCTGAAGTCGGTGTCAATATAGTCTCTGAACTCTGACTGTCCGAAATCAGATGTGTATAAATCTGTTGAGCAAGTGTGTTCTAGTAAAATTCGCAAAGTTAACGATAATACTGTAGAATCTAAAAGCAAACAGAGTGAATATACATTCTGATATTTAGTTTCCACCATGAAACACAGATGGTAATTTTATTTAACTTAAAAGGAGTGATGGGTTTCACAGGATGTTTCTATATTTGTAGCAAAATGTATAGTGAATTGTAATACATAAATGTCTTGCATAAGTATTAATATGAATATTATATTGTCTTGTGTGCATTTTATATTGTTTTTCATATAATGCAGATAATGATTGTTTCATGTTTGTTCAATCAAATTATTTTCTGTCAAATACCTAATTCATTGAATAAAAAAAGGGGAGTTCAGTCGAACTCTGTGGAAAGCGCACGGGTGAATTAAATTTTCTCTCGGTAATAAAAACATAGATTTTTTTTTATACCAAGGTCAGAGCACAATATGATTACTGTAAATGGATTTATAGTAAAAAAAAGGGTCTGAAAATTTAACAGACTCAAATAAAAGATTTGCATCTGTTACAAAAGTTGCTAGTATTCAATTATTTGTTTTGTTAATTCTATGACATACACGGTTATAGTTTATAATCGTATAACATGGAAAGATAAAATTCAATTTGTAAATTGAGTAAAACCTGTACGGTCTTAAGCAGGTAACTAAGTTAAAACCTGTACGGCCTTCAGCAGGTAATTAAATGTTCGTTTAAACTGTTGGAAGAAGCACTTGTAAAATAGAGTGTTGCAAAGTTCAGCAGCGGCTGAATGTTTTAGTTGTTTGAGAAAGCACTTAAATAAAAAATGTGTCTCAAAATCCATCAGTCAATCGGTGTATTTATATTTTTTTTTATAACTGACCAGTAGGTAACTACATTTAAAATATTTGAGATGTTTTAAGTCTATGATTTAGTGATTCTATGCGCTAATAATTCAACAATGAATAATTACAAAAAGGTATTTGATCACTAAATCTGTAATGAAGAATTGGTGATAATGCGTGCAGCATATAGTGTAGATATTAATATATTTTGGTAAAGTATCGTGCAGGTGTTGTGGTGGCGTGCTGTCTAGGGTAAAAGGGCCCGCTCACGTGACACCATGTTCCACAGCACTTCTATCGATACTATTGTATTGAGTAATATAGATTTGTGTATTTAAATGTCTTAAACACATGTAATTAACCGTAAATAAAACCAACGTCTGGCCTACAAACGGTAAAGGTTCTTGCTATGGTAAAGGTTCTTACTATTGTAAACCTGTACTTGAATGCCTCTTGCATTAAATATGCCCCATGTCAAATAGTTATAATTTGTCCAATGTGTGTTAATGTATATTATGTGTTGTATTCATTTTAATTTAAACACATCTCATTGAAAAGGGTGCTGAAGTACCGGAGTCATAATGTTTTTGAAATTATGTTAGATCATAATAAAAACATTAAAGTTGCGAATTTAATATTATTATGTTTTGTAAATGTGATATGCTTATATTTTTTTTTAAATATTATATTTATTATTATGTTTTGTAAATGTGATATGCTTATATTTTTTTGTTAAATGGTCTGATTAGGTTTTCCTGGGTTTTCCTAATCCATGCAACAAATGTTGGACCATAATGTATTTCCCCAGAGCAATGCAAGGAAGTCTTATATGTTCTGATTACCTAAAAACATACTGAATATGTTTGTATAATTGATGATTAATTTTTGAGGGGGCGTGTTGGCATATTTGAATTTGACTTGCAAAAATTATTCTTACGAAGGTACCGTCATCTTTGTTGGTATTTAATTGTTTGATCTGCGAGTTCCCTGTCAGTCGTTTCTGTTAGTCGTACTATGTCGTATCTGAGCATTCGTACTGTGTGTTGACAAGTCTCAGACGTACAACCTTCCTTGCATTTAGAATCAATAATAAAATATTGAACAGTTAATTAATATCTAAATTCCCTCGTTTCATTTCGGCCCATAACCCTAATAATCCAATAGTCTTTACATCTAAATGTGAATTGTAATATAGTTGTTTTTTTTCTAAAACGAATGAAGGTAAATAGTAAACGATATGTTGCAATATTTAACACTGTTCAGCTGCAATTGCAAAACATTATTGCTGAGGATCAATTGTATGGTTAGTGGACTTTGAGACCCTGAATATTTGCTGTTATTGTGTAGCATTATTTTTACATTTCGGACCATGTTTATGCTACCGTTTGTTTTAGTTCCTCATTGATTGACGGAGAGCTTGTTAATAATATCCTTGGAGCTGGATATGGTAGCTAATAAATAAAAAACCGTTTTGGAGTTACATGAAAATGGATAACTTCCTCATATTTGTATTTATTATTAGTAGGCTGCTGTGAAGGTATCAACGTCAAACGGTATATCATTCAATCGCACTTTCCATGTATATACTTAGTCTGGAACTTCTATGGGACAGTGGTTGGTCCGAAGTTTGAATTAACTTTCACTCCTGTTCTAGCGTAAAATGTTCTCTAAGAAATTCATTACCTAACGATTTTGAAGAACCACAAATGATTTAGGAAAAATCAGGTTTGTGTTTCTGAAGGTCAGTAACTATAACCAGAAGAGCAATTAATAATTTGCGTTCGATTTATACCTACCAGATGTTGTTCCAGTATAAAGCCAGATATGCGGAAACTGAAAGTATTGGAAATTAAAAATACTGGTACTCACAGTCAGATCTGCTGTTTCCTGTTTGACATATCCATTTTTTCTATACCCGTTCAACCCTGTTTCCAACGGTCCGTTTATGTGCCCATTCTTGAGGGTCGTTGTTATTGTCACCGCTGACATCATCAATTATTTTAATATATTTTTATCAAGAACCTCAACAACTAAAGACACTACAAAATATTAAAGCTACTAATTATGAACTAGCATCATTTGATTAAACAAAATTAAAATTTTATCAAAAATTAAAACGTCTAAATCCACTGATCGTTGTCAAACGTCATTTATTGTTTTTAAATTTATGACTAGCTTGCAGTTGAGAACCGACGTTTTTTCAAAACAACTAAACGTGTCCTCTTTCTGAATGTACGGCAATGACTAACGAACGAACAGCGAGCGATATCAGCCATGGAGGCGGGCGTTAGGAATGTATGTGGTGCTGGAGTGAGGGGGGGTGCGCAGAGCGCGGGCGGTCGATGCCGGTGGCGCGACCGACGCCGACGTGGAGGCTCGTTGAACACGCGACGCTCCACGAGACGGCCCGACCCGAGAGGGCCCCCAAAAGTCGCCGGCGCTGGACGTAAACTTAGCTTCATTGCAACCGGTATTGTGTGCTGGCTGAGCATATTGCAGTGCCCGCAATACAGCTAGCAGAAAAAAATTACCTTGACAAATGTGCATTCAAATACGTCATTTTTGTTATCAGTTTACAGTATAATTTAATTTTCAGTGTTTACTTATTATTTGTCAGACATTGTGTAAAGCGTACGTACACGATGTCGGCAGTTCATCAGTCACTTAGCACAACACTGTGCATTTGACATTTCGGTTAGTAGGGCATGCTATTTTAGCCACATCATACACCGGCTTTATCTAAAAAACCTGATTGATGTTTTCAGCTTCCGCTTTTAAGTGAACCATTTTCTTTTAGGTGACTTCTACATCCCAAACTAGCGGTCCGGTCCGGTGGTAGAATAGAAGTTACCTTAACAAACGTCACAAGGATGTCAGTCGACAACTCGTGATTTTTAAATATCCGTTTAATTGCAACTTATATGGACTCAACATATTGATATCTGATATTTATGCCAATATTGTTCATATAAATGAATCTAACTAACTAAAAGAACGCAGGGAAAGTAAAATAAAAAATAAGCCGCGATATATTGCGTAAAATTTGTTTTATATCAATGCAACTTATAGGACCAAGAATACATAATAACAATGTTCCTTCTATCTTACATATTCCTGTGCACTCAATCACATCCCACTTAGTTGGAGTAATACGCGTCTGTTATCATATTATGACTATTCAAGCCGGCATCGTGTTTACTTGTAAATACGATTTAAATGCATGACTTCGTTACATATTTACACAAATATTTTTTTCAGTGTCGACGAAATAGCGTGACATTAACCATATCATGAGCTATTTAGCCTCCTCATTTATGTAACATTAAAATTTATATTTAAATGATTATTTCTTAGTAGATGAAAAACATGGGTGACAATTTCCATTAAAACACTTAGCACACTTTCCTTCAAACTAGGGGTTCCAATTTCGTAGATTTTCAGTTTTGAAATCGGCGTATGAAATTGAGGTCACCAGTTTCAACATTTCGATACTGAAGAAGTCTTTACTAAGTTTTGAAAAGTGTTTAAAAGTTCTAGACCGATGGAACACTACCCACTTGCCTTTAAGAATGCCCTGATCTTCTTATTAGTTGAACAGACATGCTCATTCTGGAAGCCAATGTCAAATTCACTGCGATGCGAGTGGCGCTGCCATTCTATCCAATCATTATAAAATGAAGGGCTCCTAAGGAGTGAAAAATCAGCGGAATTAAAATTTGATTGGAATCAGTTTTTCAACGTAAGTCTACTAAATGTGAACTTACGGAGCTACTTAAGCGCTGTGTTACCAAGTTGTGACGCTTACTGACTTCAAGGATCTTCAATTCAAAGTTAATCCAGAACGAACGACATTACAGAGAGGCTATGAAATAGTATTCAGTTCTTGCACTCAGTTGTCAATAAATGTGGATGCGAGATAGAGATATGTCTACGTATCGGCATGGCAAAAACTGCAATGACCCAGCTCAGTAAGATATTATGTAGGTAGGTAGAGCAAACAATCATATTGTCCGCCTTATCTTCACATGTTTCTAAATGGCTTAGAAGCTTAGGTTCTAAAAGTTACCGATAGGCATTGCGTAAACGCTGCTGACGACATATGCTACGGATACCCTGGACGGCTGGACTCACAAACTTGTCTATATTGAATGAGCTGGACCTAGAAAAACAACTTTGACTATCACGATATGCAATAAGAGTACCCTCCAATACAACGGCCACAAACCCAAACGCATCCTGGCCCTGGCACACTTGAGAAGCTGCTAGCAACGGAAAAATACAAGGTAAGAGATCGACGAGACGATGTCCTATGACATGGTCAGTCAGTTCCGAACATCTAGACATGCCATTAAGTAGAACGAAGTACACCATCAAAGATCGACAGCACCTGACATACTTCAGAAGCTGCTAGCGACGGGAAAATAAAAGGCAAGAGATCAACGGGACGAAGTCCTATGACACGGACAGATCAGTTCCGGACATCTAGACATGATGAGTTACTCAAAGAGCACTATTAACTTCAATTTTAATTTAGAAGCAATCATAAAAAGACAAGTTCTTTAGATGCTGCATTTACTACCGTGGAAGCAATTTGATCTTGCAAGTAGGTTAATTTTTAGTTTGAAAATTTCGTCAAATTTCGAAATTAACGCGGAAATTTCGATGAAATTTCGAAATTAACGCGTATCATCTTCGAAATTGGAGAACATGCCAAAATGGTTTCAAAACTATGACATTTCGGAATTTCGAAATGTAAGCCCTACTTCAAACATTGTCCTTTAGGAGTACCAGGCACTATAAACCACAAGGAGGTCTCATTTTTTATTATGTGTGGAGCGACCATAATGTGGTATACATTCATCATCATCAGCCCACATCAGTTCCACAGCTGGACATAGGCCTCCGCCAAGCCACGCTACTGAGCCCGATCTTCGGCTATCCTCATCCAGTGTCTGCCAACCGCTCTGCGGATATCGTCGCTCCACCTAGTCACATGGGCATCCTACACTGAAATGTTCTTTTTTTAAATATTACTACTAATACTAGGTAAGACTGAAAGCTTATCAATGTTTTACAGCCAGCACGTTTTCTGCTGTAACCTGTAACTAACATCAAATTTTGGCCAGGACAGCATAACCCACAAGAGGTCTTATTTACTGTGTGGAGCAACCATAATGTATACCAAAAGTATCAGGGAATCAAACAAAAGCATCAAAAGACGCAAGTGTTTGACAATCAATCCTGCAAAATATTATCTTCTATACTATAATAAAACTCAAAGAGCACTTTTTCTGTACATTGAATATTTTTCCAAAATTTCTATGTACAGAACTATACTGTCGACATAGAGGCCAAAACAATTTTTTTTGGAATTATTGTCTGTCTGTCTGTCGTTCTGTTTGTCCAGGTATCATTTGAAAACCCGTGGATGGATTTTGATAGGACTTTCACTGATGTGTTGTGTAGAAGTCAAGGTATAAATTGGTATATAAAACATCACGCTATATTTCATAGGGGCTAAGCAGTGAAACATTACTTGCACATATTACCACGTAATTTCCTTTGTATGTGAATAGGGTAATTATAGACTGATCAGTTAATCATTAAGATAATATATATTTCATGAAATTTTAATGAAACTCCCCAAGTCCAGGTATGTATGTCCAGTGTATAGGTATTGTATTACAGTCGCAACAATAAAAGATGCGAAAATCTTAGAACTTTCATTATCGAATATCATTAGACAGTAATTTACGATGTTAGCGTGATTTACATTATGAACAGCGCCATCTATCGGTGAAATTGAACATACAATCACTATAGAACTTTAATCTATATATTATATAAAAGAAAGTCGGGTGAGTTACACTATTTATAACTCAAGAACGGCCTAACCGATTCGGCTGAAAATTGGTGGGGAGGTAGCTTAGAACCAGGAAACGGACATAGGATACTTTTTATCCCGGTAGGTTAAGGTTAAGCAAGATGGGTGAACCGATTTGTATGAAAGTGTGCATATCGGGTAGGTGTGAGAATAGGTCATTAAGTATATTTAATGCCGCTGATACCATGACTGACGAGGATATATAGAACGAGAGGAGGGTGCAAGAGAGGAGAAAGAGGAAGAGGGGATTCGAGGAGGGGGTGATGGGGTCAGGGATCGGGGGAGTTAGGTGGAGTAAGGGGGGAGTGAGAAGGAGCAAGTTCGTAGAAGAGAGAGGGGGAGAGGGCTCAGAGAGGGGACAACAGGGAGAGGAAGAGGGGGAGTGTTACCGAAACCGAAGCGGGAGGGGGAAAGAGAGAGGAGAGAAAGAGCATATAATTAGATTTTTTTTATAAGAGAGAGAGAGAGATGGAGAGTGATAAATCTAGGGAGGAGGGAGAAAAGGGGAGCAAAATGTAATAAAAGCGCGGGTGGAGCTGCGCGGGTCAGCTAGTATTCTTAATAAACATCAGTATTTTTTTTTTATATTACTACTAATACTAGGTAAGACTGGAAGCTTATCGATGTTTTACAGCCAGCACGTTTTATGTTGTAACATGTAACTAACGACCACTTTCTTTGTCCACCAAGGTAACTCAAACTGCACTTACTGTAAAATTAGCGCATTTAGCGCTAATCCAACATTACACAATCGTTCTTGCAGGGTCTTTGAATGCTATTGGCTTTCAAATGATTCCTCTGGTTTTATGCGACACAATCGTACAAAATTAGTGAAAATTTGTTATTATCACACGCAATCGTCCCACGTATGCCAGTTGCATTTGACTTCTTCGCGTCGAACGTTTTAACAGCTAACCACCTTGAAATTTATAGTTTACATATTAAATTACTACCGTTTTTTATCTATAAATATACAAATATCAGTATATATATTTTTTAACCAACATCTAACCTGCACAAACACTATTTGAGTCAAGATTAATCATATTATTTATCTTTCAACAAAGGAAACAGTGGAACTTCCAGGGAAATTGACCATATATATTACCAATGTGGTCTAGTGGTTGGACACCCTGGCTGCTACCCAATAGGTAATGGGTTCGACTCCTGCTAAGTGTCTGGATGTTATTTATCTATTTAGTATCAGTTATCTAGTTTCCATAGTACAGGCTGTGCCTCGTTTGAGATCAGACGACCGTGTGTGGATTGTCCCAGAATATTTAATTATTTACCAATAAAATACTTGTCCAAGTTGCGTTATAATTAATATTACTTCATCAGTAGCCTAAAGTAGTCCACTGCTGAAAAAAGGCCTCCCCCTTAGAAGGGATAGGGAAGGAAGGGCCATAATCCCCACGATTGGCAGGCGTCTTGGGGATCGCAGTATAGATGGTAGGTAATCCAATAGAAAGACGCTGCTGCCCGTCTTCTTGTTTTCCCTTAGTCGCCTCTTACGGACTAACAGGAGGAGGTGGGAGGGTGTTATTCATACCCGGACACCCCACGTGTTAATATTAATATTGCTTATCTACACTAATATTATAAAGAGGAAAGATTTGTTTGTTTGTAATGAATAGGCTCCAAAACTACTGAACTGATTTCCAAAATTCTTTCACCATTAGAAAGCTACATCTTCACTGAGTAACATAGATTATTTCATATTTAAAAAAAAATAGGGATCCCTACTAAAATTAAAATAATGTAACCCAAGGTGTGAAAAACTCATCATAAAATGTCTGTCATTGCATGCGCTGCGGAAACTATTGATGATACAACAAAAAAATGTTCTACAATATTATAGAACGTATCAATATCTACAAAAAAATCCGCGATACCATATGTCTAACTATTGGACTGCGGGTCTACTTCAGTGGATACTGAGTACATCTGAATGTTCACCAATTTAGACCAGCTTGGTGAGACTGGCTTCCCTTGAGGCGATTGACCCCCTATGTCTAACTATTAGAGTTATGTCACTACAATACTTTTTATATTTTATATGTTGATAAAAGTTCCGTCTTCATTCAGATGATGTTATTGATACCTTTATAATAATCCTTATCCAATTAAATCATGTTGTATTCAAGTCTGCTTCAATATCTATACATTATTATTTATATTATTGAAATCGGACATTCCGTTCAAAAGATACTTCGAATTTAAAATTGTCAATCCGTTCTTTCTTCGCGTGCGCTGCATAAATTGTTAAAGATAAGACGAAATAATCTTAGATCATATAGTCAAAGGATCTATCTATCTGTATCTACTAAAACATGACTAAAACAGTAAAGGTTGAAAGTCTGTAAATTGTAAATTTAGAAATAAATAAGCAAGCAAGAACACAATATACTTTTAACATTTCTGTCTGTCTGATCACGGAAAAACGGCCCGGCTGTATGCAAATCAATGCAATGTATAATATTGAAGGAGTTACTTTTTTTGTTCTCGCGGAAACAACCTTCGACAAGTTTTTGGGACCCGTGCCCCCACCGATTTCAACTGGGAAATGTGGAATTCTTACTCACTAAAACAACCGCAGCTGGCGCATCAGCACATGAGAGAGGGGACTGGGCCCTCCGGTGGGATCTGCACCAGGAATCCCTAAGTGCCTTGCCTGTGAGCCCGCCGCCGCCGGGGGACTCAATATAGCCCCCGCGAACCAGACACGGTGCTCACGGGGACATGGGTCGCAACCCCGCCGCCGTACTCCTGTGAGTCACCGCCGTACTCCTGTGAGTCACCGCCGTACCTACTCGATCGACGTCTAGGGCTCATACCCCAAAACGTCCAATGACTCCAAACAGTGAAGTAGGTATTTATTTTGACGCGGTGGTAATCTTCAAAAGATTCCCAGGAGCTGTGGGGCTCGACCGGGGTATGTGGGATTCTTATCCACTAAAACCCCCGCGACTGTCGCATCGGCACATGAGAGGGGACCCAGGTCTCTCCTGCACCAGTGAGTTGCCTTTGAGCCCGCCGCTGGGGTGCGCATTATAGCCCCCCGGCGGCCCCAGTCACGGTGATCGAGGGGACGGGGGTCGAAACCCCGCCTCCGTCCTCCTCGGAGTCGCCGCCGTACTAAATGGATGTTCTAAGGTCCCACACCCCGAACGTCCAGCGACTCCGAAGGGTAAAGTAGGTACTATCCCAACTTAGAAGATACACATGGTACATGTTTTATAAAAATCAGTGAAATAGAATACTACATACAGATTGAGCCATTGCAGCTGCATACAAACAAGGTGTCTGAGGTTAGTTGGACATACAGTTTACGAATAATTCAACTAGAAGGTATTACTTAGTATCGTAATAGATATAAATGAATACTACAAAACTAATTAGGTATACGTGCATGTAATGATCCTTTTTATTTTTTTTGTCTTTTGCTTAGTGGCCAAGCTGGTGTCAGTAGAGTTATTCAAGCTGCCCTTAGGCCCTCTGACTGCATAACAACTGTATTTTTTTTTCGCGGAATCTTCTATAGGTCCCCGGGAGCTGTGGGGCTCGATCGGGATATGAGGGAATCTTACCCACTAAAACACCCGCAGCTGTCGCATCGGCACATGAGAGGGGACCCCCAGGCTCTCCGGTGTGAACTGCACCAGGAGCCCCCTGCCCCTCAGTGCCTTGCCTTTGAGCCCGCCGCCGGGGGACACATTATAGCCTCCCGGGAACCAGACACGGTGCTCACGGGAACGGGGGTCGCAATCCCGCCGCCGCCCGTCCTACTCGGAGTCACCGCCGTACTCAATGGACGTCCTAGGGCGACTCCGAAGGTAACGACTACTGTCTACAACATACGGAACCGTCTTTTTTCGCGCGCTCCGAAGCACAGGGAAGCTTAGTTCAAACGTACAAAGAAATCCGGACGTCGACGGCTATCCATGGATTGGCCTTGCTTGACATTGCATAACTAACGCTAGCTTATGCCATATACAAAATATTTAGCAAACTGTTCTTCTGGAACTCTTTATGGCCGTTAAAATTTTAGGCCAGAGGGTTTAAAATATAAATATCGGGAAAATCCAAGAAAACAGTTAAGAAAAATAATATTAAGCGCTGGCGGAGCTGCGCGGGTCAGCTAGTATTAATTATATTGTTACGACCGGGAGATAAAAGTGTTAATTACTCCCTTAATTATTACTTAATTGCAATGATCTCAAAACGCATTGTTAGTCTTAAGTCTACTATCGATCCGTACCGAAAAAACTAGACTTCTCAATAGAAAGTAGTTCCCTCAAATTCGGCAAGTACTTATGTACCCACCGCTCGCCCGCTCTCGGTTCACTGCCCCCGCCTATTGTTAGTTTATTCTCGAAGGCCACGCCGCTATTGTATTTCGCGAAAACGATAGAAATGATAGAATAGGTAAATTCAAGAGACTTCCACCCCTCTGTTAATTTAGATATATAAGCCGACGCATAGAGGCGCCCAGACAGTTTGTGTTTACAAGCGACAGCGGAAACATCTTAAGGAAGCGATCGAAGAGAATTGTACCAGCGACCCTTGCGAAGACTTTGGACGTACTGTGCGACTCGGACTACTGTGCCTTGTGTGTATACTGTACCTTGTGTGTATACAGTGTGAGTGTACGTGGAATAAAATCTTCTTTTACGTTAATCGGCATTTAATTACCCACCCGCACGTAACACTATTACCTTCGCGAGTCCAAAGTTAATGTTTTTATAGATTTTTTTTTACTATTTATTATGATTGCAGCTGTAGAAATAACAGAGAGCATTTATTTATCTCTTTTCACACTTTACAGGGTGTAATACAATCCTTAATTGCGGTGGTGGAGTCAACGACCAGCCCACTAACCGAGTTGTGGGTGCCAAATGGATACGATTCTCTAGTCTACGAGCGAAATTACTTGCCAATACCAACACGACAACAAAATATATTTACACATTTACTTATGCTTAGATTACTAGCATTCACATTAGTAATCTTACTTTAAAATATATCACGAAAATAATATAATTCCACGCGAGTAATTAGTAAATAATTATTTTAACGAAAATATACTGAAGTCCGTGCTAGCGGGTGCTAGCGAAAAAAGGTGCGCAGCTTCGAACCCCAGCTCGCAACTGTGATTTCTTTAACAAATCATGTGCGAATCATCTATACGAATTCTACGCGAATATATACGAATTCTATACGAATTCTACCGAATTCTTTTTGGGTTATTCCCATGCGCTCCAAATCTATTGTTCTTCAAAATTTATTATTCCATACATTCGTTCCTAAGAGCTCCAAGGATTTTTATGTTAAAATATAAAATAAAGCCATGCGTTCCCTAGAGCTCCAAAATATTTCGTAGGCAATAAAATATGGATTCCCACCGGCTCCAAGGAAAAAGTCATTATAATATTAATATGCAAAATCGTTCCTACGAGCTCCAAAAATTTTAAAGTACCGTTGACAAAATAATCCTGATCGTCGTCGATAATGAGAGCAATCGTAATCATAGGAATCATCAGTGCAATTGGTGCATTAAGTAACCCCCACCCCGCGCCCTTTCCTTTCGATCTGCCAATTGCCTGCACTGCCTATTGATGTACAATGCAAATAGTTGACCTTGCACTCTTGTAATGAGTTGGTGTTAGTAAGTTTTTAAGTGCAAGATGAGTGAAAATATTGCTGCTGTATGTCGACATGGCGAGTGATGAAAAAAATACTAATATTATACCTGTTCTTTTGGAACCCCCAAAAGATAATTATTGACTTTGAATTAGCCGCAATAAATGCTATTACTAATAACTTACCAGGAGTCATTATAAAAGGATGCAATTTTCATTTTAAACAGGCTCTAATTATATATTCAGAAAAATTGGAATTTTCATCATATGAAGACATAAAACATGTTGTTAAATGTGCCGCTTTAGCTTACTTGCCATTTACTGAATTATAATGAAATAATTACAAAATTCAATGACTATTTTGTAAAAAATTGGTTAGAGAATGGAGCACTACCTAAATATATGTGGAGTTGCCAAGGAGAACGGCATCGCACCATTAATTTAGTGGAAGCTTGGCACAAGAGGCTGAATAATCAATTAAAAAAAACCTCGCTTCCTGGATTTATTTTTCGTTACATGGGCAGAAGCACAATACTTTACAAACTATCACTGTGTTATAAATAATCTTAGTTCCTTAGTCGGCAGTCAATTAATAAATACTTAAAATTACAAATTGTTTTGCGGAATTATAAAAAAGAAATGGATATTAAGGAAGCAATAGAATAACTTCGCAAATTACAAATACACGGTGCGATGCAAAACCATGATTAACGTTGGTTATTGGATTTGATATTTTACTTAGTATACTCTCTCTGTGTAACAGTCAAAATGTTATAACATAAGGAGAAATAAATTTACTATTTACATTTTTACCTAGAATTTAACCCTATTTTACATTTATTTAAAAGAGTATTTAATTTTAATATACTTTTTTTTATATTTTATTTTAATTTCTTAAGATTGAGTACTGTAAGAGAAACTGTTTTCAATATTTATCGTAGATAGCTATTTAGCGTAGACACTATATCGCTATAATGCTGAACTTACAATTTCATTATAAATTACGTATCAGTGGAATTAATAGCTAGTATCAAAGCTATTAATTGTGATTAAACTGTGATTATTTTATAATTTTAAGTGTTCCCAGCAACCATTCAAAAGTATAACTGGTTGTGATTATTGATTTTTAAATTATATCTAATATGTAAGCATAGGTATGACTAGACTGGTTGTGAAAAATTGTGACAATTGAAACTTTCAATGTTTCGTATAGGGGTTAGTATATTTTTTTATTAACTGTGTCATAATTTCTACAATCTCTAGTGTCCAATCTATACTTATAATAAAACTGTAACAGGTCCAATTCTGTACATTGAAGATATTTTGAAAATTATGTTTGGAGGGCATTCTATAACCGATACTAAAGCCAAAAATGTATTTTTTTTATTTTTGTCTGTCTGTCTGTCTGTATCTCGGCTGAGCATCACGCCGAAACTACTGGATGGATTGAAACGAAACTTGGCATGATTGGAGTTAATACTCCGAGGTAGGACATAGGATACTTTTTATCCCGACATTCAGCACGGTTCCCTTGGGAGAGGGGACTAAAGTCAAAATGTGTACTTGGTTATACGCTTGCTCCGATTTTAACAATTTTTCATTCTAATTATAATAAATATTTGTAAGCGAACACTCATAGACAGTTGTTAACAATGTTTGGAAATCGACCAGGTTAAGCAACGTTAGGTAAGGTCATTAAATAGATGGGTGACCGTTTAACGCCATTTGAACTAAACGTTTCCGTGCTTCGGAGGGCAAGTACAAAGTGGGTCCAAGTTTTTAACCGACTTTAAAAAAGGAGGTTTTGTATTCTATGCGAATGTATATTATTGAAAGTTTAGTTAACGTAAACACAGCGCGGGCGGAGCTGCGTGGGTCAGCTAGTCTTGTAATAAAAAAAATAAAACCTTTTTGAGATTCATCTGTCTAGCAAAACATGAAATCAATACGTGTTTTAATTTTGCTAACCATACACGATTGGTTTTGGAGCCCTTGGGAAGGAAATGGTAGGTATTTTATTTATTTAACACTTTGAATTAAAATCCTCGGAGCTCCTGGGAACGAATGTATGGAAAAAAAAATTTTTATAAATAAAAATAAGTATACGCTTTTGGAGCCCGTGGGAACGATTTCATAAATTATATTTAATTTTAATTTTTGCCATGGAGCTATCGGGAACGAAATCGTGGAGCGCTTGGGAATAAGCCTTCTTTTTATATGCTATACGCGATTGTTACGCCAGTAACAATCGCGTATAGCATATAAAAAGAATTCGGTAAAGGAAAACATCGTGAGGAAACCTGCATGTCTGAAAAAGCCTAACTAGCTTGCGAATGACGTGTGAAGTCAGTGCACTTGGCCAGCGTGGTGGACTACGGCCTAAGCCACCTCATCGAGAGGGGAGGTCCGTGCCCAACAATGGGACATAAACAAGGGCTGGTATTAATATTTTGTATATTTCTTGCAGAATATACCTAATAAAGATTGCAGTTGTAAGTTGTAGGAAGTGAGAAACGGTTTTTTGCATGAAAATGCTCCCAAAGGTCACACAATAGCCAATTAAATTTAATCTCTGAGTGTAAATACCCGAATGATCGATACAGATAGTACATAAATACATGTATTATGTAGAGCGGTTGCAGCGGTCGCGCAATCCCTGCAACGTGCGGCATGGTCAGTATCACGCCACATTGTTGGCTGCTAGCCCGACCAACTGATTCATTTAGCTTTCATTTTCATATCAATGGACATGAACATATTAACATTATATCCGTCTCGCGAATGGGTCGATAAAGATGTACCATATCCATGTTGCGTCAGCCATCCAATCCCATACATGGCCTGCGAGCCTGTTGCCTGCCTTACCACGCAGTTCTATGCTACGGACTACGGGTTGCCAGAGAAGCGCCTGTCCGGAAAACTTAATAATACTATTAAATAGTCCGATTGCTCTGCCCATAAATTTTATGAGCAGAGCAATCGGACTTATATAGTCAATATTTAATCTGTTTTTTGCCCGACTGCCCCAGGGGCTAGAGTATGTATGTATGTACATAATATGTCTATTTCTTTGGCGCGGCCTACAGCCTAAACGGCTCGATG
Source organism: Furcula furcula (assembly GCA_911728495.1). Lineage (NCBI taxonomy): Eukaryota > Metazoa > Arthropoda > Insecta > Lepidoptera > Notodontidae > Furcula > Furcula furcula. The sequence continues at coordinate 23,452,834 of OU452243.1, forward strand.
AATTTTAATATGTTGTTAGATTCGTATTAGTTGTGGGAGTGATATACTCGTAGGTTATAGAATTTTGTAAATATTACTATCGCTAGCAATTTATGTTATGATTGGGTATTGGTCGGGAGAACCTGTAGGGTGTCCGGGTTAAAATAGCACCCTCCCATCTCTCCCCGTTGGGTGTCCGTGAGGTAACCCCTCTCTTCTAAGAGGAAAGCCTTTGTTCAGTAGTGGACGTCTTTAGGCTGCTGATGGTGATGATTGGACTTGAAGTAGTTCTCTCACTGTATAAAGACTGCCTTACAACTTATCAACTCAACTCCAGCTTTCAACTTAGCATAAACAAGCAGTATGTATTAACTTAGAACTAGAATGGTCGACTCAGAAATTACTATTCGACACACAGCGTAAATGGAGGCGGTGACTACACCAACAACTCGGCATCAGCAATCAAACCAACCATGACGGGTTGTTAGACGGGGTTGAAGAATTAGTATGGAGCAGTAAGTACTATTAGAGCTCAGAAGTGTACAAGGACGGGCATGTGGGCGACATGCAGTCACTTCCCATTGCATAGCTTATTTCTTTACTTATATAAAGCTCACAATTGAATGTTTTACTTTGTATCTATTCGCTCTATATAGTTGTGGGTGCTGGCCTTAATACTGCAATCTATTTGTCTTTGTAATTTAATTAATAAGTAATGGCACTTTGCTTTGAGTAGATGTACAAATGTTGAGGAAATTGTATGTCACTGTGATTAATTACTTGCACATTAATGATAATACGACCATTAATGGTGATGATATGACGGGCCTGTTGGTTTAGTGGTTAGTGACCCTGTCTGCTACCCAACAGGTCGTGGGTTCGATTCCCACCAAGTGTCTGGGTGTTTTATCTATATAGGTATGTATTTATAAAAAAAAAAGTATATATGTATTAGTATCAGTTGTCTGGTTTCCATAGTACAGGCTCTGCCTAGTTTGGGATCAGATGACCGTGTGTGAATTGTCCCAGGATATTATTATTATTATTATTAATATTGAAAAGTAATAATAATTGAAAACAAATAAATTAATTTAATTTAAATTTAATTTAAAAGTAGTCTACCAGGGTGATTATATTATGTTTGTTGGAGTCTAATGTCAACTGTTCAAAGTCAGGCCGAGTTTTAAGTCCTTTCACATCCTCTTCCTATCATGTTGATTTGAAAACTATAAAAGTATGTAAAGAAAGAGCCTCCTTAAATGTCCTACAGTTGCGTGCACAGAGGGTAGGCAAAGAAACATATTCGGCTTGTTTAAGCTATTATATGCATATTAGTATACCATTTTAAATATACATAAGTTAGCAAATTCTATAGTCATATTAATTTGCATTTTAAAACTGTAATAAGATTATTCAGAGGGGTTATACACACAAAAGGACTTTGCCTACCCTACGATTTCCCTAAATAATCTTAATTTAAAAATGGTTGGTAAATGGATACATATAAAATGTTAGTTAATTTAAGGATATTCGTGGTGGTACATTAACAAATAGCTTAGAGTACAGATAACTCGCAGATATTTTTGCCTACTTTCTGTGCTCCACTGATGCCCTAAAATATATATACCTGGTGCACCCTGGAATACCAGACCTAGAAGTAATGCAGCCATGATAACCAACCAGCAACACTAAATTTAACCAAGTCCATATTATTAAAAAAAAAACCAGCCAAGTGCAAGTCAGACTTGCGCACTAAGGGTTTAATATAGCAAAAATACCAAACTGCAAAACTAAGTTATTTATTTGTCAAGTTTTATTAGGATTACTTAAAAACTGTACAACTTAGAAAAATCATTTTTATTTTTACTGTACCTTATGGGTCCCTTTTTTGCCTTTTAGGTATTGAACCCTAATTAGGGTTATTGGTTCATAGGCTACAAAAATTATTAAGTTCATCATTTTATACTTGCAACATTAATGTAGCAATAACGAATGTCCATTGACATTGATACTCTTAAGAGTCTCTAAGATTATTTATGAGTAATTCTAGGATCTTTCTCATCTGTATGAGTAACTAATTGAACATGCCTGAAAAATGAATATCATGTTGAAGTGCCATCTGGCAATTTGTGTATTAAATAGGGCAATGTGTTAACTTTTCTTATTCAAAATAGCACTTTTTTATATACTTATCATCTTAATATTGAAAAAGGTTACAACTAAAATTAATTCAAATATCAATATGATTGTAAATTTCTTAAAGGAAAGATTATGTCACACAGATAAATGCTCCTTTATATGCATAGGAAAGGTAACTAGAGCCATCAACAAGAAAAATTCAACTACCACCAACAAAAGCAAGACAGGTAGAAGCTCAAAACGGGTCCTATTGCATCATAGTATATTATGAGGACAGAGTCTCTTGGAATGTGTGAAGGTTAGCCTAGCACACCCTGGTCACACACAGATAGATTTTGATGATTGTCTGCTCTTTCCATGACTACACAAATGACCTTGTAGTGTTTGTGTCAACACAAAAAATAGCAAGTTACTATATTCATTTATGAGCATATTTTCTTAGTGCTTTTAAAAGGAATAAACTATTTTGAACTAGTACTGTCTAGTATTCTGTATGTACATAATAATAAAATATGTAGGATTGTGTAATAATTACAATACTGAAAGCTTTTCTATTGGTTTTATTACTGTTGCTGAAATTACAGCAGCAACGATAAAACTCTGTTTAATAGGCTCATAAATACCTGTTGCATAAGCCATAATGGATAGATGGATGTTATTGTGGTGATCTTATATTATTGAAAAATTGGTGCCACTTACCAGCAATGTGTCCAGTGACGTCTGGCCGCTGCTGCTCAGGCTGGTATCGCTGTTTTTCCCTTCACCACGCTCGAGCTCTTTTAGTTTAGAAGTCATTTCCTCTTCGTTGCCAACAAGGGTTCTTTTACGAGACATTATCACATGGCCTGCCCGCTCACTGCTTTTTACACAATCAAGTTTTTAGACCAATTACACGAAACTCTTTTATATTCGATTCGAACTCGTCATTTAATAGACGAACCAACTTACGAACGATGTCGTTCGTTGACAGCACTTAGCTAGCAATTTTGCCGGACGGGGGTCATAGATTTTCAATTAAGACACGAAATTTATATATTCGGCATTAATTGCACTTTGCAAATATAATTTAGATATAAATAAATGTAATTAAAAAGATTAGAAACAATGAGATTTTCAATTTTTATTGAACCAAAAGAAAAGACAGAATGTTTGACAGACAGAATATCCCACAGAACAAAATTACTCTAGCGAGGAATATCCGTAGCATGCATCCCTAATACGTCTGTGCCACGAACCTGTATTATAACTGGACAGCGCAGTCTAGATCACGAGCCGAATGAGAGGTCCGAAAGTAGTAGTGTATCTCTGTCTAATAGGGTGTCCACGCATTACTATGTGGAAGGATTCTTTTTCTCACTTCTAAGGCCTTTTGGCGGCGGATCGGGTCACAACGGGCGGTGCTACATCGGTGCTCTTGCGTGACCTCCGTCAAGAGTGTGAGGCGCACCGCATGAGACGATTTTTGCGATCAAATCGTAATTTTGGTGACATAATACTAATTATAATTATTATTTATATTTTATAATTGGATGGAATTTAATGGAAGTCCGCAGTCATTACATATAAGATCTGCTGTACTTACCACAATTAAGACAATAAATTATTTGAATTTGTGGTAATACCTAGCTATGGTTTTCTTCCGTATATCTGTATTTCATTCCACAATTCAGATTTAGTTAACCAACGTTTGTATGGAAATCATCACCCAAGACGACCGACGCGACGCCATACATAACAATGGTCACCCTACTCTAACCAGGCCGTCGACACTGCCTAGAAACCGATATTTGTATGGAGTTATGAACGTACTTATTAGAAATAATGGCACTAATTAGGTAGGCAATATAAAGTTACCAAATTAAAATGACTGCTAATACGTATTGGCTTCAACTGTATGAAGTTTTGTTTTAATTCGTATTATTATAATATAATAATACGAATTTGTTATTTTTTTTGTTGTCTAACCTGTGGATGTAACTTGACATTTGAAAATTTTATTCTGGTTTGAATTTTGGCGGCTAATAAGTTATTATATTATTTACATTTATTTAAGCCTTAATGGGCATTGTGTTAATATTATGGGTGGTAAATCGTTAAGAAAATGTGAAATATATGGTGTTAGGCGAGTCACAAAAAGGTTTTCTGAGATATTTTTGGCCAGATTTCCACATGACCCGGCAAGGTAAAATATTATGATAAATTAATATAAAAATGTAAATATTTCTTGTGGTGTAGCAGTTACATTACTTTTGAATCTTATTTAGTAGTCGATCGCAAGTTTTGTAATGGAATTATGAATTTATTCATAAAACTTAGTTGTTGAACAAAATAAATAGTGATGTACATATTATATACTGATAAGTCCATAAATATCGATATTTTTGCCTGACTAACCCACAAGGAGGGCTATATTTTTTTAATCTGTGTATGTATGTTTTTATTTGTAGTTGTTTTTTGTGCTTTTATAATATTATTATGCTTTTTTCTTCAGATGGGTGAAGTTAATTGGAAATGAAGAGTTGTTGTATTCATCCATACAAAGATATGGCACAACGTGTTATCAGGATGAAGAATAACTTATTAGTTATTCTAAAGCATTCTAAAGCATATAAATAAGCATATCTAGTATGACGACTCCATTGTGAATCGAATTTTGAGATTAATGATCGTAAAGCATTCAAAAATCATAAATATTTCTTTATTTTATTTGTAAAAATTGCTTAATTTTATTTTGAAAACATAGTTATTGTACATAGGTAACTTTGCGTGAATTAAACTTAACAATAAAAACACCCGTATATTGTGTTCTTTCATTTTCATCGATATCGATCTTAGAGGAGATACCACTGGAGAGATCATGATGCGCTAACCCCTCTGCCAAATTTTGGTCATATGGTCAGGTCATTCTTTATTTGTGTGCGTAACTTTTTGAATGTGTTGCGAGTTTATTATAGTGTGGTTATGCGTAAAATTGTATCTGTGTGTGTTTACTTCGCCTCCCGCACCCCGCAAAAGTGCCACGAAAAATTTGTTCGGGGAATCGACGCGATACTAGCTCCATTCTAATTACTCTGAGATATCGATAGACAAACATACTAAGGGGTGGCAAGCCCTAGTGGCATACAATATTAAAAAAAAATGGCAGGTTGGCCAACTGGTGGCCATTAAATTTTATGTTTGTTAAGTTAGGAAAAGTACGTTCATGATTCGATTCAGGGGCTTGTATGGGAGTGCCGACTCTTATACGTAGTGTTAAATCCTCTTTGACTCTAACAGTACACCGCGACACCGGTTACTTACTACGACAATGTCGACAACTTGTCGACAATCACCTTTGAGTATTAAACCAAAAGGAGACGACACGCGCACTATTCGCTATGGCTAGCCGCACACGTACAATATTATTGTCAATACAATATTGACAATATTTTTCATCAATAATGAGCCCCGCACACTACGCAATATTATTGTCAATATTTCGTGGTATAATTTGACTCAGTCGTTTAGTAGCCAGATTCGTGTGCACACGTTTCATATACAAAAAAAGCAACCCAGAAGGAAACGATGAAATAAACATGGTTGAGAAAATTACCTCAGCTAAATCATTTCAATGTAATAAATGAACATAATTTAAAAAAATACATGAGAATGAGAAATAGCAGCCTTCAAAAACTATTATCCTTATTAAATTGTTATTAAATTGATAATAGTTTTTGAAGAAAATATGATTCTATATTTCTGGGAAAGTTTCCCTTGTTTTATCATCATCATGCAGCATAAAGACGTCCACTGCTAAACAAAGGCCTCCCCCTTAGAAGAAAGCGGTTGCCATAATCCCCACCCTTAGCAGGCATCTTGGGATCGCAGTATAGGTGGTAGGTAATCAAATAGAAAGACGCTGCTGCCCGTTTTCTTGTTTCTTGTATCTTCCTGTTGGGTGTCCGTTAGAGGCGACTAGCTAACAGACACCCAACAGGAAGATAGGAAAGAGTGTTATTTTTACCCGTGAATCCCACGGGGAATGTTTTATAAATTCTGATAAATATTGGTTATGGGTAGGAGTATAATCTACAATATTTTTACTGTTTTCGTCCTCCATTTTGAACAAAAACACGAACGTCTGCTTGCTTAGAAATCATTTCTTCAACTAAAATATTGCCGCGCGCCCGCACACGTCAATATTATTGACAATACCCCTGCCTCCCCCCGATATTGTCGCGACAAAATCAGAATATCTGGAAATCGACAATAATATTGAACAATACCGCAATACGGGCCACACACACACAATATTATTGTCAATATGCACTATATTGACAATAATATTGAGCGTGTGCGGCTAGCCTATGAGAAAAAGTCTGTCACTTTCTGCGCGGGGGACGAGGTAACTCACACAAATACTATCTACTACTAATGCATTCTTCGCCACGTCGCTACGCAGGCACACGACTATATTATCAAACACTAACATAATCTATACGCACACAAGTAAATTCACACACAGTGACAACACTGTCTGTACACGAGATGACGTCAATTTTAAGTAAACGAGGATAGTGCATGACACTATCGATATTTTATTGTCGATGAGTTCCGATAATATTTTTGGTGAAAGTTAAATAGGTGTAAGGTATTTTTAAATTTAGGATCATAGGAAAAGAACCTTCGGTTGTCGTCAAAATCCGATTAATTAGGATAAGTCAGTATGGTTAAGTCTGAAACTTCAAGAATTACCTAAGCTGCATTCTTACTCTTATATTATGAAAAGTCTGCCTATAAACAACTTTGTGCAATAAAAAGAAATAAATATCTTTACTCATTCCTATGATAAAATTTTAACGGCCAAAAAGGGAAAAACATTTTGCTAAATATGTTGTATTTTTGACATAAGCTAGCGTTGGTTAAGCAATGTCAAGTAAGGCCAATACATAGATAGCCGTCGTCTGGATTTTCTTGAACATTTGAACTGAGCTTCCTTGTGCTTCGGTCTCGGTTGTTGTAGACAGTAGTCGTTACCTTCGGAGTCGCTGGACGTACGGGGCGTGGGCCCTAGGACATCCATTAAGTATGGCAGTGACTCCGAGGAGGACGGCGCACTATGGACGGAAAAACGAAGTTCCCTTTCATAGGATTTTTTAAAAATAAATATTTTATTTGATAGTTTCAAGTATACAGTTTTGTCGAGTACATTAAAACATTGAATAAATTAGTAGTTACCGTTTTTTTTTTTTAATAATTTTACGGCTGAAATGCCAGATCACTATATTCGGCATTTCAGCCGTACAAATATTTACGTGAAACCCATGTATTTTAACCTATATTCTTGCAAATATAAAATATCAGTCATTCATATCGCATTATTTGTTGTGTTGTGCATACGTTATGAATATGTACGCTTTTCGTCAAGATCGTTAGTCATATAGGTTTGTTGTCTACAGGGCCGTCTTTACCAGGGGGTGCAAGGGGTGCGGTGCACCCGGGCACAGGGCGCCCGGGGGCGCCTGCCGAGCGCTGAATATTTAGATATTTCATTGAACTTAACGCCATTGCACAGTTTCATATATTTGTTACGACGAATACGTATGCGCAAAATAAAATATTAAAAAAAAAATAGTCATCAACAAAAATCATTGTTTTACCACAGGTTAGGTATTAGTTTTTACTTGTATTATATGTATTATATGCGCTTGTCACACCGCTCATGGTGTGCAAGCTAAAATGACTCTTATTAGTACACAAATAACAATTTTATTTCATACAAGACGCGCGCGGCAAAATCTCTAATCCAAAGAGAGTGTATATAACCTTTGACACATTGCCGCCCGGTCGCCCGCACTTGAAGCAAAATGATCTCTAAGTCAATAAAGTGTAAGTCGTAAATTCATTTGAAATGGGTGCGCGGCGCGGCACCTGTGCGTCTGTCATAGGCGAGTAATTGCGTCCTTTGACATAGCCGTCCGGGCACTCGCACTTAAAGAGAAATGATCTCTAAAAAATCACTACAATTAGGTGTAAGTTTATTTGAATATACAGCGCGGCGCGCAGCGCCTATGCAAGTGTCGGTCAGTGATTGATCTGATTTCTTCTTTTTAAGTAATTAAATTCGTTAGCTCATTTCATTTGCGACGACCGCCGAATTAGCACGGAAGATCTAGTGGAGAAATTCATTAATTTATATGTATAGTGTAACCATAGTGTAAGTTGTAATTGTAAGTGCATGGAAATTCATGGAATAAATGGAATTTCTTCGTCATAAATAAGAGAAAAAATATCAAGGTAAGTCAATTTTATTTTTTAAGTGTTAGGTAGCATGCAGATCTCGACCATCCTCATCCAACTAATACCTAGGCGCCTACCAACTAGCTGTTCGTCGGTCCAGCGGTGGGCTGGAGGGGCGTCCGAAGCTACGTACGTTCGTTCGTTCGTGGACAGTGGTTTCCATTCGAGAACTCGTCGGTTAACATTAAAATACAATACATAGGTACAATACCGATACCTAAAAGTACTCATACCTAGCTAGAAAAATACATCATTATAAGTATAGAATCCAAAATTGATATAAAAATAAATGATTTAATTAAAATCTTTGCCAACTCAAAAGCAAGAAAAATTGAGTTTGTTTGATGTATGTACATACAATAAATAGATATTTAGCAAATTACGTGTTTGGGGGCGCCGAACACAGGAACTCCAATAAAATATTTGAATAAATTAATAAAGTGGTATATTTAATCTTCCACAATAGTTATTAAAATATATATAATCTTAGTATCTATCCTTAAAGTCTATGCGTCTGTTCCCACCGATCTTAGGTAAGGGAAAGCCATCTCATGAAGCCGTGACGTCATGAGCTCGGTGTCCGATGCGCGGCAAATGTCCCACGGTCTAGGTATATACTGACGAGGCATACTGGCTCGTAACAAGAAATTAAATAACAACATAAACGAGAGTTGGATTGCTGGTGTTTTTCGCCATTACAATCATCTCAATATAATTCGTTCTTATTCTTTTGGCTTGGCACCGACTTCAGTTCAGTAAGTACCAAGATAAGTTAGAAAAAGTCACGCATTTTCGTCCTTGGAATTAAAAATTCTAATTATTTTTTTCGTTTTTTAGTGTTTGTTAATTTTTGTTTGAAGATTCTTTTTGAAGGCGGTTGAATATTTTTTTAAAAACGTTTTTTATTTGTATAATTGGGTTTAATTTGTATAATTAAAGTTTAATTTTCGTTTTGCATTTTAGAGAAATAAAGAAATTGACTATCAAATTTACGTGGATTGTGTTTTCTTGGTTGACTAGGACCCCTTTCATACTGCAGTGTGTCGTCGGTCGCGTGCCACGCTGCAGTGTAAAAGAAATCGAGGGCGCAGGCTGAGCCCCGCACCCCGGCGCGTCTGTCTAGCGAATCCAAAGAGTCAAGTTGATATTTGGCAGAGCCATCCCACAGGTGAGAACAGTACTCCATGCAGGGTCGAACCTGAGCTTTGTAAAGATTCAACAGCTGTTCCTTTGTGAAATACCGCCTCACCTTATTCAAGATACCAAGTTTTTTAGCAGAGATTTTGACTTTTGACTCAATGGATCGTCCGAAATTAAGGTCGGAGGATAAATTGAGACCTAACAAATCTAGAGGATTGGATGTCAGTATAGATACACCACAAAAAGCAGGAGTATAGATGTATTCCAAATAATTTATGATCATTTTATAAAATATATAAAAAGATTGAACCGACTTCAATAACACTAAAATGCATAAAATAATTTTAATATTATTGAAATTGGTGTTAGCGTACCTACGGAGTATACTTATTTGCATTTTTTTACATCATTCATGTTTCTTCAGGAACAATTTATCAGGACGTAATTAAATTTGCATGGAATCATTATAGTAGTTAACTTTCTCGAATAAAGAAAGAATAATCGAAATAGGTTCATATTTGAAGTTAGGCTCAATTCACACCAAGATGGCAGCGGCCGGCAGCGCACTTTCAGTGTGAAAGAAAGACATTTGCCAGAGTTATGACCATTTTTTCCTTAAAAACGACGAGTCTCATCCTTAAGGCGTTATTATAAATTTTTCTGACGCGACATTCTTGTTTTTTTTAGGAACTACCTACTTATTCGTAAATCGCAATCGTTTTTAATGGGACCCGATCAGGGGATCGGCTTATCCGTACAAAAAAAAAAATTCATATCGGTCTATAATTGCCAGAGTTATGCGCGAACATACGTAAATGTAAATATATATATATGTATAGTCGAATTGAAAACCTCCTCCTTTTTTGAAGTCGGCTAAAAAGTGACACGGCATGCGATACACTACACAAACTCTTTTGGATATCTGATTAATAAATAGTCAGAATAACATACTGATAGTCGATATCGATATTTGATTATGAGCTGTCCCAGCGCTAACTTTGCTGCGGTGTGGCCAATGTATTTAAAAATAAATAAAAGTATTCGGAATAAAAGTGACGACCGTAAATATCTTATAATAATTAAGTACACCCAAACATAAACATACAGTTTCATAGAATCGATAATTTTTAAAGTGTTTAGTAAAAAAATATGTAGAAAATTCAAGTAAAGATACTGAATTTCAAACAGTAATCTTTAATTAATTAATTATGCATCTACAGAAATAAATGGTATTTATTTCTGTAGATGCATACAATACAATAACGCGTTTAGGATGCTGTTGCGGCTGCCTCGATTCTGTAGCGCATCAGGGATGTTCGCAGAAGCAGTAGTAGATTGTTTTTACACCACAATGCGAAAAAGATTTGCGTCCCTGGTGCGCAGAGTGTGGGCCAGCCCCAACAGTATCCTATCGCTAATTGCAAGCAGACTAGACTGTTCTTATGTGAATCACTGCTGCAAAATTTCTCATGGAATATTGCAGCGGTGATTCACGTATGCAAATATGTGTGTATATTATTGTTAATATTAGTCATAATCTTAGTTTATATTTTATTTTTTATTTACCTACCTATTTATAATGAGTCTCTGATACTTGAGTAAATAAATATTCTATTCTATTCTATTAACAATCATTTACGTGAAATAGAAGTCTTAAACTAATGTCAGTACATTCAACTTTTAAAATTACGCTCGTTACGCTTTTGTACGATTTAGTGGCAACACTTATTGATTAATAATATTTTTTAGTTTTTTGCAAATTTAGTGCATTATTTGACAATTTATAAACGAAATAATATTTACAGATGGAAAGTAACGTTATCCTTGGGTACACTAGATAAGTCTTATATTTTTTTACACGAAAACGCGCTGGCATTCGGCATTTTTAGCTTACGTCGTTCCGCGCGCACCGGGATTTGTTGAATGGCGTGGAACGCGGGTCAACTAGTTTTATATAACGGGTATGACCGGTGCTCTCGTACTTTGACAGAGGGGAACGCCTGACAGTGGCCTCTCCGGTTGGTTTAATACTCAAAGACAATCACACAACAGCTCAGTGCTGCTACCTTCATAATGATAAATTGTTACTAATATTATTGTTAATAAAAGTATTGCATGTTGTTCGTGTGCTAATTTATGATATTACATTTCATCGTTCTAGATATATTATATTTCGATGTTTTATTACACGAAAAACTTTCAAGTAAATGTAATCAACTTTTAAGAAATCTACCTAACACTACTAAAAAGAATCATATTTTGCGTTGGCAACTTACTTGACAAGGTGGCAGACAAGGACAGGCATCTACTTTTGAGCTATCTCACTCGGCTCGTTTTTCTACTTTGACTTGTGTCAACGAAAAACAACGAATGTAGTATAAAGTTTAAATTAGTGATATTAATATATTTATGTGATCTATCCAGTTTTTACGAAGTAAAATATAAATCCGTGGTCTGTGCAGAAGAATGGCACAGAGTATATATCATATCAGAATCACAGACTACCTACTCAGTCAGAATCTTAGAGAAAGAAACCAATAGAGCGCTGGCACTTTCTTTCTCATTCGCGCAAGAAAAGGATGCATTTATATATATTAATTGTGATAGAAAGAAACAGAGCATATGATTTTTTGACCCTCAGTGCGTTTTCTTCGAGTACTCATGAAACCATGTGTTCTCCATTACCGACTGGCTTGTATAAATATTATGAATGTTATAAATGATTTACCATATTGTTGTTTTTCATTTCTATAAAATTTATCCATGCATTCATCAGGCGAATGACGTCAACTGCTAGACAAAGGCCTGCCCCAATGACGTCGAAACTTAACGGTCTTTCGCCACTCGGCCACGCACCCACCGGCTTCCTGCCACGCGTGTGATAACGTCGGTCCATCTTGTGAGGGGCCATCCTACACACCACTTTCCGGCTCGTGGTCGTTATCTAGAAACTTTCTGCCCAACGGCCATCGGTTCTTCCAACTATGTGCCCCGCCCACTGTCACTTCAACTTGAATATTTTCAAAGCTATAGGGGTACTCTACTACAAATACGGCTCTTCTACGAAACTATAAGGTTTCGCTACGTGGTAAAATCAGAAATGAACAGACAATGGAGGATGGATGAATATGCTTAGGCATAGCTAACTCAATTGCTTGCTCGGGTTTTCTAATAAGCCGACCGTAAACAACCAAGTCTCTGTGCTTTAAGTTATCACTGACAGCACACGATTTCCCGAACGCTGCCCTTACCTACTATAAAATACGTTTTAAATGATATATTCCTATCTTACGTTTTTTTGTTTCTACTTGACAGAGGTGACGTTTCGTAATAGATTGTTTACGCGTGGAGTACATAATGTATTTCGGAGTTTTTAGTGATTATTTATGTTTGCGGACATTCATTGACTGTTTCTTTCTTGACCCGGAGCTTTACTGTATTGATTATCGCCTGTGATTTCGATTGGAATCCGCAACAAGTTCAATCGCAGGTATATAGTCAGTTGTCAAAATGTCATTTTAGTCTATTCTTATCTATGATTTTAGTTGCGTATTTCCGATCCGATCCACCATATTATTGTGGGGTGATGCTACAGTAGTATTATATTCTCTTTGGTGTTGCTCTCCTTGACCAAGATATCTTAAATGTACAATAAAACCCTTCGTTACCCGTGTTACTACCAGTCTTACTACCAGTAGTAGCACGGGTATTTATTTTTGCCCGTGTTACTACTGACTGCTTTAGTAGTAACACGGGACAATTTTTATTTCCCATATTACTACTTACTGGCCAAAACTTCATTTTTCATTTTTCCAAAATTCTAAAATGATATTTACGACATTATTAAACACAAATATAGCAGATGTACTAGGGAAGCATAAGATACAAGAAGCAGCGTTTTGTAATCATCTGTGGTAAGGGCAACCCCAAAAGGCCTGCTCCTCATTCGAAATGTCATATTGGATGGCACAAGACGTGAGGCCTCCTCATGTCCTTTGCTTTCCTGGTGCTTCTGCCCTTAACATGTTACGTCTAAACCCTGGGGTACCACCTTTAGGAGGAGAGGCCTTTAGGGGTTACCCTTACCAAAGATGGTTACAAAACGCTGCTTCTTGTATTTTATGCTTCCCTAGTACATCTACTATATTTGTGTTTATCATCATCATCAGCCGGAAGACGTCCACTGCTGAACATAGGCCTCCCCCTTAGAACGCCACAATGAACGACAATTGGCTATTTGCATGCACCGTTTACCTGCGATGCGCACAATGTCGTCTGTCCACCTAGTGGGAGGCCTGCCTACGCTGTGTCTTCCGGTTCGTGGTCGCCACTCGAGAACCTTTCTTCCCCAACGGTTATCGGTTCTTCGAGCGATGTATTTAATAAAGTCATAAATATCAATTTGGAATTTTTGAAATGAATGATATTGGCCAGTAATATCGGAATAATATCGGAGTAATATCGGAAATAAAAATTGTCCCGTGTTACTACTAAAGCAGTCAGTAGTAACACGGGCAAAATAAATACCCGTGCTACTACTGGTAGTAAGACTGGTAGTAACACGGGTAACGAAGGAATAAAACGAAGCAATAAAAAAGATAACATTACTAAACAGTTACTATATTGAATAGTTATATATACATATAGTGTACATGGTGTTGGCCCAGGCTCCATACATTTCTGGAACAACTCCTTTAGCGCCTATTTACCTACTACTTTCCCCGTATTAGCCTATTTATTACATTGCTGAACACATGAGAAGTATAATGTAAGGAGATTTTTCATGTTATTCTGATATTTAAACAAATGCAGAAAATACGATACGAACTATTGTGAAATTAAAGTAACTACGTACACGTACATGGTTACTTTACAGAATATTTTAACAGCTCACCTTATCCAGGAAGCTGTTTGGATTCATGTATCCTTTTTTAAACTATCATAATATATATAAATACACTATCGCGAATAGCGGTCCGTCAGATTCGAACCCGTAACCTTGTGGTTTGCACAGCAAGCGGTTTCCCACTGCCCCACTGAGGTTACAACAGGGGGCCAGTCACATACTGCGATGTTGAAAGATTATTCAGCCAGTACCAAGCCTTATTTTGACCAAACAAAACGACCTTGAATTTTCATCCATCCATTCGTTAGGAAGCTACGATGCCACAGACAGAGAGACATAAGCGTACAAATTTAAACATGCCTTTTTTGCATTGGGAGTTACAAAACATGAGCTCCGTGTACTGCAACAACACAAATACTGAAAAGAACTGCCATATACCTGAAACTTATGGTTGTTATTTTTAACTCCATATTTTCGTTTTCTTAGTCCATATTATATGTACATATTTTGGAATTTCAAATACATATAAATCCGGTCCCTAGTTATAAGTTTAACGCCTATGTCAGAACATATGTAAATCACCAGGGTCTGGTGATGGTCAGCAAGGAGGTGGTAACAGGATCTCGGCCCCAATAAACGTAGACCCATCGAGTTTGGGCTCGTTGGATAGGTCTCGACGAGTAGTTGCTAGAAAAATGGTGATCAGGGTCTAATGATGGAACAGGAAGATAAAGGTAATAAAGGCATGAATCTAAGTAATTAAATATTTCATATTCATCAAGAGAAGTGAGTTTATATGTCAGTCAATGTTCACTGCACTTGTTATTTTTCTCTCAGATTTTTATAAAAACAAAAGGAATGTAATGTCAAATAACTTTTATTTTTGTTAAACAAAGAAATGTGTATATATAATATAATATTATATATATTTATTGGATAAAATTATTTCTTATAAACAGACGACGCCTCTTCCATTGCAAGAAATAGCCACATTTTTCCCATCGTAGCAGAAATATGGGAAACCATAGTAATAAAATCCAGACGGTCCAATTAGATGGTATTTATTTTTTAAAACTGAGAAAGAATTTATAGCAAACAATCTAGCTGTTTTTTCCATCTATATAAAATATTAAATTAAATGGGGCACTAGTTCATTGTGATGCATTCTCTAATAAATAGGTACCTACCATACATATTCCTGATAAGCAATATTCTACCCTTGCTAACAATAGACAGTTATAATGATACAATGTGTTATTCCGCACTGTACATTTGAGTGATCTATCTTTTGAATTGCATAAATGTGATTTCATTCATATTATAATTGGACCATCCGCATTGCATTGGCTTACAATATCGACGAAAACTAAAATATAAAGACATTGATTATACTCAAAGAGGTACTAACACTTTTATGGCTCAAGCATGAATTGCCTTGAAAAATTAGTATAAAAATATCACAGAAATTTAAGTTAGCCCAACTGATGTTTCACTGAGAGAGATAGAAGAAAATAATCCTCGAAAGGAAAGAAACATTCATTAGTTACAATTTACAATATAATTTATCTGTTATCAGTCAATATAATATGAAACTCGAGAGCTCGTCTCTACGATTTTGCAGAACAGGTATACACAGGAGTAGCGAGTTATATACGGTCAATGCAAATATGAAGAGGAAACGGTCGCAGCGAGGGAGCGTGACTGGCAACGGACGAGCGCTGCGTCGAGCGTGTGGCGAGGGTCGGGTAATAAATAGGCGGCGCCGCGCGCGCACTATGTGGACAGCGCCAGCTGCAGCGCCTCCTTGTGCTCGTTGCTCAGCTGCATCAGGCACTGGTTGAAAAGTTCCGCATTGCTCTGCAAACGAAGCTTCGTGTCAGATATATCGCTTAGTCGCATTTATACAATGTTAAAAAACCATGTCCAATCGAGGAGGGTATTATTTAGTGTCGCAATACAATCATACATATAGAGAACTCATTTGTTGAATATCTCAAAAAAGTATTTCCTGGTTTGTTGTAACAATGCGAATATTCTTACAAATCGGCCAGGGGATTTTGAACACTATACATAAATGTTAATAACGTATAAACGAATTAACTCAAAACCTGATACTAATTTGTTTATTATTGTGAGAAAAATTGATTACATTATAATATAGTTAATTTTCTAAAACCACGCAGAGTCACAAAGTACTGTTCTGACGATACGTAAGGGGTCGTCCATTAATCACGTGATGTTTTTTAGCAACTTTGTAACCCCTGTGATCACGTGTATTTTTCTGTACAAACTATATCGAAAATTTCGGAATATTATCTTTAAATAGGTACAGGTAACTGAATAAATGTTGAAGGGGAAGTCGTTGCTGGCAACGGTGAGTCAAGGCCATGTGCCGCTGTTTGGTTTAGAAATCGTGCATTCAACGAAAAATAAATACACGTGATGTCTCATTATACCCCTTCCCCCGTCCTGGTGATATTTCGTGATTTTTTCGGAACCCCTCCCCCGTTTTCGAGCCTCACGTGATTAATGGACGACCCCTAAGCTATAAGATGTAATTAACCTACAGAGAGTGCATACGACATGCTTATGTATTAGACTAAAGACACAGACTAGATGAATGTAACAAAAATGAAAATAACCAACATTTTATGATAATAAATGATATGGTGCTAAAATATTTAAAAAAATAATATGTTGGGATATTGGATTTTGCGTTAGTAAATAAACACATTGTATAAATTCAAAAGGGCGCCTTCATAGTCAGTGGTAATTACTGTGCGGCAAAGAACAATCAGTTAACCAATTACAAATTGATTGCCACAGAGGACAAGTCACAAAACATTTTCAGTGTTTGTCATCTTCTAGACAACAGTCATTAAGACAAGTCAAAGTTCCAATAAAGCCACTAATCAAACAACCACGAAACAATAGTCCGGCAGACAGCGGACGGGACGGGACAGTAGCAGGACGGCGACGCGGCGTGGATCTCGCCCGACGACTCTGTGTAACTTATTCTGTATTAACTAAATACATTACAAATCTTCACGTCCCGTCGTCGTTCCGTCCCGTCCGCTGTCTGCCGAAACCTTAAAGACCAGGGGGCACACCGGATGCGTACGCACGTGCACGCTTATGCCTACGCATTTAGTGTGCCGTGGCGTTAAGTCTGGTCACCTGTATCTGTCTGACGAGCGCGACCATCTGCGCGAAGACGGGGTTGTCGTTGGGCACGGCGTCGCGCAGGAAGGCCTCGGCGAGCGTGGCGATGACCCGCTGCGGGGCGTCGGGCGCGCCCAGCGCCGCGTGGCCCGCCGCCGCCAGCTCGCACAGCAGCGCGTACACGTGCGGCGCCTCCTCCGTGTCCTCCGTCACCGGCAGCCACGTCAACCTGACCCACGCCGCCGCATACAACATTATAATATGCCCGACCGTTTTTACGTCACGCCTCCCCTGAACCATAGCTGAAATGTTCACGCGCCCTTTCATTTTGCCGTATAGCTTTGTGCCCAACTAACGAATTTTTGAAACCGTCAATCGTCTCATGCCCACGTTGGTTGGGAATAAGTATATAATGGGGAACTTGTATGAATATTATTCATCAGTAGCAGATTCCAATCCGGCTCGAAGGACCGACAATATAGAATATTGGGTTTTCAGACTTACAAACTCGCAAATGATTAAGTGCATGATTATTTGTTATATTACAAAACGGAAATAGAGAGTGATAATGAGATACCTTAACTATATTGTAACTGTTGGTCTTTTAACATGTGACAATGTGTCAAAGGATAATGTCCTTATTGCACCTGTGTGAGTTAAAATATGATGGTGATGGTAAAGCACAAAAAATGGTATTTTATTATGTAATTAGAATCTAGTCGGCTAGCGACAGTCAATCTATTACTACAGTACGCGACAGGTCAACATGGCAATCGGGTAGGTAACACCCCGCATAATGTGGGGGACATTGTTCGCGTGAGACGGCGAGGGTGATGTGCGGGTATTCGGGGTGTCCCCTCCCCTGCGTCTCAACTCATACCCCGATTGTCATGTCGACCTGTCGCGTACTGTAGATTGACCGTCGCCGATGTCAAGATCAAAGACACCGACTTGGGTGGACGCGGAACTTCGCGCGGCCGTACTAGAATATCACATGTTTACACTCACCAGTGCCTGATGATCTCGTCCCTGTCGATCTGCGAGTGGTTGTACTTGATGATCTTGGCGACGGCGGAGATGGCGTTCTCTGTAGCGTTGAGGTTCTCTACGGAGCGCGCGTCTGGCTCCGCAATGAGGGCGGCGAGGAGGGGCGCGGCCCTCGCACAGGCGGGCGCGAACTGCGGCCCGCCAAACTGGGCGAGTACACCGCAGCCGTAGGCCGCCGCCTGTCGGACCTCCGCCTCCCCCGACCGCAGCCCGTTCAGCATCGGCTCAAGGAATATGTCTTGGTATTTGACGCACGCCGGGCCTGATGACAATGGACAAGTCTTATTATTAACACGTTATAGGTGCGTTTTTGTCATATAGTTAGTGGCAAACTGCCCTTAAAACTCTGATTTAGCTAAACGATAGGTGTCTAGATGACAACTAGGGCTATCTTTTTACGGGCCTTCCGAAGCATGAAGATGCTCAGTTCCGATGTCAATAAATGGTCACCCATCTAAGGTCTCTATGCTTAGAGTAATTAGAATGGAGCTAGTATCGCGTCGATTCCCCGAACAAATATTTCGTGGCACTTTTGTGGGGTGAGGGAGGCGAAGTAAACACACACAGATACAATTTCACGCATACCCACACTATAATAAACTCGCAACACATTCAAAAAGATACGCACACAAATAAAGAATGACCTGAACATATGAACAAAAATTTGGCAGAGGGGTTAGCGCATCATGCTCTCTCCAGTGGTACCTATCTCCTCTAAGTCTCTATGTCAATAAATGGCCACCTGACCTATTTAGAATTTTTTTCAGAATGTGCTAAAATTGCTGGCATTCCGTCCGATATCGCACTTATGACAATTTAAAGGCGCAGGTTTACCTGACAGGTATACCTGTACAGTTCAACTGCGCAGGTAAACCTGAGCGTGTATGCCGCAAAACTGTGCAGGTTTCCACGCCTTGTACAGGCGAGTCAAAAAATATGAATTTTCATATTTTTAACTGCAGAGGTATACCTGTGCAGGTATACCTGTGCAGGCAAAACTGAGCGTGTGTGGCGGTCGCCTGCGCAGGCGTCAGTTGTCCGATGACTGTTAGAGGGAAAGGACGCGCGGCGCTCTAATACAATATGTTGTCTCGTAAGCGGAATGTAGTAATGGAAGAATTTATATACATGTACAAGTCGGAGCATTGTTTTTGGCATATTAAGTGTAAAGATTATCACGATAAAATTTAACTAATTTTATTCCTTGACATGATTATGTCACCCTGTAACGATAAAACATTTGTACGCCGGAAACGGTAGAATACTTGGTACCATCTATTATTGTAGCATAAAAATATGCTGACAAATAATGATTCTTAATCTTTTAAAAATAAAAAAGTAGCAGCAATTATAATAAATCGTAAGAAAAAAATCATCGAGAAACGTCTTTTCATCTATTGGGGCCTGTTGGTCTAGTGGTCACGCCGGCTGCTACCCAATAGGTAGTGGGTTCGATTCCTGCCAAGTGTCTAGGTGTTATTTATCTATTTATGTATGTATTTACAAGAAAAAGTCATCTAGTTTCCATAGTATAGGCTCTGCCTAATTTGTGATCCGTGTGTGGATTGTCCCAGAATATTATTATTATTCGTAGATAATTACGGTAATAATAATTCGGTTTAAATTTCAATTCCTTCAATAAGTCGACTTATGAGTACTGATTGCTTTTCACCACCGTTCACGGTGTCGTCGTTTAATATCCTTTTCTTTAATAAAACAAACTATTAATCTATTAACGCTACTGCGCCGAGGTCATGCGCCGCTGTCGGGGCCATGGTTTCAACTGAGAGTTTGTGCAGGTTTACCGCTACGTGTATGGTCTCTATGGAGCTCAATTATACCTGTACAGTTTAAATGCACAGGTATACTTGTCAGGTAAACCTGCGCGTGTATGGCTACCTTTATGCTGTCAATTCGGATCGCTAGTGAAAGTGGTAAGCAATTTCAGTTTCATTGAACTCATCATTAAAGAATTTTGTGTGATACCCATGGAAATCACTTCCTTGCAACGAACAAATACGTCATCCATGACGACACACGTAATATCGTTAACCCACTCAAGAGTGACTCTGAACATTATGTTTCACATTGTTGGAACTGTTTCAAATGAAAAAAGCAAAAGGGGGCTAAAAGCAAAAGCGCCACTGTCCAAGATTTTTTTAGCGAAAAGTAGCAAAAACGTTTATCGTATTATAGCGACTTAAAATAATCAGATAACTGATTTATTTAAGATCATAGATCATTTTAGTGGTTATTAATAACACTCAAATCATGGAAACAAGCATATTATTACGGAAAAAATAAAATTTATTACAGGACAGATTGTTTTTGCATCTGAGCGTTGGGACAGTGTAAGGTTTGCATCAAAACGCTTGGATAGTGGCGCTTTTGCACCTAATACATTAACTTTACTCACAAAAATCATCTACCGCCAATACAAAAGTGTCATGGCCGACCGTTCTGTGATTGGCCAATTTGGATAGTAGCGTATTTGCTTCTCAAACGATATTTCAAACCCGTTTTTCTATGATACAGTGCTAAAATTGTATTCAAACGAGTTGAACCATTCGATAGGTTTCAAAATTCTCTACCAGATGGCATTCTTACTTCAATTTGAGCCAAAATGGACAGTGGCGCTTTTGCTTTTAGCCCCCTCAAATGTCCGATGACGTCTGCCGTGAGCTCATACAGACGTAGGCGAAATAAAGCAGCAAGGAATCATGATAGGGGCAGAGGCTTTTCTGGCAGACTTTAAACAGCGGCAAACGACGTCGATAATTTTTATCGACGTCGTTTGCCGCTGTATATAGTAGTGATAAGATAGAGAGCAACAACTTAAGATTCTGTGCTACTCACCCCCGAATTCAATAACGTCGTCGAAGATACATATAGCCCATTGAAGATCGGAGTAGGGGCGTCCGGGTGCGAGCAACTGTACAAGATGTGGAAGCAAACTGTCCAGATGTGGGAAGAAACTGTCTCGGTACGCAGACATCAAAGCGTGCAGTACGTCCGCTACCCGTGACAGACCGTACACGTCTTCATTGTCTTCGTCAGCTAGCTGCTCCTCGACTACCTGGATGAGATAGAACGCAAGCAATGTAACACTAAACACTGTTCTTAAATAAATTTAGTGGCACTAAACGTTAGGCTGATGTTAAGCGACATGCCTGCAGCTGTAGACAACTGCATTGCCACTTTTTACCAGATACATTAGTTATTAAGTCCCTTGAGCCCAGTAACGTAGCTGAATGCCAGCAAACAAAATGAAGAGCCTGGTAATTTAGCCGGGCAGCCTTTCACACTGGAACAAAACAATTTTTACACATTGCTGCTTGGCGGCAGAATTTCTGACAATGGTACCTATCTGGATGGACCTCTGCAGAATGGGTCTAGCACATAGTAGGTTTACTATAAAAATAATAATAAATATGTATTACCTCATCATAATCCTCATCGGCTCGTTTTTGGCGACGTTCTGTGGCGCGTTCAAAGTGTTCCGTGAGTAATTTGTTGAGTATACGTAAAACCTCAGCCATCGTCTCGTCCGTTAGGCAGCCGCCACCCAAGAGTTCGATGCACTGGAAAATAAAATATCAATAATAGATTCAAAAGTTTGCAGAACCTGCAATATGGTAACAGACAACTGATACTTATGTACTTGTTTTTTGGAGTATAAATTAAGTGCACCTATTTTTTGTTCAGTTGGCATTAAATCATCAAATCATTAGGTCCACGGGACCTTATGGGAGGGTCAACCGGGGAATGTGGGATTCTTACACATGAGGGATTTTTTTTTTAGTTTTTCGGGGATCAGAGGTTCTTGTTCTCATCTCGTCGGTGGGATCTACACCAGGTGTCTCTCAGTATTGTATCCCTTGGATCCCTGTCACGGTGCTCACGAGGAAGGGGGTCGCAAACCCACGGCCATCCTCCTTGGGAGTCCCCGCCGTACTCGATGAATGTCTAGGGTCCACACCTCAAACGTCCAGCGACTCAAGTTAAGTGCAGCTGCGCCAAGCTAATTTTTCACATTCCTGAACGTATTGTACTGAATTGCTGAATGCAAAGCCTTCAGCAGGCTTAGCATGTCAATAACTACGTCATACTCCACACCGAAATGTCAAGATTACGAAGTCTTAGCAAATCGTGCTAAGACTGCTGGGGTGGTCTGTCAGCAGTACCTTGGCGAGGCTGTTGAGCAGCTCGACCTGCACCTCCTGCTCGGGCTCGGCGTCGATGGCCTTGAGCAGCTCGGGCAGCATGTAGGCCCACATGCCCTGGATGTACTGCGGGCCCCGGATGCGCGCGCACTCCAACAGGTAGGGCAGCGACTCGGCCGCCGCGGTGCGCACGTTGTCGTGGAAGTAGAACTTTAGCATCGGCACCATCAGCTTCACAACGTCCTCCGCGTACTCCGCGAACTCCTCCTTCAGCTCGCGCGCGTAGCATACTAGCATGTCGCACGCGGACGCCTTGTCTTCCAGACCTTAATACAGAAAACTTTGCTCACTACAACATACTCAGATACCATTATTGAATCATTTATTATTGTCACGAAGTCCAATGGGAGTCAAGCAGTCAGTTTACTATTAATCATAAATGCTTCAATATCTGAAGAAAATGTATACACAAGGCTGCATATTATGGTCACATAAAAAAATCGTCGATTTTTCACACATGATAAATAACATAATATAACAATCGGCATTGATCTTGATTACAGCCTGCAAAATGCCAAATAAATTAAGTTCATTTAAAGTGAACCAATCCATCATCAAGTGCTGCGAAAATTGTGCTAGCAATTACAATTCAAGTAAAACGCGAGCAAGACATGTTTCTATTAATATATTTTACTGGCGACATTACAGTAATGACAGTGACGTATTCTTAATTAAAATGTCTGTGAACTGAGATCCCTGACTTACTATAAAATAGAAAGAAACGGAGCAATTGTCACATTTGATCTTCCAATGATATGGAAGTGATGTATCCGGGGGTAATGAATATATCACTAACGAACATTGGGTAGTAAAGACAGCGAGGATGCGTTACCGGCAGTTTTGATGCCGAAGTTCTGTTGTTCGCCGAGCGTGACGAAGTGCCAGTCGAGGTCTCCCTCGATGGTCTCGAGGTCGTCGTTGTCGAGCAGCGCCACCTCCGGCTTCATGGCGGCCGTGCGCATCACTGGCTCCATCACCATGGGCAGGTACTGGGCGAACTTCTTGCCTGCATGCACAGATATCTATTCATTTTGGGGCTTTTGAGACCGAAGGCCGTGATGAATGAGTCACGGCTACGCCTTGATAAGTTAGTCGCGGGTAGGCCATTATAACGGGTGTAAAGGACATCGTACCAAAAAAAATATTATAAGATGTCAAATAATGTCCGTTACAACATTACAGAAACAATTTACATGGAAAATGACTAACTTATAAATTTTCGAGCATGTAATGAATATAATATGTATGAATAATATTTATTTCTCAAACTACATTGCTAATTTTCTAAAATAGTAATAAAAAATTGCCTATTAATTAATTGCCTATGTACTGTTTTAATGTATAAAGAATAAATAAATAATTAATTAAATAAATTTTCCACAAATAAGTAATTTATCGTTTTTAATTTAAAATTATGCTTTATTAATATACCAATAATGATGTTATACTAATTTTATTTAAAAAAGTGTTTTTTTTTTGGATATTCATGAAAAAGCCTATGAAAAATTTCAACACTAGAGTGTTCAGAATCATGTACTGGATCCCTGGTATCGGTTTTCGGTACGATGTCCCTTACACCCTGTATACGAGATACAGAGACACCATGATGGTTGAGATGCAGGTAGGCCGTGACGGATGGGTGGATGGATGGACTTAGTATCTTGCAGCATTTAAGCAAACAATAAAGGCCACCACTACTACTGTTGTACTGTTTTATTTCTAATAGCATAAATATCCACCAATTATGGTTTCAGACATAATATTGTAAAAAAAAAAAAATATATACAGACGAATTGAGAACCTCCTCCTTTTTTTGAAGTCGGTTAAAAATGATGTAAAAGAATATTAATTTTAGTGGCTATTTTATTTTGATGCACTTGCAATAATGTTAACTCAATAAACAATAAAAGCATTAGTTGCTATTTTACTTTTTGCAAATGCATTTGCAAAGAAATTGTTGGTAGCATTTACATACCCATGATTCTGCATATACGGGACCAGGCCGAAATAAGGTATGATGTTTGCGGGTCGTCGGCAGGTAACTGATCACCCTCTGTGTGCGTCTTTAACAGTAGATCCATTACTTCAGATGCATCTGATGTGAACTTCTCTTCACCCACAGCCAGACCTGAGGGATTATGCATTCGTTGTTTCATTTATTTATTACTAGCTGACCCACGCAGCTCCGCTTGCGCTCTTTTTACTCAGAAACCTTTTTGGGCTCATGCACAACACTGCTGAAGATCATGACATGATCAAATGCATAGTTTACGATTCTATATAGGACATACAAACATTCATTTTTACATAATATATTAGTTTGCATTTTATTTTGAGAATGGTAAACTATACTGTTATTCTACCGTCCCTGTCTATTTATCCGCGTAACGCGTTAAAACTACATAACAAATACCAAATAGATCTGTCTGTATGACAATAAGGTATAATTTTGAACATAAAAATGACGGTGATAAACTAACCTATAAGACTGACGCATTCGATAGTTTTTCCGCGGAGCATCTTCAGCTCTTCTGTAGTCGCGTTCGCGATGATGTACTTCAGACAAGGCATCAGGCGGTCGTAATAAACGACGAAGTCTTTCTCCACGGTGTCGGCAACTGACGCGATTGTTGTCACGATTTGTTCTAACACGAGTTTGGTGCCGCGTTCCACCAGCTAAAACCATTTGTGTTATGTTATCTACATGTTGTTTGAGGGATTTTTAATTATATTTTACTTGTATTCTTAATAAAAATGTCTGTGAACTGAGATCCCTGACTTACTATAAGATAGAAAGAAACGGAGCAATTGTCACATTTGATCTGCCAATGTTATGGAAGTGATGTATCCTGGGGTAATGAATATATCACTAACGAACATTGGGCAGTTGATTAAAAACAATGATACCTTCTTACCTCTTTGAATTTAGTGGTCAGGATAACTTCAAGCTTGCTCATCAAGGGATCTAAATATGGTGTAAGAATTGGCTTGGGACAATCTTCACTGAAGTTAACTAAAGCAGCTGCAGCGTGAGCCTGGACAAGCAAAATGTTACTTATGAACATTTAAAACCCAATACAAAGAAAATGTGTACCAATGATTAAGCGTTATAACTAATTTGTACCTGCACGCGGGGGTTAGCATTGTCATCCAGTACCAACAAGAGACCAGGAACAACTTTATCGTGGAACTTCTTCTCAAATATTGGAGCGAAGTCTGTAGACATCTGGCCGACGGCGTTACAAGCAGCGTAGCGCACGCGAGGATGCTGAAATAACAAAAAAAAATTATTTAAAGTGTCTGAAATATGTAAATTGCATTTAAAACATTTCTAAATGGTCAAAAATTAATGGGAACCTTTTATTTGTATCTAAATAATCTGTTAAATATTTCTTTTAATGTATGTAAGTCCTTCACATTTTAAATACGTCGTTCTATAGAGCGAACATAGTCGGTCCTCGCCTACGGCAATAACGTTGAGGGTGAGGTCACCCTCGCTGTGAGGGGCCTAACCACCTAGGGAATATTGAATACAGCCAAAGTAAATGCAAGTACATACAAACTTACTGGATCAGTGAGATAGTTGAGCACGGCGGAGACGACCTGGTCGAGCATCTGCTCCATCTGCTTGTGGCAGCCCTCGCCGGCCGACGACACCGCCATGAGGGCAGCGTGGCGGCGCCGCCAGTCCTCGGACTGCAGCATGGCGGGCACGGCGCCCACGATCAGCCCCAGCATAGTCTTGCCGCCTAGACCACAGCACATTCGGTCCAGTGCGGATTCCGCAGCTACATAGTTCCTGCAACAAAACCACATAGGTCTTATAGACTGGTTCGAATCGTATTTCCAGTTCTAATTTTAAAGTTAAAGGTTTTTGCATCTGAGGTTTTGAATGAATCAGCGTTTTAGATTCATTATTACGTGTAATCGAGGGACTGACACTCAAATGTATAAAACACAAGAGTGCTAATTATCTCGTTATTTGCTCTAGTAAGATTCTTTACGGCTAAATCTATACATAGATCAAACCAGTGATATGGAACCTTACAAAATATTTTATATTCTTAAATCGCAAAAATATGGCAGTTATTTTCAAGTGATGGATCAAACATATAATCTAACTACCTAATAGGCCCCTTGTGCAAATAATTGACCAGGTACACATCAGTGCCAGACATTCTGACACTAAATATTGTTGCTGCATTGTGGACAATGAAAACACAAATGACTTCACTCTACAGACCCACCACACTTAGTATTGAATGCGGCGCTGAGATTGGCTACAGTACTGATTTTGACCAATCACAGCACAGCACCTTAAAAATGTTGAGTTAATCATGTGTCTCCATTACACCTAGTGACACGCAAGATGTTCACCTGATAATGTTTTCACTTTTACACTATGTTTCACAATGCTGTTTGGCGGCAGAATACCTGACACTGCAGTGGTACTTGCCAGTAACCCGATTCTCGTAATAACAAACAGTCCAAATAGCGGTGACGTTTTGTTGTCGTTAGATTGAAGTCCTATCCAAAATCGGTAATCTCGTATACCATATACATAGTTCGATAGGAATTCAACTCAATTGGATCGAAACTAAACGATTAGTCAACGAGTCATTGTTCTGTACGTTTTGCTATTCCCTAATCAATTTTTGGTCTTGGTAGGAGTTTTGTGAAATAAGCTAAGAGCTTAGGCTTTGGGAAACTCGAGATTAATTCGTTTCCGTTCCCTCCACAAACATACTAATTGTTTATTAATTAAAATACGTGTTTTTCTCTATTTATTAGTTTATCCTATCTCTCTTACTCTAATTATATTTACCTTAAAACCATCTCGCTCACACTATCTTCTAATTACTCTCTTCACTCACAGCGTACGATCCTATTTTAGTCTCACTCACTCACTCTTAGCTCTCATGTTCCAACTTAGTGCTACAATCAATATATCTCTAACATGAGCTCTATCATGCCTAGTCGTGTTCCATATCCCACTTTTACGTATTTATTTATATTTTACATATTTCGCCTTATCAGCTTTCTTTTTGTATTTCTTGCTGTGCATACGAATTTGATAGTAAATACGTAAGTCCGTGGCTCATTTAAAAGTTATTTTATTACTTTGACTCGCACCACAAGAATAAGAAAAGCAAAAATCGTATCAATTAACCAACATTTGTTCAACGACTCTTGAATCGAGGAATTTGACGCTTACTCGTTGGCATCCGATCGGTAGTGACGTCATTTTCATACGAGAATACCATTTAGTCAACGTTATAAAACGATTGAACGACGATTATTATACCAGAATACGCTCCAACGATAGTTTAATCGAACGACTTTTAAATCGTTGCCGTTGAAGTAAAATCGACGGACGTGAATACGAAAAGTCTTTCAACGACTGAGTAACGTAGCGAACGTTAACGTTATTGTTTTGATTACGAGAATCAGGCTACTGGACGGTTTCTCGCCAGAAACCCACCCGCTAGTAAAGTGATAGGGCTCATACACATGATCCGGAACCACATCATGCCACGATGCGACATCGTGTCGTAAAAACCTACGACTCGCATTACATTTTGAAAGCTTGAAAAGTATTTCAGTTTAAAAACATTGAGGGGATAAGCTACGGAAATAAAACAACACACGCGAGCGAGCCATGCCATATCATCTCAATCTTTAAAACTGTAATTACTTTTCAAGCTTTCAAGCGTGATGTCGCGTCGTCGCGTGTCGTATCGTATTTGTGCGTACGGGCTCTAAGTGGTGCATAGAGCGGTATCTTACTGTTCGTTGTCGTCGTCTGCGGCGTCGTCCTGCAGCGCCCAGTCGGGCTCCTCGTCCAGCTCGCACATCATGTCGAGCACGAGCGGCGTCAGCAGCGTGACGCCGCTGGGCACCTGCTTGCGGACCATGGCGGGCGCCGTCTCGCACAGCGTGACCATCGCCTCCAGCGACAGCTGACGCCAGTTGTCCTCCTGGTCCTTGTCGCCGACCACCTGCCCGACCATGTACACGTTACTTATCACAACTGTAACTGCATTTACCTTACATAGTATTTGTATTGCGATACCGGCGATATTTGGTTAGCTATAATGCTTAAATATTTGTTAGTAAAATACCCACGGCCCACTTGCTCGCCAGATACACCTGTGTAATCAAGTTAGGTTTGCATGAATCTAGAAAAAGCTAACATTAATCCAAAGTCAAAGAATATTCTAAGATATTAAAGTGATATAGAATCAACTTTGTAAACAAAAAAAAACATATTATCAATTAAATATTGTTTTACCATTACCTTTATGCAAACTTGGAAAATAGTTTCCAGCTGTGGACGCAGGAATTTCGGAGCCGATTCTGCTAATTCAATAAGAACCTTCAATGCTGAATCATCTGAAGTCTTCTCGATAGACTCCACTACTACCTGCAGGTGAAATAAAGCAGCAATTATAGTAACTGATAATGTCAGCCAAGATGTTTATTTTCTTATAAGAATAAAAATGTCTTGAGAGATACTATCAAACTCCATGTTATAGTAAAACAAAATGGTGTTAGCGAAATTCTCAATATGATTTTGCACACTTTGGCAGTAACACATTCCATGTGAAAATGTGCACGTAGGAGTTGGAGTGCAGTAATAAACCGCGCAGCTACAGTAGGCGCAGGCAGTCCCGCACTGTAGGCGCTAGTAAGTGCCGTTATTATAGATATTTTTTACACTACATTTCCCAATGTCTAACAAATTCCAGTGTGTAACAGTATTGGAGACTAAAGGCATAAGCGGGTAGGCGGCACCAGCTGCTGTCTAGTGTCCAGTGCTGCTAAATGTTATCTATGTTATATGGTATTAGATGCGTCACAGAGATCTGCATCACTTAAGTCTACGCCAAATATCTATTAATTTATTTGTAAGATAGATAAGTATTTACCTAATATATTGGGAATTGTAATTGTTATTATCTTTCACGCACGCGAAGTACAGTAAGGTAAACATAGCTAAACGTGTTTCAGAAGTGTTTGTGCCGCCGCAAAATATATATAATTCGTCAATAAAATGTCAACCAGGATTGCGCGACCTACCCATCTGTGAAGATACTAAAACTACATGCTACGCAAGCTTCCGCTTCATAGTCGCTGTCATCCTAATCGTGTCAAATAATAGAATGATTTATTCATTCATTTGAAAATCAACAGACATATAAAAGCCAGTCATTGTATTACAAATGGTATTCATACAATAGGTAGATAAAAATCGTCAGTCGATGGCTAAAAATAGAATCATTCGTCATTCAATGTCGAATTATGGCAATCTCAATGGACACGCAAGTGGTCGCTTTCTTTGTCATATATCGATTTTATACTGTGAATATATTATACAGAATAAAGTGTTAGTGAATTGGATATTACAAGTTGTATATTTTTTTCAGAGTTATTTCAGCATTTCATTTAGAATGAAAGGAAAGCAGAGTGAGGTAGATCGTAAGCGCTCTTTTTATCAATATAAGGATGATGTACGCACCTGCATGAGCGGCAGTAGTAAATCACTAAAATGTTTGTGTATAGCAGGCTCTTTGTCGTGCAGCAGGATGAAGGCGCCCACCGCCTTCACGGCCTGCGTGCGGAGCGCGTCCGAACTGGACTGGAGAGCGGTCAATAGCATGCGCTTTATCACAACCAGGTTCTCATTCTGACGATCCCCAAATACACCAGGCACCGATCTGCGCAAAATAAAATGATTTCTGATATTGACGCGAATATTACAACATTTAAATGAAACTAATTTTATAGTTTTATCGCGATAATATCGCGCGAGAAACCGCGATATAATCCATGAAATTAGTTCCATATTATCATTCAAGAATGACAAAAATGATTGTGATGTTTCTGCAAAACAGAACTAAAATACGGGTTTTCTTAAATTCACATGATCGTTAACGCTATTTAACGGATGAATTTCTAGTGACGTCACATTCCAATACACAGATAATGATAGGACGAAATTTTGTTAAGCCGTTACATGCAATGCATGTGACGTCATTGGTTGGAGTCACGTGATCCGTGTGATCGTTCTCGCGGTATTTTGATTTGTATAAAGGAGTTGTTCCATTTTGGGCCAACACTATGTACACTACATGGAAAAATAGGAAAAACATAGGAGAGTTTCATAAAAATACTTATAAATTAATTTGAAGCAGAGTACAATTAGTACATATTTATGTAATCATTTGATTACTTATGGAGTTATTTAATATGTCCACCCTGTTTTTAGGGCAGCCATGACAGTTGCGTTTGACGTTGGTTTACTACATGACAGTTAATGCTATAGGTAACATTTCGTAATAGATTGTTTACGCATGGAGTACATTTTGTATTTCGGAGTTTTTAGTGATTATTTATGTTTACGGACATTAATTGACTGTTTCTTTATTGACACGGGGCTTTACTGTATTGATTATCGCCTGTGATTTGGATTGAAATCCATCCGTCAAAATCCAAATCCGTCAAAATGACATTTTAGTTACGTATTTCCGATCCATCATATTATTGTGTGGTTGCTACAGTAGTATTATATTCTCTTTGGTGTTGCTCTCCTTGACCAAGATATCATAAATGTACAATAAAACGAAGCAATATTAAAAAAAAGAGAACATTACAAAACAGTTACTATATTGCATAGTTATATATTCATATAGTGTACATGGTGTTGGCCGAGGCACCATACATTTCCTTCGGAGTCGCTGGACGTTCGGGGTGTGGGCCCTTTGAGCGTCCATTGAGTACGGCGGCGACTCCGAGGAGGACGGCGGCGGGGTTGCGACCCCCGTCCCCGTGAGCACCGTGACTGGTTCCCGGGGGGCTACAATGCGCCCCCCGGCGGCGGGCTCAAAGGCAAGGCACTGAGGGGCCCCTGGTGCAGATCCCACTGGAGAACCCTGGGGTTCCCCCTCTCATGTGCCGATGCGACAGCCGCGGGGGTTTTAGTGGGTAAGAATCCCACATACCCCGGTCGAGCCCCACAGCTCCCGGGGATCTTTCGAAGATTTCCCCCGCGTCAAAAAAAAAAAAGGCTCCATACATTTCTGGAACAACTCCTTTAATTGATTTTGGACAAAAATACTGAAGAAAAAATGACTAAATGCTAGTTTATTATAACATAATAAATCATTTGAGATAGTTTTCTAAAACACAGTCAAACAATTATGTATTTATATTTCATGTGACTACAGGTGTTGCCAAATACAAAATCAGTCTACTGTGGGAACTTCTAATACGCACTAATATCACGATATGCAGTTTTATTTGAATAGGTAAAAGATAAACTATCAGCTGTCAACTATATAAGTGTATAAGTACAGGGTGGATTTTGAGATGGGACATTAAAGGCAGGTCTTTTGATCCCTACATAAAATATGATTAATAACAATTTTTTTTTGGTATTTTAGAATTTTTTTTCGCTGACCCCTCCTAGAACTTGTATTCATTGGTTGCCCATGACATTTACAATGTTGGTCCACCTAGTGGGAAAAATAAAAAGTTGTAATACAATACTTACGTGAACATCCTAATGCCTGCTTCTTGGATATTGGGGTCCTGTGCATTGGCACAGGTGAACATAAACTGGAGGAACTCTGGCCATTGGTTGACGCCATCGTCATCTAGGTGATGTCTTGCCAGTTCTGATACTACGTCACAAATCTAACAAAGAAAAGTTCTATTTTGATATAAACAATAAAGAATTGCCTATTAAAACTGTATTTCATTTTGTAATATTTTTTATAGCTACATATACTCCTGCAATTTACAAGGAATTGGGTATGGTAAACATTAGCATGACATAGGAACCCCACACATCAAGTATCAAGATTGCTTTGTTGCAATCACCTTGGCAGGCATAAATTATTATTTTTTTTTCCGAATTTTCAAACTGCACAATTGCTTAACTTTTTTCAATACTGACAAACTGTAATAATATCAAAAACAGACAGATTCAAATGTGATCTATTAAGTTGGCCCTACAATAGATGGTTGATTTAATGTAAATCATTTTAGTCCTAAGATACATTACAATAATTTTTAATGAAAGATGGAAACCTCACTGCCACACTCAGTGAATAGTTCTTATCACATAACATAGAATTTCAATACAAAATCTATACAGTAGTATGTGTACTAGTTAAGACACTCAATGTAAATGATAATAGCATAAATTAATCAGCAACTTGAAGTGGACAGTAAAAGTGCTTTTAAACAGAATAGGCTTACAAAAGGAAGTAGATGTGTGTGGGAAGTAGAATAAATTAATTAGTCAATAAGAATTGGTATGGCTTGATATGTCTGCACATGCATACATGATGAATCAACTCTTACATGGCATCTAATTAGATTATTACTGACCTAAAATTGAATGAGTCAGATCTCTAAGTACACTCATAGATACCACTTCATAGACTATTTTTAACTTAAATGTTATGAAGTGAAATTAATTTATGAATAACACTAATTTGTTCATACCTATTTGGTGGCACCATTACTGAAGGAAATTATTTCTTTTTATACAGCACTATCATCCACAGCTAACAATGGGGTGGGATTGATTACTAAAGTTTAAACATTCTTATTATATAAAAAAAATGTCTTGAGAGGTACTATCAAACTCCATCTTATAGTAAAAATGGTGTTAGCGAAATTCTCAATTTGGTTTTGCACACTTTGGCAGTAACACATTTCAGGTGAAAATGTGCACGTAGGAGTTCGTGTGCAGACAATTTTTGTAGCCAATTTTACAGGGCACATCCAAGTGTAGCATACTTAATTACAACTTCAGAAAGACTTCTCCCACACACCCAATATGTGATAGTGTATAAAATATATCTATAAGATTAAAACATAGCAAACCTTGCGCCGCAACTGTTGGCTGACGTCCATCTGTAGAGTGAGGAGTAACTGTTCTCTGAGTGCACCTTGCTGTTCAAATGGCAGCTTCGGGAAGAACTCAAAGAACTCTGCACTGAGCAAACGGCGCAGCAGCACTGCTGCAGTCTGTCTTCCCTCCTCACCAACGTCGGCATTTTGGATAGCTCCCACCAAATATACCACTTTTGTTTCAGTTGGAATGTTGTTGTATGCCTCCTATTGATAGTGAACATTTTTGGAACAATGAATATGGTGCCTAGCATTAAATGTACAGAAAAACAATTTTACAGTTAGTGTTAAAGATAAATGGGGCCCAAAAAAGACAGAATAGCCTATTTGAACAGTTTACAGTAGTAAGGAAAAACAGAAGCCGTATTTCAAATAATTGTAACTTTAGTAAATAAATATATTTCATCTTTCTTAGATATAAAATTAAGATATATTTTTTTTAATAATATAAGTATTAAAAAGACAGGCCGCTCTGGCTCGAATGGCCTCATATATATTAAATAATAAACATTATTCAAGGACAACTAGATGCAGTAAAACATTTAATAATAGGGTGATAAAATATCATCAGAGATCTCTCATTCATGGTCACATGAATAGTCTTGAGGCAATTTTCATGATGTGTAATCCTGTCTACTTCTTATGATAGGTGGTTATAGCGTCCTTGAGTTAGCTACGCAACAGCATACGATTGCAGTTGGGTTTACATAGGTGTATTTCAATACAGTATCAATACCTATAAAGTTTGGATTAATCCTCATGCCAGAAGTAACAAATACTAATATCGTAAGTACCGCACTGACAACATGAATACATAATATACAGTAGACCAATGATATTTTGCACTAGACGCATCGCGATAAAAACCCGGCCGTCACAAAGGCGGCTCGATTATCATGAAAATGTTCGAATCAAGATGTCAACCGAAATTATCATTGTTGGTTTCAAATAAACCGTATTACTTTAGCGAGTGTTATGAAATCGTGTATTAGCAGAACTTACGTAGGTATTATTATTTTCAAAGTAACGCCGAGATCCTCCATGACCACGTTTTGACACGAGGCCATTCGGCAGACATTTACAGTAAATATCAGTGTAAATATGTGTATTAGCGCAAATAACCTTTTAAAACTGTACATATAGCAACCACTTACCTCTGCTTGAGATCTGATGTCGTTATCTGTTGATAATAAAGTATTTAGTAATTGGTAAAATTGCGCCTGATCTCCTGCCATGTTGAACCTCTTCGAAAAGGCTCAATTTTTTTTCTAATTTTTTTATATGGCTGGTCACTTTACTGACTTGTGTTGCCAGTACTTTTTAATGTTAAGGTCGGACTACATGTACGAAAGAAATCCAAAATATTTTTCCAATGGAAGGAAGTTTGATTTTTTTAGCCGACTTCATTTTGCTACTTTAGATATTTCGCTTTTTTTTTGTATGAAATATCTACTTTATATTGAACTATTTTTTCGCAGTAGTGTGATATTTCTATGGAATGGGAATATTTTTATTAGCTCACTCAATTTATATAATTTTGGTTACGAACAAGTTACGACATACTTATTTATATTCTAAGGGTTACGTACCTACTATCGCGGTCACGAACACTGTACCGGGTTTCAATCAGATTGACGAAGTTACGTGCTCATAGCCCGCTTGCGTGCACGTATTTTGGGCCCGCTCATTCAGTGCAAGCGATTCTATCGTTCTAAAGGCTAAAAGGTGTTAAGAGTTCGTGAAGGCGACTGTAGATCCAAATCCCAAAAAAAAAAAAATAACTAAAAATCTATGGTACATTCAAAAATTTTATTTTTTCCTTTGACCCCTTCGGTTCCTAAAATGGGCCAAAGGAAAAAATAATATTTTGACTCATCGATATACTATGTTTTGACTTGACCCTTATTGGGAAGGCAAAGGGGTTTATTTAGGCCCGGGTGGGTAGCCCTCAGAGGTGGCCACAGACTACTTAGTAAGAAATAAAGGGACTGGCACATTAGGCTGACGTATCGCGTCAGCAGCCAATTGGTTAGATAGAACTGCGCCACAACACGCCTTATAAGTGTGTCTCTAACCATGAAGAAATAGGGTCAAAGTGGAGTCCAAACTCCAAATAGTTGATTGAGGCATACGCTATCCCTTACATTGAGGCCGGTTCTCTCTTTCTAAGTGGTCCAATGTGTGGTCCATGTAATAATTTAAATTACCCGAGAAATGGATACCCTAATATAGAAATGCTCTACTTCAACATCAAAAGATTGTTTTCCACCCGAAAACATAAAATACGATGACAATCATGTCTAATAATGTTTTTTTTTGGTATTGTTCTGCGAGTACGATTAGAATAATGCTCTATTGTGTTTTCGCCAATTGTACTCAAATGCAATTTTAAATACCGATTTTAAGGGTTCGTATTTTGTGGCAACACTGGCACTTATTGTCAGCATGAAACTGTCTGTCATTTAAATCGATCCAACATTTAAATACCATAATTTCAAGATAAAGTGAATTAAACTAATAAGAATGGTGATAAAATGTGTAGTACTTAGTTGCAAAAATATGTTGTACCCCTTAGATGATACCGAATATCACTCGTAAGTCCGATTTGTTCAATAATGTACCTACCGATGATCCCTTTGGATTATGCACCATATTTTCGATCAGTTCTTCTTTCGATAGGCACATAACACGTTTTCAGTTCGTTTGTTAGTATTGGGTTTAACTTTCTATTAATTTGCAGTTGAATTATCTAATGTAAAATATTTTACATTGTTTTCATAGAGTAACCATGGTAAAGATTTTTTGAAGACTTTCCGTTTTGGGGATTTTTTTACCGCCACTTTATGATAAAAAATATACGATGTAGGTATTTAGTTCAAAGGATTGATATGGAAAAAATATTGTATGTTCAAGTGTGTATGTAGTTTTAAACATATTATTATAATATATTTATTCTTGTCGCCTCCTAGTCCTGTTGCGTCTAGTAGCCTCCGTGGCGCAGTGGGAAACCGCTTGCTTGCGTACCGGGGGTCGCAGGTTCGAATCCTGCGGGGAGCAACAACTTTGTATATTTGTTCCTTACTGGCTAGGACAATGCAGGCTGGTCATCTGATTGTCTGTAAAGTAAGATGATCCATGCGTCGGATAGGCATATAAAATTCGTTCCTGCGCCTGACCTCTCCCCGGTCGTGTTGATCTTTCGTATCACTAAATTGTGAGAGGTAAAAGGAAGAAAGAGTGCACTTGTGGCTACGCAAGCATTTGTGCACTGGCTGATGGCTGATCTTGCGAAAGATTGGCCGCTGTGGTCGTATCGGCGAGAGTACCTATATCATTCTATAAATATACATATAATCACGCCTCTTTCCCGTAGGGGTAGGCAGAGACCACTTCTTTCCACTTGCTACGATCCTTACATACTTGTTTCGCTTCGTCCACTTTCATTATTCCCTTCATACATGCTCTTCGATTTAGGGTACTCTTGACCTGGCCTTTTTTCAAGACGTCCCTGATTTGGTCTTGAAACGTCCGCCTAAGTCTACCCCTTCCAACACTTTCATTCACACCCGCCTTATACACTATTTTCGTCAATCGTTCCTCATTCATTCTCTCGACATGACCAAACCATCTCAGCATACCTCAATTTTTGTCACAACATCTTCTTTCATACCACAACGTTTCCTTATGTCACTATTTCTTAACCTGTCACTATATCTGTCACTATACATACTGTTTTATTTACCCGTGGTCAATATTAATACATTTTTTATATTCTTGTAGATTTCCTAAAGATATTGAGCGAAGGAATATTATGACTATCCATTCGAAAAGAAATTTTATGAAGCTGCAATGATCTGCAGTTGGTCCAATGGAAACCTAAATTTACTGCAAATGCTTTTTCTATCGTCTAATGTGTGGGTTACAAGCTGTTTTAGTTGTTTGCATATAATGGAAATTGCTATTCAATATCTTGTGATTAATTGGAGATCGTTAAACGTACTGAATAAATGATCTTGTAATACAATTTCTTTTTATCATAACTTCATATGCTTTTATTTTCACAACCATTAACTTATTATTTATTTATTACTTGATTGTCTGTAAAGTAAGATGCTCCATGCGTCAGATATATATGTAAAATGTAGGTCCTGCGCCTGGTCTCTCAACGGTCGTGTCGGTTTTTCGTCCCGTCGTATTTTGAGAGGTAAACGGAAGCAACTAGACATATTTAATCGGTTTAAACTTAAAGCTTAAACAAACCAAGTAAGTCGTATGCGACTAAATTAAGATGATGTCCTGATTTTTCATAAAACATCAAGGTTACCCTCTTAGAACGAGAGATCCGACCTCCATGAAAGGGATAGCGTTGACCTCAGGCATGTATTTGGGAGTGTTGCCTCCACTTTGACCCTATTTCTTCATGTCTCTAACCATACAAAATGTATGAAACCGATATGCTGCTGAAGTGCTGACGCGTTGAGTCACTGTCGTCGTGAGTCAGCCTTGGCCTATTAGCTTCATGGTCAGCCTAATGTGTTTCTGACGAAACGTTGCCGCGTTGTTGTCGTCTATACCCATACATCCAAAAATAATACAATATGTTGTCAGTCAGTGTCACTCAAATTAGGGATGTGAGATTAATGGAAAATAATCAATTAAATAAAAATCGATTTTTGTTTATTCAAAATTAATCGATTTGTCAATAATCGATTTTTATAAAAATAAATAATCGATTTCTGCGAAAAAAATGATTTTTTTGTACGTGCTAAATGCTAAAGCTCGGTGATATTCATCTATTTAAGTCTCAGAGTAATTAGAATGGAGTTAATATCGCGTCGATTCCCCGAACAAATTTTTCGTGGCACTTTTGCGGGGTACGGGAGGCGAAGTAAACACAGACAGATACAATTTCACGCATACTCTTGCTAATGCAAACTCTTCATGTTTCTATGAACCTACACTATAATAAACTCGCAACACATTCAAAAAGATACGCACACAAATAAAGAATGACCTGATTATGAATAAAAATTTGGCAGAGGGGTTCGCGCATCATGCTCTCTCCAGTGGTGTCTCCTCTAAGATTTAAGTATATTTTCAAAAAATGTTTACAAATATTAGTATCAGTTTTATTTATAAATTAGATAGGTATTAGCCCATGATACTAAATCAGTTTTACTCGTAATCGTACTGGCTAAAGTTGAATATAAAACAAGAAATTGAGGTAAGCTCAGTTTTAGATTAACACGAAGTTTATTAAAAAAAATTTAACACATACGTTGTAGGAATGTTGTGATTTCTAGCCTTTGTCTAGCATCTGAGATGAAGAATAATCAGACGTAAACGTTATAATTCGTTTGTTGTCCGTAGTGTTTTGAGCAACTATTCAAGTAAAACCCTGTTAATTATTGTTTAACTACCATATTCTGATAAATGACTATTGAAGTTCATTAGATTCTGCTAAAAACTGCATTTTTTTTTTATTCTGCGACATAATCTGCTAAAGCCTAAAATGTGGGTTCAATTCTGCTAAAATAGCAGAATTCTGCTAAATCTGGTCACACTGCACTTATACTACTTTACATTACACGCATACATACATACCTACAGATGGCGCCGTTATAAAATCGAAACTTACTGCAAGATTTATTCATCTGTCTCATAGATCCTACCTGTTTCTAAAAATCGATTTAAACACGTAATTTATATAATCAATTTACTAAATATCGATTAATATTATTATAAAAATCGATTATTTTTTAACATCCCTAACTCAAATGTCAGTCACATTAGTCAAACGAAGAAAAAAACGCGCGGGAACCTTGAACCGAATAGGCGCCTTTTTTAAACCATTTTCTCAAATTAATATTTATTTATACTAGTTACTTTTATTTATAGCCCTTTTACAGCTTTCTCATAATGGGAAAGCGCAAAAAGAAAAAGACGAAGGAGGACGAGGCCGCAGATGATAGTTGGGTCGACGCCAACGAAGACTCTTCTGAAGAATCAAGTTCTGATGAAGAGCGGAATAATGAACGGAAGTATAAAGCTTACTATGTTACTGATTATAACAGGAGGTATCCCGAAGACTCAATTCTAACCGATTACGTAGTCTTTGTAGAGTCTAACGATGAGAAAAGACCAATAGGTACGCGGGACATGATGTCTCTGTCTACTCAAGCTAAGAGATTCAATAAGGGTATTAAGTTCTTACAGTCCATTAACAAATATAAAATAGGTGTGCATTTCGAGAAACCCACATTAGCAAATACTTTTTTGAACAATAAGACTTTTCTGGCAGATTACCACCTTAAAGCATCGATTCCAGCAGCAGGTACAGAGGTGACCGGGTTCATTACAAATGTCCCTGCGAACATATCTAACTTAAAGATATATAAGCTTTTATCTACATTCAGGAAAATTATATGTGTCAAACGCATAATGAAGAAAATACGTTCTGACACAGGAGGAAGCAGCTTGCAGCCGACGGGGACAGTCGCAATCACTTTTGCATCGAATGCGCTGCCCGATCACATCGACCTGAATGGTTGGCGGTTTCTGGTCAAACAGTATATTCCACCGGTAAAACAATGTTACAACTGCCTCAGGTATGGTCATCTAGCCAAGTTTTGTAAAAATTCAGTAAAATGCTCCATATGTACTGAGAACCATTCGTACAAAGAATGCAGCACTCCAATTGATAAAGCTATTTGTGTGCATTGTAAAGGGAACCACATTAGTATCTCAGGTCAATGTCCAATAAAAAAACAGAAAATTAAAGAGAATCAGGCAGCACTAAACAAAAGTACATTTGCGGATCTATTTAATAAAGACCACTTTCCGGACCTCAAAAAAAATAATTCAACAGATGTGTTATTGTCCCTGTTGAATAAGGATGACATTTTAAATATAATTTTGAATTCGATAACAAAAATAATTATGCTTAATAAATCTCAAGAAAAGACTATATCTTCCCAATTAATAAGAGATGTTCTCATAGATACAGTTAAATCCAAATAATTTTTTTAATTTTTTATTATGGATCAGTTGAACTGTGAACATAACCCAATGGAATGCACAGAGTTTAATTAGTAATCGTTTTTCATTCACACAGTTTCTTTTTGAGAATAAAATACACATTGCTCTTATATGTGAAACTTGGCTCAAGCCACGACACAATTTTAAAATTACAGGATATAATATTATAAGACTAGACTCAGGAAATGACCACAATGGTGTGGCCATACTTTTACATAATAGCATTAATTATCGCATTATTGATACTATGTCGGATGACTCTCTACAAAATATTGCTGTACAAATTACATATGGTAACAAACAATTAACCTTAGTGAGTGTTTATTGTCCTACAAATTCACCACATACTTTTACTAAACTAAAATTAGATAAGTTGATTGAAAGTCTTCCAGAGCCTGTATTAATTGCAGGTGATTTTAATGCACATCACACTATGTGGGGGTGCTCAGCATCAGATTCACGTGGTAATGATATTCTTGCAAGCATTGATGATAATAATCTTGTTATGTTAAATGACGGCCAGATGACTACTGTAGGGTCTCACAGATGGAAGCAAAATGCACTTGATCTCACTTTGGTATCTCCTTCATTAGCTCCAGCATGTAATTGGCAGGTATATAGTGATGACTCTCTTGGGAGTTACCACTTTCCTGTAATCACAAATATCACAATATTTAATGACAGTTCTCAAGTTAAAACATCTTTAAATAATATTAATTTGAAACTAGTAGATTGGTCTAAATATAGTACTATGATATCTTTCCTTATCGATAAGTATAGCTTTGATTATTCTAATCCTCTACAATGTTATAATGACTTAGTGAAATTAATTAAACAAGCTATGCACATGTCTCTTCCTTCCAATCAAGTTCATAACAGTCAGCGATCACTGTCAAGCATAAGACTAAATAAAAGACCACCTTTACCTTGGTGGAATAATAAATGCAGTGAAGCCGTTCTAAATTGTAAAAATGCTTATTTAACCTTTAAAGCCGATCCTTCAGAATCAAATTATATACAGTTCAAAAAACTACAAGCCGTTAAAAAAAATGTTTTCAAAACTGAAAGACAGCTGAGTTGGAAACAGCTCTGTGAATCATTTAATCGTTCTACACCATTATCTAGAATATGGTACTATATTAAAAAATTTAACAAAACATTTATCCAAAATAATACATCTGTCATTGATTCGAGCTGGGCTAATGAATTCTTAGCAAAATATACCCCTGACACAGTTGAACCACTGCTGACTTCCCCTTCATATAATAATACGAATGCCAATGACTACCTTTGTAGACCTTTTACTTTAAATGAATTAAATTCTGCTATTAACTCTAGAAAAGACACAGCATGCGGTTTAGATTCTATTCCATATAAAGCTCTTAAAAATATGAATTTCGTATGCCGAGAAGTTACATTGAAAATTTTTAATGTAATGTGGTCATCATCGCTCATACCAGACGATTGGAAAGTTGACTGTTTAGTGCCAATTTTAAAACCTGGCAAAAAGCCATATACAGCCGATTCTTATAGACCAATCGCTCTTACTTCTTGTATGAGTAAAATATTTGAGCAACTTATAAAAAATAGGTTAGAATTTTACATAGAAAGTAACAGTCTCTTACCATCAAATCAATTCGGTTTTAGACATGGAAAATCTTCAAGAGAGAGTATTGCCCACCTTCATTTGGATATTTTTAATTCTATTAAGAATAATAATATCCTAATAGGAGTATTTTTTGATGTTGTAGGTGCATTTAATAATGTCAATCATCACATTCTTGCAGCAGAGTTGAGGTCTCTAGGTATTCCTGAAAAAATTGTTCAATGGGTGTTTAATTTCTTGCATGGGAGAGAAGTATTTGCTAAAGTTAACAATAACAATACAATTATAGGTCCGAGAGTGAGTTTTAAAGGTGTTTGTCAAGGGGGGATATTAAGCCCTCTTCTGTTTATTCTGTATATTCATAAATTAAACATTATTCTAGGATCAAAAGTATCAAATTTGCAATATGCGGATGATTTAGTTATTTATGCTTCTGGACCAAATGTCAGAGATTTAGTGTCAAATATAAATGAATCATTGACCTAAATTTTTCTTATTTAAATTTAGATATCAGCACAGAGAAGAGCAGAGTTGTATTATTCAATAAAATTCGTCCGTTTAATGTAAGATTACTTTATAATAACACTATTTTGCGTATTGAAAGTTGTGCAAAGTTTTTAGGCATTACATTTACAAATAATCTCTCTTGGACTAAGTATGTGAATGTAATAGCTGACAAAGCTTCTAGGGCATTTAATGCCTTAAAGGCTTTGGCAGGCACAAGTTGGGGAGCTGATCCAAAAACTTTATTAATGTTATACAAATCCATAGTTAGGAGTCATTTTGAGTATGGTTTCCTTTGTTTTGCCTCAAATAAAAGGTTAGTGATGAAGTTAGACATTATTCAGAACAAAAATTTGAGACTCATTACTGGAGCTATGAGAACAACTCCTATTGTTTCCCTGCAGGCTGAGTGCCTTATACCTCCTCTTATATTAAGATTTAAGTACCTTAAATTTCGATTTCTTTTTAAAATTATTTCTTTGTTTAATCATCCTCTTTTCCGAAAAATGTCATCATATTATGATAGTCTTTCACCAATAAGTGCATCTGCACCATATATACTTCATGATTTTAGTAATATTTTACAATATGATCAACAATATACTATACACAAATGTATGAATACTTTGCCTTGTT
Organism: Furcula furcula; assembly: GCA_911728495.1. Taxonomy (NCBI): domain Eukaryota; kingdom Metazoa; phylum Arthropoda; class Insecta; order Lepidoptera; family Notodontidae; genus Furcula; species Furcula furcula. The sequence continues at coordinate 23,496,356 of OU452243.1, forward strand.
ATAATGGTTCTTACGACAGTAAATTTGGGAATTTAAACATCAATATTGAAAGAAAGCTACAAAATAAGGAGGAAGTATATGAGTTATTATCCAGATATTCTGAATACCGCCAAATTTACACTGACGGCTCAAAAAAGGAAGACAAAGTAGCATGTGCATTCTACGTACCACATATTAAACTTGGTCGTGGTTTCCCACTTCCTGCAGCAGCTAGTATCAGTGTGACCGTTTCATAAAAAGGTAATCAACTAAAAGAATATGATTTCAGTACTAAAAAATACTAATATTTATGCAGGATTATACTAAAATTATACTAAAAAAAAAAGCGGTCAAGTGCGAGTCGGACTCGAACACCGTAGGTTCCATACCATTTTTGGACGTATTTAGGTTATATTAATATGCGTCTGACACCTCAGATAGCAAAAAAAATACTCTCTAAACTAAGTTAGTCTGTCGGTTTTTTTTTTAATTTTCTGAGTGTATGTATGTAGGTTTGTCCGCGGATTTCTCAGAAACTACAAGTCCGATTTCGAAAATTCTTTTTACAATAGTTAGAGTATTTTTCAACTTAGGGTAGAGTACAAGTTTCATCAAAATCGGTCCAGTAGTTTAAGAGATATAAACTTTTTATGTTTTCAGTAAGTTACTGTAACGTAGACGTTCGAGTTGCGTAATAGTGCTAATACCTATCTTGGTAAAATAAAAGTCACTAGAAAGTGTTAATTTAACTATTTAAAAAAAACCGACTTCAAAGTAAATTATCTAAAAAGCATAAAATAATGAAAATATATTGAAGTCTGTGTCAGCTCGAGCTAGTCTTAGTTAACATGATGTGCTAGCACCCACTTCAATATATTTCCTTACACATCTCTTAACAATCGGGATCGTTTGTTGCCAACCGAGTAGCCGCAGTGTTATGCTGTTCCATCCATTAATTACCCACCCGAACGTGCAAGAAATAAGTAATACAACAACGAATTACGCATTGTGGAACTAAAAGTTAAATATTAATATAAAAACTGTACAAAAGAGATAAATCATACAGTTTCGGTAATCATCAGACAAAGACAAAACTACGCAAGTGAAATTGTATGAATGAATGTTTGTGCTACCAGAAAATTTACCAAAAAATACACAACAAAATGTCGTTTTAGTTAAAATTTTACCAAAATATACTAACATTTGAAATTATACCAAAAAAATACTAAATCAAAATTGTGAAGCCCAAATTCTACCAATTTGGTATCGAATATACCAAAAACGGTCACACTGGCTAGTATATACACAGCAGAATGCTATGCAATTGTGTCTGCACTTCAATTTATTATGGATAATCCAGCAATTTCATCGAAATGGTTATTGACCTCGGATAGCATGAGTGTCCTGAAGGCGTTGCAGGCCAGAACTTTGGATGCCAAAACTTCATTCATTGTATATGAGATAAAAAAACTATGGTGGAAACTGCAAGATGAGAATATTGAGGTAAAATTCATATGGACTCCTTCTCATATAGGTGTCACAGGAAACGAAAATGCTGATTACTTGGCCAAAACTGTCACTGACACTGACATTGATAGTTTACCTGATATTGCCATACCTTACACAGATTTGTATTGTATTATTAAAAAAAGGCTAAAAGAAGATTGGAAGTCCTATTGGGCAGATACCTTAGAAGGTGGAAAAGGCTTATGGTACGCGTCTATAAATCCAGAAATTGTATCCATTCCTTGGTTTTCTCAAAGCCAGACTTACATTGACAGAAAATTTTATACCACAATTAATAGACTTCGATTCGGACATTGTCGTTTAAATGCACACCTTGCAAGAATGAGAATCATTTCATCGCCATCCTGTAACTACTGTAACTCTGAATGTGACCAAACTGCAGATCATATTATTTTCAGCTGCCCTGCTTTTTCTTTAGAAAGACTACTGTTGATTGATGACCTAATTAATATATACGGAGAATCTGAGAGCGTCCCGCGTGCCCTCCAAGATACTCTACGTAATGTAAATACTTATAAACCCTTATACAAATTTATACAGAAATGTGTTAAAGAAATTTGATCAAGACTACATAATTTACGGATATAATGAAAAGAAGACAAATAAAAAGAAAAACATCGGATTTGAGACATGGCTTCGGCCTTTTGATTGATCTAGAAACATCGGATTTGACTTGATATTATTTAGAGAAAACTGACATGGCATTGGCCTTTGGAATTTTAACAAAACAGGCTTGGCTTCGACCTTTTGAAGAAAAACAGACATGGCTTTGGCCTTACTTGATATGAAAATGATAAGAATAAAATCAGACAAGGCTGTATGGTCCCAGTACCTTTGCCTGCCTATTGGCGAACAGAAAAACAACATTAGTCAAACGAAATTGTCAATGTCAGTCAACGTTTATTTATTTTATATAGGTTTAGTTTTCTGTGCTCTTGCTTTGTACTGTATCAAGTTCAATTCGGAAAATTTGGCACATTTTTAAAAATATTGTGAAATGTATTAATTTTTAACACAGTATGTTCAATCTTATGACCATAAAATAATAAAGGTCTTGCCAAGAAGTTCGACACTTGACATTGTAATAGAAACCTATTATGGTATGTAAATATTATAACCTTGTTATTATTATATTTATTAGGACCATCTATGTATTAAAATTTTATTATTTAGTTCAGTACAGGAGGGTAGGTAACTATCTATCTTGACGGGCAAATTCTTTGTCACATGTGTTAAAAATAATTTAAAGCGTTTTTCAAATTCTAGGCGAGTTCTGTGATTTTGGCCGGCCTTGGGATGGCTGCAATCGGGTTCGCAGGTCGATACGTCCTCAAACAAATGCCCAATGCTTCTATGAAATTCGCAGAAGCAGTGAAAAACTTACCCAAGTTTGATGCTGAGAGTTTGGCAAATTCAAAATATTATAAAGGAGGATTTGACCCTAAAATGACAAAGAGAGAAGCAGCTTTGATCTTAGGTGTCAGTCCCACAGCAAGTAAAGCGAAGGCGAGTAAATTTTAAGTGCACACTTTACCAGTGGCGTGCACTGAAAGCAGGCAAAAATATCTGCGAGTTGTTTATGCTTTATGCTATTTGTTCGTGTTCCAGCACAAATATCCTTAAATAAACCAATATTACCAACATATCCAATTACATAAAAAAAATTAAGTTAATTCATGTCCAAACTAAGATTTTTTTAAATTAAGACTGTTTTTAGAAATCCTAGGGTAGGCAAAGTATTTTTGTCAGTATGGGGTCGCTGAATAAACTTATTAATGTTTTCAAAAGCAAATTAATATGTCTATAGTATTTGCTTGCATATGGATATTTGAAATAGTATAATAACATACTTAAAATAGGTGAAACAAGCCTAATGCATTTTTTTGCCTACCCTCTGTGCACGCCACTGCACTTTACTGTAACTTACATCATTTTTTCATCATCTCATTCAACATATTTTGAACAATATGCACATGGTTTTTGCCTACTTAACATATCGCTCACGTAGTAATATATTGGCATATCTACATTTTTCATATTTTACAGAAACTAGGATCAAAGATTTTACAAATGTTTGAAATGAGGTTATGAATTAATTTTAAATTTTATAACAGGATTCATGGTGTTAGCTATTAGTGTTAACCCTAATTAATATTCAGGGATATAAATTTCCACTTCAGGTTCCAGGACTTCCTTCATAAAGGTCAAAGAAGAGGAAGAGGCATGCATTTGTGCCATTGTTTCTTTGAACAACTTTCAATGTCAATGTCAAAATGTCATATATGTGCCCGGTAGCAAAGTACACTGTGTGAAAACCATGTAAAAAAGATAACTCCTTAGTGGCAAAACTTTATTTCTAGCAAACATAATTTTTGGCAAATTATATAAAACACGTACTTAAACTAAATTTATGACCTTTATTAAGCCCTTATTTGAAAATAATAAATAATAACAATCCAAACGAGTAAAATTTAAATAAAGTAAGTAATCTAATCACTCACTTTCTGTGTTGTGTTAATTAGATTATAATCAAAATAAGGTAGGTTCCCACTTTCCATAAAAACAAAAGCACAAATCTTTAAGGTTAAACGTTTTTCATACAAACTACTTGACATTTTTACGTTTCTCACTGTGATTTCAAACTCATCATGACTAAACATAGCCCTAATTTTGGCTACATACAAGTAAATTGTTTAGCCAAGTAAATTCTTAAATCCTAGCAAATTAGGCTAAAACAATGAACTTCCAGCCTATTCAATTATAGTATTATACGGTTGCCGCTATAGAAGTCAAAATTAGGGCCATGTTAATTTAATATTGACGAGATTTAATTTACAGCCGGAAACGTCAAAATGTCAAGCAAAGTTTCTACGGAAAATGTTTATCCTCAAGTCTAGATAAAGTTACAATAATTCAGGTACAAATCAGGTTTCACTTAATCCGTGTCCATGTTTGACGAGCACGTTGGGTCGTCGTGGGTTCAATTCCGACCTTGTGCCTTGGTGTTATTTATGTAGATAAGTGTGTATGTATTCACACCAACTCCCCTTTCCCCACTACCATACCTGCATTGAACTTTGAACTCTGGTAACACAGAGCATCTGCACGTTTAGGATCGACGAGATTTTGGAGCTGAAGGAAGAATTGAGCAAGTTGCATTGCCATCTTGGGATTTTCTTAGATTCGACAAGAGGGACAGGATACGATAACCATCGATTCTGGCATTATGCTCTTTTGGGATAAATACCGGGACTCCCAGGATCTTGGAGTAATAGTGTTCTGTGCCCAGGATGATGTTGGGTTTCTCATCCGTAAGTCCCTCATTAACGGTAAAGGTTGATGGTGCTTCGAGGGTAGCGTACTAAGAATAACAGATCGGTATTCGCCGAAGAATATATAGAGGATACGCGACAACGTCGGCACACCCGGATGGTGAGGTAGAGGCAATGTATGAGGAGATATCAGAGGCCACACATAGCTCTAAAATATACTTTACGGTTGTTATGGGGGATTTCAACGCGAAGGTAGAAGGACGCGAAGTGGCGATGAGTTCAAGTATTGGTATGGCCAGCGAAACTAAAAGGTTAGCGACTAGTCGACTAATGGAAAAGGAAGAACTTAGACGTGAATAAGCCCGGATGGTTCAATCAAAATCAGATCGACTGACATCCAAGAAGCATTTAAATGATGTGTCCGTGATCGGCAAGGTTAAAACCGGCATCGATCACCTTGTCTAATGAAGTCCACACTTCGACCGGGATACACTAAAATCCAGAAACTCGAAGACTTTAAACTCGAACTACACAATCGCTTTCAGTGCCTAGCCGAATGTGAAACTGCGAACGAGTTGTACAATGGTTAGGTGCATACTGTCCGAGTTCTCTAAGATCGCTGTAAAAAGACTCGGAAGCTCTCCTGATAAAACCATTAAGTCTCAGCTAATATGCCGAAGCCAGTACGCCTGGAATCCTGAAATCACTGCGACATAACTTGCCTTCCAATAAATAATATGGCCAGTATTATGGACAGAATTGAGCGAAACGAATGCTTTAAAGTGTTGCGAAGCCAAATGAGCTGAAGACGACGATGGCAGTGTCTTCTTATTGAAACCGCAGGTATTGAGAGAGCTCGAGAGCTTACAGACGATTATACACATCAACATGAAAACTAATTCTCAACAGCAACAGGAAACCAGAGTCAAACTAACCCGACACTACACAGAAGACATCCCAGACATTAGCCTGTACGAGATTAGAGTGGCTCTCAAACTGCTTAAGAATAAGAAAGCGCTGGGTAAAGACGAAATTACAATAGAACTACTTAGAGCGAACGGACCTCCAGAAGTTAGTGCCTTCATACTTGGGTACTACGGCAAAAGCATAGCATAGGGTGTGGTGGAGGTTTTCTTCCAAAAAGGTACCTTATTGAGGAATTATAGGCCTATCTCACTTCTGAGTCTTGTGTACAAGTTAGGTTATTTCATGACCCATACGACCCCTCCTCTCGGACTGCCACTGGACTTGGCTTGCTTACTGGACTTTATATGGGACGACTTGGCTTACCGGACGGGGTAACGTTACGTAAAATAGCGATGTCACATTTGTCAAATATGCCATTCTTCTACTTATTAACTAAATTAATAAAAGTCGCAACTGACCAATAAGCCGTTATTATACACGGATACAGGGGGAACTTACCAAGTATAACAATGACACTGAACGCCATCTCTCAGTAAATAAAAAAACTAACGCTGTGCCGTTTTACCACAGTATAAATATTAAACTTTTAAACACTTAGGCAGTTAAAACTCATTTTAGCATATTTTGTAGATGTGCCAATATACTGCTAGGTGAGCGATATGAAGGTTGGTTAACCAGTTCACTCCAGCTCCACCTGGAAGTCTCTTATCATTTTGCTGTTGCAGGAGGCCTGGTTTCTAGTCTATAAGTGAGTTTATTATATAGCTCAGTGTAATAGATTGTAAACATGTAGTTATTAAATTGTTATGTAAGTATGTCCTATTATTGTTTTCAGATAAGAGATGCTCATCGTAAAATAATGTTGTTGAATCATCCAGATCGAGGTGGCTCTCCATTGATTGCAGCCAAAATAAATGAAGCAAAAGACCTACTAGAGAGTGGAAAGTCTTAATACAATGTAATTTTTTAGCTTAATTAAAATTATGTATATAATATAGTAGACTGCCTAAAAAAAAAACACTGCTGTTTGTAAGTTAATTACAAATAAAACAAATTTGCAACATCTTTATGGTCTATTCTGTCACAAAACACAATTGTTATGACATATATCTATTGCAGTTATCTGGGATTCAGGTTAAATAACATTCTAATAACAGCACATTACACAAGGATCTAAAGGTATTTTACAAAAATACATTCTAGTCTTAAAAAAATGTTTAGTATTAATAGAATATAATGAATTTTTAAGTATAACTTGATAAAAGCAATTGGACAGTACAGTGATCTTCAATTCAATTCAATTTTTAATTTATGGCTCCATCGTGTACCGATGATTCTGCCAAAAACAAGTTGTAAAAAGAGAAAAAAAAAAAAAAATTTTGACTAATGATCGGTTTAAATAAATGATTGCTCGGTTTAGTTAAGCTGAAACAAAACAAATAAATAGTGTTAGTCTATAAACGGCACAGTGTTAGAGATATGAAAATAGAAATAACAACAATAATAATTACAAATATGTACAACAGTTAGTAGAAGGAGGTAAGAGAGAGGGAGCTACAGAATGATGTTATTCACTTTTAAAAATTTATATAGAACATTTATAAAAGGAGTATGGGCCAGGGATAGCATGAATGGGATATTAACAGGGCGGGGGATATCGTTAGGGAGAAGGTCATACAGAGGTACTACCAATTTAGGACAGGCAAAAAACAGATGTTCCAACGTGCCCTCGTCAAGACCACACTCGCAAATAGAATGATCCCTCACTCGGATTTTGGCTAAAAATACCGGTGTACAGACGAAACCTAGTCTTAAGCGAATGATTACCGATGTGAAAAGCTTGTTTACGTTTTTATGTCGACAAAACCAGGGTTTGTGGGGAATATCTGGCTGAATGGAAGCATAATGTTTTGCTATGTTACGGGTTTGAGCCTTCCATATAGAGTTCCATGCCGTCATCAGAGATGGGTATGCTAGACAACGCAGGTCGCGAGAGTAGCAGGAGTTATAAGTATCACAACTAAGCTGAGTTGCTGCTCTAGCACATGAATCAGCACTCTCGTTTCCTGTAATGCCAGTGTGACTAGGGATCCATGCTAAAACCACCTCTATGTTATTATTGTGACACCTATGTAAGACTTGTTTAATCTTCAGAGTTATAATAAAGTTTTCCCGTGAACGAAAAGGGACCTTTTGGATGTCTTGCAGACAGCTCAACGAGTCAGAGAATATAATGGACTTTCCTAGGTTGTGGGATTCGACATATGAGACTGCTTCTAATAAGGCTATTGCTTCGCCGGTGAAAATAGAGCAAGCAGAAGGGCATGCAAAGTTTAGGACAATTCTATACTTCGGGATCCAAACAGCGGACCCAACGTTGTCACCGTGAGACAATTTGGATGCATCCGTAAATATAATAGTCCAATCAGGCCAGTCCTTCTCTAAAATACTGTTAAACAACAGATTGGCTCCTGGACAGTGTTTGGTGATGCCAAAATCTAAAAGAACCCTAGGTTTAAATACCAGTGCCTCAAAATCGGTCTCAAATATTGGGTTTCTATATAAATTAATAACAGGGAATGGAAGATTTTTTAGTTTATTATAGCTAATGACTAGACAAGGGGGATCTTTATGGGTCCAGTAGGGAGAGGATGTTATCAGTTCGGATAAAGAAGATAGAAGGGGCATAAGGGGATGCGAGCTAGATTGAGCAATGTTATATAAAAATCTGTTCGACAAATATTGCCTTCTCAAAATCAGCGGAGGCTCCACACATTCTGCTTGGAGAGCTACAACTGGGGAGCAACTCATGGCACCCGTAATAACCCGCAAACACTTATACTGTAGTCTGTCCAGTCTAGCGAGTGCAATTTTAGAACAGGGCTCCAGGAGGAAGCTGCCATAGTCAAAATGACTGCGGACGAGGGCATTGTAGAGCAGTTTTTGTGTGGCCGGATGAGAGCCCCATCTTACACCAGAAAGCGCGCGCATTACGTTTAATCCATTTTCACCTTTTTTAATAATGTAATTAAGATGAGGCAAGCCAGTCATCTTGGAATCTAGTATCATGCCTAAAAATTTAACTTTATCTTGTATTACAATAGGTTCATCAGAAACTGTCAGGTATATTTCTGGGATGTTGCGCTTACGTGAGAAGACGACCGCATTGCATTTAGGTACAGACAGGGCAAGGCCATGGTCAAACAGCCATTGATTTAAATAAAACATTGCAGAATTCAGTCGGGACGCGGCATCATTAAGGGAAGAGGATCTAGTATATATTACAATGTCATCTGCATACTGTAATATCTTACCGAAGCAGTTGACAGATGTATCCAAGTCTGAAGTATAAACATTGTAAAGGAGAGGGCTCAGAACCGAACCTTGAGGAAGTCCTTTCCACACCAGGCGCGGCGGTAGAAGAGAATTTTGATGACGGACTATAATAGAACGCTCCATAAGGAGGTTGCAAATGACATTAACCAGCCTCTCGGGGATACTCAGCTGTTGCAGCTTTTGCCTGAGTAGCGGAAGTAGGACGTTGTCATAAGCAGAGGAAACATCAAGAAAGGCAGCTACAACACTTTCATTACAAGAGAATGCAAGCCGGACTTCAGAGGTAAAAACACTTAGGCTATCCATAGTGCCCCTACCTCTTCTGAAACCGAATTGACTATTAGGCAATAAGTCTTTGTTCTCTAAAAACCATTCAAGGCGATTTTTAATTAAATGTTCCATAATTTTGGAAAGAACGGAAGATAAGGCAATAGGCCTGTATGAAGAGGAGTCATTGGGATTTTTGCCAGGTTTAAGTATTGGAACCACAATTTGTGACTTCCAGGAAGCAGGAATGATGCCAGATACAAATACAGCATTAAAAATTTTAAGGAGGAATTCCTGGCATCTGAGAGAACAGTTCCTAATAAAAGAGTAAGGAATACCATCTGCGCCTGGGGAAGAATCTTTAAGGTGATCAAGAGCACATAATAGCTCGGAGATGGAAAAAGGCTCATTCATCCTATCGGATTGAGAGCATGGCATAGGGTCAGTGAAAGGAAGTGAATCAGAAGTAGGAACATAGGGCGGAGCAAGTTTGTTACAAAAGTCATTAAGCCAAATGTCAGGGTCGTTTGATGAGATGTTAGAACTTGAAAGCGACCTACGATACGCCTTCACTTTCTTCCACACTTGAGAGGGTGAAGATCTAGGGGAAAGAGAGTCACAGTAATTATGCCAACCTGAACATTTTTTCCTAGCCAGTAGTCTACATGTTTGAGCTCCAGTTCTTTTTAAATTAAGGTAATTCGGCAACGTCAAATCTGCTGCATATAAACGCTCGGCCTCCTTGCGCTGACGTACACTTTCAGAGCACTCAGAATCCCACCACGGAGGGGAAGGAATTCGGTCTTGGGTTGCATTTTTTAATGGGATAGATTGGTTTGCTGCAAGAATTAAACCGGAGATAAATTGCTCGTACAGTGATAGGAAGTTGGATAAGTCCACAGAAGGGAAGGAGCTAACTCTCTCATCCAGAATTGAGGAAAATTTAGACCAATCTGCTTGAGAAACTCTATACTTGAGAAGGGGTTCGCAAGTAGAGGGTTGAGGAGGGGAGGGAGACTGATGGAATTCAATTAGGATAGGAAAATGATCACTACCGAAGGAGTTAGGTAAGACACACCATGACAATAGAGAAACAAGAGGAGGGGAAGCAAGAGATAGGTCTGGAATACTGACATTCTGTGCTGGAGCGACCCTACGGGTCGGCGATCCATCATTTAGGACACAAAGGTTAACAGTATCAAGTAACTCTAAAAGGAAGGAGGAAGAGGCATCATTACAATGGCACCCCCATAAAGTGTGACGGCAGTTAAAATCTCCTAGAATAAGTAGGGGACCTGGAATATTCTTTAAGATACTTTCGAGTTCTAAAATTATAGAATGGTTAGGATGAGGGATATAGATGGAAACAAAGGACACATTAAGAGCTCTAACTGCTACAATATTAAAGCTAGGGTCGTGTACAGGGATAGGAATTTGGGAAAAGGTTACAGATCTATTAATCAGCAGGGCACATCCTGCATAGCCATCACTTCTGCCATCCCCGAGACACGAGAACCCTGGGACCCTGAAACGGGAATCAGGCCTGAGCCATGTCTCCGAAATGGCAAAAACAACAGGTTTATAAGTATTTAGGAGATATATTATGTCGGACTTCTTATGAATAGCACTTCTACAATTCCACTGAAGGATTTTGTAAAGCATTTTTATTTATAAAAGACTGGAGGAGCTGTTGAAGTAGGATGGTAACATTGTTCGGTAATGAATCACTGAATTTGGAGAGGATATTGATGAGACTACAAGTAAGTAATTCTACAAGATTATCATTGGGAGTTGCTAATGGAGTAGAGTCTTCAAAGTCTTGATAGGCACAACCATTAGGCTGGGAAGATTTTGGAGTATTGGTTAGGTCTCTATGCGCCTGGGCATCATAGGACTTACCTAACTCAGGTCTAGATTTAGGAGCCAGGTAAACAGTTTTCCTATATGAAGACTTGATAGGAGAGGAAGCAGGCGATGGGGAAGGTGAGTGAGAAGAAATTACATAGTTAGGAATAGGTTGAGAATGATTGGGATATGCAGATTGTTTGGGGTGGCTGAGAGTTTCAGAAAATGACATTTTAGAGGGAGGAAACCGGCGAGAGGCTTCACCATAACTAATATTTTCTGTGGACATGACCATTTTAATAGACCTTTGTCTTGAGTGTTCAGGACATTTAGAATCTGTGGCTTTGTGACTACCACCTCGACACAGAAAGCAACTTGCTGAGGATTCAGGGCTAGAACAACTATCACCGGCATGTGGTTGAGCACAAATGAAACACCGGGGCTTAGACCGGCATTGGGACTTAGTATGTCCAAATCTGCAACAATTAAAACATTGAATAGTTGGCAGCTGGTAGATAGACACAGGGAGCGAAGCATGGTAACAGAACACCTTCTCCGGCAAGGTTTGGCCAGCAAATGTCAACACAACAGAGGATGAGGGGATCCAAGTCACTACATCATCTTTTCTGGATTTGATATTAAGTCTACGGGCTCTGATTACATCTCCACAATGTCTAGGTGTCACAATTCCACAAACAAGGTCTTCTAATGACCATTCAGTAGGGATGTCTTTTACCACCCCCATCCTGGAAACTAAAAATTTAGGTATAGTCACTTGGTACTTGTCACATAGGATATCATTTTTGACAAATGAGTTGGCATCTTCTGCCCACGAACCTGTATTATAACTGGACAGCGTAGTCTACTAAAGATCACGAGCCGAATGAGAGGTCTGACAGTAGTAGTTTATCTCTGTCTAATAGGATGTCCACGCATTACTATGTAGAAGGATTCTTTTTCTAACTTCTAAGGTCTTTTGGCGGCGGATCGGGTCACAACGGACGGTGCCACATCGGTGCTCCTGCGTGACCTCCGTCAATCTGTCAATTTTTGCGTTCAGATCGTAATTTTGGTGACATAATACTAATCATAATTATTATTTGTATTGTATAATTGGATGGAATTTAATGGCAAGTCATAAAATTACTATGTATTAAAGCAATTATTGATTCTGAAAATTTGTTGCAATCACTAAATTTATAGTCTTATTTTACTTATTTTAATATTACATCTGCTGTACTTACCATAATTAAGACAATAAATTACTTGAATTTGTGGTAATACCTATATAGGTACCGTTTTCTTCCGGATATCTGTATTTCATTCCCAAATTCAGGTTGAGTTAACCAACGTTTGTATGGAAACCAAAGTGAAACATTTTAAATCTATGGTGGAAACCATCATCCGAGACGACTGACGCGATGCCATACATAACAATGGTCACCCTACTCTAACAGTACACCGCGACACCGGTTACTTACTACAACAATGTCGACAATCACTCAACAGCTTAGTGCTGCTACCTTCATAATGTTAAATTGTTACTAATATTATTGTTAATAAAAGTATTGCATGTTGTTCGTGTGCTGATTTATGATATTACATTTCATCGTCCTAGATTTATTATATTTCGATGTTTTATTACACGAAAAACTTATAAGCAAATGTAATCAACTTTTAAGAAATCTATTGAACACTACTAAAAAGAATCATATTTAGCGTTGGCAACTTACTTGATAAGGGGCAGAAAAGGACACACATCTACTTTTGATCTATCTCACTCGGCTCGTTTTTCTACTTCGACTTGTGTCAACGAAAAACAAACCTTAAGAATGTAGAATAAAGTTTAAATTTGTGATATTAATATATTTAAGTGATCTATCCAGTTTTTACGAAGTAAATATAAATCCGTGCTTCTGCCTTACAAAATTCAACTGAAACTTTGTTTCTGCCATATTGAGTAATTCCACCCTCAGCAATACCTGTTACCCTATTTTTGTGCAAAGTTTGTGCAAACTTAAGGACCTTCAGAGAAGTCCCAACTGTGGAATCTGATTCTATTTTTGAGACATGGACCACATACGGACCATTGTCCTGCTCACTATAGTGTAATTTAGTACTCTCAGAGCCAGGTTTCGTGTAAACAGACTGCAACGATTCCGCAGGGGATCTAATTTTCTTACTATCTTTGGTGTTAGAAATATCTGCGAGGCGTTTTAAGTTTGATCTAGAAGATAGATCTACGTCCATTGGAATTGATGAGGTATCTATATCAGGGGGTAGACCGCCCCCATCGGGGGGATCCTCCGCACTCATTTCCAACGGGAAATGAGAGCGGCGCACGAAAAAGGAACACTAACTAAAACTACATACACTTACCACCATACAACACAACAAACAAGTATATATAAAGCTTTAACTAAGGGCGAGAAAACACGAAATTTATAAACCACGAGGAAATTGACGTCCGTGAACAATTCTTGTCGATGACAGAATCTACAGTGATCTTAGTAATAGCTGACTGCAAAATATATATGTGTCAATGAGAAATTAAAAATACCTACTTACTATAAAATTTATACTTACTATCTACATTTGACATTAACCAAAGGTCAGTAACGGCATCTGGTAAGGGGTCGTCCATTAATCACGTGAGGCTCGAAAGGGGGGGGGGGGAGGGGTTCCGAAAAAATCACGAAATATCACCAGGTGGGGGGAGGGTTAGGTGTAATGAGACATCACATGTATTTACTTTTCCTTGAATGCACGATTTCTAAACCAAACAGCGGCACGTGGGCCTTGACACACCGTTGCCGGCAACGACTTCCCTTCAATATAATTTATACAAAAAATACACGTGATTTTTTGGTAGTTTAAAACCTCACCACATATCACCAGGAGGGGTTAAAAAGTTGCTAAAAATCATCACGTGATTAATGGACGGCCCCTAAGCAGTTGTGGCAATTGGGGAGGTAACACCCCGAACCCCCGCATAGCATATCGTTGGCGTAAATCAATGACCAACAATGATGAAAACAGTATTTTATATACCACACAGTACCACACACACACAGTAACAGTATTTTATTTTTAGTACTTTATTTTTTAATAGAACAGTATCAAAGAGCGAAATAAAGTATAATACTGTTGGTAACTGTTGTTTGGCAACCCTAAGGTGTAGGGCAGGTACGGTCGCAGCCAACGATTTTGGGGGTCACATGTGACGATCTCGTACTAGGTACAAGACCAACGGCCTAGCCGCTACCCAATTTTTGCGTGTACGGGGGGTCGTAGGGGGTCATGACCCCCCCCCTCTCGGACCGCCACTGGTGTAGGGGTCAGTAGATAGATACTATTTTATTATTTGTACATTTATATTGATTGTCCCCAGTCACCCACGCCACGTGCTGTCAAAGGTACATACTATGCGTTTCAACTAAGAATGTGACCGCCATGTTGCCATTTCAGATGTATAATTACTAAAAATTATGTTTTAACAAAAATAGTTTGGAAAATAAGGCATTACAATAAATAATAAAAACCGGGCCGAATTTTTCATTTTGTGTTTGCTCTGCTGGCGGTACAAAAACTGTAACAAACGATTGAAGTTGCCGCAGTCGCGATTATCATGGCGGACACATTCTTAGTTGAAACGCATAGTACAAACAATCATTCACCACCAACAAATAGTGTTTGTGGATTCGAAGCTTAAAAGCAAGTTGGAAAATAAAATAGACACACACTGAAGCATATTTGCCCTACTACCCCAGAAGATGGGGTATTTCTCTCTAAAGTATGTACATATGTCTATTTTTTGGGACGGCCTCCTCCTGCGCTTGTCTGTATTATCAAAGTTCCTGCCACAGATCTCTTGAAGGACTGTGGAAGTTACAACCCACCGACCGACAGATATCTAAATTTCGCCCCAAGTAGCAATGTGTATCATTGGTGTTCGTGTGAGACTGCAACTGTAGTTAGAGACATTGTGTCGAGTAACGAGCGGCAGCGTATGGCTCAATTCACACTAAGATGGCAGCGGCCGGCAGCGCACTTTCAGTGTGAAAGAATTTTAAACTTTATCTACAATACGTAACAGACCAGTATCGCTTGAAAAATGAGGCATGCGGGCGGCCTCAAGCGATAGTGGTCTGTTACGTATTGTAGATAAAGTTTAAAATTCTTTCACACTGATAGTGCGTTGCCATCTTGGTATAACGTCCAGCAATACTTACTGCTTACGATGTGATGCCTGCCGATAGTTAACAAAACACACACATACACACACACACTCAAAAGTGCTGTTTTGGAAATTAAATCTATAATAATGTGGCAATGCCCTAATTAAAAAAAAAATATGTTGTCGCGTGTATGGTTACTTGTTGGACTCCGCTGCAAACAACTAGTTTTAGCAATAGCCACACACGATAAGCAATCAATACTGTCACGCGTAAATATTCCGATGGTAAAGTAAAAAAATATTTTTGTGTGCCTTCATGGGGTTATTCTATAATAAAGATAATTATTTTGACTTTGAACCGCGATCCCATTGAATAAATTGATTACGAATTACTTAGGTACTAATACACTAGGCAACATAATTTGCTTTGGAAACTAAATTCTACTTAGATGCCAATAAAGATTTATTCTTAGTTTACGAATAAATAAGTAATTCATAATTTTCGGTATGCCCTTATTTTTGTCATTTCTCCTGTAGCATATATAAACAATTATTCAAATGCGCACTTTGTTCACGATATATTTATTTGTACAGGTACGTAATCTAATATTGTAAACCGTAAAAATATATAACAAAAAGATAATACTTAAAACAAAAATACTTTAATGATATGTAAAACAATATTACAACTTAAGCTAGAACTAAAAAATAATATGTAATGCACAGCATTAAAAAATGTTGTCATGTGATTATAGTAAGAGTAAAAACGTAATTTGTTGAAAGCATACCGCAGAATTAACTTTGGCTTCTCAAAAGTTGCATAGCGACACTATTAGGTACTGTGATTTACTTTTATTGAAACTGAAATGTCACGATAAGACCGGTGATCTGTCTTTTATAAGTTGCTAAAGCCAAAACGGACGAAGTGCAGGCGGCAGTCTGTTACATGTATACATCGAAAACTTTAAAAAAATCCCCCAACACAAAAAGACAAATTATAATAAGCGACTGACTGTCATGAAACATAACTCATAACTATTCTGATTAAACCCGCATTCAAATCCGTCCATTCGTTTGGGTGCCGTAAATAAGACAAAAAAGACTGCGAATTTATAACATCCCTCCTTAATAATGCGTCAGGGTTAAAAACGCTGTGTGGAGCACAGCCACTTTGGCTCAATTCACACCAAAATGCCAGCGGCCGGCAGCGCACTTTCAGTGTGAAAGAATTTTAAACTTTATCTACAGTACCTACGTAAAAGTAGAGTATCGCTTGAAAAGTGCCGCGCGCCGGTCGCCGTGAATTGAGCCTTAGAGAGCAGTGCTTTAAGTTACTACCTACTTTAACAGTAGGTAGATAAGGTACAATTTACATTTAAGTGGTATTATTGTTAGGTACCCCTACATTAGTGAACTTTGACGAGTCATTTGATAAGTATATCTTCCCACATTACAAATCAGTATTTAATTAATAAAATAATAGTCGAGACTAGCTAATTTGTACAAATCTTAAAAAGCCATCAAAAAAATAATATCTAACAATTTTAAAATTTATATTTACAAACACAAACATCTTTTTTGTCTAAAATTTGTATTTAAGCTTTAAAATATCTGGCAAGCTTTAAACTTTTAAATGTTAGCTATTGCTAACTCTGCACTCATCGCGAGACGAGAACGAAAATTGGCCAATAAAGATTATGTATCACAATCAAATAAATAAAGCTCTTGAGTGTTGTCTGCATTCTCAAATTTGTCCCTACAGATGAAAAAAAATATTTCACAACGTAATCGTTTGTATTTAAGTTACAAGTAACAATTTGGTGTGTAAGGGTGTGAGATCAGGTGATCAAATGGCACGGCGCGTGTTCACCGCGGTTCCTTCTGCTGTTGTTCCCGACGCTGCTTCGCGTATCGCGCCCTCAGCTTTATTATCGTTGTGTTCGATAGTGTACCCGGTACTTTGAATATTGACTGAAAATATTAATGTTTCAGATAAATACAATCACAATGCAGGGAGGTTGGTAGAGCTATTAGTTTACAATAATATGTTATGCATTATATCGGTATTTAACCAGCTCGTAGCTTTCGCTGCGCAGCGGAAGACAGCTTACTTTACAAACGAAGGTCCCGAAACTACATTCAAATTAAACTAAACATAGGGAACTTGTTGAAACAAGTAATAAGTTTTATAAACTAAAATCCGACTACGGATAAAATCGCAGTCTAATCATGTGATATTATATAGCCTATAACCAGCGGACAATCAAGACACTTCCAACGACACCCTATTTGTCAAATTATTTTAAGTAGAAGATATGCGGGAACAGATGAACATACATACATACATTCTTGTTAAAATCATAACCCTCCCTCCGTTCCGTAGTCGGGTAAATAGAGCGTTGTTTTGTCAATATGACATACAAATAAGCTCACGAACTTTATGTAGTGGTTCCTAACTGATCGAGACAGTACAGTATTAAAAGTAAAATAATCTACGCGTTGAATGGGTATGTAAAAATTCACTCCATTGCCTGCTTAGCTTTCGGTCGTGTCGCTCTTCCGTCCTGACACTATCAGGCTGATAGTGAGGCTAAAGGAAAAAGTAGTTGGCTGAGATCTTGTCAAAGATTGGCCGCTGTAGCCCGCATAAAAATGAAGGCGGAAGTATTAGTAGGTACTATGAAACCAACCTGCATAAACTCGTGGCAATGCAGCGCGCTTGCGTTTTTAACAATGGCTTTAAAGCACTCCGCCAGCGAAGTGAAGTCATTGCAGGCCATTATATCGGCGCGATTGTTCTTTATCAGCGTCAGACACACGCGGAACAATATTTTGGAGCCCTCGTAGAATAAACAATCCCATATCCGGAGAACAGTTTCTATGGGGAGTACTTCGGCGAATAGGCAGACGAACCATTTTGTCGTTATTACGGCCCACGGTAAACCTGTCAATGTTTATATAATGTACTGATTATATTTTAAGTAAAAACAATTGCATATTCTAATTGAGCTAGTAATTTCTACCTAGCATGTTAGCGATTGTTTGTCTGAGAATATGTTTAAGTTTATTACCAAAAAAAAACACATTCATGATACAGATATCAAAAGGTACAAGAAAATAAATAATACAATTCAATTAACAGTACATCTTGATCAATTGGGTAATTTAGAATGTGTATTAGAAATTAGTTTGCCAAAACTTCTCACACTAGGCTACGCCTGTCTCGCGAGTTTTTTTTTTTTAACTATTTTGCTATTACAATTTTAGGCATTTAGATATAAAATATATGTACTTAAATAAAACAAATAAAATAAAAAAAAAAAAATGTTAGTTAAATGACAGTTGCTACCTTAGTAAACTGTTATGCATTGTAAGACAGTATTTGTTTTATATTTGTCTATCCAACTTCTATAGCTGCTTCACTTATGAAATGGACTTGTCTCGGGAAAAATGTATTTTTTTCTCATTGGTGACCACTATTTATCCTGACTGGGAGAAGCCAATCTTAGTGACGGTATTATTACATTTTTTTTTTTGTGATGATTTGTTTAAATGCCCGATTTGGCGGGCCCGTTGGTCTAGTGGTTAGACTCTCTATCCGCTAACCAATGGGTTGTGGGTTCGATTCCCACCAAGTGTCTGGGTGTTATTTATCTATTAAAGTATGTATTTACAAAAAAATATGTATATAAGTATTAGTATCAGTTGTATGGTTTCCATAGTACAGGCTCTGCCTAGTTTGGGATCAGATGACCGTGTGTGGATTGTCCCAAGATATTATTATTAATGCACTAAGAAGATTATACTGTATAAATTATCGAACTATACATACCCAAATTTATCACGTGTTGGTGTACATCTGGCACTTTAGCTTTGACTAGCTCTGATAACACCTCAATGTCTACTATCAAACCGTCCATGGTCTTGGTATAGTAATCAGGAAGAATTTTCTCCACCAAAGCTTTTAGCAGCCAAAAAGATGTCTCTTCATTTTTGGTGGCTAACATAAGTAGTCCTAAAATGTTTAAAAATATACATATTATACCTCTGAATACAGCAACAATCGCCTTAGTGTATGTGCTCAAGATGGCACAGGAAAGGATTTTGAAGTGAAACTTCTTATGCAACTTCCAAAAATGTTATCACATAACGCGTTAAGCGTTAAATGATAGGTGATAGGTGTTAAACGATAGGCGATAGGCGTAAATTTGTTAAGGTTCTTCTTCTTCTTTTAAAATGAGATGGCTTCCATCATGTGTATTGATGATTCTGCCAACGACAAAGTTTGCGATAACACGGGACGGTGGGTTGACAGTTGATAAAAAGATTTGACAATGAACGGTTAAGTTAGCAAAAATAAGGATGGGTTCAGACAGAGGAATTCAATATATTGATAGATAGGTAAGTGCATAATAATATATAAGCTGTTTATAGGAGAATTTCGAATGAGATAACACAGTAGATTATATTTTAATGTTATTTAAGGTTATGAATTTATATAGCATTTTGGTTAGGTAAGGATTCGGTAGGGTTAGTAAATATGGTAGGTTTATAGGCCGAGGGGAGTTTGATGGGAGCAAATCATATATAGCAACAGATATTTTAGTACAATTAAAGAAAATGTGTTCAAGTGTACCCTCCTCCATGCCACATTCACACATTGAGTGATCTCGTATTCGTAATTTGGCTAGAAAAACAGGTGAGCAGACATGACCAAGGCGAAGACGTATTATAACTGAGGTAACCCATTTGTGATAGTTTCGATACTTAAAGAACCATGGAGAATTTGGGATACAGGGTTGGATGTTTCCATACCATATGGCCTTTGTCTGTCTACTCCTTTGCCATAATCTGTCCCATGAGGATACAAGATATGCTTTAGATAATGGTAGTAAGTCACGTGCATAGATCGAATAATGTGAAGTAAGGCCAGAATGTGAGGCTTCTTTAGCTAGCTGATCAGCGATTTCATTGCCTATTATTCCTGAATGTCCAGGTATCCAGGCGAGAACAATTTCAATGCCAGCACGGTGGCAGCGATATAAAGCTTGTTTGATCTTTAGCGAGACGTCAAAATTATTCTTTGAGTGAAAAGGAAGCTTAGCAACATCAGAAAGGGAACTGAAAGAGTCCGATAGTATCAAAGTTTTGTTAATTTTGTGTGATTCGGCATACAGTATAGCTTCCAGCAAAGCAAGGGCTTCACCAGTAAAGACCGAGCATTGTGGAGGGCATTTGAAGTTTAATATTATTTTGTATTTTGGGATCCATACAGCAAATCCAACATTTTGGGCAGCTGATAGTTTTGAGGCGTCTGTATACATAATCAGCCATCGTTACCAATAATACTGTTGAGGATTTTGTCTGCTTCAGGGGAATTCTTCGGAATGCCAAAATTAAGTATGATTCTAGGTTGGTACGTAAGAGTATCATATTCAAACAGAAAGAGAGGGTTTAAATCAAATTGGTTAATATGAACCGGAAGGGACTTTATTCTATTTAGACTATGGACTAGAGGAGGCAGATCTTTATGTGTCCAGAAATTAGAAGTGGAACATGATTCTGCAAGGTCGGATAGTATGGGAATGAGGGGGTGAGAGGGATGTTGGATTATTTTACATAAGAATCGATCACTCAAGTATTGCCTGCGTAAACATAAAGGGGGTTCTAAGCACTCGACTTGCAAGGCATTTATTGGAGAAGATTTCATAGAGCCAGTGATAATTCTCAGACATTTGGCTTGCAACTTTTCAAGTTTCGAAAGAGCAATTTTATTACATGGCTCTAAAACGAAAGACGCATAATCAAAATGGCTCCGGATAAGAGCATTATAAAGTAACTTTTGATTATAGGGGTGGCAGCCCCATCGTACTCCGGAAATCGCTCGCATGATATTTAGACCTTTTTGACACTTGTCGTATATATAATTAATATGGTGTATGCCTGACATCTTAGAGTCAAGTATGACGCCCAAAAATTTGACATTATCTTTAATCGTTATCCTTTCGCCATTGATTTGTAAATTTATATCGGGTATTGATCTTTTGTTCGAGAACACTACTGCACTACACTTCGAGACAGAGAGGGATAGATTATGATCAGAAAGCCAGTCGTTCAGGTATATTAAAGCAGAATTCAGATTGGAGGAAGATTCAGAGAATGAAGATGAGCGTGCATATAGAGCAATATCGTCTGCATATTGAAGAATATTGCAGAAGGGGTTAACTGACTGTTCGAGGTCCGATGTATACAAATTATATAAAAGTGGACTTAAAACTGAGCCCTGTGGGAGGCCTTTCCAGACTTGACGGGGAGGAGTAAGGGAACCATTAAAGCGAACGGCAATAAAACGAGAAAAAAGAAGGTTATATATAAAGTCAGTTAGCTTCGCTGGGATACTCAGCTGGAGCATTTTCTGCCTGAGTATAGGAAGCTCAACGTTGTCATAAGCAGGGCTTATGTCAAGGAATACACCAATAACATGTTCTTTGTTTGAAAGAGCTAGACGAATTTCAGATGTAAGAACACTTAGACTATCCACTGTACCTGATCCACGTCTAAACCCAAATTGACTTTTCGCCAGAAGACCCCTATTTTCCAGTATCCATTCTAAACGATTCTTCAGTAAGTGTTCAGCAATTTTAGCCAGTGTAGAAGAGAGAGCAATTGGTCTATACGAGGATGGATCACTAGCATCTTTCCCTGGCTTAAGGATTGGGATAATGATTTGAGTTTTCCATGAGTCAGGTACAGTGTTAGAAGTAAAGAATGAATTAATAAAGTCAAGAAAAATGAGTTTAGATTCCTTAGATGCTTTACAGATAAAGGAGAATGGAATGCCGTCAATGCCTGGAGTAGAGTCCCGTAAGTGATCTAGAGCGCACAATAATTCTGCGTAAGAGAATGGGTCATTCATTTTATCAAGCGATGAAGGAGTCGATGGACAAAGAGCAGTTGAGGAGTCTGGAGGGACGTATGGGGGGGCTAGTTTATTGGTAAACTCATCTAACCAGAGTTTTGGATCACTAGGGATGGGAGGGGAGGAAATAGCTCTACGAAACGAGTTTAATTTCTTCCAGACAGTGGAAATAGGAGTTCGGGGGGATAGAGATTCACAAAATCCTCTCCAGCCTAAACATTTCTTTTTAGACAATAGTCTTTTACTACGAGCCAAAACTTTTTTATAATTCAAATAATTTTCAGTGTTCATATTATTTGAGTATTCATTTTCGGCTTCATTCCTGTCCCGGACAGCCCTCGTACATTCCGCGTCCCACCAAGGGGGTGAAGGAATATTGTCTTTAGGAGATTTTTTAGTAGGAATACATTCTGATGCAGCGTCATGTAAGAGGGATGTAAACTCTTCATATAAATGAAGGCAGTTGGAAACGTTAATGGGGGGAAGTAGCGATAACCTGCTATCTAAAGTTGCAGAGTATTGGGTCCAATTAGCTTGCGAGAGTTTATATTTTAAGAGAGGGCTAGGGGTAGGGGAAGGGGAGTAATTATTAAGAATAGATATTATTATGGGAAAATGGTCACTTCCATAGCTGCATGTTTGCGCACACCAGGACAGGGAGGAAACTAGAGAAGGAGAGGCAAGAGAAAGGTCACGAGCACTTGTGCTTTGACTGGGAGATGTTCTACGTGTTGGAGAACCATCATTCAGGACACATAAATTGATATCATCCAGAAGATCGAGGAGAAACGACGAAGAAGTATCAATTGTGCTTGAACCCCAAAGAGTATGTCGACAATTAAAGTCACCAAGTACAATCAAAGGGGGAGGAATTGAGGAAAGAATAGACTTGAGCTCAGAAATACAGTTGTAGTTTGGATGGGGAATGTATATAGATATAAAGGAAATATCGAGAGCACGGACAGCAACAATATGAAATTCAGGAGAATGGGGGGGTATGGCAATTTGGGAGAAAGAGGTAGATCTTTTAACAAGTAAACAGCATCCAGCACAACCATCATCCCTGTCGTCGCGGATGCACACATACCCCGAAACCCTGAAAGGGGATCCAGGGACCAGCCATGTCTCCGCAACGGCAGCGGCAACGGGTTTGTGTCGATTTAGTAGATAGATAAGATCTTGTTTTTTTTGGTTTGATACTACGACTATTCCATTGCAGGAGATTGACCGCCATTTTTAAGGACCAAACAGGAGAGAAAACGTTCTAGTAAGGGAATGACATTGTTCGGTAGAGAATCGGAAAATTTAGATAACATATTAATTAGGGAACATACGAGGAGCTCGATTAGGTTATCATTAGGAGTGGGAGATAGAGTGGATTCGACTAGAGGAGGGTTATTCCTGCAGGCATGGCCATTAGGCATAGTAGAAGGAGGAGTATATATGATGTCTTTATGGGCATGGACATCATAAGATTTGCCCAGTTCCGGTTTAGGTCGAGGGGATTTGTAGATGGTTTGCCTATAAGATCTTGAGGCAGGGGAGGATTGGGAGGGGGGAAGTTGAGAAGGATCATCATAGAGAGGTTGATACTGAGAGTGAAGGGGGGAAGCAGCTTGTTCTGAGTATAATGGACGAGCAGGTGGAAACCGGATAGAGGCCTCAGAATAGCTCAGATTTTCTTGGGACATCACCATTTTTATTGATTTTTGTCGGGAATGTTCAGGACATTTATCCTCTATAGCTTTATGAGACCCTCTACAGAGAATACAGGATGACAGACTGTCAGGGACATCACAAGCGTCTCCTGTGTGTGGTTGACCACAGCGGTAGCATCGCGGTTTTGATCTGCATTGGGCGCGGACATGGCCAAAACGACAGCAATTGTGGCATTCAGTGGCGTGCACTGAAATCAGGCAAAAATATCTGCAAGTTGTTTATGCTTAATGCTATTTGTTCGTGTTCCAGCACAAATATCCTTAAATTAATCAGTATTAACAACATATCCATTTACATTAACCTCTTGAGGGCCGTTGGTGCATATTGCACCATAATACACGAAAACACGCACCTCCCTCGGGGGCCGTTGGTGCATATTGCACCATACGACGCACATCGTTTTTTTTTGTGGTAGTTTTTTATTTTTTTTATGGGAACCCTATGCTTTATTGGTTCTTTAGTGTATATGCTCTTTATTAAAATCGTCGTTCAGTTGCCGTTTTGACTTTTTCATTGATAACTTCAGTTAGCAAAAGTGGGCGGTAGCTGTCACTGAATGTTTATTTTGGCGGTCACTGAATGTTTATTTTTAATGTAAATATTGTATTATTTTCAGGTGAAGTGATATTATTTTGTTGTGTTTAGTGTTATAACATCATAATAAAGCAGTGTAGACGTTAGTTAGTTCGTATTTTATCAAAATATTGGATATTTTCGAAATGAAATCTGACCCGGGTCATTATTTGTTTGTTTGTTTACTTTTGGTTTATTTTCGATATTATTTGTAATGTAACTGTTGTAAATACATCGTAATTACATCATAATGATAATAACTCGAAGTTAAAGTCATAAAATCCAATCTAACAATAGAATTTTTTTTTCAACAATAGAATTTTTATGACGTCATGGCGCGCGATGACGACAGTTGAAAAAAATTTTGAGATATATTTTTTTTTTGGTAGTGTTTTGTTTAAAACCTGTATGAAAAGGTGTTTGGATGCAAAGAATGGATCTTTCTTAGTGCCTGGGTCAATATTCTACCCTCAAAATCGAGATCAAAAATAGGTAAAATCAACTTTGCCGAAAATCCGCCTACTTCGGACTTTTTCTTTAAAAAATCAATATTTATAACTCAAACAAAGGGTATAGTACGTAGCTAATAGTTTTATAAATAGAACACAGTTTACAGAATGCGATTCGGATAAGTGGTTCAGATTACATAACGTTCGTAAGTGGTTTGAAACATGATATCCCGGCGCGGCGAAATCAATGTGCCTATACATGACGTGTGCACGTATAAACGCCGGGCCTCCAGGGGAAAATTACATTAATTCATGTCTAAACTAAGATTTTTTTTAAATTAAGACTGTTTAGAGAAATCCTAGGGTAGGCAAAGTATTTTTGTCAGTATGGAGCTGCTGAATAAACTTATTAATGTTTTCAAATGCAAATTAATATGTCTATAGTATTTGCATGCATATGGATATTTGAAATAATATAATAACATACTTAATATAGGTGAAACAA
Source organism: Furcula furcula (assembly GCA_911728495.1). Classification (NCBI taxonomy): domain Eukaryota; kingdom Metazoa; phylum Arthropoda; class Insecta; order Lepidoptera; family Notodontidae; genus Furcula; species Furcula furcula. The sequence goes on from OU452243.1 coordinate 23,521,851, forward strand.
GCCGAATACATTTTTTGCCTACCCTCTGTGCACGCCACTGGTGGCATTGTATAGTGGGAAGTTGGTAAACCGACACTGGTAAGGAGGACTCATAGCAGAACACCCTTTCAGGTAGAGATTGGCCCAAGAAGGTAAGAACTACTGTCGAGGAAGGAACCCATGAGGTAACACCTTCTTTATGAAGTTTCACATTAAGACGTCTCGCTTTTATTACTTTACCACATGGGGATTTTAGTCCTTCTACCAGTTCCTCTAAAGACCAGTCTGTCGGAACTGACCGAATTACTCCCATTCTGGATACCTGAAATCTAGGAATGCTAGCAGTATAATTATTAGTTTTAAGAATGGGATTTTCGACAAAATTGTTTGCTGCCTCTGCAGTGTTAAAGTCAATGCATATCTTGTTTCGTCCAATAGATCGGATACCCCCCTGGGCAATACCGACAACATTGTTCTTGTGCAGGAATTGAGCAAAACGTAACGTCCGAATGGTAAGACCAGCAGAAAGATCAGGTTCTGAACGCGAAATGTGCACAGAAAACGGAGCATTGTCGAAATCATTGTACTTGAGGCAAGAATCATTTTCAAAACCGGGAACAGTATAAGTAGCCTGGATCGAGGCACTTGGAGAAGAAATTTTTTTAGAATCATTTTGTATCTGAGTATCAGCAGGACGTTTTAATGATTTTTGTGAAGCTTCTAGTTCTAAATCAGGAGATTGGGATAATTCTATTTCCATAGGAGTGTTAGGAGGTTTCCCCCTGTCGGGGGGTTTATTAGGGTCCATTTGCCTATGAACTTATAGTGTATAAATAAACTTACCAATAATAAGGTAGACAGACACAACACAGTTAAACCACCACCAAAATAAATAGAAATTTGTTAACTTAACACGAAATTAAGGAATGATAGTACCAAAACAAACTACTCCTCACCACATGCTAAGACAAACTCATTTGTTAAGGTTATGAAAGCGCTCATGTGACGCCGTCACTGAGTGAGTGGGTGAGTTGGGGTGAGTTGGAGTGAGTTGGGGCGAGTTGAGGTGGGTTAGGGCGAGTTGGGGTGAGTTGGGGCGAGTTGGGGTGAGTTGGGGCGAGTTGAGTTGAGTGTGTGTGAGTGTGTGTGTGTGTGAGTGAGTGAGGGACCGATCGTCTGAGCGAGAATGAAGTTTCACTTCTTCCGCGCGGAGGGACTCCACGCACGCACATTTTTTTTTAAGCTGATAGACTTGATGATTGAGAGAATGAGTTAAGGCCACCAGAACTTGGTAATCTCAGCAGAGCTGTTTATCAATTATGTGTTATTAAAAGAGCAAAGTAGAGAAGTTAACGGATTCCTTAACATACATCATCTCATTTAAAAATTGCCAATAATAATGTAGTATATATGCTACATTGCTTATTAACATTGTAACCAACAGTTCTTGTCTTATGATGATTCATCATTCAATTCACATTTTGATTAGATTATCAAATGCCGATTTTGTAGATAACAATAAAAATATCTTGCTATGACCTCTAAAAAAAGTTAAAAAAACTATTCAACATCAAATTAAAAATGTATGCCACACAAATCAATGACTTTTCAATAATTATGTTAATAAAAGTTGTTTTATGTAATTTTGGATTCAATGACATTATTTAAAATTGGAAATAAGGGAATTATATTTTATTTATACTCCAAAAACTACCAATTTGCACTGTATAAAAAGAATAACAATGTATCATAAACAGTTCTGGGTTTAGATAATTGTTCTCATTAGCAGATTCTTTTAATACAATTAACCATTGACATTTAACACAATTGACGATGATTCATGTGTAGGAGCATTGTAATAAAAAATTAGATGGTCCACACATGCTGATATTTCCATATTAATTCAGTCAGCCATATCACTATACAGTTTGACAATTATGAAAGTATTCATGATGCTAACCTAATTAAGATTACACACTAATGGTGAATCATTTCAGTGGTATTATTGAAGGGAGTAAATAACCACTGAGGTATTTACAAGAAATTCAAAACTCAAACTCAAAAATAGTTTATTTCAAATAGGCTTAATTTTGAAACTTTTGAAAGGTCATGTTTTTTTTAAAAAAAAGCTACCACCGGTTCACAATGCGGCCTCATCTGAGAAGATCCAGCAAGAAACTCAGCAGGCTTGTCATTTTTTCACTTTTTTTTTAAATAGTGTGTCATGTTACAATTAGATCAGAGCGACAGTGTCTTGCCGTTCAAAAGATCAAATAAGACAGAAAAAAATAATAATAATAACAAACAAATCATTAGTTAGTATGGGAGCTTGACTGTCACAAACAGAGACAAAAGATATGAACAACTAATAACAGTCCTCTTTTTGCATTGGAGTTTAAAAATATGCTGTATCATTGATCTTTTAGGGGATTCTCCTTCGTATGAGTGTTTTCCACATATCAATGTTTATTATGCCTATTTTGTGTTATAAGAGGTTTCTCAAAATATTTCACATGCTTTCAATAGTTCCACTAAACAAAATATATGGAAAGAAGTCATGGTCACAACAACAGTAGATTAGGTATGTACAATTGTGTTACAGATAATGTTCCAAGCCAATAAGAGTAATGCTAAAATTGATGTATGTATGATAGGTACATTATGATAATGTCAGTTTTTGAAATTTCCCTTTTTTCATACTCACCAGCTATATAATTGAGTCCTTGACAGTAACCAACCACTCTATTGTTGTGTGCATATGCTATGAGGATGTTGAACAAGTGAGTCTGATGGTTGGCTTCCTTAGTGAAGTATATGTTGTCCGGAAATGTGCGGGGCAAGTCTGTCTTCACAAGGTCCACAAGTTCCTTCTCAAACGGTCCATCTAATATCTTCTGGTAGAGATCTGGGCATTGGTCTTTCATCTTTTCCGCTTCCGAAATTGCCATCCATACTGATGGACGGTGGTCACCTAAAAATTATAGTAAATTTACATTTACCAGTGTAATTATAAAACTTCCCTCCGAACCAGTATTTAGTGGTTTAGGTAGTTTAAACGAGTAAATAATGAAATGTGTGTAAATAGGTAAAATAAACACCATGTGTGTATGAACAAATAAATACCATGATATACAATACGTAATGGAACAATGTATAAAGGCGGTGGATTTTTTTTAAAACTAATGTAAACAAAGAAGAGTATGTACTCACTGGGAACTCCTTTACGTACGTATCTTTTCACCGTGTTGGTGCGTTTGACCGACTTTCCTTCGCCTAGTAGTACGGCCCATTTTTGTGCTCTTGTTGCTAGCACCTTTAAATAGTTTGACATAAAGTCCTCATAGCTTTCGTAATCAAAGTCCTCGTGCCTTTCAAACCCATATTCATCGACCGCGCTAAAACCACAAGAAAATTTAACAAATAAAACCACGATAATGACATGCTAATTTGTCAACAATAGTAGTTTTGTATGAACATACCTGAAGTTAGACTGAGCCATGGTTCAGTTTACGCTGAAATAATTATTGGTTATTTGAATAGCATAATAGTAAGCAATTAATTAAATTAATGCAGATGATATTTATTTAGTACGCCCAAAAATACCCCACTTCGATTACCCCCACCATGGTGTTATAACTTCAAAGAACTTCGTATAAACGTTGAAAAGTTCATTGCCAAGCGCAGTAGATGGAGCTATTTATGATTTTTCTAGTTAATTAATTTTTTTTGTGGTATGTGGGGTGACTGACAGCACACTGACGTGACACTGACACTGCGACTAGGGATGCACGATTTTTCTCTTTGAATCGTAATGGATCGTAGGCCTCTGAATCGGTTCTTGGATCGGATCGTATTCTGTTGAATCGATCTCTTAAAAATCGATTCAAAAATCAAATCAAAATTTGCAATAATTTGAACAAATAAAACATTTATTTTTACAGCATACAAACTTTAATGAAATTTACTAAAGAAATTAGGGAAAAACATTGGCCTTGAAAATTGACTTTTTTTTCAATCTATAGAACGATGATAAAGACAACAAGTTACGATTTAAGTTAGTATAATAAAACATATTTTTATGTTACTTACATTTACATGATCCGTTAATGTAGTATCCAAATTATCCAATGTATTTTCATCTTGATTTTTCGTTTCATTACTTTACGAAAACAAAGGATGATGTATTTTCATATGGAAATAAAGGTTTGTGGTGTAACCTTTTGTTTTTACGATACAATGACATATTTTCCATTTTCCTCCATTCTTTTTTATGTATCATATCTATCAGTCTTTATGAAATTGGACCACACATTTGATTGGACTTAATAGGTGGAGCCATCGGTAAAATCACAATAGCCACAATTATTAAAACACGGTGATACGTACGGCACAAACGACCAAAGCAAAATAAAATCAACGAGGACTTTTTAGAACTACCTGCATCATTTTTCATTATTTTTGCCTATGGACTTGCTTCGCTTTGTACTGTCATAAACATTGCAAACTAATAATGTAAATAATTATAGTGTCGGCATTCGTTTGTAATCTATCTTTCTTGTTAATCTATCGTTAATGTCTTTATAATACCTACGATCTAAAGGATTCGATTCACTTAACTTATGAATCGATTCGAATGAAGATCGTATTGAAGTGAATCGATTCAAAAAATCGCTAGATCGTATTCAATTGAATCAATCTTCATAAAAATCGAATCGTAACGTACATCCCTAACTGCGACATTTTTATTTTTCAATTTCTTTCCATCCGTTTATTTTCTTCCGAGGTGAATAGATTCGTTTATCGAGTTTTGTGGATTATCAAAGACGACCTGGCGTATTACATTAATACTCCGATATCTCCAACTGACCTGGGTATTAACCGGATTCCTATAATAACGCTATCATCGACTAACCTGTGGCTGAGAATTAGGACTATATTTTGCTCTGCGAGTTGGAATTTTTTGACAATGCCTATGAAAAGGCGTTGAGCCTGCAATAAAACTCGTAAGTATATCTATTATGGGATTCAATTTAATAATAAAACACATACATCAAACAGGTACCTATTGATTGATGCTAAATGTACAATTTTATCTTTACAGGGGCAGATAATGTTAGCCTGCATTTATTTCCCAACCCAGAGACGGAACCGAACAGATTTAAATTATGGGTTAATGCGATTGGTGATCTGCATGTTATAGAACATCAAACTATTTTTCACTATTATCGAGTGTGCCACTCTCATTTTTATGAAAAGGACCATACCTGAACATGGGATATGCTCGCTCGCGTGTGTTAATTAATTTCCGTAGCTTATCCTCTTAATGTTTGAATCTGTATTCATTTTTAAGTTTCCACAAAGTAATGTCCATCGCAGGTATTTATGACACAATGCTGCATCGTGAACCAATGCTGTGTTGTATCATGGTAATTAAGAGGTATGTTAAAACATATGTATATCTATACATGATTATAAGTTTTATGCATGTATGAATGCATTTAACTAGATGGTAGGTTCCTTTTGCAACAGACTGTCCAGGTACGTAGCACCAAAGTGTCAGATATTCTGTTGACAAGCCGCAGTATATAAACATCGATGTGTTCTGGACTGAACTAGTGTTGGCTGTTCTGGCATGCAGGGCACTGTGGCTTTTGAACCTACCGGACACAATAGACTTAATAACCAATTTCTTGGGTGACGATGGCAGTGCAATGCAGCTGTCTATAGGCAGGGGTTCGCTTACCATCAGGAGAACCTCTAGTCTCAGCGCTAGGTTGATTAAAGTGAAAGACTTGTTTATTTGCTATAGTGTTTCTATAACTTATACATTTCATTAATCTATTTAGCAATAGTCCATCCCTTTATTTAAAATGTTTTAAAAATACATTGTCAATCGTTGATGAAGGTGAAATATACTTTTTTAAATTTCTATACGGTATTTAAAAAATATAACCACATTTTCTAAATACCCTCTGGAAATTTAAGATATTAGACATAATAATAATTATATTTGTAATTTAGAATGCAAAAAAGATGTATTATTAAATAATAAAAACTTTTTTAGTACATAACAAATTCGTGTTATTTAATTTCCCCTTTTATCGCAATAATTTAAAATAAAGCAAGTAAGGGACTAGTGCGTTAGTGCATTGCACAAAACTCCAGATGGCGCTATGCGCCATACATCCCGCAAAATAACGCGAGTGATGGCTCTATCTCTAGTAAATGTACTCTGTGACCCCCACATGATGAACAGGTAGGCGAAACTACCATAGTAGCGTAGAACAGACCTCCGACGCTCATTTCTATGGTAGTCAATATGGCAGCCAATATGGCCGCCAAGATGGCTACTCCATCCATCTTGCTCGCACCTAGGCCCGCACGCTCGCGCGCAATGGGGTCTCTTTCACACGTTGTTTTTATCCACTTTGCCGAAGGCAGGCAAAGGTATTAAAACCATACAGCCTTATTTAATTTTTAACCAACTTTCGTTCTCATTTGGATACTTACTTTTAACCGGTAATTAAAAATTATCAAGTAATTATATAATTCTATTTGACGATGTTGCAAAGCCAAACACAAACTGACCAGCTCTGCGAGCGGAACTTCAGATACCAGACTACTAAGAGATTGAGAGAGAAACTAACTAAACGCTCAATGAATTACCTTTGGTACCGTTCTAATACGTTGTAGTAACGTTGCCCTGAACGAACTCTAAAAGAAGTTTTACTATAATCTTACTTTCCACCAGGTAGAGAAGTCAATATACCTATTATACCATAGAGTTTATATATTAAGAATAGAGTACGCGTTTGTCTATGGTCCCTTTAAGCAAAGCGTAGGCAGATTTTCCTCTACGAGGCAGGTAAATTGAACTATTTAAAGTTATAAGAGTTATATGGATATCTAAGTGTTATGTAGTGATGAGTTTGATCTGTCACAAGCGCAAATTTCGCGCAATTTATAGTTTTGATGTTCTTACCCGTGCCTACGAGTTCTTACTTGAATTAAGCATAGTACTTATACCGATTTGTGTTCTGTGTCCTATACTCTATCCGGAATACCAAGAAAAGAAAACAAAACCAATAGTTCTCAAACTAAGCTTCGAGTTATTCTAATTCCGAAGAACTCACCTAATAAAATAATAACTTCAAACATATGTTATTGAAAAGCAAAATCTAACAAAAACAATGAAAAGAAAACACGACACACCAGAAACTTAACCACAAACACGAGAAAGAAACATGGCGAGTATCATCCGACCGAATTACAAAACATTACCTGTCATGTAAATCATTCACGTTTGCAGTACTCTTATAACTTGTTAAAGTAAAATTCAATTTCGAACTTGAAATCATTGTCATTATAGGTTCTTTAAGATGTAAGCTAATAAAATAATTATAGTAACTGTCAGTAAATAAATCTGAAATCTAATAATAATAATAATAATAATAATATCTTGGGACAATCCGCACACGGTTATCCGATCCCAAACTAATGTTCTTAATGTTCTCAATTTATAGTTGTACAAATAGCATTTTTTTTTAATATGCTTGATAAAATGTATTTCTACGAAACAATTTAATTTAGTTAAAAAAAATTCCCTAAACGTATAACTGTAAAAACGACACCCCAAGAACCCTTTTAATGATTTGTTTACATTTTATTTTTGGGATTCCGGATAGCGTTAAGTGTATAGCTCCGTCACTTTCTATCGAGAAAGTAAATAAGTATACATGTTTTTCGAGATTGTCTGTCAAGTATAAACAGCTCAGTGGTAAAGAGCTCGGATTACAAGACCGTAGTCGTGGGTTCGAATCTTGGTTTATTGTTTATTATTTTTAAATTACTCTTACTTATTTTTCTATAAAATATTTCATAAATTCAGTAATAAAACCGTTTAAAACCTCTAAAATTAGAAGTTAAGAAAAAAGAAAAAGTTTTGAGGGCGCGATGCGACTGATGATTTTTAATTCCCCTTATTACCGGCGTAGCGCTGCAATCGCCAACATTTAAGTTGGCCCTACTGTCAATATTTTTTTTGTGTTGTTGTCTAAACTGTTCGCGTCGGACATAATCAAGTCCATAGTTACGATGTATGGAAGTCCCGACTCTTATCTATTACATCCTCTTTGATGATGAATGAAATTGAATGAATGAGAAATTGAGAATGAATTATGATCAAGAATGAATGTTTTTTTGACATTTGACAGTAAAGAGCGCTCCATACTCGCGTGCGATAAGGATTCTAGTTCGCTTCGCTAATCCTTTGCGATTTACGAGATTTCGCGCATTAAAATCGCATACATAGTTTTAAGTTATTCGTTTTAATTAGGTACTTGCGTATTGTAAACTTAAACGTGGCTGAGGATGGACATAGCTATTATTAGGTGCACGTCAAAAAAGTTTTTTTATAAATCTGAAACACACTGTAGTAATAATAATAAAATGTACCGGTTTTTGCGATCATAGATAATCTATGATATATCAAAAAAGTTTCACTCAAAACGAAAATGTCAAATTGACGTTTATTAATTTGGTGTCGAAGTTTTATTTTGTTTATATGAGAGAGACTTTTAAAGTAAACCTTTTAAATTGGAAAAATCTAATAAAGTTTTAAACGTTAACGTGTACCAACGATACATTATAATTAGTGCCTACATTATTAAATAATAACCAATGGGTCCACCACCAGTTGTAACCGGTATCTCCCCAAAAGAAGGTCCTCCTGGCACCAGGGTGACGATACGTGGAGAATTTTTAGGAATTAGCGTTACAGATCTCATCGGTTAGTATGATATGTATTATATTCATATAGTAAATATTGTATTCATACAATAAATATAATCATTTTTACAATCGTTTTCAAAAAGTGGGTGTATTTTACAATTTTTTGTTAAAATCCTTTAGGTTTAAAAATATGTGGTTGCGATTGCCTGCTATCGGCGGAATGGAAGAGCAAAAATAAAATTGTGGCGCGTTCAGGGCCATGTAAGGGAAGAGGAGATATTATTGTCACTACAAGATCTGGTGGTGAAGGCACATCAACTGTTCAGTTTAGAGGTAATTGCAGTTTATAGCATCTATAGTACTGCGAGCAAAACATCTCATAGTTTCAAAATGTAAAACAAATTTATTACATCCCGGTTTGGGTACCTGAAAGTTACTTTTTAGTCATATTATAAAGTGCATGGGTGGTTTTCTAAAGTTAGATAAAATCCCAGCAAGTATTACATATAGTAATAGTAAACATTGGATGAGATTAAAGAGCTTCATTTCTTCATGGTTGTTAATAAGGGATAGAATGAATAAATCTAGACCAGTTCTTTAGGGAATTTTCTTCTTCTTCTTTAGAAAAAGTTGTCTATCTTGAGAATGTTATATTCATCTATACTTAAAATAAATTTAAAATACAATCTTAGCAATCTTAAAATTTCTCAATAAGCTTATGGAAAGATAGAACTTATAAATAATTAGGGCATCTTACATTATCACCGAAACTAAATATGAATTAATTTCTTAGGTTACCATGAGTCCATTGGTCCTGTAAAAGAAAGTGCAGTATGGGTGGAGGAAGCAGCGCCCCTCTCCTTACCATGGGGTCGCCGGCCAATGTCCCCAACAACATATACCCCTCCTGATCCCCTTGGCCTATCCACTGAGGGTGAAGACTGCAAGTTTCCTGAGGAGGAGCTGCATGAGTTGTTTCCAGATGGGTAAGAAGTCTAGTATATAAAAAGATTTCTATATTTTACAGTAGCATGTCTATGACATTTAGTGTGCCTTCTCAGAGTTGGATTAGGCCATAATGACAACTTCGGAGTCGCTGGACGTTCGGGGTGTGGGCCCTTTGAACGTCCATTGAGTACGGCGGCGACTCCGAGGACAGCGGTGGGGTTGCGACCCCCGTCCCCGTGAGCACCGTGTCAGGTTCCCGGGGGGCTACAATGCGCCCCCCGGCGGCGGGCTCAAAGGCAAGGCACTGAGGGGCCCCTGGTGCAGATCCCACCGGAGAGCCCTGGGGTTCCCCCTCATGTGCCGATGCGACAGCCGCGGGGGTTTTAGTGGGTAAGAATCCCACATACCCTGGTCGAGCTCCACAGCTCCTGGGGATCTTTAGAAGATTTCCCCCGCGTCAAAAGAAAAAAAAGGCCATAATGACAAGTAATAAATTTTAAAAAACTACTGATTTTAGATCTGGCAATCTGTCTGATGAGAACTTTCAACCTGGCTGGTATTTACTTGAGCACCATAGTAACACCTCATATGAAGATTTGAAGGCTGGGATGATATTTTTACAAAGAAAGGTAAATACCCTAGCACAACTTGGTCAGCTGTGGTAAATATTCACTTATTCTAGTGAAAGTATTTTTATTATTTTATGAAACTGCATCATGTCTGCCTTCTTCTGCATATGTATTCTGTGTCATCACTCAAAGCAGTCAACAAAACAAATTAAGTCTCTGGGCCCCAGTGATTTCATCATCTACCTACAGAGTTCTTCACAAACTGCTGATTCCCAGCAGAATGTCTCAATACTGCAATGGTACCTCTAATTTCAAATTTTCACTTGACACTTATTAGCCACAGCAGAAGGCTACCACACCACAGTTCCTTTTTTTTTAAAAAGCACATTAATCCTTGACCTAAAATCGGAGTAGGGCTCAGCCATCCCCTTACTAGCTGAAGCCTGTAAGGCACATGCAAGTATTTTTGGAAATAACTAGTTCATGTAACATGTTAGTTTGGTGTACACAGGTAGAGGGCCAAAAGGAAGGTCAGTTGAGCTTTCTCAAGGCCAACACCGGAGCAGTGATGGACCAGTTGGATAGACTTGTCCTGCTTAAGAATATGTATGAGGAGGACCAGCGGAAGATGGGCAATGAGCCTTTACCTAGTTTACAAGCTGCTATTGAGGGTATGTGCACAGAAAAGATACAAAATTATATACTAGTGGAAAGTACAATTTTTTTTATGAGTACGACTATTTGTAGTCATTAAAGCAGTCATTCCCAAATCACAGTCTAGTTTATAGTGATTTTACTTTGATCACTAAAGCGTAACATTTAAAAATATGTAATAAATATAATTCTTCTTCTTCTTAAGTTAATAAATTTAAGGTATTTTTAACCGACTTCAAAAAAGGAGGTTCTGTATTCGACGCGTATGTATGTAATATTAATAGAAATGCGTAATATTCATATATGTTAGTCTATGTGGGCTTCTAAACAAATTTACCAAATTTCACGAGTGTATGTATGTATGTATGTATGTATGTATGTATGTATGTATGTATGTATGTATGTATGTAGGTTTGTCCGCGGATTTCTCAGAAACTACAAGTCCGATTTCCAAAATTCTTTTTGCAATAGTTAGAGTATTTTTCAACTTAGGGTAGAGTACAAGTTTTATCAAAATCGGTCCAGTAGTTTAAGAGATATAAACTTTTTATGTTTTCAGTAAGTTACTGTAATGCGTGTTCGAGTTCTGAAGTTCGAGTTGCGTGATAGTGCTGATACCTATCTTGCTAAAATAAAAGTCACTAAAAAGTGTTAAATAAACTATTTAAAAAAAAATAAAAACCGACTTCAAAGTAAATTATCTAAAAAGCATAAAATAACGAAAATATTATTGAAGTTGGTGCAGAATATACCTACACAGCAGGTACGCTAACACCAACTTCAATAATATTTTCGTTATTTTATGCTTTTTAGATAATTTACTTTGAAGTCGGTTTTTATTTTTTTTAAAATAGTTTTTTAGTTTGATATTTAAGAGTGATAATTGAGATTTGACTTTTTTGAATGAGTTTTCTTAAAGAAATGTTTCAATATGTGTAGTAAAGATGCATCATATTCAATCAATCTTTGTCTTAATGGATCATGTTATTTTAAACTTCCAATCAATGCTCTTCTAGCTTGCTCTTATTTTCTTGTCTGGGTGCTACTTCATCTTATGGTATCCATAAAATGAATCCAACTGTAAAATTTTCTTGGTGTACAATAACTATTTATTATTTTTGTTTCAGAGTCCATAACCTTAGCAGATTCACTCTTTTCGGAGATATTATCGCGCAAAGAAAACGCGGACAAGACTCGCGAGGCGCTATCCTTGTTGACACGACACAAATTCTTATTCCAGCTACCAACCTCCATTGACAGGAACATCAGGAAGAAGGAGTATGACTTGGTTGTCAATGACTACACCAGGGTCAAGAACCTATTTGGAAATACTGATGTGAAGGTATTCGTACTTATTTGTAGGCAAATCGAATACGACAATTTGCTTTGGCGAAAATTTGTGAAATTTATATTGAGCCTTTGGTTGAATACATTGCATGTTACTGCCTGTGAGCTATAAAATATGCCGTCGGCATCTGGCAAAATAGATCATCGGGCTAGTACATTGTGAAGCAATATAAATATGTATTTGGAATAGCCGTAGTTTGTAAATGTCTGTAATGTAATCTTGTATGTGCATGTCAAATAAATGTTTTTTCTTCTTCTTCTTCCATAAGAGTTCATTGAATTTATTATTTATCAAGGGTGCAAGTCTCCTTGTTTGGCCTTATTGTATGTTCGCTGGGTGCCCTCTGTACAATCAAGCCCTAGAAAAATCTTGCTGATTGACTAATCTTTCCATCTTTCTATCACATTATAAGGTTCATGTTGACACGAAAAGAATTTGAAAATCTACTACTACTTTCAGCTTTTTCAAAAAATCCTTGCTGAAATAGACAAGAAAATAGAAGATTTAAAAGAGAAATTGTATATCAGAATGAAAACGATGCCTATAAATGTCCAGGAACAAACCAAGTATATTAGGTAATTGTTTTTGTATAGTAGAAGACACTATTATTTAATAGTAACTTTAAATAGAGTAATTACAAGTTTATTTATTTATTTTAATTACAGGTTATTAATAAGTCTGAACTGGGAAGGTGACGCGGCGTGGGTGGCCATCACTAGTCGCAAGGAATACCTGATGAATCTGATGAACAAAGTGAAAGATCATTTTAAACAGAAGGAGGAGCAAGAGAGCAACGAAAGATGTATGTGTCTGCTTGAACAAAACTGAAAATGACGAGGCCTATGCTTTAATCCCCTCGAGGGTTTGTTTGGTTTTCCAAGCGGTTCTGTTTACGGATGACAATGAATCTCATATTACATTAATATACCGGGTGTTCCCTAAGGAGTATATTTTAGCTATACATATGTCTGTTTTAAATAATTAAAATAATAATACCAGCCCTTGTTTATGTCCCACTGCTGGGCACGGGCCTCCCCTCATGATGAGGGGGCTTAGGCCATATCCACCACGCTGGCAAAGTGCGGGTTGGCGGACTTCACACGTCATTCGAAAGCTAGTAAGGCTTTCTCAGACATGCAGGTTTCTTCACGATGTTTTCCTTCATCGAAACCTAGTAACAATCGCACAAAGACGATTTGGACATGATTCATTAAATAAATCAGAGGTGCGAGCCGGGGTTCGAACCTGCGCACCTTGTTTCCAAGGCAAGCGCTCGCCCACTGAGCTGTTACCGCATTAGATATGTCTGTTTTATTTTATTATAATTTTTTTCAAGCCTGCTAGTCAGTAAATTAGCCTATTATCAGCTCAGCTAGGGTGAGCGCGTCATACGGCGGTTGGTGACTTATTTCCCCTGCGCCGTTTCAATCTATATACATATAAAATTACTTGTCTTGACTGACTGACTGACTGATTCATCAACGCACAGGCCAAACCGCTGTACCGAGAAAGCTGAAATTTGGACAGTAGGTTCTTCTTATGACGTAAGCATCCACTAAGAAAGGGTTTTTGAAAATTCGACTCTTAAAGGGGTTAAGTGGGGTGTTTTCTTTTGTATTAAACTTTTAATTGTATGGTTCGATTGACTTGAAATTTACTGAAAAGATTCTCTAAATAAAATAAATCAGTACGTGTTTCTCGAATTTTCAAAAACAACCTTTGGGGGTGTGTTAGGGGTTGGTAAACTCTGTAAAAAAATTAGCGGGCGAAGCCGCAGGAAATTGCTAGTCCTTAATAAACTTCCGTATACAAACCCCGTGCGTCCCACATGGCGCTCTCCTGTAGTCTCGTTCGTAGCATGTCACTTACCATTAAGTTTTCGTTTTTATTTTATCTTATGTTTTTGTATAACTTTTTAGATTAATATCTATTCGTGGTGTTCGGCTTTTGGGTATACAAAAACTAATGTATCAATAAAATATTCATTCATATTTACAACACGTCAAGTCACATTGTTTTCTGGATTTTACGTAAACGCGAAGACATAATTAAGTAAACGTAATACAATAAGAACCAACCAAGTATTATTGGGGTGATAGCGGGTCGTCGCAAGTTGAAGGAGAGCGAGGGCGGGTGCTGGAGCGCGGTGAGGGCGCTATGGTGCGGCGCCGCCAGTGCCGCGCTGGCCACACAGCTGCACGCGCTGTGGCCGCTCGCTCGCCGCTACTTCGCCGCCGAGCTGGCCGGCCAGCCCGCCGACCCGCAGCGGCAGACCGACCTCAAGGTGCGTACTAGAGTGATATACACTCGTGCCGGTCGCTCGCCTGTCATTACTTCGCCACTTTCGACTTTCTTTACTACTTATATAAACAAACAAATTTGGACTTAAATTACATTATACATATATAAAATGTAACATATGTACGTATACTAGGGATGCCTTTTAAGTTTTGTCGTTTGAAGAAAAAAACACAACTAGTACCTTATAGTACTTTTTATCGTTTTTCAAAGTATTCACCACGTAGCTTGATACACTTTTCCATTCGCTCATACCAGTTATTATAACATTTATTTCACTCTAAAGTGGGGGTGTTCAAAATGGCTGACTCGACTGCTTCTTCACCGGACTGGAACCTTTGACCACGAAGACTTTTCTTAATTTTAGGAAATGTAAAGAAATCGTTTGGGCTTAGGTCAGGACTGTATGGAGGATGGTCAAGAATTTCTACTTTTTCCTTCAAATATTCAATCGTTTGACGAGCGCTGTGTGAGCTTGCGTTGTCGTGGTGCAGGATGATGCGTCGCTTTGAGTTAGATTTTCGAAGTTCGGCGATGACTTGTGGTAAACAAACTGTGGTATACCACTCTGCGTTAACTGTTCTACGATCTTCAAGTGCAATAGTCGCAACATGGCCGGTCTTTCCAACAAACGTGGCCACCATCTTCTTTGAAGTGCTTCGAGAACGAACAACTTTAGTCGGCTTTGGCTCGTCTTGAAAGACCCAGATTGTAGATTGTTGTTTGGAATCAGGATCGTAGGCATAGATCCAAGATTCGTCACCACTGATGATGTCGTAGACGTGATTTGACTCTCCTCGGTTGAACCTTTGCAGAGTTTTCTTACGCCATCTGACGTGGGCCGCCTTGTGATCGTCGGAAGGCAGATGCGGTATCCAACGGCAAACTAGCTTCCTCACACCAAGCGCTTCATGCAAGATCTTCTGAATGGTTGTCCCTGAGAGGCCTAATAGAGCCTCTATCTCTCGGTACGTCACATGACGATCTTCGAGAATTAGTTGTCTCACAGCAATGATGATATCTTCAGTGAAGGTGGATTTTGGGCGTCCTTCGCGAGATTTGTCACTAACACTAATATGTCCACGCTGGAATTCTAAATACCAGCGTTCGACAGTCCGCAGATATGGGGCTTCATCACTGAACACAGTTGTTAGCTCTTCAAAACACTGAAGCCGTGTCAGGCCTCTTCTAAAGTTGTAGAAAATTATTGCACGAAGATTTTCCTTTGAAAGATTCATTTTCGTACGTAACCTGACAGATTCGACGCTGTGACTAAACAATAGCATTAATCCTAATACTTTCAACTGTTTTGAGATTCAAAATTTAAACACATTCGAATATAGAACAGTTCCAAATTAAAATTGCCGGGAAATATGGAAACGACAGAACTTAAAAGGCAGGCCTCGTATCGTTAAGATCTTTCATTTGATACCAATATTGATGTTTTTGGTAGTAAAAAAAAATCCAAAATGGTGACCGTCGGCCGCCATATACATTTTTTGATAAATATATAGCATATGTCACTCCCACGACTGAGAAGAGTCTAACGACATATACATACAGTACACGACAGGTCGACATGGCAATCGGGGTATGAGTTGAGACGCGGGAGAAGGGACACCCCGCATACCTGCACATCGCCCGCGCCACCTTACGCGGGCGATGTGTGCGTGTCAGGGTGCGTGTCCCCTCCCCTATTGCCATGTCGACCTGTCGGGTACTATACATGCTCTCGAAAGTCATAGCCATACAGTTAGTTGGCTATACAGTTTTCGTGTCCCACCAATCTGATTTATATTTGTTTAGGAAATGATAATAGCAGCGGTGGAATTGTATTCGGAGCACATGCGCGCGTGCCTGATGTCTGGTGGCGGCGGCAAGGCTGTCCCCACGGATACGCTGCGAGTGCGGCTAGTCGCCAACCTGCGCCACCTCAGGGAGGCCTATGACTCCCTGCTCAAACTCGATTTACCATCACAGGTACACAACTAAACCATTGTGATTATTTAAGATACCCTAGCTTCGCGTTGTAGTCATTTTCTACTATTGTTAGAGTTGCGACGCAATTATTGAATAGGTACTTGAATAGTAACGTAGGTGAATTCTTTTCCGTTTTCCGTAGCATCTAATAGTTCCTGAATTGTACAGGAGTCGGTGCACGCTGGACAGGACAACAAATGGGCCATACTTTGTGAGGAGAACCCACACTCACAAACAGCTGAGTCGCCATATCCCCACCTAACTAGGTTTTCTTTACACCTACCGACTTGTGTAGGTGAATTGACAAGTTTGTCATAGGGCGGAAGAAGCGGTTAGTGTGAAATAAAGAAAAATAAATTTCCTTTTGCACATTTTGGTTTTTACTGTGACATACTTCGCGCCGAAGAAAACGACCTACTAAATTCGATATTATTTTTTAGTACATGACCTAAAATTATTGTATTAGTAGTATTGTCTGCCTTGTGTTTTAGATGTTTATTTTTTTTTCAGCCCCTCAGTATTGTAGAGAAGATAATATTCGACTACCGAGTGCACGGTATGACCGTATTCCTGCAGCGCGCCCTCAAGCGCGTCAAGGGTTTAGCTGAAAAGGAGACGTGGAAGATAGAGGAGTTCACTGACTACGGAGCTATAACCAACCTGGTGAGTACATGGTATTTAGGGTATAGTACACTGTGAGCGGTGGCATTATTTAATCCGGGATACGATATTGCGACGATTTCGGAACCAATCGGTTCGCGTGTTCTCATAACCATCTCATCATACTATTTAGGGTTCTTCTTCTTCTTCAGCCTGTTAGCACACAATGCAGAGTGAAAGCCTCCTCCATTGCATGCCACCCATCTCGGTCTTGAGCTTTCCTCATCCAGCTTCGCCCGGCTAATATAACAAGGTCATCAGACCATCTGGCTAGTGGCCTGCCGACGCTTCAAAACCCGTGCGCGGTCTCCACTTCAGTACCTTTTTTTGCCCATCTCTCGTCTGTCTACGGCATGTGTCCCGCCCACTTCCACTTCCTCATATAGGGTTAAGTCATAATAATAACCATTTATTACTACTATAAGACAGAAATAAGAGAAACACTGAATTTATCACTATAATTATTTATTAGCACAATACATACACATGGCGCGAAAAACGAGAAGTGTCACTCGAGCGTCTAGTGCGGGGACACGTCAATCCGTATTAGTATTAGTGAGGTGCCCCGACAGTATAGATATTGTCGATTTCAATTTTCTTGTCTAACACTACTTACAAATTCTATATTTATATCACACACCGTAAATCGTGGTCCTTCGAGCCGGATAGGATCCAGCCTAACCTATGAATTTTAGTAGTTTTCTATGTATGTGCTTTTCAGACTCCTTTTGTGACCTGATGCAAATGATGTTACACTCTGAAATAGTTTCGTTCTGGCAGTGTGTGTTGTCCGGTTTTTCAGGCAGACAATACTTACTAGCTCCCTGGATTTAAAATCTGTATTCCCTAAACGACTGGTTAATCAGCCCCGGAAGATCTTGCTCATAATTTCTTTATTACTTTTTAGCTACTACTAGACAGTCATAGTATGCATAACCATAATCCGACCGTGCTTTTATGAATGTATCAGGTGAAAAAAAAATTATTTGTAAGAATGAATACAAAAAAAAAATGTGCGTGCGTGGAGTCCTTCCGCGCGGAAGAAGTGTAATCTCACTCTCGCTCTGTACCTACTGTACGACACTGTACGATACCGTACGACACCGTACGACACCTTACGACACCGTACGACACCGTTCGACAACGTACGACACCGTACCACACCGTGCCACACCGTGCCACACCGTGCCACACCGTGCCACACCGTGCCACACCGTGCCACACCGTGCCAGACCGTGCCACACCGTGCCACACGTTTAACGCGTTAAATGATAACATTTTTGGAAGTCGCATAAGAAGTTTCACTTCAAAAAAAAACACTCACTAGACCGTTCAGAATTAGTGGATTTTTTATTTATCTAACTACCTAACACATTTCTAATCAAAGTTGCAAGATAATTTGACATTTCCCGGGACCCGCTGAAGGTCTGACCTCGGTATCTTCAGTGGTGACCACTGTAGATCCTGGTTGACAGAAGTCACGTGAGTGGTAGGACTAAATTTTCATAACTTGTTAATAATCGCCGCATTCAGAATACCGTTAATAATTCATCTCACCCTTGGTACAGATTTTGTATTGAAATTTACACTTAAGTCACGTGATACAAGAATTTTGAAATTCGTCAGTGATTATTTTGTCTGCACAGCCGCGTCTGTTAGAGAGCTACGTGGGGGACGCAGTATCCGCGGTCCACAAGTGCGTGTATCACAGTGGTCGGCGCGAGGGTGCTCTGCTGGCGGACGGGGGCGAGCCGGCCGCCGCTCTCCACAGACACACGCAGGACATACTGCTCGCCTACGTCGTCGTGCTCCACAGCCTCGCGCTCGGCAAAGATGACCAGGTACCCACCGACCGCGGAAATTTAAACTTTTCAACTTAACACTTTTTCAAACTTTATTTTAATTGGGAATTAACGCGATTTACCTTATATTTTGGATTGACGTTTCGGCCGGGTTGCACCAGCCGTGGTCACAAGCAGGCCGTCGACACTGCCAGAAACCGATATTTGTATGGAGTTAGGAAGGCACTTATCAGAAATAACGGCATTAACTAGGTAAGCAATATATAGTTTCCAAATTAAAATGACTGCTAATACGTATTGGCTTCAACTGTATGAAGTTCTCTTAAATTTGTACGTGTTATACATTTGTATTTTTTTTTGTTGGCTAACCTGTCGATGGAACCTGACTTTAAAATTTTATTCTTGTTTGAATTTTGGCGGCTAACAAATTATTATTATTTTATTCTTCTCTAAATTATATTATTCCCTGTTTTCATAACATGAGGAGTAAATCGGGAAATGTGAATTGTGTGCTGTTAGGCGTGTCATAAAAAGTTGTTCTGGGATAATTACGACCAGGTTTCGAGTTGAACCGGCAAGGTACACTTGTATGTTATATTAATATAAATATATACTGTGTTATAGCAGTTATATTGTTTTTGAAGTCTATTTAGTAGTAGAGTCGCAAGTTTTGTAATTAAATTATAAATTTATTCATAAAACATAGTTGTTGAACTAAATAAATAGTGATGTACATATATATACTGATGAGTCCAAAAATATCGATATTTTTGCCCGACTATCCCAGTAGGAGGGCTATATTTTTCTCAGTGAGTATGTATGTTTTTAATTTGTAGTCGTTTTTTGTGCTTTATTATACTTATTTTTACAGATGGTTGAAGTTAACTAGAAATGAAGACTTGTATTTATACATACAATGATGTGGCACAACGTGCTATCAGCATTACAGATTACTAATACAGCATAATATAAACATAAACATATCTAATATGACAACTCCATTGTGAATCGAATATTGAGATTGATGGTGAAGCAAGGGTCTTGCTAATAAATATAATAAAAAATAATAATCCGTAAAAATAGTTTTATTTCAGTTTGGAAACATAGTTATTATACATAGGTAACTTTGCGTATAAATTAAACTTAATAAACACACAATTAAACTTACTAAACACATCCATATATTGTTCTTTCATTTTCATCGATATCGATAGACAAACATACCAAGGGAGTGGCAAGCCCTAGTAGTGAGTGGTATTTTTTTTAATGGCAGGTTAGCCAACTGGTAGCCATCATATTTTATGTTCGTTATGTTCGGAAAAGTGCCTTCCTACTTCGATTCAGGGGCATGTATGGGAGTGCCGACTCTTATACCTAGTGTTAAATCCTCTTTGGTCACAAGCAGACTGGATCAGTGAGACGGGTCCGTGCGCAAGGCAGAAATACCTTCGTCTACCCCCGTTCCTTCACTTGTAACGTTAAGCCCACTACACACTACACTCACATACATTTAACATTTTTTGTTTGTAGACTAGACTGCTCTATGAAACGTGGGACTATTTACAGCTATCAAAAATTTCTAAATCCGATCGGACTGAACGTGCTCATTCGGTTTTATGTTAATTAACTTGGTATCGTTTGCACTCCAGCGTGGGACTTTTCATAGCCGTCGGAAAATAACTGATCTGGCTGAACATGTTCATTCGCTTCTTGTTGATCAACTGGAGTCCTCCATTTTAAAAAGTAGGTCTATTTACAGCCGTTAGAAATCCCCGTATCCGATCAGCCTGAACGTGGCCATTCGGTGTTATGTTGATCACCCAAAGGTTGATAAGTTGATGAATATTTCGTGAGACTTTTTATAACCGTTAGAACTTCCCGAATCTGATTCTGCCGAATATGATAATTTGTTGCTTGTTAATCAGCAACAAATGTTGATCAACCGGACCTATTATGAAACACCTGAGATTCCCGAATCCGACCCGGTTGAACATGGCCATGCGTTTTTGTTGATCAACAAATGTTGATCATCAGAAGAGAACTCTATCATCGTTTTAAGTCCACGGCGGTGAAGTACTATTGCGCGTATTCTGGGTAGTATTATTCAAATCTGCTATTTTACTAGACTATAAACTATAATTTTATAGCTTGCTATTTTACACGCTATGATATAGCATGTTACATACATAGCATATGTCTGGGAAGATAGCGCGCTGTGTGAATAGTGCGCGATGTCGTGATAAGCATAATATGTACGTCGTTACGCGAGCGCTAACACACGCGAGCGCTAACACGCGCTTACTGACCGACGACTTGATCATCAAGTCTTGATGCTAACTGCTAAGTTGCGCGAGACCGCGCTTAGTTCGTTTAAATAGCGCGGCGCGATTTATAGCGCCTAACGGAAATAAATATAGCGCGCTAAGTTAAAGTGCTATATTATCCACCTCTAATTTTGTGGTCAGGAGTTCAACAACTCCAACCTGTCAGTGACGCTTCAACAGCCGGTGGAGGAGGGCGGCCCCGCGGAGCATCGCAGCTGGCAGCGGCGGCTGCTGGTCGCCGGCGCCAACGCGCACTACACGCGCCGCGTCACGCTTACCAACATCGCCGCCGCATACGACAGGTACTGTCCTCTATGTTACGAGTAGATACACAATATGTCATATTCAACCCTACAAATGGGGATGATGACTGGGTGAAAAAATAATAATTCTAATTAGTCCGTCAGTTAAATTATCAAAACATATTGGACACGTATTTTTTTGTTTAACAAATCAATAGAAATTGCCAGAGATATAATCATAATCATAATCATTTATTCACTATAAAATAGAGTACAATAGTTGTAATAGGTATTTAAAAAGTGCTTACATCTATTTTGCCTAGGTAGTAAGGCATGTGAATGTCAAACAGATATTGGCTTTATACTTAATCATATTAGATTAAAATTGTTATATAATGTCAAATTTTTAATGATAATTAAAAACATTAAATAAATAATATAAAAATAATCAGTTAAATTCGTCAATACCATTGATATTACTTACTATTTAAAATCAAAAAATTCTTTAAGTGTATAAAAACAATGTTCTATTAGCCATTTTTTTAGTATGTTTTTAAACTTGTCAAACAGCAGTTCTCTTATATGTCCTGGTGTGTTATTGTAAATATTAATTATCATAAAGTTACAGTTTTTTTTAAATATGTCACTCTTAAATTTATGTACTTGTAGCTTAGTCAAGTCTCTGGGTCTTAAGTTGTTATTTTGACTGACTGTCTTAAATAATTCCGGATATTTCTTTACGAAAATTCCAACTTCAAGTATATATAAAGACGTTACAGTTAGAACTTTCAGGCTTCTAAACAGGGGTCTGCAAGATTCAAGAGGTCCTACACCACAAATTGCTCTGATACATTTTTTTTGGGATATAAGGACTTTGGTAATATCAGTGGAATTTCCCCATAATAGCACTCCATATCTTAGCACTGATCCCACATAACCATGATATGCCAAGAGAGCTGTACATTGACTAGTAATTTGTCTTAATTTTTTTAGTGCATAAACAAACCTATTTACACGTATGCATACATTTTTAACATGCGCTTTCCAATTGCAATTTTTGTCAAGCAAAATCCCTAAGAATTTGGTTTCGTTAGCTTCTTCAATACTTTGGCCTTGATAACTGATTTTTAAACTTTGCACAACGCGTTTATAATTTCTAAATTGTATAACTTTCGTTTTCGATATGTTTACTGTCAGATTGTTTGTATCAAACCAATTTGTAATATTTTCTACTGTTATATTTATTATATTTTCATAATCAGGATTATTATAGCTGTCTGGTATTAGTACTGATATGTCGTCTGCAAATAAAATACATTTATGATCTATTGATTTTGGTATGTCATTAATATAAATCAAAAAAAGCAGAGGGCCTAAAACACTTCCCTGTGGCACTCCATACTTATTAATAATATATGGTGATTTATGAGAATTTATAACATGTTTATCATCTTCACAATTAATTTCGACACATTGTTTTCTGTTGCTGAGGTAACTTTTTAACCACTGTAATGCTTTTCCTCTTATATATATAGAGCTCTTATATATATATATATATATATATATAGAGCGCCAAAGTTTGGGAGTGGGGGCTCGTGACGTCACGCCTCAGTAATAATTGTACACAGGCGTGACGTCACGTGGCATTTCAACGCACTATATCTTCGTCATTTTTTGTTTAATTAACAAAAGAAAAAAATACCGCCCAATATTTTTTAATAATCTAAATGACGGACTATAGGCCGACCGTTTAACTCGCGTATCGCCTGCGCGGTAAGAAGGGAGCGGGGGCGGGTAACGCTACACACGGAGCCAATAATCCAAAGATTTATCTCGAGATAGACATTGTTGGTAAAGAATAAAATAATAAGTATCTTTTTTTTAAGTATTTATTTTTAAGTTTTACAAATATTTTATAATAGCTTCATAGGTACAAAATCATAAAACAGTAATTAACTCCGTTTAAGAAATATTTAACCACAGATAAAAAAATTATAGGACTATTCGTCACTAATATTCATATCGCTTACGTCTTTACGTCTTCAAGATACTCTGTAGAATTATGATCTTGTTTTCTGGCTTTAAAAAAGGAATATACATTGTATGCTATTTGTTTAGCTTGCTTGTTAATTTTGTTCGCAAAACTGGAAGAGCGATTCATCTTGAGATTTATCTTGGCAGTCGTATACCTTGTGCGTTTATCTTCAAGCGTCCGTAACAAAAACACCAACCGCGCGCTGCGAGCACAGCCAGCGCACTGCCGCACTTGACGTAAGCTCTCTGCTCCGCGCACCCCTTTCACCCATCCGCTAACATCTCCCCTTGCTCCCTTCTTACCGCGCAGGCGATACGCGAGTTAAACGGTCGGCCTATAAATATAATTTTTTAGTCAGGCCAGCCAAAGACAATAGGCTAGAGCCTATTGTCTTTGGCTGGCCACCGGTCAGTCATCACTCTTGTGTTCATACATTTATTTTTCCGATTTGGATGACGATAAGAAAAACAGAGCATAGACTGGCCCGTTGGTCTAGTGGTTAGACACCCTGGCTGCTACCCGATGGGTCGTGGGTTCGATTCCCACCAAGTGTCTGGGTGTTATTTATCTATTTAAATATGTATGTACAAAAAAAAAATAAGTATGTAAGTATTAGTATCAGTTGTCTGGTTTCCATAGTACAGGCTCTGCCTAGTTTGGGATCGGATGACCGTGTGTGGATTGTCCCAATATATTATTATTATTATTACTGGCTGCCACGTGTGTATAAACTACCTTTTTTGCTGTCGGGAAGAAAACCTGCAAAAATACTTTTTTTTGCTTCTGGGGATGCCCAGTCTCCGTAGGGGTGGAGGCCGGGTTTTTACCCCATAAAACCTCTACGGCTGCCTTCGACGTGACATCGCAGAGACTGGGCCACAGATATAGATTTACATAGATAACGCAAGTATCACGATTTGTATTGAAACTAAGTGTGCCGATTTTTGTACCAAGTTTTTAACACCTTCTGTGACGTCACGGGCGAATTTCGTGACGGGAAGTCCAAACCGATTCAAAGACACCGATGCCGCCGATGCCCCGCCGATATTCTTTAGTTTTTGCGGCCGACTGGCTGCAAGGCTGCAACAATAGACGCGTGTGGACTGTAAGTTAGCGGCGACGAACCCCGACGTATCGTGGGGTTTCGGACACGCGAAGTGCATTTGCGTTATCTATGTAAAACTATATCTGTGCTCTGGGCACTCCGTTCGGATCTTGCCAGTGTCTCTCCAGCGCCGGCCACCCGCTAGAGTACGTCCCGGGGAAGCGCAACGCTCTCCCCGGTACCCTCGCGGTGCCCGTGACCATGCAAGGCCTACACCGCCTGCCTGCCTCGGGGTGCATAAAATACCTATAGATTGTGTAATTACGAGATCGTAGAATTCTATTCTATTGTTGTTGGCTATAAAGTCGGGCATAGTGCATGCCCTAGCCCTTACTCTGTTGCTGGCGTGTCGAAGAGTTCCCTTTTAGGTACGCAACGTACTTAAACATCTGGTGTAGGATAGGCTACTCCCAGATGATCCAACCTACGTCTCGCAAGAGAATTTAACCTCAGAGTCGTAGAATTACTGTACGGCACTAGCTTTTTAAGATGCGTGGCTTGAGTTAAAAAGGTAATTTGTTTACTTCTTTCCAGCGTTGGTTTCCCAAAACCGACGCAAGCTCTACAAGAGACTAAAAAGGCTCTCGAAAAACTAGAGTCTTCAATAGCTGAAAGGTACCAAGAACATAAGGGTGATCCCTTGGTCGATACTATTGAGCCCAGCATGGACATGGGCCGTCACAAAACCAAGCAGGAGGGCCCCGTGGATGACGCCAGACCCTACGTTTATGAGATCATCAATAATTTGATCGCGGTGCACGCTGAGGTAAGTCGACTTTGCTAACCTTAGTAATCCTAATGTTCTTAAAAAATAGTTTGTTTACGTATCCAGAAGTTTTAAAATAATAAAATATAGTAATAAGAAGTGATAGAGGCATAGTGTGAGTTGAATCATGTGACGCGTTGGATAAACCCAGTCCACAGACAACTCTCCACTTACTTGACACTTGCTGAACTTAATTTAAAGCAATAGGCATGATGACTGCAACACGATACCAATGAAACTGTGGTTTTGAATATTAGAACAGATTGCACTGATTCCAAAAATTTATCTAATTTTCATAGAGATTTTTGTGATTTTTAAATATTTATTTAAAAATCACAAAAATCTCTCGCCATTTTGTGACGTCAGCACGGTATAATTAACATCTAAGTTGAAGAAAGAAGAAACGATAAGTTGACATATTGACAGTTTGACAGTTGTTTGTGACGTCATTCACACTGCAGTGTGAATGACGTCATCCCGGTTGAAACCTCGCCATGCACCAGCCTTTGTTTTGAAATTAAATTCAGTCTATTTTAAAAATTGAAAATGTTTGCTGTTATTTGTAAATGCAAAAATACGATTATTTTCGGCAATAGTAGACCCGTACCCGTAGTACATTATAGAATATTTTTTCAAAATTAGTCATCATCCCTATTGAAGCGCTCCTTGTGTTGCCGTAGCGTAAGCGTAAATGGTATGTGGATGTGCTGCTCTTGGAGTGTCGAAAGCGTGAATAGTATTTAGATGCATAGCTCTTGAGTGTAAAGAGCGTGGTCTGTAGGTGAATGCACCGTCCTTGGGTGTACAGAATTTGAATGGTATATGGATGCGCTGTTCGTGGCTGTACAAAGCGTGGTTGGTATATTAAGTGGAAGATTGACAGGTAACGTGGTTAGCTGAAAATATTTAAAAAATTAAAATAGCCATTTTTCCTTTTAAAGTTACAAATTAATAGCTGGTTGCGTACAAAGCGTGGTCCGTGTACGCAAACGCACTGTTTGCAACAAGTGTACAGTAGTCAACGGATCTTTGTGTGTGAAGTTGGCTGCAAGCTGCTGCGCAGTAGCTATTTTTGTGTTTTTGTATTGACAACTCTCGACAAACCCAACGTAAGACACACAAAGATCCCTCGTGACTACTGTACGCGTCTCTCGTGAGTGTCACACACCGTGGTCGATGGTAGGTGGACGCTGTGTGCGGGTCGTCCCGGTCGCGGTACGTGCACGACATCAGCGAGACGGTGTGCCAGGAGCTCGCGCGGCTGGCGGCCACCGCGCCGCCGCCCGCCGGCCGCGCCGCCGCACTGCAGGCGCGGCTCGACCTCACGCTGCTGCACCGCGCGTGCGCCGGACAACTCAACAGGAAGGCCGAGTGAGTACACACACACACACACACACACACACACACGACCACCATGTATTAGAGTCCGTGAGACCAAAGAGTTTGCATAATTATGTCTCGCACACCTAGAATGCTGTCAGGAGAAAAATGATTAAAAATAAATAACTCTTATTTGTACGTATTTCGAGTCTATATTAGAATATTTTGTGTCAGGAAAAAAAAATAACAAAACCCCGTATTTAAGAAAGAGATACGAGAGAGGTGTGGTCACTGTATTATCAGAGACTGATCGTAGGGGTATTGGCTTTCTCCTTCTTGATCGCTTTTTGGTCGGCAGTCAGCTATCCTGTAAAGCTGCCCGTCCACTGGAGCGAAGAAGAGCGAAATTATTTATTTAAGCTCCGCTTCGCTTCAGTAGACATGGATTTGCGGACTTTATTAGAAATTCATATATTTGAACGCGGAGCCGAAGTGAGGAGCGGGGAAGCAGGGCTCGTCGCGTACATTGCCTTGCTCCGCACTGTAGTCAATCCTGCTCCGCATACTTCCTCGCTCTCCTCCGCTTATTCGCACCGCCCAAGTGGACGCGCAGTGGTAGCTACACACACGACCACCATGTATTAAGGGTAGGATAAATGAAAGATCTTATCGGGACAATTATTTTAAATGATAGGTGTGTGAGCACGCGCGAGTTTTGCGCATGTGTGTGTGTGTGTATGTGTTTGTGTATGTGTGTGTCCTGTGTCCATGGATATGCGCGCGTGGTTGTATGTGTGTGTGTTTATGTCAGTTTACGTGAATTCGTGTAGGATCTGCCAACTGGTTCATAGTAATTTGTACGTTTTCAACAGAAAGGTTGTCAAGGTTCATTGTGAGATAGTTAACCAATCTATGCTATGACATCTAAACTAAAATATCCATGTATAAATAGATAATATTTGTAAACAGGAACTACTTGATGGAAGCATTAGCTGGATTACCGCCATTGGAAAGCGAGGAAGACCAAAAGTAAGCATTAAAATTAGATTTCGACTACATCTGCCGTATTAAAAATGTTCCGATTGAAATTTTTATTTTATTTTTTAGGATAATGGACGCGATATTGAACAAGATTAAGAAAAGAATGGAATTGCAACTGGCCAGCCTTAATTGCAATATGGAGACTGTGTAATGTGTATGTAAATAATATTCAAAACTCTTAAAAGTATTTATTTTTATATTTTTTTTGTTTTAATGTATGTGCTCTTAGTTGTATATCACATAAGTCAGCATTTTTTAGATGTACTTAGTGCATTATTTACTACCTGTATCTGTATATTAAGTTAAAAATCGTAAATATTCATTCAAATTATTTATTAAAATTGTGATTAAAGGACAAATATAATAAAATATTAAATTATTTTATTCTTGTGTTTTCTGCATATTCTTGTAACTCTGCAACAAAACGAATTTGAATGTGAATATCTATTGACGTTTATGTTAGTTAAAATTAACACAACTGGGGCCCTACCCCCACCTCTATTAGCAGTATTATTACCATCTTACTTGACATGAGGTAGAGACGTCAATATACGAAGTTTATAGCTCTGTCACTTTCTAACGAGAAAATAAGGTGAAAATAATATTGCTATTAGAAGTTATTCTAATACTCGTAGTATTGTCGCACTGAGGCCCTTGAATTTCAGTACATATAGACTTTGTATTGAAATCCACACTTAGGTAATAAATATTTGCACTTTTAAGTTGTGTCTACTATCTTGTTCAAGAGTTTCTACGGCGTTGTTAGTAGTTTCTTAACTTATTCCCTTTTGGCAAAAAACGCCACAGTAATGAGAAAAAAATGTCTATTATTTTCATTAAAACTTGAGAATGATCTAGGTTTGCAAAAAATTGTGACATTTTATGAACGTGATATTATGCGTAAACATGATGACTGATAAAAATACTCATAATCAGTACACAATTACCTATAAAAGTCTATCGATCAGCACTATATAAAGCATTTTTTTTTAATTATAAATAATGTCAGTTTAACATTTTGTGATATTACCTGAGCAGCGAGTTTATGTAACATTGAAGCCATGGAGGACCCGGTCTCGGAGACCATCCTGCGGAAGTATCCTTTCTTGTTTTGCAACAATACGTGCGGATGGTCGAACTCCATCAACCTTCCAGCGTCCAATACCAGTATCTAGGAAATATTCAATAACTTTGCTGTTAAAACTTTATTTAAATAAAATAATATTATATTAGCGAAAAAACG
Organism: Furcula furcula; assembly: GCA_911728495.1. NCBI lineage: Eukaryota > Metazoa > Arthropoda > Insecta > Lepidoptera > Notodontidae > Furcula > Furcula furcula. The sequence continues at coordinate 23,550,895 of OU452243.1, forward strand.
AATTGACATTGTATGTAAAAATAAAAGTACGTCTGAAACTAAAATGGCCTTCTTCTACTTCGTTGCAGTGTACAAACACTGCAACGAAGAAGAAGAAGAAGGAATAAATTTATTTGACCAACACACAATGATAGTAAAACTAAACAAAAAAAAAAAACAGTTGTGAGGGGCCAAACAGGATGCCGCCTCAGCATAATGCTGTGCAATAATACAACACAGCGCAGCGCATGAACTATTCTATTCTATTCTATTGATGGTGGCTAAGAATCGGGCCCGGTAAACCACCGGAACGCACTTCGACCCAGTTGGATCCATTGTGCATGCCCTAGCCCTTACTCTGTCGCTGGCGTGTCGAAGAGTTCCCTCAGGTACGCAACGATTGCACCAGCCTGGAGCTGTACATAATCATCTGGTGTAGGATATGCTACTCCCAGATGACCCAACCTACGTCTCGCAAGAGCGTCGCAGCCACACAATATGTGTCGCATTGACTCTTTGCCACCTTTACAAAATCTGCAAGTATCAATAGTACTTAGCCTCATTCTGTGAAGGTGCTCATTGGTACCAAAATGTCCCGTGAGTGCACCTATTAGGTGCCTTATTTGTGATCTGCTTAGGTTTAATAATTTAACCCCACAGTCCACCCTTGTGCTAGAGAACGCTTTGGAGTGGTTTAGGCCTGACGCTGCCCTCCATTCCTTCATGTGTTCGTTCCTAGCATGTGCATATAATGCTTGGTGATATGTTCCATACGGAATCCCTACAAATGGTTCGGGGCCAACCAAATGTCTCTGTGAGCCGGCCCTCGCTAGTCTGTCTGCCTTCTCATTACCCTCGACGCCTTCGTGTCCAGGTACCCAGATAAGGCTGACGCTGTTGTGTCTTCCCAAGTTATTTAAACCTGTGACACCTTCTTTAACTAGTTTGGAGACAACTCGGAAGGAGTTTAGAGCCTTCAGAGCTGCCTGACTGTCACTGAGAATGTAAATGGTTTTACCTTTGACATTTCTCCTTTGCATTTCTTTAATGCTGGCAATTATGGCATAAGTTTCCGCTTGGAATACCGATGCATAATGCCCCATGCTCTGACTGACCCTGCAGTCCTTGGAATAAATTCCTGCCCCTGTACCTGACTCCATTTTAGAACCGTCAGTGTACCATATGAGGTGAGTACCACCAACCGGTTTGAGTCCCCTCGTCCACTCGTCCCTTGATGGTATGTGTACTGGGTACCTCTTATTAAACATGTACACTGGATTTATCTTATCACAGGGCATGTCCATTAGATCATCCAGTTGTTTCACGGGATCCAATAAAGTGTGTTTTGTACAGGGCTTGTTACGATTCCAAACTCCTGCTTTTGCAAGTCTATATAGGGACTTCCTTGCCTCTGTTTGTATATAAGTGTGTAGTGGAGTTAGTTCCAGTATCCACTCAAGAGCCTGTGTAGGCGTTGTTTTGAAGGCACCTGTAATTGCCATGCAAACTACCCTTTGCACCTTCCTGAGAGAATCTTTACAGATCTTTAGTTTAGTCCTAGGCCACCATACGGCGCTGCCATATGTGAGAATAGGCCTCACCATCGTAGTATATAACCAGTATATTACCTTTGGTTTGAGTCCCCAAGTTTTGCCATAGGCAGAACGGCACATATTGAAGACTCGTAAGGCCTTTTTTGTTATATTTTCAACATGATTATACCACGTTAGTTTCCTATCGAAAGTTACCCCCAGATATTTAACTTCCGTAGCCCATTTTAGTTTGGTGCCGTACATTTCGAGTTCCCTAAGGCCCTCCAAATGTCTTTTCCTCGTGAACGGCACTATAACAGTTTTGCTTGGATTTATGGAAAGGTTAGTGTTTGTACACCATCTTTCCACCCTACCCAAAGCACCCTCCCTGTGGACATCCTTTTGTTGCCTTTACGGTAACCTTATCATTTAATAAACTGGTTTCAATAACTCGTTCCTGTAGCATAGTGCTAATCCATTTAACAATTGGCGCTTCTATGCCATGACTTTGTGCTGAGGTTCTTATTGAATCGAAGGTCGTTCTGTCGAACGCCCCTTCAATATCTAAAAACGCTGCAGCACTTATTTCTTTAGTCTCCAATGCATGTTCTGCTCGGTTGACTACGTAATGCAGTGCCGTTTCCGTAGACTTACCCGGTTGATACGCACATTGCATCTTATGGAGCGGTCGTCTCCTCAGTGGGCCATCTCTTATATATCTGTCTATCATCTTCTCCATAGTTTTAAGAAAGAATGAAGTGAGACTGATAGGACGATAAGATCTGGCATCCTCATAACTTTCTTTCCCTGGTTTGGGAATGAAGATTACTTTTGCCTGTCTCCAAGCTGATGGGACATGCCCAAAGGCTAGGCATGCCCTGTACAATCTGCATAAGTGAGGTATAAGAATATTTTTCCCCTCCTGTAGTAAGATCAGCGCATGAACTAATGACTGCACGTTCGCACGTTCGTTTGCTATGATGATTTTGTCCTGGCTTTCCTGTTCGGGCAGTGTTGTACGATTTTGTTCTCCGGAAATTTTCAGTTCCAGAGTCGGTGTGTCTAAACTTCGTAATAATATTACGAATTATACTCGGCTCGGCCAACCGTTTCGGCTAAAACTGTGATATGTTTTTGTACTTAATTTTGTGGAAACATTAATACAACAAAGTTATAATCAAAAGTTTCTACCAGGCTAAAAATAATAGACCACGCTTTTGCGGGCCAAAGTAACGAACAATAAATTGAACGGTCTTCCTTCAGCAGCTGCGTCCAATATTAGGCGTAGATGATTGTAAATAACACAGAGAAAACATAATAAGTCTGTCTACGTGCCTAAAAATAATCCAATAGTATAGAGTACATTACTAAATCAGTTTTTATTACACCATTCAGTCTTCATTACGCCATTCGCGAAGGCATTTTTGTGTGTACTAAAAACCATGCAAATATGAATGCCGCACCTTATCAGAGTCTATGACAGTGTTCAGTCTATGCGCTATAGTGAGCACGGTGCACGCCCCGAAATGTGTCCGAATTGCGGTTTGAATTAGCGCGTCGGTTTGTGCGTCTACATTCGCCGTCGCTTCGTCCAGCACCAGGATCCTGTCGTGGCGTATAATGGCCCTGGCCAGGCACACCAGCTGCCTCTCCCCCACGCTGAAGTTGGAACCACCCTCGGACACTAGCTTGTAAAGTGGACCTTAAGGAAGATGGTGAAGGTGTATTATATGGACGCAGAATCTCTAAGAAATCAAATACATAGATGTAACTGAGAGTTCTACAAGTAAGCAAAATTGGCGACAAGTAACAAATGTCCTAGATTGTGGAAGCGATAGCTATCGGGTATAAAACAAACGCCTAGTGATAGGTTGGCGAAGCAGATGAATCACAAGAATCAATGAAGACCCCATACTACCACTAAACGATAAAGATAAAGCTAGAAACCTCTATAACTACTACGCAAGAAAATAAATATGTCGAAATGAGGAAAGGAAACATAATTATTTTATACTCTTGTCACGTCATATATTGAAACAATACGTTGGCAAGGTGATAAGATATAAACCTATCCATAGTCAGTTGCATTGCAATTATAGTTCTAGGGAGAACTGATACTAGTTTCAACATGCCATGAGTGCACGTAACACTTCCGTCCCAGTGAAGTAATGGTTATGATTTGTGTATCAATTTGGTATCTGGATTCTACAAATTATACTCACCGGCGCCTTCGTCATCGGACTGAAGTTCAACGTTGTTCAAAGCATTCAATAACACCGCATCCGAATACCGGTCGAAGGGATCCAAATTTTTTCTCAAGGTTCCACTGAACAACACCGGCTCCTAGACCATAAGAAATAGCTTTTGAAATCTGAAAGTCTACAATTCGAAATTATGCTTGGCTCCTACAAAGTGAATCTCTGTAATCGTCAATTCATACTAAATTTCTAAATGGGAAAGTTTTATAAAACCGCTTCAGGCAGCGGAGTATGGAAAAATTCAAAAGTCAAGTGCATTTTCTATCACTAATGTAAGCCGCATTGTGTAAGAAAGTTAACTCTCCGGTGCCATAAAATCTAATGTGCCAGTCAGCAGTTATTTCAATTTCATAAAGATATTAATTGTAACTGTTGCTTACTTGTGGTATAATGGATATCTTTCCTCGCAAATCGTGAAGTCCAATACTCGTGATATCCACACCGTCGATGGTGATCGTGCCTTCAATGTAAGCCAGTCGGAACAAGGCTTGTATAACTGATGATTTCCCAGCACCTGTTCTTCCAACTATACCAATCTGCAATATTATTATATTTGAGCACGTTCAGGTATGCTAAGTCCACCGAACATCGCAATTACGTGAATATTTACACAATCTAGTGTCCACAACGATTTGTGTATGTGGACAAGTTAGTGTGGAGACTTCGTTACCTACGTCGGAAGAAGACTCTTTGTTCATATATTGTTGATAAATGGTAGCACATCAAAGAACACAGGTACAGTCTCTCTTCCTTTACTCTCACAATCCTATGGGACGGAAGAGGCGACCGGGGAGAGGTCAGATGCCAGAACGACTTTTTACATGCTCATCCGACGCATGGATCATCTTACTTTTTAGACCATCACGTGATCGGCCTGTATTTTCGTAGGCAGTAGGAATAGCTGCATAAGTAGTTGCTCCGCGCGTGATTTAAACCCGCGACCACCGGTCTGCAAAGCGAGCAGTTTCCCGCTGCGCTACGGAGGTTGCAACAAGGCTGCGTATACAGCACGGAGAGGCATCAACGCTATGTTGGTAGCAGTAAAAAGACGCTAGCCAGTGCCGATCTGTCAGCGTGCCTATCAGCGTTGTCTTGCTAGCAGGACGCTAAAATTGGTTTTAGTTGCTCCTGTAGGTGTTTACAGCTGCCTTTTTTAGCATATTAAAAATGTAATAATAAACATAGGTGTAAGTTTAATATAAAAATACCTTCTCTTTGGGCTGAATGTTTAGTTGTAATTTATGTAAAACATAGTTGCCCTCTGGTGAATACTTCAGGCTCATATTGTCAAAGTGTATTGCACCTTCCGAAGGCCAGTCATCGGGGGGCTTTTTCTCAGGTGACTGAGGAATTGCAATGAGGCATTACCAATCGTCGATCTGTTTCATTTACATAAATGTACAGTAAAAAAAATACACAAGCGTAAATCTGGTCAAAGTTCTAGTTAAAGAAGTGTTGCGGTAGGTTAGGGGTGTACCTTCGGAGTCGCTGGACGCTCGGGGTGTGGGCCCTTTGAGCGTCCATCGAGTACGGCGGCGACTCCGAGGAGGACGGCGGTGGGGTTGCGACCCCCGTCCCCGTGAGTACCGTGTCAGGTTCCCGGGGGGCTACAATGCGCGCCCCGGCGGCGGGCTCAAAGGCAAGGCACTGAGGGGCCCCTGGTGCACATCCCACCGGAGAGCCCTGGGGTCCCCCCCTCATGTGCCGATGCGACAGCCGCGGGGGTTTTAGTGGGTAAGAAGCTCCCGGGGATCTTTTAAGATTCCCCGCGTCAAAAAAAAAAAGAGGTTAGGGGTGTAACGTAAACCCGGTTGTGAGTCTGCGGGCCTTTTACACCCGCAGACAGGCCCGTGGGCTTTACACCCACGGACGAGGAAGGGTTCGCTGAAAGGCGAGCGGCCGCTGACGGGACCCGGTCGAGTACCAAGTACCTACATGACTGTAGAACTAGTAGGATTTTTTTTTCTTAGTAGTCATACATGCAGTACTAAATGTAGAACTACTGGGAAAAGGCCACGTTCCCGGGGCCCGTCGACACAGCGGGTTGAGGTCACCGTGAGGTTTTAGTCGGTAAGAGTCCGACATAACCCGTACCGGTGCACCAGCACCGCCAATCCAACCAATCCATGAGGATTTCCCCACGTCAAAAAGGGGTGCCACGTAACCTCCGGCAGAGATAGGTCCTTGGGCCACGGCTCTATTTTTAACCGACTTCAAAAAAAAGGAGGAGGTTCTCAATTCGTCTGTATATTTTTTTTTTTTTTTTTTTTTCTATGTATGTTCGCGCATAACTCTGGCAATTATGAACCGATCTGAAAAAATCTTTCTTCCATCCATTCTTTAATCCGTTAATTGGGTCCCATAAAAAAATTATTGCTTAGTAATAAGTAGTTCCTGAAAAAACAAGAATGGTGACTGCGCACTGAGACTTGCAAGAAAGCCTATATAGATGACGTTTTAGTCGCTCGGACTCACTCGGTCGGACAAAAATAGTCATAACTCTGGCAAATATTTACCAATTTCAATGATTCTTTTTTTATTCGAAAGAAGAAACCACTGTATTGAATCTGTATGAATTTTATTACAACCGGATAAGAACTTCTTGGAGGACCATGAACGATGTGGAGGAATTTATCTGGTAAAAACCATAAAACTGATGTTCTCCATTACATTGCTCTGACAATTATGAACCGATTTCGATGATTCTTTTTTTATTCGAGAGAGTAAACTACTATGATGTTTTCATGCAAATTTCATTACGACCGGATATTTTTTTCTGAAGAAACATGAATTATGTAAAACTATGTAGACGATAATGTGATCATAACCTACCTAGATAATTTTACGGTTTTCGATGGTTCAATCTTTATATATGAAAATATCACTAAAAAGTTTAAAATATAATCTTTTTAAAAAAAATTGAACCGACTTCAATATCACTGAAAAGTATAAAATAATTTAAATATTATTGAAGTTGGTGCCAAATATACACAGCAGGTACGCTAACACCAACTTCAATAATATTTAAATTATTTTATACTTTTCAGTGATATTGAAGTCGGTTCAATTTTTTTTTTAAAAAGATTTTATTACGGTAGTCTCTTCTAGCTCAGAACTCACTTGAAGTCTCATTGAATTACTTAGTCTTCTAAGGAATTTACCATGCTTCGTGTAGCGAATTTAGATTACCCCTTCATATTCTCTCTAGGTACTTGTGTAAGCTTATGCAATCGTGTAAGGAACCTGAGTACCAAGGTACTTTTTGTATTATGGTATACAAATTTTTCGTCTATTTACTATGACGACATTGAGCGCGTTGTGGTACCTAACCGGTGGATGCAAATAGCCAAATGTCGTTCATTGTGGTGTTCGAAAGGGGAGGGGCTTTGTTGAGCAGTGGACATCTTCCGGCTGGTGATGATGATGATGAACTGTGGAAATTACACTGTATAAAGCTGGTTCTTGTGGCAATTTAGTGTACTCCAACACTCTTTCAACGCTAGTCATTTGGTTCTCCATCTCGGCGGATTGTCGCATGCCCCACTGAAATATGCCCGTCAGCGATATGGATTGCGTAATCGCTAGACCGACGTTGGCACCGTCCATATCTGTCAACACGTGTGAATTATAACATTTTACTATTAGGTACGATAAGAATAACCTGATACAATGACCGTCTTACTAACCAGTTTTCATCAAACAGCTGAAAGTGACGCAAATTATGAATAATAAGCAGATAAGGTCGAGGAAATAACCGAACGCGCGGCTGCATGTAATGAAGAGGTACCACGCAGCGCTGTGAAGGTCTTGATGGCGATCAAACTCTTGGGCGAGAAGAAACTCGGCTCCGAACGACCTAATAGTTGCTAATCCTAGGATCGTCGCGTTCACGTGGCCGAAGACTGGACTGCGTGCTGTGGTAAGTATCTTATATTATTTTAGTACTTATTAATGATTTTAATATCCCATCTTTAAGGAGATAAGTCACTTAAGCAAAAGATATTATTAAGGGAGATAAGTCACTTGAGCGAAAGATATTATTAAGTAGGTACGAGTTTTAGCGCAGATACGAGGAATTGCGCCGAAAAACCGACGCGACCGGGTAGAGAACAGAGGCGGGTAAGACCGACTTTTTTAGATGTCCGTCCGACGCGGATAATCTTTCTTTTCAGACAATCGGGGACAGTTGATCAATTTAGATTTGCTTAAATCAATGGAATTACGCAATGCAGTATATACACTGCGCTTTACTATAATTTTATTGAGTTACACTTCCTAAACAGTCATATGCATATTCATAACTTTGGTTACTTATTATAAAAGAAGATTTTTTTTAACCTAGAAATAAGTATGTGTTATGTGTGTATGTTTGTGTGCATAGGCCTTACTGATTCCCTCCAAACGTTTAATAGCGCCTGTTGTTCTGATGTAAATAATTCGAAATATGTAGAATATTATAAGCGCCGCTGCAATTGGTATTAATAAAGTAATATCAGTCATCAATATTACTATTATGACTCCGAACAAATTCAAAATTATCTGGAAAGAAAAAACATTAACATGTTAAGCTTTACTTGAGAGCGTACCTATGATTACCATAAGATTACAAAGTTGCAAAATTTACGTCCGTAAGCACAAAACTTTGAGCGAATAGGTAATATACTTTTCACATCGGAAGTTACCACAATATATTCTAATTTAAAAATAATGACTTTATCGCTAAAAATAACGTCCGTGAGAGTACCTGAAAACAGTCAATCATGGCTTGTGGAAGCAACTCATCAACGGCTCCCATGTCTTTACTGAATCTGTTAATAATTCGTCCTGATGGATTTGTATGAAAGAAACTCATAGGCGATCGAGAAATATACTCAAACATTCTATCGTGTAACCTGAAAAGCGTATTGCGTTAAGAATTTTTTTAGCATTTTAATGTCACAACACGTTGCAAATGATATTTACCTTATAGAAGATTTCATGCACAGTGAGAAAAAAAAGAAAGCTCTTATTAAAGCGACTATGATCGTGGCTACAGTGATCACACCGAATATAAGAACAAAATCATTTCGAACCAGCCCTTGTTCTGACCATACGAGGTTGTCTATAGTGCTGTCGCCCGTCAACCTGTCTTCGGCTTTACTCCTGTAAATTATACTATCAGCTTTACTCCACATCGGGAATATTACTAATTTGAAATTAAACCGTATTAGTGGTTAAGGAATTTCGAAACCTAGAAAAATCCTTTCTTTCATTGAAAAATTTTCAATTTGCAATCTTACCAACGGCTGATCCAATAATCACACGCGCTTGCGCAACACTGTGCTAAAAGGAACATACAACCGACGAAGGTAACAAAAATGCACGGAGCGCCTGTCATAAAATACTCTTGGTACACAGATCCACCCACTCGACCCATCGTTTGCACCTCTGCTTCAGGTTTTTGATCCTTAAACAATAACAATAGACATAGATTTAAAAGTCAATAGTCGCACCGCCGATACAAACGGTAGGTATGATGAAAGTACATTTACAAATCTTACTTACCGCGACACTTACGTCGAGTACCATTGACCAATGGCGTCGGTGCAAGCTCAAAGTGCTTTGCTGCAACAGCACTGACGTACTTTGCATGTTTGTTACATTGTCTTCCTCGTGCACCTCTCGCACTTTATCGTTCATCAGTTGAATTATATTTAATTCTTTTTCCTAAACAATTTTAAGAATTAGTTTTAGTATTGTTGATTGTTTAAAAAATAATTATACTTACATCCAAGTCTTGAAAAGCTCCATCGGCTAGTATTTTCCCTTTATCCATGATCACTACTTGGTCAACTGCTTTGATAAACTGAAGTTGATGTGTTACTAACACAACTGTTTTATCCGATAGAAATCTATTTAAAAAGAAATCTGAAGAAATAACTTATGATAGGTACGTATAAAGGCATACGAGTGTAATAAATACCTCTTAATACATCTGTCAAATATGTGTTTTGCGACTTGTGTATCTACAGCTGAAAGTGGATCATCCAATAAATAAATATCGGCCTGCAAAAGATGATTTCTTAAAACTTATTTAATGTGTGAATCTAAATTACATACCTTATTTACATGAAAGTACAAGGTACCTCTTTGTACACTGCTCTGGCCAAATTAATCCTGGCACGTTGTCCTCCGCTCAACGAAACCCCTCGCTCGCCTACGATTGTTTTATCGCCGTGAGGAAATAATGATATATCTCGCTCTAGAGCACACACTTTACAAACTTCCATATAACGAGACTTTTGAAATGGCCGCCCAAACAAGATGTTCTGACGTACAGACCCTAAAACACAAGCAGAGCGGATTATGTTTATTTTCTTTTCTATTATTTTTCTTTTTAACAAACATATTGTCATTGCTTTCTGGTGTTAAAATCATTTGTATTTCTTACCTACAAAAAGCCAAGGATCTTGACTCGCGTAGCTAACTGTGCCATTAGTCTGCATATTCCCGTTGGAGCAAGGCAACTCGCTGAGCACCATATGGAGTAGTGTAGATTTTCCTGAGCCAACCGCTCCAATAATTGTCGTAAGTGAACCGACGTAGATCTATAAAAGTAGAACAGCGGTCTCTTACTTATATCGTTACACGTTAACCAGCAAGATTTTTATACAAATGCAGTGGTTACCGTCAAGTCCATGTCATGAACGTCATTTGTTTCTGTGGATCTAAGCCATCGACTGGATGCATTTTCGAATTTAATCGCTATTTCTTCTTTACGGATTTCTAGAGAATGATCATAATAAGAAGAATGAAAATACTCATTTTATTTGTCATTATTACTAGATAGATTAGTGAATATTACCCTTTATTTTATCTGTCGATTTATCCTGTGATGTACTGGGTTCGGGAGCACGTCGTGGAACCTGATGCTCATTTTTCGGTTCTACTAAAGATATTGCTAGATTATTCTCTACATTTGTGGAGTCTTTAGAAGTATTTTACTTGTATGGATTAAATAAATTTCATCACCTATTATAGTTACGCGCTTCTTTGGTACAGTATGTGGCGCGTCAGCAGTCATAACATGATGTCTAGGAGGAAATTGGCATTCTTCGCTCAATAAATAGTCTCGGATACGTTGTACCGCCACGTTCATCTCGGCTATCTACAGTTGTAATTGTACTTATTTATCCATAAAATACTGTAACTCAGATGAAATCACAACCAAGATTGTGAAATCAAGGTTTTTTCATCATCACCAATTTTTGTCATAGAATACTGTGTAATGTTAAGTTATATAATTCATAAGTTACATAATATTTTCTTGTTACCTGTCCGACAGCCTGTGGGAAGTACAAGGTCATGGTCTGTTTGGTGATGTTGTAGAAGCAAGTGAGTAAGAAGACGTTTTCCACAGTGATGCGGTTTACGTAGGTCACGTACAGCAACACGGTGATGAATATGCCGAAACGAGAAGTGAACATCATGAACGACATTATCACGCCGCGTATGTATGACGTCATTTTTATGAAAAATATTTCTTGACTGTGGATAAAAGGAGAAGATGAAAATATCGTACAATTATACGATAGATTGACCCAGGCGTTAGGTATCCACTAAGAATAGACGGAAAGATTTTTACCCCGCGACACAAGTAGACGGATTTTGATGCGGATTTTTTTATTTGAAAACTACTTTAATCGAGATAGATTAGCAATTTTTTATGAGAAATGGATGAGAATCTGTTCAGCCGTTCATTGTGTTTTCGTTTTCTTGTGTCGGTATTTCTAAATCTATACTTGTAAATGGTTTATTTTTTTGTTCATTAGGCCTTACCGACGCACAGTGTCTATAATTTTTCTAAATGGCTTCTCCCAGGTGTACATTTTTATGACCTCCATTCCTATTATGATTTCTTTCATTAACTTGACTCGTTCATCAGATTTCATCGCTGTTCCTTTTCGATAGTAGGCCGTGCGAGTGCCTAAATATACTGAAAACAAAAACAATTGATTTTATACTTCTAAATAAGGATTTTATTATACAGCAATTGTTTATAGAAATAAAAAACAACCTATGGACGTCATTAGTCGTCTGTCGGAAAAAGAGGAATTACAACTGTCAGAATCTCAAGGTCAATTTATTCCCGTACTAACTGCATTGCCATGTGTATAATGTTTGCGTATACGCCTCCCATACGTTGCCTAGTTTCTACTTACTTTGAAATGGTATAACTGCTAGGATGATCAGGGATCCATACACCGCCGGCAACCCCATCTCTCGATACAAATATACCGTCATTATCTGCAACAAAACCACCATACTATCAGATATTCAGTCGCATTACAGCAGTGTGTCAAGTTGTCAACATTGCTGCTGGTGTAGGGCATTGTAGCTGGATGAACTTCCAAACGAGCGGACTAGCTTGAGTAATGTATCTCAGGTGACGAGCGGCAGTGCAATGCGGCTGTTATGGTCATGTGCACTCTGTAGGCAGGCGTGTGGTTTACAGTCAGTAAAACATCCTGCTCGTCAAGTCGCACAAAAGGTCCCCGGGAGCTGTAGGGCTCGACCGGGTATGTGGGATTCTTACGCACTGAAATCCCCGCGGCTGTCGCATCGGCATAAGAGAGGACCCCCGAGCTCCTCACCAGGGGCCTCTTAGTGCCTTGTCTTTGAGTCCGCCGCCCCGGGGGGCGCATTATAGACCCCGGGAACCAGTCACGGTGCTCACGGGGACGGGGGTCGCAACTCCGCCGCGTCCATCTCGGAGCCGCCGCCGTACTCAATGGACGTCCTAGCGCCCACACCCCGAACTTCCAGCGACTCCGAAACACCGAATTCAAAACTCAAAGTGAACCGCGACAAACTTCGTAAAAATAGTAATAAAATTTTTATTGGATCAAATTATGTAGTAGTAACAAAAATATACATCTACCAGAGTTTCTAGAGGTCCTATCCACAGATAGTGAGCGAATATTGGTCCTGTATCAAACCTATTCACATCATTCGCCATCAAGTTGACAACCAGTCCAGCACTGCCGTCTGACATGGATTGTATATTTACGTTCAATGCCTGAAATAGAGACGATTAGGTCGATTAGGCACTTACTGGAAGTCTCTTCTTTAGCATTGATAATATGCCGTTATTTATTATGTACCTCCACAGCGTTAGATATTCGGCTGCCAAGCAGCAGTGTCCGAAGATTGCTGTGTTCCAGTGTAAAGAACATTGTAGCTGGTTAAATTAACTATGCTCAAGACTACAATTATTTTGAGCTTAAAGTCCATTAAAAATATATATTAAAGGACAGAGTAGCTAATTTACTAGCTAGCCTATAAGTTATTATATTAATGTATATCAACATTTACACATTACGCTTTATTTAGGTGCACAGGGGCCTTACCATGAACTCTAATTAGCAGGCCACCCAGCTATTACGTCACCCAAAAAGGTGAGTGGTCACGATCCTAGAACGCATCTTGAGAACGGATCGTTAGATTCGACGGTCGCGTAAAAAATACACAAGTCGAGTAATTACTGATAAGCAAAGTATAGTATATTTCATTACGAGTGCGGAAAGCCTGTCATTGCAAAGAGTTCCGACAAATGTCTACCCGAGCCGAGGCGCAGCCGAAGGCGAGGGTTGACAGTCGGAACAAGTTGCAATGACGGTTCCGCACGTGTACTTAAGTTTAAGTTTATTACCAAAAAACACATTCATGATACAGATGTCAAAAGGTATAAGAAAATAAATAATACAATTCAATTAACAGTACAATCTTGATCAATTGGGTAATTTAGAATGTGAATTAGAAATTAGTTTGCCAAAACTTCTCGCACTAGGCTACGCCTGTCTCGCGAGGAGCTTTTTTTTTTTTTTTTTTTAAGTATTTTGCTATTACAATTTCAGGCATTTAGTTATAAAACAAATGAAAATAAAATAAAAATAAAACTGAACAACTATTTTTAATACAGTTGCGAAAAAACGAATCAACTTAATAAAATAATAAAAATACACAACAAACTCAACTAACTTATCATTTATTTCTTATAAAAGTTATAATTCACATGTACATTGAAATTGGTACAGTTTTTAATAGTAACTGGGGAAGTTTTAGGTTGCATATTTACTGTTTGAGACAAACTATTATTAATTTCGTATGATTGTTCATGTATATTTGTCAAAGGTGTTTGCTAGTTGATGGAATAGGATCTGATGAATTATCGTTATCAACGACGGTAGATGGACGAATGTTCTCTTCAGTATTGGCATGTGAAGGAGACGGACTGGACTTTAAATTAATGGATCGTGTGATTTTTTTCCCAGTTTCTAGTTTGTTGTTTAATGAATCAGCAATATAGCCTTCTGCAACTTTGTCTGATTTCCAACCTCCTAGTCGCTTTAAGGACGTCAAATTGGCTCCCGAATCTGCCAATAATGTAGCAGAGGTCCTCCTGAAGCTGTGCCCAGTATAACACTCAGCATCCGGCAGACCAAGAAACGTAGCTATTTCTTTTGGCATATTACCAAATTTGTTTATCCCGATTGCTTGAGTTGTACACTTTCATTTTAGATAATTTTGGAAAAAACGGTCGGTTTTTGCTTTTTGGGACCGCTGAATCATATATTTTTGCAATATTCTAAGAAAATCTCCTTCAACAACAAAGCTTCTCGGTATCTTATTTTTTGTTTTCGGAATTTTGATTAGTAGCATTTTCCCATGGGTTGCAATATCTTTTAAAGTAATATTGGCTAACTCCTCTCTGCGGCAAGCTCCAACAACACCAAAAATCAGCGCAACCTACAAAAGGGATTTGATTAATATTTTTTTAAATAATATATAAAGTGTATTTTGCGATTTCGTAAACTGAATACTAAAGAAAAATATAAGTACTTATTAATAAATTAGGTAAGTACCTTTGTGGCTAAATAACGATCATCGGGAGCTTCGTTCAAAAACCTTTCCACTTCATTAGATGTTAATATTTTCGACTTTTTAGTTGTAAAACCGTCTGATTGTCGTTTTAAGAAAGCATTTAGTTTTGGGTATTCACTTATATCCACGTTGTTCCTTATTTTCAGCATACTTTTTACCATCGAAAACCTCGACCATAACGTAGAAGGTTTTAATCTTGCTGAGAGTTCGGAGAAGTATGCCAACATAACATTTTCTGAAAAACTATTTGCTTTTTTCTCTTCTCTCCACGCAATAAATTCGTCGTATGTAGATATGTAGCGACTTTTTGACTATTCCGGTAAAATGTTCTCCGAAGCATTTTGTGCAATTATACTGAGTTCGGGTGGTGTTAATTCAAAAAACATATCGTCGAAATTACTCATTTTGTGCAACTAGCAACTAAACTCACAACAAACAAAGTACAAGGATTTTTTTTGGAAAATGGCGCCAACCGTAAAATAATATACAGTTTTTTGTTTTCTTTATCCATTCTGGGTAGGCAAAGGGAAATATGCCCATACAGCCAAATCTGATATTGAAACAAATTAGTAGCTGAATCGTAAAAACTTCTATGAATTCTTTTTAGTAAAAACTTCGTGGTTGTTTTTTTTTTCTCTTTTTAATAGACATTATTTTGACAGTTGGGAAAGAAAACCCACGAGTGCGGGAAAGGTAAAGAAAAAGCACTAGTGCGTAATAGCCTACATCCCGAACGCTATACATCCCTGCAATACGCCACTTTTTGAGCAACTGTATTAAAAACTACTTTTCGAGTAGCCGAGGAACATTTTGAAACGTTGCGATCACGCAATCTCTGTCACCAGAGACAGAGATCGTATGAACTACGTGCGTTCACTTGAACGCATTGCATGTAGAACGCAGGCAGTGGGATGCCATTTGTTACAGAGAACGAATGCGTTCAGATGGCATCGTCAGATTAGTTACTCATGTATGTAACATGTGCAGGCAAGGCATATGCCCATTGTTTCGTGCCATACCATGGATGACCGTACTATGTAATATGAACGTATCTGGGAAATATTTTTAGTTGAACGTTCCCTATCTGTCACCTTAGATTTAGAGTGTGCATATTAGTCTAGTCATAGATAAGAGTATATTACTTAGAAATAGATAGGTAACTCCCACGTCAAAACGTGCCCCCTAACACCAGCGCCTCCAGCGGTGTGATTTGAAACTCTAAATCACCTCGAGCATTTTTTATAAAATTAATTGCTAAAACTTTGTAGTATTCGATATATAGTACGCGGACGTCAATAGTATATGCATAAGTATTGTAGGAATAAAATAAATAAAACAAAAATGATTTCATACGGGCTGGGATTCGAACCCGCGCCCCCTAGACTTCGTATTAATTTGATTCCAACCTATTTACCGCTACCGTTGTAAGTCTTATGACGTCAGTTGCAAAATACTGATGTAGTATCTTAGTTTCATTCCGAACAGAGAAAAGTTGCAAATCACGCCGCATGAGGGTGCCACTAGTAGCTTTTTCCATTTCTTCTAAGATACCATACCATGAGTCTAGTCTCCGTCAATTGTTTCGATACGTTCACAGAACGGGCAAGACTGCCATTGTATGGATGGTCCGATGTAAATGAAAATACTTACAAATATAAGAAACAGTAAACAATATATTTTTATCACCTTTCTGTAAATAAGACTACAAATGCCAACTCTCATTTTCATGCCAATATGCAGGACGCCCATCATAAACGGGTGCTGCACCATGACATTGACTGTACTGCAGAATATGATGCCGAAAGCGAAGAACACCGCCTCGCCCCACGAGATGCTGCCCTCCATGTCGTAATACGTGAACAAGCGAGATATGTACGTGGAGTTTCTTCTGCGACAACATTAGTGAAACAATATAGTTATCGAGTCAAATATTAAGATAATCGATTAGTACGGTTTTCAAACGAACGTCGAGTTATTAAACTTTGTAATAAAAGGGCTTAGCTAAATTATCAATGGTAACTGAAAAAGGTTTTTTTTTCAGTGACCATCGATAGTTATTTTAATAGCTTTAACCCGATATAAGTAGTTTCGTTATTTAATGCTTTTTAGATAATTTTCTTTGAAGTCGGTTTTAATTTTTTCTCAAGATATTTTATTTGACACTTTTTAGTGAATTTATAGGCCGACCGTTTAACTCGCGCATCGCCTGCGCGGCAAGAAGGGAGCGAGGGGAGATGTTAGCGGATGGGTGAAAGGGGTGCGCGGAGCAGAGAGCTTACGTCAAATGCGGCAGTGCGCTGGCTGCAGTGTTGCCAGATCGGCCCCTGGGGGGCCGATTCTCGGCCTTTTCGAAACTATGTCGGCCTTTGGCTGCCATCGGCCCTTCATCGGCCTTTAAGCCTCCGACAGCCAATCCATCGAAATCATTGGTTTGGTTGACCAATTCCTATTCTAAAAGCTGTACTAAAGTGCTATACTTTATATATAAAGAAATAGACATACGTTCTAAACATAGATGTAAAATTAAAGATGAAGGATGGGCTCTTGTAAAACAGAAAAACGAAGATTTTCGTTTTTGTTTTTTAAATTTACATTTCTTGTTTCCCGTTTTTTATTACTGTTTCTGATGGAGAGGGCTCCCCCTTTGCCCCAAAAAACAAGGGGGAAACCCTTGTTTTATACACATATTTCTAATTTTAATTAATAAAATGAGGTAAATTTCCTCAGAATTAAAAATTAAAGAACTCGAAAATGGGAGGTCTCCGCAACTTTTAAGGAAAAAACCTCCCATTTTCGAGTTAATTAGTGATTTTAATTGAGGTTCTACCCCCCTTAAAAGGTTAAGAGGGGGGGGGGGGGGTAGTACCTCAATTCGACGGACGTCAATGGAAAGTCGTCGGCCTTTACTGCCTAAAATCGGCCCCTGGCAGCACTGCTTTCGGCCCATTCTTAAATTGCCTGCTGGCAACACTGGCTGGCTGTGCTCGCAGCGCGCGGTTGGTGTTTTTGTTACGGACGCTTGAAGATAAACGCACAAGGTATACGACTGCCAAGATGAATCGCTCTTCCAGTTCGTTGATGAAGAGATGGACCGATTTATTATTAATTTGCAAGATTCTGACTCCTCAAGCTACACAGACAGTGATGATGATTCAAGCGATATGAATATTAGTGACGAATAGTCCTATAAAAATGTTATCTGTGGTTAAATATTTCTTAAACGGAGTTAATTATTGTTTTATGATTTTGTACCTATGAAGCTATTATAAAATATTTGTAAAACTTAAAAATAAATACTTAAAAAAAAGATACTTATTATTTTATTCTTTACCAACAATGTCTATCTCGAGATAAATCTTTGGATTATTGACTCCGTGTGTAGCGTTATCCGCCCCCGCTCCCCTCCCACCGCGCAGGCGACACGCGAGTTAAACGGTCGGCCTATAATGTTATCAAGATATCAGTAGTCAGTAGTAGGTAGTAAGTGGGCTAAATCAAATCAGTTAATATAAAATATATACAAAAACTAGCTGACCCGCGCAGCTCCGCCCGCGCTTTAAACCTTTTCCAATGAACCAAATTGTGAATCTAAACCATTCTCGAATCCCCTTGAACACACACAAAAAATCACGCCGAAACTACTGGATTCAAACGAAACTTGGCATTTTTTGAGTTAATACTACGAGCTAGGACATATGATACTTTTTATCCCGTAATCCGCACGGTTCCCTTGGGAAAGGGAAGTCAAAATGTTTACTTGGTTATACGCCTACTTAGTCCGATATCATCAAATTTTTCAATATAATAAATAATAATACGGAGTCACTCAAAGACAGTTGCTGTCAATGTTTGGTGATCGATCCGGATAAGTAACGTTAGGCAAGATCATTACATAGATGGCTGACCGTTTAATGCCATTTGAAGCGTCTCCGTGCTTCGGAGGCAAGTAAATAGTGGGTCCCAGTTTTTAACCGACTTTAATCAAAGATTATGTATTCAAGGCAAATGTATGCTATTAAAAAAATAGTTAATGTAATAAAAGCGCGTCAGCTAGTTCATCAATGTAACTTGCGTTCACGTTATCATGCAACTCGAATGGCCATGCTAGAGGATAACTTACTGGAGACATTAATAGTCCATATCTTTTAAACTACTGAAACAATTTTGATGAAAAGTTCTCTTCCCTAAGTTGAAAGATACTGAAACTATTGCAAAGAATTACCGCAATCGGATTTATAGTTTCATAGAAATCGAGGGACAAACCTACAAACCCTTATGAGATTTGGTTGATTTTACGCATTTTTATTAATATTATATACTTACATACGCGTCGAATACATGTAACGAAGCGGTGTAGATAGGTAGAGATGAAAGAGATAAAGAAGGTGTGATGGTAAGCCCGGAGACCGCTACGCTAACATACAGAACCTTCTTTTTGAAGCCGGTTAAAGATATATTGCGCCATAGGCCTAAACTTGCGCGTAACAGTGTGATAATTATGACACATAGCGACATAAACGACATATTATTATGTAATTACCACGTTTTTCCGTGAAAATGTATGCTAAGCTTACATTGGTGCCGATTCTGTTGTCACACACTAGACTAAACTAGATTAAATTTTAGTTTAGTCGTGTCCTTCCTATTCAGAGATCCATGAATTAAACTAAATTAGGTATAGTTTGATAGAATATAATTGGTTTTAGTTACTCAACTTAGTTTTAAACGTATTTTGCTATTCTGTTGTGCACAGTTTACGTCATTTATGCATTAGGCATTAGAAACTTCAAACTAAAATTAGACCAAAATAAAATAGAATAGGCTAAAATAGAATGATATAAATATAAAAATAAATATTAGAATAATTATTAATATAAATAATAAAATAAATATTAAATATGTTTTATTAATAAATAAAAAAATAAATATTAATAAATATTGAAATAAATATTAATAAAAAAAAAATATTTAAATTAATATAAGTATCGTAGCCGGAGAATTATTTTAGTTTAGTTTAGTGTAATCAGAAGAACAAGAGAATTGTTTTCTCTTAACATAATTTGACCAACAACATATATTTCTCTTAACATAGTTTCTTTGCGCGACAGAATCCGGAATGAGGAGATTCGCCGAAGAACCAAGGTCACCGACATAGCTCTTAAAATCTGCAAGTTGAAGTGGCAATGGGCAGGCCACATCGCTTGGCGAACCGATAACCGCTGGGGAAGAAAGGTTCTCGAGTGGCGATCACGAACCGGAAGACGCAGCGTAGTTAGGCCTCCCACTAGATGGACAGACGACATTGTGCGCGTCGCAAGTAACCGGTGGATGCAAATAGCCAATTGTCGTTCATTGTGGCGTTCGAAGGGGGAGGCCTATGTTCAACAGTGGACGTCTTCCGGCTGATGATGATGATGAACTTGACCAATGAAAACCTCACTATCAACTCAATTTAGTAGCTGTCGAATTCAAATTAAGCACTTAATCATCGTTTGACACCACTAAACTAAAATTTAGTCTATTTTAGTCTAGTGGTGACAACAGAATCGGCACCATTGTGTAATAAATTGGGATAATAAAGAATTCGAAATACTTTTAAATCCATAATATTATTACCCTTTATTTTTAACCGACTTCAAAAAAGGAGGTTCTGTATTCGACGCGTATGTATGTAATATTAATAAAAATGCGTAATATTCATATATCTTATATGTTAGTCTATGTGGGCTTCTAAACGAATTTACCAAATTTCACGAGTGTATGTATGTATGTAGGTTTGTCCACGGATTTCTCAGAAACTACAAGTCCGATTTCGAAAATTCTTTTTGCAATAGTTAGAGTATCTTTCAACTTAGGGTAGAGTGCAAATTTCATCAAAATCGGTCCAGTAGTTTAAGAGATATAAACTTTTTATGTTTTCAGTAAGTTAATGTAACGTAAACGTATGAGTTGCGTGATAGTGCTGATACCTATCTTGGTAAAATAAAAGTCACTAAAAAGTGTTAAATAAACTATTTAAAAAAAATAAAAACCGACTTCAAAGTAAATTATCTAAAAAGCATAAAATAACGAAAATATTATTGAAGTTGGTGCAGAATATACACAGCAGGTACGCTAACACCAACTTCAATAATATTTTCGTTATTTTATGCTTTTTAGATAATTTACTTTGAAGTCGGTTTTTATTTTTTTTTAAATAGTTTTTCAGCCTTAAAATAATAAGTTTTAAAAACTAAAACCCGACTACGGGATACGTATTGTTAAATTTACATGTAACTTTTGGTGTACAATAAGTGTATTTATTATTATTATTATTACGGATAAAATCGCAGTCTAATAATGTGATATTATATAGCCTTCAATCAAGACAATCAAGACGCTTCTAACGACACCCTACTTGTCAAATTATGTTAAATAGATTAGAAGATATGCGGGATCAGATGAACATACATACATACATTCTTGTTAAAATCGTAACCCTCCCTCCGTTCCGTAGTCGGGTAATAATGATGATGTGTGTTTTATAACCTACATACTATTGTTATTTTATTTATTGATTAACAACGTTATAAGATTTCTAGAAAATGTGGTTCAGTAGTGACTCACGTATTATTGAAATCGTGCACAGGGCTGTAGTAACGTAGCAACAACCCGAGGAATAGCGGTTGCTGCAGCCTATGATAAAAAATTGTCTGTTATTGCATCGTTAGGAAATACGCATTAATATAGATGTCACAATATAGGGTAAACTAACCAAATATTGACACCGTACCAATTTATTGACACCTTACCATTTTTTATCTATATTAAGGTTACCAGGCCCCAATACATTTTTTTCTAAACAGGTAATTATCAGTATATTTATACGTTAGAGTACTGGCATCACAGAAATATATATTTTTTCAATAAGGCGTCGGAATAAATACTTTTGTGACAAGTCTGTACGTGGAGGTAAAAAAAAATCAAAATCCTGACTTATTGCTAAGGTAAGACGCATTTTAATCTTTGTTTATATAGTTGATGTTTTGAATTTTAGCAACAAATGACGACGACGCTTTAACTGACGATTTTAATACTTTTTTTCTCGGTGCCAATATTAGGTGTCGAAAATAAGTTATTGACACTCATGCCAAAAATAGGTTTTATTATAAAGTTTGCCATCGCGGTAAAATATGCTTGATTTCTATTGTAATTCAAAAAGGTCATAAATAAATGTATATGTTCCTTTTTGAATTAAATTAATTTATCTTAAAATTACTTGTCCTGACTGACTGATTCAACGCACAGGCCAAACCGCTAGACCTAGAAACCTGAAATTTCGGCAGTAGATTCTTCTTATGATGTAAGCATCTACTAAGAAAGGGTTTTTGAAAATTTCACTCCTGTAGGGATTATATGGGGTGGAAAAAATAGAATAGCGGGCGTAGACGCAGAGAATTGCTAGTATCTTAAAATATCTTTAAAAAAAATTGGTATTTCTGCAGTGAAAAAAGTGAAGAAATGCCAAAGCCAGAATCACAGAACCTCAGCCCAGACATTGAACTAGATATTAGATCAGAAAATAGTCTTAATAGCCTTGATATCCAAAATATGGAAGTTATTTTCAATGATTCTCTAAACCAATATGGCTATACCCAGGCATCAGACTATGAACATGTTTCACAATAAGTAATAGTGAAGTGTTATTTCTATTATAATGCACTTATGTTCCAACCTAATTTATGATATAAGTGGCAATTCCTACAGTTTAAAAATAACGAAAATTTATTAAATACTATTTGATTTGCATAAATTTTAGTATGTATCCACATAACGAATGAGGTGACAATAATAGGTAATTTTCCCTGTCAATAAAAGGTTTACCTATGCCAACATTTGGTTATTTCAGACATTTATTTTTAACGTAAAAATATTGATTAAAGTGCTTTGATTCGTAATAAAAATAACCTTAAAACATTCTCTTAACCTTATTTAAGGGATATCGATTCCCATGACGTTGCTTAAATTAAAAGAAAATGCCTTTTTTAAATGGTTTAGTACAGCTACTCCTTAAGGTGTCAATATTTGGTTAGTTTACCCTACTTACCTGATTAGAAATTCCATGGACGCGAGTATTAGGCCGTATAGTATGAGTTCTGTGCCGAACACCTTGAATAGAACGCGCCATAAGCTTGGCTTACAGTTATGGCCGTGATTCCGAGCCCGTTGCACTTCGCGCTCCCACGCTTTTTGTACGGCGTCACCTATGCAGATTACATTTTAAATAAGTCTTACTGCCGCACTCACATGCGCCAATTAACTTTAATTCAAATTAAGTAAGTCACTTTTAAATATTTTTTTTCGTCTGTCGGAGCCGTTTATGATTAATTTCGGTTATTGAATATCTACGAGATAATTAATATCTCTACTCACTATCTGCATATTAAGTATTAATTTGCTTCGAGTATCGAAATAAACCAATTTTAAAAAAAATGGATTAATGATCATTAACTATAATTGACGTTTGTAGGTTCGGCAGTAAGTCTTTAGAGTGAACAAAGACATTATTTTAAATGTAATGTCTTTGTTCACTCTAAAGACTTCAACTTTCTTATGTCGTATAACCTGATTTCAGACTTGTTCAAGCAATTTAGCCCTGTGACCGACCGGGGTATGTGGGATTCTTACCCACTAAAACCCCCGCGGCTGTTGCATCGGCACATGAGCCCCTCTCATGTGTCTATGCACACCCGTGCTCTCCGGTGGGATCGGCACCAGGAGCCCCTCAGTGCCTTGCCTTTGAGCCAGCCACCGGGGGTCACATTATAGCCCCCCGGGAACCAGATACGGTGCTCATGGGGCGGCGGTCGCAACCCCGCCGCCGCCGTCCTCCATGCAGTCGCCGCCGTATTCAATGGCCCTCTGACTTAGTCTAACGACTGCTATCTGGATAACAACCCCTCGGTCCTCTGTTCAAATGCCACAAAATTATTACCTATCTACCGACTGACCTTGCCTGATATCGTTTAACCATCTTATTTCCAAACAGACCTCCTTACTCTAAAGACGCATAGGATTTGTAATATTTTACCAAGTGCATCCGAGCGATGTTCTGGCAATGGCGCGTAAAGATCGGCATCTTTTATATCTCGACTGTAGCCTAGCTTGAATGTTTCTAATGTCCACCTGTGAAGTTGCATCTCTATGATAAGAAAGGATTTTATATCAATAAAGAAATATTGATGGTACCTACTAAAGATATGTCTAAAATTATGCGACGAGTAGTTTCAGATAACACCCACACTGCCCTGAGAATACCAATGTGATTTCCACTTTGTGTACCTAAATTATGAACAAATCAAAATATTTAGGTACCACTCCTAACTGTGAAAAATCGCATTGTGAGGAACTCTAATAATAGTTTATTAAAAGACGTGTTTAATTCTTCGATCTCCACTAGGCCTAATACGTATAAGTTCACATGATAGAAGAGTGAAGATTCTTGTCTGGCAGTGAGACCATGTTTATATTAACATACATACATACATAAAATCACGCCTTTTTCCCGCAGAGGTAGGCAGAGCCCAAGGACCGCTTTTCGCCTCCGTGAGAAACGAGACGTGATGGGTGGCGAACCACATCGCCGCTATTTTGGTTAATTAAATTATTTATATGATTGACCATTGCCTTCTCACGAATAAGGAGGGGAAGGGAAGGATAGGTGTTGTAAAAAGGAAGATTGGCAACTTAGAGTGGGAAATAGGAAAAGTAGGCTATTACCGCCCAGGAGGGCAAGGAATGGGACAGTAATAGCTAGGGAAGCCGGGGTCGCATTACCCGTATTCTTATACCACAACTACCGGACAGGTAAGTTGGGATGAGTATCCCATGACTAAAGTTTTGTGGCATGTTTATATTAAAGACAACACAAATATTTTCAATAGCGAAAGTATTATCCTGTATACAGCTTGCTACCTTACCCAAAAGTAAGAACAGAGAACAAGTTCGCCTGGTATCGGGGATTCATTTGCCTTCTTTGTTTAGGCCCTGTGTCCATTTTACATTAATAAACAGTAGTTTGATATGTAACTTGACATTAAATATTCAGTTTGTCATATTTTAGATGGTCGTGGCCTTCATTCCAATTTCACCCTTGCCCCTTTTTAGCCGCTCCGCCATATGAAATAAGGAGGTGGCGCGGCTTCACGAATTAACTTAACACAGCTTGGCTAAGAAATCTGTTTAGTACCTACCGTAGATAATTACGTGACAATGCAGTCGCGAACAAGTAAACTGACTAGGATTGGTTTGGAAATGGTACATGATGGACACAATGTTGCGTTACTATATAAGTACTTACTATATTTTTTACAAGAAGTTGTTTAATTTTTTACTTGATAAAAATAATAAAAGTTTTTGTATATTTTTAGCACGTTTCATTTGTTTTAAAACGAGTTATAGCTACTTTATTGTTAGTACCAACGGCATTGTAATGTGTAAACTAAGATATTACATCAAATTATACAATACAATACAAATATTCTTTATTGTACACCAAAAAAGAAGATACAACATAAAAAAAAAAGCAAAATTGCAGTGTGACAATTTAAGGCGGTCTTATCGCTAAAGCGAATAATAATAATATATGTATAATTATCCTGTTTTTAACCTACTTCATTCTTTACAAGATCAGAATCGGAACCGGTAGGGTTCAATATGTCATATTCAATCTGCCTAGTTTGGGATCAAATGAATAGGATCTGTCGACATGCTGGATAGACTATAAGAAGGCCTATGACTCTGTGCCGCATACATGGCTCATGAGGGAGTTATATAAAGGTACTTTATCCAACTTTACGCACCTTCCTAGCGTCGTGTATGAGGCAGTGTAGAACGGTATTTCTCTATCCAGCATCTCGACAGACCCTTGGGAACGGTAATCCAATAAGGATAGAT
The DNA here is from genome assembly GCA_911728495.1 of Furcula furcula. Classification (NCBI taxonomy): domain Eukaryota; kingdom Metazoa; phylum Arthropoda; class Insecta; order Lepidoptera; family Notodontidae; genus Furcula; species Furcula furcula. Next base: position 23,576,522 of record OU452243.1, read on the forward strand.
CGGGGCATCTTTCAGGGTGATAGTCTGAGTCCCTTGTGGTTTTATCTGGCCCTGAACCGTTTAAATAAATAAATAATAAATAAATATGCATTTATTTCAGACCAAAAATGTCCCCACATTATACAATTTGAAGCATTTATTAAAATTACTACTATAAATTTAGAAAACAATAAAACAAATTTGCGAATAAAATAAAATTATGAAAAAAAAAAAAATAATATAAAAACTATAAATAATTGATTTAAATATTAAAAATTTACAGCATAAGAATACTACATCAAAGCAGCTACTGGGGTACAACATGCAGTATCCTCCAGTGCTCCATGAATGGACAATCTGAGTCCATTCTGCTTGCTATAAGTTTCAGGATGCTGTTGGAGCTACCACGTATTCTACTCATCAAGGAGGCTGTTCTCTTTCGGAGTATGGCTCCAAACCCATCAACTTTTGCCTCTGCAAACATGCCAGATGCACTACAGAATCGTGGCAGCCCCATCAGCACCCTGAACGTGTTATTGTATTAAACACGCAAGGCATTGTAAACCCTTTGCGTATATTTCACCCATAGACTGCATGTATAAAAAGATTGACAGTATGCTCTGAACAATGTGAACTTTGACCTGTGAAGTACAGCGAGCAAATCTACGGGCTAACATATTCGCTCGGACTGACAATGCCCTGCGTTCCCTTTCAATATCCACATCATCTGCAAGTGCCTCAGTTATCCAGTGGCCCAGATACTTAAATTGGGATACTCTGTTAAGGACTATGCTATTTAATGTTACTTGCGGGATGGTATCATAAGTCTTAGTTCTGGCCTTAAAAACCACCAATTCACTCTTGGTTGTATTATATATAAGCCCATGAGCCTCCGCATAACACTCACATACTTCTATCAAACGCCTAAGCGCACATAATCACATAAGCACTCTCTTAAAGAGTTCAGGGTTAAGCTATCAGTTGCGGAGTTGTCAGGTCATAACTCACCTGCTTTACATGGATGACTTGAAACTGTTTGCCCCCACTGAGCTTCAACTGATGGGCTTACTGAAGGTTACAGAAACCTTAGTAATTCTATCAGGATGGAGTTTGGTGTGGACAAATGTGCAGTTATGCATGTAAAGCGAGGAAGGATGGTTGAGTCTAGGTGCGTACAGCTTTCTTTTTTTTTTTCTCAAATTCTATCTCATTATGTACCTACTAATATGATGAGTCAAGCTTTTTAGACTGCAGATTTTAGACTGCAGAGCGTGACAAAGAAATAGACGTAAGTAGATACATTATGTATATACACTCGAAAAACACAAACCTCCTTCTGGGGCAATGGGGTAAAAACCATTTTGGTGGATTCAGCTTATTCAGATTGCGAGACCCTGACTCTATTTCCCAGATAATACGAGTGTAATTTTGTTATTCTGTATCGAATACCTTTGTAACAGACTGAAAGCCGAAGTTTGAAAATAGTTTGGAAATTAACATAGCTTAACAATCCTGGGTGGACACAAAATATTTTGTTGACTCTCGGGTACGCTACCTCTTCTCAAAGCAAATCGTCGGAAGACTGGAAGTCCATTATCTCTTTGTATGTTTGATTGAAACTAATCAGGTGGTAATAGTAGGTACAATAAAAACTATTATTAATCAATTTGTCATATTATGGTTTAATATCAAATCGGTGTGTCTTAGTCTACGTGACTATTGACTACTAACACATTTTTTATCATAAATTGACACAATAAATATCTTCTGTTTTTATTAATGTCGTAAGGAAGTCTATATATTCAAGGATTGTTCGTAGCAAAATATTCATTTTGATGGATCACAAGGATGTTGATGCGGATAGTGCCCATTTTTATCCTCTGCTCTTTTTCGGGGGTAAGTGTTAGTGAGTAAAGTTTCATAAATAATAATAATTATTGATTTTGATTACATACGTATTATGTACCTACAGTATTTTGTGCCAAATATGCTAGCACCGGCTAATGCGGTAACAGCTCAGTAGGCGAGCGCTTGCCTTGGAAACAAGGTGCGCAGCGCAGGTTCGAACTTCTGATTTCTTTAATCAATCATGTGCGAATCGTTTTTTGTGCGATTGTTACTAGCTTTTGGTGAAGGAAAACATCGTGAGGAAACCTGCATGTATGAGAAACCTAACCTAACCTAACCAGCTTTCGAATGACGAGTGAAGTCCGCCAACCCGCATTTGGCCAGCGTGGTGGACTACGGCCTAAGCCCCATCATCTTGAGGGGAGGCTCGTGCCCAGCAGTGGGACAAACCAGGACTGGTATTATTATTATTATGCTAGCACCTTTTTAATTCAATATCGTAATGGTACCTTGTAGTCTCTACAATGTAGAGCATTCATTATATTAGAGTTAATTTGTTCACAAGATGACTTATCTAGAAAAATATAGAAGTTTAATTCTTGTAACGTAATTGGATTGGTAGGTACTTACTTAACGTTTGTCTAATCTTTAAAAGCATTAAGTACTCATTTTTAAAAACCACATGTTTTCTAAGGGATTATCACGCATTTCAGATTGTTACAGCATCATTTATATTTATCTTTAAAGCTTTTCTCTTATTTACTAAAATTTACATCATTTTCTACAGGTATCCCAGGCACAATGGATGCGTGCTAGTTTCCCTGCTAAAGTTCGACATGACAATTGTAACACAGTATTTCAAGATCTGAACACTTTGTTGCAACAGTCCAAAGAACCCGAAGAAAAAGTAGAACCATGCAGCACACAGAACAACAACCTCAGCGACGAGATCATTATGAAATTGGTGAACGCGCTTATATACACTGCAACACAAAATGGTGGGAAGGGTGACGGCAACAGTAGTTCGGGAGACAGCAAACATGGTGGAGAAGGACGCCCCGGCGGTACCAATTCCGGTGGTGGAACTGGAGGCGTTGGTGGTAGCATCGCAGGAGGCCTTGGACTTGGCTTAGGCCTGGGTGGTGGATTAGGTGGAAGTCTAGGTGGAGGATCATTTGGGGGATTAGGCGTTGGTGCCGGTTTAGCTGGAGGACTAGGAGCAGGAGTTGGTTTAGCAGGAAGCCTAGCGGGTGGTGCAGGTTTAGCTGGCGCTCGCGGGCTAGGTGGTGGCTTAGCAGGAGGTGTAGGAACTACCGGCAGTTTAGTTGGTGGTTTAGGGGGATCAGGAAGTTTGGCTGGAGGTCTCGCGGGTGCTGGAAGTTTATCAGGGGGCTTAGATGCTGCCGGCGGGATAGCTGGTGGATTATTAAGCGGCGCCGGCTCTGCTTTAGGAATCAGCAGTGGTGGAATGTCGAGTACTGGAGGCTTTCCTGGTGGATTAGGGGCTGCTGGAAGTTTGGGTGGTGGCTTAGCAGGTACAAGTGGATCAGCAGTGGGTTTATATTGCTCAGAGTATCCTGGTTACTTAGGAGGAGCAGGAGGCTTAGCTGGAGCATTAGGTGGATATGGTGGATTAGCTGGGGGGCTCGGAGGAGCTGGCGAAGGTGTAGGAGCAGCAGGTGGCTTAGCCGGAGGCTTAGGAGCAGCAGGGGGCCTAGCTGGAGGACTAGGGGCAGCAGGGGGCTTATCCGGAGGTCTAGGAACAGCAGGGGGCTTAGTCGGAGGACTAGGAGCAGCAGGCGGCCTAGCTGGAGGACTAGGAGCAGCAGAGGGCTTATCCGGAGGATTAGGAGCAGCAGGGGGCTTAGCCGGAGGCTTAGGAGCAGCAGGGGGTTTAGCCGGAGGACTAGGAGCAGCAGGTGGCCTAGCTGGAGGACTAGGAGCAGCAGAGGGTTTATCCGGAGGATTAGGAGCAGCAGGGGGCTTAGGAGCAGCAGGGGGCTTAGCCGGAGGCTTAGGAGCAGCAGGGGGCTTAGCCGGAGGCTTAGGGGCAGCAGGGGGCTTAGCCGGAGGGTTAGGGGCAGCAGGGGGCTTAGCCGGAGGGTTAGGGGCAGCAGGGGGTTTAGCTGGTGCATTAGGAGCAGCGGGGGGCTTAGCTGGAGATCTAGAAGCAGCAGGGGGTTTAGCTGGAGGTCTAGGAGCAGCAGGGGGCTTAGCCGGAGGACTAGGAGCAGCAGGGGGCTTAGCCGGAGGCTTAGGAGCAGCAGGGGGCTTAGCCGGAGGACTAGGAGCAGCAGGGGGCTTAGCCGGAGGCTTAGGAGCAGCAGGGGGCTTAGCCGGAGGACTAGGAGCAGCAGGGGGCTTAGCCGGAGGCTTAGGGGCAGCAGGGGGTTTAGCTGGTGCATTAGGAACAGCGGGGGGCTTAGTCGGAGGTCTAGGAGCAGCAGGAAGCTTAGCTGGAGGTCTAGGAGCAGCAGGGGGCTTAGCCGGAGCCTTAGGAGCAGCGGGGGGCTTAGCTGGAGATCTAGAAACAGCAGGGGGTTTAGCTGGAGGTCTAGGAGCAGCAGGGGGCTTAGCTGGAGGACTGGGAGCAGCAGGGGGCTTAGCCGGAGGCTTAGGAGCAGCAGGGGGCTTAGCCGGAGGCTTAGGGGCAGCAGGGGGCTTAGCCGGAGGGTTAGGGGCAGCAGGGGGTTTAGCTGGTGCATTAGGAACAGCAGGGGGCTTAGTCGGAGGTCTAGGAGCAGCAGGAAGCTTAGCTGGAGGTCTAGGAGCAGCAGGGGGCTTAGCCGGAGCCTTAGGAACAGCGGGGGGCTTAGCTGGAGGTCTAGGAGCAGCAGGGGGCTTGGCTGGAGGTCTAGGAGCAGCAGGGGGCTTGGCTGGAGGTCTAGGAGCAGCAGTAGCAGGGGGCTTAGCTGGTGATCTGGAAGCAGCAGGGGGCTTAGCTGGAGGTCTAGGGGTAGCAGGGGGCTTGGCCGGAGGTCTAGGAGCTGCAGCAGCAGGTGGTCTAGAGGGTGCGGCTAGCTTAGCGGGAGCATTAGGGGGTACTTTAGGAGGTGCTATAGTTGCAGGAGGTGCTGGTGACTTAGTAGGGGGTGGAGAGGGTGTTGGTGGGTCATGTGACTCTGGTTGTATGGAGGGTGCCAATGAGGATGCTGTATCTAGTACCGGAGGTACAGCTGGATCTGCAGCAGGTGCTAGCAGTGTAGCTAGTGCCGTATCCGGAGCGGGAAGTATCGCCGGTGCTGCCGCTGGAGCTGCAAGTGTTGCGGATGCTGGTGATGTTACCGGTGCTGTAGTAGGAGCTGGAAGTGCCGCCGGTGCTGGGAATGCTGGAGGTTTAATTGGGGATCTGGCAAGCGCCGGAGCTATCGCTGGCAGTTTATCGTCTGCTGCAGATGGTGGACTAGCCGAAAGTGGGGCTGTAGCAGGTGCTTTAGCAGGCGCATTTAGTGGCAAGTAATGTCCGCGGTGATTAGGCTGGTTACAACATTACAAGCATATATTTGTATTAAACCTAATGTTATAAGTAATGTAATGTGTGTAATTTAATAGAGATTAAACTCTACTCTAATGAGAATGTACGGTGGTCACAAGGAGTAGGTACGTTAGTAATAGGCATGTTTAACCAATTCTATTACTAATTAATATTGACGCAAAACTGTGAATGTTTTTTTTTTTAATGTTTTACTCATGTAAAGATGTGTGTGTTACCGGGCGATGGCTACTATTGACTAGACAATAAAAAACCCTATACAAAATTGTTTTATTCTAATTAAAATCATTTCTTAGGCTTAGTAGGTGACCCCTAGAAGGGATTTCGGGATTTACTCGAGCGCAGCAGATTAACATCAGAAGGATACCTAGCATCCTACTAAGTACTCTTACCTCCACGACATATAACCCCTTTAAATAGGGCTGCGCGTGTAGGGTAGCCTGAAAGATTGGGTGTTGGAGACTCGGGCAGTACTTTCTAATAGGAAAGTAGCCGATAGACTATCAGCAGAAAACAATTATAAATGGCCGGGTTATACGAACAGCTTGTAGCTAACAGTAAGGGCTATTTAACTACCTTGGAGGGACAGGCTTGAAGACCAAGTTGAAGACACTGGTTAGTATTGTAATGTAAACTTCTAAAATCATAATAATATATGCGGCCAATGATGACTTTTAGAATAACTAATGAAGTCATTTAAAAAAGAAAAGAAAGAGAGATAATTTAATATGACTGATATAGACTGCTACGTATTCCAAATAGACGGTGGATATATAAACATTATCTTATTTACTTGTTTTTTTTCTTTTCTTGTTTTTTCTTGGCCCTCCAAGGCGCGGGCCCGTAGCATTTGCTGATCCCTGCTATATGACTAATCCGGCACTGGGCAAGAGGCCTAGAGGCCTGATGGTATCACTTTAATACCATGGCACCTTGAAATCCGTTGGTGTGGGATGCGACATGTGTCGATACTCTTGCAGCGTTCACACCCCGGCAACTTGTAGGGCGGCTAGAAGGCTGCGGCGACCGTTAGTGATGCAAAACGGCGCAAATATGTAGCCCTAGGTTCCAGTTATATATTTGCGCCGTTTGCGGTGGAGACCATGAGATGCACGGTTTGGTGAAAGAAATTTCATCCAAACTTATCGAAGTCTCATCTCAGGGGATCGTCGGGCTGTTAGTTTTTCCGTATAAGCTTAGCTATACAAAGAAGTAACGACGCCAGTCTTAGGTCCCCTTCTCACCCAGTGCGGCGACAACTTAGAATAAGTTTATGCCTTAGCTTAAGTATACTACATACATATAGTCACGCCTTTTTCCCGTAGGGGTAGGCAGAGCCCACGGGCCGCCGCATTGCGTTCTCACGAATAACAAGGGAAAGGGAAGGATAGGTGGTGTTAAAAGGAAATAGGAAAAGTAGGATATTACCACCCAGGAGGGCAAGGGATGGGACAGTAATAGCTGGGGAAGCCGGGGTCGCATTACCCGTATACTATACCACAACTACCGGACAGCTAAGTTGGGATGAGTATCCCATGACTGACCTAAGTATACTACGTATAAATAAACTGTAAATATTTAGTTATTAGGTAAATAAAGAATAACACATACTTATGTATGTTTATTTTTTTGGTCTACGGCCTACAGCCTAAACGGCTCGATTGATTGTGACTTATAATATGTCGTTCGATTCGACTTAGTTGTGCGAGTACGGCTATAATTTAAAACACCTTTGGTAATAAGAGATACGTTCGGGCATCTAAACCAAGAACTTCATATAAACTATCGATATCTGACACGCTAGACTCCGCTAGAGTATGCTTGAGAGTATGACCATGTACCTAACGAGTTTTTTAACATTTTAGAAAACCTGTAGTTGCCTCCCCACCATTGAAAGGGGTTGTTCCTATAAACTAATCTACAAAATCTATTAGGTCCCGTGGGCCCGTCCGTGGCCGTTATAATCAAGGTTATATTTTATAATATAATCGAAGCGAAGGTCATATTTCCTTCCAGCGGGGCTATTGCGTATCTCGTTTGACAACTAAAGTGATGATCACCAAAGCTAAGTGGCTATCAAATAAATGTCAAATGATGCATTCGGTATTGCCTAACTTGAGTGACCAACTGAAATGACGTCATGAGCACCGATTCTCGGTGATGATCACCGTAGACAATATTTGACAGATGTTTCTGTATCGATAACCTATAATTGGTATTATGTAAGTAAAGTGTACATCAAACTGATGGTCACCCAAGTTGCGATGACCATCGTGAAAGCAACTAATAAGAAGCAGTGTTTTATACTGTTGAAGGTGATCGTCACTATTAGCCGGCTATTTGAAATGTTGACTAGAAGCATTATCAACGGAGGTAAAAATGTGACAACTATTTACGCAGGATTATAACTTTTTTTTGTGACCTAAAGAAAGTCTTTGGTTGGAGTTTATCCTTGGGGGCTATGGTGGGGGCGCTGTGAAGTTGAGATTTAGATGAATCGTTGAAGTTTTTTTTTTCATGCCGCGAGCGTACCTACTAGTCTCGCGGTACGAACGGTGTACCACCTTTAGGATGAAATGCTTGCACGAGCTGGCCCAAAATGCATACGGGCGGGGTAAGCGCACGTAGGTAACGACGTTCAAACCATTTTGAATGTAAACTGGAACAGCATTCTTGTCCGCGATAATACATTGAGCTATAATGTACTGAAGTAGGTACATACTTATTTTTGATTAATTTCGGATGCTGCCTTTCTCTTGTCATTGACTTATAGTTTAGCGGCAAATGGCAAGAAAAGATGTAAAACACCTTTCTTGAAAACTTTATTTTAATTTAGTAAGTTTTTTTTTCATAAATTAAGTTAATACTTTATTGAACATATAAAAACAATAAATTAAAACAAAAGTACAGAGAATCTATGTACAAAGGCGAGCTTAACTCAATAATGAGTTCTCTTACGGCAAACCTTTGAGTGACAGAGAAAATAAAGAAAAACGAGGATAGAAACAAGTAGAGGATAGATTTAGGATTTTTCACAATATCTTTGGGTTTTTTTATTAAACTTTTGTTGTCTATGCTCCCAATATCCACTTTGACCCTATTTCTTCATGATATCCACTAGGCGAAAATACCTGCAAATTAAAAAGTACCACTAAATGTTCTTTGTATAATGGTTCGGGGGGATATTCAACTTAGTCGCATAATGTCGATAAAAAAGTAGAGATGGCTAAAAGACAAGTGATGAGCACCGTAGTACACCGTAGGTTGATATCCACCGAAAGCCATACGTAATACCAATGTTATCACACTTTCGGTTGACATCAAAGTTCGGTGGACAACTGAAGCTTGATAGTCACTTGGGTGGCTAAAGATACGCAATAACCCTGCAGTTCGACCTAACTATCCATTATCCATCATCGCGTCGCGTCTCCGTTACTTCTCAGTAAGTATCTTTGATTATATATACGTCTAGATAGCACGTTCGATGTTCAAACACTTGACATTATCAGGTAAGTACCTACACCAAAACATCAAATTGGTAGACTTGGTTGTTTAGTGTCACTTGAACTGTACCGATCATGAAGATATAGGGTCAAAGTGGAGAACACTCCCAAATACATGACTGAGGTCAACGCTATCCCTTTCATTGAGGTCGAATCTCCCTTTCTAAGAGGGTAACCTTGATGTTTCATGAAAAATCAGGACATCTTTTTAACTTCGTCGCTTAATACGACTTACTTGGCTTGTTTAAGCTTTAAGTTTAATCCGATTAAATATGTCTAGTTGCTTCCGTTTACCTCTCAAAATACGACGGGACGAAAAACCGACACGACCGTTGAGAGACCAGAGGGCCTAGACAAGATGCAATCGCTTCATAGCGAATCTATTTCTTCATTCGCTAACGGTGTCAATTCCCTATAAAGTGTCACGTGATTTTTCGATGACTTATGTCATTCTCATACATTTTTATACTTTCTATTAGCGATAGCGATTGTAGAATGTTACATTGTCTAGGGGGGCAGGCGCAGGACCAACATTTTACATACCTATCTGACGCATGGAGCATCTTACTTTACCTTAGAGGAGATACCACTGGAGATAGCATGATGCGCTAACCCCTCTGCCAAATTTTGTTCATATGGTCAAGTCATTCTTTATTTGTGTGCGTATCTTTTTGAATATGTTGCGAGTTTATTATAGTGTGGTTATGCGTGAAATTGTATCTGTGTGTGTTTACTTCGCCTCCCGCACCCCTCAAAAGTGCCACGAAAAATTTGTTCGGCGAATCGACGCGATACTAGCTCCATTCTAATTACTCTGAGTACTTTACAGACAGTCAAGTAATAAATAAATAATAAGTTAATGGTTGTGAAAATAAAAGCATATGAAGTTATGATAAAAATAAATTGTATTACAAGATCATTTATTCAGTACGTTTAACGATTTCCGATTAATCACAAGATATTGAATAGCAATTTCCATTATATGCAAACAACTAAAACACCTTGTAACCCACACATTAGACGATAGAAAAAGCATTTGCAGTAAATTTAGGTTTCCATTGGACCAACTGCAGATCATTGCAGCTTCATAAAATTTCTTTTCGAATGGGACAATGGATAGTCATAATATTCCTTCGCTCAATATCTACAAAATAAAAAATGTATTAATATTGACCACGGGTAAATAAAACAGTATATATATTGACAGGTGACAGGTATAGTGACAGGTTAAGAAATAGTGACATAAGGAAACGTTGTGGTATGAAAGAAGATGTTGTGACAAAAATTGAGGTATGCTGAGATGGTTTGGCCATGTCGAGAGAATGAATGAGGAACGATTGACGAAAATAGTGTATAAGACGAGTGTGAATGAAAGTGTTGAAAGGGGTAGACTTAGGCGGACGTTTCAAGACCAAATCAGGGACGTCTTGAAAAAAGGCCAGGTCAAGAGTACCCTAAACCGAAGAGCATGTATGAAGGGAATAATGAAAGTGGACGAAGCGAAACAAGTATGTAAGGATCGTAGCAAGTGGAAAGAAGTGGTCTCTTCCTACCCCTACGGGAAAGAGGCGTGATTATATGTATATTTATAGAATGATATAGGTACTCTCGCCGATACGACCACAGCGGCCAATCTTTCGCAAGATCAGCCATCAGCCAGTGCACAAATGCTTGCGTAGCCACAAGTGCACTCTTTCTTCTTTTTACCTCTCACAATTTAGTGATACGAAAGATCAACACGACCGGGGAGAGGTCAGGCGCAGGACCGACTTTTTATATGCCTATCCGACGCATGGATCATCTTACTTTACAGACAATCAGATGACCAGCCTGCATTGTCCTAGCCAGTAAGGAACAAATATACAAAGTTGTTGCTCCCCGCAGGATTCGAACCTGCGACCCCCGGTACGCAAGCAAGCGGTTTCCCACTGCGCCACGGAGGCTACTAGACGCGACAGGACTAGGAGGCGACAAGAATAAATATGATTTTAATAATAATATTATTATATAATATATATATAATATATATATAATAATAATATTATTATATAATAATAATATTATGTTTAAAACTACATACACACTTGAACATACAATATTTTTTCCATATCAATCCTTTGAACTAAATACCTACATCGTATATTTTTTATCATAAAGTGGCGGTGAAAAAGTCCCCAAAACGGAAAGTCTTCAAAAAATCTTTACCATGGTTACTCTATGAAAACAATGTAAAATATTTTAAATTAGATAATTCAACTAAAAATTAATAGAAAGTTAAACCCAATACTAACAAACGAACTGAAAACGTGGTATGTGCCTATCGAAAGAAGAACTGATCGAAAATATGGTGCATAATCCAAAGGGATCATCGGTAGGTACATTATTAAACAAATCGGACTTACGAGTGATATTCGGTATCATCTAAGGGGTACAACATATTTTTGCAACTAAGTACTACACATTTTATCACCATTCTTATTAGTTTAATTCACTTTATCGTGAAATTATGGTATTTAAATGTTGGATCGATTTAAATGACAGACAGTTTCATGTTGACAATAAGCGCCAGTGTTGCCACAAAATACGAACCCTTAAAATCGGTATTTAAAATTGCATTTGAGTACAATTGGCGAAAACACAATATAGCATTATCCTAATCGTACTCGCAGAACAATACCAAAAACAAAATTATTAGACATGATTGTCATCGTATTTTATGTTTTCGGGTGGAAAACAATCTTTTGATGTTGAAGTAGAGCATTTCTATATTAGGGTATCCATTTCTCGGGTAATTTAAATTATTACATGGACCACACATTGGACCACTTAGAAAGAGAGATCCGGCCTCAATGAAAGGGATAGCGTATGCCTCAATCAACTATTTGGAGTTTGGACTCCACTTTGACCCTATATCTTCATGGTACCGATGGTTTGTGCTCGCAAAAAAAAAAAAACATTATGCCGAATTGTGTAATCAAATCGTGAAAATATTAACTAAGTATAATTAATAAAGATCCTAACTTAATTTTCCATTGATAAGTCTTTACCTTTACGGTTCTGTGAAGGGTTATTATAAAAACTTGTAAAAACTCGATTGTTTTTTACGACAATTTGTACATTGTCCCAAAGAGGATTTAACCAATGAGTATATAATCACTACGTATAAGAGTCGGGTTTTTTTTTTGTGTAGGAGTAGTACTGTTGGCCGCATATGGCCATTACAGCTTCACCGGACAAGAGGGCGAGCGCTTTAAGCGCTCCAGCCAGTTGGGTAGCGACTAGCACAAGGGCACCTCAGGGAGGCACGGCCTCGGCTTGGGCTGCCGCTTAGAGAGTATGAGTTTACCACCGGTTCACAACGCACCCCCGCTGAGAAGAACCGGCAAGAAACTCAGCGAGGGGATGCATGTCGAGGTCGCATGCGTACGACACTTCGGCCTCGCCGGCGAGACCGGTGTCTGTGTGTTGGTGTGTGTACGACTCGTGACGTCGTTGTCGGTGTTGGTGTAGTGTCATGGTCCAGGAGGACGGACATTGGATCGGATGGGTCGAGCAGTACATGCCGCGGACAACTGAAACCCACTGAAACCCACTGAAACCTTAACGCGTTATCGCTTAACGCGTTAAGTGATAGGTGTTAAACGATAGGCGATAGGCGTAAATTTGTTAAGGTTATGAAAGCGCTCATGTGACGCCGTCACTGAGTGAGTGGGTGGTGGTTTTGAGTGGTTTTCAGTGGTTTTCAGTGGTTTTTAGTGGTTTTCAGTGGTTTTGAGTGGTTATGAGTGGAGTTGAGTGGTTTTGAGTGGTTTTCAGTGGTTTTTCAGTGGTTTTCAGTGGTTTTGAGTGGTTTTGAGTGGTTTTGAGTGGAGTTGAGTGGTTTTCAGTGGTTTTCAGTGGTTTTCAGTGGTTTTGAGTGGAGTTGAGTGGTTTTCAGTGGTTATCAGTGGTTTTAAGTGGTTTTGGGTGGTTTTAAGTGGTTTTTGAGTGGAGTTGAGTGGTTTTGAGTGGTTTTGAGTGGTTTTCAGTGGTTTTGAGTGGAGTTGAGTGGTTTTCAGTCTTTTTTTTTTTTTTTTATTTATTCAAACAAAAATCCACAGCTCTTAGAATAAAAAGTACAATTTGTAGACTACTTGTAAATACAGCCAATAAAAGGATTTTCTTTATATTTAATAACAATTTTACTTTATAGTACGAAACGCTGAGCAAAATTTGAGTGGGTGTCTGACGCATTTTAAAATATAAAAATAAAAATATAAAAATGTAGTGTTGCTTATTATTATTATTACTAGCTGACCCGGCAAACGTTGTTTTTGTTGAGTATAATAGATACTCGTTGTATTAAATATGTACCTGGCATATAGAGAACCAATTTGTAATAGGTACGTTACCCTAGTGACGATTAGTCTGTTGATACAAAATTATTATCGTGTCTTGTCTCCCCTTGCTTTTTTACAATATACCATTTACTTTTATTTCTATTATATTATTTTATTTCTTATACCCAAACTTCCACTGCTAGCTAAGCCCATAACCTGCTACAATGGTTATGGGCCCAGCTTATGCGTAAGAAATAAAATAGTTATAATAACGGGTACGAAAAGAGTACGAAGTTATTAGAGGAGATCGTGTGATCGCAATTCAAAAAGTGTTTGAATTCTGCTGTGGGTGGAGCCGTGAGGAGGCAACCATGAATACGGTAAGAATTGAAAATCTTGATCGGGATAATTTTCATTCCTGGAAGATCCAAGCACAAGCGATCTTAATCAAAAACGATCTTTGGGAATACGTAGATGGTACTAAACCGAAGCCTGCTGAAATAGTAGAGGCGGCTGTATGGGAATCAAATGATTCGAAAGCAAGGGCGGAAATCATACTAGCGATGAGCCCGAGTGAATTGCAACATGCAAAAGGGTGCAAAACGTCTAAAGAGCTCTGGACGAAATTAGAATCAGTTTATGCTTCTAAGGGACCCGCCAGAAAGGCCACCTTGCTGAAGCAGCTCACATTAAGTAAGATGAGCGAAGGTGACGATGTTCACGAACATTTGAGCAGGTTCTTTGATGCCAGAGATAGATTGCACGATATGGGCGTTGAAATACAAGATGATTTAGCATCAATAATGCTATTGTATAGTTTGCCTTCAAGCTATGAGAATTTTAGATGTGCAATAGAATCCAGAGATGAGTTTCCTGAGCCTGTAGTGCTAAAGATTAAAATTCTAGAAGAAAGTAGCTCAAGGAGATCTTGCACGGAGAATATAATGTTAGTCAAGGGCAAGAGGCTAAACAAGAAAACTCCCAGACAAAAACCGGTACAGTTGGACGATAATAAGGGTTGCGAAGCGAGTCCAAAATTCAACTATAGATGTTTTAAGTGCCATAGAAAGGGTCACAAAGCTTCGGAATGTAAACAATTCAATAAACAAGAGTCGGTGAAGTGGGTATCGATGAATAAAACTAAAACGTGTGCTATTGATACTAGTTTTGTTACATTTAGTTGTGTTTCAGATGATTGTCATGCTGCAGCCTGCGAGAATGGAAACTGGATCATTGATAGTGGTTGTACAAGTCACTTGTGCAATAATAAAGCATATTTTGGAGATACCTTACAACCATCTTATGGAAAATTGAATTTAGCAAATAATGAAAGCGCTCTTGTACAAGGTAAAGGTACGGTAAGGTTGTTCGCATGTAATGATGACTCTAAGTGTGTAGTAAAACTACCAGACACGTTGTACGTTCCAGATTTGAGAGCTAACTTGATTTCAGTTGCAAAGATTACCGATAAGGGTTTTGAAGTCACGTTTGGGAGCGATAGAGCTCTAGTGACGGATTCTCAGGGTAATATTAGGTTAGTTGCGAATCGTAAGGGTAATTTATATTACGTTCAGGAACAGCGTGCTGAAGCTGCTGCTATATCGAATAAAGAGGTTGATATACAAGCGTGGCACGAGCGTTTAGGTCATTTAAATGTAAGAGACTTAGTTAAACTCATAAATCATTGCGATTTGGGCATGAAAGTCGATTTGACAAATGTCGATAGGTTACGTAATTGTGAAACCTGCATTCGCGGTAAAATGAGTTCCGTTCCTTTCTCCAGTTCGGGTGGACCGTGTAACGAGAAGCTTAAAATTATTTATTCCGATGTTGTAGGGCCGATGAAAAATACAGCCCTAGGAGGCGCAAGATACTTTGTAACTTTTATAGATGATTGTACAAGGTGGTGCGAGGTATATTTATTAAGTAAAAAGAGTTCGGTTTTTACTGTTTTTAAAATATACAAGCAGTTTGTCGAGAACTTAACTGGGAAAAGAATCAAATATTTGCAAACTGATAATGGTGGCGAATATTGTAATAGGGAGTTTGATGATTTCTTGTCAAAGGAAGGAATCAGTAGAAGATTGACTATTCCCCACACTCCTCAGCAAAACGGTGTTGCTGAAAGGATGAATAGGACACTCGTTGAAATGGCAAGGTGCATATTATTATCCTCAGGACTATCAGAAGGCTTTTGGGCAGATGCGGTGGTAACCGCATGCCATATTAGAAACAGATGCCCATGTAGTGCGGTTGGTGGTGAAATACCATATGAAAAGTTTTTTGATCGACCTGTGAAGTTGGATTATTTGCGACCTTTTGGTACAAAAGTGTACGTTCTTGACAAGGACACAAATAAGGATAAATTCACACCCAGAAGCAAGAGGGGAATATTTGTAGGTTACCCACGTGATCAAAAAGGATACAGAGTATGGTTGCCAGATGATCGAAAACTGATTGTCGCGAGAGATGTAAAGTTTTTGAACGTAGAGAAACCCCAAGACGAGAATACTATAGACCCTTTTCAGATGATTGTGACAGAGAAGTCACAAGAGCCGGAGCGAAAAAGGTATGTGGAGTTGGAAATCAATCCATCAGTTTTTTCACCTCCTATAGAGCGAATTCCAATCCCATATGGATCAGCTCAACCACTGGCTTCAAGCAGTGATGATCCTCACATTGAGATGCCATCGGAAGATGAAGAATTAAGAAGAGCTCCAGGTAGACCTAGGATCCAAAGAGGTCATGTAGGAAGACCGAAGAAAATGTACAGAATGGTCAGCGTACCAAGGAGGGAGCGAGAACAGGATCAGGAGGAGGAGAGAAATGACAGAGATGGAAATGAGACTGATGTTGAGCCAGCTGTTACATCAGATGAATTTGCTGACTGTGAAGACTTCGTAGCTGCCGCAACAGAAGTGTCATTGAAAGAGGCGTTATCTTGTAATGAGCGAAAGCTATGGGAAGCTGCCATTATGTCAGAGATAAGAAGCCTCGTTAAAAACCAAACGTGGAAAATAGTGAAGAAACCTCCGAATCGTGAAGTAGTAGGATGTCGCTATGTCCTCACTACGAAGCTGAATGTGGACAAAACTGAAAAGAAGAAAGCAAGATTGGTTGCAAAGGGCTATAGTCAGCGTTATGGTATTGACTATCGCGATACCTTCGCTCCAGTCATGAGGCTTGATACAGTTAGATTATTGTCCGCATTGGCAGTTGAATTGGATATGGAGATTCATCAAGTAGATATAAATACTGCTTATTTGAATGGATATCTTGAGGAGGAAGTATACCTGAAAATACCTGAACTCTTAGAAGAAAGTTTAATAAAACTGTTGCGCATAGAAGAGGATGACTTAGTCAAAGACCAAGCGCAACAAATGTTAAACGATATAAGAGCTGGTGGTAATGTTTGCAGTTTACATAAATCTCTTTATGGTTTGAAACAAGCTGGACGCCAATGGAATATCAGGCTGGACGAGAAGCTGAAAAAGATGCATTTAAAGCAGTCTTTGAATGAACCATGTTTGTATTATAAAGAACTGGATGACCGCGGAGCAATGCTTTTTGTTTGTGTCTACACGGACGATATTATGATTGCGAGTCAGAAAAGAGATTGTATAGTAAATTTTAAAACAGAATTAGCAAAAGAGTTCGAAATGAAGGACTACGGAGTTGCTAAATTTATTTTGGGCATAGATATTGTCAGAAGTGACAATGCAATTAAGTTGTCACAAACACAATATGTTGACAAGATTTTACGAAAATTTTGCCTAGAAAATTGTAAAGAAACTTGTTGTACGCCAATGGAGGTAAATTTTAAATTACCGAATACCGAGAAGGACAATGATCGTAACATACCGTACAGGGAATTAATAGGATGTTTAATTTACCTGTCCGTAGGAACCAGGCCAGACATCTCAAATGCCGTGGCGAAATTGGGACAGTATGTGGATAAATCCGATCAGAGGTGCTGGAAAGCAGCATTGAGAATCCTTCGTTACCTCAAGAGGACCCGTGAACGTGGCCTCGTCTACAGGAAATCCGGTAATAGTGTCATTGGGTATAGCGATAGTGATTGGGGCAATTGTACAATCGATAGGCGAAGCTACTCAGGCTATGCGTTTATTTTAGCTGGGGCAGCAATCTCGTGGAAATCACAGAAACAAAAATGTGTTGCGACTTCAACCTGCGAGGCTGAATACGTTAGTCTAGCTTTGAGTATGAAGGAGGCTATATACTTGAATAGTCTGCTAACTGAAATCGGGTTAGCGCACTTTAACAAGGTAGTGTTACATGCGGACAATCAGGGAGCGATCGCATTATCAAAAGACCCAGTCTTGCATTCCCGCAGTAAGCACATTGATATTAAGTATCACTTTTTAAGGGAAACTGTCCGTACTAATAAAGATATTGTGATACGATATATCCCAACTGAATTAATGCTTGGCGATATATTAACAAAACCGTTGCCTAAGCAGAAACATTATTTTTGTATGGAAGGTTTAGGCGTTACTTAGTTTAGTGTTTTTTAAAATGTGCTGTTTATTTTATACCTTGTTAGTTTAGTGTTTTGTTGTGTAAATTGTGTTATGCAAGGTACAATTTAAGGGAGCGTGTTGAGTATAATAGATACTCGTTGTATTAAATATGTACCTGGCATATAGAGAACCAATTTGTAATAGGTACGTTACCCTAGTGACGATTAGTCTGTTGATACAAAATTATTATCGTGTCTTGTCTCCCCTTGCTTTTTTACAATATACCATTTACTTTTATTTCTATTATATTATTTTATTTCTTATACCCAAACTTCCACTGCTAGCTAAGCCCATAACCTGCTACAGTTTTGCCATATAAAAATAATTTGTGGACTACCCCTAACATTTAGGGGGATGAAAAATAGATGTTGGCCGATTCTCATAGATACCGGATAAGCACAAAAAATTTCATCAAAATCGGTCAAGGACAAATTCATGCTAACAACAATTTATTAATATTTAATTATTTCTCATAAAAAGTAAATGATAAAAAATGTTTACTGTGGGTTATCCCTAAGACATAAACATAACCATAGCAGACTTTTTTTAGACCTTGTTAAAGTGTACAATACTGTAGTACATTATTTTGATCTATCTCGTATTATGCATGTGTTATACATATAAACCTTCCTTAAGAAACACTTTATTAAAAAAAACCGCATCAAAATCCGTTGCGTAGTTTTAAAGATCTAAGCATACATAGGGACAGACAGACAGCGGGATCGACTTTGTTTTATAATATGTATAGATATAGATAGATATAGATATATGTTATTGAAGTGAAACTTCTTATGCGACTTCCAAAAATGTTATCACATAACGCGTCAAGCGTTAAATGAAGCACCTTAACGCGTTATCGCTTAACGCGTTAAGTGATAGGTGTTAAACGATAGGCGTAAATTTGTTAAGATTATGAAAGCGCTCATGTGACGCCGTTACTGAGTGAGTGGGTGAGTGGGTGAGTGCAGAGGCGTATTTAAGAATTTGGCGCCCCGGGCCATTAGGATTTGCCGCCCCATACACTAGTATTTTTTTTATCAAATATATTCTATTCTATTCTTGGTGGCTATAAATTTGGGCCTGGTATTCCCGGAACGCACTTCGACCCATTTGGAGCCCAGTTGGATATTGTGCATGCCCTAGCCCTTACTCTGTTGCTGGCGTATCGAAGAGCTCCCTCAGGTACGCAACGATCGCGCCAGCTTGGAGCTGTACATAATCATTTGGTGTAGGATAGGCTACTCCCAGATGATGCAACCTACGTCTCGCAAGAGCGTCGCAGCCACACAATATGTGTCGCATTGACTCTTTTTCATCTTCGCAGAATCTGCAAATGTCACTAGTACTTAGCCTCATTCTGTGTAGATGCTCGTTGGTGCCAAAATGTCCCGTAAGTGCCACATTGACCCATCAGGTGCCTTATTTGTGATCTGTTTAGGTTTAATAATTTGACCCCACAGTCCACCCTTCCGCTAGAGAACGCTTTGGAGTGGTTAAGGCCTGACGCTGCCCTCCATTCCTTCATGTGTTCGTTTCTAGCATGTGCATACAATGCTTGGTGATATGTTCCATACGGAATCCCCACAAATGGTTCGGGGCCAACCAAATGTCTCTGTGAGCCGGCCCTCGCTAATCCATCTGCCTTCTCATTGCCCTCGACGCCTTCATGTCCAGGTACCCAGATAAGGCTGACATTGTTGTGTCTTCCCATATTGTTCAAGCCTGTAACACCTTCTTTGACCAGTTTAGAAGCAACTCTGAAGGAATTCAGAGCCTTTATCCAATATAAGCCAGTGCTGGACCACAGTCCCACCTGATGGAAAGCGGTGACGCAGTCGAGGATGGTAAAGCACACTAGCTTATGAATAGCCTATTCACTCTAGTCTTGAAGACATCTACATTATAATCGGGCGGGAAAACCGACGCAGGCAAACTATTCCAGTTCTCAGCTGTCCCTATTATAAACGAAGAACTCCGGACTGAAAGCTCGTTTACCACATATGGGTGCGTGTGCGCTGTGCGTCTCGTCGTCCGATGATAGAAGGGTGATGGTGGGATCAATTCATTTAATTCCTGCGCACACTCTCCAACATGCAGCCTGTAGAATACCGAGAGGCTGGCTACTCTGCGCCTGTGCTCTAGGCTTTTTAGATTGGCCTCCACGAACCTAGTGTCACCAATTAGCCTTTTAGCACGCTTCTCCACCGAGTTCAAAGCTGCTAGATGGCATTTTGCAGCACCAGCCCATATGACTACAGTACTCCACACACCAGTGGCGGTCCGAGAGGGGGAGTCGTAGGGGTCATGACCCCCTAAAATCACAAACTCTTACACGTCAAATTGACAAACTTTATTTCTTACTTTAAAACGTTTAACCAATTTTATCCAAAATAGGTTACGCACTTGAAACACTCAGACGCAAGGTGGAATCGAACCCACGACCTATTGGCTAGCGGCCAGGGCACTAGACCAACGGGCCCGTCAACTATGACCACCCCACCCCCCAAAATCGTTGGCTGTGACCGCGCCTGCCACACACGACCTGACTTGCGTTTTATATACCTAACATAGAAGCAGTCCCAGTGTGAAGTACCGCCGGATCTTTACAAGGACACCAAGCTTCCTTGCGGCTACTTTGGCCTTGGACTCAATGAACAGCCCAAAGATTAGGTTTGAGGAAATATCAACCTCAAGAACTGAAGGCGGTTGGTGTATTCTAAGGATACATTCTGGAAAGTAGGAGCCAAGGTGAACGGACTCCTTTTAGCGGTGAACAGACACTCTTATGTTTTGGCTGCGCCGCCCTACCGTCTCTCTTTGGATATGTACAAAAACTACACGCACAACAACGTTGAAAGTGAAACATCCCGAATTCCCGACTAGTTCAAACAAATCAGTTTTAGTTTAAGTTAATCATGTAGGTTTTTTAATCCTTCAATCATTTAAAACCAAAAAGAAAGACGCACATAGCTAAGCGAGGTGCGGCTCGCGCCGCCCCTCTAAGCCTGCCGCCCCGGGCCATGGCCCCTTTGGCCCTAGGGTAAATACGCCCCTGGGTGAGTGGTAGGTGAGTGGGTGAGTGGTAGGTGAGTGGGTGAGTGGTAGGTGAGTGGGTGAGTGGTAGGTGAGTGGGTGAGTGATAGGTGAGTGGGAGAGTGGTAGGTGAGTGGGTGAGTGGTAGGTAAGTGGGTGAGTGGTAGGTGAGTGCTAGGCGAGTGGTAGGCGAGTGGTAGGCGAGTGGTAGGCGAGTGGTAGGCGAGTGGTAGGCGTGTGGTAGGCGAGTGGTAGGCGAGTGGTAGGCGAGTGGTAGGCGAGTGGTAGGCGAGTGGTAGGCGAGTGGTAGGCGAGTGGTAGGCGAGTGGTAGGCGAGTGGTAGGCGAGTGGTAGGCGAGTGGTAGGCGAGTGGTAGGCGAGTGGTAGGAGAGTGGTAGGAGAGTGGTAGGCGAGTGGTAGGCGAGTGGTAGGCGAGTGGTAGGTGAGTGGTAGGTGAGTTGGGTTCGGTTGGGTTTGGTTCGGTTCGGTTCGGTTCAGTTCAGTTCAGTTCAGTTCAGTTGAGTGTGTGTGTGTGTGTGTGTGTGTGTGTGTGTGTGTGTGTGTGTGTGTGTGTGTGTGTGTGTGTGTGTGTGTGAGTGAGTGAGTATGTGAGGGACCGATCGACTGAGCGAGAATGAAGTTTCACTTCTTCCGCGCGGAGGGACTCCACGCACGCACATTTTTTTATTACAAAGATCTCTTAAGTACATCACCGCAGTTTTGAGTGGTTTTGAGTGGTTTTGAGTGGTATTGAGTGGTTTTGAGTGGAGTTGAGTGGCTTTGAGTGGTTTTCAGTGGTTTTGAGTGCTTTTCAGTGGTTTTCAGTGGTTTTCAGTGGTTTTGAGTGGAGTTGAGTGGTTTTCAGTGGTTTTCAGTGGTTTTGAGTGGTTTTCAGTGGTTTTCAGTGGTTTTGAGTGGTTTTGACTGGTTTTGAGTGGAGTTGAGTGGTTTTGAGTGGTTTTGAGTTGAGTTAGTGTGTCGACCGGCCGACCGATCGACTGAGCGAGAATGAAGTTTCACTTCTTCCGCGCGGAGAGACTCCACGCACGCACATTATTTTTTTGTGGGCTTAAGGTCTCTACCCATTACACCGTATCATACCATAACCGTGGTGTGAACGTGTCAGACACGAAAATAATACGACACGGTCTACCTTGCCCACTGTACGGATCGACGGTGTTCTGTACCCGTATGATGACCGCATACAACCCGTACGATGTCCGTGTGTAACGTAGTTTATTCGGAATCCGTCCTTCTCATGTGCATATCAGACTGTAGCGGACGTGTGCTTTTATGCCACTAAATAAGTATGGCTATTAGAAGAACAGCTAGACAGTTGGCAATGATTGCCATACTGATGAAGAAGAACGTTCAACAAGAACTCGACGCTACTGGATTCACGATTCTATAAAAGAACGAAAAACCAAAGGGGAATATTGGACATTATTTAGGCATTTAGTTGATGTTGAAGAAAAGAACGTACAAGTTCTATTAACTTTTCGTCATCCATCTTTCGTCACAACTACAGAGGTATCGTGTGTGTCTCGTTTAACGGATTTATTCAAACTGACAAAATAAGGCAACGCGTTGGTAACGCTTTTAAAACGGTTATCATACGCGGCTAGAACCCGTTTGCTCACCGGCTCGCCGCCTGCGCACAGCGGTTTGGCAACGTCGCGTGTCATGCACGGAGCGTATCAGCACCGGCAAAATATTCTCATCGAGAATAGTTGTCGCTCCGTGCATGACACGCGACGTTGTTGGTTGGTGACGGAATGGTCTTGTGAGCATAGTCCCATACTTTTCAATACAAAGAATACTTTTTTGCCTGACACGTTCATAGCACGGTCATGGTATGATACGGTGTAATGGGTAGAGACCTTTATGTATAATCTGACTTGAGTTTGGGGGAACTGTTTCAAACTGAGGTTTCAAATGATTGCATGCAACCATCGATATACTATACCAACTAGATTAGCTGTCACGAACAAAATGACATCGAAAATGTGGTCGCGGTTATATATACTTACACAACTATACACGTACACGCAAAACAATAATATGTTCATATAAAAAGATGACTTACATACTATAAAATAAGGTTCAATAATAATTGCAGACAATTGAGCGACAGCCGTCTCCGTAGCTCTTATTTTCTTATTTTCGTGACCACTTTTCGGGTCGTGACAGCAAATCTAGTATATCGATGCATGCAACACCTTGCTTTAATCTATGGATGTGTGGCGACTAGAACCTCTTTGCCACTTGTTGTATTTTCTATGTCTTTTGAATGCCGAACAGCTCGGTTTAGAACGCCGCTGTTTGACTAACGTTTGACACATTCTTTGTTATGACTTAGTGGTGTCAACAGTGTAAACACATTCATGTTATAAATCTAGTGAAGAACAGTCGTGCAGTTTATAGACAAATAGTCATTGTACTTATAGTTAGTGATCGCGGAATCACTAGTCCGAATGTAAACGATCAGTGTCTTCAGTGCTTTACAGGTCTAATAAATGTTTTGAAACCTCTACGGATTTAATTATTTGGAGTCGATAAACAATGAAGGGTCAACCGGACCTCATCTGGTGACCCCGACGTGATGTGAACACGTCGGGGTCACCAGATGAGGTGTCTCCTAGAGAAGGAGCAGATCGGCGACCGCAAGCCATCGTCTTTCTTGCGGTATCTTAGGTCCCTAGCAGGTACTACATTCCCCGAGGATGTTTTGAAGACCATCTGGATGAGCAGACTTCCCAGATATCTTCAAACCGTGCTCACGGCGCAGCGTCTTCAGGACTTGCCTGAACTTAGCGAGTTGGCTGACCAGCTGATGGAAATCAATGCTCAGCCATCTCAACACGTGGCTTGTGCGTCAACCTCGCTACCATCTACCTCTACCAACGATACGCAGATTGCAGAGCTGAACCACCAAATAGAGGAACTTACTCGCGTAGTGGCTTCTTTAGCCAACCGAGGTTTTGACCAACGGGGCCGCTCGCGAGAACGTAGCTTAGGTAGATTTAGGAACCGATCACGCTCGCGCAATAGCGAGCTATGCTATTACCACGACCGATTCGGAACGAAAGCAAGGAAGTGCGTCCAACCGTGCAAATGGTCTGGCCCTCCACCTTCAGCGGCTGGTGGCTGCAACCAGTCGTCGGAAAACCTGTAGAGCGTCCGGTTTTGGCGACTGCCCAACGCTCAGCCACGAGTCGCCGTCTTTTTGTAACTGACCGGTATACCAACAGAAAATTTCTGGTGGATACTGGTTCAGACGTAAGCTGCGTACCAGTTATTAGTGTTAGCAAACTGAAAAGCCAGCCGCAGCCGTACGATTTAGTGGCAGCAAACGGATCAAAAATTCAAACTTACGGTTTAGTCACGCTATGCTTAAACTTAGGTCTTAGGCGCAGTTTATCTTGGAATTTTGTAATTGCGGATGTAGAAACTGGAATAATAGGATCAGACTTTTTGTCGCAGTATAACCTACTCCCTGACTGCACTCATGGGAAGCTTCGCGACGGGACGACAGGTTTGTCATCTTTCGCGGAACTCCAAGACGTTAGCCAGTCCAGCATCAAAATTATTTCCATCCCCGAATCGCCTTTCTCAGCGATCCTTCAGAAATTTCCGAGTATCACGCGCCCCCTGGTGTACTTCAGGAGCCCAAACATTCAACGGTACATTATATTAAGACAACTGATGGCCCACCGGTATCATCGCGGCCACGTCGTCTGGCTCCATTGAAGCTTCGCGCTGCACAGAAAGAGTTTGAGGACATGGTCAAGGCTGGGACAGCCAGGCCATCTTCTAGTCCTTGGTCTTCAGCTTTACACCTGGTGGAAAAGAAAGATTCAACGTGGCGACCGTGCGGCGATTATCGCACCTTGAATGCACGCACTGTTCCGGACAGATATCCGGTTCGGCACATAGGTGACGTATGCCAGAACCTTGCTGGAAGTACCATCTATAGCAAAATCGACTTAGAGAAGGCATACCAACAAATTCCGGTAAATCCTACCGATATTTGCAAAACCGCAATAATCACACCATTCGGGTTGTTCGAATTTCCATACATGAGTTTTGGACTTAGAAACGCAGGTCAAACATTTCAACGTTTTATCGACGAAGTCGTGCGTGGCCTTGATTTCTGTTATGCCTACGTGGACGATATCCTGGTGTACTCAAATTCCAGCTCACTGCATGCTCAG
Organism: Furcula furcula; assembly: GCA_911728495.1. Taxonomy (NCBI): domain Eukaryota; kingdom Metazoa; phylum Arthropoda; class Insecta; order Lepidoptera; family Notodontidae; genus Furcula; species Furcula furcula. Next base: position 23,601,452 of record OU452243.1, read on the forward strand.
CACCTGGAAATACTTTTCAGAAGGTTGCATGAGTATGGAGTCGTTATCAATACTGCTAAGAGCGTTTTTGGGGCTAAAGAGGTAACCTTTTTGGGGTATCACATCGATGAGGCGGGTGCTAGACCACCCGTCGACAGAATCCAAGCCTTAGTGGATTTCCCTCCCCCCAAAACTGTTGAAGGAATGCGTAGATTCCTTGGCATGGCCAATTTTTATCGGCGATTCATTCCAGCTGCCGCCAAATTCCAAGCACCGTTAACTGACGCAGTAGCTGCTATCCAGGGTAAAGGTGCCAAGCCTTTCGTTTGGACTCCGGAGCTTTTGGCGTGTTTCGAAGAGTGCAAGAAAAGTTTAACATCTGCAAAGATCCTGGCGCATCCAGACTGCAGCGCCTCACTCGGTCTCTTCACTGACGATTCGAGCACTCACGTAGGCTCTTGCCTGCAACAGCGTCGTACCGAAGCAGATGATTGGCAGCCCATCGCTTACTTCAGCAAAAAGTTGAACACTAAACAAACATTATGGCCAGCTTACTACAGAGAGCTCCTCGGCGTTTATGAGAGCGTTCAGCATTTTAGGCATATTCTCGAAGCACAACACGCAACAATTTTTACGGATCATAAGCCGTTGATTTACGCGTTCGCCCAGCGAAGAGAAAAGCTCCCGCCTGCACAGCTGAATCAATTATCTTTTATCAGCCAATTTACCACAGACATTGTCCACATCAAGGGCGTCGATAACGTTGTAGCGGATACATTGTCTCGTATCGAGGGTATTTCCTTGGAAGCAGACTACGCCGCACTTGCTACTTCACAGCGTTCTGATGAAGAATTAGCACACGCTCGCGCGAGTTCTTCGCTTAAGCTGGAGGATGTATTAATTCCCGGCACTAATGTAAGCATCACATGCGACATGTCGACTGGTAAAGCTCGTCCATACCTAACGCCACCATTTCGTAAAGCAGTATTTATCAAATGCCATAACCTTAGCCATCCTGGTGCGCAGGCTTCTGCACGCATGGTGGCTGAGAGATACGTTTGGCCTGGTATCAACGCAGATTGTAACAGATGGACTCGTTCATGTTTAGATTGCCACCGTTGCAAAGTAACAAGACATGTCAAGTCTCCGCTGAGTAACTTCAGTAGTCCGTCGGACAGGTTTAAACATGTCCACATCGACATCGTCGGCCCGCTTCCTCACTCTAACGGTCATAATTACTGCCTCACCGCGATTGACAGGTTCACGCGGTGGCCGGAAGCTTGGCCGATGACATCCATCACTGCCGAAGAAGTCGCAGACACCTTCGTGAACGGCTGGGTGTCACGCTTTGGCGTTCCCAGTATTTTAACATCGGATCAGGGACGCCAATTCGAATCATGCCTCTTTCAGCGCCTTATGTGTGTTTGCGCGACCAAGAGGATTCGTACCACCAGCTACCACCCATGCGCAAATGGCATGGTCGAGCGGTTGCACCGCCAGCTTAAGGCGGCATTAATGTGCCATGCTGAAACGTGGTCGAAGGCACTGCCATTTGTTCTCCTTGGTATGAGATCGGCTTTTAAAGAGGATATAAAATCTTCTTCAGCCGAGCTCGTGTATGGCGAATCGTTACGTTTGCCAGGAGAGTTCCTTGTTCCCGCCGGTGCCTCGGGTAGCCCAGATTCAATCATTGATTTTGTATCAGATCTTAAGAAGCGAATGGAAGTAATGCGTCCAGTCGAAGCTTCGAATCATGCACGACCAGCAATTTTCGTTTTCAAAGAGTTAGCATCAGCGTCTCACGTCTGGCTACGGGACGACACCGTTAGGCGTTCACTTCAACCACCGTACTCCGGTCCATACAGGGTAATTAGGCGTAAGGACAAAACCTTAACCTTAGATGTTAAGGGGCGTGAAGTTACAGTTAGCATCGATCGCGTTAAGCCTGCTTTTATTGAGGCTGATTTAGAGATAGGGCATCACGAGTTGCCAGCCTCGCGAGGATCAATGTTGGACGGTCCAGCTAGTGTTCCGTCGAGCAACGATTCGGATCATCCGTTCGTTGAGCTTGCTCCGCCAGCTTCCTTTTCCCCTCCTGCCCCCATTGTCACTCGGTCCGGTCGTAAAGTTAGATTCAGAGATATTCTTGATTTATAATTTAAGTTCAGGCTCCTGCCCCATGTTTGGGGGGGGGGGTTCCTCTCTGCGTGGGGGGGTGATGTGGCGACTAGAACCTCTTTGCCACTTGTTGTATTTTCTATGTCTTTTGAATGCCGAACAGCTCGGTTTAGAACGCCGCTGTTTGACTAACGTTTGACACATTCTTTGTTATGACTTAGTGGTGTCAACAGTGTAAACACATTCATGTTATAAATCTAGTGAAGAACAGTCGTGCAGTTTATAGACAAATAGTCATTGTACTTATAGTTAGTGATCGCGGAATCACTAGTCCGAATGTAAACGATCAGTGTCTTCAGTGCTTTACAGGTCTAATAAATGTTTTGAAACCTCTACGGATTTAATTATTTGGAGTCGATAAACAATGAAGGGTCAACCGACCCTCAGATGGTTCAATCCACAGAACAATAATCAGTACAAGTACTATAGAATGCTCAATTCAAGTAAGAACACGTAGGCAAGGGTAAGAACATAGCTTCGTTCCGCCCGCAAGCGCTAGTAGTCATACAAATGCCAACGTTGTGTGCGCCGGTTGGGAGTTCTTGGTTGATGATTTAATTCTATAACTGGGTTATATGGTTAAATCTACATTAAAATCTTGTAAATCGAATACTCTGAAACACACTAAAGATAATTCAAGCATTACATTTCACCATTAAATTATTTTTGTATACTTTTGATTATAAAAATCACGCTTCGCGGGGGTGAAGGAGGTGCAAGACGCGAGGCTACATGTACCACCCCCCACAGCCCCGCACCCCGCCGAGACGAATAGTGATTGACGCGTTCGATGCCGTTGTCGATATTAATAATTTCATCGATATTAAATTATTGGTATTTACAAATAAAAAATATCAGCTTAGGACAATTTGATTTGATTTGCAAGTTAATTTAATTAATGAATTGATAAAATATAAGTATATAAGTTTATTTGATGGGCCCGTTGGTATATTTGTGTCAGTTGTTTGGTTCGGTACCATAACACACACAATTTATTATAGACTTTACTTGGGATCAGATGGCTATGAGATATTCACTATTTTCTATATTCCAAAATACCGGAATTGATGGAGAAGTGGTATGGTACGATAGATGGATTGGGTTAGTAAACAAATATTATGACGATCATTTCTAATTATTAATAAATACGTGTGTGGATTACGGCGGCTGGTTGCAGTTACCGTGCTGCAGGTAAATGAAAGGGAGGGGGATGTTTCTTCACAGAGTTCTTGACTGTATTAAAATATGGTACGAGTTGATGAAATCTTTAAAGTCTATTATATTTTAAGTACTTTGTAATAAAAACTTAAAAAATAATGTTTTAAGTTATTTCTGTAAAACACGAATTAAAATATGGGTTTTCTCGAACTCGGTCACGTGATCGCTAACGTCCTATTAATGGATGAGTGCCTAGTGACATAACATACCCAATATACAGATAATCATAAAATAATATTTTGTTAGGCCACACCACCATTGTGTCATGCCACTGGGGAAACGTGTATAAGTCCCCACGGTACCTCTGGGGTTCAACCGGCGTATGCGTGTCTTGTATGTTTTTGTTAACGATAACTTTTCAACCGGCTTCAAAAAAGAGGTTCTGTATTCTGTGTTCTGTGGGCTTCTAAACCAATGTACCAAATCTCATTAGTGTATGTATGTAGGTTTGTCCCCTGATTTCCCATAAACTATAAATCCGATTGTGGTAATTCTTTTGAAATAGTTGTAGTATCTTCCAAATTAGGGAAGAGTATAAGTATCATCAAAATCGGTTGAGTAGTTTTAAAGATATGGACTGTAAATGTTTTCAGTAAGTTAATCTAGCATAGCCGTTCGAGTTGCGTGATAAGGTGAACGCAAGTTAAATGATGAATTGAGCTTGTCATTTTTTTGACTTCACAATCATATTCCGAAAAAGGAGCCAGAGAAGTATATTTTTTGTATACATTCTATATTTTAACTGATTTGATGTAGTAGCCTACGTAATGCGACTATAATCGACGACGATACGACTTCGATATATTTTCGTTTTTTAATGCTTTTTAGATCACTTTTTTCTTTTAATCACATCTTTTGTTCGTACGACAAAAGTTCGCGTGTACTTGCGACAGTCGTGTGATCGCGCTCTATACATCGCCTTATAATACCTTTGTGAGCTCTAGATGCGAGTCTGATAATTTCATTGTTTTACTAATAAAGATGGTTAAATGTGCAATAAAGTCTTGCAAGTCCGATACTCGGAAATACAATAATGACCGTAAAATTAATAAATTAGTAACGAAAAAAATAATATCATATTCACGACAATAGGTACCGTTAGCGTATTTATCGACATTTGCGCCTGTGACAGATTACACCCATCACTACTTGTCACTGGGTTCACCTGCCTACGCCGTGTATAAGGGGACCATAGACAAACGCTCACTCTATTCTTAATACTTACCTCTATGGTTCAATCATATAAATAGATCTGAGAAATAGATAGAGCGACCATAGACGGCCCGTTTTATTACAAGGTAGACTTTAAAATTTTGAATTGAATTTGTAAGTTTAATTTGAAAGTAATGGAAGAAAAATAGATACTTTCTAGGAACCTAATGGAAAGGTACAATAAAGAAGACACTATTTGATGTAGTGCCCATTTTCTATTATGTCATTATGACTTCGGAGATTGAATCGTTGAAAACAAATGAATTTCTTCGAAGGCGAAAGTTACGGCTGCAACAGGTTTGAATCTTTTCCGATAATAGTACATGTGTTATTTACCAGTTATTTACTGTACCAAGTTTTAAATAAATTAGTGAAATACTCTTAAAAGTTTACAATAGCGGGTTTTTAGGTAAGAGAACAATCAAAAGATATAGCAAAGAAAATAAGGCAGCGCGCTAACGTCGAAAATCTTCGACAAAACGTCGATTTAGAAGCTAAAAAACAAAAGGAATATTTTGAAAAGCAAGAAAAGCTTGTTAAACGACTGGAAGTTTTGTACGCAAGAGGACTAGAAAATGTTGGTGCTAGTCACAGGAGTGCTACTGAACTGAGACAACAAGGTGGCCCATTGAATGTAATCATAACTGTTCACTTAATTATATCTATTCAAATGATTAATATAACATTTTGTTACAGAAAAACAACCAACTGTTGATTTGTCGAAATCACGAGCTAGAGAAGCTGTAACTGAACTGAGAAGACAAAAACAACAGAAATTAGACGAGCAGAAAAGATTACTCGATAGAAAGTTACAAGCTAGGTCAGCATATTCCTTTAAAATAAGTTACTTGAGATAAAAGTCGGTACTAAAATTTGGTATAAATAATTAAACTATCTATGAATAGATTCAGCCTAAGCATGCAACAATCACAAAACTCATTCCACATGTAATAGTTGGTAGAAGTCTGTGTATGCTGTAAGCAGACAAAAATTAATTTAGGAAATATACAATATAACAACAAATTTTAAAATTTTACTGCTATAAAAGGACTGAATGAATGACAGTTTATTTTCACATGTACTTTATTTACTGATTTTTTTTTTATTAGTTGTAGTTGTAAAAAGTGATGAAAGTTTTTGTTTGAAAATTGTGTGTATGTGTGTGTGTATATCCCATCACTCAGGGAATAATCATACAATTATAATTATATATTAAATTACATACAACTCATTTGATTCAACAGAGCTCAATACATTTTGCCTAATTTTTACTACCAATACAGGATTGGATTCGTATGGCTGATACAAATTATGAGATATTCAATTAATGAGTTACATACATATAATTATATTGATACACTGAATAATACCCTTTTTAATCAGACAAGGGTTTTTAAACAATGCATACATTTTAAAAAAATCTTTAAAATTCACAGAGAAGCTGCTAATGAAATAAGCAGAGAGAAATCTACTGTTGTAACAAATAAACTCTTGACAAAGCCTTCTGCAGCTAAAGATACTATACAAATACCATCTGACAGTATTCCTGATGCAGTTACTAAGGACAGTGATGGTAAAATTGATCAAAGAAATGATGGAAATCTGCCAACTGTGACAACAACTGATATGGCAACACAGTGGGATTTAGAAGAACAACCCAATGAATGGGAGCCAGCAGTACCAACATTACCACTGTCTAAAGACGACAGGGACAGTGGAAAAGAATCTGATACTAACATTGCAGATAGCAAATCTGACAAAAGCAGAAGGTTGGACTTGTTTGCACTCAGCAAAGAGATGCCATCAAGTCTGAGGGGTGGAAATATTCACATTGCTGATGAACGAGTTCCAGTGAAGCCATCTTTAACTTTAGTTTCTGAGTACCTGCAGAGTAGGGGTCTCCGTTTACGGGAACCCGAAACATGTACTTCCAGTAAGAAACCCAATGAAGATCTACACGGCTTAAAGCAGACTATTCAACGTACGAGAGCATCTAAACCTGAAGGTAGATTGTGCCATGTACATGATGGACAAGTAATTCCAATGCCGTCATGGCAAGCTGAAGCTGATTGCCAGCACTGCTCCCATGGTGCATTGAAACACACTGTTCAATCTAAACAGTTCAGTTCTGTTACTAATTCCCAAATTAATAAAATCTTTAGTACCATAAGGCCTGTGCAACAAGAATTACTTCCCAGCCCTGTGTTGAGAGGCTCTAGTCCGTTCAGAAGGAATAAAGTTTCTGAACAAATCTGTAAGCAATCTGTGATTTATTTGGTCCTTCATTTGTATTGGTTTGGTATCATTCTGTATGTGATTCATTATTGTTTCACCAGTAATAACATACGTATTCCTTGTCTAAATATTTATGTAAGTTGTTGTTGCTATGTATCACATTTTCAACTACAACAAATGGTCTTTGTCAAGTCAAGAATGTAACATTGGGTACTATCGCGGTCACGGACGGTCTTCAATCATAATCGTTTGAACAACGTTACGTGCGCTTACGCCACCCACACGCAGTTTGTGCCGGCTTGTGCAAGCGTTTGTCGTCCTAAAAGTGGTACACCGTTCGTGACCGCGAAAGTACAACTTGTAAGGGCCTCCATTGCTTATTTTGGTTTTATACTGTTTTTATTTGTTACATATTAAATACATTCATTAATCTGTATATTAATGTCCATTTAACATGCTACTTGCTAATTACAACTTACTGGGTGTTTGGTTTGAAATTTCATACATTATTTCAGTTTCATGTAAAGCCCGAGGTAACACTGAAAAATCTAGGAGCAACAGCCAAGACAGTTGTTTGAGCAGAAAGAATTCTGTTACAATGTATAACCACTCAACCAGAAACACTCAAGATGTAATTTGCAATGACAATAAACTTGTCGTGAGAGACCTGCAGAATGAGGATGATGCATACTCGCAGGCCATGAGGGAATCATCGGTTGACAATGGCAGGGACCAGGAGCACCACAGAAAAGTCCAAGACATGAGAAATAAAGTTGCAATGACTAAACGAAACGTTGAGAAAGAATATAAAGACACAATTAATTTCTTAAAATCAATACCTAAAGAGAAATGCAGCAATGCTATGGTGAGAAGGTTTTTTTTATAAATTTTACTGGCGCACTGTTATTTTTTCTTTTCTTATGCAATACTAGTCCTTCCTCATCTGGGAAAATCCAAACACGGTAATCTGATCCCAAACTGAGTACAGCCTGTACTATGACAACCAAACAATTGATACTAATGCATACATACTAATATTTATGTACTTATTACATTGATAAATAACACCCTTAAAAAGGGTGGGAGTCGAAACTACGACCTATTGGGTAACCACTGCGGCCTGGGTGTAACCACTAGACCTCCATCCATCAAATATTTTGTCGTAAAAGGTAACGATTTTCACCTTATACAAAATGACTAGCTGTCATATTTATTATTCATACTAGCTGACCCGCGCAGCTCCGCCCGCGCTTTAATTACATTTTGCTCCCCTTTGCCCCCTTCCCTACTCCCTTGATTTATCTCTCTCTCTTATAAGAAAAATCTAATTCTATGCTCTTTCTCTCCCCTCCCGCTTCGGTCCCGTCATACTTCCCCTCTTCCTCTCCCTGTTGTCCTCTCTGAACCCTCTCCCTCCTCTCGCTTCTCCCAACTTGCTCCCTCTCACTCGTATTATAGTATAGATTAGTGTCGATTATATGGCTCAGCAAGTTCACTGAATTATTATGGTTTTATAGAAAACTGCATATATGGATGATAGACGCCAGCAAACCCTGAAAGATAACCGCCAGCGCAAACTACAACAAGAGTACAGGAAAATTGAAAAGGAGTGCACAAAACATAAACATTGTGTAAGTTTGTCAACATTTATTATGTAAAAGTATTTTTTACAAATTCATTTTGAGCTTATTTTTTTTTGTAGAATAAAAGTAAATCAAAATCCCCCACTAAGGTAAACATAGACAATGAATTAGAGATTCGAGATACCCAGTATTCATGGATGCCGGTCCCTGAACATGACGCTAACCTCGCAATACACACTATACCTACTACAGTGAAAGAAGGCAAATCGAGCAACACAGTCAAGTTTAGCAAAGTTGATAGCTACCATGAATACAGATCGAGACATAGACACACTCCTCCCACTAAAGACACTGACCAAGATAAATCACGTAATAAAAAAGTAATTGAAGCTGATATAAGTGAGAAGAGTAGCAGTGACACTATAGAGAATTCTTCTATTTCATCTGACACCAGTTCTATAGAGAACATGGACATAGGAACTAGGAATACAAAAAGGAAGAAACAACACAGATCAGAATTAGATCATAACATGTCAGATGCAGAAAGGATTATTATTTATAAAATTTTGGATACAAGGAGTGACAAGAAATCCAAGAAGGGTAAAAAAATTGTTAGTGACATTGCAAAATCTCTAACGTCAATTGAGAGGAATCAAAAAGCCAATGACCAGTTTGATATTGAACATTCAAATAAGCAGATACCTAAAAATACTAGCAATGAAACTGAAAATAGAGTTTCATTTGAACAGCTGAACGAAGGTACGCATCTTAATTCTACTTAATAAATTTCTCACACTTCAGACCAAAGCACATCAGGCTGACGTGTCGTGACAACGCGTCATCAGCCTATCGGTGAACTCGAACTGCGCCACAACACACCATAATAGTGTGTCTCTAACCATACAAAATGTATGTAACCGATATGCTGCTAATGCGTTGAGTCACGACCCGTCAGCTTAATGTGTTTCTGGCGTAACTGACAAACAAGGCCCAGCGCAGCTTTGATTGATAGATCTAGAGGCATGAAATTTTTCTCACGAGTTTCTATAAAAGAGCTGAGTACTAATAAAGGATTTTTGACAATCCATCCCCTAAGGGTGTAGCCGATGGGATCTGTCATTGGGCACATTGCTATAAGAAAATAAATACATATAATATTTGACCTGTTTTTATTAATAATTATGTGGAACCTAAATGTAAAATATTTAAACATATTTTTTCAGGGATCTACAAAATGACGAATGAAAAAGGGTGAGTTTGTTTTATGTGTTAAGCATATATATATCTCCCCAGTTCCTTTCCGATTAATCCCGCTTCCTGTCCTTTGCCAGGGTTGTGTGCAATATAATGTGTTGCCGCACCACTAATGTGGAGATGTGGCAGACGTCTAGCGAGTGCAAGCCATGGTGGTAAATAAAATACACTAATTAACCCTAAATATATTTTATACTACATACATGACATACAAGACTCAAATTTTATTTCGGGAATTAGGTAGTACGGGTTTTGAAATCAGTTTTCTCCCATATGTTTTACTAGTTTCTAGTAGATTATGCTATGGGAAAATGCACCGCTTGTGTGAAAATGGAGAAAACTCTCAGTTGCTGCTACTAGAGAATTTTAGGTGCAGATCCACTTAAAGCCTTTGGATAACAACCACTTCTTCTTCTTTTGCTGTCAACAAAACTTTAAATATTAAAAAAAAGAATGAATGTGAAAAAAAGAAAAAAATATTAACCGTTTACCAACCTCATCTCCAACTTTGATGCAAACCTATCTTTTCCACTTTTCCTATAATCAGAATCACCCCGTGTCAATGCAGTATTTTGCTAGTCTTCTCCTATATATTTAGCTCTGAGTGTAATCTACGCATGCGATTTAAGTTATGGAAACTCAGGAAGCTACTATTTTTCCTTGACCATTGGTGATTTAAGCTGTTGACTCAGCACTTATATTTAAATAGTATTTGAGTGTGAGCTCTGGAGTTTTACAACGTACTGGCGAACATTTTCATTAGTCGTAGTTCATTATTATAGTATTTAAGATACTACCTATTACAAATTCTAGCCAAAAGCTCCATTATTTCTTTACTGTTTTTAAGAACTTAGCTTGTTATGATCTTTGAATAGCATAAAGTGGATTGCTTCTAATTATATATTGTATGTGGATTTCAGGAACAACATAACTTCTATGTACTTTACGGATAATCAAATGGATGTGAACGTTAAAGGCGGCGATGAATTACCAAACAGCGAATCATATTCCTGTAAAAAGACAGCAAAAGAAAACCGTTGTACAGGTATTTTACGTATCCTATAATATAACATTTTGAATACCTACCATGAAGAATATTTTCAATAATATACATATGTATGTTTTTGTTGAAGGTAATAACCCTAACTGGGAGTGTGGCGATGATCTTCAAGCAAGGCAAGTTTGGTTCTTTCAACTCTTAAACTTTTGTCATCCATTGCAAAGGGTTTATAAAATTCTTTACATCTCTATTTTCTTTTTAGGATATCTAACGCCACATGTAATACAGCTAATACCTCCAAGCATAGAGACAAAGAGACTACTATAATTCCGCCACCCGCCACCCCCGGCACGTCTGCTGCTTCATTCAAAACTGTCGTTAGTGAAAAACCTAATACTTTATCTGATGATGGTTTTATACGACTAGTAGATGAAGCGGGACAGGAAGCAGGAAAATTCTATATTGGGGCAACAGGTTTCTTTAAAGACGATGCTTATGAAATGGTCATACAACTTAGAAAAAAAGGTGCTAAGGATGATAACGTAGCTGAAAACACAGAAATGAGGGATTTTGATAGCAAAAGTAAAAACAAAGTTGTTGAACCAGCAATGAGCATGAACGAAAAACAAAAAACTGTAGATGGCGATGTTCATAATATTGTAACAGACACAAATCCTGCAGATGCAGTGTTGGAAAAAGTGCCTTCTTTGAAAATATGTGATGATGTTCCAAACATTGAGATAAAAGAAAAAACAAAGCAACAAAATATAGAACGGCATAATCAAGATATCGTTGAAGTAAATAATGATGCGCATATTGATAATTCTGTGACAAATAAAGATAAGTTTGTTGACAAAGGTGTAGGCACATCTTTCCAGCTTTCCTATTTTAGCAACTTATCAAAAGAAGATCCAGTGCCCAGACCGGCCACATCCACTTGTACTCAAACCACTCTAAGCTCACCGAACCACAGACCTGTATTGTTACATATGAGTTCTTCAACATCTACAGCATATATGAGCCCTCCAGAAATGGTTTTGCCGAAATTTTTAAGAAGAGATTTTTATTTACCTGAAGATGAAGTGAGATATGAGCCAGTACAAAGGGTAGAAATTACGAAAAAACAGTCAAACTGCAAGAAATACCATTGTAATTGTAATCGATGTAGACATGCTAGAACATGTTACAAGAAAAGTGAAAAAATTGAGACCCTTAACACGCCACCGAACACGGCGAGGAGTTGTAGCAGTGAACATAGGCGTGATCGTCGCTCACAAATACATAGGATAGACGCTAGCCCAACAAGCCATATAGCCGACAAGGCAAAGTGTAAATGTAGAAAGTGTCGTAGTGGAGTTCAATCTAGGACTAGCATTACACCAGAATCGCATAAAAATAAATGCTATACTGTTGGATATAAACGAACAAGTAGAAATATTAATACGCATGCTACTACAACCAATATGTCTAGAAACAAACATATATTAAGTGGTTATACGAAAAAGGATAATTCTAATCTGAATCCCTTAATTAAAAATTATGTGAACAGACTTCTGGATTTGAATAAAGAAGGCCTTAAAGTAATCGAAGTTGCTGATCAAGAATGCAGTTCAGTGGCAACACCAGGCAGCTCTATTATTAATGTACCATGCAATGTCGATGAACGAAAAGGCCATTTGGAGAAAACGATTTCACTACAACAAATTAAAAATATACTAAAAGAACAAATAATTGATGAACAAATAAAACAAATTGAAAATAAAGATACATCTGTTAATATTGGCAACCCAAAGAAGAATCTTTTAAAATTGTCTATGCCTCGTAAACCCCGCCTAAAACCAGTGCATAAAGTAAAATCTTTGAACATTTCTAAACATTTACTAAAAACTAAGCGCTCAGAGGAAGTAAAAAAAGCTACCAAACCACCGGTGTCTGCGTCTACTACCGATGACAATATAAAAATATTGCAAATACCAGTTCAGAATAAGTCAAAATGTCGGAGCAAGAGTTCGCCGACACCTAGGCCTGTTTGCGGTTCGGAGTCTGCTTCAAGGTTTACTGATTCCGATATAACGACAGCAAAACAATCTAAAAGAATAGACAAGCCCACTAATGGAAGAATAAATGCTAATAATAAATATACTGTTATTAGATCAAAACACGCTACTATAACTTCCTCATCTCCAGATTCGGAGTCTATAGACATTTCGCAAAAATATAAAAATGATATACCTATGAGCATGTCTACGCAGACTAGTCAAAATGTTGACAGTGAAGTAAGTTTTATGAGAATGGCCGAAGATAAACTCCATAATATGGAAAAGATAGCTGATTTAACTGAAAAATGTACACAGAGACTGTCTAACCTTGCAAAAGTTTTGGAAGAAGTAAGGAAAAATAAATCTACAGCTTACAGTCAGATATCGACTTCTGATACAACATCAGATTCTGACCAGAAGTCTGACAAAGCTTTAGCAACTCCATTGCCAGACGAATTCATTGATGATGGTATAAAAATTCCGATAACTAATTTACATAAAGAAGATACAGTAAGTGAACCTGAAATTTCAAAAGTCGATGCACATTCTGAATACGTTTCACCTTTTTCGATGGATATATCCCAACCTGATGCCCTTGAAGTCCCAAATTCTAATATATTGCAATCTTCTAAATCAATTGAAAAAACAATTATACCAATGGATACTAATTTTCCATCGGAAGTCGCTTACAAATGTAGACCAAAACCGCCTCCTGCTTTATCTCGCATTAATTTGAAGCATGGTCAAGAACCTATTATTCCTCACGAACTCTCTACTGTATTAGAAGTGGACTCCCCAATGAGCGTAAAACATAGAAATCAATCATCTCGTAATGAATTAAAACATGATGCATTAGATAATGTAAGTAGATCATCTAATGAAGAAGATGAAAACCAAGATAGTGAAATCCAGAAAAGCAAAGAACACAAAAGCCGTGAAGCGAATGTTAATCCGGATATACTACAAAGCAATGTAGATTTTATGAAGCAATGGTCTAAGTCTTCGTCAACAGAATCATCAGATGACTCCAAATTTCAAATGATAGATCTGAAACACTTCAATAAAATAATGTTAGAACCTTTTATCAGTATTCAAGATTATGCAAAACAATATAATGTTGAAACCCTGGACGAAGGTTCTAACGTTGATGAAGTCCAAAAAGAAGACGTAAGTTCATTGCATTCCGATGGCAGCTTACCGGATGTAATAGCCGAATTATTGAAACGAAATATCATCACCGAGCCGTTCAAATTTGATACTGCGTCTAACATGAACTCGACTACTATTTCTTCGGAATCTACGTTATCGGTGTTGGCTCTGTCGAAAGTGCGTAAAGATAGAAAGAAATCAAATGTAATGTTCCATAATAAAGAAAATATTGCTGAAACGTCGGACTCATTGAGTATTTCATCAAATCCGGACTTAGAAAATGCATTTAAAAAGCTCGGCATGGGGTGGGCTTCTTCTACTTTGAAGAAGACGAAGGAGCGATTGGCCTTGTCCTCGTCATCGAACACGTCTAGTTCGAGTATATCACAATTTAGAATTAAAAGCTTCAATCACGACATACCGGCACTCGTCACTGATTCAATGTCATCTGTGATAAACTCTAAAAAAGAAGCCAAGGCCGCCGATGAAATCTCTAAAAATGCAGAACAACAAACTTCCTTAATTAATTCGATGACCGTAAAAGAGTTCTTAACCAATGAATTGGCAAAAAAAATTACTTTTACAAATAAATCTAATAGGAATGACACTGAGGAGGAATTTGTTTCTTTGTTCGAGACGAAAATGCCTGAGGAAATTAAAGAGGAACAATATTCTGTGGGCAGCATGCCGAGCGCAGGTAATAACAGAGCGCGGACATCGACGCCGGTTCAGATTTTTAAGTCGATGACGTACCATTCTAGCTCTAGTTCAAATGTATCAAACGGGCTATTCAGTAATGCCGATGACTTATCATCTGTAAAGATGACATCAAATTCCTTGAAGAATCATTCCACATCCGAGAAGGATGATTTGACAGTTCCTAATCTCAGTCTGAGGATCAAGAAAGGTTCAGATTGTAGTAAAAGTGAATAAATTCAGATATAATATATAAAGTTGAATATGCATGTATATTTTTACTACCTATTGTGAAATGACGTTTGGAATTATATGTATATTTTTGAATAAAATCAATGTGACATTTAATTACAAGATGTTTTTTGTTTAAATAAGGCACAGGTTTATGGCATTAAAATATTTTATTCATTAAAATCACATGGATATACATAATGTCTGTACAACTATATTAATAAAAATTGTAATACAATTTTTAATGTTTCAACATAATCATTTACATCAATATATGAATATCACAAGTAGACAACAATAGATAATTTGAAAACCACTAAAATTGCGATAAATTGATTGATAAAGACATACCATAGCTTTGTAGCTACTGGAAACAAAATGTTCAATAACAATGAAAATAGACTAAGATATTTTGAAGATTCTAATTTGTAGTTTGCCAGATAATTATATATATTATTATATCTATTGGTACACATGACTAGGTACATAGTTAATTACTATTCAGTGTACCTACATTAGCAGGAACCATTCAGTGAGATGATTGGGTTTAATATATAATACCTATATATCTTAGTAACTATGATCAATAAATAACAGAGAAAGCATGACAATTAATACCATAAATATGAGTCAATATCTGCTAAAAACTTTGATTATATATACGTCTAGATACCTATTAGTCTTGTAACGTTACGTTATTAAGCATAACAACCTCATTATTCGTGTGTGCGTGCAAGCCTCGTTGTACACTCGCGTCATCTGTGGTTGTGTGCGTGTTTGGGGATCTCCAGTTATAAATATTTTTCCCATAAATAGCCATAGCGTTATCGAAATAAAATAAATTAAAATAAAATTAAATTAAATTAAAATAAATTAAATTAAAATAAAAGATTTGATTTGATTTGAAAAGAATTGAATTGAATTGAAATTAAATTAAATTAAATTAAATGGCGTGTCCCTTACCATCAGGTGAACGTCTTATTTGCCTCATGACCAGGAAGAAAAAATACTTCTAAGTACTGACCTATATAAAAGTAATTAATTTATCAACAAAATAAATTAAAATTATTATAATTGATTTATTTCATATTTTGGTCACTAACTACCTACGTATTAAGTTTCATTGAATTCATTTTTGTCAAAAGAAATATTACCCCAGACTTAAGATATATTCCCCTATTATTACCTAGCCACACCAGTCTAGTCGGACAATGTACAAATTGTCGTAAAAAACAATCGAGTTTTTATAATAATCCCTCACAGAATCTTAAGACTTATGAATGGAAAATTAAGTTAGGATCTTTATTAATTTTACTTAGTTAATATTTTCACGATTTGATTACACAATTCGTCAAAAAGTTTTTTTTTTGCGAGCACAAACCATCGGTAGAGTTCAAGTGATACTAAACAACCAAGTATACCAATTTGATGTTTTGGTATACTTGATATTGTCAAGTGTTTGAACATCGAACACGCTATCTAGACGTATATATAATCAAAGGCTAAAAATCACAGAACGAAATTAGCCCTAAAACTATCTAAAGAGGAAAACTTAATAAATTACAACTTTTGAGATATCAACATAAGAGATTTCTAAGTACATACAGAGAAATTTTCCTATTCAATTAGCTGTGCAAATTATATTTTCTATTGATCTTTCTTATCACCATTCAGTAAATGTTTATTGATTAATGTATATGCCACTCCTATTGTCAGTGCTGAGACAACTGTGCCTTGCGCAGCCACACGAAGTTGCATCAGAAACACACTGGTGCTCATTTGGCCCCTGTGCTTGAATTTATAGGCTCCAAAACCACAGACGCCGATTAGGCCTATGATACCTGCAAATCAAAATACAAATTTTAATATAGTGTTGATTCCTGTTGTATTACCATCATCGGCGAATGACGTCCACTGCCAAACGAAGGCCTCCCGCTTAGAAGTTTCATATTGCCAAATAAACACAACCTTTTGTCACCATCACACAGACTATCCATCTTTATGTATTACACAAAGGTGATGAGATTATAATACTTTGTAAACCAAAAAAGTATGTGATATTGCTAGTTTTTTGATTATATCATAGTATTTTTAGCAAATTGCTACCCAACTAGAGAGGTTGCATCACATAATGTAATTTTCATACTAGACATTTTTAGTTCATAAAACTGTTGTAATCCTTCCTGTATTTACAACAGTCTGAAATCTAAGTATCCCAGTGGCGTGCAGTCCATACAGACAAAAAGACTATACCTACCCTAGGACTTCTCTGAATGATCAAAATATGGTACATAATCAAAGTAATTTGCCTTTTGCCTACCCTGTCAAAAAAGTGTGTACACGCCACTGATGTACCCAAATATGATTCAAACTCTTCCATATACACAAATTCAATAGTTTAGTTCAATATTAGTTCGCCTTAAAGGAAAATTACATAATTCTAAATAGAATTGACATAACACTTTGATGAAGGATTCGTAAATAGGGTTTACACAATATCACTTACAGAAAATCTTTTCATTGGATTCAGATAGACAGGTGTGAATAGCTTAGCTGATCAGTTGAGATTTGCATATAATTTGTAAAAAATGATGTGTAAAGATCACATAAACTTACCTATTATCATGAAAGGTGAGTCTTTAGACTTTCTTGCCAGTTTCTCGGACTGAGATTCATCATTATAATCGAATATTTGTTGTGTTTTAGACATGGTGGCCTATAAATACCTGTAATATTATCACATGTTTAAGTCTTTACAACCTTCACGACTAGCAAAAGAAAAGGATGATTTATTATAACTATTCTAAGATGATTGAAAATATGAAGATCAAAATACAAAGTCACCCAGCCTTGATTGTTCATAAAATGAAATTCGGTCGTAAAATATGTTACTTTTAGCTTACCAGATAGATTCTCGTGTAACTGAAGGCAATTAATAATTGCTACCAGAGAAAACACCTTTAATGTGCACTTAAAAATTATATAATTTTCAGAGATTTTATATCATTGCATCATAATTTTCGCGCACTTGACACACACTTGACAGCCAGTTAACCTATGTACTGCGTGCGTGCTACAGCTGACGAAGTGCGAAACGTAAATTGGCAAATGTAGAATTAAAATAAGCCATTGTCTCTTTCTTTTGTATAGCAGTAGAAAGAAGATGGTAGATACTAGATAGATAGGTAAGTCAATGTCAATGACAACGCAACCTTGATCAAGTCAGACCAAGATTTTTCCATCGATCCTATTTCCCTTCATTCATGCCCTACTCAACAGTGTGACCGTTTCATAAAAAGGTAATCTACTAAAAGAATATGATTTCAGTACTAAAAATACTAATATTTATGCAGAATTATACTAAAAAAAACGGTCAAGTGCGAGTCGGACTCGAGCACCGTGGGTTCCATACCATTTTTGGACGTATTTAAGTTATTTTAATATGCGTCTGGTCTGACACCTCAGATAGCAAAAAAATACTCTAGTCTAAACTAAGTTTGTTTGTCGAGTTTTTTTTTGGAAATATCGTTTTATTTTCCCTGTAAAATATAGATACACATGTATTATCTGTAATTATTTCAGATATTTCCCTCCACCTTTTCCGAGATAAGGGAATGGTATTTTTTACCGGCTTCAAAAAGAAGGTTCTCTATTCGACGCGTATGTATGTAATATTAATAAAAATGCATATATTAATATTAATAATTAATATTAATATATGGTAGTCTATGTGGGCTTCTAAACAAATTTACCAAATTTTATGAGTGTATGTATGTATGTAGGTTTGCCCGCGGATTTCTCAGAAACTACAAGTCCGATTTCGAAAATTCTTTTTGTTATAGTATTTTTCAACTTAGGGTAGAGTACAAGTTTCATCAAGATCGGTCCAGTAGTTTAAGACATATAAACTTTTTATGTTTTCAGTAAGTTACTGTAACGTAGACGTTCGAGTTGCGTAATAGTGCCAATACCTATCTTGGTAAAATAAAAGTCACTAGAAAGTCTTAATTTAACTATTTAAAAAAAAACTACTTCAAAGTAAATTATCTAAGAAGCATAAAATAACGAAAATATATTGAATTCGGTGTCAGCTCGTGCTAGTCTTAGTCTGTGCTAGCACTGAATTCAATGTTTTCTTACACATCTCTTAACAATCGGGATCGTTTGTTGCCAACCGAGTAGCCGCAGTGTTATGATGTTCCATCTATTAGTTACCCACCCGAACGTGCAAAAAATAAGTAATACAACAACGAATTACACATTGTGAAATTAAAAGTAAAATATTAATATAAAAACTGTACAAAAGAGATAAATCATACAGTTTCGGTAAACATCAGACAAAGACAAAACTACGCAAGTGAAATTATTTGAATTAGTATGAATGAATGTTTATGCTATCAGAAAATTTACCAAAAAATACACTACAAAATGTCCTTTTAGTTAAAATTTTACCAAAATATACTAACATTTGAAATTATACCAAAAAAATACTAAATTAAAATTGTGAAGCCCAAATTCTACCAATTTGGTATCGAATATACCAAAAACGGTCACACTGCTACTCAATCAACCCGACCCGAGCGAGCGGGCATGCCAAACAAATTGCCAATCAGTGTTGCCAACTCTATTTTTAAAAGATAGCCAGATCAGCAATAAAAAAAAGCTAAAAAATAGCTTTATATTTAAAAAAAAATATAGCCAAAAGGTTTTAATGGCTTTTTATCAGTTAAACATAAAAAAACCGATCAAGTGTGAGTCGGACTCGCGCACCGAGGGTTCCATACCATCTTTGGACATAGCAAAGTTATTTTACTATTCGTCTAACACCTCGGATAGCAAAAAAAAACACAAAACGAAGTTTGTTTGTGGAGGTTTTTTTAGGATTACTAAAAAACTTTACTATTTAGAAAGATTATTTAATTTTTTATATAATTAATACAACGTGTTACAAAATACCCCGTAAAAAATTAATTAATTATCAAAGCCAAAAATATTGTCAACCCTAATAAGGTTAGGTCTTTTAAAATTTTTGTCATTCCACACATACATTCTGCGTAGTTTACTCTTTAATTTTACTGAAATTGGGTTTGCACATCAGTGAAAATAATATTCATTTTATTTATTTTTTACGGGGTATTTTGTTATAACACCTTGTATATGTCTATCTATATTTTACAGGATACAGACTGTATATGTATATGACTGTATGTATAAATATTTAAATATAATTAACACATCTGAATGAATGAATGTATGTAAGGTCGACATTTATAAATTTTGAGTTAGAGAAAAAAAGGAGCTTGAGAAAATTGAACGATATTTAACATTAGATAGTCGTGTGCTTGGAGGTTGTGTAGTAAACTTCTTGTTGTGTGGTCAGGGTCACTAGTGTCGAAGACAATTCGGAGGGGGTGTCGGCTTTTCCCTTTTAGAGGACATGTTAACCAAAAAAGCTAAAAAATGTAGTTAAAAATAGCTTAATAGCTAGACGGATTTTTTTTGTAGCTGATGAAGTTGATTTATAGCTAAATCTAGCTATAAAAACACTGAATTGGCAACACTGTTGCCAATTCATAACTAGCGACAGTGTTGCCACTTGCCACCTCGGTAACGGATCTCGTAGCTAAACCATGTCGAAAAAGGTAGATCTAGAAGGTAGGCTAGATTTAGGATTTTTAATACACGCAGAAGTGGCTAAAAGTAGCTAAAGTACTTGATGTACTTACTGGAAAAAAAATAAAAGGAACATTTAATTACTTTGGTCTATATTTCGTAAAAAATACAAAAAGTAAAGACTGTTTTATATATTTACGAAATTGACCAAACTATCCGTTTACTCCGGTACATTTATCTACCTACTTAGTCTTACTTAGTTTTCTTTTTTGTTACCGCTAGACGCGCTGATGTGAATTGTACGGAAAAAACTAAAAGTTTGTTTGTTTTCGTAAACTATCAAAACACGTACTTGACCTCTGTTGATGTCCAAGGTTTGGGTTGTACAGTTCTCGTTGGCTCTTATTGATGCCACCGTATTCATCCTACTTTTTACAACTAAGTATTTGAAAACTGCCTAGGTACATTGAAAGTAATATAATTGTCCATATTATCCATTTAATCTATGACCACTATTCAAGTAATGACCATTCACACTCGAGCGCACAGATTTAGTAAAGATCGAGCGTATTTATAGGTATAGGTTCAGCGAGGAGAGCTTGATTTTATAGTAGCTAGAAAAAGTAGCAAAATTTTTTAGCTACTGTTTTTTTTTTGGTAGCTTCCAAGTCCTAAAAAATGCTAGATCTAGCTAAAAAGTGGCAACACTGCCTAGGGATGGCGATCTGAGATCAATTAATCGAATAATAGATTTTTTGGTACCAAAAAATCGAGTCGTAGTACTGATCGATTCAGTACTACGTCTGCATTCATTGAATGAATCGAAGGAAGAAAGATGCTCGTAGAGAAGATTGAGTTAAACGAATAATTAGAGCATAAGTGGCTATTACACTTCACTGAATTCGGTGTTCCAAATTCGGCGACTAACTCATTTACAGTGTTGCCAACTCTCAAAAATGTATCCCCCTAAGCTCCAATTAAAAACCCCTAAAACCACCACAATTTCTAGAGATTCCCCCTAAGAAAAAAATATTGTTTATAAAATAAATAATTAAATATTTATAAATAAATAATACATTAAAAATGATAAAATATTTATTATATTCAAAAAACGAACAATAACCCATCCCACATTTTTTCCCCCTAAATTTGGGGGGAGATCCCCTAATTTGGCAACCCTGCTCATTTAGCTTCCTAAATAACGGAAGGTGTAATAAGGACTATAATCTGCTGTAAATGTGCGCGGAATAAAAAATTAGTGCATCCTTTCGTTTTCGAGAAAAATCCGAAAAACGATTCTTGCTGGGGTAACGTTGTTCCAGCAAGAAGATTCTAAACCAATGATCGGAGAGAAACATAAACTTCAGGAAAGATAGCTTACTTATAATTGTGCGCTGAAAATGAAATTTGTGCGTCTTAAGATTTCAGAGTTATTACAATTCCTGCTGGGGTAACGTTTTGCAGAATCGTGTTTCTCGGAAACCAATAATTGTGCACCTATAGAATAAAAAATTATCAGTAGCTCTTAATTTGTGCGTATTTGTGCATTAATTAGATTTTCAAAAATATTTACCGTTTTAGCATAATAATGGATTTATGAAAACCAAAAAATAGGTCCTAGCGCTTAAACGAACAAAAATTCATACACACTGAAAACGGTATTCGGTCCTTTTTAATACTCTTACCATCCACGTAAAGTTTCAAAACATATTATATACGCATTATTGAATAATATCACTTTGAATCAAAACTGATAATGTCTAGCTTTGACGTCAAAATACAAAAAATAAGACCAACCCTAGAGTTTTTGGTATAAACCAAGAATTAGAGCACTTAATGAAATACATATCCTGAAAATTTCAGCTTCAAAAACAAGACCAACCCTAGAGTTTTTGGTATAAACCAAGAATTAGAGCACTTAATGAAATACATATCCTGAAAATTTCAGCTTCAAATATCTCATAATAAAGTAGATACAAACAAAAATTAGAACCCCTGTTAGATTACTGGTTATCCGACCAAATTGGAATGAACCCAAAAAAGCGAGGATTTCATACATGGTATTGGTATAGCGGGCTGGTTTCCGCAACTCCACGACAAAGCGCGTATTTTGCGTGTGGATTTTTGATTTCATACATACTCGTGACCTTCTTAACTTTGCACACAAACAGCTTTGCCTGGGTACACTGAAGTATAAAACTGTTAACGGAAGTTACTTTTATTCTAAATTTAAATATAATCAAGAACCAAAGTTGGTGCCTTTCTTTTTATAAAGTATGTACTATGCGTTTCAACTAAGAATGTGTCCGCCATACTGCGGAACTTCACTCGTTTTTTACGATTTTTGCATCGGCAGCAGAGTAAACACAAAATGAAAAATTCGCCTCGGTTTTGTTTTTTTGATGTAATGTCTTATTTTGCTATCTATTTTTGTTAAAACATCATTTTTAGTAATTATATATTTGAAATGGCAAGATGGCGGCCACATTCTTAGTTGAAACGCATAGTATCTAGTTACTTATAGTTCATGTAGGTGAAGAGTTCAATACAATGTCAGTTATATTATTACGCAATTAAACTTTATTTTAAAACTAAATGTAGGTTGCCTGGAAGATATTGGTTTTTAACGATAAGGCCACCTTTGTACATTGATTTCTTCAACGTATTGTTCAATTTACATGTAGCTTTTGGTGTAGAATAAAGTGTATTTATTATTATTATTTTAGTTTTATTTTTATTTTCTCTAGTTTTCACACCCGGACTTTTTAAAGGCTTGCGTGGGGACGAATCCAAGACGTAGAGGTCTGTTGGGTGAAATTAATGATATGAAAGACACCTGTCAGAATAAACTGCTGGAAATAAGATATAAACAGCAGTTGACTCTGGCAGACTACTCTGGCCTATTATAAGTATGTGGAAAGATTACTATATGTTTTTGAGTGGATATTTGGTTGACTGAACACTGGGCTGTTGTAAAAGGCCGGGGTCTCTTGCCACCTACTCATTATTTTTTGACAAGTGGTGACTTGCCACCCACTAGATGGACTCTCCATACGGCCGTCATAAGACGGCGGAAGGCAACAACGGTGTGGGTGGCTCAACACCCCTGTGTTGAGAGGTATGCTGCGCTTTCTCCGGAGTTACTCGCGGCGTTATAACTTTTAGCACTTCCACCCCTGGAGCATATAGCTCTAACAACTCCTCTCTGGACGGCCAATTAAGGTAAGCCAGAGCTGAGTCCCGCGGGTCCCCTTCGGTTTTCACTCGGCCGACGAAGACACGCCAAGGTGGGGCCCTGACCAACTCGCTGGAGTACTCGCGTCCTTGGTGTCGTTACGGACCAAGACCAGTAAGTAGACTATCTTTCCATACATTTACAATAGTTCCTTTGGCTGCCGAGGTAAACTGTTATTTTTTCTTCAATTAAGTAGTTGACCTCGGTAGGTACCAACCAACCACACACCATTTAATTGTAAAAAGGGCCTCTATAATACCGTTTTCAGTGTGTAAAATAATACCGTTTTCAGTGTGTATGAATTTTTGTTCGTTTAAGCGCTAGGACCTTTTTTTGGTTTTCATAAATCCATTATTACGCTAAAACGGTAAATATTTTTGAAAATCTAATTAATGTACAAATACGCACAAATTAAGAGCTACTGATAATCGTTTATTCTACAGGTGCACAATTACTGGTTTCCGAGAAACACGATTCTGCAAAACGTTACCCCAGCAGGAATTGTAATAACTCTGAAATCTTAAGACACACAAATTTCATTTTCAGCGCACAATGACGCACAAATATAAGCTATATTTCCTGAAGTTTATGTTTCTCTCCGATCATTGGTTTAGAATCTTCTTGCTGGAACAACGTTACCCCAGCAAGAATCGTTTTTCGGATTTTTCTCGAAAACGAAAGGATGCACAAATTTTTTATTCCGCGCACATTTACAGCAGATTATGCTCTAATTATTCGTTTAACTCAATCTTCTCTACGACCATCTTTCTTGCTGGGGTAATGCACACCAGGAATTCGGCTCCATTAAATGTAGGACCCACCGAATTATAAATCTAAACCCTTTGGAGCCCGGGCTTATTTTTTTTGCGGCGTTTTTTAATGATACGATACGAGCCAACGGGCCCCGCCTTTTTAAATCTTGACGAATAGTTAGACAGATGCTGATCAGGATCTGATAATAGCACAGGAAAGTCATTTTATGAGTTTGTTTACTTATATCAGGGGTTTTTAAATTTTTAAATTTATACTTGTTATACTTATGTAGGTACTTATAGAAGATGTATGGTATCGTTTGAATCCAGTCACATAGAAAAGTGAAAGAGAACCGATATGTGGCATGACAAACCATGGCTTCGCTTTCGCTTTGGTTCACTTCGCAGATGGGTAATTATATATACTTACAGACTTACCTAATTTAAATAAAAGTCAGTAATATACTTAGGTATTGTACTTATATTGTGATTGTGGTCCCAACATTGACATTACTGTTTACATATTTTTTTCTTACACACTTAAGTTTTCTTACCTACCGTTAAAAAAGTACCAAATTGTAAATGACTACACAGTACAAAAAATTACAAAAGTACCTTGCTAAAATAAATATTGTAATATAATAAAAGCTTTGCACCAATAAGGTGCAAAAGTATTAAAACCTTATTCTATTATTCTGATACATAAAAAACTTAAACTTAGGTAAGTACCTATTTATTAAAAGCAGCGTTGTTGTAAAGTATATAACCTCGATGGCGCATCGCATCGTGAAGCTGCTTGCTTTGCAAATCGGAGATCGCGGGTTCGAATCTCGCGGGGAGCAAAACCTTTGAGTAGTTGTTCATACTGGTTAGGACCAATGCAGGCCACTCACGTGTTTGTTTATGAGGTGATCCATACCCCTCCCCGACAACCGTATGCTACACTAGCTATCAGACACCGGTCTCGCCGGCGAGGCCGAAGGGTCGTACGTATGCGACCGCAACGACGTGCATCACCCCACTGAGTTTCTTGCCGGTTCTTCTCAGTGGGGGCGCGTTGTGAACCGGTGGTAAACTCAGCCCTTTCTTAAGCGACAGCCCAAGCCGAGGCCGTGCCTCCCTGAGGTGCCCTTGTGCTCGTCGCTACTTCTGCCGTAAAGGCTAGAGCGCTTCAAGCGCTCGCCTCCTATTGTCCGGTGAAGCTGCAATAGCCATCTGCGGTTAACAGCGTCTATCATTCCCAAAAAAAAAAAAAAAAAAAAAAAGAGGTGATCCATGCGTCGGATCGGCATGTAAATAGTCGGTCCTGCGCCTGACCGGATTGTGAGGGTAAAGGAAGAGAGATTACCTACACAAAATTACACTTGTGTCTTTTTTAACCGACTTCAAAAAAGGAGGTTCTGTATTCGACGCGTATGTATGTAATATTAATAAAAATGCGTAATATTCATATATGTTAGTCTATGTGGGCTTCTAAACGAATTTACCAAATTTCACGAGTGTATGTATGTATGTAGGTTTGTCCACGGATTTCTCAGAAACTACAAGTCCGATTTCGAAAATTCTTTTTGCAATAGTTAGAATATCTTTCAACTTAGGGTAGAGTACAAATTTCATCAAAATCGATCCAGTAGTTTAAGAGATATAAACTTTTTATGTTTTCAGTAAGTTACTGTAATGTAGACGTTCGAGTTGCGTGATAGTGCTGTACCTATCTTGGTAAAATAAGTCACTAAAAAGTGTTAAATAAACTATTTTCAAAAAAATAAAAACCGACTTCAAAGTAAATTATCTAAAAAGCATAAAATAACGAAAATATTATTGAAGTTGGTGCAGAATATACACAGCAGGTACGCTAACACCAACTTCAATAATATTTTCGTTATTTTATGCTTTTTAGATAATTTACTTTGAAGTCGGTTTTTATTTTTTTGAAAATAGTTTTTACTCTTGTGTGTCACCATTTTTAAAACATTACACAAAGATTCATTTTTGTTACCTATTAGATATATTTCCATGCTGAACACGATTAAATAGATACCTAAGTACCTACCTATACCGCGACAAGACAAAACACTTCTTAATCCGTTGGCGGTGGACGCGTGATCGCGCTATGCGGTTCGAGTGTTATCATGGTGCAAATCGGAATCATTGGCCGTTGAGTGACGTTCTAAATTGTTACGAATAATATCTTCGAACTTCAGCGAGTATTGTTTCGTAGGTCGATTCATCGATTATGATGAACCTCTTCGCACGCCGACTGAAGTAGTAAATATCACCTGTGTAGATATCGAACCACAGTGCATGTATATGCAGGTCATGTTTCTGTAGACGCTTCTTCAACATGCCGTATGAGGCGACGTTTTGTAATTGTTGCAGTGTGTTTACCTGACAAACATTTTGTCGATTAATAACCTAATTGCGAATTAAATGGACTTAACTTTATCGTCTCTTTTTGTATGATATTGATAGGTTAGTGTAAATTGAAACAAAAAACAAAATGGCGATAGACAACTACCAATATAATTTTTTTTTATACTTGAGTAAGTATATTTTCTATGTAACTCTCCAGCTAAGAAAAACTATCTATAAAACTATCTATCCAATTAAGACGAATCTAACTCTTACATTAATGTGAAAATCCATCAAGCCGTCTAGGCTAGAGTGCGAAAAGCCATAGAAAGAGAAATTATACACTTGGACATCATTAACCTCCTTCTGAAGCCGTCGGGTAAAACCCCCGGCTCAAGAAAACGTGCTAACCATCCTTAAATAAAATAAAATCATCAGCCGGAAGACGTCCACTGCTGAACATAGGCCTCCCCCATAGAACGCCACAATGAACGACAATTGGCTATTAGTATCCACCGGTTGCCTGCGACGTGCATAATTTCGTCTGTCAGCTGCGCTACGCTGCGTCTTCCAGTTCATGGTCGCCACTCGAGAACCTTTCTTCCCATCGGTTATCGGTTCTTCGAGCGATGTGACCTGCCCATTGGCACTTCAACTTGCACACTTAACCTCAGTTCTTCGGCGAAACTCGTTATTTCGGATTCTGTCGCGGAAAAAACATCCGACCTAGTTGTGTGACTCTGAGCTTCTCTAAAAGGTCAGCAGTTGGGGACCACGTCTCAGTACCATCCTAATATGGAATGTAGTATTACATATTTTGTATCACTGACAACAAACACTGGTGGGTGCGGTTGTTCAGTGCATGGTATGGTATCTTAGAAGAAATGGAAAAAGCTACCAGTAGCACCCTCTTGCGGCGTGATTTGCAACTTTTCCCTGTTCGGAATGAAACTGAGATAGTAGATCAGTATTTTGCATCTGACGTCATATGACTTACAGCGGTAGCGGTAAATAGGTTGGAATCAAATTAATACGAAGTCTAGGGGACGCGGGTTCGAACCCCAACCCATGGGTGGGGCTTGTGGATGGGGTTCAAAATCATTTTTCTTTTTTTATTTCATTCCTTAATGCATTACTATTGACGTCCGCGTACTTTATATCGAATACTACAAAGTTTTAGCTATTTTTTTTATTAAAAATTCTCGAGACTATTAAAGTTTCAAATCACACCGCTGGAGGCGCTGGTGTTAGGGGGCGCGTTTTGACGTGGGAGTTACCTATCTATTTCTAAGTAATATACTCTTATCTATGGTTCAGTGGTTAAAAACACCAGCACTAGGTGGTAGGTTCCTTGTGCAAGAAAAGGTACATACACCACCACAATGTCAGATATTCTGCAACCAAGTAGCAATGTGTAAACATTGCTGTGTTCCTATGTGAAGAGCACTGTAGTTGGTGAAATTACCGGACACCAAAATACTTAATATTTAATGTTTTACTCTTTAGTGTTGGCAATGCGCTAGACCGCTAGTGATTATTCTGGTGTTGCTAGTGTCGATAGGCAATTGTATATCTACAAATTACAGAGATATAGCGGATTTTAGCGCTGAATTGTATTAGAGTTTTAGTTTGTTCTAGTCTAGGTTGTTGTAAATATGAATGCAATAATCGCAACTGTACGCGTAATTAATCATAATAAATAAATAACCCACCTGTGATAGTTTGTCTTCTATACAGAACTTGTTTTCCGGATCTATGTAAGCAACGAACTTTCTTTGCGGGGTTTCAGCTGTGAATAACATCGGTTTTTGGAAATCACCATTCATTTCAATAAATTTATTTAAACTCGTTTGCGCGTGCGTACATAACCAGGATTTAAGTGGAGATAGCCTTCTCTGTTCCTTAAAAATAAAATAAATCTTGTGTTAATTT
Source organism: Furcula furcula (assembly GCA_911728495.1). Lineage (NCBI taxonomy): Eukaryota > Metazoa > Arthropoda > Insecta > Lepidoptera > Notodontidae > Furcula > Furcula furcula. Next base: position 23,630,110 of record OU452243.1, read on the forward strand.
TAGACTTCAAAAACCTTTTTAAAATATACTGTATTTGAATTGATACCAACTATACTGGACTCCTGTTTATTTTTTAATTTGTACAGTAGATTCATCGCCTTGCAATCACTGTGACCACATACAATAATGTGTCTTATATCGTTTATAATACAACCAAGCTCTAAGGCAGCTGGTTCACAGCTTGTCATTTCATCAACGAAATATTGAGAATGCGGTATCACGTTGCCAGCATTTCTGACTGAAAATTAATAAATAATATGAGACGAAGATACAAAACAACTGAATGTATTATTAAATAATCTTCTATTATTATTAATACTTACCTACAAACATATCACCGACACTAGTTTCGGTAAATCTAGTAGGAATCATTCTGCTGTCCATACAGGTGTAGAATACTGCTTTCGGCTACGATAATTTAAAATATAATATTAGTCAGTCCGTGGCCTCATAAAATAATTTTAGGTTTCATTGCAACCAGACCGATAATGTCTGGTCAAAAGTGTTAAGAGTAGAGTGCTTTATATTTTCCTGAAGAGGCATTGATAAACAGCAGAAGTTCAATGTGAGTCACCGGGACTTTTACTAGGACGGCCATCTACGCGGGAGATATTATAGTGCACAAGCGCTTGCGTAGACAGAAGTGCAGTCTCTCTTCCTTCCTTTATACCTCTCACCTCAGAATAATAACGCCGTAATAATAATAATGCATTATTATTCTAAGCCTCTCACAATCCGATAGGTCAGAAGACCGACACGTCCGAGGGAGAGGTTAGGCGCAGGACCGGCTTTTTACATATCCATCCGATGCATGGATCATCTTTACAGACAATCAGGTGATCGGCCTGCATTGTCTTTGGTTATATAGCGACTTCGTGCGCCTGGGTGCTGCTGGCTGCTGCCAAGTTGTTCTGTGCTGCAAGTTATACCTAAACGTGCGCGGGTGTTGCTTGGGGACTGGTCCGACTACTATTCAATTAACCTTTTGTATTACATATTTTATTCATCTCTGAGATATAGATTTAGGATTGTACGAAATAAAAAGATAATTTAATAAAAAGGGAAACGATGACAAGCCACCTGAGTTTCTTGCTGCATCTTCTCAGTTTAGGCTGCGTTGAGGTATGGCAGTGGCAGTAGAGATAACCCTTTTTAGCATTTGAAATAAATAAGTACATAATTTCATTTCCTAAAGTACAAGGGGTACTTTAGGAAATGAAATTATGTATGAAATAATATATTTGCTGTATTTACCTTAGAGGAGATCTCCTCTAGGGTATTTACTAATTATATCAGTGTGCCAAAACTCAAGATCTGTAAACCTCAGAGTAATTAGAATGGATCTAGTATCGCGTCGATTCCCCGAACAAATTTTTCATGGCACTTTTGCGGGGTGCGGGAGGCGAAGTAAACACACACAGATACAATTTCACGCATACCCACACTATAATAAACTCGCAACACATTCAAAAAGATACGCACACAAATAAAGAATGGCCTGAACATATGAACAAAATTTGGCAGAGGGGTTAGCGCATCATGATCTCTCCAGTGGTATCTCCTCTAAGCTGTAAACTGATTGTCTTGGTAGGTACTCCTGTGGTACTCTAACCGAGTCCTCAAATAATCCGATTTCATATCATTAACTCTGATTAGGGATGTGAGATTAATGGAAAAGAATCGATTAAATAAAAATCGATTTTTCTTTATTCAAAATTAATCGATTTGCCAAAAATCGATTTTAATAAAAATAAATAATCGATTTTTGCGAAAAAATCGATTTTTTTGTATTATTAAAAAGTACATGCTAAATGCAAAAAATCTGGATGTTATTCATCTATTTATGCACATATCCATTTTCAAAAACAAGTTTATAAATATTAGTATCAGTTTTATTTATAAATTAGATAGGTACTACCGTGATACTAAATCACTTTTTACTCGTAATCGTACTGGCTAAAGTTGAATATCAAAACAAGAAATTGAGGTAAGCTCAGTTTTAGATTAACACGAAGTTTAATAACGTAAATAGAAATTGGATTTATATTTAATTACGTGTTTTGAGCATCTATGAAACTGCTGAAGTTCATTAGATTCTGCTAAAATTTTCTATTCTATGACATAATCGGCTAAACCCTAAAATGAGGGTTTCTCAATTTCTCAATTCTGCTAAAATAGCAGAATTCTCCTAAATCTGGTCACACTGCACTGAAACTACTTTACACGCATACATACCTACTGATGGCGCCGTTTTTATTTAATACACTTATATGGATGAGCTTAATTCGAGATTTTTCACCCAACGCATAGATGGCCCTGTTTATAAAATTGAAACTTACTGCAAGATTTTTTCATCCGTCGCATAGATACGAGCTGTTTCTAAAAATCGATTTATACACGTAATTTATATAATCGATTTACTAAAAATCGATTAATATTATTATAAAAATCGACTATAAAAAATCGATTATTAGAAAATAATAATAGATTTAAATAAAAATCGATTATTTTTTAACATCCCTAACTCTGATTGACATTTGTAGGTGCGGCACTAAGTGTCATGCTCATAGATTTTAAAAAAAATCACGTCTTCACGTCAAATCCGTAAAGGAAACATACTGTACATGTAATAAAATCTTGATTAAAATCTCAAAATGAGATTTTTGAACGCATGTAGCCTTCTTTTCACAAAGTTGACATTTTAACTTTTGACAGATGTCAGAAATACCCAAAGCAAAACATTTTATTTTTGTTTCACCTATCCAAATAATTTATCCTAATACGTCTGTGATTGCACGAAAATATTGGAATTTGCGGTGCTCAGAAGAGTTTTTTGCACAAGAGTAGACCCAAATACAATAAACATAAAATTCAGAAGTGTGAAGATATTATAAGGTCAGTCATGAAATTAAACTTACCGTTGGGTTATCCTTTACTTCTTGAAACTGTTTTACCATGCTTGCACGGTCTAACACACGATATCTCATGATGCCGCGCAGTATTCTCTCCATTCTTAAGTTATTGGCGTATCACATTTGATCCAGATTGCTTATAATTGTACAAGAGAATAAGACCGCTCGCATGGGCCGCAGTTCTGATTGACATCTGTGACCTTCATTATTGCTTATCGTAGCCGCGTCGTAGGTACTTGTTTCACGGAGGTAGAGCCGACATATTCTGGGTCAACGTACATTACACACTTGGTTGTAGTAACGGATTATAAATGCGTTATTAGATCATAATGCTAAAGATGCTATCATAAATTTTAGATAGCTTTCTTTATTTATGTTTTTTTTTTCTTAGAACACAAGACTAACATTCTCATTGTAATATGTAAAAGATGCCCTCAGCATCACACTAATTATAAAGTAGGATGATAAACTAAGTGCTATTATGTATTTGCACATCACTACCACCTCCTATACCACATAAAAGACTAAAAAAAAGGTTTTATTTGCTATGTGTGCTATACAATGTTGGTATTTACAAATTTTTATTGTAATAAATTATTGTGAATCATTAGAACATACCTAGTTAGTTGGACCATGTATATAATGTAGGTATTTATTTATTCATTTTATAAGTTTATATGCACACAAAAGTCTTAGGATAATACATATATAAGTATGAAGGACAGCTTATTTCTATAGAAATCTCTTTCAGCATGCCTAGGAGAGGAATGATGGAAAAATGAAATAGGGCTTTATTTACTTATTTTTATTTATGTATTAAATAATAATAATTGTGAATCATAATATAATTACATAGTACTGAGACTGGTAAATATGCTGTACTTATGTTAAATCTGACTTGTATCTTTATTTTTGTAGATGAATACCAAAAGTGCTACTGGTGATGGAGCAAAGAATGTGGAGATAGTACCAGGGACTCTGCCAGTCAATCACCGGTTTTTGGAACCTGAGAAGGCCATCAAAACAATTAATGACATGGCCTTATGGGAGAAATCTGAAGCATACATGGAGTACACTGGGTTCATAGCAACACTTAATGATGCCATCAAAGGGAAACCATTGTCAGTGGATTGCAAAGTTACTGATAATGTTAAAAAAATCTTATATCTCCTCGAAACAATTGATAAGCTTATAGATGAGTACCCTCCTGTGGAGCAACCACAAAGATTTGGTAACACTGCGTTCAGGGACTGGCTATCAAAAGTGAAAGCAAACAGTACACAGATCTTACAAGAAGCCCTAGACTCTAAATTGCATTTAGCTATACCAGAAATAAAAGTTTACTTGGAGGAGAGCTTTGGTAATTCCACTAGGATTGATTATGGAACTGGGCATGAGATGTCATTTGTTATGTTCTTATGCTGCTTATACAAAATAGGCAACCTACTACCTGACGACCATGTGGCTACTGTGTTTTTGATATTCAATAAATATTTGAGTATTTCAAGACGCCTGCAGAAAACATACCGAATGGAGCCAGCTGGCAGTCATGGTGTGTGGAGCTTAGATGATTATCAGTTTATCCCATTCATTTGGGGCAGTTCACAACTTATAGATCAGCCGAGAATTTACCCCCCAGCAAAGTTTCTCGATGATGATATTATTGACAAATATTCAGATGAGTATATGTTCTTGTCATGTATAAAATATATAAAGGAAGTTAAGAAAGGGCCATTTGCAGAGCATTCTAATCAGCTATGGAGCATTAGCGCAGTGGGTTCATGGTCTAAAATAAACCAGGGTTTAATAAAAATGTACAAAAAAGAAGTTCTGGGGAAGTTTCCGGTGATACAACATGTAATGTTTGGCTCACTTTTGCCGATCAGGAGGTTCCCTTTAAATCATTAGAGCCAATACGATTAAGGAAGTGGATACAATTGAAAATAAAACAAGTTTCGGACTTGTTTATAACGCATCCCTAAAAATGCAACGAAAGTTGCATTTATGCTGTGTGGAGAAATCTGAATACACCAAATTCAACTGTTTGAAGTTTAAGTAATGTTTTGATTTATTACTAACAAATAACACTAAATTATTTGGGAGTCCTCAATATTTACGTAACAGATATCAGTATTATATGTTGTGCAATATGACATTGTCAGAAGGTGAACAAGAAAATTAACAATTTGAATGTGATATTAAAATAATTGTAGTTTGGTGATTATTAGTGTGGAATAATTTAGTAGTTGCAAGTTGGAAGCTGTGATGAATCACTCATATAATGATGTAATACCTAACTACGTATATATTTTTATTTTAATGTGCACCTTGATAAGATATCCCAATCACAAGGGTGTTTAATTAGCCAATATCAAAAATGAAACTTAAAGTTTTTCAACCTAATATTGTATTTACTATTTAGGTACTTGTTTGCGCGCTTTTATTATGCAAGTCTTAATGCAAGTATGTTATTATTATGCCACCTCTGTAAAATGATAAATACTCCAAAATAAAATAACATTGTGTAATTTTGTTTATTTTATTTGTGACCATAAGAGACAAGCATTAAAAACTTCATAAAATACTCGTGAAAGACCGAAAATACTGTTTACAACTAATAAAATACTTACAATAATCAATAATTAACATGTACTATCACGGTCACGAACGCTGTACCAGTTTTCAATCAAAATAGTTGGGAGACGCCGGGCGTTAAGTCAACACGACGCTAACTTGCCTAGTGAGTCCAAAATACAAGCGGAACTCCAGTACGTGACTCATTTTATAAAGTTACAAAGACATCAAATTGAGCCGCGATGTAATTTGAAATAATTCAGTGGCGCAACTTGACGGGATATAAATATCATAAAGCGTATCGATATTTTGAATTGGAGTAGATGCACTGCGTGCGCCTTAGATCAGTCTATATGTATTATGTGGATCAGTGTCCGTTAGTTTTCAAGACGTCACTGCTAGGTTTGTTGAAGTGGTTGTTGTAAAGTGTGTACAGCATTCCGGCGGTGAGGGCTCCGACGGCGGTGCCCTGCGCGATCACACGGAACTGCATCAGGAACACGCTAGTACTCATGGCGCCGCGCCGCTTGTACGCGTACGCGCCGTAGCCCACCGCAGCCGCGAGGCCGGCTATCCCTGAAACATGAAATAACTTTGGTGAAAATCACAGTGATTGTTTTTTTTTTCTTATATGTCGAGTACGATGCCATGCGATTGCCAGGTAAGCAGCAATGTATAAACATTGTTCTATTGAGAATGCGGGCCATAGCAGCTCCACCGAACAAGAAGAGGCGAGCGGTTATATATAGCACTCCAGCCTACTGGAGGGTAGGTAAGCCACGAAACAGTGGCGTAGCTTGCCGTAGACGGGTCCTGTATAAAAAATCGTTGGGGTGCCCAAATGAAGGGTAACCCTCTGCAGCCCGGAGGCACCGTAACAACGGTGGTAGCTACGCCCCTTCCCCTAACTCAAGGGCACCTCAGGGAGGCATGGCCTCCGCTTCTGGCTTTACCATCGGGTCACAAATCCCCCCATAGAAGCTCCGGCAAGAAACTCAGTGGGGTGATGCTCGTCGTTGAAGTTTCATGCGCCTTAGGTCGCTGGTGTCTGTTTGAGAGTACACAACTGCATCATTCTCGGTTCGTGGTTTTTTTATCGGCAAGATGATTTGATTGGGCCTATTCCAGTTCGCATCGTACACTTGAACTCGAAACTTGACAAAAAATGGCAATAACGATTCGCTGCACAGTAATTATTTTAGAATTGGTACGACATTCGTTGAATTGAGGACGTAACCTAAATAGACTTAAATTATAGGCACAATGTTATTTGTAGAGGTCAAGAATGAAAAGATATGCAATATCTATCAATTTGTCCACATAACCAGTATAAGCTACAGCGACCTCGGTCATCAATGGTTGCATATAGCTGTGGTCTGCGAGGTCACGGGTATAATTCTGGTTGTTTAGTCTGAAGAAGTTTCGCCGGGGAAACCTTCTGATGGTCCCAGGGACCTGTGGGGTCAACCGGGGTATGTAGTATTCTTACCCATTAAAACTCCCGCGGCAGTCGCATCGGCATATGACCTGGGCTCCCCGGTGGGATCAGCACAAGGAGCCTCTCCCTCAGTGCCTTGCCTTTGAGCCCGCCGCTGGGGGCGCATTGTAGCCCCCGGGAACCAGAAACGCTGCAACTCGCAACCCCGCCGCCGTACTCAATGGAGGTCCTAGAACCCACACCCCGTCCAGCGACACCGAAGGTTCAGTAGTAACCAAGTGAAAGTTACTGTGTTCGTTATTATTTACCTATGACCATGAAGGGAGATTCCTTAGATTTTCGTGCTAATCTCTCGCCCTGCGTCTCCTCGTGGTAGTCGAATATCGGTTTTTCCTGCGACATTGTTTGCTAAAATAAGAAAAACTCATTAACGTCTAATAGTATTCTCTTTATTTTATAGTTTTTAACATGGATACAGTGTCACCTATTAGATACATGTGACGTCGCAGAACATTAATTATACTTACTTAAGTCGCAGTACTGTATGATAAATTTACTGAAGTGATAATAATATGTAAGTAAGTATGTAGGTATGACTGTATGTACCTACTAACTAACTAACATAATATTTACTAGAGATGACATTACAATTAAAACAAATTAAGTTCTGGTACTTAAACTTTGCTGGTCTATGTGGCAGACAGATATATTTGTTTGAAAATAATCTAGTGGTGACTGCTTCAATAGTACCTACTACGTTAACTCACTAGATAATCACTTTAACACTAGTAAAAACAAAGATGATTTTTTACACAGTTAAATGTTGTAATTTGTTGCTGTGTTGTATTGTATAACAGTTTATTAATCTTTTTAATAATGACCAGCCCACTACGCAAGAGATATTATAGTAGGTACACAGGTATCAGGTACAGGTAGGTAGGTAAGTACGTGTGCACTCTCCTTTTACTCTCTCATATTACGATGGGAAGATTGACACGATTGGGGAGAAATTTTACAAGCCCATCCGACACATGGGTCACCTTACGTTTTAGATAGTTAGGTGGTACCAGCAAGGAACGTACACAAAATTGTTGCTCCTAACAGGATTCGAACCTGCGACCTTTGGTTTGTAAAGCAACGGGCATATACGCAAGTCTCGACAGATTGATGTAAAGTACAAGGCAATCTTCAATACCTACGTAAACACGCAAGTAATTTGCGTCTTACATCCTACACATCGCTATAAACACGTCATTTGCTATACAGAAATGACGCTTTATGACGAATGATGTTGAAAACATCGTCACAGAACGTCAGGAATCCTTGAGACAAGAAAAACATGCAACATGCCGTCATAGCAATTCTACGGAGATCATTATGATCTATTACGTAGACTTACTACCATAAGAAAACATTCATTTAGCAATTTTATTGATTTCTTTGAGAAACATAATGGGTACAAAACAAACGTAGGTAAAGTTTATGCAAAATTAAGACTGATTTAAATAGATCTCAGCATTTTACAACATTGTTTTTTCAAGTATAAATTTAATGTAGAAATGTGCGTGCATTCGTTTCAATTATTGTAATTATGTAGTATTTATTTTGGCATTAATTAATGTGGTGCCTTAGAATGTGCAGTCTACTTTAATCAATTATTTATTATGTAAACTATATTGATTCATGCTTCTGTTGTTTATTTGAACTATAATATTTTATTAGCACCTAATATTGACCATAAAGCAAGAATGTACTTACAATTTTACTACCGGCTTGTGAACGAAATATTACGATACGATAAATCACTTTTACACACGTAATACAATCACGTATCTATGTGTAACTGATATTTTCAAGGACTCGTTTAACGTAGAACTGTGTTCACTGCTCACAATTGAATGACTGACTAACCAACCACTCAACTTATAGGATGAAGTCACCAATTGTAGCTGGGGAATATTTTTTCTCTGAGAATTGCACACATGTACCTACTATTACATAGTTAGGTACCTTTAACGGTTACAATAAGTATAGTTATCTTATCATCTGTAGGATTCCAAGCGAGTCGTAGCGGCTATCGGCGATCGTTGATAGCAACGTCTACAATCTGTATAATTTTGGATAGGGTGACGTAAAATGAGCGGATGAATGAAACACAAATTCATCTTGCCCGTCAGTTCGCACCGACTTCCACTAAAATGTCTTTAATTGGTAAAAAGAAGACTCCAGGGCGATAGGCTCTTCCTGGGAAGGCCAGCATTACAGATTTGATTTCTAATCAAACGAAAGTAGACAAAATACCAACATTTGCTTGGGGTTTAAAAGTGGTCATGCTCAGAGCTTTCTTTTTATACCACAAGCATTGAAGAGCAGCTAGCGCTCGACTTCACCCGTTGCGAAATATTCATGGCCCAGCGGTTAGAGTCAAGCACTTTGCATATCTCCATGCTTTTCAGAACTTTTTGCGTATTGTGCAACTGTTTAACTCCATGTTACAGAAGATCGCATCCTAATAAAGGGTTCAAGCGCACGTAACGTCGTTCAAACGATTTTGATTGAAAACTGGTACAGCGTTCGTGACCGCGATAGTACATCAACGAGTTGAATCAATAATGTGGTTGTCATACGGTTTGAATCGCATAAATAATATTTTTCATTCCGTCAAACCATCCAGCGGGTGAAGTAAAATATTATCACACGATGAGGGGTAAGTATGAGTTTCCAGCAGAGTGGTTACCTATCACTCTTTGCGCCCCTACTAAAAGCAACCCCGAAGCGAGCGATGACCGCGAAGCTGTCAGTGCATTCGCTGCTCCCACCGGGACGCTTGAGTTGAGAGTCCAGCGCTGGAGACCCTGGCGATATCCAAACATATTCCCAGAATCTCTTTATTACGTTGATCAAAGTCACCCAGAGGTGCGTAAAAATCTCACATAATCGGGCCTCTTAGAGGTTTCCTCCCTGATAATAGATTTGTGTTTCTCCTGCAAAATGGTTGTCTGGAAGAAATTGCTTATAGCGATAAGACCGCCATTTGTACATTTTATGTTTTAGTTCTAAGTTTTTATTGTAAATATCTTCTTGGTGTACAATAAAGAGTATTCTATTCTATAATAGAAAAGAATAGCACCCTCCCCTCTCCTCCAGTTGGCTGTACGTAAGAGGCGACTAGGGGAAAACTAGAAGACGGGTAGCAGCATCGCTCTATTGGATTACCTATACCTACTGCGATCCCCAAGACGCCTGCCAAGCGTGGGGATTATGGCAACCCCTCCCTTATAAGGGGAGACCTTTGTTGAGCACTGAAGGTCTTTCGGCTGCTAAAGTTTGATTACCTATGTGATATGCGTCTGTAATTCTTTTGTGTTCGTGCGGTAGTATGTAACGTTTCCAGTGCATTATGGAGGACCGAGGAGTCGCAATGCTGGCAACACTGAGGGAACATAATCGTTAGTTCCTTTTCCTACCAACCAACGAAGCAATACCTGTTACAAGAGACTATGTCCTTGTGTTTCCATGAACGGCTGTATCTTCACTTACCAAATGAATTCATCTTAACTGAAGGTGTTCGTGCTCCGTAGGCAACAAAGTGTGTGTGTGTGTGTGTTTTGTGGTCTGACTTGGGGGCATACCACCACCTCTATTAGCCTTACATGACATGAGGTCAGCCTTGGATCTATCCTCCGTTTTTTTCGAACCGGGGCAGAAACTTGATAGTGAAGCCCTTCTCTCCAGCAGCATTTTATAAATGAATAATAATACCAGCCCTTGTTTATGTCCCACTGCTGGGCACGGGCTTCCCTTCAAGATGAGGGGGCCATAGTCCACCACGCTGGCCAAGTGCAGGTTGTCGGACTTCACACGTCATTCGAGAGCTAGTTAGGCTTTCTCAGACATGCAGGTTTCCTCACGATGTTTTCCTTCACCGAAAGCTACTAACAATCGCACAAAGACGATTCGCACATGATTCATTGAAGAAATCAGAGGTGCGAGCCGGTTTTTATAAATTAGTACTTAAAAAACCCCAAATCTCAAATCGGCATCACGAGTCCACTTGTGGTGTAGACCTGTGTGCCGCCTTTTTCTTCCACGTCGAAGGTGAGCCAACCAGGCTTCCGTATGATAAGATCCTGTTCATGGAAAAAGTTTTTTAATTTTTCATTATCATCATTAGCAGCCGATAGATGTCCACTGAACAAAGCACTTAGAAGGGAGGGGTTGCCATAATTCTCACGCTTGTAAGGCGGCGGTCGCAGTACCTATAGGTGGAAGATAAATCCAAAAGAAAGAGGCTGCTGCCCGTCTTGTTTTCGCTTAGTCGCCTCTTAAGACACACAACGAGAGGAGATTGGGGGATGTAATAGGCATGATGACTGCAACACAATACCAATAAATCTGTGGTTTTAAATATTAGATCAGATTGCACTGATTCCAAAAATGCATCTCATTTTCATAATAATAGAGAGATTTTCGTGATATTTAAGCATATAAATTACTCAAATACAGCTAATCGCCATTTTGTAATAAACGCTGATCAGAGTGAATGACGTCAATCCTGTGTAAATAAACAACTGTCAAACTGTCATCTCAACTTTTTCTTTCATACAATGATCCACTTTTAAACCTAGACAGATGTTTATTTACACCGCCGTAGTGACGTCACAATATGGCGCCATGCACGGGCCATCGTTTTGGAACGAAATTCAAACTCTATTTTAAAAATTTAAAATATTGCTATTAATTGTAAATTTAATACAAAAATATGATTATTTTCGGCAATAGTAGACCCGTAAGTACATTATAGAGTATTTTTTCAAAATTAGTCATCATGCCTATTCCCCACGCGTATTTATTTTTAATCATAATATATTATGATTTTGGCGCTCCCTGAAACTGCCGCCCGCGGCAAGTGCCCCGGTTAACCCCCCAACCCCCCCCCCCCACCCCCGATCCGGGTCAGCATGAGGTAGAGACATAATTAAACGTAGTTTATAGCTGTCTCTTTACATCGAGAAATTAAGGTGAAAACAATATTGCTATGAGATGGTAAGGCCCTGAACATTTCGTTTTAAGTATAATAGATTTTAACTTTGGTTATGTGTATACATAATTACATATTAGTAATCAGTTTGGATGTACACTTTGGTTTGAATTACTTAGGCTTCGTTAAGTGGAAAGTATTTATACTTTTAACCTCAAGATCATGTGCCTGTTTAAAATTTACATTAATTATAAAAATTTGGGATTCAGATAAATAAATTCATGCCATATAAAACATAAATTATATATTTCAAGTAATAAAAAATATGCTAAAACTTGTCTTTGTGATTATGACGTTAAAACCGCGCTTATAGCTATACTCTATCAATCATACAATAAAATTTATTCACAGACAATTTGGGTAGGCAACATTGAAACGTCCGTTTTAATGCCAATACAATATGGTAATAATTAAGTTTATCTACTATATACACATAATATTTATGTACATGGCTGAGCGATAGGGCAAGTAAATAAACTATTTAAAAAAAATAAAAACCGACTTCAAAGTAAATTATCTAAAAAGCATAAAATAACAAAAATATATTGAAGTCGGTGCTAGCACATCATGTTACCTGACACCTACACTAGCTGACGCCGACTTCAATATATTTTTGTTATTTTATGCTTTTTAACCGGCTTCAAAAAGAAGGTTCTCTATTCGACGCGTATGTATGTAATATTAATAAAAATGCGTAATATTCATATATTATGTTAGTCTATGTGGGCTTCTAAACAAATTTACCAAATTTTATGAGTGTATGTATGTATGTAGGTTTGTCCGCGGATTTCTCAGAAACTACATGTCCAATTTCAAAAATTCTTTTTGCAATAGTTAGAGTATTTTTCAACTAGTAGAGTACAAGTTTCATCAAAATCGGTCTAGTAGTTTAAGAGATATAAACTTTTTATGTTTTCAGTAAGTTACTGTAACGTAGACGTTCGAGTTGCGTGATAGTGCTGATACCTATTTTGCTAAAATAAAAGTCACTAAAAAGTGTTAAATAAAATATTTAAAAATAAATAAAAACCGACTTCAAAGTAAATCATCTAAATAGCATAAAATAACGAAAATATATTGAAGTCGGTGTCAGCTCGTGCTAGCTTTAGTTAACATGTAGAAGCCCACATAGACTAACATATATGAATATTACGCATTTTTATTAATATTACATACATACGCGTCGAAAAGAGAACCTTCTTTTTGAAGCCGGTTAAAAAGAATACATCACCCAATTTGACTGCAAATATGATTAATCGTGCTATCTAGCTTTCTTACAACGACGTATAGAATGGAATTAAATATTTCTTACCTATACATGCTTTTAACACTAGCTAAACGTAACGAGCAGCTTAATGTATAAAGGCAACGTTTTTATAAACAAAGCCCTGAAATTGAAAAACCGCTTTAGCTGCATTCGTCTGGTGTAGGTACAATTTGATTTGTAACACAGTTTTTGTTTTGCGATAGGAATTGGTTCGTAAAAGTACCTACCTAATATAATTTCTGAAAAAAACGCCCCTTATTGAAATAGTCAGGATTCTGTTCATCACTTTAAAATTAGCATGGAGGATAAATAAGAATAAACAATGTGCTAAATAATTTGTTACTTCCATATGCGAATCGATTACCTTCACCAAGATCGTATTGAACCGCCTCACAAGAGGTCACCGTAGACGAGTTTATGCAAACCTTGGCCGCGCAGCATCGGTCTAAGCTGATGTGGGTCGAGCAGTTTAGGAAATTATATGTTAAATAAAAACCTGCTTGTTATGAATGGGCTCAGGTTTAAGGAACGATTTCCTGAGTCTAAACCTAGGTTCGTCGTTAAACTACTTTTCATAATAAGAAGGAAAGAGTTTTACGATACTGGGTTTTGTATACACTAGCGACCCGCGCCGCCTTCGCGCGGGGTTTAGAAGACTCGGTTGCAAATATTGTTTTTCTATTGCTAGTTACAAAAAACATATTAGGTTTTTATATAAGTACATATAAACCTTCAGTGAATAATTTATCTAACTGATGGTGAGAACCGCTTCAAAATCTGTTGCGTGGTTTAGGAGTTAGTGGGTATACAGACAGACGAGAGCTACTGTTTTATACATATATATACTCGCACGACACGCATATCGTATGTCACGCTCGCAGACGGCAGTCATTGCATCTATGCGAGCGTGATGCAATGTATTTACGCAGGAGCGACAGAGACAGGTAATAGGTTAATGTACGGAATTCTTCCTGCTTGGCGTCCGCACTATATATAAGGATAAGCGTGGCATGGATGATGTAAGTTGATTTTACATAAAAAAATAAAAGATCAGCATTGAAATCTAATATCGCAAACTTATATTAACTTAGATATATTATATTCATAACATTAAAAAAATTGCACTATCATATAAGATATTGCAATCATAAATATTGTCGTAGGTTATGTACACAAGGCGGTACCTCAACCAATAATGTTTAGCAGTGGCGTGCACTGAAAGCCGGCAAAAATATCTGCGAGTTGTTTATTCTTTATGCTATTTATTCGTGTTTCCATTCTAAATTAACCAATATTACCATCGATATACTATACCAACTAGATTAGCTGTCACGACCCGAAAAGTGGTCACGAAAATAAAGCTACGGAGACGGCTGTCACTCTATTTCAAATTAGTACGAGCCGACAACAGGACGTAAGGACGTATCGAAATTCCTTATTTCGCGTTTATAAACTGTCCAAATACTTATCGTAATACTAAAATTGCAGATGGAGAATACAGAATTAGATTTAATTACTACATGTGAAGGCTTCTATTAGTCCGACGTTCCGAATTATTTAAAACTATTTTCTACAAATTCTAGCTACGTGTATAGTAGTGTAAGTATATGTAACCGCGACCACATTTTCGATGTCATTTTGTTCGTGACAGCTAATCTAGTTGGTATAGTATATCGATGAATATTACCATCATATCCATTTACATAAAAAAAATACGTTAATTCATGTCCAAACTAAGATTTTTAAAAATATAGACTGTTTAGAGAAATCCTAGGGTAGGCAAAGTATTTTTGTCAGTATGGAGCCGCTGAATAAACTTATTAATGTTTTCAAATGCAAATTAATATGTCTATAGTATTTGCCTGCTTATGGATATTTCAAATGGTATAATAACAAATTTAAAATAGGTGAAACAAACCGAATACATTTTTTTTGCCTACCCTCTGTGCACGCCACTGCTGTTTAGACTTTGAACTATTAGAAGTTGTATGCTGCAAATAGTACGAGGGTGCGATATGTTGTTGTTATTTCGCCCCACACGACGCGTGCTCCACACCTACGGGCTACATATCCCCCCCCCCCCCTTCAAACCATTAGTAGTTATAGTTATATAGAGTGTCGAGCTTCATGTTTAGCCGTGTGTACTTATTAATATGATATGCGTATTTCATACTATGAAAGTTTTCTTGAGTTACCTGGCCATAGCTATGCATAGAAGATAGTTTTACCCGACTGCATCAGAAGGAGGGTAGTTCTTTTTTAACGATTATATATTATAATGGTTTATTTTGACATACTAAATTTAAACAAATGATTATGATAGCTTTCTGAGCGAATTAGCTAGCTAGGCTTCTAAAGGACCATGCCCATTTGTGCCCCAGAAATGTCCAGATATAGTGTATTACAAGATTGCTCTATTAAATAAAAACTAGAATTATGTTGTTAATTTTAAATCATATGAACCACTGGATAAAAAAACAATTAAGACGGTCTGTTGACATTGCAGTACCAGTGTATCTAACCAAATTGTTTTCACATACATATTGACACTATACAATGGAGACAAACTAGATAATTCCAAATAACTGACATGTTTATCTGATAACATACAGATAAGTATATAAAAGAACACTAATCTGGGTTAGCTTATCTGATGATCATGAAGTTCCTAGTGAAAAACTAATAGCAATGCCGTCTGTAAATGATAAAATATATAAAAAACCAGTAGGAAGTTATCATGTTTAACGTCCAATATCTTTTGAACCGGTGCTTTTATTACATTAAATCTAGTTATCATATAAATACTGTTAAATAGTTATCATATGACATAAAGCTGCAATTTGGGCATTGCATGGCATTTCTGACTTTCAGCTCCATACTATGGGCATGGTCCTTTGATTGTATGTATATACATAATTTCTTTAGCGCGGCGCGAGCGACGTGTAGCATGGCTTGATCGATTATGATAACTTGTGACATGTGGTTTGCTTCGTTTCAGTTTTGAGAGTGATATAAGCAATAATAAAGAATTCAAAAAATATTATGGCATTTGGCAGTCACCATTAATTTTTAATTTATTTTAATTTCCAAAAAAAAAGCATCAATATGGATACCAAATAAGTGGTGTTAACGAGATGGGTGTAAAAATTATGTAAGTATACATATATGTGTGTCTGCTTTACTTACGGTCGTGGTCACGAACGCCTGATCACCATTAGGTCGATAATCGCTTGGACAAGCCCACCCAAAAATACGTACGGATGGGGTAAGCGCACGTAACGTCGTTTAAACGATTTTAATTGAAAACGGGTAGGTACAGCATTCGTGACCACGATGGTACATATGACGAAATTTAAGTCCATTTTGTTCATAGTCATGGATTTTTAGTGTCGCCACACACGGGCCACCGGCCACATCCACAATCGCCGCCACTTGAAGCTAGAAGAGGCTACAAAAGAAGCTGACGCGCGCGACAGCCACTTGTGGTCCATGTTGGACACTTGTGGTCGGTGGCCGCTACTTTTTTTTAACTCCTGCTTGCAGTGAAATGAAGGGAGAGAGGGGTGGAGAATCGCGCGAGTAGCTTGTGTCGGCGTTTTGTAGCCGAGCCGACCACTAGAGGCGAGCAGTGGCGATTTGTGGCGTGTGGCGACCACCGGCGTTTTCAGTGTGCGGCGAGTCCATGCAAAATGTATGAAAACAACAGGAAATAGGTCGGTGGCTGCGTTTTGTGGTTGTGGCCGGTGGCCCGTGTGCGGCGACACTTAGGCTTTTATAGTTGTTTGAATGTGTGTTTCTTTATATCTTTGGCTTGCTCTGAAGTCTAAACATCATAATAAACGCCAGCTATCATGCCTGCTTGCCTTATTTCATTTTATATATTATTACATATTTTGTTTAATCATGCTGTCTCCAGATAGTTTTTTTTTGTGCTAGATTAATAAAATTCTATTTTTGGCGTTTGGCTAGGTTTAAGTCAAAAATTTTATTAAAGTGAGGAATAACACAATCGGTGGCATAAATAAATATATTAAAGCCTGCAAATTTTGTATTATTATAACTATGTTATCATGATTTCAGTTTGTTATAGCGTAATTTTTAAAGTACAGTATGACCTGACCTATGTATTTTGCTCGACCTGAAAGCTGGCTTTGCGAAAGTGATAATGTCCTCCTGCCTCATAGAAACTTACTATAGTCATACCTAATATTGATAAATATAACAGTCCCTTGAATATATTTTGTGTCAATTTACCAAATGTTTTATGTTTCTTCCGTAAGGTATTTATGATATTTCATATGTCTGCAAATTCATCCAGAATCTAAATCTCAATTTCGATGAAAACATTTTCGGTAATATTTTGTAAAACCTATTTACACATCCATCATCGAAGTGTTTTGTCAATTCTATTTAGAATGATGATGTGGTTATCCCATATGTGCATGGCGTTTACAAAATATTACCCAAACCATTTTTATCGTAATCGGATACGAATAGCCCTACAGGTCAGTATTTTTGTTTAGGTTGTATGTCACCATTGTTGATTTGAGCTTACGTCTGCACCCCAGAGAAAAATCCCAACATAGTCTGTTAAAAAAATCACAGCTACCACTCACGCTATAACAAACGGATCACTGTCTTGCTTTGGCAAGAGAAAGAGGTCACTTCATCACTGTGCTTTGCACCACAATATTCACTACATGGTCCGGTACCGTGTGGCTCTGTACTTTCATTGGTACTGGCTGGGCGCGCTTGAGGACACCTTCTCGAGCTTCTCGAAGTGCTTCCGCGCGTTCCTGATGTTGATAAGCGTAGCCTCGGACGGGATCTTCGGGTCGGACATCTCGACCATCACGTACGTGTTGCTTGTGAACCCGTCTATGAATGCCGCAAACACGCTATTGCGGACCTGGACAAAAAGGAGTCTATCAAATTTAGCAGAAAGCCTAGCCTAAAGCCTCAAATCACGGAACATTGGTATTATAGCCTTATTTTTATAGATAAATAGCGACCCGCCTCAGCTTCGCACGGGTGTAATTTAGAAGACTCGGTTATAATACCAGCCCTTGTTTTACGCCACTGTTGGGCACGAGCCTCCCCTCAAGATGAAGGGGCTTAGGCCATAGTCCACCACGCCGGCCAAGTGCGGGTTGGCGGACTTCACACGTCATTCGAAAGCTACTTAGGCTTTCTCTGACATGAAGGTTTTCTCACGATGTTTTCTTCACCGAAAGCTAGTAACAATCGCACAGACGATTCGCACGTGATTAATTAAAGAAATCAGAGGCGCGAGCCGGATTTCAAACCTGCGCACCTTGTTTCCAAGACAAGCGCTCACCCGCTGAGCTGTTACTGCTTATAATGCTTTATAATTTTGGAACCAGCGTGGTACCACCAGGATGTTTTTGGCTATGTTTGATG
Source organism: Furcula furcula (assembly GCA_911728495.1). Lineage (NCBI taxonomy): Eukaryota > Metazoa > Arthropoda > Insecta > Lepidoptera > Notodontidae > Furcula > Furcula furcula. The sequence goes on from OU452243.1 coordinate 23,648,763, forward strand.
AAAATATGTTCAGTAAGTTTACTCTTACACCAATATAAACGTAAATTCAACTACTAATTAACAACAAACACGAGGTGCTAGGCATTGCAGCGTCCAGTCAACACGAACGGCAGCGCCATACACCTTGGTCGGTGGAATTTAAAACTGCACTGAATTGAAATTAACACTGACTCACAGAAATTCATGTTTATTATGCATTAGTACCATTGTGTTGAGGATTAAAAAAAAACAATTTATATGTACATGTGTTAAGTTCTACACCTTACCTTGGTAAATAGGGTAACCGGTATAGTGATTGCAAACATTAATATGAAAACATATTTTATGAAACTTGTCAAGAAAAAAATTCGAATACGAGCTGTAATCAGGACCCTAATTCTCTATAACCATTTTCAGATTCCACACTCAAATCATATCCAGTAAATCACGTTTATATCAATAAAATAAAGTTAATTTAATAAGAATTTATAAACAACGTGTATAACTACTGGCTTTTAATATGTAGTGTTGCAGTAGTAAAATCTATCTAATCCAATTTGAAATTATTACCTGATTTTTTGTTGTGTGTGTTGGCAATCACTATACAATGTGAAATTCTGTCCGATCACTGAGGATATTATTCGGTGTCGCAATTCAATTATACGTATATAAATAAAACTAAAAATGAATATTTTTCCTGATACGTACACACGGCTACACATCAAGTTCGATACCCTATATAACGATACACTACGTTCAGCTTGTAATATTTCAATGTCCAAACAGTCTAGGTTGAGGTGTCGCCGTGTGTACCAGCAATGCTAATATTCCCCTTACAGATTGGACAGGGTTTTTTTAAATACTTTGCATGTCTGAAGTGATAATGTTACCTCCATGCTCTGGAACTGCGCGGCGAGCTTGGAGCAGGACAGCTTGAATTGCTTGACGATATTGGAGACCTTCTCGAAGCGGTGCGCGTCGCGGTGCTGCCTCTGCTGGCAGTGAGACACCACCAGGAACGTCGCGCGCTCAAACAACAGAACCTGTTGATTGCAATCACTGCATGAATCACCATTACACTAGAGACCGTTTATCGGCCACGTTAAATCAGTTTATAAAACAATCTAAAGCTAGAGTAGTTTATACCGTTGACGAAAAATGTTGAGGTAAATGTTGGACGTCGAATGTCGTTTATGATTATAGTCCACTGATAAAGTAGTCTAATGATAGACTACATAAGTATATATATTTACAGTCCACTGTAAACTAGTTTATTCGTTTACGACTAAAACAGTCAGAACAATTTGTTTATTCAACGCCCAAGCCTACACCAGACCATACTATGACCTATGAATGTAATTAGGCACAGAAAAGAAATGCAACAACTACTATGGCCTGGACAGACTGGACAGACAGACTTATTGACAAGATAGTAATGTAATGAACAAACTGAAAGCCTGTTACATACAACTTGTATACCACTTTATTATTAGTATCCATCGATATACTATACTAACTAGATTAGCTGTCACAAACAAAATGACATCGAAAATGTGGTCGCGGTTACATATACTTACACAACTATACACGTAGCTAGAAATTGTAGAAAATAGTTTTAAATAATTCGGAACCTCGGACTAATAGAAAGAAGCCTTCACATGTAGTAATAAAGTCTAATTCTGTATGCAGTAATATAAAACCTTTACATCGGAGACAAAGAAAAATCAATAAAATCGCCAAAAAAAAGTAGTTGTTTTGACTTAAACAAAAATGTACTCATTTAAAAGAAAATCTTAACCACTAATAAAATAAGGTTCAAAACAGGTGTGTTTCCATTGTGTGTGTACTGACTTACAAACTTATCCGTGCTGGTGGCAAAAATGAGAACTAACTTTTTTATTATGGTAATGACGTGTAGTTTGACAGTTTCGGATAGACAGTGGCGCAGTTTCGTATAGACAGTGGCGACACGCCTATCGGCAACATTAATTTTGTCAGTCTCGGCATGGCAGTTGCGAACTACTAGCGGAGAAAATATCAAATAAATAATTTTTATTTCGTATTATAATGATATCTTACTTATATTTATTATTTAAACTAGTAGTAATAAGAACACGAAACGAAAAAAAAATTCTCCATCTGCAATTTTAGTATTACGATAAGTATTTGGACAGTTTATAAACGCGCAATAAGGAATTTCGATACATCCTTACGTCCTGTTGTCGGCTCGTACTAATTTGAAATAGAGCGACAGCCGTCTCCGTAGCTTTATTTTCGTGACCACTTTTCGGGTCGTGACAGCTAATCTAGTTAGTATAGTATATCGATGTTAGTATCGAAAAAAAAAGAAAGGTGGTGTGTTTCGAATCAATAAAGTAATTGATTACAATAATTTTCTATACACATAATATTATTTTATTACGTAAATTTGTTCTCAAGCGTGCGCACATCGGGCAGTTAGTGAACGTTACAATCGCGTTACACTCTAAAAATACTCTAAAGACTAAAGAAAACTTTCAAAACTTAGGTGGCGACAAACCGCAACTGTGAATGTTTTGTTTAAATATCAAAACTTATAGTAATACAGAAAAGAATAATTATGATGTCTTTACCTCATCTGCATCGACAATTTCCGCGAACTGTTTTAGGGAAGACTCCAAAGCCTTAACATTAGGTATTAACTTGTACACTATACTCGACCATGCCCTGAAAAAATAACGTGTTAAAGCAATAATGCAAAACCTCAATAAAAACTTAATTTTATTTATTTTATTTGTTTATTTAGTTTTATTTTAACAATTTTTTTTCATATATTAACGTATAGCACACAGAAGCTATTAAAAGATCATTTAGATGTGACATTGGTTGCATACCAATCAAGACACTAAATATACCACACATATTACTGAATGTCCTTCATAGAGACAGATTGTAAATAGACAAGAGTAAAAAAAAATAATATATATATTAACGTTGATTATGATTGACAAACTATTTGTTTCTTTCTAAGTACAAATTAGTAGTATTAATTCTGCTCTTCTGCTTACTTGTATAGTGTTTCATCCCATATGCTAGTTCTGAAACATGTGCACTCTAGTGGTTTGGAAAGACGTTTGAGGTCCTCTTCTCGCTCTTTGAAAATCTCCTCTCGCTGCTCTTCAGCCACCAGGTCCATTTTGTGCACCAAACAGAATATTCGTGCTTCTGGAGAGTTCTGTAAGCATTTGCGAGTTTATTTGACTCAATCTCACTTGATAGTGGGCAGAGATACTATTGGCAATATTAAAGGATGCTACCTTATTATTAACATAAAGTAACTTTGTCAAGAGAGTTGCTAAGTTGCAAAAGGGTCAATGTGAGGGTCTAATAGCTGCCAGTAAAGCAACTCCTTATACATAGTGTATGGCGAGTACACAATGTATAAGAAAAGATCAAACTCAATTATGAGTTAAGCTCGCCTTTGTACTTCTTATATGTATTGTATTTTACCTTGTGTGATTGTGTGTATGTGTACAATAAAGAATTAAAGAATCAAGTGCTTGATCTCTTATGTACTAGGCTAGGCTATTATAGTAACCAACAAGGTTTTCAGATATCATCTGATTGTCTAAAATAAAGGTTATCTATGTAATAGATAGACACATAGAAAGTCCTGCATCTAACATCTCTGCAACAAATTACTAATAAACTGCATAATAAAATTTATATCACAAATGTGGACATTATAGATATTATAATATGTTACATGGTGGTTACCACCACCATTATCAACACAAAAATAATTCTTGACTTATGTTATTATAAATAATAAATATCTATTATATACCTGTAATATGGCTTCCAAACAGGACTGGTAGTAGTGCATGTCTTTTTCCATCTCTCTGCTCTCAACATCAAACACATATATTAGCACTTCTACATTCCTGAAAATATTGTCCCTCTGGGAGGCAAAGTAGTTCTCCATGAATGCCTCCTGGCCTCCACAGTCCCACAGGTTGAGCACAAGGTTGCCAAGGAAACGGACATGTGAGTGTTCAACATCAACTGCAAAATATGTGAATATTAGTGAGTTCACAAATACAATACAGGCTGACGGGCCCGTTGGTCTAGTTGGCAGACACCCTGCCTGCTAACCGATGGGTCGTGGGTTTGATTCCCGCCAAGTGTCTGGGTGTTGTTTATCTATTTAAGTATGTATTTACAAAAAAAAAAGTATATAAGTATTAGTATCAGTTGTCTGGTTTCCATAGTACAGGCTCTGCCTAGTTTGGGATCGGATAACCGTGTGTGGATTCTCCCAAGATATTATTAGAATATCCTCTGATAGCAGTGGTGTGCACAGAAAAAAGGCAAAAATATCTGCGAGTTATTTATGCTTTATGCTATTTGTTTGTGTGCCACCTGAAATATCCTTAAATTAATTAATATTACAGACATGTCCATTTACATTTAAAAAGCTTATGTTAATTCATGTGAGTACTAAGATTTTTTTGGTAGGACAAAGTACTTTTGTCTGCATGGACCTGGTGCATAATCTTATTAAAGTTTTTAAATGCACATTAAAATGTCTATAGTATCTGTATGCTTATGGATATTTGAACTGGTACTAATATACATAATAGGTTAAACCAGCCTAAAAAAAATTTTGTCTACTCTCTGAGTATGCCACTGTCTGTGCAACTCTCTCATAACAGGCCATTAGCAGTTTTAAGGCACTTATGACAAGATGAGCATGACTTCACTGGATGGTAAGCTATATGTTTGTTAATAGATAATTGCATTGCATCACTGCTAATAACCTAAGACATTGATTGTCAATTCTCTAAATACCAGTAATTATACTAGCTACCTTTAACACCAGTACAACAATCTTTATGCATTGCTGCTGCAGAATATCTGGTTTCGTAGCAATGTGGACAGTCTTTAATACAAGTGACCTACCACTTACTATTATCAACCATTTATCCTCATTAATTCTACTAAATATATACACTTTTTATTTATAAGATCAAAATCAGAAAAATATATAAATTCAATATATATATTCAACCCTACCAATTGTCTTTGGGCCACTAGTCAGCCATTACTCCTGTGTTTATACATTTATTGTTCTGATTATGATTATGTAAAGAAGAAAAGGGTACAGGTGCAAACGTAATTATTACACAAATTATCTTAATGCCAAAAGATTTCAGTATTTTTCTGTATATTATTATTTAACTAGGCTCTAGACAAAGGACACATATTGAACTTACTTGTGGCTCCTAAACGCCTTGTATCTCTAGCGATGTAATTCGCGAATATAATGGACCTCATGCTGGTTTTACCAGAGCCACTTTTGCCCATTAATAACACCTAGGAACAAAGCAAAAGTTATCATTAAATGTCAAAATTATTTCATTCCACCAAGTACCATAATAAAATCTTCATAATAATTTAGAACATGGAAAAGAAGAAAAAATAAAGAACATAGGGGCCATAAAAGCCTGTTTAAACGTTGTACGCACCTTCTTCTTCATGTTGAGGAAGTTCTATTTGGTCAAGGACCTAGAACTTGTAAAAGTTGTGTGATCTTCTCTGTAACACTACCTTAATTTGCAAAACACAAATTCCAGTAAAGCTATCGTATCGTTAGGAATAAAGTATCACGCATATATACCATTCAATAACTTCTAGTTGATACAGTTAAAAATTTATCTAAATGAACTTAGTAAAAGAAATAGTAGGCGTAATTTCTATTTCCCATTCGACGAAACTTGGTTCGACAAAGCAAAGCCATTGATAAAGTCAAGAATGACATGACAGGACAGCCAGCGAAGATGACAAATAAATTGATGACATTCGTGACATAGTTTAGAAACTGACACTGTTGTTTATGGATTCTGATGCTTATCATTTCAAAACAAGGGACTAATAATTGTTTTATTGTCTTTATTAGCAAACAAAAGAAGAAAAGTGTTCGTGGTACTTGGCTGGTTCACAACTCATCAAACGAGATGGCAACCGTGAACCAAAATATGTTTTAGAACGTGATGTTTTTGTGTCTTTAGCTGTCATCGCCACGTTATTTCATTTGTCACCAACATGTCAAAAAAAGCACAGAAAAAATACTGTCAAAACTTAAGTCAGTCAACAAAAGGAAAATTTGTGGCGTCTGGCTGAAAAGTGTGAAATTTTCCTAGAATATTCCACAATATGTTTTCAAGTAAGTAATATTGGGATAAATAGGCGCAATGGCTCGACATCGTAACGTTCGAAATAGAAGTTATTCTTACGATTACGACGACGAAGATCTGTATGGAACTTCAGTAGAAGATGAAAGCTTTTTGTCGCCAAGCGACACGGCACAGTGGATCTACGATCGTAGCCGCAATCAGCAGGCGATAACACAATTCTTGGAGACTCATAACGATATACAAGAAGAGGCGGAGACAGATGTGGCCCACACGAGCTCCCCCGTTGTTGACAGAGAGTCTATGGACTTTCGAAGCCTTAATCTCACTGAAGAAGATGAGGCGAAGCTGATGTCATGCTTAGATGAGCTAAGGAATGTTATAGGTGACACTGTTTCAGAAAATATTCTTGTGCAGACTGTTATTAAGCACAAATATGATTTTGACAAATCTCTTGATGATGTATTGAATAATAAAAGCAAACAATCTGTTGTATCGAAAATTGAGACTGTAAAACCGGCGCCCGTTGTTGTTATAGATACTGGTAAACCTCCAGTAACGGCAGGTAAGACTCCTAAAGTTATAGCTACCAATCTTGAACCCAAGAATGCTGCTATTGTGAAAGGCTTCAAAGTTAATCAAGATAGCGGGTCCAGTAGTCGACCACAGACCCCAAGAGAGCAGTCCCCAAGCATAGAAAGGATTGCAAAGGCTGAACAAAGTGATGAAATTAAGCATTCTAAAGGGAAAGATAACAAAACCAATGCTAACACACAGTACTCAAATGAACGAGGTTCAGATAAAGAACATTTGTATATAGTGGTGATTGGACATGTTGATGCTGGAAAGTCGACTCTCATGGGGCGAATACTTTGTGATCTTGGCGAAGTCAGTAAAAAAACTTTACATAAGTATGAACAAGAGAGTAAGAAAATTGGTAAGCAAAGTTTTATGTATGCATGGGTGTTAGATGAAACTGGTGAGGAGAGAGTAAGGGGCATCACAATGGATGTTGGCCGTGCACAATTTGAGACAAAGACAAAAAAAGTAATAATTCTAGATGCTCCAGGACATGCAGACTTTATTCCGAATATGATAACCGGTGCTGGACAAGCTGATGTTGCATTGCTGGTGGTTGATGCAACAAGAGGAGAGTTTGAATCAGGATTTGACCTTGGTGGCCAAACAAGAGAGCATGCTCTTCTTGTCAGGTCGCTCGGAGTCAGTCAACTTGCAGTTGCTGTTAATAAACTGGATACAAGTAATTGGTCTCAAGAACGATTCAATGAGATCATGAAGAAACTCAAAGTGTTCTTAAAACAGGCTGGTTTCAAAGACTCAGATGTTACATATGTGCCATGTTCAGGATTGACTGGTGAAAACCTAACAAAACCACCAACAGAAGCTGAGCTCCTTAAGTGGTATAAAGGTCCATGTCTTCTAGATGTTATAGACAAATTTAATGTACCAGAAAGACCTGTATCTAAGCCACTACGTTTATCCATAAATGATGTGTTCAAAGGGACTGGCTCAGGATTTTGTGTTGCCGGACGAGTAGAGAATGGAATGATAAGTAAAGGAGACAAAGTCCTTGTTTGTCCAACGAAGGAAATGGCTGAAGTTCGAAGTTTAAGCATCAATGAAATGACTAGCAATGTTGCATTTGCTGGTGATCAAGTCAGTGTCACTTTATCAGGTGTGGACATGCAGAATGTGTCCATTGGGTACATATTGAGTAATCCAGTCCAGCAGGTTCCAGTCACATCGAGATTTGAGGCAAGAATTGTAGTGTTTAATGTCAAAGTTCCAATAACCAAAGGATATCCAGTTCTTATACACCATCAGTCGTTAGTGGAATCAGCGACCATTATTAAGCTGAAGGCTTTGTTGAATAAAAGTACTGGAGAGCTGGTGAAGAAGAAGCCTCGTTGTTTGGGCAACAACTCTGTAGCTGTAGTGGTGATAGAGGTGTGCCGGCCCATTTGTATTGAGCGATACAAGGACGTGAAGGAACTAGGCCGGGTGATGCTCCGTGTTGCGGGCGTCACGATAGCAGCCGGCCTTGTCACCGACATTGTCACTTGATTGACTTCTGCATTATAAAATGTTATGGCATTCTATAAATATTTTCATTTGTTGACTATAGCAACACAACAAGAATGTTAGATGTTTTCTTAAGGTACGTGTCCATTGGCCCGCGCCGGACGCACCACACGCACGGCACGCAACGGATTTTAGTTTGCTTTCTATGATTTTCCCGCATCGGAAATTGACGGCGCGGATAATGGACGCAACGCTATGTAAAATCATACAAACTAAAATCCGTTGCGTGCCGTGTGAGCGGTGCGTCCGGCGCGTGCCAATGGACGCGTACCTTTATAGTAGCAGACATAATAATATATAATTAGTTTGTCAGTAATATTAGAATTTATGTACCTGTAATTTTCCTAATAATGCACCTTATGCCTCAGAGAACAGTGTTTGTATTAAAGTCAAACTATTTCTTATTCATATCACAAAAATGTAATTCAAGAAAACTTTGTATGCATTCTTTTATTTCAATTAGAAGGCTTCTAGCTCATATTCTATTGTATCTGATGCCAAAACATTAGTGTACAAAAATGTATTGTGCTATAACAGATGGTTATATTTAATTATTAACTGATATTATTTAAATTTTAAATTGAAATAAAATATGTTTTATGTAATTATTACAGTTTTCTTATTACCTAGTCAAAGCCTGTACTGAGAGTACTTTATACAGGACACGTTAAATTCTGCTGTCCAATCAATCTACTAATATTAAAATGTACTTATTTTGGTACTAAATAGTTAAAATAGCTAATTAAAAACACGCTTTTATATGTTGACGTTTTGTATGATGACCACCACCTCTATTAGCAGGGTTATTATCATCTTACTTGACCTGAGATAGAGATGTCAATATACGTATTTTATAGCTCTGTCACTTTCTATCGAGAAAGTAAGGTGACAATGAGGTAATGGTATTGGCCCTGGTCTCGATAATATTATTTTATTTTGTAGTACTGGGGGTCTAGTACAAAATACCCTGTGGTCGACCAAACCGTCGGTATTGTCTCCTACCCTACATTTGACTAGATTTTGATAGTTACCGCTAGAGGCGCTGTTGTGAAATATACGGAGAAAACTGATAGTTTGGTCGATCTCTATAACTATCAAAACCCATACCAGACCCCTGGAAGCATAAAAAAAACAGTAGCCATAAAATATATTTGGCCAATATCTGTTTAGTGAAGGAACTGTGAGAAATAATACTTGCAGCTGAGGTGAAATAAGGCAAGGAAACAGTGACACGACGACCAACAGATTTAATTTAGATAGGTAGCTTGTCAGCCCGTTATGTCGCTTGTGCAATCGAGTCGGTCAGACGTCTGTCGGACCAGTCTGTCAGACGTCTGTCGGCATCAAACACATTATCTGTTCCTTACAAAAATTTAATTAACTATATACTAATTGGTACGCTTTAAACCACGAATGTGAAGATATTTCTTTGCTGTAAAAAAGGTTTATGGAAATCCAGCGCTACCAGTTTTACACAAGAATAATCCTGGCCGATACGACAACAACGGCCAATCTTTTCACAAGATCAGCTATTTACGAGATATTATAGTGCACAAGTGCTTGTGTAGAGTCAAGTGCACTCTCTACCTTTGCCCTGATAATCCGATCGGACGGAAGACCGGCATGGCCGGGGGAGCTCAGGCGTAGAACTGACTTTTTACCGGGAAATCCGACAATCAGGTGATCGGCCTACATTGTCCTAACCAGCGAGGAACAACTTATACACTGTTGTTGCTTGCCGTGGCATCTGAACCCGCGGCCTCTGTTTTGAAAAGTACGCGGTCTCCCACTGCGCCGCAGAGGCAAGTTTTAAATAGACTTCATATAAATAAACACATGATAGGTACTACGCCCATAGAGGAATGAACTTCATTCGTTTGGAAGCTTCTTTCCCTCAAACAGACCTGTCAGGGTCCGCGCGCCTGTCAGGGTTAAGTTACTAAATTGTATAATGTTCTTTTATTTACGCGAGTACCTACTACACATTGAAATAAAACCATAAAACTACTTTTACGGATTATACCGCGGTATATTCTAGATTTTACTTTCCCGACGGTTCGAATGCTTTGCAACACCCATGGTCACGGGAGGACTAGACTAGGAGGTGTCTTCCCGTGACCATGGATTGTTATTCCGTAAAAGTAGTTTTATTTAAATACTTCATCGAAGCTTTCAAAAGAATGGACGAATTTGAATGAGCGACTACTTATTCGAAATTTGGTTTGTCTTGGATGCTTCATAGCTGTTTGATGAAAATCTGTTGGCCATTTATTATGAAATAGATTTTGTGAACTTGTTTTTTAAATTGTAAATGAACTTAATTGTTGCATCAGCAGGTGTACAAAATAGGTACTTATCTCAACTGATCATCTCAATTCTTTTGAGAGGATATTTTGTAGTGTACTTAGGTATAATAGGTAATACTTAGAGGAGATACCACTACTGGAGAGATTATGATGCGCTAACCCCTCTGCCAAATTTTGTTCATATGTTCAGGTCATTCTTTATTTGTGTGCGTATCTTTTTGAATGTGTTGCGAGTTTATTATAGTGTGGGTATGCGTGAAATTGTATCTGTGTGTGTTTACTTCGCTTCCCGCACCCCGTAAAAGCGCCACGCAAAATTTGTTCGGGGAATCGACGCGATACTAGCTCCATTCTAATTACTCTGAGAGGTAATATGACCGGTAGGTATATCGGGGACGTTATAATCGATAAAAGTAGCTTTCCAAAAGTACTTAGTTTATTTTAGGGTCAGCGTAATTAAAATAAAACACTATAAGTACTTAACAATAAATCTTCCTAAAAAATACTTAAGTTATAGTGGACAACACAGAAACCGCATCAAGATAGCTTGTATCAAAAAACTTATAATATCATCGTATAGTATCGTAAGTAGGTCGCTTTTAAAATTGCGAATGTGCATTTTATTTTGTGGGTACACAGTTATCGTCTATTTTTTACTGAAAAGTAGCGACGGTGGTGGCGGCGTTCTTGTGAAATTTAATTTCCTATTAATTTCCAACCTCCGACCCTTGGAGCCCCACATTGATTTCCAATACTCTATGGCTGCAGATTCAAAATACATTTATTTTTGTAGCTGGTCAAGTTGGTATTCAGAAGATACCTTTTTTTTGTACTCGCGGGGAAGTTTTCTATATGTCCCCGGGACCCTGTGGGTCAACCGGGGTATGTGGGATCCTTACTAACCCCGCTGCTGTCGCATCGGAACAAGAGAATGGGTTCTCTGGTGGGATTTGCACCAGGTACGACTATCCCTCAGGGCCTTGCTTTTGAGTGTAGGAGTGTAGCTCCCCAAGAACCAGTCACGGTGCTCAAGAGGATGGGGGTTGGAACCGCTGCCGTCCTCCTCGGAGTCGCCGCCGTGCTCGGGATTCTCTTCTAAGGATTCCGAAGGATCCAAAAGATCCCTAATTCTTTATTCTTAATGGTACAGTGAGTTACACAAGTGCTATTAATTAAATGTTAGAATTTTAATTGTTTTAGAAGTTGTAAGTAGCTTAATAATGAACGGAAACTGAATGCAGAGGTCACAGTGGTTGTCACGTACCTACCCGAGCGCCTCTTGAAACTTTTTGAGCAAAAATGATCACAGTCTGTTTTGTAACAGAGCTCATAACATTTTCAAAGTACATAGTCTTTTTAGCACGATTTTTCCGTATATAATGCAAGCATTGTCGTTTAAAACCTCAGACCAAAAAATAAGGATAGACTAGATACAGTAGTACTAGTAAGTGAAGCCAACTTAAGTAATACCTTATCGCAAAGTAGGTACACAGCAGTGGGGTGCTGTCCATATAGGCAAAAAGACTTTGCCTACCCTACGACCTCTCTAAATGACTACAACATAGAAAAGAAATATGCGTGCGTGGAGTCCCTCCGCGCGGAAGAAGTGAAACTTCATTCTCGCTCAGTCGATCGGTCCCTCAAATACTCACTCACTCACACACACACACACACACACAAATACACACACTCAACTGAACTGAACTGAACTAAACCGAACCGAACCGAACCGAACCGAACCGAACCGAACCGAGCCGAACCCAACCGAACCCAACCGAACCCAACTCACCTACCACTCACCTACCACTCACCTACCACTCACCTACCTCTCACCTACCACTCACCTACCACTCACCTACCACTCACCTACCACTCGCCTACCACTCGCCTACCACTCTCCTACCACTCGCCTACCACTCGCCTACCACTCACCCACTCACCTACCACTCACCCACTCACGTACCACTCACCCACTCACCTACCACTCGCCTACCACTCGCCTACCACTCGCCTACCACTCGCCTACCACTCGCCTACCACTCGCCTACCACTCGCCTACCACTCGCCTACCACTCGCCTACCACTCGCCTACCACTCGCCTACCACTCGCCTACCACTCGCCTACCACTCGCCTACCACTCGCCTACCACTCGCCTACCACTCGCCTACCACTCACCCACTCACCTACCACTCACCCACTCACCTAACACTCACCCACTCACCCACTCACTCAGTAACGGCGTCACATGAGCGCTTTCATAACCTTAACAAATTTACGCCTATCGTTTAACACCTATCACTTAACGCGTTAAGCGATAACGCGTTAAGGTGCTTCATTTAACGCTTGACGCGTTATGTGATAACATTTTTGGAAGTCGCATAAGAAGTTTCACTTCAAAAAACCTAAAAAAAGTCCTTTTTTGCCTGCCCTGACATAAACTGTATGCACGCCACTGGTACACAGTATAAATATTACAGTTAAACAGCTAGTGATCTAGAATCTCGAGGTGTAGGTTCAACTGTAGGTAATATTCTTGGAGAGTCTAGAATATACCTCCTAGTGGTTTGTGACAAATGGATGTTTGTGAGGGTGATCAAATAGCCACTAAAATGGTCACTTTAGGTCATAATATGAGTAAGTTAGGTACGATTTAATTTTTCTTCTGCTAATAAATTAATTGAATAGGATTCACCTAAAATGTGTGAGAACTAGTAGAATTGTTAAGGAACAGCTTGAAATTCAAAACATTAATTGCTTTTGGGTGTATTGCTAATGTGGCCTTTTTAGACCCGAGCATATTTGTTCATACCTACATACTATGGTCAATACTTTGTGGTTTTGTATTACTTTACGTGGCTTCACTTAGATTATTCTGCGCCCCAGCTATTCTTTTTCCTTTCTCCTTCCTTTTTAATAAGCTAGTGTGCTTTACCATACTTGATTGCGTCGCCGCTTTTCATCAGGTGAGACTGCTGTCAAGTACTAGCATAAAAAGAAATACTTACCTAAGTACATACTTAATTTATATCTGAAGGTTAGCTTTCACAACCATAACACAGAAAGCCCAAAGGCGCTGCTATTTACGATTCAAATTCAAAATCATTTATTTCAAATATGCTTAACGCTAGCACTTTTGAACGGTCAATTTTTTTTTAAGAATCTACCACCGGGTCACAACGCGGCCTCAACTGAGAAGATCCGGCAAGAAACTCAGAGGGCTTGTCATTTTTTCACTTTTTGTTTAAACAGTGTTTGTCTTGTTACAGCATCAGGATCAGCATTAGCGACTGTGTGTCCTGCCGTTCAAATGATCAAATAAGAGAGAGAGAGAGGAAAAACATACGACTAAAATACAACAAACTAAAAGGCCAAAGGGATAATAGTCGGACCCCCCAAGCAGCACCCGCGAAAGAGTTGACTCGAGCAGCAGCCATCACTCCCCTCAACGATATTGAAGGGAAGGGGGTGACCCGCCACACGAAGCCGAGCACAGGCGCAGAGTACGATTATAACTACCAACTGCTAGATAAAAACTTTTATTGTTGTTTCAAAAATGTATTTAAGCAAGATAGCAATTCCCTTTCGTTTCCCATTTTCAATAGAATGAATACGTAATCAATTTTGAAGCTGTATTAATTACAAAATAGATTTCTAAGATACTGAAATCTTAGACGGGCACTCTGATTCAATTTGAGGTGTAATATGACGAGGGTCCTTGTAATGCGATGCCTTCCTGCCGGGGCTACGTCAGTAGGTATTTGAAATGGCCATTACTCGAATTGAGGTCAAGAATAAATCAGAGTGGGATGGAGGCTCGATCGCTGTACAGCGCTTTATTACTGTCAGTAGTAATGGTCAGTGAAAATACTTTTCATACTACTAGGTAGGCTTGATGTGCAGGACACCGCCCAGCTAGCTAGACCGTAGAGTCAGCCCTGCTGTTCTCTAAGCAACACAACCTCGAATGTCCAGCGACTCCGAAGACCCTGGCTAACCTAGGACGTCCATTGTGGACGGCGGAGGCGTTGCGACCCCCGTCCCCGTGAGCACGTCATCAGTTCCCGGGGGACTACAATGCGCCCCCGGCTGCGGGCTCAAAGGCAAATCACTGAGGGGCAGGTGCAGATCCCTGATGCAGATCCCACCGGAGAGCCCTGGGGTCCCCTCTCATGTGCCGATGCGACAGCCGCGGGGGTTTTAGTTGGCAAGAATCCCACATACCCCGGTCGAGCCCCACAGCTACCGGGGTTTGAACGTTTCCCCCGCGAAAAAAAGAGGTTAGCCGGGGTGTCTAATCACTAGACCAACGGGCCCGTAAAAAGATATGGATGTAAAAAGAATTTGGTCCCGAGTCTGATCACTCCCCGATCGTATCGCTCTTCCGTCCCACCAAAATGTTTAGCCAGACTTGGGATTGGCTTTTGCTTCTGAAAACTGAAAGATACACGGTTTCACAATCTATAAAAACTGTCTTTTCAGGTGTATTCTTTACCAAAAAGTTGAGATACAATGTTCGTAGGTACATAATACCTCAATGATATCATTATTTTTTTCCTTTATAAAATATTTAAAAAAAAAATTGAACCGGCTTCAATAACAATAAAAAGTATAAAATAATAATTTAACATAATTCATGTTCAGAAACTCAGAAACAATTTATCCGATCGTAATGAAATTTGCATGGAATCATTATAGTAGTTTACTCTCTCGAATAAAAAAAGAATCATCGAAATCGTTTCATATTTGTCAGAGAAATGTAAAGGAGAACATCAGTTTTATGGTTTTTACCAGATAAATTCCTCCATATCATTCATGGTCCTCCAGGAAGTTCTTATCTGGTTGTGATAAAATTCATACAGGTTCATTACAGTGGTTTCTTCTTTCGAATAAAAAAAGAATCATTGAAATTGGTAAATATTTGCCAGAGTTATGACCATTTTTGTCCTTAAAAAGCGACATAAAGTCATCTATATATATAGGCTTTCTTGCAGTTTTCCTGCGCAGTCAACATTCTTGTTATTTCAGGAACTACTTATTACTAAGCAATTTTTTTTTTATGGGACCCAATTAACGGATAAAGAATGGATGGAAGAAAGATTTTTTCAAATCGGTTCATAATTGCCAGAGTTATGCGCGAACATACTTACATAGAAAAAAAAATATATATACAGACGAATTGAGAACCTCCTCCTTTTTTGAAGTCGGTTAAAAAGCCACGACCTCAACAATCTTTTCGTAAGTAAAAGATACTCTTTTTCTGATTTTGATTTAAGCATTAGGTAAGTACGAGCGAGACACAAATCCCGACCACGTTCATGAACCACGCGAGATTCAAGTCGCACCGGCGATATTGCGATGCTTTTTCATTACGACGAGGTTGGAATCGAAATAAATTTATATTCGAGAAACATATTGATCTTCGCAAAGCAGAATTCATGTGAGCTTGCTTAAGAGTACTGCCGCAGAAGTACTAAGATGTGCATACTAAACTTGTTTTTCGTTACAAGATCAATAATGGAACAATTGATAACTAATTTTAATAATAATAATAATATCTTGGGACAATCCACACACGGTCATCCGATCCCAAACTAAGTAGAGCCTGCACTATGGAAACCAGACAACTGATACTAGATTTTTTTTTTTTTAATGCTGCTCCCACGAGGTAGCACCATAAAAGTTACAATCTAGCCTAAGGCTAATCAGTACTATTATTTTGACCTAAACGAATAAGTTACTTAGATTAAGAATGTGTCCAATGGCACTTTTCTTATTGTCTCTATTAAGGTGAAGACACTTTGTTATTGTGTTCTACACTGCATTACACTGCACTAATATAACACTTTTTTTTTTTTGACGCGGGGGAAATCTTCGAAAGATCCCCGGGAGCTGTGGGGCTCGACCGGGGTATGTGGGATTCTTACCCACTAAAACCCCCGCGGCTGTCGCATCGGCACATGAGAGGGGGGACCCCAGGGCTCTCCGGTGGGATCTGCACCAGGGGCCCCTCAGTGCCTTGCCTTTGAGCCCGCTGCCGGGGGGCGCATTGTAGCCCCCCGGGAACCAGTCACGGTGCTCACGGGGACGGGGGTCGCAACCCCGCCGCCGTCCTCCTCGGAGTCGCCGCCGTACTCAATGGACGCTCAAGGGGCCCACACCCCGAGCGTCCAGCGACTCCGAAGACTAATTTAACACTTAAACTAACTCAAAAGGTTTTGTCCTTTTCAGTCTTCTCACTATGTCCGTGTTGTCGAGGAGCTGGATAGCCTCGACATTCACATGGTGATGAAGCCGACGTTCATGGGCTTCAGCGTAGTCCTTGATTACTTTAGCCACGAAGTCCACTCTGAGGTCCCGATGGAGGTCGCTTGTTCTAATGTACCAGGGCGCGTTAACAATTCCTCTAAGTACTTTATTTTGAAAGCGTTGTATTATTTGTATATTGCTCTGTTTGGTACAACCCCACAGCTGTATACCATAAGTCCAGACTGGCATTAGGACTTGTCTGTACAATAGTATTTTATTTTGCACTGACAGAGCGGAATGTTTACCGAGGAGCCAATGCATTTTCTTATAGCGAAGGCCTAGCTCTTCGCGTTTCTTTTTGACGTGAGCCTTCCAGCGAAGCCTTGCGTCAAGTGTCATGCCCAGGTATTTGGCGGTATTCTCATAGGGTATAACATGATCGTTTATGTATACCGGATGGTAGACTGACTTTTTGTTAGTGAAATCAATATGAACAGACTTTGATTCATTGAGTTTTATTCGCCACTTTCTTGTCCAGTTATATATGGTATTCACGGCAGTTTGTACATTTTCCACTGCCTCCGCGTGTGTGACTCCTGTAGCCATAATGGCCGTGTCATCAGCAAATGTTGCAATGGTGTTGTTTTTTAGCTTTGGGATATCACAGGTGTATAATAAGCACAGGACCGGACCTAGAACACTTCCTTGTGGTACTCCAGCTTTGATGTGCTTAAGATCAGAATAAGAGTCTTCCTGTCTTACTCTGAACATTCTTTCTGTTATGTAAGACTCCAAGATATCGGAAAATTGCTTTGGTAACATTTTTCTTAATTTATATATGAGACCCTCATGCCACACCTTATCGAATGCTTGAGCTACATCCAGGAAGACTGTAGAGCAAACTTTCTTTTCTTCTAATGATTTTTCAATAATGTTGGTAATTCTATGGACCTGGTCTATAGTAGAGTGCTTTGCCCTGAAGCCAAACTGATAGTCAGGGATAAGGTTTCTTTCTTCTATTATTGGTTTTAAACGTCTCAATAAGAGCTTTTCAAATAACTTTGACATTATTGGCAACAACGAAATTGGTCTGTATGAAGTTGCTTCGTATGGTGGTTTACCAGGTTTTGGTATCATTATGACTTCAGCCACTTTCCACATGTCAGGTACGTATTTTAATCTAAGCGAAGCATTTATAAGGGTGGTGAGTTTCACTATTGCTTTACGGGGTAGATTACCCAGGACTTCTCCGGTAATGAGGTCATAACCCGGGGATTTTTTCTTATTTAGACGTTGAATTTCCTTTTGAACCTCTTTTGGTGTGGTGGTGAGCGTCATATTGGTTTCATCTTGTATTCTTACATCCAGAGTGATCTCCTCATTTTCAGGTTTATTTGGTTGAAATATTTCTTCCAAATGATTGGCAAATCTAATTGCTTTCTGTTCGTTATTTATAGCCCAGCGCCCATTCTTCTCCTTAATTGGAGGAATTTGCGTAATGGGTTTTTTTAAACGTTTATTGGCTTTCCATAGGGAATAATCAGTGGTTCGATCACTCGTTAGCTGGGACAGGTAAGTATGCATGGATTCATCACGAAACTTCCTAATTTCTCCGGTCAATAGTTTTGTAAGTTTGTTTAAAACAGTTTTGTCGGGTGGGTTTCTACTTCTTTGCCACCTCTGCCTCTGCCTTCTCTTTTCAACTATAAAGTTTCGGATATCATTCGGGTAATTTGGGATGCTAGATTTCTTTACTAGGACAGGTGTATTTTTCCAGGCACATTGTTGGATATTTATTACAAAATTCCTTAATTCTAATTCCAATTGTTGTGGTGTTTTTAAAGGCACTTTTAGGATAATTACGGACTCCAAATCGTGCTGGAAACTTATCCAGTCGGTATTTTTATTGACTAGAGTTGCTTGGTTTTCTTTATATATTATATCCTCATTAATAGTTAGTATAATTGGTGAATGGTCCGAACTCATATCGTAACCCTGTTCAATTGAAATATAGTTTAACGAGATGTTTTTATAGATGAAAAAATCGATCAAGTCAGGAATTTTGTGTGAATCCGTAGGCCAGTAGGTTGGCTTGCCCGTTGATATGGTGTCACATTTCATTTTTCTAATTGCGTATAACAGTTCTTTACCTTTAGTTGTAGTCAGTCTAGATCCCCAATGGATATTCTTCGCATTAAAATCTCCTCCAAGAACGAATCTATTACCAAGTCGTTTTAAGAGATTTTCATAATGCGTAGCTTTTATTGAGTACCGCGGGGGACAATATATAGCCGATATGGTAACCGGATACCGTTTTGTTTTAACACATACGGCCACAGCTTGAATTTCACGATCTTCATGCTTGTATATCTCATAATGATAGATACCTTCTTTTATTATAACGGCACTGCCTCCTCTAGCTTTATTGTCCGGGTGCAATGCGTGGTATATTTTATATCCTTTTATTTGTATGTAGGTTTCTCTTGTAAAGTGTGACTCGGATATAAGGCACACATCAATACTTTCTGTGTTTAGGACGACTTCTAACTCGTGTTGATGCTGACGTAGTCCGTTAGCATTCCATGCCATTATTTTTAGAGACTTATCCATCATTTTTGTTTAGTAATAGCCAATTTTGTGCTATTTTCCAGTTTCTTGAGCCTTACGTCGAATGATGTGATGACGTTCAAGATTTTATTTAATTTTTCATCTAAGTTTGATGAATGCTGTGTCTGTAGATTTTGCTGTGGCCGTGGCGCCTGCGCCTGAATGCCTTTTGTAATTTGAGCAAAGGACAGATTTTTGGTGACAGGTTGGCTCTGAACCTTTTTGCCTATATTAATGCGTGGGGCCTGGTGAGTAGGGACCTTCTGCTTTTTTGTAGCTTTATTTTTTAAATTCTGAAGTTCTTTGGCTACTACGCATCCCCGGTAGCTAGCAGGATGCGCTTCACCACAATGGACACATTTTGGTTTGGTCTCTGCAGGTTTTTTGCAGTCTTTTGTTAGGTGCTTGCCTGTGCATTTTACACACCTGGGCTCTTTAGAGCAGTACCTTTGAGTATGCCCGTACGCTTGACACCTTTTGCATTGGGGTATCAATTTAGATACTTTGACTGGTTGTATGTCCACTCTGCACCCGAGAATTGACTTAATAGTATAAATTTTGTTTATGTCTTCACCCTTATCGAATGAAAGCATAAACATGTTAAGAGGTTCTTTGGTCCTCCAGTTTAGTTTATTAGTAACATCTTGTACCTTATATCCTTTAGATGTCAGGTCTTCAGTTATCCTGACGGGATCGCACGAAAAGTGCAAATTTTTCGCCATCACTCTGACTGGTCTATCTTGCTTATTTTCGTAAGAATACCAGTGACATTCACTTTCTAAGAGTAGCTTAGTAATGGATCTATACGCGTCTTCGTTATTTGCGTTGACCTTAACACTGTCCCCGTTTCGCATTTTTATTAAAAATGAGTCACTGGACACCGTCGATGTTAGGAAGTCGTAGAATTTTTGATAGTTTTTAACCTGTTCTACGATTATAGGAGGTGGCTGGGGAGCCTTTTTCACTTTCGGTGTCTTTTTTTCTATCTCGCTGGAGGTGGCTCCTTGTTGTTGCGGTGGTGAAAGTGATTGGTTCAGCTTCCTTTTCTTTCGGCTTTGCTGACGAATCCACTCGGTTTCCTTTGCTAGCTCCTCTTCATCTGTCTCATATTGGACTTGTTCTGAGGCTTTCTCGGTTATCGTGGTATCTTTGGCTGGAGATACATTCTTTGTCTCCTGGTAGTGCTCCAGTTGCCGCTGAAGCGCTTCAATTTGGCAATGTAAATCTTTTACTAAACTTTGCAGTTTCTTACATTCGGCTTGTTCCTCAACGAAACGTTCATACAACAGATGTTCGGTTTCCGTTTGAAGCCTTACTGTATTTTGCGAAGCCATTTTTATTCAAATAATAAAATATCACTTCGCCTTAAAACTATGTACACATATTGTTGTGATTCACGGCACATGTAGAAATCTGGGTCATCGCGGCGACCGGTTACGATAACTCGCGACAGTGTTTTTGCTGCGTCAGCGCTTTGCCCGAGAGCGGACTAGAGCAAGGGCAACGCAGCCGTTCTTTGCGGATGCTGAACAAACACTAACTGATACTAGGTGTAGGTATACTTATATACATTTTTTTTGTTAATACATACATATATAGATAAATAACACCCAGGCACTTGGTGGGAATCGAAACCACACCCATCGGGTAGCAGCCAGGGTGTCTAACCACTAGACCAACGGGTCCGTCAATTTTAATCACTCATCACCATCCGGTCAGCCATCAATCCTGTGTTCATCCATTTATCGTTCCATTTTTTATCTTGTAAAGAAAAACGGTACCTATATGTAGGTGTATACTCATTTATGTCGCGCCGTGGCACTTATCAGACAGACTTAAATTATTATCCTTAGCAAATAATAATTAATGAACTTATAATCTACAAAAATATTTAAAAAAAAAATTGAATCATCATAGTAAAAAAAGAAAAAAAGAATCATCGAAATCGGTTCATTTTATGGTTTTTACCAGATAAATTCCTCCACATCGTTCATGGTCCTCCGAGAAGTTCTTATCCGGTTGTGATAAAATTCATACAGATTCATTACAGTGGTTCCTTCTTTCGAATAAAAAAAGAATCATTAAAATTGCCAGAGTTATGACCGTTTTTATCCTTAAAAAGCGACATAATGTCATCTTTTAAGCCTTCCTGCAGGTTTCCTCCACAGTCGCCATTCTTGTTTTTTCAGGAACTATATACTTATTCGTAAGCAATAATTTTTTTATGGGACCCAAACAATGGATGGAAGAAAGTTTTTTTCAAATCGGTTCATAGGTAATTGCCAGAGGTATGCGCGAACGCACTTAAAAAAAATATTTAAACAGACGAATTGAGAACCTCCTCCTTTTTTGAAGTCGGTTAAAAATTGTGATTGATTGTGAAGCATCTATAAAAATCTTTCAAGCACACCGATGTTCAATTCACATATCTAATATTGTCAAGAACATTTTTGACAGTTAGCAAACTTGATGAATTCTTGTGATTGTAATTTTCTGCAATTGTGGAACAAGGACTTCGGGGGCTATCCGGACAAGAATAGCACTCTCCCATCTCTTCCCGCAGGGTGTCCGTAAAAGGCGACTAAGGGAAAACAAGAAGATGGGCAGCAGCGTCTTCTGTGTTATATCCAACTACACGTATACCTAATACATGTTGTTGGATATCACACAGAATGGATCTCTAAGACGCCTGCCAAGGCCACGCTTGGTAAGGAGGAGGCCTATTTTCAGCAGTGGACGTCTCCCGGCTGATCATGTGGAATAAGGACTCTTTCTAAATAATTTAACCCTACCAAGACCAAAACTAGAAATGGTTCAAAATAGTCCACAGTACCGCAGCATTCAAATTTTTAATATGATACCAAACGAAATAAGGAATTTAAATACAGATAGCGCCTTTAAATCGAAGCTTAAATTTTTTTTATTGGGAAAATGTTATTATAATTTAAAAGAATTTATGGACGGTAAATTTAAACATTCTGGCCAACTTATTATGTAATTATTATTTATTTATTAGTAAGTATAGTTTTAGGTGACTTGTAACCTTAGCCTAAGACATGTGTAAGTAAGTATATAACGCAAATAAATGAAATTAATTAATAAAACACATTCATCTTCCTATTCACATCGTCGTTCGTATAGTTATAAAACCTACAAATATTCATGGCTAGTATACTTACTACTACTACTACTACTACTACTACGACTACTACTTCGTGGTACTACTCTACCACGTAGAAGGTGCTTTATCGCGCCGTTGCAGAAGTTGTTAATGTTGTCAAGTAGTTAAAGTGTTATTTGCGCGGAACACCTAATTGCCACCCGCCCTCTGGGACTCGAATTTCTGTATCGTCGATGTAAATCTGCATGTACTATACATGCTTTTTATCGATTATGAGGTAATAAAGTGTAGCGCCCTACTAAGATGACGCCAAAACGAACAATCATGAATCGGGCGAGCGAAGTTTCAACGTATATTGAGTATATGTACATATATACAACGTCCCAACTTCAATCGTGGGGGGTTTCGGCCCTGACCGAGCATCAGACCTCGCTCAGTCGGAGGATCCTCCCTTCAGCAGGCCGCCCGCCGCCTCTTCCACTAAAAAAAGGTCATTCGTAACTCAGTCTCGAGACGAGCCTACAAACGGACGTTTGCCTAATGGAAAGCCTACCCATAGACAGTAAAATTGTTCTGCCGCTCGTCAATTTAGCCATCTATTTGTACTTAGCGATACGGCTTACATTATGGCTCTTACGGAGTACACAGAGACTACTGCAGAGCTACTTTTGAAATCCAAGTTTACAGTTTTCTTTTTCACGGGGAAACCTTCAATGTTCCCGGAACCCTCTGAGCAGAGCGTTAACTGGGTTATATGTGATTCTTACCCACTAAAACGCTGACGCATCGGCACATGAGAGGAAGTATTCTTCGGTGGGATCTATACCAGATACCTCTGAGTGCCTTGCCTTTGAGCCCGCCGCGGGAGGTAGATTTTAGCTCCCTGGGAACCAGCGACGGTGTTCACGAGGACGGAGGTCGCAACCCCGCCGCCGTCTTCCTCGGAGTCACCGCCGTATTCCATGGACGTCCTAGGGTCACACTCCGAACGTCCAGCGACTCCGAAGCTGGTTTCCTTCTAGGGTAACCCTAATAGCTTGATATTAGTCTTTCCGTTTCTGTCCAATACTACAAAGCGGGTTTATCAATTTTTATTTACACTGTAACTAAATTACACATTAGGCTGCAATTACAAATTGTTTCCCATTTTCTGAGATACAGAATCCGGAAGTAAAGGATTAACCGTCGGCGTTAGCAGCGGCTCATTGATCGTCCTTTGCGGGGGATTTATCAGACTCAGGCGGGTGGGACTCATCGTGCCGCCTTAATGCTCGGTAATGAAGCCGCACTGCGACCCGAGCCGAGTTAAGCCCACAGGGACACTTGCAATTTCACACTGTGCCACCGCCTCCGCCTCAAGCTGTGATAAGTATTTTAATAAAACATAAAAAAATAAATAAACTGACTTCAATAACACTAAAAAATATAATCATAATCATACCTAATTCATGTATTTCAAATAGGCTAACGCTAGGTTAACGCTAGCACCTTCGGAGTCGCTGGACGTACGGGGTGTGGGCCCTTTGAACGTCCATTGAGTACGGCGGCGACTCCGAGGAGGACGGCGGCGGGGTTGCGACCCCCGTCCCCGTGAGCACCGTGACAGGTTCCCGGGGGGCTACAATGCGCCCCCCGGCGGCGGGCTCAAAGGCAAGGTACTGAGGGGCCCCTGGTGCAGATCCCACTAACGCTAGCACTTTTCAAACAGTCAATTTTTAGGGTTCCATACCTAAAAGGTAAAAAAGGAACCCTTATGGTCTGACTTCGTCTGTCTGTCTGTCTGTCACAAACCTATATATTTCAGGAACCACTGATGCTATCAATTTGAAACTTTGAATAGTTTTAGATCTTAATTACCCAACTCCATCGCAAATGAAAAAAATATATTTTTCCTTTTACTTTTTTTTATAATGGGGGTCGAAATGGGTCATCAAAATTTCAAAGTGAGACTACTATATTGAGTGGGGTATCATATGAAAGGGCTTCATTTGCACATCTCAAAACAGATTTTTATTTTGGTTTATGTCACGCAGTTTTTGGCTGATAATCAAAAATGACAAAAAAAATACCGGTCCCCCCTCCTTATCTCCGAAGTTTGTGGAGGGGAAAATCTGAAATAATTATGGGTAATACATGTCTATCTATATTTTACAGGAAAAATAAAATGATCTTTCTAAATAGTACAGTTTTTTAGTAATCCTAAAAAAACCTCGACTAACAAACTTAGTTTTGCGGTTTGTTTATTTTGCTATCTGAGGCGTTAGACGTATAGTAAAATGACTTTAATACGTTCAAAGATAATATGAAATGCTCGGTGCGGGAATCCGACTAGCACTTGACTGGTTTTAAAAGTATATTTACACTTTACGAAGTCCTCGCACTTTAACTTCATTAACAAACAAACAATCGATAACAACCGAACTAAGAGATACTACGATCAACAACCAATTGGGATAAAATCACTATGCCGACAAGATAGTATATCTCAACATCACTACAACTTTAAAAATACGAACAACAATCAAATTTAACTTTTTATAACCTTTCGGGCATACTACAAACTTTGCTACAAACAAAATCGTAAATATTCTGTGAACATATGTTATTTTTATTACACCTCGCCGAAAGACAGGCAAAGGTACTCATACCATACAGCCTTGTTTATTTTTGCCTCAATTAGATCGCAATTCGCCAACGAATCGAGGTAGGGATATTTTGTATACAATAGATATTTTTCATTACTTCTATTAGTCTGAATGATCTGAAATTTAGAACATATGTAAATCCGATGATATTAAATAAAATGGAAACCTTCACCAGGGTCTGATGATGATCAGGAAAAGGTGGTAACAGGATCTCTGCCCAAATAAACGTAAACCCACCGACTTTGGGCTCGTTAGGTAGGTCTCGACGAGTAGTTGGTAGAAAAATGGTGATCAGGGTCTGATGATGGAGCAGGAAGGTGGTCACGGGATCTCTGCACCAATAAACGTAAACCCACGGAGTTTGAGCTGGTTAGGTAGTTCTTGACGAATAGTTGCTAGAAATATGGTGATCAGGGCCTGATGGTGGAGCTGGAAGGTGGTCACAGGTTCTCTGCACCAATAAACGTAGACCCACCGAGTTTGGGCTCGTTAGGTAGGTCTCGACGAGTAGTTACTAGAAAAAATGGTGATCAGTCTGATGATGGAGCAGGAAGGTGGTCACGGGATCTCTGCACTAATAAACGTAGACCTACCGAATTTGGATTAGTTGGATTAGCAGTAGGTAGAAAAACTTGATCAGAGTCTGGTGATAGGAGCAGGCAGGTAGGTGGCAACAGGGTGGGATTCGGCTCCATTAAATGTAGGACCCACCGAATTATAAATCTATGGTTAAATCTTGACGAGTAGTTGGACAGATACTGATCAGGGTCTGATAATAGCACAGGAAAATCATTTTAAGAGTTCGTTTACCTATTAAATTTATACTTGTAGTACAGTTACTAAAGTACAAATAAAAGTAAAGCATGCCGTAATAATAGTCAAATTACAAGAACCATCTTCCAAATACTTTTATGGTTGCCTAGCAACCTTAACAAATATTTATTTTGAAAAACATGCCATGGTTATTTTTTAATAGGGGCTGAAATGTGGTCTTAAAATATCAAAGTGAGGCTACTATATCGAGTGGGGTATTATATGAAAGGGCTTTATTTGCACATTTTAAAGCAGATTTATATTTTGGTTTTTGATAAGTATGTAGTTATTGGGTTTTTTTATACGACCAAGGTGGCAAGCATGCGTACGGCCCGCCTGATGGTAAGCAGTCACCGCAGCCTATAGACGCTAGCACAACCAGAAGAATCACTAGCGCGTTGCCGACCCTCAAGACATAAGATGTTAAGTCTTTGTGTCCGGTAATTTAACCAGCTTAAAATCAAAAATGTCAAAAACATTAAATAAAAAATACTCGTCTCCGACTTGTCTCCGAAGTTAGTGAAGGGAAAAATCTAAAATAATTATGAGTAATACATGTCAATAGATATTTTACAGGAATAAATCTAATTCTAATTATTAGCTTTTTAGTAATCCTAAAAAACCTCGACAATCAAACTTATTTTTGCGGTTTGGTTAATTTTTTTTGGAAATCTAACAAATTCAGCAGATGCACAGATTCTATATATTTTAATTAGTAATAACCACGAAGTAAAATATAAATCCGTGGTAATAACAAGTAAGGATAGACACGTCTCTTTATTTTTCACAATGACAGAATGTACTGACAAGACCTTTTAAATATAAATACATCTTACGCTATGCTCTATAAAAAGTTCGACCATGTAAAGTTATAATAAAATTATCAAATCTTAATACTTTTGCTATCTGAGGTGTTAGATTAATTGTAAAATAACTTTAATACGTCCAAGGATGGTATGGAACCCTCGAGTCCGACTCGCACTTGACCGGTATTTTTTTTAAGGAGCTGCGACCGGATCACAACGGGACCTCAACTGAGAAGATTCGGCAAGAAACATAGCAGGCTTGTAATTTTTTCACTTTTTTTAAAACAGTGTTTGTCATGTCATTACATCAGCATCAGCGACAGTGTGTGTTGCCGTTCAAAAGATCAAATAAGAGAGAAAACAAAAAAGGACGAAAGTACAACAAACTAAAAGGCCAAAGGGATAGTAGTAAATAAAATAATAAAATCTTTTTAAAAAAAAATTGAACCGACTTCAATATCACTGAAAAGTATAAAATAATTTAAATATTATTGAAGTTGGTGTTAGCGTACCTGCTGTGTATATTTGGCACCAACTTCAATAATATTTAAATTATTTTATACTTTTCAGTGATATTGAAGTCGGTTCAATTTTTTTTTACAAAGATTTTATTTTAAACTTTTTAGTGATATTTTCATATATAAAGATTGAACCATCGAAAACCGTAAAATTATCTAGGTAGGTTATGATCACATTATCGTCTACATAGTTTTACATAATTCATGTTTCTTCAGAAAAAAATATCCGGTCGTAATGAAATTTGCATGAAAACATCATAGTAGTTTACTCTCTCGAATAAAAAAAGAATCATCGAAATCGGTTCATAATTGTCAGAGCAATGTAATGGAGAACATCAGTTTTATGGTTTTTACCAGATAAATTCCTCCACATCGTTCATGGTCCTCCAGGAAGTTCTTATCCGGTTGTAATAAAATTCATACAGATTCAATACAGTGGTTTCTTCTTTCGAATAAAAAAAGAATCATTGAAATTGGTAAATATTTGCCAGAGTTATGACTATTTTTGTCCGACCGAGCGAGTCCGAGCGACTAAAACGTCATCTATATAGGCTTTCTTGCAAGTCTCAGTGCGCAGTCACCATTCTTGTTTTTTCAGGAACTACTTATTACTAAGCAATAATTTTTTTATGGGACCCAATTAACGGATTAAAGAATGGATGGAAGAAAGATTTTTTCAGATCGGTTCATAATTGCCAGAGTTATGCGCGAACATACATAGAAAAAAAAAAAATATATATATATACAGACGAATTGAGAACCTCCTCCTTTTTTTGAAGTCGGTTAAAAATATAATAATTTAAACGTCAGTGTCAGATATTCTGCCGCCAAGCAGCAGTGTATAAGCATTGCTGTGTTCCGGCGTGAAGGGCACTATAGCTGGTGAAATTACCGGACACAAAGACTTAATATCTAATGTCTTAAGGGTCGGCAACGCGCTAGTGATTCTTCTGGTGTTGCTAGCGTCTATAGGCTACGGTGGCTGCTTACCATCAGGTGGCTGCTTATCATCAATAAAAAATAAAAATTAATGAAGTTGGTGTTGACGTAGGTTACTGTGTATTTTCGCACCAACTTCAATATATTCTTTATTTTTTAATCTTATGTGATATACTTATTTTCATCCGCAACAAAAAAACGTGATAAGGCCTCTAAATTTGAGGGTTGCCCTCGATTTCCCTGGGATCCCATCGTCAGATCATAACTTGATGACAATGGGATTAAATTGGGAGGTATAGGTACCGACTAAAAGCTTTTTTTGATACCGGTCAACAGTCAACGGAGGAGAAATCGGTGAATATATGTACCTACATAAAAAATATACAGTGGAACATAGAAACTCCTGAAACTTTTGAAGTCGGTTAAAAATGGAGTTTCACGTGAACAGATAATAAATACGTAAAAATACGTTTGGGTTAAAGTAAATATTTATTTATTTGTATTTCGCCGTGAGTAGTGACTCACACAGTGGTCTATACAGTGGTATAAGTAGGTCTCTTGCACAAACCTCTTGGCCCTTGACATAACCGCAGTGCTCAAGGGATTTTATTACAACTAAAGCATACAAATAGAAGAATAATTATGGTACAATATTATCTTTTGGCGCATCAAGTGTCTCTCTATCAAGTTTACGTCAACGCTTCTCAACGTATAATTATTATTTTCTCTTCATTTCTAAGCTACATACATATTAATCCATGGCTGGCTATCGAAATTTATAAGGCATCCAAAAATCATTGGCCATCCTTAACCTTATAATAATATCCACGCGTAGGTATATATATATACACACATCAAAAGTGTCTAGGGATCAAGCATTTTTGGGCAAAAAAATGGGCAGAAGAACAATGGCGTTTCGTGTGCTTTTCTGATGAGTCTCGTTTTGGTATGAGACCGGATACAAGACGTATACGACACTGGAGAACCCCTGGACGCCAACAGCGATTAAAATCCTGCCAGGAAGTCCATCCTTATAGTGGTGGAACCATCATGGTATGGGCGGGTATTTGGATCGGCGGAAGAACTGAGTTGATTTGGATCAGAGGCAACCTCAACGCTCAAATTTATGCTGAGACGATTGTATCAGACGTCATCGTTCCTCTACAAGTGCAAATCGGTACCTTATTTCAGTTAATGCATGATAATGCACGACCGCACACCGCAAGAGTTGTAAGACAGACTCTCGCCGCAGCTAACATCAATGTCCTGCCCTGGCCTGCTCAGTCGCCAGACTTGAACCCGATTGAGCATGCATGGGATATGCTACAGAGAAGAGCTCTGCCGAATATGGAGGGTATCCAGTCGCAAGAAGACCTTTTTTTGTTGTTGCAACGAACATGGGCGGCCATTCCACAGCGTGATTTGGATGAACTCATTTTGAGTATGCCAAACCGATGTTCTTATGTTGTTAGTGTTCGCGGTAGAAACACGGATTATTAATTGTTTAAGTTACCCAATAAAATTTTAAAGAAAACTGTTATTTCAGTCTTTTTTTCGAACTTTTGTGTTAGTGGTTCAAATGTCAAAAATCCCTTTATTAGGAAAATGGCAAATTTCTTTATTAATGCAAAGGTGACTTGGTTTATCGTTACTGTGACAAACGAAAACACTTTATTTGATGAATCCTTAAAGAAAATTTTAATTAATATCAATCAGGAGAAAAGTTATTGCAAAAATATATGTTGATCCCTAGACACTTTTGATGTGTGTATCTCTCAAGTATTTCTCCTCAGATTTCTATAGGCAAAGCAATCTACAGATTACCGAGTGCGGGCCTACAATGCTGTCCCGCGATCGTATCGGTCAACACAATGCCAGGATTAGGGTAAACAATAAACAATACAGATTGTATTGCCGGCCTAGATTGACTGTTCGATGGGATCTTAGCGAAGTTGAGTAAGATATTGAATTTGGTGTACATCTTTTAACCTGAAGGTGTCAGTCGACAGCTTAAAATATGTGCTTGACTGCAATCCTCATGAAAAGTGGCGGTACAGGTGAGAATAGTAAACCGCACTAGTTATTTTAGGCTCAATTCACACCAGAACGGCAGCGGCCGGCAGCGCACTTTCACTGTGAAAGAATTTTAAACTTTATCTACAATACGTAAATGACCAGCCCCCCTAGACAATGTAACATTCTAAAAGCGTTATCGTTAATAGAAGTTATAAAAATGTATGAGAATGACATAAGTCATCGAAAAATCACGTGACAAACTATAGGGAATTGACACCGGTAACGAATGAAGAAATAGATTCGCTATGAAGAGATTGCATCTTGTGATATCGCTTGAAAAACGCAACGCCGCTCGAAGCCTCTCGAGGCCGCTCGGGGCCGCCCGCGCGCTTTTCAAGCGATACTGGTCTTTTACGTATACTTATAATAAAACTGTAACAGGTCCAATTCTATAGGGAAGATATTTTGAAGATTATTTTTGGAGGGCATTCTTTAACCGATACTGAGGCCGAAAATGTATTTTTTTTAATTTTTGTCTGTCTGTCTGTCTGTCTGTATCACGGCTGAGCATCACGCCGAAACTACTGAATGGATTCAAATGAAACTTGGCATGATTTGAGATCTTACTACGAGGTAGGACATAGGATACTTTTTATCCCGTAATCTAGCACGGTTCTTTTGGGAGAGGGGATTAAAGTCAAAATGGGTACTTGGTTATACGCTTGGTCAGATTGTATCAATTTTTCTTTATAATATAATAAATATTAGTAAGGGAACACTCATAGAGAGTTGTTATCAAGGTTTTGTAATCGATCGGGTTAAGCAACGTTAGGTAAGGTCATTAAATAGATGGGTGACCGTTTAACGCCATTTGAACTAAACGGGTCCATGCTTCGGAGAGCAAGTAATAAAAAGTAGGTCCCAGTTTTTAACCGACTATAAAAAGGAGGTTATGTATTCGATGCTAATGTCTGTTATTAAAAGTTTAGTTAACGTAATAAACTATTTAAAAAAAAAAACGACTTCAAAGTAAATTATCTAATAAAAAGCATAAAATAACGAAAATATATTGAAGTCGGTGCTAGCACATCATGTTAAACTAAGACTAGCACGAGCTGACACCGACTTCAATATATTTTCGTTATTTTATGCTTTTTATTAGATAATTTACTTTGAAGTCGGTTTTTATTTTTTTTTAAATAGTTTATTTAACACTTTTTAGTGACTTTTATTTTACCAAGACAGGTATCAGCACTATCACGCAACTCGAACGTCTACGTCACAGTAACTTACTGAAAACATAAAAAGTTTATATCTCTTAAACTACTGGACCGATTTTGATGAAACTTATACTCTACCCTAATTTGAAAAATACTCTAACTATTGCAAAAATAATTTTTGAAATCGGACTTGTAGTTTCTGAGAAATCCGCGGACAAACCTACATACATACATATATACATACATACACTGATAAAATTTGGTAAATTTGTTTAGAAGCCCACATAGACTAACATATATGAATATTACGCATTTTTATTAATATTACATACATACGCGTCGAATAGAGAACCTTCTTTTTGAAGCCGGTTAAAAATAGCGCAGGCGGAGCTGCGTGGGTCAGCTAGTTGTAAATAAAGTTTAAAATTCCTTCACACTGAAAGTGCGCTGCCAACCGCTGCCGTTCTGGTGTGAATTGAGTCCAGTAGCCTCTATGGCGCGTGGAATACAGCTAGCTTTGCACACCACAGCTGCACAAAAACCCAGGGGGGGTTTTTGTTTAGAAGTGGAGGGTTGTTATAATCTTCACGCTTGGCAGGCGGCTTGGGGATCGCAGTATAGGTGGTATATAATCCAATAGAAAGACGCTGCTGCCCGTCTTCTTGTTTTCCCTTACTCGCCTGTTACGGTCACCCAACGGGAGGATATGGGAGGGTGCTATACCCGAACACCTCACCGGTAACACCTTAGGTAGCGGGATTAAATCCCACGGGGAACAACAACGTTGTGCAGTTGTTCATTACTGGTTAGGAAAAAAATTAGGCCAACCACCTGATGATCCATGGTTCGCATGTATACGTAAAAGTCGGTCCTGCACCTGACCCGTCCTCTGTATTCGATCCCACCGGATTGTGAGATTGTGAAAGAGATAGTCAAGCACTTGTGCACTATAATATCTCTCCCTCATAGATGGCCGATCTTGTGACAGATTAGCCGCTGTGGTTATAAAATCCTTTTCAATATCCTCATCATCATCATACGTCCGCTGCTGAACAATTAGAAGGAAGCAATTGCCATAATACCCACGTTTGGCAGGCGTCTTAGGCCTCGTTTACGGAGGCGCGGGGCGTTACGCGTCGCGATGAGCGGCGCGGCCAGCACTGAGTTAAAACATATGGCGTTGTAGGAGTGAGAGAGAGATGCGAGACGCCACGCCACATGCGACGCGCGACGCTCCGCGCCTCCGTAAATGAGGCCTTAGGGATCGCCGTAGTTATAGGTGGTAGTTTACCGCTGCTGCTTATTTTTCCTTAGTCGCCTCGTACGACACCCAACGGGAGGGGATGGGTGGGCGCTATTCTTACCCGGACACCGTAGGGTGTCCCACCGTAGGGTACGGGCGTCCTAAATCTTATTCACCTTTATAGTATTTCAGTAAGACCGAAGCTAGCAAGCCATTCTGGAAATAATAAATGTGAAAGCGTTCCAATTTCAGATTTATTTCCAATCAGCTCGGGCGGCGCGTGAAATTGGTCCCGCTCTCACTCGAGTTTAATTGACACTGTTCCATTGATGTGATTGAAATTGATTCGCTTTATATGTGTGATTTATAGCAAAAGGATAAGGAATGGGAAAATTCTGTGTTGAGGACTCCTATATCCTGAAGAGAAATTTCATCATAAAGATCTTGTTTGAAATAAGCCCAAATAACATTAGGATTACGTTTTTTTTACCTACCTACCGTTTAGGTACCTTTTTTTTTTTTTTTGACGCGGGGGAAATCTTCCAAAGATCCCCGGGAGCTGTGGGGCTCGACCGGGGTATGTGGGATTCTTACCCACTAAAACCCCCGCGGCTGTCGCATCGGCACATAAAGAGGGGCGAACCTGGGGCCTCCGTTGGGATCTGCACCAGGTGCCCCTCAGTGCCTTGCCTTTGAGCCCGCCGCCGGGGGACGTTTATTGTAGTCCCCCGGGTGCCATCACGGTGCTCACGGGGACGGGGGTCGCAACCCCGCCGCCGTCCTCCTCGGAGTCGCCGCCGTAATCAATGGACGTTCAAAGGGCCCACACCCCGAACGTCCAGCGACTCCGAAGGTTGCCCGTTATTTATAGCCCCGGGCTCAGGGCTGGGGAGCGAGACGTTGAGCAGCCGCTTGACGCGGCCTGCGCCTTCGTCGCCGAGCGGGATCAGCGCGTTCGCGTTCCCGCTCGGCGGCCTCCTTCTGGGACATGACAGTCTCGCAGAAGGCGGCCATCGCTCCCCACGCCGCATCCCCGGACAGCATAGCCGACACTACACTGCCCAGGGAGAGGTCCGATCCGATGACTGCGACCAGGTCTCGACGCTCCAACGACCACGAGGGGCAAGCCTCCAGCGTGTGTTGGGCGGAGTCAGACTGGTCGCAGTGGAAGCATCTCGTCGTCGCTTCACGTCCGATCTTATGCAGATAATCACCGAAACAACCGTGACCGGTGATTATTTGCGTAAGCCTATAGGTGATTCGTCCACTCCGTCGCTGAATCCAGGCTTCGAGAAGCGGCAGGAATGCCTCAACGACGCGTTTGCGCGCTATGTGTTGGAGCCGCTCGCGCCACGACGCGTCGAGAGCGATGTGTCGTTCCTGCCGCTTTATAGGTTCGAGCACCACCGGCTCGTCTCCGCCACTCTGGCGGGCGATGCGGATCCGGTCATAGACCCTCGCATACATGCCCGCCAGGATGTCTAAGGGCGGAAAGTGTGCCAGTATGGTCGCCGCCTCAAAAGACACCGTTCGGTATCCTCGTGCAATCCGCAGTGCCATCCTCCGCTGGACGCTGTAGATTTTCGTTCTACAGCGTCTAATGGGCAGCCTCGGCGCCCAGATGGGCGCCCCGTGACCTTTTAGGTACCTACTGTAACTAACACGGCGACTGAACCGCTATAAAAAGGGAATTGACCTCCCAACGCGTCGTTCGGGACATTCGACACCGTTCGACAAGTTTACGACGTTGCTAAATTACTGTTTTAACATTTGTAATACGAATATGAGTTTTTGGCACCACACACAACACAATAGGTACACACCACGGAGTATGCTCAATGATACACAATTAAGCAAGTATGACGTCAGTCAGTACTATAAACAAAAATGTTTATTAGGTGGAAATAAGGGTTAATAATCTAAGGCTCTCAGCAGGCTTAGCTAAGTTACAATACTCACAACGGATCTTTGTGAGCTGAAGTTGGGTTTGGCGAACCATTGCGCAACTACAGTTGTGAGTTGTCAATACAAAAACACAAAAATAGCTACTGCGCAGCGTCTTGCAGCCGACTTCAGACGGTTTCAAAGATCCGTTGTGACTACTGTACAGTAACTTTCTTTCAAATAAATTCGAATTTCGAAAATACGTAATTGAAGCCAAATAACAACATCGTGGGGTGTCGGGTTAGAATAGTATCCCCCCATCTCCTCTCGTTGGGTGTCGTAAGAGGCGACTAA
This sequence comes from Furcula furcula, assembly GCA_911728495.1. Taxonomy (NCBI): domain Eukaryota; kingdom Metazoa; phylum Arthropoda; class Insecta; order Lepidoptera; family Notodontidae; genus Furcula; species Furcula furcula. The sequence continues at coordinate 23,683,737 of OU452243.1, forward strand.
GCGAGAACCGAAAGACGGGTAGCAGCGTCTTTCTTTTGGATGTATCGTCCAACTATACTGCGATCCCCAAGCCGCCTGCCAAGCGTGGGGATTATGGCAACCCCTCCCTTCTAAGGGGGAGGCTTTTGTCCAGCAGTGGACGTCTATCGGCTGCTAATGATGATGAATGATGAACAACATCGTTATGATTATTATTAAAAAATAGTAGTGAATTCTAAATCTATGTAAAAAATAAAACATTCTAATTATAAGTAGGTAATTCTGCTTGTAAAAAACAAAATTCAATCAGAAAACGAAATGACGAATAAGTGGGAAATGGGAAAATGTTGCAGTTATCTCGTCGACGACGGTCCTTTAACATTTCAAATACCTAAGTACATAGCGGCCCCTATTCCTCCCTCCAGTGACTTCTTATTACCTTCCCTTTCCTGGGCGTCTCTCGTCTTTTGTAATCAATTTACGTACTTGTTACTCGTGCTCGTTCAAGCTGCGATTTTAGGTTAATATCTTAGAGGCGTTATTATTCTAAGGTTAATATTATAAAAACCTTGGTAACGTCAGCACAAAAATTACTTATTATTCTTAAAACTTCTTAATTTAAAACTAGTCCCTTCTCTTATGACAACAATACATACTGTTTATCTGACTGATGTGAAATTTCAGCTTTGAACCCGTGTCCCCCCGGTTTGAAAAGCAAGGGATTTCCCGCTGCAGTACTGAGGAGGCTACAAAATGAATAAATATAGAATAGAAAAATGTACTTCCTATTGGTTTTCGTAACTTTGAACGAATTCCGACAAATTGGGAAATGTTTTGCTCTGCGCGTGAAATTGGATCGAATCGTACCTGCCACTTAATTAGTTGAATTCGCCAGTGATGCAAATAGACACAACTTCCATTCCGATCTAACTGTGCACCTATACTTACTTATATATAAGTATACGAGTAATGAATTTATACGCCTATGTACTGAAAACAATGGACGTCAATTCCAATTTATTAGTTAATATTAAGCTAATACGCACTTCGTACTACATATTATTATCTGAATATTAGTTAAGTTGTAATTAAAATATGATAGATAATATGTATAGACAGATATATATGTCGCCTCCGGGTCATTAGTATGGGTCGTCAATTGACGAATCAACGAAAGAATCAACACGATACTTTGTATTTCGTAAAATACAAAGTATCGTGTTGATTCTTAAATGTAGGGTAGATGTCATTTCACAAATTGTAATGGAGAGGGAAACTAACTAACGTTGGGTTTTATAAGAAGTGTTCCGAGCGCGAAGAGGTCAGTCTGTCGGAGGCAGTCGGTCTGGGACAGTTTGTCTGAGGCAGTCTGTTTGAGTCAGTCGAGTCGTTATATCATGTCGTGACAGTGAGTCGGTCTATTGTGATATTTCTGGATGAGTGTGACTAGCTCCTGATGTAGCTTGAAGGTCGGAGTAGGAAGCTGGTCAGTCAGGGTTGGCTGTGAGGGGATATGGTGGAGGCCAATCGTTAGGTAGGTAGGGCTTCGATGCCCTACTCTAATCATGATCAGATGGTACCCTTGGTGACTTAAGGGTCATTTAAGTAAGGTTTTGTAAGAGTTGCTTCTGGGCGCTAGTGAGTGTGTTGCGTATTGAAGAGATCAGTGACTGGGCGAGGTGGCCGCTGCCGTTCAGTTTGTTCTTGTTCCTTATGTACTAGCCGTGTATCGACATATATACATATATATATATCGATATATATATATGCTGAAAATTTTGAAAAGTTATCGTTTAAAAACCAGGCCTTTTCTTCAGTATATTGTTTGATATTACTACAGAATTAGAGCTCGCCTGGTGCACACACAGGGTGGTTTTTTAAATCAACATGTTGAGACCAGTTAGGAATGTTTCTTTTGAAGAAGCCTAATGATGCAGTTTAAAATTTTATTAAAATCGAGACTACTACTCCATAGCACTTTTTTGGCTTTTTTGCTACCCGTAGTAGTTTCGGATTTGGCCGTTAAGGTTGAAATTAGCCTAATGAAATTGGAGTCCATTTTCGAGATCGCTTTCAGTCGGGATATTCATTTGTGTTTGAAATTGCCCTAAATTTTATTAATCAACACTATCGTTGTACCTAGTAACCTACGCAGCTTTATTCTACAGGTAATTATACTAGAGCCTCGTCCTCAAGATTAATATAATTCACAACGTAGTAACGCACAGTGACTACCACTATTTAGCACTATTTTTAGAGACATTTTATCCTTATAGTTATTTTTTATTTCTAAGGTAGAATTATTTTTTCTTATGACAACACTAACACTCCCCACCTAAACGATTCTGCATCCGCCTCTCCACCTGTATTCATCCTCATTCGCAATTCAGTGCTCGGCCACTTCGCACTATACCCACGGTAGTGAACTAAATTAAGAGTTTATAGCAAGTAATGTAACGAAAATTAAATTTATAAAAACAAGTGAAGTGAACGTTTGTGGAAAACTTTACCAGTTTTCAATTAGTTCTTCATCCTCGAGCCAGGCATCGAGATTCACCTCGCCACGTCCATCCATTGATCTCAGGATGTCCACGATGTAAGTTTTATTATTCTTATATTTGCTACAATGATTTCCTTTTCTGTAGTGTTATATGTTATGCATCAGAGTCGTCTGTAGGACTGTCTCGCCGCATTGCCTATGGAAATGCATCAGGGTAGTCTGTGGGACTATTCCGCCGCATTGTCTGTTGAAATGTATCATAGGATAGTCTGTGGGACTATTCCGCCGCATTGTCAGATGAAATGCATCAGGGTAGTCTGTGGGACTATTCCGCCGCATTGTCTGTCGAAATGCATCAGGGTAGTCTGTGGGACTATTCCGCCGCATTATCTGTTGAAATGCATCAGGGTAGTCTGTGGGACTATTCCGCCGCATTATCTGTTGAAATGCATCAGGGTAGTCTGTGGGACTATTCCGCCGCATTGTCTGTCGAAATGCATCAGGGTAGTCTGTGGGACTATTCCGCCACATTATCTGTCGAAACGAATCTGGATGGTCTTGAATAGTAATAATATCTTGGGACAATCCGCACACGGTCGTCCGGTCCCGGGCTGGGCGGGGCCTGTGCTGTTGGAGCCGGACGGCTGATACTAATACTTATATACATATTTATTTATTTTTTTGTAAATACATATGTGCTTAAATAGATAAATAACGCCCGGACACTTTGTGGGGATCGAACCCACGACCCATAGGGGTCAAGCTGTGTATTGATGGAATAAATTGCAGGTACAATGCGAACGCTGCCGCCGCGCAACCGAACGCGGTTGTGCGTTGGCATTGCTTACAAAACTACCGTCAATATTGTATTATTGTGCATGATGTGTTTTAATTTGTTATAAATAATTAGTTCATATATATATTACTCGAATGAGGAATGTGAGACGCTCGGAAAAACCCATGGTGGTTTATGAGCGCCAAGGTCATAATTGTGTTTATGAATTATTTAATAAATAAATGAAAAAAATATATATATATAGATATACCCATCGGTTAGCAGCCGGGGTGTCTAGCCACTGGACCATCGGGCCCGTCCGTGTCTATAGGACTATTCCACCGCATTGTCTGTTGAAATGCATCAGGTTAGTGTGTGGGACTATTCCACCACATTGTCTCTTGAAATGCATCAGGGTAGTCTGTAGGACTATTCCGCCGCATTATCTGCTATAGCTGTTTGCACCAGAATAGTCTGCGGGACTATATCACCGCAATCATTAGCCTTCCTTTAGCAAAGGTTATATTTATTTGGGTAATCAATTGTAAGGCTTACTTATACACTTCTGTATATACTTTATATATAATACTATATTCTTTTACACTTATATATATATATATATATATATTTCTGAAATATTAGAAATTCTGGATGCTGGTCCAAATGCTGTCTTACAAATGGCCTGGAGATATACTGATGTTGCCCACATGATTTCATCACGTGGCAACAACCTGTTTGTTTGTTAAGGAAATGTTAAAAATATATATATGTCCTGAGATTTAGGCTACAGTAACCGATAAAATTCTTAATACGCAATATTCTGTCAAATTACCTATATAAGGAATCATGATGCATACCGTAGTATTGTGATATTCAGCAAGCAGAAACTATACCCAAACGCAATTTCGCGCTCTGATATTTATCAATAAGTAGGATTTATAAATATCTGTCCGGACAAGATCTTAACGGATCCAGATACAGACTGAAAAAACGGGTACCACAGCCGCAGGCAGCTGATGTGCCTGCAAGGAATCAATTCGCCTGTAACACCAGCAGTACCAAAGCGAGGAACCCCCCCTCGCAGCTATAATCATCCTTCTAAGCAGACTCATCACCGTTAAACGAGCTGCGTTACGCTGGTAGTATTGCTAATTTTTATTTGCAATGGGTCTATGATGATTAACGATCAGACTATCATTTCTTGAATACGTGGTTATCTGTTCTGGCAAAACAGAAAAAGAACATTACTATCGATTGGAGCTTTATCCGAATGTGCATCTACCCGCGATTAATTTGTATTCATGTGTTTTTGGGTGTCCCAAACCTAATGGTACCATGTGGTTTACACGGAACATAGACTGCATTTTAACAGCAATTAAACTAATATATAAAGATAGTTGTATGGTAATCCTATTAACAGGGTGAAAATTTCTTTGTTCCCAACCACCCTAGCTCTAGAAGACCTTACGTTAGACGAAAAAGTTGTTGAATTTACCCTTTGGTTTTTTGTACAGGGCTGTACATTTTTTACCAAGCTAATGAAGCCAGTAATTAAGCGACTATGCTCATGTCGTTTTATGTCATATATACTTACATATTTGTTTTATGTAGTTATACTTAATAAGCAAGCGTGCAAAATATGAGAATCAAAGAAAACCTCATAATAAGAAAATAAATGTCAGAGTACCCTCTAAATCTTGCAAATATTTCAGCTACATAATTGGTGCTTAAATATGGCAATTAGGTTTTCCCACAGAAAAATAACACTTCGTTTAGAAATCTATAGTAAAATAGAATCATTTTCAAAGTTAAAACACTGTAAAGTAAGGAAACTGCTAACCTATTTAATATGTTTACTAGTTTCAGCTTTATACGAAATAATTCGAACGGTATAAATTTCCTTCATTATTTAGGAATAACAATAATTATAATAAGTATATATTGCTACCTCAGTCAATATTTATAGATATACACTGGTAGTTAAACAGCATTATGTACTCCGTAAGTCCGTAAAGTAAGACACCGTCCGTCCGTAAAGTAGGTGCTAGATATATTGTTTGAAACCTCAACGATGGGATAGGGTGCCACATGTAATGGGAGAACCACTAATAGTCATTGCTTTAGTAGAGAATCCTCAATTCACATAAGTTGACACTTTTAGCAGTATATTCTTTCAGTTTTTTCGTACTATCAAATATTGTTACGGATAAGTATATACTACTGCTTTGAGTTATATAAACCGTGTGTGGAGAGATACGATACTCTCCTATTATCAAAGTGTCAAAACACATATGGTAGTGGTGTGGGCTCCGTAAAATATTTGTAGTGTAGTATATATAAAATAAGTCAATATACTGACTGATAAAGAATCCAGATTATCATACTTAGATACCGAATGATCACTCTCTAATGTAGCATACCAAATACAAATAGGTTTCAAGTTCCTCGTATTGATCTCAAAGCAGCCCAAGTTTAAAAAAAAAAAAAACATCGTGTATGTTGCCTGACATAGAGAACCTGACGCATACGCATCGATGCGTTTGTTGTATATTCTCTCAAGTAGCCATAAAGCTGAAGACATTTTGGTCATACCAAATTGGCCAGCATAGGCCTGGTTTTTCATTATAAGTGAAGTAACTGGTCTCTGAAGTAATATTATTAAATGCTAATGATATTACAATACCTCCAACCAGCAACCCCAACAGATTACTCTGGTTGTCGGGGATTATTCAAACTTCATTACTAGAGTCCCCCCTTTCGCTAAATAATAGAGATTATGCTGGCATTACTCTCACATAACACGTTGAAACAGTTTGCCTTAAACGGTTACCTATTGTGTCCAGAATAGTTTTAAAATCATTGAATTTTTAACATATATTTATAATACCAGTGACACATCTGCGTTATTTCTTTTTGTTGGACCAACATCAGATGTTGATAGAATCAGATTCACTAAGGGCAAAAATTAAAAGCGTCTTTACACGTTATAACGCTATGCACATCTAGAAACTTTTGTTTTTTCATATCTCTTTCTGTAACAGATTTCCAAAAAATGCAATATTTTGATTGCTTTTGTGATAACACAGATTACAAAACGTTGTCTAAAATCTGTAGTAAAATATAGTAAACGATAAAATTATAGGTAAAATTGCATTACTTATTAAAACTTTCTCAGTAGGATTAGAGCAACCAAATGGTTGCTTTCATTCCGCAATGACAGACCCCAAATATGCTACTTAATCTGGTTTTCACATATTCAGAAAACTGAACAATTGAGAACATTATAATAGTGTTTGTGAAATATAATGAAGAGTTGGTCTAGTGTTACCTACTAAGTAAAGATGTCTCTATTTTTACCATAACATACGTCACGCTTCCGCCTCTACGCCTTGTAAGTCAGGTATCAATATTGATGTCCTACGATACATCAAAGGGTGGAGCGGTAATCTCCATACGTTAGGAAAATAATATTTCCCAACTATCTATACTTGCACTGGCTTTGGCAATATGCTCTCTTGATTAGATTGATTGTCATAAGTTAACATTAGAATCTTTAATTTATTCTTTGTTAAATACACATAAAATTAAACATATTTTTTATGTTGCTTGATATTTCCCTCACTTTCTCTCAACATCTACGTTGTGAATTATATTAATCTTGAGGACGAGGCTCTAGTATAATTAGTGATCAAACGAACTTACCTGTACGTGAAGTTCGATCATAATTATACGAAGAGCCTCGTCCGAAAAGATTAGGTGTAACCCGCCCATCCCGGAAACCCTGTATCGTTCAGGAAATATCAGATATTAAAATTGATCAAGGACTCTAAACTGAATGAGGATGAATACAGGTGGAGAGGCGGATGCAGAATCGTTTAGGTGGGGAGTGTTAGTGTTGTCATAAGAAAAAATAATTCTACCTTAGAAATAAAAAATAACTATAAGGATAAAATGTCTCTAAAAATAGTGCTAAATAGTGGTAGTCACTGTGCGTTACTACGTCTGAATTATATTAATCTTTTCGGACGAGGCTCTTCGTATAATTATGATCGAACTTCACGTACAGGTAAGTTCGTTTGATCACTAATTATCCATAGCCAAGGGGCAAAGCGGACTATATTTGCGGTATGAACGATTACATTTGGCTACATTTACTGACTGGCCTCGCTCCACGGACGCTTTGTGCAAGTGGCGACCCCGGACACAGGAGACAGCTCCATGATTAATTAATATTGCTAATGCTTCCGGATGCAAACATCCGACATTAGATTAGTAAAATTAATAGGTACATAAGTATCATTGGTATCTTTCGTAGAGTAGCGACATACCGTTTGCCTCCAAATACTGCGGGCTGTTACAATCCTATATAAGGTAGTCACTGACGATACGTCCGTTTGGAATGCTTCCAAATGGAAGCACTCCATATTATATGCACATTGACGTACGTCCATTTGGACGTACGCACAGTCACTTCGAATGTTGCACGCTATATGAAAAACGTTAGAGAACATGGATTACAGGATATTTTCTTTAACCGTATTTAAGTTAGCGCCAGGACCCTTTCTTTTAAACAATCCAACAGAGCATTCATTGCTGCATTTCTCCACAGAGAAAAAAGAAATGCACGATGAACAGCGTGATAGATAATCAGGATGTTTCACTTGACATAAACATGGATGCGATTTATATTTTTATTTTTTTTGAGTTCTAATACAAAGTCGTAACAAACGTAATATTTTATTATTATTATTCTTTATTATGTACACAAAAAAAAAATATACAATAGAAATATTAACATAAAAAAAAGTAACATAAAGGGCGAGCTTAACTCAACACGTGAGTTCTCTTCCAGCAAACCCAAAGTGAGCGTGACAGAATGAATGCGGGCAAAACCAAATGTACTAGCAAAAACAATATTATAATTTAAATAAGAAAGAAAGCGAAAAAAAAAGACTTTAATTTAAAAAGGTTGAAATAAGATAGAATAAATAAATGTAACTATCTAAATGATACACACTATATCAATATAAATATATAACAATATGTATACTTATAATACTATATAATATACTCATATATATATGTACTTATATATAATATATACTTATATATATATATAAATGTATAATATATAAATAGATCTAATATAATATCAACTACAAATATAGGATACAAATATAAATAATAAACAAGTAATAATAATAGTTCATAACTTAAACAAATCACAGTGACAGAAAATATTATTTGGTTCTCTTCTTAAAAATGGGCAGAGATTGGCTTTGACGAATTGAAAGGGGAAGGCTATTCCATAGTCTGATAGCTTGCACCGTAAAAGATCCATCATATCGACTCGACGAGTGTATGGGAGTTTTTAAAAGAAGAGACTTAGTAGAGCGAGTCGGTATATGAACAGGGACAATATACTCAAAGCGTTCACGCAGATACCCAGGAGATTTAGCGTTATGTAAGATATTAAAAAGTAAAGACAGAATGTGTAGATTACGCCTATGTCTAATAGGTAACCATTTCAATTTAGTTCGGAATTGCGAGACATGGTCATATTTCCTAAGGCCGTAAATAAAACGAATAGCTAAGTTTTAAAGGCGTTCCAGTTTGTCCAAAAGTTCTTCTGTGGCATCAAGAAAACAAACATCGGCGTAATCAAGAAGTGGTAATAATAAGGATATAGCAAGAGTTACTTTGGTTTCGAAAGGAAGAAAAGATTGGAGCCGCTTGAGAGAGTGCAAAGTACCAAAAACTCGCTTGCTCACCTCTGCGATGTGAATATCCCAAGATAAGGAACAATTAAAAAACACCCTAAGATTTTTTATACTTTTGGCATATTCAATATTTACGGTTTCATACATAACTGGAGGAATATGGTTAGAATTTAACAAGTTATACATATACCTACCACCAATAATGATCGCTTGAGATTTCTTTGGGTTAACAAGTAAACCAAAGGTTTTCGCCCACTCGCTAATGCTTCTGAGATCACCATTGATGGCATTTATACTTTCCTCGACATCATCAACTTTAAAATGAGGGTACAACTGCAAGTCGTCTGCATAGAGATGGAAGTTGGAAGATATTACGCTCGTGACAGTGTTAATAAAAACAGAAAATAGAAGAGGAGAGAGAACGCCACCTTGTGGAACACCCGCAGTAAGGTCACACCAGTCAGAAGAACCCCCACCAGCGCGAACAGACTGCGAGCGTTCTCGAAGATATGAACCAAACCATGAAATAACAGAGGAAGAGACGTTGTGCAATGAAAGGATGCTTAAAAGGATATCAAAGTCCACAGAATTAAATGCACTGCTAAAATCCAAAAGAACAAGAATTGTTAGAAGTTTCTTCTCCATGGCCAGCCGAATATCATCAGTAGTTTTCAATAATTTTCATATTTATTTGTAAGCATCGATATACTATACCAACTAGATTAGCTGTCACGAACAAAATGACATCGAAAATGTGGTCGCGGTTACATATATGTACTTACACAACTATACACGTAGCTAGAAATTGTAGAAAATAGTTTTAAATAATTCGGAACGTCGGACTAATAGAAGCCTTCACATGTAGTAATAAAGTCTAATTCTGTATGCAGTAATGTTGGCACATAAAACCTTTACATCGGAGACAAAGAAAAATCAATAAAACCGCCAAAGCTATACGAAAAAAAAAAAAAAATATATATACAGACGAATTGAGAACCTCCTCCTTTTTTTGAAGTCGGTTAAAAAGTAGTTGTTTTGACTTAAACATTCATGTCATTAATTCCTTCCACCAGGCCTCTGCGTGTTGGATTCGTTCCCACGCAAGCCTTTTAAAAGTCCGGGTGTAAAAGCCCGAGAAAATAAAATAAACCGAAATAATAATAATAATAATAATAAACCCGCAGGGCAGCTTGTGGCGAGCTGTTGGTGCGTAACGACACCACGGACCCAAATGCTCCAGAGAGTCGGTCAGGTTCAGGGCGTCTCGGCGTGTCTTCGCCGGCCGAGTGGAAACCCAAACCCCTCAGGACTCTCAGCTCTGGCTTGCCTTAATTGGCCGTCCAGAGAGGAGTTGTTAGAGCTATGTGCTCCAGGGGTGGAAGTTAGAAAGGGCATAACGCCGCGAGTAACTTCGGAGAAAGCGCAGCACACCTCTCGACACCCTTGAGTCACCCACACCGGTGTTGCTCTCTGTCTTCATCGGTCGATCATTTGGGGAGCCTATCTAGTGGGTGGCAAGCCACCTCTTGCCACAAATTAATTATGAATGTAATTATGGCAAGTGACCCCGGCCTTTGCAATAGCCTAGCTTCTAGCCCATCAAATGGTCAACGACATAGACTTATATAATCTTTCCATGTACTTACAATAGTTCCTACACATGTCGAGGTCAACTGCCATTTTTTCACCATCAGCAGTTGATCCCGGGAGGTGTTCTACACACCATTTATTTCTTAAAAAGGGCCTCTACGTGTTCGATCCGTCCCCACGCAAGCCTCTAAAATGTCCGGGCATAACCCGTGAATAAAATTCCATGAAAATAATAATAATAATAAACCTTTTATTGCAGGCAACTATGGCCCATAGAAACAAATACCTTAAAGACTAACATACATAAAAGTTATATACAATTAATTAACACAAATACAATAATAACAAATAATAATAATAATAAGCAAGCCGCCACTTGCCACAAAATAATTATGAATGTAATTATGGCAAGTGACCCCGGCCTTTGCAATAGCCCAGTCGCCAGTCCAGCAAATTCTCAACCCCATAAACCTAGAATTCTTTTTACATGCTTGCAATAGTCCCTACCACCTACCGAGGTCAACTGCTGTAATTTCATCATTGTAGCAGTTGACCCCGGGAGGTGTTTTAGACACCATTTACTTCTTCTAAAACGGGCCTCTACGTGTTGGATCCGTCCCCACGCAAGCCTCTAAAAGACCGGGCTAAGCACGTCAGTTAATAAAAAAAAAAAAAAATATCTTGGGACAATCCACACACGGTCATCCGATCCCAAACTAGGCAGAGCCTGTACTATGGAAACCAGACAACTGATACTAATACTTATATACTTTTTTTGTAAATACATACTTAAATAGATAAACAACACCCAGACACTTGGCGGGATTCGAACCTACGACCCATCGGTTAGCAGGCAGGGTGTCTGACCACTAGACCAACCGGCCCGTCAAAACAAACAAAACAAACAGACAGAACAAAGAAACTGACAGATGTCAAATGGGCCCTACATTAAACTACATGTCACTGATCCGATTGTCGTTTTTGCCACAAAATATAGAGAGTACTTTTGCGATGGCCACGACTCATAACGACAAAATAGTACGCTTCTTGTAACTATCACAGCGACGCTTATCCTCGGGACCTAAGAAAGCTCCGTATGGAATGGTTCAAGGTTTTTATTAGCCAATTAGCTCTAACGGCTTGTACATAAACATTAAAGAGTGAGTTAGACCGCTTACTTGGAAAACTGTAGTTAGTTGTTAATTTGGTTTTACACAGATGGCTTTTTACTTCAGTACAATATCATTCAGCAGTGATTCTGGGATTATCTCCGGATGAACAAACCTTAATTGACTGTCGTTTTTAATAGTAAGAATCTTTTTTATACTTAAGATGTTGCTAGGCCAAAAAAATCTAAATAAGTTTGTAGCGATTCCACATAAGTAGACAGAACAATTCTGAATCGCGCTAGCGAAGTTTCAACGTACAAGAAGTAAATAAACAACAGCCCAACATCAATCGTTTTGGCCCCGCCCGAGCATACCACCTCGCTCGGTCGGAGGTTCTTTTGGCATCGGCCTGCACACACGTTATTTAGATTTTAGCGTGCTGGTGCTCGATCACATTTCACTCCTAGGTACGTTTTGAGTACCTAAGATATCATTCAAATAGGTGTATATCACCGCCGCCACCCATGACGCCAAGTCATTGCAAGACTATGTATTGCTTTGTAGCAATACAAATCCATCCTAGGGTCCTGCAATTCGGTACAAGACGTACTGCACTTCGGACTCCACGCAGGGCCCTAAATGCTGTACTTATGGTTGGTCCCTCAGATTGGTCCTCATAGGATTTAACACCTAACCTTCTGGTGACAGATTAGTAATCATAAAAAGGTAACAACAACAAAGATAGTGTCGTAAACGTGAAAAGAGTACATAACTTTATTAGTCCTAAAAAGGTATTTAAGAAACATAAAAGGCTTTGTACAAATGATGTCAAGCGCTTGCTTGATGGATTTATGGCATGTACAAAAGAGCCAAGGGAATAAAATTGAAATATCGACATATTTATGGAGGTTATTCCATCATATCGGTATCTAATAAAAAAAACGTAGTTGTGTGGGCAGCGGAAATGCGAGATTTGAATGAAAAATGACAAACACCTCAGTATGCTTAATTGTTTCATTGGTGAAGCACTCAGAGACGGTCGGTGTAAGGTCATCTTGGTCAGATAAATAACGGCTATTTTATATGAAATACCTTTAAATCTCTCCTCACCTCTCGCCACATGTCACGTAGACGTTGAGAGTATTAATTTATACTAAATCATAATTAAAAGTTATTTTATTTTTGATCTATGACTTTGATATTTGAGTTCTTTTTAATTGGGTTCTAATTCTTTTCATCCAATATATCAACTATTGTCTCGACTGGTCTTACTGGCTAAAGTTACGTGTGTCGACCTATCTCTACCGTCTCGGTCTCTACGTGTTTTTTTGTTGTCGCGGGGGAAACATTCTTAAGGTCCCCGGAACCCTCTGAGCGTCAACTGGGGTATATGAATTCTTAACCCCAGCGGCTGACGCATCGGAATATGAGAGGGAGGATTGTCTGGTGGGACCTCACCTCTATCTCATGGACTGCGTACATAAGAGACTGGTTGAAGGTGGAAGCCACAGAGAAATTAATTCGCATGACTGCTGATAGGAACATATATCGACAAATGCTCGGACCTCTGTGATGGAGATGGCATGTGAATGAAGAAGAATCACTCTGTTAACAGTTACTCTACATTCGCTACCACCATTAGTTGCGTTCACGATTCCACAGTATCGCATCCAATTTGTATTCAGCGGGGGGTCGCACGCCAATGCAATATTGTCGAAGTAGTTATAAATGCATTGAACGTGATATGGCGAATGAGGAACTGCACCTTCGCTACTGCACCTACGTCGTTTGCATAGAGTACCGTAATTGGTATTACGAATAGAAATTGCATTAATGGTTGCATATTTATCTTATACTGTTTAGATTGCAATGAAATGATTTATTTGAAATAAGCGGCGCGGCCGGCCGTATCTAACTGAGAAGATTCGGCGATAAAGTCATGGGATTGTACCTTATTATGTAGGTACATTTTAGAGCCCCACCCCCGTGGGTTGTCCGGGTAAGAATAGCACCCCCCCCATCTCCTCCCGTTGGGTGTCCGTAAAAGGCGACTAAGGGAAAACAAGAAGACGGGCAGCAGCGTCTTTTTTATTGAATTAGGTGGCAGGTGGTCCCGGAGGTGGTGGTTGGCAGGTGCCAACCGTGGGGATTATGGCAACCCCTCCCTTTTAAGGGGGAGGCCTTTGTTCAGCAGTGGACGTTTCGGATGCTGATAATAAATTCATTTTTGACCTTTAATAGTATTTTTTTCTTATTCATTCCGGAAACTTTTAGTGCGCCCCACGTATAGGTGTATATAGCAGACAGACAAACGAAGTTGCACCATAGGTGTTACATTTTTACCTTTTAGGTATGGAACCCCTTAAATAACTTTTATTTAAAAAAATATAGTGTGGCCTACACTACGTTTCCATTTACCCTGACTTATTCATCTCGAACCCCGATCCTATCATAAAACTGTAATGGGCTTTTTATACAGCGGATTTATTATTCGCATTTTGTGATACGGGTAAGCCTGAGTTACCTACCATTTTTGCTACTTTATTGAACAGTTCGATTGTCGACTAAAGGCCCTACTAAAAAAAGACTCTAGAGTGCCGGTCGAGACACCGAATATGCATGTTTTGAAATAAAAACCTTGGAAAATAATAAAATTATTCTGGAATAACGGCTGGGACTAATGGATCACGGTCCCAGACGATGAAATGTGAACGGCATTTAAATTTTAGTTAGCGAAATTTTTAGAGACTTCTGCTTAGGGATTGCTGAGTTGAATGATAAATTTGTAATTGGCATGTCTCATTTTAAAATAGACTGAGTATTTTTAGTAAAAAAATTAACTAAGTAGGGAAATTTGTACTGTCTGGCTCCACAATTATTTTTATGCTCCATAAGTAATATGTTATATCCTATCGATATTAAGGTTTTTTAATTGGTATAAACTTGTGCCTAACTGCTCGTGGGGTAGCCATAAAGCTGTAGATAGATGGTAAAGGCCTCCATCAGAGGTATTCTTGCGCTGGCATCAAAAAGGTTGATGAAGTTGGGAGGCTTTAATGCGCCCCATGTGGGCTCAAAGGCAAGGCACTGAGGACGTCTGAGGGGCTCAGGTGCACATCCCATCAGAGTGCCCTGGTGTTCCTCTCATGTGCTTGGTGATAGAATAGACAGACATAGGGGAAGGCCGGGTAATCACGAACGCTGGGTAATCCCGAACGCAGCGATTTTAGTATGTTAGAAAGACATTCCAGCTTTTGACTCTTAGCCATCTTAGAAATGACGCTGTTACTAGTGCCAAGCGACTAGCGCAGTGCTATGGGTGCACACAACGTTCAAGGTATGAATAATTGCAATAATTCGTAATTTTCGTTAAAAATTTTACATTAATAAAACTAAGTGTAACTTATCAAGTAATGGTAGTTCAGTTCTAATATGGCGTTGATAGGCATTCAAACTTAAACTTTTTTTGTATTATTACCATAGAGGGTATTGGCGAACGAATTGAGTGGGTCAATCTCGAACGTTCGGCATTGCCACACTATAGTATAAAAATTGGAAACCTTTCACTTGTTTGGATAGTATTATTTTTGTAACAATTTTTTTAATAATAATATCTTGGGACAATCTACACACGGCCATCTGATCCCAAACTAGGCAGAGCCTGTACTATGGAAACCAGACAACTGATACTAATACTTATATGCATTATTTTTTTGTAAATACATACTTAAATATATAAATAACAACAACAAGTGTCTGGGACACTTGGTGGGAATCGAACCCACGACCCATCGGTTAGCGGACAGGGTCACTAACCACTAGACCAACGGGCCCGTCAATTATATGTTATTTGTTTTAGATGCCTCGCAACTATTTACGAAAATCCGAAACGAAATATAATGTGGGAGATTTTAAAAGAGTTAAAAATATTAAAAGCAGAATGTTCTTCTTCTTCTTGTGGTGCTATCTCCTACCGGAGGTTGGCGACCATCATGGCAATTCTTATTTTGTCTACTGCTGCTCTAAACAATGACTTAGTGCTCAATGCAAACCATTGTCTTAAATTTTTGAGCCAAGATGTTCTTCGTCGTGTAAACCAACAAAATATTATTTATTTTTTTATTTTTTAAATGTTTTTTTCCTGACACTGAAAATGACAATGAGAATATAGAAAAATTAATATTTATTCAATTTTTTGAATACATTTATTCATATGAGACATCTAATTTAACAAATAAGTATTTACATTTATATACATGTATAAAAGAAAAGAAAAAGATAATAATATATACACAAGTAACAAAAAAAAAAAAAAACAAATAAATTACAATAAATTACAATAAATATGTTGGTGCATCGCTGTCACCTGGTAATGTACCCAGAAGACTGGCAGCGTTACCCCTCTGGATGGTAATGCTAATATGCTGAGCAAGGTACGTGCCAGCCCTCTGGTCCCCAGTTGACTCTACTAGCCTTCTTGATATATCATTAAACAGGTGATGAGCGCTAGGACCCCACGGACCCAATGTCTCAACCCCAAACGGCTCAAACATATAGCCGCGATCGAGGCTACTATATTTGCGCCGTTTGAGGCTTTCAGCTGACGCAGCGGCAGCTCCAGCCTTGCCAGAACTTTCTGAAAGATGGGACGGTGCCAAGGTATCGACGCATGTTGCATCCCATACCAAGGGCCGACCCATCTTCCATGGGATGAGAGTCATTCCGTCTGGTCTCTTACCATCGCTACGTGAAAGGCCACAAGGCTCTAAAACTGCAGAAACGTTAGCGGTGTTAAGAGCCCTACGGATGATGTCATTAAGACTGGAGTGCCGCGAAAACCTTCTTGCACTACGAAGGCACGAGAGCCCGTGGTGTCCAAGCGGGTCAACATGCTCACCACAGCGGCAGCGATGGGGTACAAAGCACATGGTACCCAGTCGTAGGCACGCAGCTAGTCTAAAAGAAGTGGAATCTAGGAGCGTTCCAATGTTGGAAGACGGAAGAGCCTGCAACCACAAACCGGATTCCCAGACACAGACAGCAAGGAGACGGGCTCGCTCCGTAGAGTTGGCGGCGGTATTGAGAAGATTTTCCCGTACCAACTCACAGAGGGGCTCGTCCCATTGCCTCTGCGAGGATAGAATTGTGGGCAAGCTATTGCTAGGGCAGGCCTGAGTCCATGCATCTTTACCTTCGGTCAAACATGCTATACCTGAAAAGCAATTAGATTGTCCTAAAATCTCCCGAACTAGATTGTCGCATGCATGGGCCGAAGATAAAAATGCAGGGAGAGAAACGCTAGAAATTTTGCGTATGCCCAAACCTCCCATCCGTATAGGAAGAGAGGCCTGAGCCCAAGAACGGTCATCCAATGGGGTATTTAAAATAGCGGTGAGCGTATCCCTTACGATGTTATCCATTTTTTGTAAATAAACTTTATGTTTCCAAAAAGGACAACATCGTAAGTAATACGTAAATTTTGGAACGAATAAACAAAACCGTAAAATAAAAAAAGCCACATGTGTGTTAATTTTGAGGAGACGATCCGAAACCTCGCTAAAATTTTGAATTTTTTCATCTAAAAACGATGGCACTGATTCGTCCAATACTGGAGAACCAAGGAGGCGAAGACTATCTTTTCCAATAATTTTGATACCTGGAACAAGATTTTCAAATTTCTGTATCGTTCTGTTAGGTGGCATGGAATCATTTAATATGCAAAGTTCACACTTAGAAAAATTTAAATCAAGACCGATAGTGTAAAATTCTCGCTGTAGATATTCTAAATCTTTTAAAACAGTGTCTGCATCGCCTCCAAGTGTACCATCATCAAGATACCAAACGTTAAATTTTGACTCTAATTTCTCAATTATTGGATGAATAGCAAGACTAAAAATGGACGGCCCTAGAGGGTCGCCCTGTTGACAGCCAACTGAGGAATAAATAAGATTGTTTTTGTATGTTAATTTGGAAGGTTCACTGTAACATTGCCACATGAAACCGAATATGTCAGGAATTTTGTTTTTAATTTGGGTTAGTAGGGCGCCCCTGTCTACACAGTTAAAAGCGTTTTTGATGTCCACTTTCAGCAGCACCTCTCCACCACGGTTGTGGATAAACGATCTTAAAGCATGGACGGCTGCCTCGCATCCGCCAGCCGAGCCAAAACCTAGTTGTTTGGGCTTGAAATAGCCACCGACACTGTCTCTTTTCTGCGCGCAACACACTTTAGCGGCGAGACGTCGATATGTGCAACCAACAGCGATCGGTCGTATGCCACCGTCTGTCTTAGCTAGAGCACATAGATTAGCTCCGTATAAAATATCGACAATCTCGCCATTCACGCGACCCGACAGCATTAAATTAATCAACGCAGTTAGCTCTTTCAATAGTAGCTCACCGGTGGCACCACAATTGCTACCCAATAAATCTTTAAGATGCTGTGGCGTTAATGAATCCAGACCTCCGGCGGAACCACTCGGGAAAGAACCAACTGCGCGAGTTACTTCCTCAGCCGTAACTTGGAGTACAGTATCGGTAGCTTGTGGTGGGTCGGGCAACTGAATGGTCGCTGCTGGAAGTGGATGCTTACTTTTCAAAAGGGAGAGTGTTTCTGGCGTATCCGATGCAAGCACGTCACTAGAAAAAAGCAGCCTCGCCGCCCCCCTGACATCGCCGTCGCCGAGTTTGCTTTCTACTAGCGGTGAGGAACAGATACTAAAAGAGAATTTTGTGCCGAACTAGAGCAATTATTTTTCAATTTGGAAGTCAAACTAATGCTACTGGAGTCTTTGTTCACATGTAGTACTCTGTACGGAAAGGTTAATAAATGTTCCCAGGCTTGCACAGAATTCTCTGTGATGACCCTATTAATAACTTTGGCAAGAGTCTGCGCTACTGTGATTCGTGCGCCACGGGGAATCCGCTTCACGGTAGGGGTGGACCTTTTTAAATCACTTAGTAGTCGCCAAAGTGGGTATTGCACCGATGTGACAGAGTTATTGTAATGTTGGTGTGGAAGAAAGGAAGAGTTTTGAGACCGATCTGGTTTGTGAATTTTCCCTGTATGTATATTTAAGCCTCGCTGAGTATGAAATGATCGCACCGGGGAACACAGTGAACACTGGAATATGTTGTTTAGTGACGCGCTTGCACTAATGCTCATAGCTCCCACTTCATTAAGCTGCACAGACTTTGCACCACTTAAATATATATATACTATTAAACACAAAAATATAACTAAAATAATTATCATAAAAAACAATAATAACTAATGTCGCTGATTAAAACCATAAGCTGAAATGCAGTCGATTAAAGCTAAAAAGTGAAATTTATAGCAGCACAGTCACATAACATTCCTTGCATTGCTCCTTCAATCGTTTTTGTTGGTTTTTTATTATTATTGTAAATAATATTCGACGTAAAATATGACAGCTTTCATGTCTGGAAGGGAACAGCGCCTGCGTAAGCAACTCGTTGCCATGGATAATCACTGGACTCCGTTAGAACACCATGGAAACGTTGGGGCTAAAATGTCAAAGGATCCGAGAAAATATGAAAGATATTAGCTGTTGGCTGTTTTATGCGGTGGTGGTCACAATTGGCAAAATAAGCATGCGTCTAAACACACAACAGACGTCTTATAGGCCAATGAAATAAAGGGCACAAATTATACCCAAAAAACTGCACACAATAATTAAATATGATTTTTAAAAGCAGACGACATGTTGCTTGCTATCTACGCTTGTTTTTTTTGAATTGAAACATACGAGAAGAAATGAAATTTCTCTAGGCGGGGGCCTAAAGAAACTATTGAAGCGAACGAGTGCTATTATTATGAAAAGTAGGCCGATCAAAAATGCACAGACGGTCAATTGTCTTCCTTAGGTTACCGTTGTGAGCTTTGTCGCACAATACGATTAAAAATCTTGACTAATCTGTCGTACATGATCGAATTCTTAACCTAGTCTGGGGCACTGACGAACGATTGCAATTGCCCCACTAGGTGTTCGTGATTGCCCGACCAGTGTCGGGTAAACACGAACACTAAAAGTTTTATTTTTGTTAAAAAATTTGATTATATAAAAATAAATTCATAATTTTGATTGTTATAGCCTAAAATATGATAATCTACCTTACAGAAAATGTTATTAAAGTTAACCTACATCTAGTATCTTTTGAGATATTTTAAAACTCCCTTAAGTGTTCGTAATTACCCTGCCTTCCCGTAATTCTGACACTGCTGTCTCCACCAAAAGTTGTATTCGTATACGATTTTTTTTTATTTGAATACTGGTTTAATCCGTATGGAAAATCTGAATAATAAGTGCATATACTAAGGTTTTTCAGATTTTTAGTATTCAGTTCCTTATTTTTATGAGTTTATTTATATACTTATTTACTCATACACACATCACTCACATCATACATATAATATTTTAAAATTGATACACTTTAGTTAGATACAGTGGTGAAAAGTAGGTATTTGGTGGATTATGTAAATGCCAATGTTTGAATTGAAATATTGATGGAAATAGGGTAACAACTGTAGTCTATTTTATGGGTGACGTATAACTGTACTAAAAAGCTTTGATCGACGTCGCCGAACAAGCGGAAATGATCTTTATGACCGTCCGCGAAACACGCGTTCTCGAATTGTTCCCGGATATGGGCAATCAGTCGATTTTCCTTTCACAGCCCGTGAGGATTAACTTTTCCAATTCTATTCTATTTCCACTTAAATTGCTTTACCTTTTGACACTTCGAATATTTAGGTAAACTGGCATAATTTGGTTTAATTCGTCAGGCCAAAACTCTGTGATAGATAGATCCTGGAATGCTGTTGTAGGGTTAGTGACAACCGTCTGAAAATAGCGTGTTTCAATCGGATTACAAAAAAATACTATATTATTCTATTATTCACAGATCTACCGGTGACAGTTGACGAAATGATTAATATCTTTGAAAAAGTGACATTTTTATTCTGGGATAGAATTGTTAAAACTTTTTGATGACGGATTTGCGCAGAAACTTGAACGGACTTTATCTCCGGTGGGATCTGCACTAGGAGCCCCCTAGTGCCTTGCCTTTTAGACCGGCTCCTGGGGGTGCATTGTAGCCCCCGGGGACCAGTCACGGTGCTCACGGGGTCGGGGGTCACTACCACGCCGCCGTCCTCCTCGGAGTCACGGCCGTATTCAATGAACATCCTAGGGCCCACACCCTCAACGTCCAGTGACTCAGAAGGAAGAGCTAAAACCTAAGCTAACGAGCTCTCCCCAAAAATGTATAAGCTGATCTAAGTGAGCGCCGATCATTAGACTTATCGACTCGACGCCAAAAATGTTGCGGTTTTCCCCGTGCGTTAAATAATGTTGTGATATTTTAAAAACCCGATCCGAGGTCCATTTACAAAGTCCCCGCAAAGCGTCCCCGCAAAGTCATTTAGATCGGATTGAATGGGATAGCGGCTGGGTGACCACTTTTTGGCTGCAAACCAGTTTCGGCGTTCAGCCACAAGGCGCTATCAGTCGCGGAATCTTGACATCGATATAAAACCACGTACGTTTTTCTATGCAACTTGAGAGATGAGGCGAGCAGATACGACTAGTGCAAAAATTCTCAAACTTATTTTTCTGTCAATAAAAGATGTGGGATCTTTTGAGAATAAAAAAACTCTAGTTTTTTTTTTTAAATTGACCATCCATATGCACTTTTACGCTGTAGTGTATCACCTCATTTCATTCCTCACATATCAACCTCCATTGTCATACCTCATCTTTTTTATAAATATTTGTATTTATTTTTAATTCAAATTAAAAATTTAAATTTAGACAAGGAGCTGTCAAGTGGAGAGAGGAGAAAATTAAACGTCAGTCGAAAAACAGAGTCTGAAGTCTTGGTCTGAAGTCTTGGGTCGGAAGGCTGGGTCTGGAGCCTGGAGACGAGTGCCTAAGGCCTAAGGTAAAGAAAGCCTAAGGTCTACAGCCTAGAATCGCAAGACCGGAGGCCGAGCTGAACCAGGTCTTGAGCCGGAATCGGCCATTATCTACGCCAGAGGCCACATATCTACGGGTGCTGCTGCTGTGGCGTGCTGACGCCCGCACCCCATTTTCATCGGCCAGCCTGCTGGTTGACTGTCGTGGCCGGTGCTAAACCTGCCGACGTCCAACGGCCTGGCTGCGGTTGTGCCATCTAGGCACGCCGCCAGGCTTCCCTGCGCCCAGGAATCTTTGCAAGCAAGTTACGTGATCTTACGCTAATAAGTGTCCGCGTTCCCGACCCGATGAAACGAACTGCGTAACTATCTTTAGAGAACTGTAACGTTTTTATCTGTAATTATAGTTATATTGTAAGTCCTGAGTTCTCATTCTTTATTGCTACTTCCCCCTTAGTTACTTACCTGTCTTAGTAGCGGTCTCCGGGTTCTCTCTACCCTACTCGAACCAGCCGTTACGTGACAACGCTATCTATAGAAAATTTTATTAATTAATTCTTAATCACACTTATGTATGTAGGATCCTATATCTGAGTGTTGTCTTAACATTTGCGATAAGTCCTTATCGTTCATAATTTCTTGAGTGAGGTGAGGGTTGTTAGTTTTTATTTTAGTTTAAAATATTTGATTAAACATATTTTTTCTTCTGTTTTCATCAGTCAGCGCAGCGTCACTTAAGTTTCTCTAGGCCATCTTTACCGCCGCCGCTCCCCTCTAAAACACTTCACAAGGGGGCGTTATTGCAAACTTTGAGTAAGACTGGACTAGTGGTGCAAAACGCTTGCCCATGGACACTGTAGCTCGTTACTTGAGATATTAGTTATTCTTGAGTTCAGAAAATCATCCAGCAAAAGTCCTTCACATCGAAACATACTGATGTTATGCTAAACAATGGCTTAAACAGTGCTGATTTGTGGCAGGATATCTGACGCTGTATTGATTCTAACCTGTCTTTTCCACAAGGGGCGTTCCAATTAGGAAATATTTAACGTTGGCATGTGTTTCGAGTTGAGATCCGTAAAAATCGACTCATGCATCAACCCCTTTAAGTGTTTTATTTTGGGTCTGTTTTTTGTGAATTTTATTTGGCGCAGCTCACGCGAATTTTATGTATATTTAGAAAAAATATAACAATGCTTCTTTTTGTGCCTCTGAGAGATATTCGTTGTTTAGGGAATTCGTTTCTTCTGTTTCGATAGTGAAAACGATTGTAAGAGTAACGGAAGAGAGAGTGCACTTACTTGTGCAAGAACTTGTGCACTATAATATCTTTCTGTTAGATAGCTGATATTTTAAAAGATTGGCCACTGTTGTCGTTTTGGCTAGGATGACAATAATGCGGCTGTGTTGCACTGGTAATTGAGGATCATCGTAGCGTTTGCAGTCAGCGGGACTAAAAAGGTCACTTTCGATGAATCATAATATTAGTACCTAGGTAAGTTACGGTTTTTACGAATTGCTTTAGATGAAAAGAAGTGTACCTTTCTAGGCCTGCAGATTAGAGTATCCTCCAAAACAATGACTTACCATTGCTGATAAACACATTAATTCCATCCAAAAATGTGTCACCACACATAAGGTAGAATCGAATCCAAGCACTATTGAGAAAAAGATCAGATGGATACGTGTACTTTTTTTTACGGCTATATGTATAATTAACGCTCTTTATAATATCCAAATGGGCAATAGTGTCGGTTAAGAAGGATGTGTCGGCTTACCGTTGTGAGAGCGATGGCTGACCGACGACTTACATGACGTTGCTTCCACCCAACCGTCGTCAAAATATCACTATGCGTTACGGGATCGTGATTTTGAGATTCTGTATCTAATGGTTACATTTCCTGGCGTATTATTAAGTTGGAAATGAATTATGTGACTTAATGACATCGTATCGAAATTTTCGTCGAAGCAGCAAAAGAAGCATCGATCATTTGTCATTTGGTTATTGGATAATGGTGTCAGAGTCGTTCGAGTTGTCCTCTGACCTGTTTTAACGAATGTTCTCTAGCTGACAATAACAGGGAGCGACTTGTAACGGGCCCTTTCGAACAGAGATGTTCGGTTCAAATGCTACTAAATAGTCTAGTCACCCATCTATCGATTGGCTTTGCCTGACATTGCAACTGATAGTTTACCGAACTGTAATTGCAACTCACTATGAGCGCTGCATAGCTTTGATTTACGGGCTAAAGAGGCATTGATACTGTTAGGAATATATATATTTTTAAAACAGAGATTAAATCCAAAGAGGCCTTTGGGAATTATTTCATACAAAAACTATCTTCACTTTCTTCAAGTACCAACTTAATTATATTCTTTAGTAAATATACAAAATACATATGAAAATAAACGGTACCTAGCCTCATTCAATCCTTTTATTATACTGCAAATTGCAATATCGCAACATGAATTAAGGCCGAAATTTTTCCTTATTCCATAAAAATAAGTTTTTGCGAGTAAATGTATACGACGTTGGACTTGTTACTTATGTGTTTATGAATTAAATACGGGTGTTTTGTGAAATACTAGACGGCTGGCTTGGCAACACCAGTAATAGATAATCATTTGACGTTTAAACAAATGGTGCTGTTAAATTTACCACGACCGTTGTTGTATTTCCAGTTTCAAATAAATTTATTTTGTAACGGAGCGCCTTCTAATGTAATCTAATTTGCCCTGCGGCTCGTAAATAGTTTTAATCAACATTCAATCGTTTTGAAACAACGATTTTGTTTTAGCAGGTCTGTGGAATGTTAATTGAATTAACTTTTTTTCTAGACAGACCTAACGGGAGCGGCAATATAATTCTTTTTTTAAATGGAATGATGATTAAGAATCGATTTTTATCAGCGTTTTTAGGGTTCCTTACCTAAAAGGAGCCCTCATGGTGCATCTTCGTCCGTCTATCTGTCGATGTGACCCATATATTTCAGCAACGACTAATTCTATCGATTTCAAATTTGGAATCGTTGTAAATATTGCTTATCCAATCTCATCGCAAATGAAAACAATATAATTTTTTTTTAATAAAGTACTCCGTTCTTAAAATGAGACTACTATATCAAGTCCCCACTTATCCTATAAAAGGGCTTCACTTGCACATTTTAAAACAGATTTTTATGTTGGTTTATGTATGTTGGCTTGTAGTTAAAAATGACAAAAAAATACCGAATACCATTCCCCTTATCTCCGAAGTTTTTGAAGGGAAAAATCTGTGAAGGGAAAAATAAAATGGTCTCTAGTACAGTTTTTTAGTAATCCTAAAAAAAATGGATAAACAAACTTAGTTTTGCGGTTTTTTTGCTGTCTGAGGTGTTACACGAATAGTAAAAGATGATATGGAACCCTCGGTGCGCGAGTCCAACTCGCACTTGACCGGTTTTCTTATAAAAGGCACCGATGAAGAGAGATGTAGAAGTGAGATCAATGGTCAAAAGGTGGCTTTATGCATAAATAATGAAATTATTATGAGATGGGCGCCAGCCGCACCGCCCGTCTCTACGTTCCGCCGCTTGAGACGCCATTAACACAATTTTTTAGTCCAACGAATATTATCGTTTGTCACATTATAGCGTGCACGTGCCAGGCACAAAGTAATTTAATCCAGTGTGTAGAAAGAAAATTTATTGGCATATGATCGAAACGCCAAAGGTCGAGGCATAGGCTCGGAGTTTTATAAGGTTTTATTAAAGTTTATGCATTCGTTTTGAATATTTATACGACCAACAACGTAAGCTGCTCATCATAAATACCGATATTGATGGCGGTAGCTGTATTGCTATTGAAACATGTACCATACTTAGCTATAAAGGCCTGTCGTTGACATTACGGCATTCTTGACCGTTCCAGACAATATTTGTTTACTGTTATGGATTGGTACTGACAATATAGTGAGCTTAAGGGCGATAAAAATGATTCTAGGTTTGAATAACCTAAAATACACATTAAGTATAAGGGGTTTGACGCCACAGCTCCCGCAGAATGCCCACTTCGCATAATGTGAACTCTACTGTTTCGCAAAATGTCCACTACGCAAAACGGCCACTTCATATTATGCCGTTAGTTCGTAAATACGAACTGGGCATAATATGAATCATAATATATATCGTCCACTTCTCATAATGCCCACTTCGCAAAATGTCCATTTCAGAAATCGTCCACTGCGCATAATGTCCACTTCGCAAAATGCCCATTTCGATGGTAGCTCCCTTGTGAAAAGGACTGATCGGATCGGTACAAGCAAAGTGGCAGTACCTATGTGTTACGGTGTGAAGGGCATTGTAACTGGTGAAAATGGCGGACTCAAGTGCCTTAATAACTGATGTGTCAGGTAATGTAGGGATGATGTGTCGCTTACCATCAGGCAAGAGCACATCACTGCACATCACTGACTGTCTCCGTGCTTTGAATGACACGTAAAAGTCGGTCCCGGTTGTTGTTAAAGCAGCACACTTTAACCAAAGTCATAGTTCTTTTTTTTCGCGGGGGAAACCTTCAATAGGTCACCGGGAGCTGTGGTGCTCGACCTGTGGGGTATGTAGGACACTTACTGCCGAACCTACAAACCTCAATTAAAGTTAATGATCATTAATCCATTTTTAGAAATCGGATTATTTTGGCACTTGAAGCCCATTAATAGGTACTTAATACGCAACAAGTGGGTAGAAATATCAATTATCTCGTGTTCAATAATCAAATTTAATCATAAATGGCCCCGACAGTCGAAATAAATAGATTTTAAAAAGTGACTTAATTTGAATTAAAGTTAATTGGCGTTTGTGAGTGCGGTAGTTACCCACTAAAGAAGAAGAAGAAGAAGAAGAAGAAAAAACTTTATTCATGGCCAACACAAATCAACATAAATTACTTAATTAAGTTAAGTTTGCCACGAATGGGTCCCAACTCAGCATAAAGCGGCTTGCACGCAAGCCGCACTGATCTTCCGTTGGAACCCCTGGTGACTCCACGAACCCTCCACCAAACACACACCCACTGCCCACTCAGCCAACATAAATAAAGAAAAAATAAAATAATAATAACAAAACCAAAATGACTAAACAATGAAGTTACCGAAATAAAGATAAAGCCCACGCGGCTGTCGCATAAACAATGAAGTTACCGAAAGGCCTCCACCGCCCCACTGCACCACTCAGTGCCATGCCTTTGAGCCCGCTGCCGGGGGGCGCATTCACGGTGCTCACGGGGCGGGGTTCGCAACCCAATCGCAGCTTGAACCCGGGTTGGTCACTAGGTACTCATACGATTTCCGTTCCCTTCTCCTTGGACACAGAGTTCTGTGTGTTATAACAGTTCATTCAAGGAAGCTTCCTTTGTCCTGTCTCAAAGATATAAAGGTCAACGATCCGAAATCAATATTCGTTACATAATAGAACACTGACTTGTAATTTCTAAAGCGTGGGCCTAATTTTCACGGTTCTTAATGATTTTAAACAATGGATATCGGGCAATGAGATCGCATCATCCCGTGGGCGAGTGTCTGGGGCTCGAGAGTGGGTGTTCGTCTTATTATGTGCAGTCTTCATCTTTGATGGGAAACACTCATTATTGCAACCCACTCTCGGAAAGGATGCTCAATGGCTATAGTTTGCGATTTTTAGGGTTCCATACCTAAAAGGTAAAACAGACTTCGCCTGTCTGTCTATTATACCTATATTATTTCAGGAACCACTGTTGCAAACGATTTGAAACTTGGAATAGTTTTAGATCTCACTTGCCTAACCTCATCGCAAAAAAAAAAAACTATGTGGGCCGAAATGGGGTGTCAAAGAGAGACTATCAAGAAAAGTATAATATAAAAGCTTCATTTGCAGATTTCATTTATAAACAGATTAATAGTTTGGTTTTTAAATGTCACGTAGAGAAAAAATAAAATAATGTGTCTAGTTGATACAGTTTTTTAGTAATCCTAAAAAACCTCAACAAATAAACTTAGTTTTGCGGTTTTTTTTTGCTATCTGAGGTGTTAACGAATATTTTAACAACTTTGATACGTCCAAAGAAGGTATGGAGTATAGAGCCCTCGGTGCGCGAGTCCGACTAGCACTTGACCGGTTTTTTTATATGAACAGGGAGGAATCCTTAAAAAATACGCATTCTCCGAGGGGCAGAGTCTTCTTGTTTACAATTAGTCGCCTCTATACACACACTCACACACGCGACACGAACGAAAGGAGATGGGTGGTAAAGATGGGTTAATACCGATATTTCTCAAGATTAGGTAATACTAATATATTCGCCTGGCAATATTATAAATATTATAATATTGTAACTAATATATCAGTATTAGTAATATTTTACATTTCACTAATATCATTAAAATAGACAGGCATGGCAGGCGTATCACTAATCTACAGACAGGTTACTGAATATTACCAATCCATCTCATTCGTACGTTAATTTTTGTATGAATGATCGCTTCACGAATCTGATGAGCGCCAATCGAATGAATCCGAACTAATCCGAATGGTATTATCCGGTCTATTTAGGATGGTCATTACAGAGATTAGACTAATATAAAATATTAGCATATCATAGTTCGTCGGATTACTAATCCATGAATCCCTTCAATATTACTAATCTCTTAACTAATACTAATATATCAGCCACACCATTAATAGGTGGATGCTATTCTTACCCAAACACCATAAGGGCAAGGTGATTATCATTGTGGTGGTTTAGTTGATGAAGCAGTAATTTTATTAAATTACTAGCTGACCCACGCAGCTCCGCCTGCGCTATTTTTACGTTAACTAAACTTTTAATAACAGACATTCGCATTGAATACATAACCTCCTTTTTTATAGTCGGTTAAAAACTGGGACCCACTTGTTACTTGCTCTTTGAAGCACGGACCCGTTTAGTTCAAATGGCGTTAAATGGTCACCCATCTATTTATTGACCTTACCTAACGTTGCTTAACCCGATCGATTACAAAACCTTGATAACAACTCTCTATGAGTGTTCCCTTACTAATATTTATTATATTATAAAGAAAAATTGATAAAATCGGACCAAGCGTATAACCAAGTACCCATTTTGACTTTAATCCTCTCTCCCAAAAGAACCGTGCTAGATTACGGGACAAAAAGTATCCTATGTCCTACCTCATAGTAAGATCTCAAATCATGCCAAGTTTCATTTGAATCCATTCAGTAGTTTCGGCGTGATGCTCAGCCGTGATACAGACAGACAGACAGACAGACAGACAGACAGACAGACAGACAGACAGACAGACAGACAGACAGACAGACAGACAGGCAGACAGACAAAAATTAAAAAAATTACATTTTCGGCCTCAGTATCGGTTATGGAATGCCCTCCATATATAATTTTCAAAATATCTTCAATGTACAGAATTGGACCTGTTACAGTTTTATTATAAGTATAGATAAGAAAAAACGAAATCGATAAAAGAAAATCTAAATACTAAAAGTTATGAAAAGTTAACTTTCTGCAAATGGCGATGATCACTCCAACACCTATTTTAATATCTTTAAACTATATAGTTCCACGCTTCTCTCGTGAATTACGACTTGGCAGTGTAGTGCGAACTGTTTCTATCTATCCATCTATTTACATTACCTATGTAAAGGAGGTATCAACAAATCCATTGTGGACTGTTTATGAAGCGTTATTTCCTACGCGGGCCGTAAACGACGAGAGTGCTTCCTTAATAATATGGAGGAAATACGACCGTGGGGAGGCCAACGTACTTTGGCCGCCGTGAAGTTGGTGCCAGACGGTGACGCCATCTCTTTCCCGCTCGCGACAGTACCCCTCCCTTCTAAGGGGGAGGCCTTTGTTCAGCAGTGTATGTTTAGGATGCTGATAAATATAATAAATAATATTTTAGAGCTTGGGTATGTTAGATCTAAAACTATTTCAAGTTTAAACTGACGCTATGTCTGACCACTGACGCTATCGATTTAGGTGACCTATATAGGTGTAGCAGACAGACAGACGAAGTTGCACCATAGGTGTTCCATTTTTACCTTTTAGGTATGGAATTAAATAACTCTTATTTAAAGAAATATAGTGTGGCCTATACTACGTTTCCATTTACCCTGACTTATTCATTTCGAACCCCGATCCGATCATAAAACTGTAATGGGCTTTTTATACAGCGGATTTAATATTCGCATTTTGTGATACGGGTAAGCCTGAGTTACCTACCATTTTTGATACTTTATTGGACAGTTCGATTGTCGACTAAAGGCCCTACTAAAAAAAGACTCTAGAGTGACGGTCGAGACGCCGAATATGCATATTTTGAAATAAAAACCTTGGAAAATAATAAAATTGTTCTGGAATAACGGCTGGGACTAATGGATCACGGTCCCAGACGATGAAATGTGAATGAACGGCATTTCAATTTTAGTTAGCGAAATTTTTAGAGACTTCTGCTTAGGGTTTGCTGAGTTGAATGATAAATTTGTAATTGGCATGTCTCATTTTAAAATACTTAGATGGAGTATTTTTAGTCAAAAATTGAACTAAGTCGGGAAATTTAAAGGGATCTTACATTTTTAGGCAGGTAAGACAAATTTGTACTGTCTGGCTCCACAATTCTTTTCACGAGTATCGATATTAAGGTTTTTTATTGGTTTAAACTTTTGCCTAACTGCGTTTGGGGGTAAGCGGGGATAAAGCTGTAGATAGATGAAGTATTGTTGCGCTGGCAACAAAAAGGTTGAAGAAGCTGGAAGGCTATAATGCGCCCCCCGGCGGTAGGCTCAAAGGCAAGGCACTGAGGGGCTTCGGTGCAAATCCCACCGGAGAGCCCTGGTGTCCCTCTCATGTGCCAATTCCACAGCCGCGGAGGGTTTAGTGGTTAGGGAGGCGAAAACAAAAAATAGGTTTCATGTGGATGCGCTCTTTTGTTTTTTTTCGGCCGTTTTCAAGATAGGTTCGATATATTCTTTTGCTAGACCCTTTAAACTGAAACACACCGATGATTATACATCGCTGCTTGGTGACAGAAGACAGGCAGAATTCTGATATTGCTGTGGCCAACGAATAGACAGATTTCTTGAAGAACGATTTTTTTTTATTTGAAACTGGTTTAATCGGTATGGTTCTTAGCTACGTTTGTTAAAAATCTGAATAACCATAGGTACAATAAGTTCATGTTATAAGGTTTTTTCAGATTTTAGTATTTGGTTACTTTATTTTATGGGTTTTTTATACTTATTTACTCATACACACATCACTCACATCATAATAATATGTTAAAATTGATACACTTTAGTTAGATAAAGTGGTGAAAAGTAGGTATTTGGTGGATTATGTAAATGCCAATGTTTGAATTGAAATATTGATGGAAATAGAGTAACAACTGTAGTCTATTTTATGGGTGACGTATAACCGTACTAAAAAGCTTTGATAAACGTCGCCGAACAAGCGGAAATGATCTTTATGACCGTCCGCGAAACACGCGTTCCCGAATTGGTCCCGGATATGGGCAATCAGTCGATTTTCCTTTCACAGCCCGTGAGGATTAACTTTTGCAATTCTATTCTATTTCTACTTAAATTACTTTACCTTTGGGCACTTGGAATATTTAGGTAAACTGGCTTAGTTTGGTTTAATTCGTCAGGCCAAAACTCTGTGATAGATAGATCCTGGAATGCTGTTGTAGGGTTAGTGACAACGGTCTAAACATAGCGTGTTTCAATCGGATTACAAAAAACCCTATATTATTCTACGCATAAACGTTATTCACAGATCTACCGGTGACAGTTGACGAAATGATTAATATCTTTGAAAAAGTGACTAAGTTTGAAAAAGTTATTCTGGATAGAATTGCTCAAACTTTTCGATGACGGATTTGTGCAGAAACGTGATCGGACTTTATCTCCGGTGGGATCTGCACCCCCAGTGCCTTGCCTTTTAGACCGCCTCCTGGGGGTGCATTGTAGCCCCCCGGGGACCAGTCACGGTGCTCACGGGGACGGGGGTCACTACCCCGCCGCCGTCCTCCTCGGAGTCACGGCCGTATTCAACCAACGTCCAGCGACTCAGAAGGAAGAGCTAAAACCTAAGCTAACGAGCTCTCTCCAAAAATTTATAAGCTGATCTAAGTGAGCGCCGATCATTAGACTTATCGACTCGACGCCAAAAATGTTGCGGTTTTCCCCGTGCGTTAAATAATGTTGTGATATTTTAAAAACCCGATCCGAGGTCCATTTACAAAGCGTCCCCGCAAAGTCATTTAGATCGGGTTGAATGGGATAGCGGCTGGGTGACCACTTTTTGGCTGCAAACCAGTTTCGGCGTTCAGCCACAAGGCGCTATCAGTCGCGGAATCTTGACATCGATATAAAACCACGTACGTTTTTCTATGCAACTTGAGAGATGAGGCGAGCAGATACGACTAGTGCAAAAATTCTCAATCTTATTTTTCTGTCAATAAAAGATCCCAGTTAGAGAATAAAAAAAAAGTTTTAATTTATATTGACCATCCATATGCACTTTTACGCTATCTATAGAAAATTTTATTAATTAATTCTTAAACACACTTATGTATGTAGGATCCTATTTCTGAGTGTTGTCTTAACATTTGCGATAAGTCCTTCGTAATTTTTTTTTTTTTTTTTTTATACAACCAAGGTGGCAAGCAAACGTGTGGCCCGCCTGATGGAAAAACAGTCACCGCAGCCTATAGACGCTAGCAATACTGGAAGAATCACTAGCGCGTTGCCGACCCTTAAGACATTAGATATTAAGTCTTTGTGTCCAGTAATTTCACCAGCTACAGTGCCCTTCACGCCGGAACACAGCAATGCTTTCACACAGCTGCTTGGCGGCAGAATATCTGACACTGCGGTGGTACCTACCTGGACGGTTCCTTGCACAAGGAACCTACCACCTACATTTCCGTTCATAGTTTCTTGTTGAGGTAACGGTTGTATGTTTTTATTTTAAAATATTACATAAAAATATTTTTTGTTCTATTTTCATTAGTCAGCGTAGCGTCACCTAAGTTTCTCTACGCCATCTATTCCGCCACGCCCCTCTAAAAAAACTTCACAAGGGGGCGTTATTGCAAACTTTGAGTAAGACTAGACTAATGGTACAAAACGCTTGCCCATGGACACTGTAGCTCGTTACTTGAGATATTAGTTATTCTTGAGTTCATAAAATCATCCAGCAAAAGTCCTTCACATCGAAACGTACTGATGTTATGCAAAACAATGGCTTACACATTGCCGATTTGTGGCAGGATATCTGACGCTGTATTGATTCTAACCTGTCTTTTCCACAAGGGGCGTTCCAATTAGGAAATATTTAACGTTGGCATGTGTTTCGTGTTGAGATCCGTAAAAATCGACACATGCATCAAAACCTTTAAGTGTTTTGTTTTGGGTCTGTTTTTTTGGGAGTTTTATTTGGCGCAGCTCACACCAAATTCAGACGCGAATTTTATGTGTATTTAGAAAAAATATAACAATGCTTCTTTTTGTGCCTCTGAGAGATATTCGTTGTTTAGGGAATTTGTTTCTTCTGTTTCGATAGTGAAAACGATTGTAAGAGTAAAGGAAGAGAGAGTGCACTTACTTGTGCACTATAATATCTTCCTGTTAGATGGCTGATATTTTAAAAGATTGGCCGCTGTTGTCGTTTTGGCCAGGACGACAATAATGCGGCTGTGTTGCACTGGTAATTGAAGATCATCGTAGCGTTTGCAGTCAGCGGGACTAAAAAGGTGTACACTTTCGTCGGTCTGTAAGGTCGATGATAATATGAGTATAGGTACTCACGGTAGGTAAGTTACGGTTTTTACGAATTGCTTTAGATAAAAAGAAGTTTACCTTTTTAGGCCTGCAGATTAGAGTATCCTCCAAAACAATGTCTTTTACCATTGCTGATAATATATAACCTATATTATAATATATAAATATATAAAGAAAATATATAAACACATTAATTCCATCCAAAAATGTGTCACCACACATAAGGTAGAATCGAATCCAAGCACTATTGAGAAAAAATCAGATGGATACGTGTACTTATTTTTTTTTACGGCTATATGTATAATTAGCGCTCTTTATAATATTCAAATGGGCAATAGTGTCGGCTAAGAAGGATGTGTCGGCTTACCGTTGTGAGAGCGATGGCTGACCGACGACTTACATGACGTTGCTTCCACCCAACCGTCGTCAAAATAACACTATGCATTACGGGATCGTGATTTTGAGATTCTGTATCTAATGGTTACATTTCCTGGCGTATTAAGTTGGAAATGAAAAATGTGGCTTCATAACTTCGTAACGGATGTGTCGTCGGTTTTTACTTTTATATGTAAATAAAAAAAGAAGCATTGATCGTTTGATTAGTGGAATCTATTCTATATTCTATTCATCTGCATTAGATAAAGTAGGGCCAAATTTAATAGATCACATTTGAAACTTCATCAAAATTTAACAACATAACCTTCAAGGGTCAGAAAACCTGTAATTGTATCCCGTTACAAAACGTTCAAGAACATCTAAAAATAGATACTTACTAAGTTCCATTGGAGTGCCCATGTTGACCACGTATGTAACAAGCTAAGAGCAGTGTTAGCCAAATTAAATATCCTAAAGGATAAATTACCTTACAAAACTCTGAGAATGTTATATATGGCACTAGCTGATTCATGTATTGGTTATGGTTTAGCAAGTTATGGCAGAACATATAAGACATATTTACAAAAAATATTTAATATACAATTACTTACGCATTCTCAAAAATATTGTACCGTACAAAATCAAAATAAAGTATAAAGACAAGTATGAAGATCTGTTTAAATACTGTAAGGTGATTAATGTTTTCGATAAAGTTACTCAAGCAATTATCTGTGAACACTCCAGCCATTTAGACTGTTTACATACAGTCAAGCGGCCTGTTAATTTACGTAATGTGTAATACCTACCTCTGTATAAGTTACCTAAATATAGTAATGTATACGGAAAAAGGACTTGGAAGTATACTCTACCTTACAGTTTGAACGCGTTACCAAAGACTTTAGTTAGTAAATTAAGAGATAAGAACCCCAAACAAATTAAAAGTATATTAAAACACCATTTTACTGTAGGTCAATATATACTTCCAAACCTTACAGCCTCTGCATAAGTAACATAACGTAATGCAAATAAGTCTTGAATTGTGGTAAAGTAGGATGTATCGAGCGTGTATTGAATCACTCAAGCACATAATCTTTTCTAGCGGTGAGTTTTTTGTAAATTTAATAAACAAAATTTGAAATAAACAGTTAGAATTTTTTTTTGTAACGGCGGGCATAAAATGTTATAAATTATTTCGAAGTTGGAACTGCAAAATTGCTTAACTTTTTTCAATTACGATTACGTATTTACTCCAATAATAATGACGAAAGAAAAATACAGATCAAAGAAACTGACACGTCAAATGTGATCTATTAATTGAAATGCAAAAGTTACTATAATTTGATCTAGAAAGTCAGAAAGTAGCCTTGGAAAACCCGATACGGCCTTGAATCTGGAACGTAAGTTGTCTTAAGTTTTAACCGTTACTGTACTTATCTATTTCTATTAATAGAAATTGAGTTAACTCTGTTCAGAAAACTTTTTTAATATTCTCTAAATTCTTAAGAATATATAAACTATTTAAAAAAAAAGAAAAACCGATTTCAAAGTAAATTATCTAAAAAGCATAAAATAACGAAAATATATTGAAGTCGGTGCTAGCACATCATGTTAACTAAGACTAGCACGAGCTGACACCGACTTCAATATATTTTCGTTATTTTATGCTTTTTAGATAATTTACTTTGAAGTCGGTTTTTATTTTTTTTAAATAGTTTATTTAACACTTTTTAGTGACTTTTATTTTAGCAAAATAGGTATCAGCACTATCACGCAACTCGAACGTCTACGTTACAGTAACTTACTGAACACATACAAGTTTATATCTCTTAAACTACTGGACCGATTTTGATGAAACTTATATTCTACCCTAAGTTGAAAATATTCTAACTATTGCAAAAAGAATTTTTGAAATTGGACTTGTAGTTTCTGAGAAATCCGCGGGCAAACCTACATACATACATACATATATACATACCTATATACATACATACATACATACACTCGTAAAATTTGGTAAATTTGTTTAGAAGCGCACATAGACTAACATATATTAATATTACGCATTTTTATTAATTGTAAGTCTCTACTACCAGAACCCAACATTACTGACCATAACAATTTAAATTTTAAGTAATTAAATTTCTTTAATTTCGATAGCGTAATAATTGAAAACTAATGAATGAATATTTATCGCATCCAATCAGATAGTACAGATGGTGTAGTGTACGTGGCATGTATACCATATTCATTATGCCCACCATCTGCCCACGTTGCCCTAACACGGGCTTAGGACGACCAAATAGGGCCAACAACCATTATAAAGATGAGTCATCAGACTACTAGATTATATAGATAGATAGATAGACAATTCTTTATTGCGCACAAACAAATAGATACAAAAAGAATAAGACACAAATTAATAAAACATGCAACAATGGGCGTCCTTATCGCTAAAAGCGATCTCTTCCAGGCAACCTTTGGATGGAGAGGAAAATAAAGAAGTTACAAAGAGCAGAGGGGTTCGCGCACTCGACATGAATAGGTAACATTAACACAAAGACACATAAAAACACATATGTTGTAAACTATAATAATACATATATATAGAAGTATATGAGTATAATATATAAACATACATCAAATAATACTATTCTAAACATACATAAATCAGTACGTACTAATATAACAAGAAAATTACACAAATACCTTAGAGGAGATACCACTGGAGAGAACATGATGCGCTAACCCCTCTGCCAAATTTTGTTCATATGTTCAGGTCATTCTTTATTTGTGTGCGTATCTTTTTGAATGTGTTGCGAGTTTATTATAGTGTAGGTATGCGTGAAATTGTACCTGGGTGTGTGTACTTCGCCTCCCGCACCCCGCAAAAGTGCCACGAAAAGTTTGTTCTGGGAATCGACGCGATACTAGCTCCATTCTAATTACTCTGAGACAAATACCGATTAACTTATTCCGCCAAATAAAACTTCTTTACAAGATCCTTGAAAATTGGCAGTGACGAAGCACGCCTTATAGAAACGGGCAAGGAATTCCACAGGCGAACCGCCTGCACCGTGAAGGATTTGTCATAGAAAGAACTGCTATGTAAGGGCATCGTAAGACAAAGGTTTTCCGAGGACCTAAGACTATAAGTTAGTTAGTTATAAGTTAGTTATATAATATATTTCTAGGTAATCCACTATCGATACCTTGCCCCTGTCCTTGCCCGTGGGGTGACAGAGTAAAAATACGAGTATCACCCACTACGTAAGAGGCGACTAAGGCAAATAATAAGACAGGCAGCATCTTTCTATTGGATTATTTACCACCTTATACTGCGAACCGCAAACCGCCTGCCAAGCATGGGGATTAAGATAACGATGATGACGATTCTTACTATTCATCATCATCATCATCATCACCAGCTGGAAGACGTCCACTGCTGAACATAGGCCTCCTCCTTCGAACGCCACAATGACCGACATTTGGCTATTTGCATCCACCGGTTACCTGCGACGCGCACAATGTCGTCTGTCCACCTAGTGGGAGGCCTACCTACGCTGCGTCTTCCGGTTCGTGGTCGCCACTCGAGAACCTTTCTTTCTACGGTTGTCGGTTCTTCGAGCGATGTGGCCTGCCCATTGCCACTTCAACTTGCAGATTCTGAGAGCTATGTCGGTGACGTTGGTTCTTCGGCGAATCTCCGAATTGCGGATTCTATCGCACAAAGAAACTCCGAGCATAGCTCTCTCCATAGCTCGTTGTGTCTTTACTATTATTCCATTGCAATACTGAAACGAGTTCGAAATTCAAATAGTTTTTATTTTTGTATTAACATCTTATTTTGATAGAGCCCAATGAATAGTAGTAGTATAGGTACAGCAGTCACAGCCGATCTTTGTGTGTCTGAAGTTGGTTGCAAGACGCTGCGCAGTAGCTATTTTTGTGTTCTTGTATGCACAACTTACCACTGTACTTGCGGAATTGTTCGCCAAACCTAACTTCAGAGATACAAAGACGGCTGTGACAACTGTAAGACCAATACTTACATAAAATCATTGGTTAAGAGTCGGTAAGAGCAATGAACGAATTAATCATTTTTAAGCAAGATAAATATTATTTGGTGGCTTTAAGCGTAACTCTACGCACGTTTCTATTGACACTTATTGTACGTGTAATGGGAATACCGACTGCGAATCAGGAAGCGTAGTGTAGGACGCCCTGTGACTAGGTGGAGCGACAATTCTTCGGAGTCGCTGGACGCTCGGGGTGTGGGCCCTTTGAGCGTAAATTGAGTACGGCGGCGACTCCGAGGAGGACGGCGGCGGGGTTGCGACCCCCGTCCCCGTGAGCACCGTGACTGGTTCCCGGGGGGCTACAATGCGCCCCCCGGCGGGCTAAAAGGCAAGGTACTGAGGGGCCCCTGGTGCAGATCCCACCGGAGAGCCCTGGGGTGCTAACCTCTCATGTGCCGATGCGACAGCCGCGGGGGTTTTAGTGGGTAAGAATCCCACATACCCTGGTCGAGCCCCACAGCTCCCGGAGATCTATGGAAGATTTCCCCCGCGTCAAAAAAAAAAAAAATTCGCAGAGCGGTTGACAGACACTGGATGAGGAGAGCCGAAGATCGGGCTCAGTGGCGTGGTTTGAGGGGGCCTATGTCCAGCAGTGGACTGATGGGGGCTTATGTTAATGATACTTTTATCAAGGTTTTAGTTAAAATTTTGCTCACTAAGGCCAAAAATGTCTGGTATATTATATACATACATGAATAGATTTTAATAACGTATCTTGTAACAATATTATCACAACAAAGCCTATTGTATTCCGTTTCCAGGATAGCTGTCCATTCATCGGATATACCACTAGCCTTAACAAATGCCAAGGTCAAGTAATGGATGAATCACTCACTGTTATTTAATTAAATATGCAATATAACTCCAAACATTAGATAGGTACCTACATTACGTGCGAGAAATGGCAACTAACTGACGCACTCAGTTAGATAATGGGTATATAATGGGTATTATATAATCTTTTACTCTTAATACATACTTTGTTTAGACACTGAGCTCGACACAGTGACGAGTGTCAATCATCATTTCCTTCCTCAGAGTAATTAGAATGGAGCTAGTATCACGTCGATTCCCCGAACAAATTTTTCGTGGCACTTTTGCGGGGTGCGGGAGGCAAAGTAAACACACACAGATACGATTTCACGCATACCCACACTATAATAAACTCGCAACACATTCAAAAAGATACGCACACAAATAAAGAATGACCTGAACATATGAACAAAATTTGGCAGAGGGGTTAGCGCATCATGATCTCTCCAGTGGTATCTCCTCTAAGTTCCCTTCCAGCCGCCGCCATAACAACTGGGATTGGCAACCAGCAGGCCTAGCACGACTTTCAGTATTGACATGTCGGTGTGGAGTATGACCGTTGTTTTCACGATCGAAACATAAAATAAACCGAAACGACATTCTGTATACAAAAATGTGAAATACTAGGTACGTCGTAGAAATGTAATAATCATACTTATCTGTCAAGTCAAGTTTTGCACATTGTGCTGAGCATCGATATAGTATATCGATGGTGCTAAGCCTGCAGGTGTAAAAAAATCACGTATTTTTAAGTAAGTAGTCAAAATTAGCGCAGTAGACGTAGCTTTAGGTTTAGCTGTCATACCTATTTGAAATGATACTCCAAAGATTAATCACCTAAAATCTACTTGATGCTCGAAGCACTTTGCCTTTTCTATACCAGCATTACATTTAATCAAATGAAAAAAGGAAATTAATAATCATTATAAAATTACCAACGGTTACGAAGGTTTAAAAAGTATAAGTAGGTATTTAAATTAGGAACGTAAAATATTACTGTTTTTTTTTATTGGTCTATTGAATTAAAATAAAGTGGCAACCCCAACACCTGTCCACATAATTAACATGGTGTTTCTTGAACGGAAATTTTGTTTGCATATCTTGTATCTTAATGTCTGACTAGGTACTCGGTTTCCTATTCCGAATGAGCGTTTCGATAGCCCATGGCAACCTTCATTGCGACGTCTTATTAATAATGTATCAAAAAATGTGGCGCC
The DNA here is from genome assembly GCA_911728495.1 of Furcula furcula. Classification (NCBI taxonomy): domain Eukaryota; kingdom Metazoa; phylum Arthropoda; class Insecta; order Lepidoptera; family Notodontidae; genus Furcula; species Furcula furcula. The sequence goes on from OU452243.1 coordinate 23,723,641, forward strand.
GATAACATCTTCAATTTATTTATTTGACACTCATGTCTACTTATAATAACGCTGAACATGGTTCATTCAATTAGCGACAGGAAATAGTCGAATAAGATCACTTTTATAGGCGTCGGGCAGTACTTTGTGGAAATAACTGGTTCAGGGCTGCTTCGTACCTGTTTAACCTTTACACTAAGAATTATAGCGATATAGGATTTGTAAAAAATAGGGCACATGAACAAAAAGGAAGATGTTGTATTGTACGGCACATGTAAAAACTAAAAACATTAAAAAAAATACCGGTCAATTGCGAGTCGGACTCGCGCACCGAGGGTTCCATATCATCTTTGGACGTATTAAATTAATTTTACTATTCATGTAACACCTCAGATAGCAAAAAAAAAACAAACCGCAAAACTAAGTTTGTTTGACGAGGTTTTTTTAGGATTACTAAAAAACTGTACTACTTAGATAGATCATTTTATTTTTCCTGTAAAATATAGATAGACATGCATTATCCATAATTATTTCTGATTTTTCCCTCCACAAACTTCGGAGATAAGGGGGGGGGGGGGGAACGGTATTTTTTTGACATTTTTGGTTATCAGCCAAAAACTACATCACATAAGCCAAAATAAAAATCTGTTTTGAGATGTGCAAATGAAGCCCTTTCATATGATACCCCACTCGATATAGTAGTCTCACTTTAAAATTTAGATGACCTATTTCGACCCCCATTATAAAAAAAGTAAAAGAAAAAAAATATTAATAAGTGTGAAAAAGTGAAATTTATAAGTGTGACAGACAGACAGACAGACGAAGTCAGACCATAAGGGTTCCTTTTTTACCTTTTAGGTATGGAACCCTAAAAATAAAGGGCACAGATAAAAATAAGTAAGGAAGATGTTGTATTGTATGTACGGCACATGTAAAAACATTTTTAAATAAATAAAGTGCACAGATAAAAATTAGTAAGACATTGATCGCCCGCTCAATAAAATGAGACAGCTGGAAGTTACAGTAGACCGAAGTCCAGACATGCCAACATTTAATATTGAGGTAGGTAGGTATGTGTACCTGCAGTGAGTAAGGTTGCTAGCGATTTATATGAACTCGTTGTGTTAGCAGATAACAGTCCTATATCTTTGGCACGGTCATTAGACCGTGATAAGTGGATTAATGGATTTTAAGAAGAAGAAGAAGAAAAACATTTATTCGTAGACAATACAAGAAAAAACAAACAAAAAATAAGATTATAAATTAGTTAACTTGCTACGAAAGGGTTCCAACTCAGCATTAAGCGGCTTGCTTCCAAGCCGCGCTGCTCTTCTGTTGGAACCCGTATGCAACCCCATGGGCCCTATGCCATGCACACACAAATACATAAAATGTCTTACTTAAAAGACTTTTAAAAGTACGAACAAACAGTCACTTCACTCGCACAGTGATATAGAATAAAAAATTTTGACCTTTAGATAGGTTTAAGCCAGGAGGACTTTAAAACAGAACTACAATAATATGGCGGGCGGCCATCAGTCGCCATTTTTTTAAATACATCATGGGTATATAATAACTATGTTGAAGTGTTACGATACCGACACATTAGTCTGACGTGTCGTGAGATCAATCGGTTAGCTCGAACTGCGCCACGACACGCCATAATAGTGCGTCTCTAACCATACAAAATGTATGTAACCGATATTATGTACCACATACATTTACAGGTTGTACATTTTGTTTGCAGCATATCTGCTGCTTGAGTTGAGTCACGACACGTCAGACTAATGTGTTTCTGGCTTTATATTTTTGTTTTTTTTTCGCAGCAGTCGAGCTTATTATCCTTTTTTATTCTTGTTAGAGGTATACTTGTTCTATGATTGCAGATATACTATTGCATGTGATCGCTACACCGCTCGGAGAAAACTCTTGCATTGTGCCATAAATTAACAGTGCAGTGTGATTTCGATCGTTAGGAATAGTCTCGAGTAACAATCTGTAGCGGTAATGGAACTGGACCCTTTGCAAGATCATGAATTGAGATACAATGCGAAACCAATTATGTTGGTAGTAACTATACTAATAATAATTATATTAGACGGGCTCGTTGGTCTAGCTAGTGGTTAGTGACCCTACCTGCTACCCAACAGGTCGTGGGTTCGATTCCCACCAAGTGTCTGGGTGTTTTATCTATATAAGTATGTATTTACAAAAAAAAAGTATATAAGTATTAGTATCAGTTGTCTGGTTTCCATAGTACAGGCTCTGTCTAGTTTGGGATCAGATGACTGTGTGTGAATTGTCCCAGGATATTATTATTATTTTTATTATTATGTATATGTTAAAGGTGTCTGTCCATTACATCGGGTAATACCACGCCCGTGCTATGAACGTCGCCACTGAAACGTAATGACGAATGTGGCACGTTACAGGGCTGGCAGGCTAATGGCAGTTGACTGGACAGTCTAGTGCGCATTAATAATAATAATAATACCAGCCCTTGTTTATGTCCCACTGCTGGGCACGGGCATCCCCTCATGATGAGGGGGCTTAGGCCATAGTCCACCACGCTGGCCAAGTGCGTGTTGGCGGACTTCACATGTCATTCAAGAGCTAGTTAGGCTTTCTCAGACGTGCACATTGTCTCATATTAATTTATACAAAGAACATTTTTTGCCTTATAAGTTCACTAGCTGACCCGCGCGGCTCTGCCCGCGCATTCTACATATAAATCTTCCTCTTAAATCTGCATTAAAATCCGTTGCGTAGTTTAAAAGATCTAGGCGTACAAACAGCGGAAGCGACTTAGTTTTATACTTTATTAAAGATAAAAAAATATTAATAATGTCCTCCGGGCCGATACGACCACAGCGGCCAATCTTTCACAAGATCAGCCATCTACGCGGGAGATATTATAGTGCACAAGCGCTTGCGTAGACACAAGTGCACTCTCTCTTCCATAATACCTCTCACAATCCGATGGGACGGATGACCGACAGATCATCTGACATAAGATAAAGATAGCACTGCCATCATGATATGATCCGGTGTACGGGCCAGACGCCTTTAAGGTTCACAATTAGAAGCAATTAGCCTAGAAAAATAATTTGACATAATTATTTCCATTGTTTGGAGAGAGCTATGCTCGGAGTTACTTTGCGCGATCGAATCCGTAATGAGGAGATTCGCCGAATAACCAAGGTTGCCGACATAGCCCTCAAAATCTGCAAGTTGAAGTAGTAATGGGCAGGCCACTTCGCTCTAAGAACCGATAATCGATGGCGAAGAAAGGTTCTCGAGTGGTGACCAGGTGGACAGATGAAATTGTGCGCGTCGCAGGTAACCGGCGGATGCAAATAGCCAATTAGGTTTTTGAAAAAAAAAAAAAAATTTTTTAATTTTTTTTTAAACTTTATTATTAATAGTATTGATATTTAATGCAAAAAAGTTAAAAAAAATAATTTTTCAATTAATTATAAACAATTAAAAATTGATGAAAAATCACGTGACTATAAACGCGCCAAGATTGGTCACCATATAGATGTGACGTCATAATGTTAAAGCGATTTAATAACAGTACAGCGTTAACTGCTATTACAGGTGACTAGATAATAATATTGAAAATGTATTGCTAAAAAACGACGCTGAACGACACTGAACGACGACACAGAACGTCACTGAACGTCACTGAACGTCACTGAACGTCACTGAACGTCACTGAACGTCACTGAACGACACTGAACGACACTGAACGCCACTGACGTTACGTTCAGTGTCACGTCAGTTACGTTCAGTGTCACGTCAGTGACGTTCAGTGACGTTCAGTGACGTTCAGTGTCGTCGTTCAGTGTCGTTCAGCGTTGTTCAGAGTCGTTTTTAGCAATAAATTTTCAATATTATTGTCTAGTCAAGTGTAATAGCCGTTGACGCTGTACTGTTATTAAATAGCTTTAACATTATGACGTCACACCCGCTCGGGTTTGTTCAGTAGCTGTTGGCGTGTTTCCGGTACTGGATTCAAAAATTATATTTTTTATTTTGAAATAACTTTTGAATTTGAAGAAAAAATAACTATAAATAGTTTTACTATAAAACTTATATATGATCTTTCCATTTATCACAAAAAAAAATATATTCAAATAGCTAATTGTCGTTAATTGTTGCGTTCTAACCTATGTTCAGCAGCGGACGTCTTCCGGCTGATGATGATGATGATTGCCATTGTGAGAGTGTGTGCACTGATGTTTTTTTAATTCAACATAAAGCTTGACTGCAGTCCCACTTGATAGAAAGCGGCAACGCAATTGAGGATGGTAAAGCACACTAGCTTACCAAAAGCTTATTAACTCTCTATCCATGATATTTAACAACATTGCTATTAGACGATATCGTCAAAATATTACCAAGGTTAACTTAAATAAACTACCTAAGACGCGCTAAGTAATCTTAAGTTCAACACACGCAAAATCATAAATGACAATATTAATAATGACCACATTAAAAAGCTTTTGACTGAACGATGGAGACACGATACCTACATATGTATATATATATATAATACGTATATTGTGAAAGCCATACTAATTTATTGACGTTTTATCGTCTGCCGCTTTGATGGTGATATAAACGTTTTTTAAGTGGTCTTGATAAATATTATATTCATGTAGGATGTTGATGATGACCCATCTCATAGGTCACTGTTAACTCCAACTTTTAATGATAATATCTGGAAATATTAAAAAGCACTTTATGAAGGTCGTATTAGATAAAAATATAGGGGTAAATTTTGTGACAACCAAAAATATATACAAAATGATGCTCGTGATTATAATATGGAAATATTTAAAATCTTTGTGTATGCACGTTTTTTATGTGAATTACTCGAATACAGAGTCCGATTACTGTGGGTATTAGTCGGTATTGCAATTACAATTATTACGTATCATTTGTTGAATATCTAATTTTTTTTCCTAATTTTGTACCTACCTGCAATTCGAATCCGATCCGACTGCTGCAATGGCAATTACGAAAAAAAAACAGACAGATGAGTAACTCATTTGTCTATTTTTTTACACACATATACAGAGTATTTAAAAACATGTATCCGATCATCACCGGCCGGAAGAAGTCCACTGCTTAACATAGGCCTCCCCCATCGAACGCCACAATGAACGACAATTGGCTATTTGCATCCACCGGTTACCTGCGACGCGCAATGTCGTCTGTCCACCTAGTGGGAGGCCTACCTACGCCGCGTCTTCCGGTTTGTGGTCGCCACTCGAGAACCTTTCTTCCCCAACGGTTATCAGGTCACCAGTTCACCCAAAGAGGATCTAATATCGACCCTTCAGCTTCGCCGGCGAGACCGGTATCTGATTGATAGTGTAGCATACGGTTGTTGGGGAGAGGTAGGTGCAGTAGGACCGACATTGGGCCTGGGGATCTAACAATACGTGCCGCAGACGGCAGTGCGAGTCTGAGGGGCTTGAAAGAAATATCATTAAGCCTGTGTGTATTTGTGCCCGCTGTGCCCCAATTTGTTTGATATTGACTTTCGTAAAACAACAGAAAATTTTAGTCGTTAATTTTTTTAACACTTTTATTTTTAAACTGGTCATTATATTAACCGCCATAAAAATATTTAAAACCTCGCAACAAAAATGTTAACACCTATTTTTTTGCCAGCTAAGTAAAAATCGCGCTGCGAGACAATTAATATAAAATGGCGACAATTACGAATTTCAATATGACCGCTATTGCTTGACTCGGGTGGATATAATCGTAACAGTCAATTCGTTAAGGATTTTTTGCTCAATCAATAAAAATACACATAAGAGTGAGTCAATGACCGTATTCTTTATTGAAGAGAGATGTATGTATTTTCGAAGACAGAAGTTTAGTTTTTTTTTGTTCAGTGCAAATATATTGTATCGTTCAAGAGCCAGGACTAAGGCCGCGCGCACTTTGGACACGAATTTGTATCGTACGTAAACGTATGATCGTGGTCGTACGAATTAAATGCGCACATTGAATACGTTTTCGTAGGTACACATTTAATTTTATGCAAATAAATTGAATCGATTTTTTTCCGGTTATATCGTACTAGTGAAGTCCTCTTTGGAGCGCCATGAATAACCTGTATCTGATAATTCTCAAAACTCGCAGACTGCGGCAGCGTCATCGATGTCGTAGAAAGAACCTCCTCCTTTTTTGAAGTCGGTTAAAAATATATCTATCGGTGCATGAAATATATTTAAAAAGACGTGAATTCAGTGAATACCATCATTATGAAAGACTTATATTGACCACATACTGTTTCACGTTCGTAAACCAAGTTAATAATTTTTGCTCCATCCATTTTTAATTTTTAACGTACGAACGTGTTTTAAATCCCAACAAGTTCGGATTTCGGACGTCTGAACTACACGTACGTATACGCACGAGTCGCACGACTAACTCCCACCCAGTCTGCGCGCTCCCATAGTACTTGGAATGTCGGGATCGTTCGTACGTGTTCGTACGTGTACGCACGAGTAAAATTCGTACGAAAACGTGTCCAAAGTGCGCGCGGCCTAATTTTTTTAATGAAATAGGATTCGCTTATTGTTTGCACTGCAAGTTCAATGATCCAAACCTATGTTTAACAGACTTATATTTTTTATATCGCATATCTATTTCCCAAGCAAATCAGTATTTATATTATTTGAATTGATACCAATTGTACAAAATACAATTTTTTTAAATCGAATTAATATTTTTTTTCTCTTTTTGATTTATTCTTTTTTTACTAAATTTCTCGCTTGGGTGCAAATTCATTAATTTCAAATTTTCAGTTCTTGACACTTTTTATGGAAGAATCTATTGCCACAAGAGTCCTAACTTGCTTCTTTCTTGTTCTCAAAAGCTTTTCTTTCTCTTTTCTTGCATTTTTAGTCTGTATCCAAACTTTTATACATAATCTGTCTTGAAAATCAGTATTTTTTGTCCTGCTGTAGGAAATGAACATGCTATTACAAAGTCACCAGAAACTGCTGCCAATGTTATTTATTTTTGCAAATATAAATTACTTTCCGTCTAGAGCTGTTTTTTGCTCGTTCAGAATGAATTGGTCGTCGTCGGCGCAACATCCACTGTATTTCTTCCCGTGTGAAAATTTATTAAAACTTTATGAAGTATTGAATTTTTTGAGAAAATTTTTATGGAAGTACAAAATAACTGTAATAAAGCCAGCACTTAGCGGACTTTGTTTGTAATACGCCAAACACTATAGAAATAAATAAATAAAGCTCTTAATTTAGCTCAAATCAAAAGAGTAGGACATAAATGAGATGACATTTATCATTTCAGTATAAAGATTTAATTATTTTCTATTTAAAAGTGAGTATTTCCCCCGTGGTGTGTCCGGGTAAGAATAGCACCCTCCCATCTCCTCCCGTTGAGTGTCCGTAAGAGGCCCGTAAGGGAAAACAAGAAGACGGGCAGCAGCGTCTTTCTATTGGATACTGCGATCCCCAAGCCGCCTGCCAAGCGTGGGGATTATGACAACCCCTCCCTTCTAAGGGGGAGGCCTTTGTCACAGTTAAAATATGGATACAGTTTGGAAACTAAGCCTAGTTGACGAAATAATTACCTACACTCCATGGAAGCGATAGGGTTGATACCTTCAATTTTTATAAATAACTTGTACATACAGTAACTTATAGAACTATAGATCTTAAACTTTGTCATTAAGACGTAACGAATAAGTAGAAAGAAAAAAGAAAGAAAGAAAAACATTTATTCAACGACATCTTGTACAGTAACTAGCCTACTTGCTCCTAGCTGGCACAACGACGCTGAACTTCCGTGGATACCCGTCAGCTAGAGTGCGTCGGAGAGCAACAGCATACACCGGACACAGGTTTTACAATTAATAAAAACAACACGAGCAATTAAAACTGACCACAAGAAATTGAGAAGCAGGAACATGAAATGAAGAAAAAATTTTATTATTTCATCAGATTGAAAAATTAGGCTAAAAGTGATCTTATTATTATACTTAGTCTATTCATAAATACACTGTAGGTATACTATTACAACTAAATGCTATTACATCTAAATGCTGATTTCAAATAGTGTTTTATTATTAGGTATGCGATATGAAAAAAAAGTAAAAGAAAGTGACGAAAAAGTTGAAATTTTATTGCGGCCGCCATCTTGGATTTGATAGCACCAGCGGCTTCAGTACCCTCGAAAACGATACCCATGACAAAAAGTTGATAACTTATTGTAGCCGCCATCTTGGATTTACAGTTTAGCAGCATTATCCGCTATAACACCCCGGAAAACCACGAAAACTACAACCATAACAAAATAGTTGATAATTATTGCAACCACCATCTTTGATTTACTTTTGTGTAAAAGCGCCGCCATTCTGGATTTACAAATAAGTTCACGAATTCATTATGATCGATCACACAGACCAGATATAATATAACGATACATTAATATAAGAATAACAATATACCTATCATTCTTACCTTTTAAAATCAGCAGGTAATTTAAAATACTCGTACGATAGCTCCGGTTTTGATGAATTGTTAAAAAGATCGCGGAGACTAACTTCGCGGCACGCACAACTGACGGCATCGCGACATTCGCTTAGAACTCTCGTCGACGCGCATGTTTGTGTGAGTGTGCCGTTTCGAGCGTTTGTAGGTAGCTCCCATACTGTATACATATTTATACTGTGCCTTTGTTCAGCAGTGGATGTCTTTTGGCTACTGCTGATGATGATATAAAAGTAGTACCTAATTATAAGATAGGTACTGACGAGTTTCTTTGCCATACTGAATATAAAGAGTCATTATTTGATATTGTAAGTTACGATATATATTCTGTTGGTGTACCTTTTTAATAAATAAATTAAGTTAAATTAAGAGCTGTTTATAAGTAATGAACAACGTCAAGAATATTATATTATTAAGTATAATATCTGCATGAATTGACGTTAGTTATTGCGACTAAATATTTTACAGTTTATTTAAAAATATAGTTAAACTAGGTAAAAAACTTCCTCCAAGTTGTCGCCCCACTGGGAAGGAATACCTACTTTGTTATTTGACAATTGCTTTCGCAAAAAGCGGAATAAGCAATCATTATTGTTAAAGTTCACTTCAGTTATGAATGAGAGAGTGCTTCATTATCAGTGCTTTGTTTGTGTGATTTAACAGGCGAGAACGCGGAATTAATTGCGTGGAAGCCATTAAAGATTGTTTGAGTAAGCCAGCGCAGCGTTGTCATTATCATTTTTGTCACGCAAAAAACACAAGTTTGAGAAAACAAAATAGTAATTAGCATTGTTCTATTTGATTAACAGTTTTAAAAAAAAAATACTCTAGTCGTAATGTAGGGCCAATATTAGATCACATTTGACAACTGGCAGTTTCTTTTTTATGTCTGTTTCTTTTGTCATTATTACCTACAATAAATATGTAAGTAATCGTAATTCAAAAAGAGTTAAACAATTGTGCAGTTCTAAATTCGAAAAAAAGATATTATATTTAATGCCCGCCGTTACAAGGTTATTTTGTTAAATTTTGATGAAGTATCAAATCAGGGGTATACAAACAAAGGTGGACAAGTCCAACTGGTATGATTTCACAGAAACTGACAAAAACACTTTACGAATTATTTAGTAAGCTGTAACTTAAAAACAGGTATTATAAAATCTTTTTTAAAAAAAATTGAACCGACTTCAATATCATTGAAAAGTATAAAATAATTTAAATATTATTGAAGTTGGTGTTAGCTTACCGGCTGTGTATATTTGACACCAACTTCAATAATATTTAAATTATTTTATACTTTTCAGTGATATTGAAGTCGGTTCAATTTTTTTTTAAAAAGATTTTATTTTAAACTTTTTAGTGATATTTTCATATATAAAGATTGAACCATCGAAAACCGTAAAATTATCTAAGTAGGTTATGATCACATTATCGTCTACATAGTTTTACATAATTCATGTTTCTTCAGAAAAAAATATCCGGTCGTAATGAAATTTGCATGGAATCATCATAGCAGTTTACTCTCTCGAATAAAAAAAGAATCATCGCAATCGGTTCATAATTGTCAGAGCAATGTAATGGAGAACATCAGTTTTATGGTTTTTACCAGATAAATTCCTCCACATCGTTCATGGTCCTCCAGGAAGTTCTTATCCGGTTGTAATAAAATTCATACAGATTTAATACAGTGGTTTCTTCTTTCGAATAAAAAAATAATCATTGAAATTGGTAAATATTTGCCAGAGTTATGACCATTTTTGTCCTTAAAAAGCGACATAACGTCATCTATATAGGCTTATCTGCAGCTCTCAGTGCGCAGTCACCATTCTTGTTTTTTCAGGAACTACTTATTACTACGCAATAATTTTTTTATGGGACCCAATCAATGGATTGAAGAATGGATGGAAGAAAGATTTTTTCAAATCGGTTCATAATTGACAGAGTTATGCGCGAACATAAAGAAAAAAAAAATATATATATACAGACGAATTGAGAACCTCCTCTATCCTATTACAACCGGATAAGAACTTCCTGGAGGACCATGAACGATGTGGAGGAATTTATCTCGTAAAAACCATAAAACTGATGTTCTCCATTACATTGCTCTGACAATTATGAACCGATTTCGATGATTCTTTTTTTATTCGAGAGAGTAAACTACTATGATGTTTCCATGCAAATTTCATTACGACCGGATATTATTTTCTGAAGAAACATGAATTATGTAAAACTATGTAGACGATAATGTGATCATAACCTACCTTGATAATTTTACGGTTTTCGATGGTTCAATCTTTATATATGAAAATATCACTAAAAAGTATAAAATAAAATCTTTTTAAAAAAAAATTGAACCGACTTCAATATCACTGAAAAGTATAAAATAATTTAAATATTATTGAAGTTGGTGCCAAATATACACAGCAGGTACGCTAACACCAACTTCAATAATATTTAAATTATTTTATACTTTTCAGTGATATTGAAGTCGGTTCAATTTTTTTTTAAAAAGATTTTATTTGAAGTCGGTTAAAAAGAAAAGAAAAATATATTAAAATTATTACGAAAAGATATTAAACCTGCTAACTCTTTGGTAAACTGTGATATGTTATAATAATGAATGGACGTATCTCATTTTGTTTCCAAATGGCGGACATATCTAATTTCATTAGTAAGCGAATGGGACGTATTTAAGTTCGTTGCTAACACATTACCCAGTGACGTATTTAGTAATTTATTACAATTAAAATAATAATAAAATTTATTAAAAAACATTAGTTTTTATAAACTTAAAATTCAAAGTACAAAATTATAAAAAAAGGTATCTCAAATTGTTGAGGGTAGTTCTAAACAAATCAATAAATACCTACTAGTGTTGAAATTATTTATTTATTTATTTAATTCTTCATGCAAAAATTTTGTACATAGGCGGACTTAATGCCTTAGGCATTTTCTGCCAGTCTACCTTAGGGTGGTACAGAGAGGGTACAAAGTGGGTGCAAAAAAAAAAGAAAGTATAGGAATAGAACAAAAATAAAAATTGAAAGCTAAGATAATAATAATTACAAAAATTATTGTATGTATTATTGTATGTATCTTAAATTCTCTAATGCATTTTTATAACATCACGTCACGTGCGTACTTTGATTCTTATTTTATTGGTCATTTTTCGAGTCTTCACACATAATCTGGTACCTACAAATAAATTCGGACAAGATTCGGCCCTGGATCGGTCTCGCTACCTCTCTTTTTTTTGCCACATTTGCCTTCTATTTTTCTAACTGTGCCTGCGTTTTTCTAACTTTGTTTGTTTACCAAATGTCGTTAAGAGGATGTCCTAACAATACTGATGCCATGAATAATCATTTTGTTTGTTTTTTGTGCTTTTATAATTTTACTTGTTACCCGCACTTGGCCAGCGTGGTGGACTATGGCCTAAGCCCCCTCATCTTGAGGAGAGGAACGTGCCCAGCAGTGGGACATAAACAATGGCTGGTATTATTATATTATTATTATTATATTATGTATGTATTGGTATAATTTAAGCAGTTGGCAAAATATTGACTTTATCTGCACCCGTTACCCCACAGCGCCTTGCCTTTGGGCCCGCCGCGCCGCCAGGGTACGCCGGCCGCCGTACACGGTATTTCCCTTGGCCATGTTATAACTAGAGAACGACTTTACTGATTTCAGTCATCTTTATTTAAACGTTAAATATTTTTTTCAGTAAGAACCGAGAAAAATATTTTAGGTAAGAGGAAAAGATTTTTCTAATAGGTACTTTGTAGAAGGTTCTTACTGAAAAAAATAAAGAACGGTTGTGTGTGTGTGTGTAGAAAATTATGCAGGTGGATCTGCGCGGGGAAGGTTCTTTCGAATAAAATTCTACTTTTCTTCGTTAAGCGTGAAGTGTCACCATATTTATTAATTATTAAATAACAAAGAGAAACTCCGTATAATATTTTATTATTTTTACTCATTAAATCTGGCTATTTTAACGATTCCGAATGGCCATCGAATAGAATAATAAATTACTTTCAAACGATAAGTAAATAAGTTCAAACGATGTGTTGACTTGTGGCTAAAGAAATAGACAACTTAAATTATTTATTTTCCAATAGACAATACATACTTACTTTTATATTACTGATAATGATAATGACCAATGTCGAAAGCCATTCCTAAAAACATACTTAATAGGTAGGTATGTAAGTATTTAAAGACCATACGAAAATTGTTAAATTAGAAGTCTATCATAAATAATTATTAGGTAGACTGGGTACGGTTGAAACAACACGAATATCTCGCAAACCCTTTGCGCACCGGTGAGGGGTCCAAGGGGAGAATCAAGCGGATGACCGGTCCGAACACGAACAACAGTGTTACGATGCTCTCCATGTGCTTTAAACGTTTTTAAGAGACCCTATTGTGTTTTTTTAACCAAAACTAAGTATTTTTGCTCGCAGAGTTTTCCAATTATTGTGGTTTCTATTAAAGTGAGAGTACTGAGTGTGCGTATATGTTTGAAATAAAACTTGTACAATATGGTACTGACTGTGACTAGTTTTTATGTTTAATTGCTTTTACAATTACTATAATTGCTTTTTACCTAAAGCAGGAGTTGGGGACGGTTGAAACATTTTTTTTGGGTACGGTTGAAACATCGTTTTTATTGAGTTAAGCAAGTTATGAAGTAACTGAATGAAGGAAAGAAGAAGCAATTGGATATAGAAAAAAGCAAAAGAAACACCATGAAAGGAAAAAAGAAAAACGACGTACATTAGGATATCCTGTTGTACGTCATCAGAAGAAGAGGAGTGCTTCTGTCTTGTTTGTATGGCACCAGGCATTCAGCGAGCAGGTCCGGAGAAAAGTGGCTACAATGCACTATTTGTAAACTGTGGGCTCACGAGGAATGTATAGAAGGTGGTTTTAACTATGTTTGCCAAAACCGCAACTCAGATTAATCGTTATATTTAACTTAATGATTGATTTATTAATGAAAGACAAAGAAGAAAGAGAATTCCTCTTTGTCTACTTATCGTTAATTATCTTTTTTTTTGTTTATGTTAAAAAAACAAATAGCTGATTTTCGTTTTATTTTTTGTAAATTTACGTAAATTATAAGTCTCTGTTATGTAATCTATAGTTACAGATGAATGGTAATATACGTAGATTCTAGCTAGCGTGCTCTAAAAACTTTAAAGGCTGATTAAAAGTATCGTTTGAAATATTTAAAACAATGAAGACTGATTATTAATGTCAAAGAGATCCTTAAACAGCAAATAAAACATGTTATTATATTATAATTTGTGTTATTCGCATGTGTTTTAACTGACCTCAATCACTGTTTCAACCGCTCCTGGTATGGGGACGTTTGAAACAAATCGGATTTTTTTTCAATTTGATCTACTGTTAAAAATAACACACCTGGAACTAAGATCACATTGCCCATTAGTAGATCGAAACATGCTCTTTTATTTAACATATCTTCATCATCACTCGGAATATAAAAAGCAAAACTAAGGACGATATAAGAGAAATTGTTTCAACCGTACCCAGTCTACCCAGTCTAGAGCGCGATTTCTTTATAAATTTTAATTAACGTCGATTGACGCCTGTCTATATGTAGCGTCGTAGCTCTCAAACGAATTGATGGATTTAAATGCGGGTTTTGAAGTGAAAACTTCTTTAGCATCGTTGTGATTTGAAAGTCGATGAAACGAAACAAATACTGTCGAGTATTTGTTTTAAGGTTTCACTTCTATCACGTGTGAATTACACACATAGTTTTTTTTGTGAATTGGGATGCTTCTAGTTTGTGAATTGGGATGCTTCTAGATCGCATTTTTGTGTCGAGGGTTTTCTAAGCAAATACTACAAGTATGTATTTTTCTATAACCAGCGGACAATCAAGACGCTTCTAACGACACCTTAATGTTAAGTAGACTAGGAGATATGCGGGAACAGATGAACACACATACACGTACGTGTTAAAATCCCCTTGCACCCTTCCATAGGTGGGTAGGCTAACTAATATTGCCCGAAAATTAAATAAATAATTGCATATTTTTCAATTTATGATAAAATATATCATAACTTCTTGACATTTATATCGACTATTCTAATATTTAAAATCCATTAATACCATTAATTTCCATAACAGTACTGTACTTAGGAAACAGTCATCTGGCACGCTCTCCAACAAATCTGTTTGGCACGTCGTCCTACACAAGAGGGGGAATTATTTATGTGAGGGCACGTCGCCGCCGTGTGTGGAACGTGACAGGGTTTTCTGAACTACACAGGGAGACGTATTACGTTTCATTTGGTACATAACATAGGTCCCATTGTACGAGCCAGGGTTCCTAAGAATGTACTCATAAGAAGCGCTAGTCTAAGGCGCGAGACAAAATACTTCGGCTTGAGGCTGATTTTTTAAAATATTTTATTTCAACTTCTTAGTGAGACGCACGGTTTGGTGAAAGAAATTTCATCCAAACTTATCGAAGTCTCAGGAGACCGTCGGGCTGGTAGTTTTTTCTGCCAACGTATATAAGCTGGACCATACAAGGGGGTAACGCCGCCAGTCTTTTAGGTACTCTTCCCTCCCAGTGCGGCGACAACATGGAGGAAGTTTTTTACTTAGTTTAAGTATATTTGTAAATAAACTGTAAATATTTAGTTATTATGTAAATAAAGATCATTTCAATTAAGAATAAATGTTGAATATATAGATAGGTACTACTGACTTCTATAAGTTTAAAGTTTTAAAGAGAGATGACTTCTTACTCGCCAGACGGATAAATGCAGAGTGAGTCAGAAACCATTGGTCCGCCCGCCTGCTTATAATACTTACTGTTGGTTACTTCTAATACTGACGTCAAAGGTGTTAAGATGAATGAGTTTGATTTTACTTTGACAACCACTCTTACAGTGAATAGTCGTTTTGTACAGTGTGTGGTCACTGTTTTAAGACCTTGATGGTGACCCGGTGATATAAATATAACCTATAAATGTCGGGTTAAGTGGTTCAATCAAAAAATAGTAATAAAGAGAAATGGATAGGTACAGATAGATCCACTGTTATCTCTCCTTCAAACTCCAAAGCGAAGATATATCCAAAGAGAGACAGCCCATAATGCTATCCCAGTCTTTGAGAAACGTCGTCTTCCTAATTATGGTTGATAGTTTTTTTGCTACCACACACACACACACACAGTCTTGTTTACTCATTGTTGCTTAGCGCCATAATATTTGATTTTTACAAGGATGGTAGCAATATCATTGGATGGTAGTGAGCAGAAATACACGCTACCCTTGGCCGCCTCATGGTACTCGCGACGACGCAAGACCTAAAGCGCTTTGTCGTCCGCCTCGGGAGAGGGGAAGTACCTACTCTATACTTGCAGAAAAAGGTGAAAAAGGTTCAGTGTTACGCATAATGTAAGTCGGCGGCTCTCTTGCAAGACGTATGCAGGATGACCAACGATGCAAACGTTATCAAGCCATCTCCTCCACGTGCCCTCTGAGCATGACTTCATCATAGAAGGTAGTGACAGCTTCGTTGACGATACCATCATATCGACTCCTTAATTCACATCACGCACCATTCATATTTAAATCACTCGCCATTGAAATCGACACTGTATGTTAGGTGGAATAAATTAAAGGTTATAAATAACGTTATTTATATCTATACTTATAATAAAACTGTAACAGGTACAATTCTGTACATTGAAGATATTTTGAAAATTATATTTGGAGGGCATTCTATAACCGATACTGAGGCCGAAAATGTATTTTGTTTAATTTTTGTCTGTCTGTCTGTCTGTCTGTCTGTCTGTCTGTCTGTATCACGGCTGAGCATCACGCCGAAACTACTGAATGGATTCAAATAAAACTTGGCATGATTTGAGATCTTACTACGAGGTAGGACATAGGATACTTTTTGTCCCGTAATCTAGCACGGTTCTTTTGGGAGAGGGGATTAAAGTCAAAACGGGTACTTTGTTATACGCTTGGTCCGATTTTATCAATTTTTCTATAAAATATAATAAATATTAGTAAGGGAACACTCATAGAGAGTTGTTATCAAGGTTTTGTAATCGATCGGGTTAAGCAACGTTAGGTAAGGTCATTAAACCCATCTAGGGTGACCGTTTAACGCCATTTGAACTAAATGGATCCGTGCTTCGGAGAGCAAGTAAAAAGTGGGTCCCAGTTTTTAACCGACTATAAAAAAGGAGGTTATGTATTCGATGCGAATGTCTGTTATTAAAAGTTTAGTTAACGTAAAAATAGCGCAGGCGGAGCTGCGTGGGTCAGCTAGTTATTACTAAAAGCGCGTTCTCCTTGTACATTTGTAACGTATTAGGTACACGCTCGTCCGACATTAATGCTTTTATGACTGAATTCCAAATTTAACACCTCACTGATCATCATGAAAGTCAAATTGTGTGATGTGTTAATTTGAATGTTTTATAAAACTACTAATTTGTCGACACGGAACGTAATAAATGTTTGAAAACAGATTAGTTGGCTCTGTGATGGAGCGAGAAATCGTTTGCTGGTTTAAGAATGAGAAGTCGAGGTGTTGAATCCTGTGAAATTATAGCTGCAATTGAGTAAAAGGCACCTTTTTTGTTGACCGGTAGTCTTCCCATTAAGAGCCCCGTGGCTGTCGCATCGGCACATAAAACGGGCCGGGATTCTTCAGTGGGATCTGCACTCGGTGCCTTTCAATGCTTAGCGTTTGATCCCGCCATAGCGCGTGTTCATGGGGGCGAGAGTCGCAACCCGCCGCCATCTTCCCCGGTTTCGCCACCGAACTTCATAGACGTCCACACCACTACACGTCCAGCGACTCCGAAGACATTTATTGTACCTATCTGTTCCTTACTAATGTTGTCTTTTACTTACGCGCATATTACACATTGAAATCAAACTACTGATAATAATCTATCTATACTTATAATAAAACTGTAACAGGTCCAATTCTGTACATTGAAGATATTTTGAAAATTATATTTGGAGGGCATTCTATAACCGATACTGAGGCCGAAAATGTAATTTTTTAAATTTTTGTCTGTCTGTCTGTCTGTCTGTCTGTCTGTCTGTCTGTATCACGGCTGAGCATCACGCCGAAACTACTGAATGGATTCAAATGAAACTTGGCATGATTTGAGCTCTTACTACGAGGTAGGACATAGGATACTTTTTATCCCGTAATCTAGCACGGTTCTTTTGGGAGAGGGGATTAAAGTCAAAATGGGCACTTGGTTATACGCTTGGTCCGATTTTATCAATTTTTCTTTATAATATAGGAAATATTAGTAAGGGAACACTCATAGAGAGTTGTTATCAAGGTTTTGTAATCGATCGGGTTAAGCAACGTTAGGTAAGGTCATTAAATAGATGGGTGACCGTTTAACGCCATTTGAACTAAACGGGTCCGTGCTTCGGAGAGCAAGTAAAAAGTGGGTCCCAGTTTTTAACCGACTATAAAAAAGGAGGTTATGTATTCGATGCGAATGTCTGTTATTAAAAGTTTAATTAACGTAAAAATAGCGCAGGCGGAGCTGCGTGGGTCAGCTAGTACTTATAATAAAACTGTAACAGGTCCAATTCTGTACATTGAAGATATTTTGAAAATTATATTTGGAGGGCATTCTATAACCGATACTGAGGCCGAAAATGTAATTTTTTTAATTTTTGTCTGTCCGTCTGTCTGTCTGTCTGTATCACGGCTGCGCATCATGCCGAAACTACTGAATGGATTCAAATGAAACTTTGCATGATTTGAGATCTTACTACGAGGTAGGACATAGGATACTTTTTATCCCGTAATCTAGCAGGGTTCCCTTGGGAGAGGGCATTAAAGTCAAAACGGGTACTTGGTTGTACGCTTAGTCCGATTTTATCAATTTTTCTTCATAATTATAATACATATTAGTAAGGGAACACTCATAGAGAGTTGTTATCAAGGTTTTGTAATCGATCGGGTTAAGCAACGCTAGGTAAGGTCATTAAATAGATGGGTGACCGTTTAACGCCATTTGGACTAAACTGGTCTGTGCTTCGGAGAGCAAGTAAAAAGTGGGTCCCAGTTTTTAACCAACTATAAAAAAGGAGGTTATGTATTCGATGCGAATGTCTGTTATTAAAAGTTTAGTTAACGTAAAAATAGCGCATGCGGAGCTGCGTGGGTCAGCTAGTCTAAAATAAACCACGATAAAATCCGTAAAAGTAGTTTGATTTCAATGTTCCTTACTAGTTAAGACAATTCAGTTTGTATTGAAATCCATGCGTCAGTCATAGCATGGGCAATGTATGTTCGTACCGCATTTAATCTTCTGAGATCGTATCGGTCATCCATCCCATGAAGAGCAGTTCAACTCTCCTTTGCACTAGTAGCGTATTTTTTTTCATAATAACAGTCCCACCTAACGGAGGGTTCAGTCGAAAATAAAATACAAACTGTTCTTCACATTTAAATTTACATATTTTATTTTTTCTTTATTTTTCTTCTAACTAAATCGACCAATACTAAAAGTGTTAAAAGCTCTCAATGACAGAGGGCAAGTCAAGGTTAGCACTTTTGGAGATATCCAATCCCTACAAGGTCCTAATTGAATTAGTTTCAGGTTTGTTGAACGCGAATCCTGAAATTCACTCAGGCTAAGGCGATTATCTAACCTAATAACTTTGCGAGCTCGTTGCTAAGGCTTTCGCAAATTTTAAAGCGTAGTACGAGTATCTGAGTGTTCATTTACATTAAACTTTCTGATAGGTCTGTTTTATGTAAAACGTTGCTTATGTGTTAGTTATTGGACTTATTTTTGTAATTTTCATATTTTCTTATAGTTTTCGTGTTACTGTGTTTTTATTTTTGAAGTATATTGTTATTATTCTGCAATTTTCATCTTCTCATCTGAAATTCCGCAGTGCCTGAAGACAAAGTTTTTTAACCAATGTGTGTTGCCAGTGATGACATATGGTACTGAGACGTGGTCTTTAACAGCTGACCTTTTGGAGAAGCTCAGAATCACGCAACGAGCTATGGAGAGAGCTATGCTCGGAATTTCTTTGCGCGACAGAATCCGGAATGAGGAGATTCGCCGAAGAACCGAGGTCACCGACATAGCTCGAAAAATATGCAAGTTGAAGTGGCAGTGGGCAGGCCACATCGCTCGAAGAACCGATAACCGTTGGGGAAGAAAGGTTTTCGAGTGGCGACCATGAACCGGAAGACGCAGCGTAGGCAGGCCTCCCACTAGGTGGACCAACGACATTGTTCGCATCGCAGGCAACCAGTGGATGCTAATGGCAAATTGTCGTTCATTGTGGCGGTCTAAGGGGGAGGCCTATATTCAGCAGTGGACGTCTTCCGGCTGATGATGATGATGATTCTGCTATTTATTTCGTCCTATTCTTATAAGAGTTCTTTACAGTAAATAAAAGGAACAACGGCGCTCTTATTAATTAGATTACCTACTTTATTTCCATCGATCTGTCCTAAACTGTGTGACCATTTATCTTAGTGTACAAGTGTCAATATGAAATTGATACCTATCAAATTTTAAATTCTACAATTGGTCGGATGTGTAAAAATACAATTTATGTTAAAATAATAGATATTTTAAATTACCCAATCAAATGGGTTACGACATCATAGTAAACGAAAATTCCGAAAATAAAGAATTTTTGGGATGACCTTGATGTAGACCGTAGACCGATGTAAAGGAGATTTTTTTCACTTATAAGTTACTAGTAATTCCCTGGGGCTACGCGCGCAATATTTTTCCACCCCATTTAACCCCTTTATAAGAAGAACCTACTGTCCAAATTTCAGCTTTCTAAGTCCAGCGGTTTGGCCTGTGCGTTGATGAATCAGTCAGTCAGTCAGTCAGGACAAGTAATTTTATATGTATAGATGATTGCCGTTCCATCAAACTTTAAGAAAAAGTTCTTAAAGCCTAATTACTCTATACACTCACCAAAAATGGCTAACCTTATCAATGTTTCATAATTGTAAGAAGTAAATTGATTATTCTGGTGAAAATCCTGAAGAATAATTATGACCCAAGAAAAAACCCACGCATTCCTTTCGAATGTATTGTACTTACTTATCGCCTGTGTAGATGTACGTATTAGGTCATCGATAGAGGCAGTCAATTCTGTATAGAACTCAACTTATTGTGTAGAAATTATTCTGTACCTAGAAATTATTCTGTGCTTCTTAGTACAAAGAGATTTCTTTGTAATCCCCGTAGCCTTAAGAAATAAATTAACAAGCGCTTGTTATAATCCCATTTTACGTGTCAATCAGCACGAGAACATTTATCATTTCGTATCATCCATTCATAAGTCGATCAAAAATATGAAATACTGTAAATCGCTCAGACGAATAGCCGTAGGCGTCTCCGACTTGCAACGGTTGTGCGTTTGAGACCAAAGCCGCACGAGCCGTACAAATTATTGATAGCGTATCATCGCACGAGTCTCATTAACCTAACAAAGGCATTAATCAGCTGCTTTCACGGCGGATTAACGTGAAACAAATTGTGGCGCGGATGCCGTGGGCGACCGAGGAGACATTTTTACGACTTAAAAACGATTCTAAATGGTGAACGGATAGTTTTAAAGTACAGACGTCAATTAACACCGTTTTTGAGCGCGGCGTCTGACATGCGCGCACGCAACACCTCGCCCACGGGTAGCTCGGGTTTATGTTCGACACAATTGAAAAATTGCTATTTTCGTGTAATCCTCTTACTGTTCGGTTGACAAAGTTGAAGAAAACAGTATTCACTACAAACTGGTTGACCCGACGTAGGGTCCGACGTCCGATACCGTTGTTGATCACTCCGATGTTCAATATTCAGATTTGTTATAAAAAAATGTATTTACATATTTTGAGACAGCTTTTTTATTTGGAGATCAAATGTTAAATATAGAAGCGAGGATTATAATGCAAGGCGTACTGCTTGGGTTGTATGGTGCGTGATATTTCTATAATAAGGGTTCTTTATTTTTGGTATTATGTTAATTTTGAAACTTAGTGTATTTTAGTTATACAAAAAAATACAATAATCTTTATTATTAGCAAAACACTTTTTCATAATAGTTTACCAAGTTGGTCCCAAACTAGGCGTAGGGAAAAGCGCGGGAACTCTCGAACTGATTAGGCGCGATTTTTGGATAAGATTTTAAAAAAATATTTTTTATTATAAATAAGACGATCAGTAGGGTATTGTATATAATATTTTATTTAGTTTGATCATAGATTAGCATTAGTGTATATATTTCTTCATATTAGTGGTAAGTTTTTTTAAATTTCTATTAGTCTTTAATGGAGCCTCCGGACCCGGGGGGCACGGCCCCCCCGGCGTCTTATTATGTAACTATTTCTAATGAATCCGGCATGGAAACAGACGGTTCCACTCATAGTCAAGCTAGAAAATTAAAGCGCAGCAGATTTACTAAAGTGTGTACTGTAATAAAAAAAAGAGGAAGCACATTAACAATGATACTACAAACTCGATATCAGACTGCAACTGCACTGAACACGATACTAATAAAAATGCAATTCATGAATACCATTCCAACCCAGGGATGCCTTCTGGGACTTCAGAAGGAACTGTTGTCACTTCCTCTAAAGCCTCAGAGGTCACCGGGGCCGGGGAATCCTCACCTCCGCCTACAGTAGGTCGAAAATTATACTCATCCTCAGATTCTTCACCATTTATTGTACATGTTCAAAAAATCCAAAGCGCAGATAATGATGGTACTATTCTACATCCCGTAACATTTGGCAAATTCTTAAAAAAAAATTCATTTCAAAAAATTATTAATGGTAGTGTGAAGAAAATTGGTAGAAACAGGGTTTCACTGGCTTTTGAACACTATATTAATGCTAATGATTTTCTTTCTCATGAGAGCATTGCCTCAAATAAATTTAAAGCATTTATTCCATCTTTTAATGTAACTCGAATGGGTTTAATTCGTGGAGTTCCAGCTGACTGGACTATTGATGAAGTGAAGCAAAATATAACTGTGCCCATGGGTTGTGGGGAAATCCTAAAAGTAAGACGAATAAATTATAAAGTTATTGTGGATAGTAATCCTGTATGGAAACCTACACAGACTGTTATTTTAACGTTCGATGGACAAGTTTTACCAAAACGCATATTTATGTGTTATAATGCTCTTCCAGTAGAGTTGTATACCTTTCCAACAATACAGTGTTATAATTGCTGTCGCTATGGCCACACCAAAACACAATGCCGTTCTAAGCCAAGATGCTTCAGATGTGGTCAGGGCCATTCTGGGGCTACATGTACTGTTGAGGAGGACCTAGCATGTTGTTGTATGTGTTCTGGTTATCACTTTGCAACCAATAAAAGCTGTCCTGAATTTATTAGACAAAAAGAAATAAAAACCTCTATGGCCAAAAACTGCATATCCTATGCTGAAGCTGTGAAATTACATCCAGCATCATATAAATTGTATTCTGATGTATTAAGGCACCAAAGTGATAACCAAACTAAAAATGTTTATGCAAACACAAACGAACAAAATCACAATACCCAGGTTCAGTCACAATACACCAACAGCTTATCTCATTCTTATAATAAAACTGTCTTTTTAAAACCACGATCACCTCCAAAGTCAGTAAAAGGATATGATCGGTCTGCCCATGAAGCCCTCACAAAAGATTATAGTTTTACTCCATCGTCAAATGGTTGTGCATTAAATAATAGTAGTGATTCCCAAGATGTTAAGATACAACAGTCATTACCAGATATTATCATAGCATTAATAAACGCACTTTCACAGTTTAGTTTAATTCCACCGTCCAACGTTGCCACAGTCATCGACTCTGTTATAAACACTTCTTCCCTTAATGGATCAACAACTCCAAACAATACTTCAGTGGAACTGCCGAAGCGCAGTCAGTAAAAAAAGTGACATCATTTATATGATTAATAAATATAATCCTTCTGTCATATGTCTTTCTGAAACATGGTTAAAATCAGAATCCAATTTTAGGATTCCAGGTTTTTCTTGTCTCAGGGAGGATAGACATGACGGTTATGGCGGTGTTGCCATTCTTGTAAATAATTCTTGTATATTTTCTTCCTTCCCTCTTCCATCTCACAGAGATGATATTAGTATAGTTTCAGCTTGTGTAAATAATTTGTACATACTAAATGTATATATTTCTCACCCGTCTGTAGATAGTTTTAAAGAATTAAGAGATATTCTAAGAGTTTTACCTAAACCATCTATAATTGTAGGAGACTTTAACTGCCACCACCAAATATGGGGTAGTTCAGTTTCCAATAGTTATGGTGACGACCTGTTGGAGATTTTAGATACATTAAATTTATGCCTACTTAATACCGGTACCCCTACTCGAAGAACTAATCCGAATGAAAATGTTAGTGCAGTCGATTTGTCTATTAGTTCTCCAGACCTTGCTTCTTCTCTATCATGGGAAGTATTATCTTCTTCTTTTGGTAGTGATCACTTTCCAATAGTTATATCTTTTCATTCTTCTAAATCTATAAAACATATTAAGAAACCGCGAATGAAATATAAATTAAGAAATGCTGATTGGGATAATTATAAACATAAAGTAGAAGATAATATTTCCCAGTTACCAACAAATATTAGTGGCAATGAAAATTCATGTGCACAAATGTTTACTGACACCCTAATAAATGTAGCGGATGAAGTTTTCCCAACAAAAAAACCGGTAGGTTCCATTCCTTCACCACCATGGTGGGACGATGAATGTTCAAATGCAGTAAAAGCAAGGAAAGAAGCTGAGAAAGTGTACTGTGAAGCTATGACTACTGAAAATTTTGAAATCCTCACTGAAGTCATGGCCAATACCAAAAATTTATTAAAGCATAAAAAGTCTGATGGTTGGAAAACCTTTTGTTCATCAATTTCTCCTTCAACTCCTCCTTCTACAGTATGGCAAAATATTAAAAGATTTAAATGTGGTGTAATTAATCCTCCCACTTCGATTCTACCCCCTGCGTTATCAGAACCTTTTCTAGATCATATTGCCCCAGCTAGCGTTAAAGAATTCCATGACAAGGTTTCACCCATACCCGCAAATGAATGTTGTCTTTCTTCCTGTGAGAAAGATCTTCATTCGGCGTTTTCGCTTGCAGAATTAAAAGGCGTTTTGTCATGTGTGAAAGACTCTGCCCCTGGGGTAGATGGAATCCCTTATTCCTTTTTGACTAACCTTAATGATGTTACTCTATCATATTATCTGGACATAATTAATTCAGTCATGAGTTCTGGTAATATACCTGATTCATGGAGGACTCAAGCAATAATTCCCTTCCTTAAACCCAATAAACCTTCCTCAGATGTATCTTCTTATCGACCAATAGCTTTATCTTCAGTTCTATTAAAAGTGGCAGAACATTTATTAAAGAATCGTTTGGAGTGGTTTATCGAAAACGCAAATAAACTTTCACCTAACCAGTACGGATTCCGAAAAGGAAAAGGTACTATAGACAGTATTGCAGTACTTACAACAGATATTCGTATAGCATTAACTCAGAATAAATGTGTATTAGCGGCATTTTTAGATATTACGTCTGCTTACGATAATGTGATAATATCAATATTAAAAACAAAACTACAACAGTTAAATGTTCCACATATATTTGTTAATTTTATCATAAATATTTTATCAGAGAGATATATTCAATTGACACTTGATGACGGTATAACCACGTCCAGGACAATTTACAAAGGTCTGCCTCAAGGATCAGTACTTAGCCCGATATTGTACAACATTTACACATACGATCTAGAGCCAACCTGTTCATTACAGACAGATTCTACATCAGTGAATGTTCTACAATATGCAGATGATCTGTTAATATATGTTAGCGATAGTTCAGTTAACAGTGCGTCCCACAAGCTAAATTCAACTTTGAGCTTGCTGAAGGAATGGCTTAACAACAATGGTATGGAATTATCTGTTTTAAAGAGTAATATCGTTCTGTTTTCCAGAATGCGCATGCCACCACCGGTATCTGTTTATTATAACAATTATTTACTACCTGTTAAAAGTCAAGCCAAATTTTTGGGAGTAATTTTGGATTCAAAGTTATCAGGCACACCGCATTTTGATCACCTCGTGGTCAAATGTGAACGATTAGTCAATATGTTGCGATGTCTAACCGGAGTGTGGTGGGGTGCACATCCCTACTCTTTAAAATTAGTGTACACTTCTATGATAAGAAGTATTTTGGACTATGCTACTTTTTTGCTAGAACCTGGTAATGTAGCAGGTTTTAAAAAATTAGATCTAATTCAATCTAAATGTTTGAGAATAGTGACTGGCGCCATGGCTTCTAGCCCTATAAATGCTTTGCAGGCTGAATGTTGTGATCCTCCATTAAAGTTGCGTCGGCAGTATTTATCAGATAGGTTTCTATTTCGTTGTTCACAATTTTATAACCATCCTATTTTAAGTAGGTTGAATCAGTTACATGAATACATATCTACATCTCCTTATTGGAAAAATAAATCTCATCCTTGCTTAGTAAAGAGTTTTGCAAAATACCGCTCCCTTTCAGCACCGGTGCATAGTTATTCTTGTGTTCCGTTATTTAAAAACAACTTTCAATCCCTCATACACTCTCCGGCAGTAAAGTGTGACTTACTTTCAAATAGAAACAGTGATCCTAATATTGAATTTAAACAATTAGTTGATAAAACTTGGCCTGATTGGCATCATATTTTTACGGATGCCTCTAAACAAACACCTGACAGCTGTGTTGGCGTAGGAGTTTATCATCCACAATATAATATAGTACAGAAAATTAAGTTACCTTCAGAAGCGTCAGTCTTCTCAGGTGAATGTTTTGGTATTTTTAAGGCTTTGGAGTACATAAATATTTTCAATCTAAGTAATACAGTAATTTTTACGGACTCTTTGAGTGCACTACAAGCACTTTCAAGATTTCCTTTTAAGTCAAATATTCATTTCCCTATAGTGTATGACATTCGTAATTTATTATATAAATGTAAAACAAAACATTTATCAGTGGTTCTTGCGTGGATTCCAGGACACAGTGGTATTAATGAAAATGAAAAAGCAGATGGTCTGGCTAAAGAGGCTTGCTACTCTGGTGATATAGTCCCTTTCAGAAATTACTCCCGTGATTTGTTATCATTATCAAAGTTTTATCTGTTAGACTCATGGAATGAACTTTGGTCAGACACTTGTAAATATAAAGGTAAACATTACCACCAAATCCAGAATTCCATTCCAGTGAAGCCTTGGTTCTTCCAATTTAAATATAGCAAAATCTCTACCACCATCATCATCCGTATCAGACTGGGACACACATGTGCTCCAGCTCATCTTTTCAGACTCAATATACGAAATAGCCCTCACTGTGACTGTGGGGCGGAATTGGGTGATATAAATCATATCTTTTTTTCTTGTCCGAACTACAACCGTGCCTCCTTTTTTAATTCTCTAATATCTCTTGCAGTCCCTTTTCCTACATCCATCACTTCTTTATTATGTACAAATGATGTAAATATTTATAATGCAATAGATTCATTTATTAGCATAAATAGTTTAAAAATTTAATATAATATAAATAGATTTTGTTTTTTGTTATTGTTTATAGACATATGTATATATTCATCATATATATCCTACTGATCTTTCCTGTGTACAAAATTCCTATTTTTCTCATTATCTTTTCCTAATAATTTGGTTCCTTCGTTTTATACTGTCAACACAAGCAAAAAAAAAAAAAAAAAAACCTGACATTGGCTAAATACACCCGTGTGAAGCCAGAAGCAAACAAAAAAAAAAAAAAAAAAAAAACTAGGCGTAGCCTGTATCTTGGGTACCACGTACATTCAATGATTGCATTAATTTTTACGAGTTAAAAGTACGCACCACATCTGCTCATTATATCAGTCAATGCACTAACTATTGAATTCACAAACTCTATTAAATTATAAAGCGCTATCATGGTAATGAGGAATGAGGCATGTACTATGCGTTTCGAATAAGAATATGACTGCCATGTTCAGATATATCTATACTTATAATAAAAATGTAACAGATGCAATTCTGTACATTGAAGATATTTTGAAAATTATATTTGGAGGGCATTCTATAACCGATACTGAGGCCGAAAATGTAGTTTTTTTAAATTTTTGTCTGTATCTCGGCTGAGCATCACGCCGAAACTACTGGATGGATTGAAACGAAACTTGGCATGATTTGAGTTAATACTCCGAGGTAGGACATAGGATACTTTTTATCCCCACATTCAGCACGGTTCCCTTAGGAGAGGGAGATTAAAGTCAAAATGGGTACTTGGTTATACGCTTGGTCCGATTTTATCAATTTTTCATTATAATTATAATAAAAAATTGTACGGGGACATTCATAGACAGTTGTTAACAATGTTTGGAAATCGATCAGGTTAAGCAACGTTGCGTAAGGTCATTAAATAGATGGGTGACCGTTTAACGCCATTTGAACTAAACGTCTCCGTGCTTCGGAGGGAAAGTACAAAGTGGGTCCAAGTTTTTAACCGACTTTAAAAAAGGAGGTTTTGTATTCTATGCGAATGTATATTATTGAAAGTTTAGTTAACGTAAACACAGCGCGGGCGGAGCTGCGTGGGTCAGCTAGTAATTACTAAAAATGATGTTTTAATAAAAATAGATTGCAAAATTATAAGACATTAAAATAAATAATAAAAACGGGCTGAAGTCTCATATTGTGTTTACTCTGCTGGCGGTACAAAAATCGTAAACAACGAGTGAAGTTGCCGCAGTCGCGATCATCATGGCATTCACAATCTTAGTTGCAACGCATAGTATGCCCTGCCTTTCTTTACAATATCAAAATCATAGCAATACCTAATCATATGAACGCAGCAGATATGGCAGACCGGTGGCTAGTCAAAGACAAAGACAAAGTGGTAGTGTTGAATATGATATATGTATTGAAACCTACTAATCTACATTATGGTTTATTTTGTAAATCAAAACTTATATTTGTTTCATAATAGATGCAAATCCTTAATTTTCAGATCAGATTTAGCATTATACTAATATTAAAGTTGAAACTCACATGTAAATGTAGGCATCAAGTAAATATTTGACCAAAACCACAATCGGAAATCGGCCCACCAAAACGGGCTAGACAAAGCTGCAAGAGCTTGTTAATTGTACATAAAACACAAAAGTTTTAATCATGCAATAACACCATATAATTTTAATAAAGAATACATTTATTGAAACAAAATATTTACAGTTTATTTACAAACATGTACACTTAAACTAGGTAAAAAACTTCCTCGAAGTTGTCGCCGCACTGGGAGGGAAGGGTACCTAAAAGACTGGCGGCATTACCCCTTTGTATGGCCAAGCTTATACGTTGGCAGAAAAAGCTACCAGCCCGGCGGTCTCCTGAGACTTCGATAAGTTTGGAAGAAATTTCTTTCACCAAAGCGTGCGTCTCATGAGACCAAGGCCCCATGGTCTCCACCGCAAAGGGCGCAAATATATAGCTCGAACCTAGAGCTGCATACTTGCGTCGCTTTGCAACACTAGCGGTCGCCGCAGCCCCTCCAGCCGCCCTGCAAGTTGCCGGGGTGTGGGACGCAGCAAGTGTGTCGACACATGTCGCATCCCACACCAGCGGCTTTCCATGTTGCCATGGTATTAAAGTGACACCATCAGGCCTCTTGCCGTCATCTCGTGTAATGCCGACTGGTTCCAGTACGGCAGGGACACCGGCAGTGACAAGCCCCCTGCGAATAATATCATTAAGGGCGGCATGGCGTGACATACGGCCAGCGCTACGCGAGCAAGACAGCCCGTGGTGACCATATTTATCTACGTACTCCCCACAGCGACAACGATGAGGAAGGTTGGTCCTGGCACCCACCCGCAAACAAACTGCAAGACTAAGTGTGGTATTGGTCAATAAGGTACCAATATGAGACGATGGCATAGCCTGGAGCCAGTGACCGGACTCCTTCGCAGAGACAGCTAGCAAACGCGCACGATCCAAATCGTTAACGCTGGATGTTAAAAGTGAATGCCAAATTGAATTACAGAGTGGTTTATCCCACTGTCTCTGAAAGTGAGTTAAGATTGGAGGGTCGGAACCCGGGCAAGCCAACAGCCAGGCATTTCTGGCCTCACTCAAATACGTCACCTCAACAGATCCTAAGGCTGAGACAATAATAGACCTGCTGAGGGTTTCCGTACTATATACCGAAGACAAAAATGCCGGGAGTGCTAGATCGGAAATTTTGCGGACACCCAGACCACCTAAACCAATCGGTAAAGTAGCCTGGGTCCATACCCGATCCTCTTCAAAAGGACAGTTTAAAATTTTTGTTAAACAACACCGAATTAAATCATCCAAGATTGTTAAATGACTTTTAAATTTAAATAGTTGAGAACAGCGAAGAAAATAAGTGAATTTGAGCACAAAAAGGCAAAAACGAATAATGAAGAATGCTAAATGTGAGTTAATTTTGAAGATTCGATCAGAGGAATCATGGAATTTTTTTATTTTTTCATCTACGAAACTGGGTATGGCTTCGTCCAGAACGGGGGCACCGAGAAGGTACAGAGATTCCTTAGACAGTACCTTAATATTAGATGCCAAAATACTAAATTTGTTAATAATGAGGTTCTTTCGAGCCTCAGACACTGAGTCCAAAACAAAGATTTCACACTTTGAAAAGTTAAATTCTAGACCGATTTTTTGAAACTCGTTAATAAGAATTTCGAAGTCATCATAGACCGAATCTGCTGAACCCCCCAAAGTGCCATCATCCAGATACCAGACATTAAATTTGGAATTTAGAGTACATATGATCTGATGGATTGCCAAACTAAAGATAGCGGGACCAAGAGGGTCACCTTGTTGACATCCAACAGCTGAACAAATAGGATGTTCATTATATAATAATTTGGATGGTTGGCCATAACATTGAAAGACATATGGGTAAATTTCTGGAATGTTGTTTTGTACTTGTGTCAACAAAGCAGCTCTGTCTACAGAATTGAAAGCATTTTTGACATCCACCTTAAGCAAGACCTCACCTCCATTCTGCAGTAAAAAGGTGCGTGCCGCATGGACGGCTGCCTCACAACCACCCTTTGAGCCAAATCCGAGCTGTATGGGCTGAAAAATTTGGGATACAGTAGGGAGGATGCGACGGCAGCAAACTTTAGAAGCGATACGGCGGATGGTAGAGCCTATCGCTATAGGCCGAATGCCACCGTCTTTTTTGGATAGAGCGCACAAATTAGCGCCATATAAAACATCGGTAATTTCTAGAGGCACCTTGCCCGCCAACATTAGATTAATCAGAGCGGTTAAATTAGAAAGGAATGACCTGCCAGCGTCCCCGACGGCGTTACTTACAAGGTCTTTGAGATGTTGAGGGGTAAGGCCATCAAGGCCGCCAGCAGAGCCACTCTTAAAGGAAGAAATGCAGTTCATAATTTCGACAGTATCCGAAATAAGAATCCGCTGATCTAAAGGGGGTGCGTCAGGGAAATGAAGACCTACTGAAGGTGAGGGATGTTTGGACATCAATGCGGAAAGCGTGTCCGCATTATTTGGAGCAATAATATCGCTGGAAAAAAGCATCCGTGCTGCGCCTTTAAAATCACCATCATTTGCTTTTGTTTCAATTTTGTGAATGATATTACCAGAGACTCGAGATCGAATAGGGGAAATGCCAAAAGACAAATCCGAAATAACATTATTCAAATCAGAACAATTTAGTTTAATTTTTTGCGTAAGAGAAATTTTTTCACCTGCCTTGATTGCAGTAACATGCAGCACTCTGTAAGGAAATGTAAGCAGCTCTTCCCAAGCACACTGTGTATTATGATTTAGAATTTTTTGAATGCAACTGCTCAGGGCATTGGCCACTGAAATACGAGCACCACGAGGAATGCGCTTAATGAGAGGAACATTTCTTTTTAGTGAGCTAATACGCTGCCAGAATGGAAGGTTTGTGACATTCGAATTTGCAGTCGAAACCGGGCGAGAACAAGATGGGTCTGACACAGGCACAGCAGGATGGGACTTATGAGCCCTCCCGATGTGAATATTCAAACCTCGTTTCCCGCGAAAGAAGCGTGCTTGAGAACACTGATCACACTTTACTAAATTTTCCAGCGCACTATTACTCACCTGGCTGCAAGGCTGCGGCATTGGGGCCAGGATAGTTCTATTTACATCTTGCATATAAAACACTTATATATACATGCACTTAAAATGTCACTATACAACACTTGGCGTCGATAGGTAGTCGACAGGCCAAGGCTGGCTCAGCTCGACAACGAAGAAAAAATCTGGAAATAAAAGATACAATGAAACAACTGGTAATTGTAACACAGTACTTAGGTAAAGTACTCCCCTGGTTATTGGTAAAGTACTCCCTTGGTTATTTTAATAATAATATTGTCCTTCTAACAGCGGCCAACTTTTTTTTTTCAAAATCAGTCATGTATGCGGAAGATATTATAGTGCACAGGTGCTTGCGTGGACACAAGTGCTCTCTCTTTTATATACTCACTATGCGATGGGACGGAAGACCGACACGACCGGGGAGAGGTCAGGCGGGGGGCGATTCTCGCGTACTTCGAATCGACTTCGATTTCGAATCTGCAATACGAAGCCTATCTCTACTAAGAAATCTCGTAACTCGAAGTGATTTTCTCGAATCTTATATTCTGGGCAACAATCGAAGTAAACTTCGAAATAATCTCTATTCCTTAGAGAAAGAAAACAATAGAGAGCTGGCACTTTCTTTCTCATTCGCGCAAGAAAAGGATGCATTTATATATATTATATGTGATAGAAAGAAACAGCATGAGCATATGATTTTTTGTCCCTCAGCGTGTGTTCAAAATCTGGCTCACCTACGGTGCGTTTTCTTCGAGTACTCATGAAATTTTCTAGTTCACGACCTAGCTTTGGAGTTTTAAATTGAATTGCATTATGAAATATCGTTTATACTACAGAATAGGCGCATTTGAATAAATATCCTTAGCGTGTGTTAAGTGTACGAATGATTATTTTCCGTTATTTTTTGTCCTTATCGGCGGCAACCTAGCTAGATGTCTTGTTATAATTATTCTGTCTACGCTCTATTCGAATGAGGAAAATGTTGCCATTATGAAAGATAAATGTCCCGCGAGTTATTCCGTTCAATTAGTTGATACGGTTTTTTTACCGGATGCGATATTTTTAGTTGAAAAACATATCTTTAAAGTGGTTCACGTCTATAAAATGATAGAACGACATTTTGTACGATTTTTCACGTAATTCATCACAAATTAATGAGTAATAAATACACAAAGCTGTGTGTTCTTACTTAGTAGTCTGTGGCTGTATGATCCTAGTACCTTTGCCTGTCTTTCGGCGAAGTAAAATTAAAACAAAAATACCATATGATTACGATTTTGTTTTAGAATGCCCGAAAGGTTATTTATAAAAAGATAAGTTTTATTATTGTTGTCCGTATTCTTAAAGGCGTTTATGTGATGTTTAGGTGTATATACCTACTCTATCTTGTCGGCATAGTGATTTTATCTTAATTACCTGTCGATCGCAGTATCTCTTAATTAATAGTCTGTGTTGTTGATTGTTGGTTTGGTAATGAATTAAGTTTTAATCAAGTGCGAGGACTTCGTAAAGTGTAGTTATACTTTAATAAACTATCCAATAATGTTATTTTGAATAAAATAATCTAGGAATACGGTACTCATCTTAAAATTATAATCATATTATACGGTAAGATTTGACATTTGTTGTGATTCGAACTCGAGATGACGATTCGAATGGTCTTGACCAGTCGAAGCAGTTCGAGCGGCTAGCGTTCGAAATAGGTTGGGCTCGACATGTCCAGAATACAATTACGTGATTTTTAGTCGCCAATAGTTCGAATTCAAATATTTTTTCGAATTCGTGATTGATTCGAAAGTGTGAGAATCGCCTCCCTGGGCGGTATTGCAGTCCCTTCAGCGATACCACATTGACTATAGGTATATCGAAGTGTTCGAGTGTTTGTACAGCAACACCACCATGTCGATACAACTACAGGACGAGTGTACTAAACCAATCCGATTGCAGAAAGGCGTAAGACAGGGAGGCGTCATTTCTCCAAAACTGTTCACGAACGCATTGGAGGACGTTTTCAAGCTCTTGGACTGGTACGGATTCGACATCAACATCAATGGCGAATACATCACTCACCTTCGTTTTGCCGATGATATAGTCATTATGGCAGAGTCGCTGGAGGACCTCAATACGATGCTCAGCGACCTCAGTAGCGTTTCCCAACAGGTGGGTCTTAAAATGAACATGAACAAAACTAAGATCATGTCTAATGTCCATGTTGCACCCGTACCGGTAGTCGTTGGGAACGATACACTCGAAGTTGTTGACCACAATATTTACCTTTGACAGATTGTCCAGTTAGGTCGGTCCAACTTCGACAAAGAGGTCGAATTTATCACAAATTAATGAGTAATAAATACACAAAGCTGTGTGTTCTTACCATAGATTGTTATAAATCTATGGTTCTTACTTAGTAGTCTGTGGCTGTATGATCCTAGTACCTTTGCCTATCTTTCGGCGAAGTAAAATTAAAACAAAAATACTATATGTTTATGTATTTATGTTAACGATTTTGTTTTAGTATGCCCGAAAGGTTATTTATAAAAAGATAAGTTTTAATATTGTTGTCCGTATTCTTAAAGGCGTTTATGTGATGTTTAGGTGTATATACCTACTCTAGACATCTTCGCATCAGAAATTCCGCAGTGCCTGAAGACTAAGGTTTATAACCAGTGTGTGTTGCCAGTGATGACATATGGTACTGAGACGTGGTCTTTAACAGCTGGCCTTTTGGAAAAGCTCAGAGTCACACAACGAGCTATGGAGAGAGCTATGCTTGGAGTTTCTTTTCGCGACAGAATCCGAAATGTGGAGATTCGCCGAAGAACTAAGGTTACCTCTCAGAATCTGCAAGTTGAAGTGGCAATGGGCAGGCCACATCGCTCGAAGAACCGATAACCGTTGGGGAAGAAAGGTTCTCGAGTGGCGAACACGAACCGGAATACGCAGCGTAGGTAGGCCTCCCACTAGGTGGACCGACGACATTGTTCGCGTCGCAGGAAACCGGTGGATGCAAATAGCAAATGGTCGTTCATTGTGGCGGTCTAAGGGAGAGGCCTTTGTTCAGCAGTGGACGTCTTCTGGCTAGTGATGATGATGATGATGATGACCTACTCTATCTTGTCGGTATAGTGATTTTATCTTAATTGGCTGTCGATCGCAGTATCTCTTAATTAATAGTCTGTGTTGTTGATTGTTTGTTTGGTAATGAATTAAGTTTTAATCAAGTGCGAGGACTTCGTAAAGTGTAGTTATACTATAATAAACTATCCAATAATGTTATTTTGAATATAATAATCTAGGAATACGGTACTCATCTTAATATTATAATCATATTATACGGTAAGGTTTGACATTTGTTGTGATTCGAACTCGAGATGACGATTCGAATGGTCTTGACCAGTCGAAGCAATTCGAGCGGCTAGCGTTCGAAATAGGTTAGGCTCGACATGTCGAGAATACAATTACGTGATTTTTTGTCGTCAATAGTTCGAATTCGAATATTTTTGGAATTCGTGATTGATTCGAAAGTGCGAGAATCGCCTCCCTGGGAGTCGAATTAATCAATCAATAATTGTATTCTCGACATGTCGAGCCCAACCTATTTCGAACGCTAGCCGCTCGAACTGCTTCGACTGGTCAAGACCATTCGAATCGTCATCTCGAGTTCGAATTACAACAAATGTCAAACCTTACCGTATAATATGATTATAATTTTAAGATGAGTACCGTATTCCTAGATTATTTTATGCAAAATAACATTATTGGATAGTTTATTAAAGTATAACTACACTTTACGAAGTCCTCGCACTTGATTAAAACTTAATTCATTACCAAACAAACAATCAACAACACAGACTATTAATTAAGAGATACTGCGATCGACAGCCAATTAAGATAAAATCATTATGCCGACAAGATAGAGTATATACACCTAAACATCACATAAACGCCTTTATGAATACGGATAACAATAACAAAACTTTTCTTTTTATAAATAACCTTTCGGGCATACTAAAACAGAATCGTAAACATATGGTATTTTTGTTTTAATTTTACTTCGCCGAAAGACAGGCAAAGGTACTAGGATCATACAGCCACAGACTACTAAGTAAGAACCATACATTTCTGTAACCCTATGGTATGGTATTGTATGGTTTTATAAAAATCTATGGTAAGAACACACAGCTTTGTGTATTTATTAGTCATTAATTTGTGATAAATTATGTGAAAAATCGTACAAAATGTCGTTCTACCATTTTATGGACGTGAACCACTCTAAAGATATGTTTTTCTACTAAAAACATCCCATCCGGTAAAAAACCGTATCAACTACTTGAACGGAATGACTCGCGGGACATTTATCTTTCATAATGGCAACATTTTCCTCATTCGATTAGAGATTATTTCGAAGTTTACTTCGATTGTTGCCCAGAATACAAGATTCGAGAAAATCACTTCGAGTTACGAGATTTCTTAGTAGAGATAGGCTTCGTATGGCAGATTCGAAATCGAAGTCGATTCGAAGTAAGCGAGAATCGCCCCCCTGGGGGGCGATTCTCGCAAATCATCACAAATTAATAAGTAATAAATACACAAAGCCGTGTCTTCTTACCATAGATTTTTATAAATCTATGGTTCTTACTTAGTAGTCTGTGGCTGTATGATCCTAGTACCTTTGCCTGTCTTTCGGCGAAGTAAAATTAAAACAAAAATACCATATGTTTATGTATTTATGTTTACGATTTTCTTTTAGTATGCCCGAAAGGTTATTTATAAAAAGATAAGTTTTATTATTGTTGTCCGTATTCTTAAAGGCGTTTATGTGATGTTTAGGTGTTTATAATCTTGTTGGCATAATTATTTTATCTTAAATTGGCTGTCGATCGCAGTATCTCTTAATAGTCTGTGTTGTTGATTGTTTGTTTGGTAATGAATTAAGTTTTAATTTAATCAAGTGCGAGGACTTCGTAAAGTGTAGTTGTACTTTAATAAACTATCCAATATAGTTATTTTGAATAAAATAATCTAGGAATACGGTACTCATCTTAAAATTATAATCATATTATACGGCAAGGTTTGACATTTGTTGTGATTCGAACTCGAGATGACGATTCGAATGGTCTTGACCAGTCGAAGCAGTTCGAGCGGCTAGCGTTCGAAATAGGTTGGGCTCGACATGTCGAGAATACAATTACGTGATTTTTAGTCGCCAATAGTTCGAATTCGAATATTTTTTCGAATTCGTGATTGATTCGAAAGTGCGAGAATCGCCTCCCTGGGCCGACTTTTAACGACTATCCGACCAATGGATCAACTTACTTTCAAGACAATCAGGTGGTCGGTCTGCACTGTCCTACTAGTAACTACACAACGTTGTTGCTCCCCACGGTGTTTGAACCCGCTACATAAGTTTTAAACAATAGGTACGTTATCGCACTCATAAAACGTATACAAGGACCCCAATTACAGCGTTTTGTTACAGCGGACGACGACGCGACGTTTAAACGTTAACTCAACGACAATTTGAGTGTCTATTAAAATATGAAAGCAATTAATAAAGTGGGATGCACAATATAAATTGATTTCTCTTATTAATAGGCAGTGACTCGGTGGTGGTGGCGATAAAATCTTCTATTTCATTGTTCCCTTCCTAATTAAATATCCATAAAAGTACTTATACCTCTACGTGCCGCATCGGGCTGTGTGATGTCTTCACGCGTAGGAGTAAAAACAACGTGAATGCACTATCTTAGTCATTATAAATAATACAGATAAGCGAATAAGACAATGCATCTCTGCATCAGTGGGTGGTGCACAGCGACCATATACCACAGACCCTTGCGAAGATACATTCTTAAAGTATTTCTCACAAAAATAGCAATGCAGGTGGGTCTACGTGTGTTGGTCTTCCTTGCCATCCCGTGGGCGCCTGTCCACGAGTTGAGGAGAAATGGAGTTGTACTCATTGTTGTGATCGGCAAACAAAGTGAGTCTAAGCATTGTGATAGAAATAAATTGTTTTCATATGATATTAATCTTTTGGAGTATATTGAGGCACGTGCATTCGTGTGGGATGTGAGGTAGGTTATACATAATCTTGGCGTGTAAGTTCACGCTATTAAATAATATTATATTATTGTGATTTATCTATAGGAAGCTATTTTTTAGTTTGTATAAATAACAAGTAATAAGTTTTAAAAACTAAAACCCGACTACGGATAAAATCGCAGTCTAATAATGTGATATTACAGGGTGTGGTTTTGTATTTTTGTCATATTTGTAGACCTAACAGTTAAGGATTATGTTAATTGATTAAAAATAGTTTAAAAATTCAGTGGTTAATAATTGAAAGATAATTAATGATTCACGATTAATGTTCAACCAGAATAAGAGCTCTCGAGGGCTCAGAATCGGTCCCAAGATTGGCAAACCGCGCGTACTCTTGTTTATCTACTTTGCGCGAAGAGCGGTGCCAGACGGGGTTATTTTATAGTGACGGTTGCACATGCGATTTTTTTTCGTACCAAACATAAAAAATAATTCATAATTTTACGTCTATCATTTAATGATTGATTTATGTTCTTTAAAAGGTATATATCAACCTCCGTAAATGATGAACCACTCCTGTATAGCCTATAACCAGCGGACAATCAAGACGCTTCTAACGACACCCAACTTGTCAAATTATGTTAAGTAGATTAGAAGATATGCGGGAACAGATGAACATACATACATACATTCTTGTTAAAATCATAACCCTCCCTCCGTTCCGTAGTCGGGTAAATAGTAGTTGCCCGCGGCTTCTATCTCGTGCCGGTTTATACTAAGGAGTACTTAAGTTATACATGTACGGTGTGTGAAATTTTGAATCTGAGACAACCTTAACAAACATTTTCCCTGGGATATATTTTTAGTATTTTTTTTTTTTTTTTTATCTTATTTTTTTATTTAGAATCATGGAATAACAAACAGTAATACAACAGGTCGTAACTTAACAATTTACACATGAACACAAATACAATAATTGCATTACTCACAGCGTTAATCTCAACTTACCTAAAAAGTTATACGTTGCTATTGT
This sequence comes from Furcula furcula, assembly GCA_911728495.1. Lineage (NCBI taxonomy): Eukaryota > Metazoa > Arthropoda > Insecta > Lepidoptera > Notodontidae > Furcula > Furcula furcula. The sequence goes on from OU452243.1 coordinate 23,762,492, forward strand.
TGTTGTTGATGATATGTTTGCGCTGTAAATGGTTGCACGTATCCGATAAGAAAGCAATGTTACTCTCTTTTTGGATATGAGCAACCAATAGAACGGAAAGTTTGAAATCTCTAATATCAACCCTAAAAACATTTTCCTGTGACATAGCATACCCATTTTAATAGCTAAATTTTTACTGTGAAAATACTACTAGGTACACTATCTTTATAGACGGTATTTGAACTACACTAAACATTAAGTTAAGGAGCTTCAAGCAGAGTATTTATTTGCATTCCACTTTAACCGGTTCGAGTTTGAGCTGCAATAATTGCTGAACTTACAGGGCGGCGTTCCGGGATGCTAATTGCACTAACAACATACTGAAACTAGAATGCTAATACGTTAAGTAGCATGCGACTTAAAGCGGAGATAATACAATCCGCCAGCCGTATTTAATGATTATTTCCTTAGTGGCCTTTTTTTTTATTTTTTTTTTATTTTTGACTCGGGGGAAATCTTCCAAAGATCCCCGGGAGTATGTGGGATTCTTACCCACTAAAACCCCCGCGGCTGTCGCATCGGCACATGAGAGGGCTCTCCGGTGGGATCTGCACCAGGGGCCCCTCAGTGCCTTGCCTTTGAGCCCGCCGCCGGGGGGCGCATTGTAGCCCCCCGGGAACCAGTCACGGTGCTCACGGGGACAGGGGTCGCAACCCTGCTGCCGTCCTCCTCGGAGTCACCGCCGTACTCAATGGACGTTCAAAGGGCCCACACCCCGAACGTCTAGCGACTCCGAAGTTCCTTAGTGGCCTAGCCTAGCCGAATACTGCAGATGAAAGCTTATTGGTAACACTAGACTCACTGGTAGGAGGAGTCAGGTGTGCTTTTAAACCTGTTTAAATACAAACAGGTATTTCAATGTTACATGGAACTGTAGCATCCAAACTGAAAAATGCAGTGAAAAAATTATAAATCTATGAAAAGTTACTGTTTTTAAATGGACCGAACACTGCCGTATAGGTAGGTATTATGTATAAAATATGGAACTGTTACAGATGCTATCGCTATTAATTGCTATAAGCTAGAATAGTATCGAGAATATAGGACAGTTGTAACAACGCCTGTAACATAATGTTGTTTTTTATTTACGCGAACACTGGTTCCAGTTATCAATGATTTTGTTACTCAATGTTACAGGTGTTGAAATCTGACTATTTTTACGGATTTTATCGCGGTTTATTTTAAACGTCGGGATAGTTAAAAACTAAAATAAACCGCGATAAAATCCGTAAAAATAGTCTGATTTCAACACCTGTAACATTTAGTAACAAAATCATTGATAACTGGAACCATAGATTTAGGATTTTTCACACTGAAACAGACAGGTTGTGCTGGTAACCCTACTGTTATATTTAAACGTTATCCTATGGAACGGTATAAATTTTAAATATAACAGTGTGTTATTTTGGAACAGGATATAATTACCTGTAACTGTAACTTACAGCTCATCTCAGATCACTGGTTGTTTCTTCCAGCTAGAGCTTGACAGCAGTTCATTAAGTTAAAATTCTATAATACGCGTCTCGCAGCGAATAGTAGGTAATAAAAATAAATAGAAGAACCATAAACCAAGCAATATAGCACTATACAGTTGTGCAAATTAAACTGGAACGCTGCATAATGAATTCGTCCTTCTTGGGAGGTAGGGCTTTGTAGGTTTTCGTTTCTGTAAAGTCATGGATCTAATTAAGAACTATGTAACAAAGGTTAGCCACCCTGAAAATATTGCCTATAAAGGTACGCGTCCATTGGCCCGCGCCGGACGCACCGCACGCACGGCACGCAACGGATTTTGACGGCCCGCATCGGAAAATGACGGCACGGATAATGGACGCAGCGCTATGTACGTAGACAGAATATAATACAGACATATACCAAGCGTGCCGCCGATAAGGACAGAAAAATAAGTACATACTAAATTTAGAGTTGCCACGTAAGGGAAATTTTACCCTTTGTGTAAAGCAAATACGGAGGTTGTTGTAAATTATATTTTCTTTCCCAAAAACCACTTTTTTGACACAACATTTACTTTTCTTACATTATATCGTCTTAATCTATGACAGTCTGCAAAAAGTACGAAAGTGATAGTAATAATAATGTCCTCCTAGCCGAAACGACCACAGCGGCCAATCTTTCACAATATCAGCCATGTACGCAGGAGATATTATAGTGCAGAAGTGCTTGCGTAGACACAAGTGCACTCTCTCTTCCTTTATATAATAGGTACCTCTCATAATCCAATGGGATGGAAGACCGACACGACTGGGGAGAAGTTAAGCGTAGGACCGACTTTTTACATGCCGATCCGACGCATGTGTGGCGTATCTCGGATCACGGTTTCGGAACGCCAAAGGGGCTGTCAAAAAGATGACAGCGCGCTAGTATCTATGGCAGAGACATGTTTTAATTATTACGATTACTCCACTGTATTATAAGTTGTTTTCTCTCAATTTGATTATAAGTGTTTATTACCAAAGCTCGGTGTTTTAATTTGACGGACAGGAGTCGGGCATACGCCCTATCGCAAATCCCGACACATGGATCATCTTACTTTACAGACAATCAGGTCATCGGCCTGCATTGTCCTAGCTAGTAAGGAACAACTACTCAAATTTATTGCCCTTCGCAGGATTCGAACCCACGACGGAGTCTACAAAGTGAATGTACACTTAATATCATATATGCTGTAGCTAAGGTCTATTCCACATTGTTCACCTGGGTGATATCACGTGGTGATTAAAGTGGCTAAGAGCTGTAGATTATTATTAGCCTCATACAAAAAAGTTAAGAGATAAAAACAATAATATGCTATTTCCCAGAGAGGTAGGCAAAAATTGGCTTTCTTATACCTTAATATAATACATACTATGGCCATTTACCGGGTAAGTTTTAGTAAATTTCTCCAATATACAAATCTATAGTACTAGTATCTTGGGACAATCTACGCTTGACCAATGACCACCTGATCTCAATCTACGCAGATCCTTTAGTAAGGTAACCAGATAAATGATTACAAATACTTGTATACAAATACTTGTAAAGTGTATAAATACATATTTAAATAGATAAATAACACCCAGACAATTGTTCGGAATCCTTCGGAATCGAACCCATGTCCTATTGGGCAGCGGCCAGGTCCCTCAGATCGTCGAACAGCCGTACATCGCCGCCGTCCGCGGCATGTACTGCTCGACCCACCCGACCCGATGTCCGTCCTCCTGGACCATGACACAACACCAACACCGACAACGATGTCAAGAGTCGTAAACATATCAACACACAGACACCGGTCTCGCCGGCGAGGCCGAAGGGATCCGTACGCATGCGACCTCGACATGCATCCCCTCGCTGAGTTTCTTGCCGGTTCTTCTCAGCGGGGGCGCGTTGTGAACCGGTGGTAAACTCATTTTCTCTAAGCGGCAGCCCAAGCCGAGGCCGTGCCTCCCTGAGGTGCCCTTGTGCTAGTCGCTACCCAAACCTTTCTGACTGGAGCGCTTTAAGCGCTCGCCCTCTTGTCCGGTGAAACAGTACTATTCCTACAAAAAAAAAGTGATGATCAATAAAGCAAAGTGACTATCAAGCTTCAGTTGTCCACCAAACTTTGATGTCTACTGAAAGTGTGTTTGGTATTTATTGGTGATTCAAGTTAGGCAATACCAAATGAATCATTTGATAGTTATTTAATAGTCACTTTGCTTTATTGATCATCACTTTAGTTGTCAAACGAGATAGGTACATAATAGGGGGGCAAATGAAACAAACTATTCAACGTCGGTACTATTTATTTATAATTCAGACAAATTTACCAATAAATTGTAACCAACAACATACATACATATATTTAAACAACATGCATATAGTAAAAGCACGATTAAATGTACAATGACCATTGTGCCTATAAATAACGAATGAATACGTCCTACGCAGCCTTGGACGAATTACTTGAGCGCTTACGTTATTTCTGAATATTTAAGCATTCGGGAATAAATTTTAGCAACCTAATTAATTCTTTTTGTTGCTGCTATCCACAGTATATCCATATTTCCAGGAAATCATAAAAATAAATTCGGGAAATCTGAGAAATTCTTCGATGCACCCAGCATGTGGGATCGTGTATGATGCACTTAATAATAATTTACCACTTATTTATGGTAGTCTCTCTTTTATACACTGGCAACACTGATAATGGCGATCAATAAACTGAAAATTTTAGGTTATGGATGAAAAACAAGAATTTATCGATCTTACACGTAACTTTCAAGTAAAATAGTAACTAATTTATAGCAATAAGATCTAAATAAGTCGTTTACATGTATTAGTTTCTAAATGTAATCTCTAAATTGGCCATAATAATTCACGTTTACCTGTGAAACGATACTCCACTAATTTTACGTTCACTGTCACTTTTACAGCCTATAATACTGCACTGCACGATTCTTATAGGATTTCCACAACACACAGTAATGTCACAGTTAGTTTTTTATTGAATTTTAAGTTATTTATTTAATATTAAAACCACGATTTAATTGTCACGGAGCAAAGTGGGAGCAAACGTCAGATTTGTTTCGCACCCACGGCGCGGAAAAATCGAACACATGCTGAGGGACAAAAAATCATATACACTGTTTCTTTCTATCACACGTAACCTACATAAACGCATTCTTTTCTTGCGTGAATGAGAAAGAAAGTGTCCAGCCCTCTATTGTTTTCTTCCTCTAAGGCTATGTAAAATCATACAAAGCAAACTAAAATCCGTTGCGTGCCGTGCGTGTGGTGCGTCCGGCGCGGGCCAATGGACGCGTACCTTAAAACGGAAGCGCAAGCCAGCATTGGATCTATGATTTTTTCGAACCGGGGCAGGATACCGGCGCCCGTCTAAAACACACAAATATAGGTAGTGTATTGGCATTTTTCTTGAATTTTGGGACATTAAGAACCCTTTAATAAATGTACTTACTCTTTATAACTTACGCTTTGTTGTAACTTTATTTTCATCCGAATATATCGTATTAGTCGAAGACATTTAACTATTCGTATTTCATTTTTTTGATAGTGGTTATCCACAAAGTTTTTTTAAGAAGTGCGTGCTTTCGTGACGGCATGAAAAGCAATCAGATTTCCGGAACCAGAATTTGAATAAGTACTTCGAATAGAAATAAATTCAGATTCTGACATTTTCTTTTGTCTTCGAAGATCTATGATCAGAGATTTCATACAGCTACTACTCGTAAATAAAGCCATGATAAAAGTCAGATAGTTCCTATCAATTGAATCGAAGAGATCGATTAGATTAGATATTAAGATATAGCCAGATTATGTATCAAACTTGATAATTTAAGTAAACGTGAAAATAAAATTAAAGAAAAACGTTAACTAGTGACAGCCCTGCAAGCAAGGGCTGTCATACACCGACATCACATCATGCTCCCGTTCCGATTTAATTGGTTCGACATAGTAAGTGCTGGTTGCGTGATGCTCATATAACGAGCGAGCGTACGAAATTGGCGTCGCCATCAATCACGCGGTTATATTGGTGACGTCACTGTGCATGTCATTGCGAGTATTTGCGAGTAGCACAACTAAACTAAGGTAGGTCGTTTTTTTACCCGATTACTTCAAAAGCAGGATTATGTTTTTGAAATATAGATATGTCATGTCTGGGAGCACCTAACAGCGTAAATATCTTGATTTATTGTAACATGACTTGTAGTTAGATTCGTCTTATGTATGGGTATGGCGCGTATACACCGACTTATCAAAGCCAAGGAACTGGTTTCGTTGGTCCTGTCTGGACTTATCGGGAAAAGCCAACGACTGTTTATCTGCTTTACCGCGTATAGATTGGTCAAACGTACTCAAATAAGGCCTTCCTTGTTCATATTATCTGGACATTTTGGCAAAAGCCAAAGATTTTTTGACATAGGTACATTTCTTGGCCTTTGTTGGACCGATCTATACGGAGCATTCGTTGTGCTAGAAACCTGCCTAGGATAAATAACTGTAATATATGTTATAGTGGCATATTTAATATAAATACCTACTTACCTACAGGGATAGTTGATTTAATAATACTAATAACTACTTATAACTTAGAGGAGCAGAGAAAAAGTTTCTCGGTATGATGAAAGCAGCTATTAACATCATACACAGATCGAACAAAGCATATCTACCACTTTACATTCCCTTTAATTTTGTGTAAATACTGCCCAATTTGTCTAGTTTCTTTAAATATAAATTTATACTTCTTCTAACACGATTAAAACGTCAATTTGTTAGGACAGCCGCGAATAAATTAAACACGAAAAGCATCTTGTAAATTTTACTTAATTTAGTTTGAATACATCTACCTACTTAAAAGTCTTAAAACTGTTACTATTCGTTGATTTTTATCTTTGTATTTTACAACACAGTCGAGGTTTGTTATAAGCGATTAATAGGTGGATATTACCGTTTCACCAACCTACGTATCGTGTGCGCTGAGGTGTTAAGGTACCGCCATACTGCTGCGAGCAAGATAAATAGCTCCCTTTTATATGATCATCATTATTTTTGAATTCTTTTTGAACTCTAATAGTTTTCAACCGCTACTGAAGCTCCTACGTTAAAGTAAAAGGCTATTTGGCAATGCTGTCGATTCATAACCTTACAATTGTATTTTACTATTAGTGATTCAGATTAGATTAGTGATTACAATTGTATTTTTCTATTTGTGGAATAAGTTAATCGGTATTTGTGTAATTTTCTTGTTATATTAGTACGTACTGATTTATGTATGTTTATAATAGTATTATTTGATGTATGTTTATATATTTTACTCTTATGAATATATATTATTATAGTTTACAACATATGTGTTTTTATGTGTCTTTGTGTTAATGTTACCTATTCATGTGCACCTAGTGCGCGCACCTTCTGCTCTTTGTAACTTCTTTATTTTCCTCTCCATCCAGAGGTTGCCTGGAAGTTGCCGTTGCCAGACCCATTGTTGCATGTTTTATTAATTTGTGTCTTATTCTTTTTGTATCTGTTTGTTTGTGCGCAATAAATAATTGTCTATCTATCTATCTATCCACTGCGGCTTTGTCCAGCTGTTTTAAACAGTACATCTTGTTGACGTCCGAGAGCCCACACCCCGAACGTCCAGTGACTCTGAAGAGATATTGACCAGTCATTATTGGAAGACCAGCGTCGTGATGCCAAATAGGTGTCGCGGCAAAATGCTGAGTTGGCTCCTTTTTAACCACTGATTGTTTTTATTTTATGTGTACCTACCAATTGTTATTTTATGTCGTTAAATAAATTTATTTCTATTCTATTCTATATTGTGCAACCTGCAAGTCGTTAACGTTTAAGAGGTGTCGTCCGTTCGCGAACATTAAAGTCGCGTTCGCCTGCTGTGTGAAAAGACCCTCACACGCCGCGGGGTCTTAAAACAGTCTGAACTGTTTAAAATGGCCCTTAAGTACAGTGAAATTAATTTTAATTACTAACCTATATACAAATGAGCGTGGGCACAGTCATAATGTGGCTTTGTTATGTAATTATTATCAAGCGGAGTTTGTTTAAGATTTTATCAGACATGAAATCTATCTTTAATATACTATTAGACGTATTTGGAAGGTGTTGTTGCATAATTGCGTCTATTAGAGTGAATAAATTTTCGTTGCTCTAATGAAATTAAATAATTTATTTTGCATATTAATTCTGAATATATGCCGCTTAATGTAAAAATTAATAAACCTAAAGTAAATGGACCTGTTGTCTTTTTTGGGTATTCAGTTTCAATAGTTCATATTTTTAAAGTTTCGACTATTTTTTTTATTAGTTATGGGCGATACGTTTCTCTGATGGTTGCACAATACTCTTGACCCTTAGTCATTGGTCATCATAACAAATTTAAAGTTATTGAATTTTATGAGCCTATCGCATGAGCTATCTATATATCTATCTGCAGCTATCTATATATCAATTCCCTTAACACCGCAACACAAAATCTAATTACACAATATTTTTCATTTATGTGTCAAAAATTCACCCTTTATACTAATATTAGCGACCCGCCCCGGCTTCGCACGGGTGTAATTGAGAAAAAAAAGAAGTGAATAATTTAAAGTTACTGCCTTTGATTATAGAATTTCTTGTTAAATAATGTTTGTAGCTGACTTTTCGTAACGCCAATTTAAATTAAAACCAATTTATGGAAGCAATACGGGCTTCCTTGTTCGGTTTCATCGTTAAGACGTAAACGGGGGTCAGTCGGGGAATTCTTACCCACTAAAACCCCCGCGGCTATCACGTCGGCACATTAGAGGGCGGACCTGGGCTATCTGTCGGGATCTGCACCAGCTGATAACACACAGTGCCTTGACTTTGAACCCGCCGCCGGAAAGGCACATATAGCTCCCTGAGAACCTGTCATGGTGCTCACGGTTACAGGGGCACGGGGAAGCCTTTAATGGGATTTACGGGACCCTGTTGGTGGTCAACCAGGTATGTAGGATTCTTATACACTAAACCCCCAACGGCAGTGCAATAAGCACATAAGAACCCCTTCTTGGGCTATCCGGTGGGATCTGCATTATGATACAGTGGCTTGCCTTTGACCCCGCCACCGGGGAGCACAATAAAGCCACCTGGGAACTTGTCACCGTGCTCACGGTTACAGGGGGAAGCCTTCAATAGGTCCCCGGGACCCTGTTGGCGGTCAACCGGATTATGTAGGAGGAGTAGGAACTGTATGTATGTATATAGTATGTGTCCCCCACGGCTATCCACACAAAAGAGTATGCACCGTGTATCCCTCAGTGCAAGGCAAGGGCCTTTGAAGCCGCTGCCGGGGGCGCATTATAGCCCTCCGGGAATCTGTCACCGTTGTCACAGTTAAGGGAGTAGCGGGGGAAACATCCAATATGTCCCCGGGATCTCGTGGGGAAGTCAAACTGGGTATTTGGGATTCTTACCCACTAAAACTCTCGTGGCTGTCACATCGGCACATGAGAGGGAAACCTGGGTTCTCGGGTGGGATCTGCACCAGGTGTCCCTGAGTGCCTGGCCTCTGAGTCCGCCGCCGGGGGGCAAGCCTATTATATCCCAGATTTACCTTATATTATATGGAATGATACAATGTGACCAGATTCAGTATTTTAATACTTTATCACTCTTTTTTAACGTCGTTTTTGAAGATCTTTATCGGTATTTTGCTGGAAGTCAGTATTTTTATTGGGGAAAAAAATATGCTAACATTGTAAGCAGTTGTCCTCGCGAAAATTGTTCAGGGACTTGGCCAAACATATTTTATATTACAGTTATGAGCGTGGATCAATAAATTAGAGACAAAACATTACAGGCTGCTGTGTTGTATTGTTATTTAAGTACACAATGCTTAACAGAGTCTGGACTTTAAGTTTTTAGTTGTATGAGGGGATGTGGGAGGGGATAGTTAGATCCGTATATAGTGTGTATGAACACAAACCTTGGGAACACCAAAAAAATATTGGTTGGGCATTTTTTTTTATTATTGACATAAATTCTGAAAAGATTACTGGGGTAATAGTAAGTGTAGATGTTTTTTTTTGGCAAAATAAAACATGTTTGAAAATGCGCTACTTGTGCATATATTTTTTTTAGAAATGGTTTAAAATCTTTGATAAACAAACTTAGTTGTGCGGTTTGGTCTTTTTGCTACCTGAGGTGTTAGATGAATAGGAAACTAACCCTCGGTGCGCAAATCCAGCTCGCTATTGATCAGTATTTTTTCGAAGTGGACTCTGTACATTTCAGTATTTTTTCAATGAGACCTCGGTATAGATACAACTTCTAAATAAATTCTATTAATATTAAACCTTCAGTGAAAAATAAAAAAAAAAAGTAAAATGATCAAAAATAAAAAGTTTAAAAGTACACAAAAAAAAACAGAGATTTGAACCCAGTCCCTGCTGTGTTTAAAAGACGCTTCCGTAACCACCAGACCACGGCTACTCTTCTTCTATTATTCGAATTACTTGATCATATTCTTGTTATATGTCTGCTCAGTCCCTAATGCGTGATATTTTACCTTATGTATTAAAGTTATCCGTGTACAGTACCTAATTTACGTACTAAGCAAATCTGAGTGTGAGAATATTTGTACCGCCATCGGTTGAGTAATAATACTGCTTTTTAACCCTGTTAAGGGATAAATTAAAAAAAAAGATCCCTCGATGGCTTGCCTTTGAGCCCGCCACCGGGGGGCACAATAAAAGAAAACCTGTCACCATGCTCAAAGTTTCGGGGACCACGGGTAGACCTCCAATAGTCTTCCAGGATCCTGCGGGCGGTCGACCGCGGTGTGTAGGATTCTTACCCTCTAAACGGCTGTCCGCAAAAAATATGGGGCTGCACCGGGTACCCCTCAGTGCAAGGCAAGGGCCTTTGAAGCCGCTGCTAGGGGCGCATTATAGCCCCCCGGGAATCTGTCACCGTTGTCACAGTTAAAGGGGTGGTGGGGGGCACGTTTAATATGTCCCTGGGATCCTGTGGGGGATTCTTACCCACTAAAACTCTCGTGGCTGTCACATCGGCACATGAGAGGGGGTTCTCCGGTGGGATCTGCATCAGCTGTCCCTCAGTGCATTGCCTTTGAGTCCGCCGGGGGGCGGGTATATTATATCCCGGATATTTACCTACTTTATAATATATGGAATTAATGAAATTCTCTAGTACTTGATTGTTAACTATGTATCTCTTTAGGTTTAGTCAATGTAAGCTATGTAAGTTTATTTACTTAGATAAAACTTAAAACCTTCAATGAAAAATTATCTAACCGATGGTGGTGGCGTGGTTTAGGAGGTGCTATCGGATATAGACAGACTCGGATAGCGACTTTGTATCACACTATGTAAAGATACTTGGACGTCGTTGGTCCCCAACACCAGCCAACCTATAGAAAAAACCCTGACTGACAGACAGACAATAATTCCAATAAAGTTTTGGCTTTTTTTATATCATACGTACAATAGGTGCATGCATATTGTATTCCTACCCAAACAGACATTTTGCATTATTTTATTTTTATTTTATTATATTTGGGAAACAAACAAATTATACCACTTATTACTAAATATAAGATCCAATAGTACATAAAAATCAATTCAGTTTCCACTAATAACTAAATCATAACATTAGAGAGAAGTTAACTACGTATGCATGATTTTAAATTTTAAAAAATCATTAAATATAAAAAATATATTAGAGATAAAAAGTGCCGGAGTCAATATGAGTTAAATATTTAAAACATCGAATCTTAATATAAATAAAAAAATCAAAAACAAAGTTTAATAATACAAAAAAAATCCGATCAGGGGTAGCGAACCCGGACAGTCCGAACTTAGAGGACGCTTCCGTTACCACTTGGCCAAGGAACTCTTATTTAAACTTTCAAATTATCGTATCTTATTGTTGTAATATATTTGTACTGCCATCGGTTGAGTAATAATACTTCTTTTTTACCCTGTAAAGGGATAAATTATAAAAAATATGAAATACTAATTCAATTAATTTTCTTAACGAATGTCTGTGCAAAATTTCAAGTCAATAGAACCAAGGAATCGCGTTCTCCCATACAAACTTTGCCCCCCTGTTTGACCCCCTTAGAGGTTGAATTTCCCAAAATCCAGTCTTAGTGAGCACCTACGTCTTAAAAGGAACCCCCATGCAAAGTTTGAGACTCCTAGCACTTGTAGTTTCTGAGATTTCGTGATTAGTGGGTTTTTGTCTACTCTTTTATATCTATACTTATAATAAAACTGTAACAGGTCCAATTCTGTACATTGAAGATATTTTGAAAATTATATTTGGAGGGCATTCTATAACCGATACTGAAGCCGAAAATGTAATTTTTTTAATTTTTGTCTGTCTGTCTGTCTGTCTGTCTGTCTGTCTGTCTGTCTGTCTGTCTGTATCACGGCTGAGCATCACGCCGAAACTACTGAATGGATTCAAATGAAACTTGGCATGATTTGAGATCTTACTACGAGGTAGGACATAGGATACTTTTTGTCCCGTAATCTAGCACGGTTCTTTTGGGAGAGGGGATTAAAGTCAAAACGGGTACTTGGTTATACGCTTGGTCCTATTTTATCAATTTTTCTATAAAATATTTTAAATATTAGTAAGGGAACACTCATAGAGAGTTGTTATCAAGGTTTTGTAATCGATCGGGTTAAGCAACGTTAGGTAAGGTCATTAAATAGATGGGTGACCGTTTAACGCCATTTGAACTAAACGGGTCCGTGCTTCGGAGAGCAAGTAAAAAGTGGGTCCCAGTTTTTAACCGACTATAAAAAAGGAGGTTATGTATTCGATACGAGTGTCTTTTATTAAAAGTTTAGTTAACGTAAACACAGCGCGGGCGGAGCTGCGTGGGTCAGCTAGTATACTAATATTAATACTTGTTCAGGACGACTACAATAGGAAGAAAGGACAAAATAGTGTTTGTGTTACAGAGTGTTGTGTTTTATAGTAATATATAGTTAAGTTTTATAACTCTGCGATAGTTAAGAGCCTAGATTTAATTTCCTAATAAATTATAATATAGTTTTGTGTATAAGCTCACTATCCCGAGGAGGGGTGAGCTGAATCAGTTATAGATGGCCTAGCCTAGGTCTCATAGTACTTGCTATTTGTAATTAGCGTAGGGTAATAGTATAATAGAAGTACCCACATGCCCTAGATGTGCTAAGCACATATATGAACGGCAAATAGCCATTTGCAGCTAGGTCCCAAATCTAGGAACCAACTCAGGACCTAGATCTGGGTCCGCCTTGGTGGGTCTAAGTGCCTAAACAGCACTGATGTACATATTTCCATAGTTATAGGCAGTTGTTCTATCGCATATCATGTTTTCTAGGGTTTTTGCTATGACCTAGGCCCCTAGGTGGTCTAGATCATAGATATACAGATAGTACACATCGCAGGCTACCTATCGATACTATTTTTGGGCATGTGGATGCTACGGGCAGGGCGCAGGCGAAGTGACAAGCGGCCAAAGCATAGTCGTCGCGCCCCTATTACAGTATTTATCGGCCTGTAGTTCCCTAACAGAAATAGATAGATAAACCCTATGTACACCGTTAGAAAGCTGCTTACACGCACTTTCTAACGGTATAGGTATCATGTATGTGTCTAGAATAGCCTAAGTAGAATAAGTGAAAATGTACAGTTTTGATAATAAAAATTAAACGTTAGTGGCTGCCTCGGTGGGGCTCTCGTTACGGTAAAGTTCCCTGGAAGGATAGTAAATGCGCATTCGGCGCCACTGTCGGTGAACAAGCAAGCGGTCGACGCGGGAACTAAAAGCAAGATATAAATAGAAGAAAAGAATATTCAGTACGAAGAGCGCCACCGTCGAAGCCACTATCAAGCTTGCTATCAAATTGGGAGTTCTTATTTCACGGACACCTTGTAACCAACCTACATTGTAACCAACAGCGTCAACACTCTTCGGCGGGTTCATACCGTACCAGCGATAGCTACAGACACACAGGACGTCAGTGGCTCGTGCATTCGGGTCCGCCCGTCCTGCACATTCGCTGGTCGCATCGAGCCGGATTACAGAAGAACCGGCTGAAGAGGACTGACCAGCATTCGCTGGTCCTACGGAGCCGGATAATCGAAGAACCGGCTGAAGAGCTGAAAATTTGGACTGAAGACTTACAAGATGCCCATAACGCGTTCAAGAGGACGGGCTCCCGAGGCGTGGATGATTGAGGTGGGGGGGGGCCCCCACCCCCAGAGAAGAACCGTCCGTTCGCCACGAGCTGCCGCCGCGTTCCCCGTCGACCGTCAGCACCGACCCGCCGCGGCCCGCGACCCCGCGGCGGTCCCCTCCGCCGGCCCCGAGGACTGTTCCAGAGAGACCAGAGCCGCCGAGCCAGAGGAAGGGGAAACATACAGGAAAACATTCAGATGCGACGCTGCGCCCCGCCGACGAAGCACACCGACCGGACGCAGCGACCGTTAGCCGGGAAGAAGAAACCCGGACCGAAGAATCGAAGAGGCCGACCGGCCCACCGAAGTCCCACAGGACTCATCGATCCCAGAAGAGGATACTGAAAGCCCGTGAAGAAATACTGAAACTCAAGTTGGAATTAGCCGAGCTAGCGCTACAGAAGGCTGAAGAGGACTCATCGGAGGACGACTACGATGACGACGGTCACTCCAAGACGGAATTCGTACGTTCCTGGCTGGAAGAAGCACCGGAACCAGAGTCACAGCCACGCCCAGAAGAGGACGAGACCGCCGGGAGGGATGCCGACGCCGCCGACGCCGCGCAGCCCGTTCAGACACTGCCGCTCTGCCCGGAGGACATCGCGCCGGCTCAAGACAGAAGACTTCACGAGCATCGACCGGATCCCGACGCCGCACAGAAGACTGGGGTTCCGGATACAGAAGAACAGAAGTGTGCTGATCCAGTGAAGATCCCGAAGGAAGGCGACGCACTCCGTCCGTTCATCAGCGAACCGACCGAAGCAAACCGTTCGAGACTTACGCAGTCACGCCGGTTGCCGCCGCATCGAAGGTCATCATGGACCTGCCAATCTTCAGTGGAGCACACACCGAGTGGTTATCGTTTCGCGCCATATATGACACCACTCGCAGCTACTTCAACGACGTTGAAAATACAGCAAGACTAAGAAGAAGTCTCAAGGGAAGAGCCTTGGAAACAGTTAGTTCGGAACTCATCGGGCACGCGAAGCCGGACGACATTATGAAGGAATTGGAACTACAGTTTGGCCGTCCGGACTCCATCGCTCAAGCGGAAACAGAAAAACTCCGAACTTTGCCGCGCTGCACAGAATCGCCGAAGGACATCTGCACCTTTGCAAGCAGGGTCAGAAGCAGCGTGGTCACACTTCGCGCGTTGAAGAAAGAATATTATCTCATCAACGCCGAGCTACTGCGGTGTCTCACCGAGAAGCTACCGAACTCTCTGCGCGTCCAGTGGTACAAGATGTTCACCGAGAAGTATAATTCAGTTCCGGACTTAGCAAGATACAGCGACTTCGTCACCGAGCAAGCCCGCTACTGCAGCGCCTTCGCACCGCCGGAGCTGATCACGGAACCACGGGCCAGCCTACGGACGACGCCGACGCACAGAGCGCACACCGCAACAGAGAAGCAGACGCCGCGGTGCAGGGTCTGCAACAAGGAGGGGCACGCCATTACAGATTGTGCCAAGTTCAAGGAAGCCGATTCAGATGGAAGGTGGGATCTCGCGAAGAAGCACAGCCTATGCTTTCGCTGTCTGAAGCCAAGATACGCGAAGCATCACTGCAAGATCAGAAGGTGCGAGATCAAGGGATGCAAGAGGACGCACCACCGCCTACTCCATCACGAAAAGGCGGCGTTGGTAGCGTCCACCGAAGAGAGGAATGCGGAGGAAGCCAGGGAGACAGTCGCCAACGCATGGATGTCGCAGAAGCCTCAAGCCTATCTGAAGATAGTTCCGGTACGAGTCATCGGACCGGCGGGAGAGACCTCGACGTACGCCCTGCTGGACGACGGGTCTACGGTGTCTCTCATCGACGAAGAAATCGCCAAGCAAGTGGGAGCCGAAGGACGTCTGGACCCGCTCAAGATGGAAGCCATCGGGGACATTATCGTCGACACGCCAGAGTCTCGTCGCGTTGCGGTCTCGCTCACGGGGCCGCAAGGACAGCGCGTTAACCTACACGCGCGCACCGTACCAGGACTGCACCTGTCGCCGCAAACCGTGGACCGGAACGACGTCACGGGCTGCGAACACTTGGAAGATCTGCGCGAGAAGCTCGCCTACGAGGGAGCGGTGCCACGAATACTCATCGGGCAAGACAACTGGCACCTGCTTCTCGCCAGCAACGTGCGAAGAGGCCCGCGACATCAGCCGGTAGCTTCGCTCACTCCGCTGGGATGGGTGCTACACGGCGCGCACACCAGAGCATTGGGTCAGCGCGTCCACTTCGTGAACAGATTGACTGCCAGCGAAGACAGCATAGAAGAGCAAATGAGGGAATTTTTCGCCATAGAATCTCTCATCGTCAACCCTCGTCGGCCGGCGAACGATCCCGAGAAGAGGGCCGAAGACACGCTCAATAAGCACACACACCAGTTGGAGGACGGACACGTACAGACTGCGCTGCTATGGAAGAAAGAAGACATAACGATGCCAGACAGTTACGGCACCGCTATGAAGAGGCTTGTCTCCACGGAGAAGAAATTGGATCGCAATCCCGACCTGAAGAATAGGTACGGCGAATACATGGATTCGCTCGTACAAAAGGGATACGCAGAGATAGCACCGAAGAACAGCGTACCCGGAAGAACTTGGTACCTGCCCCACTTCGACGTCCACAACCCGATGAAGCCTGAGAAGCTGCGGATCGTACACGACGCCGCCGCAAGATCAACAGGAATGTCTCTCAACGATTACCTGCTCACCGGACCGGACTTGCTGCAGTCACTGCCAGGAGTGATGATGAGATTCCGCCGACACCCCGTCGCAGTCTCGGCGGACATAGCTGAAATGTTTATGCAAGTCAAAGTGAGACCAGAAGACAGAGACGCGCTCAGGTACCTGTGGAGAGGACACCGGCGGGAGGGAGCCCCGCAAGAATATAGGATGACGTCGATAATTTTCGGCGCAGCAAGCTCACCGTGCACCGCCATCTTCGCCAAGAACTGGAATGCACAGAAACATGCCAACAAGCATCCGGAGGCGGTTGAAGCAATCGTCCATAATCACTACATGGACGACTATCTCGACAGTTTTCGTACAAAAGAGGACGCTGTGCGAATAGCGAAAACAGTACGTGACATACACCGAGAAGCACACTTCGAGTTACGAAAATGGGTCTCCAATTCAGAAGACGTCAAGAAGACGCTGGAACCAGAACGGGACGCAGTCAACACAGTCAGTATAGGCTGCAAATCGACAGAAGAGAAAATTCTGGGACTGATCTGGAAGCCGGAAAAGGATGAACTGAGCTTCAATCTAAAGCTAGCACGTCTACCAGAAGACATACTGCACAGAGTCGCGCCGACCAAGAGAGAAGCCCTCAAGATCGTGATGTCGCTATACGATCCCCTCGGCCTCGCCTCACCGGTCACAATACGGGCCAAACAAATACTGCAAGAAGCCTGGAGAAGAGGAATCGGATGGGATCAACAGTTAGACGAAGACCTGGCGCATCAATGGAAGGAATGGGTCGAGCACCTCAAGAATCTCAAGACCGTCAGTCTGCCGAGAAGCTATCCCGGATACACAGACGCAGAATCTCTCCAAGTACACGTGTTCACCGATGCCAGTGAAGCCGCCTACGCTGCCGCCGTCTACTGGAGGACGACTTCGCTCGACGGAACACCGCACATCAGCCTGGTCATCGCCAAGGCGAGGGTGGCGCCGCTCAAGACCACGTCAATCCCACGTCTTGAGTTGCAAGCCGCCGTAATGGGAAGTAGACTGGCTGCTGCCGTCGTGCAAGAACACCGGGCGAAACCAGAGTCGGTAACATACTGGACCGACAGCAAGACCGTTCTCACGTGGCTTCGAAGCGGCGCGCGGTCATACAAACCGTTCGTCGCTCATCGCGTGGCCGCCATAGAAGAGCACAGCAGGGTGACGGACTGGCGCTGGGTGCCGTCCAAAATGAACGTCGCCGACGTCGCTACCCGCGACGTGCCGCCGAACTTCAACGCCGGACACGAATGGTACCGGGGCCCGACGTTTTTGTATGAAGATCCGTCACAATGGCCGAACGAGAGACCAAGCATCAACGAACCAACGGGAGAAGAGAAGACTCTGACAGTAACAGAAGCTCGCAGCGCACCGAAACACAGAGAAGTCATTCCCGATCCGCACAGATTTTCGAAGTGGGAACGATTACTGCGGGCCACGGCAAGAGCGCTTCAATTTATAGCACTGTGTCGAAAAACCACAGCGAAAACGTGCTACAAAAGGACCAGAAAGAATCCGGAACAAGATCCCGACTGGAGACGACAGAAGAGGACTCAGAAGACCTGCAGACCTCCACAGAAGACAGTCACCACTCAAAGATTCGTCACGTTACCGGCCGGATTCCTAAGGGAAGCAGAAGTACTACTGATCCGCGTAGTACAAGAAGAGTCCTTCGGACGGGAAATCAATGACCTCCGGAAGGGCAACAGTATCGCCATCGACAGTCGCCTGAGATCGCTGCCGATAGAACTCCGCAACGACGGCATCATCACGCTCAGAAGTCGCATCGCCGCTGCTGAAGATGTAACAGAAGAGACGAAAAGACCGCCCGTGCTAGACGGCGATCACTACATCACGCAGCTCTACATCGACTGGACGCACCGCGATCTACACCACAGTGGAACAGAAATGATCGTGAACGAGGTGCGCCAGCACTATTGGATAGTGCGACTTCGGCCCGTCACGAAAAGCATCGTGAACCGTTGCTTGAGATGTCGCATACGACGAGCACAACCTCCAGTGCCGTCCACCGGCGACCACCCGAAAACACGACTGGCGCATCACCAGAGACCGTTCACATTCACCGGTCTGGATTACTTCGGACCGTTCTCCGTCACCGTCGGTCGTCAACACCAGAAGAGATACGTGGCCCTCTTCACCTGCCTCACCACACGGGCCGTGCACCTCGAAGTCGCGGCCAGCCTCAGCGCGGACTCCGCCGTGCTCGCGCTGCGAAGGTTCGCGGCGCGCCGCGGGTGCCCCGCGGAGATCTACTCCGACAATGGCACCAACATGCACGGCGCGGACAGGGAGCTGCGCGACGCACTCGCCGAGGAAGCCGGCCGTCGTGGGATGGCGTGGCGCTTCATAACGCCCTCAGCGCCCTTCATGGGAGGCGCCTGGGAGCGTCTCGTTCGCTGTGTCAAGACCACACTGAGCACAGTACTACAGGAGAAGCACCCGCAAGAAGAGGTTCTGGCCACGCTGCTCTGCGAGGCCGAATACACAGTCAACAGCAGACCACTGACGCACGTATCAGTGGACACCGGGGACGACGAAGCCATCACGCCCAATCACCTGCTGCTCGGGGGGTCGGCACGGCTGCCGACACCCGGGACGTTCGACGAGAGCGACCTAGACAGCAAGAAGCAATGGCGACGCTCGCAAGCGCTCGCCGACATGTTCTGGCGACGCTGGGTGCGCGAGTACCTGCCCGAGCTACAGTACCGGCGGGAGCCCCACGGGAGGGGTCCCAGTCTCCAGGTGGGCGATCCCGTCCTGATCGCCGACGGACAGCTGCCGCGCAACACTTGGCCGCGCGGGAGGGTCGAGGCAATCTACCCCGGAGCCGACGGAGAAGTCCGCACTGTGGAGGTGCGCACTGCGGGGGGCATCTTAAAACGCCCCACGAAGAAGATCGTGCCACTACCGAAATAGAAGCGTCGAGAGCGCCGGAAGCGTCGCCCTTCACCGGAAGAGGATGCAGCATCGCTCCGGCCCGTCGCGCTGCAGCACGGCGGGAGAGATGTTCAGGACGACTACAATAAGAAGAAAGGACAAAATAGTGTTTGTGTTACAGAGTGTTGTGTTTTATAGTAATATATAGTTAAGTTTTATAACTCTGCGATAGTTAAGAGCCTAGATTTAATTTCCTAATAAATTATAATATAGTTTTGTGTATAAGCTCACTATCCCGAGGAGGGGTGAGCTGAATCAGTTATAGATGGCCTAGCCTAGGTCTCATAGTACTTGCTATTTGTAATTAGCGTAGGGTAATAGTATAATAGAAGTACCCACATGCCCTAGATGTGCTAAGCACATATATGAACGGCAAATAGCCATTTGCAGCTAGGTCCCAAATCTAGGAACCAACTCAGGACCTAGATCTGGGTCCGCCTTGGTGGGTCTAAGTGCCTAAACAGCACTGATGTACATATTTCCATAGTTATAGGCAGTTGTTCTATCGCATATCATGTTTTCTAGGGTTTTTGCTATGACCTAGGCCCCTAGGTGGTCTAGATCATAGATATACAGATAGTACACATCGCAGGCTACCTATCGATACTATTTTTGGGCATGTGGATGCTACGGGCAGGGCGCAGGCGAAGTGACAAGCGGCCAAAGCATAGTCGTCGCGCCCCTATTACAGTATTTATCGGCCTGTAGTTCCCTAACAGAAATAGATAGATAAACCCTATGTACACCGTTAGAAAGCTGCTTACACGCACTTTCTAACGGTATAGGTATCATGTATGTGTCTAGAATAGCCTAAGTAGAATAAGTGAAAATGTACAGTTTTGATAATAAAAATTAAACGTTAGTGGCTGCCTCGGTGGGGCTCTCGTTACGGTAAAGTTCCCTGGAAGGATAGTAAATGCGCATTCGGCGCCACTGTCGGTGAACAAGCAAGCGGTCGACGCGGGAACTAAAAGCAAGATATAAATAGAAGAAAAGAATATTCAGTACGAAGAGCGCCACCGTCGAAGCCACTATCAAGCTTGCTATCAAATTGGGAGTTCTTATTTCACGGACACCTTGTAACCAACCTACATTGTAACCAACAGCGTCAACACTCTTCGGCGGGTTCATACCGTACCAGCGATAGCTACAGACACACAGGACGTCAGTGGCTCGTGCATTCGGGTCCGCCCGTCCTGCACAATACTATCTATTAATAAACCAATTATTCCAATATGCCAAATATACCAACCCTGCCCGTGACCATATATGGTCAGATAGAGCTAGTAATTCTAATTAACCACACGGCAGTCCATTCATTAGGTACAGTCACACGGTCAACTGTCTGTCAAGGGGGCAGGTGCACTATTGCAATACGATTGCAAAAGGCCGACCCGCCGCGCCGTCTATGGTATGGCCTGAATGCTCAATATGGGCCTATATACCTCATTGTACCTATACATTATTCGTAACTAGCGACCCGCTGAATAATTTTATTATTCATTTTTTATTTATTAACAGCTTGGGGTTCATTTGTAAGGGCTTTATTTTGCACATTGTAAATATATTATAGCCTTATCACCCGTATTTACAAACAGCACTTGATACGGTCCTTTTGCTGTGCTAATAGTATGTATTTATTGAATTTATGTTTATTGAATGATTAGCGAAGTACGATGCAACTACCTACTCTAAAGTTTTGATTGATCAATGAAATCACCCGGACCAATGGAGCATAGGTATATAATATCTCATAGGCAGCAACAGCTCAGCGGGCAAGCTTGCCTTTGTAACAAGATGGATCAGGTTCGAACTCCGGCTCGCACCACCGATTTCTTTTATTTGACATGTGCGAATCGTCTTTGTGCGATTGTTACCTACTAGCTTTCGGTGAAGGAAAAACATCGTGAAGAAACTTGCATATCTGAGAAAGCCTTAACTAGCTTTCGAATGACGTGTGAAGACCGCCAACCCGCACTTGGCCTTCATCTTGAGGGAATGCCCGTGCCCGACAGTGGGACAAAACAAGGGCTGGTATTATTATAATATATCTCTTAAATAATCTATCCATCAGATTTTAATATTGAATTGTTTTAACATGACAAAGAAACTGACAGATATCCAAATGTGATCTATTGAATTGGCCCTACATTAGGAATTCACACATAATCTGGCCTCCACCCCTCGGAGGCTGGATACCGGTATAAAGGTCTCCTCCACTGCAGAAAAGCTAGGCCTTGTCAAAGAAATAGACAATCGTACATACATGCTTACAAATATGCGTACACACACTCTAAAACATAGTCCTCTTTTCAGCAGAGACAGATACCCCAAGACAGTTAAACATAAATAGAATGCTGATTGCATTCACCACAAAACTTTACATCTAAAGTTTAAAATCTAAAGTCATCAAACTATTTAGTTCAACCAAATGTGTTTTTCTACCTACATGAAAATTAAATCAACTCTACATTTGTGTATCGCATTCGAGGAATCGGAGTCAGGGGTTGACACGAGTTGACATCGTGACCCGTAGCGCAGCTAGATCCCAGATAGCGTAGATTAAACCTATAATTGCCGCGACCTGCTTCACAACTACATATATGCAGGCCGCCATTCTGAGAAAATATAGATTTTTTTAACCTCTGACGCAAAAGGGAGTTTGGCGGATTTGAATGTGGTAGTATTTTTGCCCAATTGTCCCAGAAGGAGGTTTATATTTTTGGAGAGTATGTATGTATATCTATTACTTTGGCACGGCCTACAGCCTAAACGGCTTTATGGATTTTGATTTATAATATATACACATATATATTACATCTATATATACATATATATTAATATATGTTAGTCTATGTGGGCTTCTAAACAAATATACCAAATTTTATGAGTGTATGTATGTATGTATGTAGGTTTGTCCACGGATTTCTCAGAAACTACAAGTCCGATTTTGAAAATTCTTTTTGTAATAGAGTATTTTTCAACTTAGGGTAGAGTACATATTTAGATTTATCTCACTTGTGGGAGTGTCATAGGCTATGTTTATTTCAAAAAAGTTTTTGCAGACGTCCGTCGTCTTTTTTATTTATTTTTTACTTCCAAAAACATCATTATGGGTTACAAATAAAAAGTATTAACGAGAGGAGATCAAATACTATACATACATGTGTATTATATTATGTATGTATAATAAAATTTAAGTCCATTTTGTTTGCTCGTGCTCGGGCTTCTAATGCTTTTTAACCGACTTCAAAAAAGGAGGAGGTTCTCAATTCGTCTGTATATATATTTTTTTTTTTTTATGTATGTTCGCGCATAACTCTGTCAATTATGAACCGATTTGAAAAAATCTTTCTTCCATCCTTTCTTCAATCCATTGATTGGGTCCCATAAAAAAATTATTGCGTAGTAATAAGTAGTTCCTGGAAAAACAAGAATGGTGACTGCGCACTGAGAGCTGCAGGTAAGCCTATATCGATGACGTTATGTCGCTTTTTAAGGACAAAAATGGTCATAACTCTGGCAAATATTTACCAATTTCAATGATTCTTTTTTTATTCGAAAGAAGAAACCACTGTATTAAATCTGTATGAATTTTATTACAACCGGATAAGAACTTCCTGGAGGACCATGAACGATGTGGAGGAATTTATCTGGTAAAAACCATAAAACTGATGTTCTCCATTACATTGCTCTGACAATTATGAACCGATTGCGATGATTCTTTTTTTATTCGAGAGAGTAAACTGCTATGATGATTCCATGCAAATTTCATTACGACCGGATATTTTTTTCTGAAGAAACATGAATTATGTAAAACTATGTAGACGATAATGTGATCATAACCTACCTACATAATTTTACGGTTTTCGATGGTTCAATCTTTATATATGAAAATATCACTAAAAAGTTTAAAATAAAATCTTTTTTAAAAAAAATTGAACCGACTTCAATATCACTGAAAAGTATAAAATAATTTAAATATTATTGAAGTTGGTGCCAAATATACACAGCCGGTAAGCTAACACCAACTTCAATAATATTTAAATTATTTTATACTTTTCAGTGATATTGAAGTCGGTTCAATTTTTTTTAAAAAAGATTTTATAATTTAGACTTGTTACTGATTCATCTTTACAAAATATGTGTAAAAATATCATAAAGCTGGTTTCAGACTACGCTATACTATTGTGCTATATAGCATAGCAAAGAAGGACCTAATGCTACATATATAGCATGGCGTTCACATTACGCGATATTATCGCAAGCATTTATGGTAGGTATATCACTCGTTTCGCTTGCGGGACGGCCGGGGGTGAGGGAGGAAGAAGAGGGCGGCTCGTGATATAGCACAGCATGAACTCAGCACATCGCACCAATTTATAGCATATAGTACCTAAGCCAATAAAATATAGTACAGTACAGTGTTACGTGTCCTTAACAATGTATGGTGTGCGATATTGTTGTGCTATGAGCTATATACTATATGTAGTCTGAAACCAGCTTAAGAAGTACAGACACTACCGATTGTAGGTAGGTACCTACTGGAATTAATATTAATGACTTTGTGGTGTGGTGGTCAGATATTCTGACATCCAATAAATAGATCAACAGGAAAAATATTGGTGTGCTTGAAAATCTTTGTCTTGTGTCCTATCATTATATTCATTTAAATTTAAGAGCATGCATTTATTAAGAAAAAAAGTATTGTATATTCTATATCGGTTAGATAGCACGTGTGTAAATCGTCACAGGCTACCTACAATTATTATGATTATATTATTATAGTTTACAACATATGTGTTTTTATGTGTCTTTGTGAGTTTCTGTTAATGTTACCTATTCATGTCTAGTGCGCGCACCCTCTGCTCTTTGTAACTTCTTTATTTTCCTCTCCATCCAAAGGTTGCCTGGAAGAGATCGCTTTTAGCGATAAGGACGCCCATTGTTGCATGTTTTATTAATTTGTGTCTTATTCTTTTTGTATCTGTTTGTTTGTGCGCAATAAAGAATTGTCTATCTATCTAGCTATCTATCTATATTCTTGTAAATCGCGACAATCCATTAAGCGGCAACTGCATTCGATGTTATCACACATACAAAGCAACCTGGCCTGCCCCTTGAATAGGGGAACTATTACCTCAATAGCCGCTAAAGGCCTAAGCACACGCCGCGTTTTATAGATGCGCCGGCGCCGTCGACGCGCGTTTGTAGCGATACGAATGCGAAAAACTGATATGGGAAAGGAAAACCCCACGTTGACGCGCGATCGTGAAACACGTGTCTTATCAAGCAGCCTACCTGGTCCAGTGCCTACCTTTTTTATTGAACCAGGTAAGCAAGTCTTTCACCTGATGGTAAGTGACACGCCTGTCCATATAGAGTACACTGCCGCTCGTCACACGAGATATTAGTCATTAATTTCACTAGTTACAGTGGCCTTGTAATGAAGCAGTAGAGATAGAGATGTGTGATGGTAAGCCCGAAGACCGTTACGCTAACAGGTGCCTAAGGGGAAGAGGTTGACTAACCTTTAGGATTAAGAACACAACAGTTAGAATGTACACAAATATAATTAGAGCCTTTAATAGGAGTCGCAGGTAATGAAGAAGTTCGTTACTTTATTCTGTACTCTTCAATCCACGTGCTCCTAACTATCTTAAAGAAAGGTTTTCCTTCGTTGTCTCTACTCAAACCCGTGATCTCCGTTCTTCTGATACTCTACGTCTTAACATCCCTTCCCATTCCACTAGGTTCCTATCTAATTCTTTTATG
Source organism: Furcula furcula (assembly GCA_911728495.1). Taxonomy (NCBI): domain Eukaryota; kingdom Metazoa; phylum Arthropoda; class Insecta; order Lepidoptera; family Notodontidae; genus Furcula; species Furcula furcula. The sequence goes on from OU452243.1 coordinate 23,787,735, forward strand.
GGTCAGAGTGTTCGATTATGGAACTCCTTGCCAGATTCGATTAGGCGTTCTGAAAGCGTAGAGTCTTTCAAAATGAATGTTAAATCTCATTTTCTGCGTAGTGTGCTGTAATAGGTACTTTGTGATTTTTTTATTTTTTTTATTTTTATTTTATGATTTGTAGTATCCTAGCCTTATCCTATCTGTCAATCTGCCATCATCTATACTTTAATCGATTTTTTTTTCTACGTTTATATATTTATAGTTATTTATCAAGTATAATATATATCTATCTATACTATAATAAAACTCAAAGAGCACTTTTTCTGTACATTGAATATTTTTCCAAAATTTCTATGTGGGGATACTATACTATCGACATAGAGGCCAAAACAATTTTTTTTGGAATTATTGTCTGTCTGTCTGTCTGTCTGTCTGTCGTTCTGTTCGTCCAGGTATCATTTGAAAACCCGTGGATGGATTTTGTCAGGACTTTCACTGATGTGTTGTGTAGAAGTCAAGGTATAAATTGGTATATAAAACGTCACGCTATGTTTCATAGGGGCTAAGCAGTGAAACATTAAGTGCACATATTACCACGTAATTTCCTTTGTATGAGAATAGGGTAATTATAGACTGATCAGTTAATCATTATGATATGTATTATTACGCTATATACAATAGGGACTGAGCAGACATTTAGTTTGAATAAGATATGGCAGTGGCGAAGGGTCAATTTTTGTAAGGGGTAAGCCGGTCCGGTACACCCAGGACATTTTCATTAGATTTCCGTATTGTTCTAAGTACGTTGCTGATAGCAATATGACATTATATCTTTGAAAAGTTAAAATCTGTAAATCCCGAGCGAGTCCAAACTAGATCATGAAATTATTCGTGAAATTTTAATGAAACTCCACAAGTCCAGGTAGTGTATAGGTATTGTATTACGAAAGATGCGAAAAACTTAGAACTTTCATTATCGAATATCATTAGATAGTAATTTACGATGTTAGCGTGATTTACATTATGAACAGCGCCATCTATCGGTGAAATTGAACATACAATCACCATAGAACTTTAATCTATATATTTAAAAGAAAGTCGTGTTAATTACACTATTTATAACTCAAGAACGGCTCTACCGATTTGGCTGAAAATTGGTAGGGAAGTAGCTTAGGAGCAGGAGACGGACATATGATACTTTTTATACCTGTAGGTTAAGGTTAAGCAACGTTAGGTAAGGTCATTAAATAGATGGGTGAACCGATTTGTATGACATTTTATGTGTATATCGGGTAGATCTAATAATAGGCCATTAATTATATTTCATGCCGCTAGGTAAAGGTTAAGCAACATAAGGCTAGGTAATTAAATAGATGGGTGAACGGATGTGTATGAAATGGAATTGTAATTTTAATTTTAGAGTAAGGCCTGGGGCACATTCGGACAGTACTGCAGGGGGCACATTCGTACGTATACGAATGTTCCCCCTTAATATCTTATTTACCGCCAGGACATCAACATTCTTTTTTTTATGAAATGTATACAGTAGATACGTCAAAAATTGTTTTAAACATATTATAATTAGGGTACTTTTTATGTATATCGATCAGAAACCTTTAATTTAGCTCAGCTACTTAGTTTTATTATGTAAATCTATTATAAAATATTTGCTTGCAGAATCATGGTGTGGAAATAGAAAAAAGGGTACGCAAACCGAAAAGCTGAAAGTATCTTATCTTCGGAAGAAACCGATCATCATGGCGATTCTATTACCCTGATGTAGAAGATATAGATACTTTCTATTTTGGAGGCATCGCCATGATCCTCCCTGATCCTCCGCCACGAGCAAATTCTACACCTAGAATGGCCAGACTTTTTACTTTTGCAGTTAATTTTAATGTGCAATAAGTTCTAAAGTTACAACCAAATGTTTATTATACCTACTTTAAGTTTCAATTGTCAAAGATTTATTACAAAGATCTCACACGTATTGATTATAGATCTGTTACAGACTGATAGTAAATTTTAGATTGATCAAAAAGTAAAATTTTATTTTTCGTTTTTTTTTTACGGAAGAACAATTGATTAATTATGAGTCAAGTTAAACATTATTAAGTTAGTTTTATGATAAAAACATTATTCTTTGTGATCTAATAAAGTTATGGAGTTTAATAGACTTTTTAATTACCTTGTATCAATCTACCCTATGGTGTATGAAAATACCCCACCTGTGGGGTGCGTTCGTACAAATATCTTATCGTAGAAAAATAGCTTAACCCTTTATTCGTCTGACATAATAGTTTTAAAGTTTTTAGTAACTAACTATGATATATTTGTTACACGTAAGTGCATAAACTAGGTAATTTTGACAGTTGATCAAAGAGTAAAAAAATAATATGTAAAAAGTGTACGAAGGGTGACCACTTTCCCCGATGTCAATTTTGTTGTTATAACTTAAAGATATTCGCATCTACAAACAAACAGCTTTATTAAGGCTTTGAATTATTGAAAAAAAAAACAACGTAAACAGTAGTCGAATACATGTTTTATTCGTGTGTGTAAGCTACCCGCAGCTGGTTGGATAGCACATGAGATATTGCGCAATGTGATTGATGCAACACTTGAATCGAATTGAAAGTCAATAAGTGAGTATTGATATGTATCAAAGGTATCCATGACGCCGCGCTCGATTCTATATAGACGAAGAGGCCGCTACCAAATTCGACAAAAGGTATTCGAAAAAAGAAATAAATAGGTAGTTGTTTTTGTGGTAGGTACCCTTCATGGGGTGCCGGGTAAGAATAGCACCCTCCCATTCCCGGGAGGAGATGGGTATGATACGAAACCTCGTAAGAGGCGATTAAGGGAAAACAAGAAGACGGGCAGCAGCGTCTTTCGACTAGATTACCTTCCACCTATACTGCGATCCCCAAACCGCCTGCCAAGCGTAGGGATTATGGCAACCCCTTCGTTCTAAGGTCTTTGTTCGTCAATGAACGTCTTTCGGATGATGATGATGATGATGATGTGGTAGGTCTCTGTATGTATGCTCGTGCAACAAGACAAGAATATTATGTAAACATGCTGTGTTTTGATGCGAAGGGTACTGTAGCTAGTGAATTTACCTAATAACTAAGGTAAAATAACTAATGTCTCAGCGTTACCTGATAATATATTTACATTTACGACGATCTGGATTCAAGTCTAAACTTAATTTACCTACTTAGATTACCTACATAAAATTATTGTTGTACTTACATAAACCTATGTAAGTAAAGAAATGTATCTGATCACTATAAAAATGGTATAAACTCAAAACAAAGTAAGTTTATACTTCTTCTGTATACCAAAAAAAAATACATGTTTATGGAGATTTTTAACTCTACTAGTCTACAAATAAACTTTCTTCAATATATAGCCATAATATATCGCTAAATGTTTATTATGAGTAGAATGCTTTATACACATTGGAATCATCATCTGCCCACATCAGTCCAGTGCTGGACATAGCCTCCCCTAAGATACGCCACTGAGCCCGATCTTCGGCTCTTCTCATCCACTTTCTTCCAACCGTTCTGCGAATATCGTCGCTCCACCTCGTCACAGGGCGTCCTACACTACGCTTCCCGATTTGCGATCCTCACTCCAGAACCTGTTTACCCCAACGGTGATCGGTTCATAGACATTGGAATATAACTAGAACAATTTCGTTAAATAATTCTCTCAGCTGGCCCGCAACTCCTAGACTACAAGCTTCTCTATAAATTGTCTGGCGTCCGACCTACAGGCTAAATGATCCGTGAAACGGTCGTCTACACGATATACTGCTCTAGACATTCTATCGGTTATTCGATACGCCGACTCACTGCACAATACAGTGCCGAATATATTGGAACTTACATGAACATCTTTCGAATAGTGTGGAACTTGAAATTATTTTTAACTATATTATTATTTGTTAACGTTGTTAATATCTCGGGTATAACCTGTATCATATTTCTGATATAAGTTTAAGATTTTTATTACTAACTAACAATTCATTGTGGCTTTGCCCGCTATTTTTTTTTTCATAAGAATGTTACCAACCCCTATTGCACCCCTAAGGGTTGTTTTTGAAAATTCGCGAAACACGTATTTATTTATTTTATTTAGATAATGTTTTCAGTGTGTTTCATTCGTAGTCATTCGAACCATAAAATAAAAAGTTTCATACAAATAAAAAATACCCCATTTAACCCCTTTGGGAGTGGAATTTTCGAAAACCCTTTCTTACTGGATGCTTACGTTATAAGAACAACCTCTGTCCAAATTTCAGCTTTGGCCTGTGCGTTGATAATTCAGTCAGTCAGTCAAGACAGGTAATTTTATATGTACTTATAGATTTTAGAGAATCTATTGGAAATAGCAAATTTCCACTGAGACGGGCTTGCAAACATGCCACTTATAGGCTGAACCAAATCGCCACATACGCATCGCATGCATCGCACATGTTTCCGAGAAATAAATACCTACTAGAGTAAAGTATTTTAGTGAAGTTGGTTGGTAATTATATTTCGCGGGGGAAACGTTCGAAAGCCGAGGACGCCAGTCCCCGGGACCTGTGGGGGTCAACCGGGATATGTGGGATTCTTACCCACTAAAACCCCCGCGACTGTTGATAGAGGGACAGGAGCCCCTCAGTGACTTGCCTTTGAGCCCGCCGCCGGGGTCACATTATAGCCCCGCGGGAACCAGACACGGCGCTCACGGCCACTGGGGACGCAGTCCTCCTCGGAGTCGCCGCCTACTCAATGGAAAGCTGGTTGGTACATGAATCAACCTTCATCCCGTCCCTAAGACTGCTAGACTTTTAAACATTTCCTTCCCGACCGCAAAAAAAGGAAATTCCTAATTGTGACGGAAAACTTGCCGTCTACCATCGTTTTGTTGTCCACCATTTTGGATAATTCATCAACATAGCTGTATCATTTTTCTCTGCCTTACAAAGAATAAAAATATTTAAATTGCTTAGGTACCTACTATAAATGGTAAACACTGCAGGGTTGCAAACGAGATGGATGAACAAACAGAGCGACGACGACGGCTGAATTTTTGCGAGCCCATAGATTATTTAGAACCATTAATATTTTTTGTATGATAGAAAACGTGATGAATTAAACAAAGTTTTGACGGACCCTTTCGTCTAATAGTTAGACACTCTGGCCGCTACTCAGCAGGTTGTGGGTTTGATTTCCACCCATGACAAACATTTTGTGGGAAGGACGTGGTCCTTACATGTTATTTATCTATGTAAGTATGTATCACAAATGTTAACATGTACCTACCTAACTGTGTCTGGCAATTTCTTCGGTACCCAAGATACAGGCCTAACCTAGTTTGGGACCAATGGATTGCCATTTAAACTGGATACTGTAAACTATTGTAATAAATAAATATTAATCTATCTATACTTATAATAAAACTGTAACAGGTCCAATTCTGTACATTGAAGATATTTTGAAAATTATATTTGGGCATTCTATAACTGATACTGAGGCCGAAAAAGTATTTTTTTAAATTTTTGTCTGTATGTCTGTATCACGGCTGAGCATCACGCCGGAACTACTGAATGGATTCAAATGAAACTTGGCAAGATTTGAGATCTTACTACGAGGTAGGACATAGGATACTTTTTATCCCGTAATCTAGCACGGTTCTTTTGGGAGAGGGGATTAAAGTCAAAATGGGTACTTGGTTATACGCTTGGTCCGATTTTATCAATTTTTCTTTATAATATAATAAATATTAGTAGCGGCCGGCAGCGGCGAGGCGCGCACTTTCAGTGTGAAAGAATTTTAAACTTTATTTACAATACTTAAAAGACCAGTATCGCTTGAAAAGCTTAAAAAGGCCGCGTGGAAGCGCCACTCGCGTTTTACCAGCGTGGCAGCCCGCGGCACCGCGCGGCATCGGGAGCTGAGTTTCCTTGTAGAATGTACGAACCACACTCAAAATAAGATAGGGCGCGCGGCCGGGCGCAGTGATATGCGTATGCTCTGCTAGCCGCGTCGCGCTGCTGCTGGTCGCTGCCATCTTGGTGTGCATTGAGCCTTACATCACCAACACTGCTACACCCGTGGCCGAGTGGATCCTTGAATACATATTTCCTACATTGTGGATCCATGAATAATTCCTCACGTGAAAGAGTACCTCTTATTTCGATGATGAAAATTCATCACTCATCGATAACTAATGTCTTGAGTGACGAGCGGAAGTGCAGTGCATCTGTCTATAGGTTGGCGTGCCGCTTACCACCAGGCGAACGTCTCGCTTGTCTAATTACCAAATCTATCTATACTTATAATAAAACTGTAACAGGTCCAATTCTGTACATTGAAGATATTTTGAAAATTATATTTGGAGGGCAATCTATAACCGATACTGAGGCCGAAAATGTAATTTTTTTAATTTTTGTCTGTCTGTCTGTCTGTCTGTCTGTCTGTCTGTCTGTCTGTCTGTCTGTATCACGGCTGCGCATCACGCCGAAACTACTGAATGGATTCAAATGAAACTTGGCATGATTTGAGATCTTACTACGAGCTAGGACATAGGATACTTTTTATCCCGTAATCTAGCACGGTTCTTTTGGGAGAGGGGATTAAAGTCAAAACGGGTACTTGGTTATACGCTTGGTCCGATTTTATAAATTTTTCTATAAAATATAATAAATATTAGTAAGGGAACACTCATAGAGAGTATTTATCAAGGTTTTGTAATCGATCGGGTTAAGCAACGTTAGGTAAGGTCATTAAATAGATGGGTGACCGTTTAACGCCATTTGAACTAAACGGGTCCGTGCTTCGGAGAGCAACTAAAAAGTGGGTCCCAGATTTTAACCGACTATAAAAAATGAGGTTATGTATTCGATGCGAATGTCTATTATTCAAAGTTTAGTTAACGTACAAATAGCGCAGGCGGAGCTGCGTGGGTCAGCTAGTACTATAATAAAACTCAAAGAGCACTTTTTCTGTACATTGAATATTTTTCCAAAATTTCTATGTGGGGATACTATACTATCGACATAGAGGCCAAAACAATTTTTTTTGGAATTATTGTCTGTCTGTCTGTCTGTCTGTCTGTCTGTCTGTCTGTCTGTCGTTCTGTTTGTCCAGGCATCATTCGAAAACCCGTGGATGGATTTTGATAGGACTTTCACTGATGTGTTGTGTAGAAGTAGGGGTATAAATTGGTATATAAAACATCACGCTATGTTTCATAGGGGCTAAGCAGTGAAACATTACTTGCACATATTACCACCTAATTTCCTTTGTATGTGAATAGGGTAATTATAGACTGATCAGTTAATCATTAAGATATGTATTATTACGCTATATACAATAGGGACTGAGCAGACATTTAGTTTGCATAAGATATGGCAGTGGCGAAGGGTCAATTTTTGTAAGGGGTAAGCCGTTCCGGTACACCCAGGAAATTTTCATTAGATTTCTGTATTGTTCTAAGTACTTTGCTGATAGCAATATGACATTATATCTTTGAAAAGTTAAAATCTGTAATTCCCGAGCGAGTCCAAACTAGATTAGGAAAGAAATAGGCAAGGGAAAAATAACATTTCATTTTATTTAAAAGCCAGTTCATGAAATTTTAATGAAACTCCCCAAGTCCAGGTAGTGTATAGGTATTGTATCACAGTCGCAACAATAAAAGATGCGAAATACTAAGAACTTTCATTATCGAATATCATTAGACAGTAATTTACGATGTTAGCGTGATTTACATTATGAACAGCGCCATCTATCGGCGGAATTGGACATACAATCACTATAGAACTTTTATAACTCAAGAACGGCCTATCCGATTCGGCTGAAAATTGGTGGGGAGGTAGCTTAGAACCAGGAAACGGACATAGGACTTTTTATCCCGGTAGGTTAAGGTTAAGCAACGTTAGGTAAGGTCATTAAATAGATGGGTGAACCGATTTGTATGAAAGTGTGCATATCGGGTAGGTCTGAAAATAGGTCATACAGTATATTTCATACCGCTAGGTTAAGGTTAAGCAACATAAGGCAAGGTCATTAAACAGATGGGTGACCCGATTTGTATGAAATTTTGTGTGCATATCGGGGAGGTCAGAGAATAGGTCATAAAGTATATTTAATGCCGCTGATACCATGATTGACGAGGATATATAGAACGAGAGGAGGGTGCAAGAGAGGAGAGGGGATTCGAGGAGGGGGTGATGGGGTGAGGGATCGGGGGAGTTAGGTGGAGTAAGGGGGGAGTGAGAAGGAGCAAGTTCGTAGAAGAGAGAGGGGGAGAGGGTTCAGAGAGGGGACAACAGGGAGAGGAAAAAGGGGAGTGATGGAAACCGAAGCGGGAGGGGGAAAGAGAGAGGAGAGAAAGTGCATATAATTAGATTTTTTTTATAAGAGAGAGAGAGATGGAGAGAGATAAATCTAGGGAGGAGGGACAAAAGGGGAGCAAAATGTAATAAAAGCGCGGGCGGAGCTGCACGGGTCAGCTAGTTAATTTAATAAAATACAATTCTTTATCCAGAACGACGCGTTAGCAATAAAACCCTAGAACTCTTCGTAGAATCTCATTTATTTGAAATGATGAGGCCTAAATCTGCCAAGCTTTCATATCACATTCAATCAATAAAAGAACTATTACTATTCAAATATATTATCATATATTCATCCCATATCTGCGAATAGACAAAATTCCTTTGCAGACTTAGATTTCAAATAAATCTCAGATTGAATATAAAAAGAAATTCAAGCTCTGTCGTATGACGATATGTAAATCACGAAAGGGTGACTTTAGGGTTAGGTAGTGAAACACAAAACTTGTATATTACAGAATTTATTTTCATATTATATACTCAGATATAACAGCAATCATATGCTCTCAACGACATAGTCTCCAACAATATTTACATATAATAGGGTTGCACGTCGCTACTATCATTGATTTTCCACTAAGAGCGGTTCGTCGCGAGCAGTAGGTTTTTTAAAATAGGTTACTTAAACACAGTTTCATTTTTTACCCAATGCGGATTTATTCAGCTCTACTTTTGTATAAGTACATATATGTAAATAAGTATATTATTTTTTCTTTTTAATTATTGGCATTTATTTCTCAGTTACTTAAATATAAAAAAAACATGTTTGTTTTTTTCATTTTGATAAGTACTTACCTATTACATATTACACTAGGTACTAGGTAGGTACATACTAGAATTACTCGCGTGCGTGAGTAGTTAGCTGCGCGCGACTCTACTTTCAAGAAACGCTGTCAGTAAGCACCAATATCATCTTTCTAAGTAGTCTGTGATCAATATTCAGGTAAGACTCCCCTTTTTTAATTAGCTTACAAATCTTACAGTTTGTTTTCGTCAGTTACAGGCGACTAGTCGCACTGAGTAAGTAATCATTACAGTCGCAGCTAATTGGACTATTCACGGTCCTGCAAGCCGGCCACCGCGTTGGGGCGTGAATGGTCCAACTTAGAGCATCACAGATTACAACATACATACATAGATCACTATAGTCTGTGCTAGTTATTACACTTGCCGCATTCGGGCAGTCGTCCACAATTAAATGAACCAATCAATTGCTGCCTAGTGGCAAACTGCTTTAGCTTTGAGTAAACATGTATATATACGGGGTGTAAGGGGCATCGTACCGAAAACCGATACCAGGGATCCAGTACATGATTCTGAACATTCTAGTGTTGAAATATTCGATCGGCTTATTCATGAATTAAAAAAAAATGCCGCTTTTTTTTTATAAAATTAGGATAACATCAATAATGGTATAATAATAAAGCCTAATTTCAATTTAAAAGCAATCAATTACTTAGTTGTGCAAATTTAGCTTCATCAGCAGCCATAAAGTCCACTGCTGAACAAAGGTCTCTTAGAAGGGAGGGGTTGCCATAATCTCCACGTTTGGCAGGCGACTTGATTGAAATTAGCAATGTAATTTGAAAAATTAATATTATTCCGCACGTATTCATTACACGCTCAAAAATTAACAAGTTAGTCAGTTGTCATTTTCCATATAAATGGTTTCTGTAATGTTGTAACGGACAGAATTCTTATAAAAAAGTTTTCGGTACTTAGTCCCTTACACCCGTTATATATACATATATATATAAATATTATCATTATATTGTACTGAAAGTTTAAGTAGATTAATATAATGTAATAGGTTTAATAAAAAATTGTTATGGCCATCGTAACGACGTGTCATCCCGTGCCTTTCATGGTCCACACGCATCCTTAGCTCTCCCCTATAACTATGATACATACCAGCCATGCATAAATAATGAGATTAGAATTGCAAGTACACACTGACCAATTTAACTGTACCAATCATCGATATAATATATAAACTAGATAAACATTCACGAACAAAATGACATCTAAAATATGGTCGCGGAGGTTGCAAACTTATCTGTGCTGGTGGCGGAAACGTGAACTAACCATTTTATAATGATAATGAATTGTAATTTGATAGTTTCATAAAGACAGTAGCGACACACCTATCGGCAAAAATAAATTTGTCAGGTTGTGGCTTGTAAATAAATAGCGGCACAAGGGCGCTAGTTCTCGCTACCACTTTTTGAACCGTGACACCAAATCTAGTTTATATATTATATCGATGGTACCAATGGTAAAATTAAGAAATAACGTCAGCATTGAAATGATGTTTCATTTGACAGATATATGTATAGATAGTGGCGCCAGCGGCACAATTTCCTTGGTTACGTTATACCCAATCAAAAGTTATTGGGTCGACCTTTAGAAAGAGAGCTTCGTTTTGTAGGGCGTCGTCTCTGTCACATGAATATAAGTAAAAGTGATGATGTTCTACGAAGCTTACCGGTCGAAAGACTCTAAAACTCGCTGATAAATCCACCCATCTCACACCACATTGTAGTGTGCGAGTAAGAGGCGAATAGTTAGGGTAATTTCCAATCACATTCATCATTTGCGGGCTACACAAATCGGAGCAATCATTAAATGATCGCCACCGACTAACTCAATATTCACTCTTTATATCTAAACAATTTACAATTTATTGCTATAACCATTGAGGTAATATAGTATATATACTCGTATTACCGCTCTCAATGGTTGTAACTTATTATTTTTTTTTATTACATTTTTTCTTGTAATTTTTGTTAGACGTAGGTTTAAACAAGTTTAATGATTCGGAAATTATATTCTTTTTATTACAAGCTTATCGTAGGCCAGTTCTAAGAGTCTTATTACGAAAAGCAGTTTAACGTTAAACCTGGGTTTAGATTCAGGTTTAAGGAACAATTTCCTGAGTTTAAACCTGGGTTTATTGTTAAACTGCTTTTCGTAATAAGACTGTATGTGGCTAAAAACAGTAAAGATATGTTTAAAAATAAATTTACATATGTATAATACTACGGTTTTCTAAGTTTTACATGCAAAGGATTTTTTTTTACATTATTTCGAATGGAAATTAAGAAATATAGGAATCCTGTTGCAGCTATGAGCTTTGTATTTTGTTTGATTATAATAACAGACATCAAAAGTGCTTTGAATAGAACTTATTCACTTGTAAAATGAGATATTTTTATGCTGCAACCTTTGAGAATATTCATGATCAAAGGTTGCGAAATGTTACTTTACGATGTGTTTCTTTATAGATATTATGATTATCTTCATTAGTGCAGATATCTGTCATTGCAATCAACGTAAATTCAAATGATTACAGTGTACCAACTTAACGACTAAACTGTATCACATAACATATTATTAGTTTAAATTATGACTTAATTAATATTATAAATAATAATATCCGTAATTTTAATATGGCAACGAAATATATTTACTAGCTAAGCACCTAGACCAGTAGGATTTCAGGTATTTACACAATCTGTACACAAAACACCTTATTAAAGAGTTATCACTCGCATCTAATCGTTATACATTTCTCTTAATAAAATTATTGCCAATCAGCTACATTTCAACAATGATTAAAGTTTCTTCAAATAATTTATTTATTATGACGATCAATTATACAATCACCGCGATGTTTAAATGCAGAAGTTAAAATTACAATTCTTCGAGTACTCCATTTGATTGTACCAACATTTATAGTGCGTTTCACGAATGTGTTCCCTTCGGGATTAAGTTGGTACAATTGAATTAAGTGAACAAAAACATTCTGACACACGCGATCTTCTCTGAGAAACAGGATGACCAACTTAATCCGTGAAACGCACTATAAATACGTAATTTAAAAAAATATTTACAAAATCGATATGCACTGTACAAATATGAAATCGAATAAATACATCGTAGTCGATTGCATCGGTACGAGATATTTCTCTACAGTCCTCAGTCACTCGCAAAGCAAAGTTACTGTTAAACTACATATATACAGGATGGTAAAAACTCCCTGTCCGATTTGTATGGGGAATATTCGCAATGCTGGTTTGTACCAGGAAAAATATTTATGAGATAAGTATTCAACAAATGAGTTATATACTTATGATTGTATTGCGATACTGAATAGTACCCTCAGCGATCGGACAGGGTTTTATTAACACACTGTATATGCGCCACGCCACGTCACTGTAGGTGCCATGTTTCTTCGCTGCTTCGCAAATCTGACTAGCTGTCAGTTTTTTCAAAGCAGCGGGCTAACCTTTTTTATTTTTCGCTAACCCGTTCAACTTCCACAAAGCAACGAAGTGAAAAGCTTGGACAATTAAACGTGCGGTTATACAACGTGTCAATGTAAAAACACAAAACTTCAGACTTGCTTCAAACATACTCAATTTTTTTTCTTATTTTTACAATTTATCATTTTTTTTAATATGTCCCGTATCTATTCTGTTTGAACATCATTCTAGACTTGTGCTAATGCATGTCAAATGCGCTTACTAGAGGTTGGTAATCTCTCACCGCCTCCGTATTGGGCTGAGCGCTTGTATTTTAGGAAACATAGGAAAATTAAACTATGTATTAAAAAGTTGAGTATTTAATTCTGCTCTTTATATTAAACAATCTAGTATCAACTTTTGCGTTATTCCGTCAGCACGTTGTATAGATCGATCAACTTATCTGTATGGGTGGTGACAATAGGAACTAAAATGTTCTCATGAAAATTACGATCAGATTGACGTATTTGCATAGAAAGTGGCAACACTGACAGCTCACAGATAAGTTGGGTATAGTGTATACGTGCGTACTATGACACTGCGACATTAATGTCATCGATATCTGACTGATAATGTGCGTGATACATAACAGACTGCGCACGACAGACGTCAAGATACGAGCAATGCAGGCCTATACGTATAATACTTTAAAGCCGAGTGACTGAGGTGAAAAACATCAATATTAACGCCAATGTTAATGCGGTTCTGATATCGGAATCCAAAAGACCCGCGATCGGGGACTAGCTACGAACATTCACTCTGGAAAATCAGCGCTGCTCGCCGACTGTTCATCTTCACCGCGACCATATCGGTCGTTCACTTGCACACAACACGGTGTAAAAATGATATGGTATTCTTACGTGTGGGACCCGAAGCGGTCGCGTTTATGTGCGCGTGCGCAGTACGAGTGCGGCCAGTAGAAGCGCGTATAGCGGTTGTAGTGCGGACGCTGCGCTAGTTCGTGGCGTCGACGAGTCTGACGTTTCTTCCTGAACGTCCATTCTGCTTTCTGTTACAATTAAAAGAATAAAAATTTAAAAAAAACGACTACACAAAATTCACAATAAACTGTTAAGCAGGTGTTTAAACTGTTTAAAAGTCGAAATAGTTTTTTTTAGGGTAGCTAAAATACCACATAAAGAGGGACAGAGACAGGCAGACGTACGCCTCAGCTTTTATGAGAATCGCGTAAACGACGAAGTAGGTTCACTTCAACAGTCAGCATGGAAACCTGCTAATAAAACACTTTTCCGCTGTAGGAACACAAGTAACACATCGCTATTTGAAGGCAGCCTTCTTTACAGTGGAGGTAAGTTACTTCACCAGTTACTTCACTAGAGCTGCTAGAGCTCAAATTTCTAAGTAGGCGTTTCCTGTTGTGGCCTACAAATTCACACTATACTAGTCATTATTGTTGTCCGTCGGTACTCACGTCCGTCATTCGCACCGGAGCCTTCGTCTCCGGAGCCCTCGGAGTCGTAGTCGTCGGGGTAGCTGCGGCCAGAGCCTGATCCCTCCTCACCCGCCTCGTCACCCTGCATAAACGCCTCTGCCTGCGCGTCCCCGCTTCGCGAGTACGACACCAGCAGCTGCACACAGATTCAATGAATTCAAAGAAATCTCAAACTGACACGACAAAACAGGTAAAACGAATATCATCAAACAAAGTCAAGAACGATCCATAATTTCAAATAAAAAAACAACATTAAAATTGCATTCGAATGCATCATTAGTTTTGGGAGTTACGAGTCAGATACACAAATTGACGATGCCAAATTGCTTGTCAAAAGCAATAACAACGCAACGCAACAATAACGACACAATGATGTGGGATAATTTATGAATGATAACATGATGATAACATTTTCTAAGCGCATTTTCTAACAACAGGAAAAGGCGCTAGAAAATTTACTCTGCGCTGAAATCTAATATCTACTTTTCAAGCAGTTACCTCATGTTTAGTTACAGTATTCGATTAATTCTTAAAGCGTTTGTTCATGGTTTTGGTTTAGGCTATTGAATTATTTACTTCAAGTTACATAACGCACCTGTCTAGCTTGCTGCAATCGATCAGCTAAAGCGGCTACTCTTGGGTCTTGCGGCGGGCTACCGGTTATTTCAGGGTTATATTTTTGATCGGTGAGCGATGCTGAAGACACCAGAGGCTTCGTGTATCTGCGTAAAAAAGTTTGAATTATTTATTGAAGAAATTATTAACACACACATGTGGTCTGCACTTTGTAGCGGACATCGTGTGCTTTTTCAATGTCTGTTTCTCTTTTTAGTATTGGTGGCATACCTACTGTTGATTTTCAAGGCACCCGGAATTGAATTTGCTATAGAGCGTCCAACCGTTTATTTTCTTTTTGACAGCACCAATAGAACGTAACTGCGTCATGTGTTGAAATAATATTAAATGAAAATGTACCACAGTGTGACACAGCTTTTAAATACTCTTTTGTGACTGCTAAAGACATCATAAAAACTTTTAAACAACTTAACCAGAAAAAGACGGCTGATGTATGGGGGCTTTCTGTCCAAATAATAGCTTATATAATTGACATTATTGCTCCTCAATTAGCAGTTATATTTAATAGCTGTGTCAAGAACGGAGAGTTTCCTGACCTCATGAAGCACAGTAAAATAATACCTTTATTCAAGTCTGGTAGTACCACTGAACCTACGAATTTCAGACCAATTTCGGTGTTGCCAGCCTTGAGTAAAATTTTTGAAAAGCTTCTTTTGGATCAAATGTTAGATCATTTCAATAAATATAACTTGTTTCATGATAAACAGTTCGGCTTTAGAAAGAATCGGTCCACCACTGACGCGGGAGTCGAATTATTAAAATATGTATATGAGGCTTGGGAGGAATCACAGAACGCCCTTGGTGTATTCTGTGATTTGTCCAAAGCTTTTGATTGTGTAGATCATGATACGATGGTCAGGAAATTACGCCACTATGGTATAAGGGACAGAGCTCTTGACCTTTTAACTTCATATTTGAATAATAGAATTCAGAAGGTTGACATTAACGGTAAGAGATCTCCTGGTTCTGTGGTCTCCATGGGCGTCCCTCAAGGTTCAATATTAGGCCCATTTCTGTTTTTAATATATATTAATGACTTACCCTACTACGTAGGGGACAAACTAAATGTTGTATTGTTCGCTGCTGATACCTCTCTTTTATTTAAAGTCAGGCGTAAACTCTATGAATACGACGAAGTAAACAATGTACTTTCTAAAGTTGTCCATTGGTTCAATGTTAATAATTTGAAACTTAATGAGAGCAAAACCAAATGTGTGAAATTTGTAACACCAAATGTAAGACAGGTGGCAACCAATGTGGAAATTAATGGAGCGAAGTTGGACCTTGAGGAGTCGACTGTGTTCTTAGGTATAACAATTGACGCTAAACTACAATGGGGCCCACACATTAAGAAATTGTCAGGTAGACTGAGTTCCGCGGCTTATGCAGTTAAAAAAATAAGACGTTTAACTGATATTGAAACCGCTAGAATTGTTTATTTCAGCTATTTCCACAGTATTATGTCTTATGGTTTATTACTGTGGGGATCTTCTGCAGAACTTAATACCATTTTTATTCTGCAGAAAAGAGCTGTGAGAGCCATTTACAATCTGGCTCCTACTGATTCACTAAGGGAACTGGTCCGACTTCTATCCATTTGGCCTTTTAGTTTGTCGTAATTTATTGTTTTCTTCTTTTCTCCCTTGCTTTATGTTTCGAACGGCAGGACACAATATCGCTAATGTCGATTCATTTGTAACAAAACAATGTTTAAAAAAAAAAGTGAAAAAATGACAAGCCCGCTGAGTTTCTTGCCGGATCTTCTCAGTTGAGGCCGCGTTATGATCCGGTGGTAGCTTCTAAAAAATGACGATTCAAAAGTGCTAGCGTTAAGCCTATTTGAAATAAAGATTTTTGAGTTTGAGTTACGCAAAAGTTCACTTTTAAAAGTTCACTTAAAGGGAACTTTTAAAAGTGAACTTCACTTTAAGTGAACTTTTGCGTAACATGACGCAGTTACGTTCTATTGGTGCTGTCAAAAAGAAAATAAACGGTTGGATCTATTATAGGCAAATGCCGATGACAACGTTTTTGTGGTTTGTCTTTTGATGTTTGTCGGGAAGTCCGGAACACAAACCTTCCTTCAACTCGTGTTTAACGATCGCCACAGTATCTTTGATATAAAAAAAAAGCATATTTGTTACTTACTCTCCAACAGCGTTGCCATTCCAGCATCGTTCGTTCTCTTCCACAGCGAAGTCTGGCTGATCGCACAGCCTGTCTGATAGGCCCGCGAACAGTTTCTTAGTGGAAGCCAGGGTTGCCGCAAATTGGAGTAGTTCTGTATCCGGTGGCGGTGCCCTCAAGTTGTCCCGACGAATCGTCCCAGCAGTTGGATGCGGTGTGGATAGTCCAGGACCTTCCATTGTGGACGGAGGACCGCATTCTTGTCGAACCTAAAGACAAAAAGATATATCGGTGAATAGTATTCTTAAGTGCAACATTCACAGTAGGTACTGCATGCCAAACGTCTTTAATAACTAATGCTCGGGTGAACAGCGACAGGGCGACTTCAGAAAAGCAGGAGGTTCTATGTTCCTCTGTAGGTATATTTTTATATGTAGGTTCTCCAATTTCTCCGCCAACTGTAAACTAATCTAAAAAAAAAAATTTGTTAGGCAGTGTAGTCCAATTTGGTCCCATTGTCTCCAAGTCAGGATCTGATGATGGGATCCCAGGGAAATCGAGCGCAACCTTCAAATTTTGTAGGCACTTACTATGTTTTTTTATAAGTAGGTATATTTTTATGTTTTCAGCAAGTTACTCTAATACTGTCATTCGATCTAGTGCTGATACGTACCTTGGTAAAATAAAAGTCAGTAAAAATTGTTAAACTATTTTTTTTTAAATAAGAAAATAATCATCATATATTTTGCTTATTTAATAGATAAAAAAAACCTGTGACATAGAATTATCTTCCTTGAGTTGTTAATACGCGAGTGCGCTTCTAGCCAAAGTTACGTGATCACTTACCATAGTTCATTATTTTAGCCCTAACGAGTCGTATAGAGACAAACTGAGACAAACATTCTCGTCTAGAGATTTAACGAGTTCCTGTCATTACGGCCAGACTGAGCTATTTTAGGCACTTCTACCAACGTTACATTGTATCGATCATATAAATACATGATATATGTCTGAGTGTTAGCGAGTACATTATCTTAACTGGGAACGCATCACCGTTAGTGTTGTGCATAGCAAAAAATATAGATGTAATCAGTGTATATTCATTTTTAGATGAAGATAAATTACTGTGTGCTGTTGAAGTTGTGTCATTTGTCAGCGACAAGATACCGAGCCGCAAACCGGTGCTCCATGAATACCATTATGCATTATCTATGATTTGTGTAGAACTTGGGATTAAACTAACAAAGAGAGAAATTTGAAATGTACCTACTTTAGTTTACTATAAAGCAGTAATACTAGTCGAGATATTTCAGGAAGTAAAACTAAAATTACTGTCTGCCTTTCCTCAGTTTTATCTTTTTTTGGTCATATAATATTTATTATCTGCATTCGCGCGTGCACCTTTGTGTGCGCACACGCACGTATGTGTGTTGCAACAACATATAGGAGATATAGTGCACAAGTGCTGCGTAGACATAAGTGCACCCTCTCTCCTTTATCTCACTATGCAATGGGACGGAAGATCGACACGACCGGGGAGGGAACAGTGCAGGCGCGCAGGTTTGACTTTTTCTATAGCCATCCGATGCAATGGAACAACTACAGAAAGTTGTTGTTGCCTGCAGGGTTTAACTTGCGATCTCCAGCTTGCAAAGCAAGTTGTTTTCCGATTCGCTGGAGAGCAAATTGTTTTCTGATTCGCTGAAGAGGCTACAGTAAAAGGTAATAGAGAAGCAAAAATGGTTATTTGGTTTTTCACAATAATTAAACAGCAGCCGACTCTAATACGTCCGCTGTTCGTATGACGTCATAGAAGGAACGAGGGTTGTATACATTTTAATTTATCATTATGTTCAATCTGCCATGTTGTGCGCCGCACACAGGAATGTGCACTAAGGCGCGAGATGCCGCGAGCCGCGTCGGGCGTTCCTCGCGCGTGCCTTCGCCGTGTGAACGGCCGCGCCGACGCGCGACTTTCGCAAATAAAACCAAGAGGGGACGGGGTGCCGCGGACCGCGGCGACGCAAATAGGCGCATAGTTCTACACAATTATTGCAAAAACGACACGCTGTCGACGCGTGCATAACAACATCCCGTGTTACTCTTGTTAATAACTTATGATACGCTAAGTTGAGAAGCTTAGCCACCTCGTTTACTTTTTGCGCGTGCTTGTCTTAGATGATTGTTGAGCGTTAAGCTTAAAATGTATATTCTTATATAGTTTGATAAACAATATAAATAAATAAAATAAAAAGATTTATTTCTTGCAATGTTTATAAAACCGTGCTTTTAAAACAGGGACAATTTGCAAGAACTCCATCTTCACACTGAAGGCCCCCTCCAAAATCGCTATTTACCTCAATCCTGAGCAACATGCAGCCAATTAGGATTACAATATACCTACTTAAACGTCTCAAATTCAGATATGATATTATATTTTGCATTTGCGATTTTTTGTGATGTTTCCGTACAAAAGTCGGAACTGACAATACATTTATTTGATAAGCTTGGCTAGTGAAAATCCTAGAATGCAAAATGTTAAACAGACATAATTAACCAACTTCATTTTCACTGGTGCCTTTGGTTAGATATAGTTTTGAAGGACCACCCTACCGATCAAATAATGAATTTCGTAAAGGTTGACTTTTAAATAGTAAAAGATAAGCTGAATCGAATCATTATTTCTTACTATAAGTATAATAAAAAAAGTTAAGTTAGGTTGGTTGGTTGGTAACTTCAAGGCTGTTTCGATATCTTGATTCCCGCAAGACTCCACGGAAAAGTTTTATTACGAGTCTGACATCTGTCGCGAACCGACATACGCGAAAGGGGTGGTTCAATATCCTTACTTTTATTAATATAGTCCGGTCAATTTAGACCAAAAAATGAGAGTGAAGTTACATAAAGTCCCAACAAGCTGAATTTCAGTGAAATTGTTCAAAATATAATTATAAACAATGTCTAGAAGTTCCCCATCATTCCCCTGTAAGGAAAAAATTTTATTCAAGGTCAAAGGTAAAAAAAATGAGTTTTTCACGATTTTCAGGAAAACGGTAAGTTTTATCATAAAAGTACCTCCGACAAAAATTGTAGATCATAAAATTATCTATAAAAAATGTATCAATACTTTTTTTCTTACGAGCCACCATTTCTGAGATATAACGATTCAAAAAGTTATAAAAGTTGTTATAGTCATAATATGCATGAGTACGCCACGTATATACATCTAGAGTTGTTATTAAATGTTTAAATATTTTTCTATCGCTCATTGTAACTTATACTTACAATATAAAATATACATAAGTTTTAACTATAAGAATATCAGGTAAAATGAAACCCAGTTAGTTAATCTTTAAGCCAGTGTAACTTCGAGACATCTGTCTCTTGTTCTATTGTATGCGTGGCTAGGGTCTTATACCTGCTATATCTAATAAATGAAGTACCGTTTTCGAGTATATTACCAAGTTCAAGTGTGGCTTGGTTATCAGCTAGACCCTACAGACTGGGGTTGGAAGTTGGTCAACAATATATTAGAGCCAGTTCAAACTTTACTTCCACCTGCGCCGGAAAAACTGCTGAACACTATTTTTTGCAACTGCAAAAAGGGATGCAGTGCTAAATGTGGTTGCAAAAAAGTCGGACTGTCTTGTTCTTTGGCATGCACAAATTGTCAAGGCCGGTCGTGCTCTAATATTGAATCACAAACAATGGAGGATTCGTTTGACTCCGACGAAGTATCATGAGATACATCGCTATTGACGCAATTTACTTGCATCCAAAATGAAGATGAAGAAGAAGCAGGAGAAGAAGAACAAGAATTTGAAACTTACGAATAAGACGAATAAACTTCAACACTTTTTTTTAATTTACATCGCTTTTATCTTTCCCAATCTTTGAAAATTTCTGTTATTATGCAATAGTTTTACATTAAACAGGATCACAACTGACCCGTGGAGTAGGCCTACTGGGGAAACCACGTTAAAAAAACGCGCTAAGTACACTACCTCATAGGTGGCGTGGAAACGTGTGCATATTATGACCATAACAACTTTTATAACTTTTTGAATCGCTATATCTCAGAAACGGTGGCTCGTAAGAAAAAAAGTATTGAAACATTTTTTATAGATAATTTTATGATCTACAATTTTTGTCTGAGGTACTTTTTTGATAAAACTTACCGTTTTGCTGAAAATCGCGAAAAACTAATTTTTTTGACCTTTGATCTTGAATAAAAAATTTTCCTTACAGGGGAATGATGGGGAAGTTCTAGACATTGTTTATAATTATGTTTTGAACAATTTCACAGAAATTCAGCTTGTTGGGACTTTATGTAACTTCGAATGTCTAAATTGACCGGACTAATATTATACCATATATTTCGATCTACCTAAGCATTCCGGGAACGAAAATAAAATCTTTGACAGCGAGATTCAGCGTGATTAAGATAAACTTATCGTATAATAGGGAGGCATAAAACAAGGTATCAGATAGGTGGAGTGAATACTAATGTGCTAATTACTTTGTTTTTCTTTGAAAGAGCACGGGCTCTGAAGATAGGCATAAAAAGGGCCGACCATTGAGTATAGTAAATATTCATTAGTGGTTTGCGTTTGCACGACCGCAACCGGCTTGATGGCTTCGGGTAAAAAAGAAATGATAAATAAAAAGTCCGACAGCCTGGTTGTATATTAAAAGCACTTCGTAATTGCAGTTGTTATAATAACCTGATAACACAGGCAGATATAATAGGTAAGAGCGCCAAGACGCTTATTAACTAGTTAGTCTAGCCAGATATTATCACCCAGAGAGATGTAGGTAAGTAGTAACCCAGAAGATAAAATAGTTGGTGGTAATATAGTATTATTAATTTAGAATGATTACTTTCCTACCGGTTTTAGCTGTGGTTGTGATTATAGAGCGTCCAACCGTTTAATTTAAAAACCATTTAAAAAAAGTGAACTTTTAAAAGTGAACTTCACTTTAAGTGAACTTTTAAAAGTGAACTTCACTTTAAGTGAACTTTTAAAAGTAAACTTTTGCGTAACATGACGCAGTTACGTTCTATTGGTGCTGTCAAAAAGAAAATAAACGGTTGGATCTATTATAAGAAAAAGAAATTTAAAAGATCCTATCTATAGCATTATAAACATAAACTGTTCTACTAGGATTTCATCAGCAGCCGAAAGAACTGCTGAACATAGGCCACTCCCTTATAAGGGAGGGGTTGCCATAATCCCCACACTTAGCAGGCGTCTTGGGGTTCGCAGTATAGGTGGTAGGTAATTCAATAGAAATACGCGTCTATCCCGGTTACCCGTTAGTCGTTGGGTGTCCCAACGGGAAGAGATGGGGGGATGCAATTCTTAACTAATTCAATTCTTTATTTTATTATTTATTCTATTTGGATTTAGGCGTTCCTCCATTATCACGAGTCTGTGGCGCTATATCTATATACTGGCCAAAATTGGTGCGTGTTTACATTCGAATACAAATGTAGGTTTATTTGCTAATGTGAAGCGAACCTTATTCATAGTTGAACGTTAGCGTGTATAACGTTGCAAATGACAACGAAAAATGTAAGGCCAATATGGATCTATGGGATGATCTGATATATGATCAATATTTTGAGATTTCACTGTTACTCCAAACTTAATCAGAGACTTAATTAAAAGAAAAGCAATAAAATCATCAACTGAATCCTCGTTTAGATACATAGGTACAAGGAAAGCGAGGGTTTGGTAGAAGAAGGACCCCATAGTTTGGAAAAAGAGACTGTTTGAAGATGGAAAACAGAAAATGAATCTCATAAAAGTGGGTAAATTAATGGTATGGCTTGCCAACCTTCGTGATGGAGAGGGCACATAAAGAAGAAGAAATACGTAATGGGAGAAATGAGAACGATTTACGCCATGTAACTAATGATGATTATTGTGAAAAATATTTGCAGCACCAATGTTGAACGTCCTTGTACCAGTGTACAAATAAGTATGTAATTTATATGGTAATTTTGTATTTTTAACACTATATTATGATGGCCCATAATTGCTCATAATGTTAGGTATAAGAGGTAATATTATAGGTTTTATAAATTAAGTTTGGTTAGTAATTCTGTCCTGGTATGCAATGAGTCACTATGGGCACACACACACACGCACTATGTATACTAATTTTACTATATTGGTCAAGTTTTATATTCGTCAAATCGGGAATTCGTTAAATTTGATATTGGTCGAATCGGTAGTTCGTTAAATCGTCTTTTTGAGAAGAGAGTGGATTAATTTATAAATATTAATGCAATTAGCTCAAGACAATAATAATACTAGCCCTTGTTTATGTCCCACTGTTGGGCACGGGCCTCCCCTCAAGATGAGGGGGCTTAGGCCGTAGTCCACCACGCTGACCAACTGCGGGTTGGCGGACTTCACACGTCATTCGAAAGCTAGTTAGGCTTTCTCAGACATGCAGGTTTCCTCACGATGTTTTCCTTCACAGAAAGCTAGTAACAATCGCACAAAGACGATTCGCACATGATTCATTAAATAAATCAGAGGTGCGAGCCGGGTTTCGAACCTGCGCACCTTGTTTCCAAGGCAAGCACTCGCCCACTGAGCGGTTACCGCTCGCAAGAAATGGAAACAGGTTCTAAGTCTGAAAAAACCTTAAGACCAGATTGTGATACAAGTCAGCCTTACGCAGTCATGAATGATGGACTTCGGAATGATTATATTATTTGAAATTGTTAAACCAGTTTAAGAAACAGAGGTTCCTAAAACATAGGTTCTTTCTTGCGTGTCGTCTATTTTTGTAAAAAAAAAAATGGGTCCCCGTGAGCACCGTGTCTGGTTTCCGGGGGACTACAATGCGCCCCCGCAGGCTCAAAGGCAAGGCAGAGCCCGGGGTGCAGGATTCCCCCGCGAAAAAAAAGCGCTGCTATGTATTTATTATTTAGGAGTAGCCACTCAAATTTCTATCACCAGTGATTCTTATAAATCTTCCGTATGGTACAGTCGTAACGAAACGCTTCTTGTCGTAAAATTTATTGGTTGGGTTTAGTTGATATTGCTACGGCTGCAGCTTTACGATGCCCAGAGTTTAGGCGTGTTGCTGTAATAACCTTAGGAGTTAATAACATGAGCTATCTCAGTTTATTTGGTCGTCACGAAGTTTGATATAGGAAAATTGTGATTTATAGTAGTTGCGGATACGTGCTAAGAGTGAGAACTTAATTGCGTGTTGCTAATACAAGTATAAATCATTCAATGTGAGAAAAAAGTATAAAGTTGTTTGATTTATGACTTTCGGAAGAAGTAACGTAATTAGCCCTCGTGGATGTTGAACTGACGATGCACGATTTTTTTTTTTAAATTCTGTTCAGTGACCAAACAAGCGAGACGTTCACTTTTATTGTTGAAATAAAAGAAAATGTAATAATATTGTCTTTTATTTACGCGGATAAAACACATTACATATTATGCTGCCAAGCAGCAGTGTCTCCTTCACCGTGCCCTTCACACCCTTCACACCGGAACACAGCAATGCTTACTGTGTTCCGGTGTGAAGGGCACTATTACTGGTGAAATTACCGGACCCAAGAGACTTAATATCTAATAGCTTTAGGGTTGGCAACGAGCTAGCGATTCTCTGGTTTTGCTAGCATCCATAGGCTGCGGTGACTGCTTACCATTAGGCGGGCCGCATGCTTGCTTGCCACCTTGGTTGTATAAAAACTATTATATAAAAAATAAAAACCGACTTCAAAGTAAATTATCTAAAAAGCATAAAATAACGAAAATATATTGAAGTCGGTGCTAGCTAATATGTTAACTAACACTATCACCAGCTGACACCGACTTCAATATATTTTCGTTATTTTGTGCTTTTTAGATAATTTACTTTGAAGTCGGTTTTTATTTTTTATAAAATAGTTTATTTAACACTTTTTAGTGACTTATTTTACCAAGATACGTATCAGCACTATCACGCAACTCGAACGTCTACGTTACAGTAACTTACTGAAAACATAAAAAGTTTATATCTCTTACTATTAGACCGATTTTGATGAAACTTGTACTCTACCCTAAGTTGAAAAATACTCTAACTATTGCAAAAAGAATTTTCGAAATCGGACTTGTAGTTTCTGAGAAATCGGCGGACAAACCTACATACATACATACATACACTCATTAAATTTGGTAAATTTGTTTAGAAGCCCACATAGACTAACATATATTAATATTACGCATTTTTATCAATATTACATACATACGCGTCGAATAGAGAACCTTCTTTTTGAAGCCGGTTAAAAAAACCCCGATCGCGCCGGTTCGACCCTCTACTGCATTGACAGTACCGGTGTGACATGCACTTTTAATCTTATTAATAGATAGATTGGTAATAGATAGATTGGTAATAGATAGATTGGTAATTGATTGATTGAGGTGTTTTAATTCTGATTGTTTATGTGTTAATTGATAGATTAATATAAACGGCGTAAACAATTAATCTTGTACAGAGTGTTAAATAACCCCTGTCCGATTTGTATGAGGAATATTCGCATTGCTGGCTGGTACAAGTCAGAAAGAAAATTTATGGGATTTTCAACATATGATTATATACTTATGGTAGTTGTGGTATAGTATACGGGTATGCGACCCCGGCTTCCCTAGCTATTACTGTCCCATTCCTTGCTCTCCTGGGCGGTAATATCCTACTTTTCCTATTTCCCACTCTAAATTGCCAATCTTCCTTTTCACAACACCTATCCTTCCCTTTCCCTCCTTATTCGTGAGAACGCAATGGTCAATCATATAAATATGGCGGCGATGTGGTTCGCCACCCATCACGTCTCGTTTCTCACGGAGGCGAAAAGCGACCCTTGGGCTTTGCCTACCCCTACGGGAAAAAGGCGTGATTTTATGTTATGTTCAACATATGGATTATATACAGTATGTTTGTAATGCGACATTGAATTCGACAGGGTTTTATTAACACTGTATAGCTTACTATCAATGCTGGATACATTGCATGTGTTACCTATATTTACCACTGCAAAAAAAAATATTTTAAAAAGATTTCCAGATTTATTTACTACTAAAAACTTCCAATACTTAGTGTTCACTGTCAAATTCGATCAACTAAATCAACCTGCTATCAATAGATCTCGTCTTAGCTGCCGACAAATATATTTCTATTCAGTGTTCCGGCAAACGCGGTGGGCTACCGCTTAATTGTGGCACTCAATAACCAACGCCCATTTTGAGTCTTTAAAAAGCGACTTAACACGAGATATTAATAGTAACCATTTATTTAATTCCCAGTTAACTATATTTAAGAGACAACATTAGGCAATAAAGCGGTGTTAAGTGCAAACGAGTCGATAAATAACATATAATAGTGCTGGGACACGAACCTGTTATTCAACACTTAGTTTAGGCATGCTCAGCACTCAAAATTGCTGTTTGATTACGTGATATATTATAAGCTTATATTACCGGTAAACACGCACATGATATCAATATTCTGTTCAAAAATAAGGCAGAAAGTCAAGACAAGATACAAGGGGTTGACCGTGTATTACTGTGTTCCGGTACTATGGACCCTGTAAATGAATAAGAAGAAGAAAGACTCGTCTAGATTTATTCGGCTATGCAACAGCGAGACACAATACTTTCATACAGATAACATAAAATACAGATATTAACACTAATCACTAAAGAGCTCTTTATGCTCACTAGCACGTACTCGTATCATACTATGACCGTAATAGTCACGTATATTCGTATATTAGGAGGATTATTCCTTGTATTTAAAAGTCTGAGAGTATGTCCACTAGAACTTTCTGTCACTGACCAGCACCGTCGCATGTACGAAGTGTCAATAATGAGGATGCTGACTGGGTAAAAAAAAATATTTTAATTAATCCTTCATTTAGATTATCAAAAAATATTGGACACGTATTTTTTATTTAACAAATCAATAGAAATTGCCAAAGATATAGAGTGTCAAAGTTCGGGAATGGGGGCTCGTAACGTCATGGCACAGTCAAAATTGTATACCTACAGGCGTGCCGTCACGCGGAACTTCAACGCACTAGGTATATCTTCATCACTCTTTGTTTAATTGACAAAAGAAAAATACGTATCCAATATTTTTTGATAATCTAAATAGAACTAAAGTTTCTTCTAATAGACTGACTAATATTCAGTGAGAATATTTTGCCGGTGCCGATACGCTCCGTGCATGGTACGCGACTTTGTCAAACCGGTGATATGCTGCTGTTATGGTCGCTTACCATTTAATGAACGACCTGCTTATCCTGTTACTAAGTTTAAAAAATATAACTAACAGAATATAAAGAAAGTTATATTTTAAAAAACATCCAACTTAAGATTAATTATTTAACCATCAATCATGATCATACAAAAAACATGACATCGCAGAACAAGTAGTATCATAAACATTGTATGCCGATAGATAGATGCGATGAGGCCGTATATCGGAAAATTATGGCGAGGCTATATATCAGAGAATTGCGGCTTCTATTGCCCGGCATTGAGGTTGTAATTCTGCGCCTACGCATGTCATGACCCGAACTACGAGCGGCCAGTGATCCGAGCCGCATGCCTTGCCTACTCATCTAAACTATGAGAATTATGTAAGTTTGTTCGTGTTTCAGCTGCGTAGGCGCAGTGATAAAGTACTGTAAAATTTTAATATTAATGATTTTCCTATGTTGCATGGGATTGGCTACTCAATCATTGTATCGAATTTCGTGATATACCAGCGTGTCGCGTAAAGTTTTTTGGTGATACCTATTTTATTTATAGCAAGATTTTCTTACATTATAAATTACGACCTTGTATTGTTCATGACATAATTAACACCTCATCTTGAATAATAGCTTAAATTAAAACGGTCATTGACTTTCCACTTTTAACTAATAAGTATAAAGTTACCAGACATTTATACTTTATATTATGTAGCATCCGAGACGAAAAAAACCGAAAGTCGCGGACTCAAATAATGCGACTCAAAATAACTACACGTAGTTGTTCCTTACTGGTTACGATAATACAGATCGACCACCTGAATGTCTGAAAAGTAAGGTACGCAGCATGCAGTGAACATGTCAAAAAATGGGCCCTGTAACTGATATCTCCCCTAGTCGTAGGATTTAGTTATGCTTTTCCGTGATTTGCGTCCGACTTCGAGAGTTCCAGTAGGTATCGTAGTGATGCAATGCGCCCCCCGGCGGCGGGCTCAAAAGCAAGGCACTGAGGGGTCCCTGGTGCTGATCCCACCGGAGAGCCCTGGGGTCCCCCCTCTCATTTACTGATGTGACAGCCGCGGGGGTTTTAGTGGGTAAGAATCCCACATACCCCGGTCGAGCCCCACAGCTCCCAAAAAAAAAAGGAATCGTAGTAAAATAATTAGAAAGGAGGCTACACGGGTTTCCTTGTTATGTTCCTCCTAATTTATCCAGAATTTATCCCATGATCATAGCACAAGCAACAGCACTGAAATATCGGAAAATTACAAATACTGACTTTAAATGAACCATGGCAATATGTTATTTTAAATCAGCATGAAAGTTAAAAACAAAGCAGTACAGCAGTGAATGACACTAGACATAGTAGATCTCTAAAATTTCGCATGAGGCTATATATAATCCAAGAATTCTGTCATTGAGTTTTCCACAATGGTTATTATTTTAAGAGATATATAATAAGTTTCTTGATGCAAACTTATATATTTATATTATTTTATCTTGATATATATATATTTTTTTATATATATTTAGTCTATAGTATTTATAGTTATAAATTTTTGTAATTATTATTATCTTAGCTTTAAATTATTTTTTTTGTTCTATTCCTATACTTTCTTTTTTTTTTATGCACCCACCTTGTACCCTCTCTGTACCACCCTAAGGTAGACTGGCAGAAAATGCCTAAGGCATTAAGTCTGTAAATTTGTGCATGAAGAATTAAATAAATAAATAAACTTGACTTCTCAAGTGTCAAGAAGGTCAAAGATATATCACCGCAAAAATATACGTCGCAAATCTATAGATTTCCCGTAATTTTGCGACGTGAAAGCTTTCTTGCGTATACTCGAATTCAAGTATTCCGTCGTAAAAAGTAAATAAACATGGCGGTATTGCAACCATCGACAATATTAGGGAGGTGACGCCTCATGAACGAGTGAATCTGACCACATCATAGATGTATGATAAATCCCTTAGAGGAGATACCACTGGAGAGAGCATGATGCGCTAACCCCTCTGCCAAATTTTGTTCATATGTTCAGGTCATTCTTTGTTTGTGTGCGTATCTTTTTGAATGTGTTGCGAGTTTATTATAGTGCGTGAAATTGTATCTGGGTGTGTTTACTTCGCCTCCCGCACCCCGCAAAAGTGCCACGAAAAATTTTTTCGGGGAATCGACGCGATACTGGCTCTATTCTAATTACTCTGAGGATAAATCCATTACAGTATCGATATTTATGTCAGCAACGGTAGGATTAAAAAGAATACATTATTACTGTGAATTATTTTTATTGATAATTTCACCTTTATTTAAACAAATAACAACTCGAAACCCTTTAATTCAAAATAATTAACAAATGCGTCAGTATTAAAATGTTAATTTGAGTGTACAACAATTTTACTTATTCTCTAGAAGATTGAATATAATACGTCAAAGGGTAGCATTTGGGATTTTTGCGAACCATTTTGTAACTTCCATCTTCCGGCCCAGGACGAGGTTCGCTCATCTTCAAGCACTAAAAACACATTTAGTGATTACTTATAATTCTTGTAATAAAGTCACCCATTTTATTTTGTTCTCACGGGAAAAAAGTTTAAAAGGTACCTGGTACCTGTGGGGACGTGGGGTGATAGGGGTCGCAACCCCGCCGGAGTCATTACCATACTCTATGGGCGTCTTAGGGCCCACACCCTGAACGTGCAGAGACTCCGAAGATTATCACCAATTGAGCTCAACCCACTGGATGGTTCAACAGAGTGAAATCTATATACATTTTGTCAAGCCATCCAGTGTGTGGAGCGAACTGATTTATAATGGGTTTTAACCCACTCGTGAGTTCCACCCGGGTAATTACCCATTTATATTTTGGACTCAAACGAAATAAATGGATTTATTGACTTGTTGTAATTACTAATAAAAAGTATTGACATAATTTATAAATTAAATATTCAAGCTTATAAAATAATGCTCATTGAAACAAATGAGTGCACGACAGTGCAAATGTATAATAGCTTTGGAGACTTAATCGTCAACACTTAGTAAAACTACATGTAAAAAAAAATGGATGGAAAAAAGAACCTGTAGTGCATGTATGTGAATTGAATTTTTTTAAACGATTTGTTGTTGATTGTATTGATAAATGTATTTTTTTTACTTTATCATAATTTTTTTTCCAATTTAAATAAATTACTTTAAACTAAAATAATCTTATAAAATCTTACCTTATATACACACAAACACTTCAATTGAAATCTAATCGAGAGTATCAAAATCCTTAGATCGTAGCAATAAGTCGTCAGTCCAATCGAAAACACGGTCCAAATCACAAAGCAAACACAAAACCAAAAATCGAAAGCAAATTCGTTAAAGAAAAGACACCAGAGAGCATTCAGTACGTACGACATCGATACGAAGCGACGAATGAATGACTATGAATAACACAATGAGGGTGTTCAAAAATGACGTGCACCAGGTGGCAGCACTAAGGCGTAAGTCCCGGAACCTGTCAAACCGCATACATTTTCATATTCGGCACTCAATTTTATTGATATTTATTTAAATAAATAATTAGATACGTAATATAAAATATTATCTTACAATCAACATAATATAATCCGTGTAGACGTGGGCAGAGTAGCGATTTACTTTGAAATAGGGACGGCGGACCTACTGTTTATGTTGAATCTACCTCAGTTTAGTCTGAGTTTAATATAATACTTTTTATTTTATAAAATGATTGATTGTGGATCAATTTCAAATCATTCAATATCGAGATTTAGATCTTTAAATATTGGACATCACTAATTTCCATAGACAAAGTGTGTGTTCTATATATTGACATATTTTATCTGTGGCATTCTCATGTCAAAAATATTTTATTTATTCGTATATCTTAAGATTTTAATTATATTTTCAGTAGTTTAACTAGTTTTCTGAATCAGTTGGATGTTTTACGTGTGTGTGGTGATAAATGGAAAGTTTTCATCTTGTATTGGTGAAGAAATTTAGGTTTGTTTTGAAGTACCCGGTTTGATTACAAAAAATGACTTTATATCTGGTTTTGGGTATAGGCGAGCGCCGGCGCCACCGTTGTCGCTGTGACTTTCGAGAATAACCTGTTGAAAGGTGAAACTGCACCAGGCAGAACTGCAATGCAGCCGAGCGACGAGACTTGCCTCGAATTCCATTTGATATGTTAACATAAATGGAACCTGTCATTATGGGTCATTTGAAGGCTCTATGCTGGCTTCTCTAATGTGAATTAATAATATCTTGCAAGACATCACGTAATGTATGCGCAAGAAATCTTATTATTGAAAATAAATCTGTCATACTTATATTTTATTATTCCTTTTTAAAATGTATCTCAACATAACATCGTGAGGAAACCTGCATATCTGAGAAAGCCTAACTAGCTATCGAATGACGTGTGAATCCGCCAACCCGCATCTGGCCAGCGTGGTGGACTACGGCCTCATACCCCTCATCATGAGGGGAGGCCCGTGCCTTGGACATAAACAAGTACCTACTGGTATTATTATTACTAAAATGTATCTATGTATGTATCTCCTATATCAATATAAAGGTAAAACTGACATATCTATACTATCTATACTAATATTATAAAGAGGAAAACTTTGTTCGTTTGGTTGTAATGAATAGGCTCAAAAACTACTGGACCGTTTTTAAAAATTCTTTCACCATTCGAAAGCTACATTATCCACGAGTAACATAGGCTAAATTTTATTTTGGAAAAAATAGGGTTCCGTAAGATATTTGGGTTTTTTCGGACACAAGGTGTAAAAAATCAACCAGAAAAGTTACTTATTTTGCGTACGCTGCCTAAACTATAAAAGATAGAACCATAAAATGTTCTAATTAGTTGTAGATCTTATAAATATCTACAAAAAAGTCCGCGGCACACTATGTCGAGTGAGGCCCAACAACCATTATTTTTATTTAAAAATCTTGAATTTTGTTTGGACTACATTTAAACGCATTTATTTTTCTCATGCTATTAATCCTTATCAAAATAAATTATTTCATCATTAAGTACAGTTTATGTAGATAATATTTGGTCTTTGAATGATTAAAATTGGACATTTGGTTTTGCAGTTATGGCGAAATTAAAATATTACGATTTCTGCTTAGACTATAGTTATATGATCTAAGGATTTCTGCTGCACGGCCCGTTGCGAAGTGAGCGTCACCAAGGCGGGGGTGCGCATGCGGGAGGGGAGTTTAGATCTATGAGTAAGGTACCCGCGCGGCTCAGACGCGAGGTCGGCTCGTTACGCAGCGGTCGTGCGCGAAGTCTAATAATTTTCGTACGATTCTTTTTAGATTTCATTCTTAAAACTACACCTACGCAAAAGTTCTTTTCAGGGCTAAACAACAGTTCTTTTCAGAGCTAGAATATTACACGCTATTAGCATTTTCTTAAACATTTGAAAATGCCTAAGAGAACCAGGTCTCAACTTTCTAAACATAGTTCTCAAGCACGGGCAGCAAGAATACGTCGTATGGGAGAATCTTCACCTGAAAGTTCACAACGACTTGCTGAACAAAATCAGAGAAACTCTCAGGTACGCACACGAGAGTCGAGTGTCGAACGTTCGCAACGCAACAAAATCTGAGAACCTCTGAGTTACGTGCATGAGAGTCGGGTGAACCGATATGTATGAAATTTTGCGGGTAGGTCTGAGAATACGTTATAAAGTATATTTTATTCCGCTGATACCATGATTGACGAGGATATATAGAACGAGAGGAGGGTGCAAGAGAGGGAGAGGGGGGTGATGGAGTGAGTGATCGGAGGAGTTAGGTGGAGCAAGGGGGGGGGGAGTGAGAGGAAGCAAGTTGGGAGAAGAGAGAGGAGGGAGAGTGTTCAGAGAGGACAATGGGGAGAGGAAGAAGGGAAGTGTGACGGGGACCGAAGCGCGAGGGGAGAGAAATAGCATAGAATTAGATTTTTATTATAAGAGAGAGAGATAAATCAAGGGAGTAGGGAGAAAAGGGGAGCAAATTAACGCGCGGGCGGAGCTGCGCGGGTCAGCTAGTCTTTAATAAAGCGAAAAATCTGTAGGTAGTACTCATGTCAGAGCTGTCATTAGAGGAAAAGCGATAACGCAAGAGTGTCTCACGATATGTCAATGGACCAAGTGCTTCGTAGAGCCGTGGGCAGCAATTGCGGCGTTAGAAGTTGAGGCTCAACAAGCAAATTGCACCGTAGGAAGCGATGAAGGCGGTCATTACAAGATCTTGACATAGATACGTGATGAACCGCCCGTTACCCGATTTGAGATGGCAAAGAGCTATCATTTTTACATGGCTTCTTGACTGATATGGTGCGGCCAACCGGTGGTTAAAAACTTTGTGATAACGTGGCATAAGGCGCAGTTTCAAATGCTAGTACAATTATGTTTTATTGTTTATTTTTTTAATTATTTTACTATTATTATTTTTTCTTAAATTATTTTATTAATTGAAGAAAATAAACTACACATACATAATAATTATTAAAACCTAATGAGATGATGTCGTAAGGAGAATGTTGGTCTCGAATTTCTTGAGTTTAGCTTGTGCCCCAGATTATACCAAAATCCGGTGAAATACTTATATAAATCAAATATTGTAATAAGTTACACAATTTAAATAATGAGTTCTTACTTTTTCTTGAGGGGAAATGGGTGAAACTTGAGTAAATTATTAGTTCTCTACTACTATAATCAATTTTAAGTAATGGAATCACATAGACATATTACGGTAGAGCGATAAAAAAGATATATTAGTTGTGGTGCGACCTGAACTGTTAACCTACTTTCCAATGTGGTAAAACTCTGTTTGTTTTTACTGAAGTAAGATAAAAGTAAATATATCGTTTTCTGATGCTTCATACTTGCATAATAAATTAATTTATTCTATTTGTTTATAACATTAAAGTCCTATATCAACATTAATTAAAAAATTTGGGTTTCTTACAGAACCCGCAGTTTTAATCCACGTGGGTTTACCCCTAGTATACGTTTAAACTGCGAAAAATACGGTATGCGTCAAGCGTTTTAAATAAATTCCGCTACAGGCGGTAGTGTGAAATATAAAGAAAAACGCAAGATATTTTGCCAGCCCCCAAGCAACAGTGTGTAAGCATAACTATTATTGCTGTTTTCCGGTGTGAATGGCACTGTAGGTCTGGTGAAGTTACTGGACACAAGAGACTTCGTAACTAATGTCTTGGGGGACGAGCAGCAGTGCAATTTAGGTGTCTATATATCTTGGGACTATTCACACACGGTCATCTGTACCCAAACTAGGCGGAGCCTGTACCTACCACAGAAAAAAATAGACGCTGATACATATAGGTAGGTACTTATATAAATAATATCTGCCCTTGTTTTTTTCCCACTGCTGGGGAACAGGCCTTCCTTCAAGATGAATGGGCTTAGACCATAGTCCATACAATATATAATACCAACATATACAATTTTTATTTACATACTTTTTAAAACATACTTATGTATATATAAATATAACGAAACAAACACATATTCATGCACACAAAAATCTATCCAGAGTGGGAATCGAACCCACAATTGGGTAGCGGCCAGGGTGTCCAACCACTAGACCGGTCTGGGAACTTTAAAAGTTCAGTCCGTATTTGATCGAGAGAAAACTAAATGGATTTAGTCATCGATATATTATGATTTAGTTCAAGCTCTGCGCTGCCCCAAACGATGTTGGTGGTGTGAAATTGAATGTCAACATTCTTCATTGTCAGACTTTTCTTTCAAGTAAAAAGTTTTTATTACGTCGAACGAGCAAGTTTAGTATGAGCCAGTATATTAGGGGCATGTATTTTCCAGAGTAATTCGTCTGGCGGTTTATATTCTCAGAGGAAACTACGGGTCGGTATCCTAATCTTGTATCTTTAATGTTATGTTTATTATTATCAAACCCACATACTCTCAAGAGAAAACATAATCTTTATGCGTTTGTCGTAATTACTGAAATGTAGGCTTAGTAGACTAGTAGAGAGTAAACTGCAACAATTGGACCATCGTCGACTAGTTGCATGTTTATCGTTTTTTTTACAGATTGTTCCACTGTGAATGCGCTCAAGCACTTTTTGACCTTGTACCACCATCCCCTTTCTTTTACCGGACTACCAGGCACCGGCAGGGTCTCCACCGCTTTGTCGTTGGCACTCCAACTTGCCGCACTAAGCGTTTCGCTTCTTCTTTTCTCATGCGCACGGCCAAGCTGTGGAATACCCTCCCGGGCGACGTTTCCCTGATAAATATAACTTGGGTGTATTCAAGTCTAGAGTGAACAGGCATCTTATGGGTAAGCGCGGCCCATCCTAGACCACATCTTCACTTACCATCATGTGAGATTGTGGTCAAGCGCAAACCCATTTATTATAAAAAAATTAAACTATTGGGTAAGGGACCAGAAATGTAGTACGGGTTTGGATTATTTAACGAAATCGATCAACCTGTCATATACTAGTCACTGTGTGTGTACCTTTTAAGGTAACGTTAATTGAAACGTAATTTCAAACACCACGTGACGTCACTATCCATTAGCTCTTGGAGTATTTTCTCTGTGGCCATTAAAACTTTTACCGTCTTATAACGGAGTGACGTAGACGACATAGTCCGTCACATCCTCATCGCGTCCGTAAGCCTTTTCGAACAACTTTTGAGAAGCCAACTTCTTATTTCTAGTACTCATATTATGTTATCTTTAATTTATGCAAATACTAAACATGGAAATAACTAACTAAGAACTAAATAATAATTAAGAAAGTGATCGTGATCATGAGTGGTGCAAAGCATTCGAAAAGTCGGGATAGTAAAATCTAAAATTGTTCCAAAGTAGTTTCATTTTAATTTGTAGTAAGTACCTACCTACATGTATAATTATTGCTGTTTTTGGTATCATTAAACAAGCCCAATTTTTTGCATATTCCCTCACGCATTAACAAATAACATAGCATTACTATCCCTGAGCCTATAAATTTGAAATTGAAAATATTTTCAAATATTATCATAGATTTATTGAATCAGCCCTCTGAATACAACGAAAATGATTGACCGAAACAAGATTACCCATATTGCCAATATTGCCTTTCCTGATTACGTAGGGAGGATAGAAAATAAAAATATTCTCTCCGGAGAGGAAAATATCCTCGTACGCATTTATTTTATTGTTTCTTAGTTCAGTGTTATCCGATCTGGATTGTGTTCTTGAATCAGCAGACCAAAATTGTTTAGATAAGGCTGGGTATAGGTAAATTGTATTGGTACAATTTACCTTTGAACGTATTTATTTATTTATTTACAGTTTAGGAAAACAGCAGCTTACAAATATAAAGTAACAAAGAAACTACATATAACATAATTTAAGTCTATCGTTTTCACAAATAGAATTTAAGCATTTACTACGTAATATTAACTTAAACGAATAGAAACAATTTTGTATTTATGGCCAAAACTAAAAACTACATAATTCGAACTTCTTAAATCGTCAAACAAAAAGAAAATTGAGTGTGGTTGTTAAGCACGTACCACGAGTTGAGAAGCGAAAATATATTAGATATATAATTACGAAACTGATGTTTTGTTGTATGAAAAAGATCTAAATGAAATTCAGTCATATTTATTAAATAATCTACCAGTGCGAACTAAAAATTAATTTGCGCGATAATTTGTGTTATTCATTCGCTTTTGTTGAATTTGCTATGTACAAGACAACACCAAATAAGCTTGAAGGCGATTACAACTTTAGTATGCAGTCATAAAACATCCCCGCTGTATAGTTGACCGTTAACGCGGCAGCAAAAAAAGGTTGGTAATACAAAGTTGTTTTTGCTGACGCACCTAGTTGACGATGTATGCGTTATGTAGTTATTGAGCCGCAAACGAACTTGTAATCGCCTCCAAGCTTATTTGGGACGGAATCAAAGATTAGATTAATATACCAGAGATGGAGTACAGACAGCACCACTTCAAGACGATTATGGGCACTGAATTGATACTGTTCGTTCGTGAACAAGTAAGGTGGAGGCCTATGTTCAGCAGTGGACGTCTTCCGGCTGATGATGATGATGAACAAGTATTTCAAAGTTTAACTAATTATAAGAAGATGGCCATTACAGCTTCACCGGACAATAGGAGGCGAGCGCTTGAAGCGCTCTAGCCTTTACGGCAGAAGTAGCGACGAGCTCAAGGGCACCTCAGGGAGGCACGGCCTCGGCTTGGGCTGTCGCTTAAGAGAGGGCTGAGTTTACCACCGGTTCACAACGCGCCCCCACTGAGAAGAACCGGCAAGAAACTCAGTGGGGTGATGCACGTCGTTGAGGTCGCATACGTACGACCCTTCGGCCTCGCCGGCGAGACCGGTATCTGATAGCTAGTGTAGCATACGGTTGTCGGGGAGGGTTCGGCGCATCCCGGTCCAATAGGACCGTCATGCCCGTCAGGAGGGTCGAACAGTACGTGCTACGCGTGCTATGCGTACGTGTACGACTAGGGGCGTAATCGGCGGCGGCGCGGATTAAACTGTTCGCGTGACGGGACGCGGATTCAAAGTAGTGTTTCGACACTTCTTTGAGGAACTTACGAAGCGGATCTAACTTGAAATCGGAATGCAGATCTACGTTCCGCATGTACCACGGGGCACCGACGGCACGTCGGAGGAAACGATTCTGGATAACCTGGAGGCTATCGATATGGGTGCGGGCAGCGTGCGCGAAAACTACACTCGCGTAAGTCATGATAGGGCGAATGCAAGCTTTGTATAATGTCAACTTATTTCTAAGCTACATTTTACTCCGCTTGCAGAGAAGGGGATACAGGCGACCTAATACGAAAGCCGCTCGATTGCGGACGGACCTAATGTGCGGGCCGAAAGTCATGGCGGAGTCCAAGGTGACTCCGAGGTACTTAACCTTCCTAGTCCAGGGGATAGGGCGATTGAATAGGGATATTGGGGCTAGTCGTCTGTTGGGCCGAAGGCTCCGCGCGAAGAACATTATTGGCGGGTCCCCGGGAGAAGACCACCGCGGCACTCTTCGTAGTTAGTAAGCGTGGCCCGACCGACCTGAGATTTGGCTCGCGAGGTTGCTGCGTCAGCCCGTGGTCCCGGTGGAGACGCGGCTAATTACCTGACAAATATTGTTCAATTACTCATTTAATGAATGAAATCAAAAAATACGACTTTATAGTTCTTAAAAAAATCTGATTCTTTGTATGTTAAATCGACGATTAATTGTTCTCTTCTGTCGAATAGCTTAAATTCTAAATTCATGATTCAATTCTAACAAATTGTTGGCAACTGGACACATTGCCTACCTCCTAAAACGGAAACACTGACCTTGCTTGAGGACAGCAATAACATATCCATAGCGGCATATCTCGGCGTGACTCAACAGGACGTTACCACACATATCCGCAATTTGTCTCCCGGCCCTAGCCCGGCTTCCTCGCGGTCTTGTCTGAGGTTCATTAACATTGATACCGCGAAATACTAAACCTCTCTCATGACGCACAGATTAAGAATGAATGTCGATTTTATTTTCCCAACTCCACCAGAAGAAAGAAGGAAGAACAAAATGTTTCTTTACCCGATTACGAAACGGTGGGAGGGTTATGATTTTAACAAGAATGTATGTATGTTCATCTGTTCCCGCATATCTTCTAATAACACCCTACCTAGGGTGTCGTTAGAAGCGTCTTGATTGTCCGCTATATAATATCACATTATTAGACTGCTATTTTATCCGTAGTCGGGTTTTAGTTTTTAAAACTTATTACTTGTTACTTCCATAAACATCAATATGTATTCGCAGTTGGATTTTTGAGTTTTTGTAATTTAAATTTGTCTGAATTGCATTATTTACCTGATTTATATTTGATAGTTTGTAAATTTTATCTGGATATAATCTTGATGATATAACGTATTTTTTCACTTTAAGCTTTACATGTAACTAGTAATTGTTCATTTAGTGTTAGTAGTAAGTCAAAATAACACGGGTACTTCTATGCTGTGATGAAGTTGACTGCATGCCTCATGACATTCATACAGGCCCATAGCCCATAAGCTACCCTCGCATTGCAAGCAGGGGATATCAGACATATTTTAAGTACTGATTCAGTAAAATTTCCAGTAAAACCTGGCCAAAGCGAACAGGATTATCTTCGGAAAACTTGTTATCAAGTAGTTTGAAATTATTCAGTCTGATCAGGTGCCTAACACAATAGAAATATTTTTGAATAACTATGTCTAATTTTGTGTTGCGGTATCTATATCTATACTCTTAGAATCCTATTCTAAGTCTATATACTTATAATAAAACTGTAACAGGTTCAATTCTGTACATTGAAGATATTTTGAAAATTATTTTTGGAGGGCATTCTATAACCGATACTGAGGCCGAACATCTATTTTTTTAAATTTTTGTCTGTCTGTCTATCTGTCTGTCTGTCTGTATCACGGCTGAGCATCACGCCGAAACTACTGAATGGATTCAAATGAAACTTGGCATGATTTGAGATCTTACTACGAAGTAGGACATAGGATACTTTTTATCCCGTAATCTAGCACGGTACTTTTGGGAGAGGGGATTAAAGTCAAAACGGGTACTTGGTTATACGCTTGGTCCGATTTTATCAATTTTTCTTTATAATATAATAAATATTAGTAAGGAAACACTCATAGAGAGTTGTTATCAAGGTTTTGTAATCGATCGGGTTAAGCAACGTTAGGTAAGGTCATTAAATAGATGGGTGACCGTTTGAACTAAACGGGTGCTTCGGAGAGCAAGTAAAAAATATGTTCTCCGCGCGGAGCCTTCGGCCCAACAGACGACTAGTCCCAATATCCCTATTCAATCGCCCTATCCCTTGGACTAGGAAGGTTAAGTACCTCGGAGTCACCTTGGACTCCCGCATGACTTTCGGCCCGCACATTAGGTCCGTCCGCAATCGAGCGGCTTTCGTATTAGGTCGCCTGTATCCCCTTCTCTGCAAGCGGAGTAAAATGTCGCTTAGAAATAAGTTGACATTATACAAAGCTTGCATTCGGCCTATCATGACTTACGCGAGTGTAGTTTTCGCACACGCCGCCCGCACCCGTATCGATAGCCTCCAGGTTATCCAGAATCATTTCCTCCGTCGCGCCGTCGGTGCCCCGTGGTACATGCGGAACGTAGATCTGCATTCTGATTTCAAATTAGATCCCCTTCGTAAGTTTCTCAAAGAAGCGTCGAAATGCTACTTTGAATCCGCGTCCCGTCACGCGAACAGTTTAATCCGCGCCGCCGCCGATTACGCCGCTAGTCCTTCTGACTCGCGCCGCAGACCACGGCACGTACTGCTCGACCCTCCTGACCCCATGACGGTCCTATTGGACCGGGATGCGCCGACCCCTCCCCGACAACCGTATGCTACACTAGCTATCAGACACCGGTCTCGCCGGCGAGGCCGAAGGGTCGTACGTATGCGACCGCAACGACGTGCATCACCCCACTGAGTTTCTTGCCGGTTCTTCTCAGTGGGGGCGCGTTGTGAACCGGTGGTAAACTCAGCCCTCTCTTAAGCGACAGCCCAAGCCGAGGCCGTGCCTCCCTGAGGTGCCCTTGTGCTCGTCGCTACTTCTGCCGTAAAGGCTAGAGCGCTTCAAGCGCTCGCCTCCTATTGTCCGGTGAAGCTGTAATAGCCATCTGCGGTTAACAGCGTCTATCATACCCAAAAAAAAAAAAAGAGCAAGTAAAAAGTAGGTCCCAGTTTTTAACCGACTATAAAAAAGGAGGTTATGTATTCGAAGTTAATGTCTGTTATTAAAAGTTTAGTTAACGTAAAAATAGCGCAGGCGGAGCTGCGTGGGTCAGCTAGTTTTAAATATGAGTTTAATTCTCCTCCGTATACTGTACTGAATATTATGTTTGATCTACATTATCGTCTAAATTCTGAGCATTTATTTTTGTTAATCGCATATATCCATTACAAATTCTCCCCAAATTTGAGTAATTCAACTAAAACGTGCATAGGCACAAATGATTTTAATTATGTTATGCCTTATGTGTAAATACATAAAGTCGTATTTTTTTTAATAACTCTAAGCAATAGTTCTGCAGTTTTAATATTCATGAAACGAGGGTTTCGCTATGCAACGTGAATGCAACGTGCTGAATATAGAGAAAGTTATACGAGCGTTTTCATTTCCTATAAAACTAGAGAAGGAACGAGAATATTCAACTTAGCGAGCTCTACGGCGGCGGAGGCATTGACATCA
The DNA here is from genome assembly GCA_911728495.1 of Furcula furcula. Lineage (NCBI taxonomy): Eukaryota > Metazoa > Arthropoda > Insecta > Lepidoptera > Notodontidae > Furcula > Furcula furcula. The sequence goes on from OU452243.1 coordinate 23,829,201, forward strand.
CGGACGCAGGTTTCCAATATTACTTCGTTATCGGCAAATAGAAAATATATTTCAAACACTATTCTAAATGGTAATGATATTAGGCACAAATGTCCTGTATAATAGACATACCGGGAGCACCTCTTTAAACATCACACACAGTCAAGGCGAATAACGAAAAATACCGTTACTGTCAATTCTCGTAAAAGAAGAACATCAATATAAGTAAAAAATCAGTCCACTAAATTGATACTATTGAATCATTCGACGTCTATAAAAGCACAAATAATTTGCCGAGCGGAATATTTATGGCATCAGGAAATCGAGAACACTTAGAAGAGGGTTATGTTTTTCGACAGTAGGTTTGTATGTATGTATGTAAGTATGTATGAATGTATGTATGTATGTATATCTTTCTTTGCCACGGCTTACAGCCTTTACAGCTAGGACTGCGAGTTATAATATGTCATTGGATTCGTCTTAGTTGCGGGAGTGACATATGCTATATATTTTTAAAAAAAAAATTAATACGGCGGCCGTTAGCCGCCATTTTGTATTTTCTTTTCTTCCAAAAACATCAATATGGATATCAAATGAAAGGTATACGTATATGTATATATGTATACGTTTTATATATGTACAATGTAATTTAAGCCAATTTTGTCTGTTCGTAGTGGGGCTTTTTGTGATATTATAATTTGTACTTTTTTTTAAAATGGCAGCTACAAATTCCGATAGGTGACATTATAGGCATTGGATGACGAGATAAAATGGTCGCTTAGTGTAAAAATTAATCTCTCCGTGGATGGAAGTGGGCGCTATGGTGGAGTCGACCCGCGCCCACGGTTGACCTGTGCGTGCATCCTACGTAATTCTCTTTATAGTCTTGTAATACCTTGTAAACATGTACACAAAGGGATTCCACACTTTATAACCGTCTAGCGGGTATCGGCAATTGTAATCGATTATCGTATGTATCGACTTTTATGACGATAAAATATTTAAAAAAAAACGACTTTAATAACACTAAAAAGTAATAATGTAAGTATTATTGAAGTTGGTGTTGGCGTACTTACTGTGTATATTATGTATTTAGCACTAACTTCAATAATATTTAAATTATTTTATACGTTTTGGTGTTATTGAAGTCGGTTTATTTTTGTTTAATATTTTTTTTAGTACTTTTTAGTGATATTTTCATACAAAACGTGTGCCTCGATTTCCGTGGGATACCCTCATCTGACCCTGACTAGTTGACATAAAAAAGAAAATTTTCTGAAATCGGTCAACATTTGGCGTAGAAATCGGTGAACACCAAAGTGAAAAAAAATCTTAATTCTATGGTGAAAACACATAAAAAAGTACAGTGGAATATAGAACTTCCTCCTTTTTTAAGTCGGTTATAAATAGCCGGACGTAAATCGGCGAGACACAATTTACTGTGAAAAACTGGCATTACTGAGCCGTAATTGAAATGTCCCGTTGGAAGTACATCGGCGCACGTGTGGCGAGGAGCCAAAGCTATTAGGCACTTTATTTTATTCGAGTGCTCGTGTTGAAGTTGAATATATTTCCTCATTTGATTAGTATTTGAGAGAACCGACGATGCCACATTTCCTAATTCTACGGTTGTAAGCATCAATATAATATTTAAATTAGATTAGGTGTTACGGTCCCCCTTCGGAGTCGCTGGACGCTCGGGGTGTGGGCCCCTTGAGCGTCCATTGAGTACGGCGGCGACTCCGAGGAGGACGGCGGCGGGGTTGCGACCCCCGTCCCCGTGAGCACCGTGTCAGGTTCCCGGGAGGCTACAATGCGCCCCCCGGCGGCGGGCTCAAAGGCAAGGCACTGAGGGGCCCCTGGTGTAGATCCCACCGGAGAGCCCTGGGGTCCCCCCTCTCATGTGCCGATGCGACAGCCGCGGGGGTTTTAGTGGGTAAGAATCCCACATACCCCGGTCGAGCCCCACAGCTCCCGGGGATCTTTCGAAGATTCCCCCGCGTCAACAAAAAAAAAAAAAGGAGTTAAGGTCCGAAAAATGGCACACAGAAATAGCGACCTTGTGTCGCTATTTCTTTTCAAGCCACAGGCTGGCAAAATTATTTTTGCCGATAGGAGTGTCGCTACTGTCTATATGAAACTGTCAAACTACACGTCATTATCATAATAAAACCGTTAGTTCACTTTTCCGCCACCGACACAGATAAGTCAGCGACCCCAGTGACCACATTTTAGATGTCATTTTGTTAATGAATGTTTATCTAAGATATGAAATATATTCTTAGCTGTCTATATGTTTTTCTTTGGTGTGCAAATGAAGAGTAGGTATTCTATTCTATCTAGTTTATTTATTAAATCGATGGTTGTAACGGTAATTTCATGGTATAATAAAGTAGCGTGCAAAAGGCGTAACGTAGGTTAGTTGTTAGTGCAGCGGTAAATCAGAGGAAATTATAGCTGCTGGTTGTAGATTCGGAGCTATATTTTATTGCGGAGAGAATTATCTTGTTCAACATGAACAAATTGTGGTTGCACGAGGAAGGAAATTAGAATTTGCTTTTACGATGATTTGTAAGTTGCCAATATAGGAGTTGGCAACTTACAAATCATCGTAAGCGCAAATTATAATTTCCTATTTGCTAAATTGTGGTATTTATATTTCTACTATACATAAATAATTATTATAAAAACCTTTGAACTCCTTTTTAACAAGATTACGAGGACAGATGAGTATGACATTTGGCATAGTTTATATGGAGAAATTCAAGAAGCTTATATTTTTATAATATGTATTAGAAATAAAAACATAACACACACCGCCATGCGTTTCACACAAACACACGCACAAATATGGTCGTATTTTGACCACAGGTAGACGAGCAAGTTTTGTAAATTTTTGACTTTAATTTCAAAACTTCTTTCCGCCAATATCAAGAAAATTGTTCGGACCTTGGCATCTTACTAGTCATAAAAAATCCTTACCTTGTTCTCTGAGATGGCTCGGTTCTCAAGCGCGTACATGATGGCCCGAGAGACCCTGGTCTCGAGGTCTCTGAGCGCCAGGTCTGCGTCCACCTTCGTCAGCCGCTCCACGCCTTCTACATACCCCGCCCAGGGGCCGTCCAACTCCGACAAAAGAGACCCGAGACATCTGCCACAAACATATTAGGCTAGATGAATAAAAAAATGTTTTAGATCATCAAAAAATATTGGACACGTATTTTTTCTTTTCTCAATTAAACAAGAAGTGACGAAGATATAGTTGAAATTTCGCGTGGCCTCACGCAGTTTTACTGAGGCGTGGCCTCACGAACCCCCACTCTCGAACTTTGACGCTCTATATCTGTGCATTTACAAAAAAAAACTGTGTGCGCAGGAATTGCATGACTTGATTCCACCAACCCCTTCTATCACGGAACGACGAGACACACACAGTGCGTACGCACCTTTATAATGGTGAACGTACCATCAGTCTGGACTAAGCGGTTTGTTTCTAAAGACAGGAGTGGAACAGTTTCAAGGCAAGGCAAGAGTGAATAGCCTAGTGTACTTTACCCATAGAGTTTATATATTAAGAATAGGGTACGCGTTTGTCTATGGTAGGCAGATTTTCCTCCAAGAGGCAGGTGAATTGAACTATTTAAAGATAGTGACAAGTAGTGATGGGTTTGATCTATCACAAGCGCAAAAATGTCGATAAATACAGCTGACAGTATAGTACCTATTGTACCTGATATTTGTGTATTTTAATGTACTTACTCGTGCCTACGTGTTTATACTTGAAAAAAAAGCATTCTATAGTACTTGTACTTATTCATATTCTAAGGCTTTACCATTCTCGATTGCGTTGCCGCTTTCAATCTGGTGAGACTTTAGTCAAGCGATAGCTTATTACGAATAAAAAACCTATCTATCAAAAAAATAACGTCCTACTATCATCGATATAATATATAAACTAGATTTGGTGTCACGGTTCCAAAAGTGGTAGCGAGAAATAGCGCCCTTGTGTCGCTATTTCTTTACAAGCCACATCCTGACAAATCTATTTTTGCCGATAGGAGTGTCGCTACTGTCTATATGAAACTGTCAAACTACAAGTCATTATTATTATAAAATTGTTAGTTCACGTTTCCGCCACCAGCACAAATATGTTTGCAAACTCCGCGACCATATTTTATATGTCATTTTGTTCGTGAATGTTTATCTAGTTTATATATTATATCGATGCCTACTATAGAATTAGTAACATACCTACCTTACCTACCTACAATAGGACCAGAGTGGTCCACTGCTGTCATACATCAATGAAGAGTTATCTTCATTAATTAATAACGAACTATGATTTCTTGAACTGGAACAATTTTCTAATCAATTAATCATTAGGCAACATCTGAGAAGCTTCTAAGCGCTCCAAGTCTTCAGGAGCTCATCGCCAAGTTTTGTACCAAGTTTTTGGAATTCATTAAAGTTGCTCGTTGTTTGTTAGAAAGTTCCCTAACTTAATTAGTGATGTGGTTTTTGCGGTGATGTAACAGAAGTCTCGGATAACTTAGACCGTCGTCAATTTAATTTTTCGTTGAGAATTTTCTCTTTAAATAAGATCACGTTTATTTCTGTTTAAAGTACAATGGACATTAACTAGTTTTCTTTGACTTAGCAAAGTGCCCTTTTCGGTGCAGATGTAGTAGATGCGGTTGACCGCATATTAAGGCCTGTAGTATGTCCACCACTGACTCCATAATTTTAGTTATAGGCAACTTCTCTTTTTATGTTTTCTGAATGTTAGCAATATAACCCATACCTTTAAGAACTCCCCAACCTTAGAACGATACCTAAATTATATAAGCATGTAGTATACCTATGAACCTTCATTGCAAATAAATAATTAAGCTGAATCGAATCCCTTCGACTGGCGTTGTGTAGGTACACAACGCCAGTCGAAGGGATTCGATACTCAATACTCAGAACAGGTAGGTACCTGTTCTGAGTAAACCTCCCAGAACTCTATGAGGTGTATCTGTGATGGTAACCGAGAGTTATGCTTATTGGTCTTTTCCTGCCAACGATTCCACTGACACAGGATTGCTTTGTTATTAGTACACATTTTTTACCCCACCTGATGGACAATAGCATATTAAAAACCTGTTCACTCTTGCCTTGAAGACACCCACATTAAAAACGACGCAGGCAAACTATTCCAGTCCTTAGCTGTACGTAAATATTACAAATGAGGAAGCAAATCGCTTAGTCCGGACTGACGGTACGCTAGTGCGATTTACCTATCATTCTTGATTGCAGCCCAACTTATTATCAGTGGTCAAATACATACATCGAGTAAAAACGTATAGAAAATCATATACCCAATCTGTCAGGCTCTGAGTTTAAGTTTAGAATACTTTAGTTAGACAGTGTTGCTAACATACTATGAATCAGAGTTCGGCTTTAATATCAATAGTCGCTAGAATGTCGGTAAAACTGATTCTACCGTAGGAGCGGAACTCAGGATTTTGTTTTGGGTGAGGCACAAGAGACCAGTGACGTAGATCACATTTGTCATACCTACAACATTTTTGTTGTCAATACTTTTTCGTGTCGCTGAGTCATGAGCAAAAGGCGACATTTTCTAGTGACAAAGTCAATAAATTGGCAACACTAATCTCAGACACAAAGTTCTTATCCTCTTCTATCAGGCCCGTTGTTAATAAGTTAGTGCACTCCCATCCGGGGCTGTAACCCCGCTTACCACCTGATAGAATTACGCTCAAACGGGAATAGTATACGAATATATAGCGAAGTCCAAGGTTCACTTACCCTCTAGCGACGTTAAGGCAGTAGTTACTGCAAGGCTTCACGTCATGGCCGTGGCACCTCGCGCAACCACCAGCTCGCATCAGCCGCTCGGAGCAACCCTCACTGGCGGTTGACAGCACCTTTTCAGTGGTTGACAGCGCGTCAGCCCCGACTACCAGCATTTGGAGTAGAGCCCGCGCCGCTTCCAAGGATCTCGATAGAGATGTGCCCATCTGTAGATAGAAAAACTTTAAGAAAACTACTCTTGAAAGGTTTTCAAAGAATACGTTCTTGGGTTATTTTTAACGTTCTATATACGGGCCAATTCACGAGCGGTTATATAAAACTTAGTACCTAAAGGAAGACCAATATTTTGGGTTCCTATTGTCCGGTGAAGCTGTAATGGCCATCTGCGGCCAATAGCGTCTATCGTTCCCAAAAAAAATATATATATATATATTTTGGGAATCAAAAGGTCCAATCCAATCCAATTTTGCTTTATGGCTCCATCGTTAACCGATGATTCTGCCAACGACAAGTGTTAAAAAAGAAGAACAATAAATAAATTGACTAATAATCGGTTTACTACAAATAGTCGGTTTTAGTTAAGCTGAAACAAGATAATAAATAAAGGTTAGTGTAAAGACGACACATTATTATGTTAGAACATAAAAATAGTACTTAAATTTAAAAAGGTATATAATATAAACAATGTTAACATTATAAACTATTTGTTAGGTAGGAAATGTAAAGGGACAGGGAGCTACAACTTTATGTCATTGATGCTAATAAATTTATACAGAATTTTTATGTAATGGGTATGTGCCAAGGACAACAAAAATGGAATATTAACGGGACGAGGAATATCATTAGGAAGTAGATCATATAAAGGAACAACTAGTTTGAGACAGGAAAAAAATAAGTGTTCCAAAGTTCCCTCGTCGAGTCCTCACTCACAGAGGGAGTGGTCCCTCACCCGAATCTTCGCTAAAAAAACTGGCGTGCAAACAAAGCCTAGACGCAACCGGATGATTATCGATGTAGCCAGTTTGTTATTTTTCTGACGGTAAAACCAGGGCTTCCGGGGAATTTCAGGTTGAATAGACGCGTAATATTTAGCTTTATCTCGGGTTGCAGCTGTCCATACAGAATTCCAGGCCTTTGTAAGGGATGGTTGAGCCAGCAATCGCAGGTCACGAGAATAGCATGAGTTATATGTTTCGCAACTTTGTTGGGCAGCGGATCTAGCACACAAGTCAGCATTTTCGTTCCCTATTATACCGGAGTGGCTGGGAATCCAAGCCAATACTACTTGAAGGTTAGCATTGTGGCACCTTAACAGAATCTGCTTAATTTTGAGGGTAAGAATAAAATTGTCCCGAGAATGGAAGGGAACTTTCAGAATGTCCTGAAGGCAGCTCAGAGAATCAGATAAAATTATGACTTTATCAAGATTGTGGGATTCCACATATGTAACCGCTTCTAATAAAGCTATTGATTCCCCTGTAAAAATAGAGCTAGTAGGAGGACTTCCAAATTTCAAGATAATATTGAATTTTGGGATCCACACTGCAGATCCCACATTGCCATTACCAGATTTAGAGGCGTCCGTGTATATGGGAGTCCAGCCAGTCCAATCCTTCTCCAGGATATTAATAAACATCTGGTTAGCACCAGGACAGTGCTTATCTATACCCAAGTTAAGCAAGACTTTAGGTTTAAAAATTAGGGTCTCAAAATCCACTTCAAAGATAGAATTTCTGTAAAGACGAAAGATGGGGAAAGGAATAATTGCCAATTTGTTGAAACTTCGAACTAAACAGGGAGGATCTTTATGTTTCCAATAGGAAGAGGATAAAATGAGTTCTGCCAGAGATTCCAGGAGGGGAAGAAGGGGGTGGGAACTTGACTGAGCCAAATTGAAGAGAAACCTGTCTGAGAGGAATTGCCTTCTCAAGAACAGAGGAGGATCTAAACACTCAACTTGAAGTGCCATCACTGGAGAACACTTCATGGCGCCTGTAATTATGCGCAAACACTTAGCCTGAATCCTATCCAGTCTAGCTAGAGCAATTTTATTGCAGGGCTCCAGAAGGAAGCTGCCATAATCAAAGTGGCTACGGATAATCGCATTATAGAGGAGCTTCTGAGTTGATGGGTGAGAACCCCACCTAACGCCAGAAAGAGCGCGCATTACATTAATACTTCGCTCACATTTCTTAACGATATAGTCCAAGTGATGAACACCTGATAACTTAGAATCAAGAACCATTCCTAAGAATTTTACCTTATCAAGGATAGTGATAGGTTCGTCGTTAATAGAGAGATCGATATCCGGAATAAGTCGTTTACGAGAAAAGACAACCGCATTACATTTGGAGATGGAGAGACTTAGTCCATGATCAGTAAGCCATTGGTCTAGATAATAGAGGGCAGAATTTAAACGGGAAGAGGAATCGGAAAAGGAAGAGGATCTCGCGTAAAGAACAATATCATCAGCATACTGCAGTATTTTACAAAAGCAGTTCACAGAAGAATCAAGATCGGAAGTGTAGATATTATACAAGAGGGGGCTTAGGACAGAGCCTTGAGGGAGGCCTTTCCAGACCTGGCGCGGAGGATAAACATCATTTTGATGGCGGACAGAAATGGATCGTTCCATTAGGAGATTGCATATGACATTGATCAGTCTCGCAGGAATACTCAGCTGATGCATCTTCTGCCTGAGTAGTGGAAGCTGAACATTATCATAAGCTGAGGCAATATCTAAAAAGACACCAATAACGCTCTCATTACATGAAAATGCGAGTTGGACTTCAGAGGTGAAGATACTAAGGCTATCCATAGTACCAACCCCCTTTCTAAAACCGAATTGGGTATTGGGCAACAAGTTTCTGTTTTCAAGGATCCATTCAAGTCGATTTTTTAATAAATGTTCCATTATTTTTGCCAAAACTGAAGAAAGCGCAATAGGTCTATATGAAGAGGGATCACTAGGGTCTTTACCAGGTTTAAGAATGGGAATCACAATTTGTGTCTTCCATGAAGCAGGGATAGTAGCAGATACAAAGATGGCATTTATTATATCCAACAAAAGTTGCTGGGATTTTAAGGAAGAATTTTTAATAAAAGAGTAAGGAATTCCATCCGAACCAGGAGAGGAATCACGAAGATGATCTAGAGCACAAGCTAGTTCGGAAAAAGAGAAGGGATCATTCATCTTATCGGAAGACGAAAGAGGAATGAATTCGGATAAAGGAAGGGAGTCAGCTGTGGGGACAAAAGGAGGAGCAAGTTTATCAAGGAAATCATTAAGCCATGGGTTAGGATCATTTGAAGAAGGGTTTGAAGCTACAAGTGATCTGCGATATGCTTTGATTTTTTTCCAAACGAGAGAGAGAGAGGACCTGGGGGATAGGGACTCGCAAAAACTACGCCAACCAGTAGACTTCTTCTTTGCCAGCAGCCTAGAAGTGCAAGCAATGGTTCTTTTTAGGTTCAAATAATTAGGCATGGTGAGGTCTGCTAGGTACTCACGCTCGGTTTCCTTGCGCTTACGGACGCTCTCTGTGCACTCTGAATCCCACCAAGGAGGAGAAGGAATTAAGTTTTTGGATGAATCTTTCAAAGGGATAGATTCATTGGCAGCTAGAAGAATAGCAGAAGTGAACTGATCATAAAGAGAAAGAAAATTGGATGAGTTAACGGGAGGAAAAAGGTTAACAGACTCATCTAGTAACAAAGAAAATTTAGACCAATCTGCCTGGGATAATCTGTATTTGAGGAGGGGTTGGGATACCTGAGGGGCTGGTGGAGAAGGAGATTGGTGAAATTCCATTAAAATGGGGAAATGGTCACTACCGAAGGAGTTAGGAAGGACAGACCAAGAGAGAAGAGTGATGAGGAGGGGAGAAGCAAGGGATAAGTCAGGAACACTTACATTTTGAACAGGAGAAACCCTGCGAGTTGCAGATCCATCATTAAGGACGCATAGGTTAATAGAGTCAAGGATATCTAAAAGAGAAGAGGAAACGGAATCATTGCAATGTGAACCCCATAATGTGTGCCGGCAATTAAAATCTCCTAAAATAAGTAGAGGGCCAGGTATGGAGGATAAAATACTTTCAAGTTCCAATAAAATGGCATGGTTGGGATGAGGGATATATATAGAGACAAAGGTTACATTAAGAGCTCTAACAGCAACTATATTCAGACCTGGGTCGTGAGCAGGAATAGAAATTTGGGAATATGTGATGGATCTGCAAACCAGCAAGGCACAACCTGCATACCCATCACTTCTGCCATCCCCGAGGAACGAGAACCCAGGAACCCTAAAGTGGGAACCGGGTCCAAGCCATGTTTCCGAGATGGCAAAAATCACAGGCTTGTGTTTGTTCAAAAGAAATATTATGTCAGATTTTTTGTGGATAGCACTTCTACAGTTCCACTGAAGAATTTTGTAAATCATTATTGGTGATGAAAGATTGGAGGAGCTGTTCAAGTAAGACAGTAACATTGTTCGGTAGTGCGTCGCTAAATTTAGAAAGAATGTTAATAAGACTACATGTGAGAAGTTCAATAAGGTTGTCATTAGGGGTAGGTAAGGGAGTGGTGTCCTCAAACTCAGGGAAAGCACAACCATTAGGTAGAGAAGTCTTGGGGGAGTTAGTAAGGGACTTGTGAGCCTGGACATCGTATGACTTCCCTAATACAGGTCTGGGTTTTGGAGTAAGGAAAACAGTTTTTCTATAGGAAGATTTAGTAGGAGAGGAAGTAGGAGAGGGAGTAGAAGAGTGAGGGGGAATCACATAATTAGGGATTGAACGAACAGAGGAAGGCAAATGGGGCTGAGAATTGAGAGCAAGCGTATCAGAAAAGGATCTTTTAGTAGCAGGGAAGCGACGGGATGCTTCTCCATAGCTAATATTTTCTTGAGACATTAGAACTTTAATACTCTTTTGTCTTGCATGTTCTGGACATTTTGAGTCAGTGGCCTTATGTTTGCCGCCTTGGCAAAGGAAACAAGTGGACTGGGCGTCGTCAAGTGAGCAACTTTCACCAACATGAGGTTGAGCGCAACGGAAGCAGCGGGGCTTAGAACGGCACTGAGACTTAGTATGCCCAAACCTACAACAGTTGAAGCACTGGATGGTTGGTAGTTGATATAAAGCAACAGGGAGGGATGCGTGAAAACAAAAAATTCTCTCAGGGAGAGTCTGGCCTACAAAAGTTATCATTACAGTGGAGGAGGGAATCCATGTAACAGAGTCCTCCTTTCTGGATTTTACGTTAAGCCTCCTGGCCCTTATTACTTCTCCACAATTATGTGGAACAACAATTCCATTCACAAAGTCCTCTAAGGACCAATCTGTGGGAATATCTCGGACTACCCCCATACGCGAAACAAGAAATTTAGGTTTTAAGGATTCGCACGCTTAAAAATAAAAAGATGTAAGTCAAAATTCATGGTTTTGGAGATTTTCTAATAAAACGCGTCTTCATAGTGTAACGAATAGGTAGAATTCGACAGCCGCACCATTTCGATAAAAATGAACGAGATGCGGGATCGTTCTTCTTTTTTCAATCAACAAGAACTGACGAGTCGATTCTTATAAAGTGGCATGAATCAGAGATGCACCGGCAGTGAGCGAAGTCTGTAGCGTTGTCGTTTGGTGTAACATAAAATAATTCAATTTTGAATTAAAGGGTACCTATGAAATTATACTCTAGTTTTATTATAAAATGCATGATTCTTGCGATATTTCTTTTTTCTAGAAAACGCATTCAATGGCAGTGTGAAACATTCAGATTTAATTCTGTTTTGTTTTAAAATTGGAAAAAGTTTACAAAGCTAACGCCTAATACATCAGTTTTGTTATAAAATCACGGCGTAGTTATTGGAGTAATCGAGTAACAATCGCTTTATTGTAAAAAGTACCTCTAAATGTCAAAGATGATTTCGATTTGCTTCTTGTTTTTATTTAGAATGGCAGAAAATTTATACTAATCTTCAAGGTTAATTCTTTTTATTGGTAACGGCATGAGAATTAAGTCTGTTTGCATTGTGTGGTTTATAGCTTATTACTTAAATTATTGAATTATAGAAACTTGAATACAAAGAAGGACTCAAATTCTTTGTTAATAACTCTTTAAATCTTAATTTTTATTAGCATTCAGCTCTTTTCTTTAGCTAAATAAGCTTTATTTAATGAAATTACTTACTGATATTTGATTCTTTTTTTTTTCGTTTATTCCTAACATCAACTTGTTTGAAGATAGTGTCATTGTGCGAAGTCTTATAAAAGAAACTGATACCGAAATCACAATCCTCGTAAAAGAACAGCGCTTCCTGCCAAGGATGATTCATGAGGCTATTGAAATTAAAAAACATCCAAATTTCAATAGAGAGGATGGCTGGGCTGGGCCACTAGTTTGGGATCCTGTGATAAATATAATCAAATCCAAAGCAGCACTCCACTGCAACCTCAAGATACTGTAAGCTCTTTCTTCGTAGATCGGGCTAACAATAATAATTAGAAGACCTGAGGGTACCCTAAGACAACTATGACGTATGGACATCTACCACCTAAGTCCGCCCGTGACCATGAATGCTGTAAAGTATTCGAAACGTCGGGTAATTAATATCAAAAATAAACCGCGATATAATCCGTAAAATTTGTTTCATTTCAACGTGTAATATTCGCGTAAATTTTAGATATCTGTTTAATGGTTCCAATTTGTTCCAAATTACAATTGTTCCATCTCTATCAACATTAAAGTTATAACCCCACTCCTCTTGAAGTGCTTTTAAGTCCATCATCATCATTATCACTAGTCGGAAGGCGTTCACTGCTGAACATAGGCCTCCCCCGTCGAACGCCTCAATGAACGACAATTGGCTATTTGCATCCACCGGTTACCTGCGACGCGCCCAATGTCGTCTGTCCATCTAGTGGTGCCTCCCACTACCTACGCTGCGTCTTCCGGTTAGTGGTCGCCACTTGAGAACCTTTCTTCCCCAACGCTTATCGGTTCTCCGAGCGACGTGGCATTATTACCACGTCAACTTGCAGATTTTAAGAGCTATGTCAGTAACCTTGGTTTTTCGGCGAATCTCCTCATTAAGGATTCGGACGCGCAAAAAAACTCCGAGCATAGCTCTCTCCATAGCTCATTGGGTGGAGACCACGTCTCAGTACCATATGTCATCACTGGCAACACACACTGGGGACAAACCTTCATCTTTAGATACTGCCATATTTCGGAAGAGAAGATTTCGCGTAATTTCCCGAACGCTGTCCATCCCAGTTGGATTCTTCGGGCGACCGCTTTATCGAACTTGGACCGACCTAACTGGATTGTTTGTCATATGTATACGTAGTGGTCAAAAACTTCGAATGGACATTAGACATGATCTTCGTCTTGTCCATGTTCATTTTAAGACCCACCTGTTGGGAAATGTTACTAAGGTCGCTGAACATCGTATTGAGGTCCTCCAGCAACTCTGCCATAATTACTATATCATCGGCAAAAGGTGAGTGATGTATTCGCCATTAATGTTGATGCCGAATCCGTTCCAGTCCAAAAGCTTAAAAACGTCCTCAAAAGCGTTTGTGAACAGTTTCGGAGAATAATGTCTCCCTGTCTCACACCTCGCTGCAATGAGATTGGGTTCGTGCTCTCGTCCTGTAGTCGGATCGACATGGTGGCGTTGCTGTACAAACACTTCGATCTATAGTCAATGTGGCTGGAGGGACTGCAATACTGCTCAGTATAGATTGAATCGAAGGCTTTCTCGTAGTCCACAAACGCTAGACATAATGGCCGATTATACTCCTCGGTGTTTTGTATAATCTGGCGGAGCCATACATACGTATGTAGTCTACGGTGCTCAAGCCTTTTCGGAACCCGGCTTGTCCGGAAGGCTGGAAGTCATCAAACCTGCGTTCGAGACGGTTCGTATAATGACTCTCGGAAATAGCTTGTATACATGGCTCAGGAGTGAGATAGGTCTATAATTCTTCAATAAGGTGTTCCTTTCTGAAAGAAAAGCACCACCACACACCTGTGCATCTGGCGTAGTACCCTCGAGTAAAACGGAATTAAATAACTTCTGGTGGACTAAAAGTACCGGTTTCCACCCGCTCTCAGAAGTTCTGATGTGATTCCGTCTTCACCCGGTGCCATGTTGTTCTTAAGCTTTTTGAGAGCCATTCTAATATCGTACAGGCTGCTGTCTGGATGTCCTCAGCTCAGTGTCGGATTTTAAGTCCATAAAAGTTTCAAATGTCAATTCAATTAATTGAATTTTTTTTTTGTTATTAGACATATTTATTTTTTATATTATTATCTACTAATTATTTTCCCACTTAATTGTAACAGATTTTGTGAGGTACCTTCCTAATAACCAAAACTGATTGTTAGTATTTTAGTGTTTTTGAAGGTTTTTATGTTTATTTTTATTCAAAAACGATATTTTGGTAACCTTATAGAGAAATTAAAATGCCAATCTATACAAAATTATTTAGTTTCATTTATAACAAAATATATGAATTCCAATTTTACTTTTATTATAAAGTGATACAATAGTACATACAACCTCTCCGCCACATTTTGAATAATTATAAAATGAAATATTATGGAATATTACAAATTAATTTCTTCTGTTTTAAAACTAAAGTGATGTTTTTGGACTTGCAGCATAAAAAAAATATACATGTGATGAGATTTTTTTGAATAAAGTGATTTAAGTTCGAACTTTTTTTTTCATCAACATTTTCCAACTATAATAGATTTCAGTGTGAATTATTAGTATTATTTTCAAAATCTCTATAGTTTAAACTTATGATTTCAACAGTAAAAGTAATGAAAAGTATTATAAGTAATTGTTAATCTTAAATCAAAGACAATTCGAAAAAAGTGCAAAACTTCTATAGCTAATTCCCAAAAGTTGTGATTTTTGAGATGCATCTTTTTATTTCTAAGGGTGCGGATTGATAGTTTTCAGTCAAGGGATTATTATTAACAAAAGAATTTGCGTCCACTGAACTTTTAAATTCAACGGATACCTTATTCCTCCCAATAGTTTTTATACCACCCTCTTTAATTCCAGCAATCTTATATTTATGAAGGAGTTGGGCAAATTTAAGGAGCTTTAACGAAGAGCCGGCCGAGGGATCAGATTCGACCTTCGAAATATGTACAATAAACGGTCCTTTGTCACACTCATTATATTGCAATTTGGAAGAAAGAAATTCCGGTTTGGAATACGTGGACTGGATGGAATCAGCTGGAGACCGAGTTTTCTTGGACTCTATTTTATCCTCAACATCAGCGGGTCGCTTTAAAATAGATTTTGAAGGAAAATCTAAGTCCATTTCAACGGGTATGGAAGCCATGTCGGGAGGGCGTCCTCCCCCATCAGGGGGATCTTCCGCACTCATCTCCCGAGGGAAATGAGTGAGAACACAAATAAACTACAATAACTTACCACCAAGACAACACAATAAACAAAAACAAACACAAAAATAAACAAAAGCACAACTAAAAACGATAAAATTGATAACACGAGGTTTTTTCACAACTGACCGCAATCCTTGTCAATGACAGAATCCCCATCAAAAGGTCTATTTGTCTTAAATTATCTGTGTTAATAGTTTAAATATGTTTAGAAGTTTAAACTTGTTATATGGACGGAACTAGCAGGAAAGATATTAAGAGCCAGAACCAAAAAGATCTGAACTATACGATAGTAAAAATAGACTGTTCGTTCGTTTTTTACCACTTTAGAAACCAAATGCTTGGAATTTTAGACTGGACATACTTAGTGCTGCTAAGTTAAAGTAGAACTGTGCGAAACATGTCTACCGAATGCCGAAAGAACTGTGAGCTAGACTATCACGGATCGGTTCCGCTAAACGTAGGACTGCGTCGTGCGTGGCAGACCCAGGTGGAGATGGTGGGACGAGCTGGATACTTTTGGCCAGAATGGACACTTTAAGGCATTTTCTAAACCAAGAAAAAGAGAAGGAAGGTAAAAAGGCCTTACCGTTGGATAAACCAGGCCATGTCTGTGGGGATGCCTTTAAACGATGAAGGCATAATGTAAAGGCATAATAATATGCAATAATAAAAACGATTGTCGCAGAGTAAATATGAAGCTCACCGACACAGGTGTAATTCCGGGATCTCAAGCTAACCTAATTATGCAGCCGCGCCGGCTTTTAAGTAAGATACGTAATGCCTCATAACTTTTAATGAACGTGAAACGTATAGTCCTAATACTTAGCTGAACCGTACCTCGGGTATTACTAAATGGTGGGACTACATAAACCGTGATATAATGTAAGCTGATGCAAATATTATCTTAGAAATGATAAGAGGAGATCATTGTGTAGAAAAATATTAAAGAGAAGATAGTTTTGAATCTTATACGAGATATAGGTTCATTAATAAAATGTTTTTTAAAATATAAATTGTAACTAATATTAGTTACAATTTACTTAAAAAACAAATAAATAAGAACTTTAAAAAAATATATTTTTTTTTATTGAATATTTTGTTTTTTTTTTGTTATAAGAAATTTAAAAAAACAAACAATTTCTTATTGGGGGGCTAGGTTTACATTAGCCAACCTAGACTTGGTGGTAAAAGGCATTGTCTACAAACGTAGTACAATATTTTTATCTATTATGAAAAATATCAAGAAATAAGCTGCCTTTAAGTAGTAGGTACTAACTACAAGGAAAAAATAAATGTTAGCTAAATAATTATAGCTAACATTTATTTTTTCCAGCACAATCCCCCGCTGAATACAGCGGGGGATTGTCAATAGATTATAAAATAAAGAATAGTTCGTGGGTTCGATTCCCACTAAGTGTCCGGGTGTTATTTATTTATTTAAGTAAGTATTATAAAATATGTATAGATACTAGGATCAATTGTGTGGTTTTCATAGTACATGCCTGGTTTGGATCAGATGACCATATGTGTAATGTCCTGGAATATTATAATTGTAAACGTAGACTAAGAGAAAGACTAAAGAATATGTCTATTAAGTGAAATACAGTACCTGCTGTGGCACATCGCCAAACGGTACAACGGCATCATACGCGTCCTTTAAACACGCCTCATATTCTGGCGTGAATTGCTTCGGGTCCAGCTTCAACACATTATGATAGGCCACTGGGAAGATATCCCTGAAGAACTTCTTGGCGCTAGCAGCGAGATCTCTAGGCGGGGTTGTTTCTAAGCTATCAGTTGCCACGGCCCGTTCTGAGTTCGACCGTAGTACGGTCCGGATGTCATCGTAGAGGTTCGCTAATGGCTGGACGGTGCGGGTGGCGTACCCCCGATACAATTGTGTGAACAATGTCGCCGTCTTATTCTGCGACTGCTGCGAGAGACCCGTTAGGTGATCTGCGAAAGAAATCCTTGGTTTAAAACACGTTACGCTAAATATCGTCAGACGTAGCGATTGTTGTATGGATGTCCAATGTTGATCTAAAAAATGTCATTCCAAAGTAAGTTAGGAAACAAAATATTATTACAATACATATATTATTGTGTACTCTCGCGATCACGAACGGTGTACCACCTTTAGTATGATAAGCGCTTGCAAAATACATGCGGGCGGGGTAAGCGCACGGAACGTCGTTCAAACGATTTTGATTGAAAACGGATACAGCGTTCGTATCCGCAATAGTACATACATAAACTATGAAATAAGTAAATATGAGTTTATTATGTACGTCACATTACACATCACTACATTTAAATATTACTGCTTGGCGGCAGAATATCTGCTGCTACGGTGCCGACTTGGATGGAGTTTTGCAAAGAAGCAAAATGTTAATTTTTCTAGGAGACCATTCGTGAAGCTGTTTAAGATAATGACATTTCAAATAATTAGTTCTAAGTGGCCGATAGACTTTACAACAAATAGCTCGATCTCTATTCATAGCTCATTAATTATGCAGCTCATATAATTAATTCGGCATTCATTCGGCGCCACACAAATCCCAGGTGTTTGTAGTTACACTAAGTTACTACCAACTACAAAATTTGTGTATAATAAATTTAAATTCCAACATTAACGAAAGACAAATACGCTCAGTCGAGCAAACATCCCCCGAGTTTTCGTTTCATAGTTACACCTGAGTTGTGGTGCGCGGTATCTGGCGTTATCGCGTTGGAATGCTGGAGGGATCAACGCCCCGTCACATTCCTCTGAGATGTATAAATTCATTTGTGCTCAACGAGCTTTATCCTAGTAACTGGTTTATACAGTTGCAGTTTAGGAACTTATGTTAAAATGCAATGATTTTTTTTAAAAATAAAACTGCATTTTTCGAAAATCAACCTCTAGGGGCATTTACCAAAGGTTTACCAAATTTTTTGCACGGTAAAAAGAATATTACCCTAGCCCGAAACGGACTCTATCAAACTTTAACATATTTTGGCTTGACGTTTCGGCCGGCTTGCACCAGACCAGGTTGACGTTTCGTCCAGATTATATGTTACGTATACATTAAAGTACTAAGAAGCGATCATACTAAAAGGTAGAGTGAACCGTGAGAAATATAATATCATCTCAGACTAGGCAGAGCATGAACTATGGTAACCAAACAATAAATTCATAACATACTTTTTATATACGTATGTAGATGCATAACACCTAGACACTTGACGGAAATCGAACTCACGACCTACTGGGAAACATTCACTTAACCACTAGACCATCAGGCCCATCAAATTCCTAATATATTTGATAAGTAAAAAATCGTTTCTAATCTAGAATAGTTTCCAAACTCGTAAGTTGTCAGGTATACTAATAGTTGTTCTTCCTAAAACAAAGCTACAAAATAAACGTACCAAGCAGTTTAATCAGTAATAAATTTTAATTTGGTTTTATATAGCAAACTCACTCTGTTATTCAGACAGCGCGAGTGCTTTAAGCCCGATTAAGTCACGACTCAACGCAGTAAAACGGTTTTGTCAATCATTCGGAATTTATTAGGTTTACTTGCAGGCGAAATTATTTCCACTGCCGCTTAAAATTTTGCGTTTTAAACAACTGCTTGGGCCTTATAGTCAGGACTAAGGCCATTATAACATACTTACAAATCTATTGCCACGTTTATTTTTATAAAGGTTCATATTTCACCCATTTCTCTGTCTGTCCCACCAAAAGGAATTTGCATATGTGCCCACTAACATGTTACGATAGATTTGGTTTTTTAAACATAAGCAATATTTAAAAAAAAACCGGTCAAGTGCGAATCGGACTCTCGCACCGAGGGCTCCTTACCATCTTTGGATCTATTAAAGTTATTTTACGACTCGTCTAACACCTCAGATAGCAAAGAAAGAACAAACCGCAATACTAAGTTTGTTTGTCGAGGTTTTTTAGGATTACCTACAAAAATATAATTTTATATTTCTTGTAAAATATAGATATACTTACGTGTATTACCCATAACAATTTCAGATTTTTCTCTTCGCAAACTTCGGAGATAAGGGGGAGGAACGGTATTTTTTTGTCATTTTTGATTATCAGCCAAAAACTACGTGCGTGACATCCTAAACCAAAATTAAAATCTGTTTTGAGATGTGCAAATGAAGCCTTGGGTACCTTTTTACCGTTTAGGTATGGAACCCTAAAAATGAGGCTTGGTAAGCAACCCAACCTCGTCACAAACGAAAAATATATTTCTTGTTTTTTTTTTGTTTGGGGTTGAGACTACCATATAACGTGGAGTACATACCATATGAGATTTTATTCAAGTTTGACATAAACTTAACTAACAATTAAAAATTTCATCAAAATACCATTTCTGAATCCGTCATCAAATCCGTCGTTTGACGGGCCTGTTGGTCTATGGTTAGACACCCTGGCTGCTACCCAATGGGTCGTGGGTTCGATTCCCACCAAGTGACTGGGTGTTGTTAATTTATTTAAAGTGTGTATTTACAAAAAAAGTATACAAGTATTAGTATCAGTTATCTGGTTTCCATAGTACAGGCTGTGCCTAGTTTGGGATCAGATGACCGTGTGTGGATTGTCCCAGAACATTTATTTATTTTATTTTTATTAAAAATTAACAATACCTAATTGGAATGATTAAGGAATTTTATTTTATAGAAAGCATTGGATTTGTGTACAGCGGTTACTGATCAATATCTTCAGCTGAAAAACGTCCATTGCAAAACAAAGACGCTTGTTGATACCACTGAAAATGTTTAATCGGTTTTGAAAATTGAAACTGACGGGTATGAACTATGAACATGTGTAAAATAACATTTGTCTATTATTTACCGCGAAAAAGCTAATTATAATGACCTCTGAAATATAACATTCATGTCTGGGTAGGTATATTCTAAATTCATTCAACATGATCTAGGTTTCTTTAGAAAATAAGTGTTCGCGTCTAAAGCCTACATATTATTTGAAAATATGCACATAATATAAGTGAAGGGTAGAAGCGCCTTTGATCTGCGGTCCCTTGACGAAAAGCCCTTTAGCCGATAGCGTCAGTGACGGCTCCAGTACCGTATCTACTTTAAATGTAAAGCCTCTACTTTAAGTACTTTTCGTGAAACGTGGGCTTTAACAGCCTGTAAAGTGTTTTATGTTTTATACGCTTTTGATTTACAGCTCGAGTTTACACAAAATGTTTGTTTTTGAGAGCTTTTCAACACTCTTTTAGCGAGATGTTGTTAAAATGTAAACTTATATACCAGTATAACATTTTGTCATTTTGAACTTTAAACACATACTTTACTTATTACCAGCTGTCCCGCGCAGCTCCGCCCGCGCTTTTATTAAATTTTGCTCCCCTTTTCTCGTTCACAGCTTTTTTGTCAGTGGTGTAAATATTAGTGAAGTTTACGTTATATTGAAGAATGGATAAATTCATGCTAAAAATTTATTATGAGTAAGTAAAGGATAAAAAATTGTTATTGTGGGTTATCCCTAAGAGTTAAGAAAAATCGCATGAAAATCCGTTGCGTAGTTTTAAAGATCTAAGCATACATAGGGACAGACAGACGCGGCGGAGGACTTTGTTTTATAATATGTATAGATATAGATATACTTAGATGTATTAGATATAGATTATACTATAGAAGATTAATACTATACATAAACTATTTAAATATTTAACAAAATACTATACATGCATAACAAAGTGTCAAGAAGTGGTTATTGACATAAAAAATATTTTACTATAGAAACGAATAGTATCGTTCCTATCGTTCGTTCGTTATATTTTGGTTTCAATAATGCACTATCAACGTTAATAACTAAAAAAATATTTACCTCAAATTTAACAAACTATCCGTGATACAATTCAGTGGGGAACTTGCACAATTTTTCTTTTTTAGCGTATTATAAAGATTTTAGGCTAGCTTAGATCAAAACACAGAACAAAAACAAAATAGTTAAATTATGCACAAATTATATAGTTATTGCAAAGCAAAAGTTGACTTTTCCACGTTGGCGGGAAAATGCTCACTGACAGCTGTGACGTCATTTTTTACTTGACGTAAGAGTATGTAAATATTCATGGCGGGTATTTAAAGAAACTACCACTGAATTATAATAATGTTACACTTTTGACGACTAATAAAATCAGAATGATGAGATGATCCCTAATATTACCGGTACAGAGAAAATTAATACTGTCCAAAATAAAATATCAGTCATGTAGTTGGATGAGTTCGTTGGTCTAGATATCCATTAACTACTTACTTATTAAAAAATATTTTTCTATTGTAAATGTTAGTAAATGATTTGTTAGGTAGAAAAAGCATTTCTTTAAAATTCCAAATTTAATTCCAAACAAATGTATTTATACTTAATTGGATAAGGATTAATGATTTGCTTAAAAGAAAATTGCCTAAGCGTAAAATTGCTTCGTAAATAAGTCATTATTTTTCATAATAAGTAAATGATAAAAAATGTTTATTGTGGGTTACCCTTAAGAGATAAACATATACCATCGCAGGCTTTTTTTTAGACCTTGTTAACGTGTACAATACTGTAGTACATTATTTTGATCTATCTCGTAGAGTTCAGCCAGCGTTTGCAATGTAAGCGCAAAAAAATGTGCTTATTTACGACATCACATTAGAAACCTCAAAAATTATCACTGTTTCTCTACTATAATTATGCATGTATTATACATATAAACCTTCCTTAAGAATCACTCTATCTATTAAGAAATACCGCATCAAAATCCGTTGCGTAGTTTTAAAGATCTAAGCATACATAGGGACAGACAGACAGCGGGAGCGACTTTGTTTTATAATATGTATATATATAGATTAAATAAATGGCCTGAAAATTTTACCATATGCCTGATGAAGTAAAAATACAGATCAAGAAAAAAAATTAATTCTTAAAATTTTATCTTGTATTTTGATTAAGTAGGGTAAAAATTTTACTCATTGACTACTACTATAACATTGTTCGAATATACATTTTGTAAAAGTTTTTTTTACTTTAAAGTGATACGCAGATATATTATTCTTTCTTCCCACTGCCACTAAGATTGTTCTAGCTCAATCCCTATTACTTCCAATTCTTGATTATGCTGACATCTGCTATTTAGATCTTACAGAGGACCAGCTTAATAAACTTGAGCGTCTTCAAAATTTTTGTATACGATTTATATTTGGTTTGCGCAAATATGATCATGTTTCTCAATTTCGTTCTAAGCTCAAGTGGCTTCCTATTCGTCTTCGTCGGAATACGCACATCCTGTCTCTTCTTTATAATATACTATTTAATCCTTTTTCTCCGCGTTACCTAAAGGAACGTTTTGTTTTTCTCGGCAATGATTCCCACTGTTTGAGGTCATCAGAAAATCTCACTCTTATGTTCCCTTCTCATAATAGTTCGTTTTACGATAAGTCATTCACAGTAGAAGCTGTTCGTCTGTGGAATGCCTTACCGGTCACTGTTAGACATGCACCATCTCTGCCTATCTTTAAAGATCGTTTGAAAGCATTTTATTTGTCCCTATGAATTTTATATTGATATTAGCCGGCTGCATTTAAGTATTTATTTATTATTGTTGGTTATTTATATTTGTTTCTATCAAATATAATATTTATGTATTATACTAATATTTATATATATATTATTTTGCTGTTATGTATTTTATTGTTTATAGTTATGTATTTTTTTTTTTTTTTCTCTTTTATAATTGGTTTGTATAAACAACCCCGCCTTGCAGTTCATAGTTCCTCTCCATCCAAAGGTTGCCTGGTAGAGATCACTTTTAGTGATAAGGCCGCCCATTGTTTCATTCTATTTTACTGTTTTTTTTTTTCTTGTATTTTTGTGTTTTTTAATAATGGTGGAACAATAAAGAATTATCTATCTATCTATCTATTATACACACGCAGCTCCGCCTGCGCTATTTTTACGTTAACTAAACTTTTAATAACAAAAATTCTCATCGAATACATAACCTCCTTTTTTACAGTCGGTTAAAAACTGGGACCCACTTTTTACTTGCTCTCCGAAGCACGGACCCGTTTAGTTCAAATGGCGTTAAACGGTCACCCATCTATTTAATGACCTTACCAAACGTTGCTTAACCTGATTGATTACAAAACCTTGATAACAATAGGCATGATGACTAATTTTGAAAAAATACTCTATAATGTACTTACTGGTCTACTATTGCCGAAAATAATCTTATTTTTGTATTAAATTTACAATTAGTGGCAATATTTTCAATTTTTAAAATAGAGTTTGAATTTCGTTCCAAAACGATGGCCGGTGCATGGCGCCATATTGTCACGTCACTGCGGCGTAAATAAAGATGTGTCTAGGTATAAAAGGGAATCATTGTATGAAAGAAAAAGTTGAGATGACAGTTTGACTGTTGTTTATTTACACAGGATTGACGTCATTCACTCTGATCAGCGTTTATTACAAAATGGCGATTAGCTGTATTTGAGTAATTTATTTGCATAAATATCTCGAAAATCTCTCTATTCTTATGAAAATGATATGCATTTTTGGAATCAGTGCAATCTGTTCTAATATTTAAGACTACAGATTTATTGATACTGTGTTGCAGTCATCATGCCTATTCTCTATGAGTTTTCCCTTACTAATTTATTATATTATAAAGAAAAATTGATAAAATCGGACCAAGCGTATAACCAAGTACCCATTTTGACTTTAATCCCCTCTCCCAAAAGAACCGTGCTAGATTACGGGATAAAAAGTATCCTTGTCCTACCTCGTAGTAAGATCTCAAATCATGCCAAGTTTCATTTGAATCCATTCAGTAGTTTCGGCGTGATGCGCAGCCGTGATACAGACAGACAGACAGACAAAAATTTAAAAAATTACATTTTCGGGCTCAGTATCGGTTATAGAATGCCCTCCAAATATAACTTTCAAAATATCTTCAATGTACAGAATTGGACCTGTTACAGTTTTATTATAAGTATAGATAAGTATAAAAAAACTCAAACCATGACAACTGACATGTAGTAAAAATACGAACCGAAAATCAATGTAAAAGAACGTACTAAAAATATTAGAGATCTTGTCAATTTATATAGGTACTAAATCATATAAGTAAGTTAAATACCGTTCCAGTATCTGCTAGCTAAAATGTGTCGTTCAAAAGACTTAACATCTAGTACTTTAGCGAAAAGCAAGTTTTGATTTATCGTCTATGCAAAAAAAAACATTGAATTGATGAGCGCTGGCAGGCTGGTGAAGTACTTCTAAAATGAATCTATGGCATTCAGCTAACGACACGTCTTGGTACAATAAATAATAAGTGTCATTCGTCTTTTAGTGCGCAGACCTCCAGACGCCCTTTGAAGCGCGCCCGCCTACAGAGCTTGCAAACTTTTACATGCTTTTAGTACCCACATTGTGAACATAATAGCTATCTTACTTTAGGAGGTCGACGATGATTGAAATGGTTTTTAAAAGAGTTTAACAGACGATTTTAATTAATATGAAAATGTTTTTACAGCTCCGATCAAAAGAATAAGAAAAAACGGGGCGTACAGTCACGCACAGTAACGTAAGTGAAGCCTCCTAAAATAATATCTAATCTCAAAGTATATAATGAACCCAGTGCAAAAAATACAGTGGAAGCCTTAGACATACAAACGGCTGTACGTATGTGTGAACAGAGCAATTTATTTGTACTGTATTATTTACACTGTGGTCATTAGATTAGATTTTGATTTGGTAATGTAGGTACCTACCTAGTTTTACAGTACTTTGGCCACAGTTTATGGATTATTCTTAAATTTATTAGTACTACACTCAAAGTCTGTTCTGTCTGTGTTTATCTTTTATATGTAGAGTTTTTATTAAAATCTACAAATTGCCAACAAAATAATGATTTATTATTATAACGTACCCACAGCATAGAAAAACTTAAGATATATATTCTTAATTAAATACTCGATTAGACAAATTATTATCACTCATTTAAAAGGTTTGTAGCGCTGCTATAGCTGACTTATCTTAAGTAATAAATAATAATAATACCAGCCCTTGTTTAAGTCCCACTATTGGGCACACGCCTCCCCTCAGTATGAGGGGGGCATATGCCATAGTCTACCACGCTGACCAAGTGCGGGTTGGTAAACTTCATTCGAAAGGTAGTTGGGTTTTCTCAGACATGCAGCTTTCCTCAGAATGTTTTACTTCACCGAAAGCTAGTAACAATCGCACAAAGACGATTCGCACATGATTAATAAAGGAAATCAGAGGTGCGTGCCGGGGTTCGAGCCTGCGCACCTTGTTTCCAAGGCAAGCGCTCGCCCACTGAGCTGTCACCGCATATCTTAAGTAGTTTTGTAAAGAAAATAACATTCATTTTTACTCGTATTTAAAACTCATTTAATTTTAACGAAAGAATTATGAATTGCAGGCTACAGAGGTCGAGCCAACGTGCGAATAGACGTCGCGAAGTGGACTAATTACTTAGCTATGCAAATTGCACTACTGGGGTTGTTTCGACTAATGAACTCGGCGAAAGACCCAGCAACTTTCTCGCAGCAATCTCATTACGTAAAAAGTAAGACGGTAACTATAGCAATGAGACAGGGCAGCGGTAATATAAGCGAGATTAAGGCGAAAGAAAAATATTGTGGAATATTACAACAAAATGTAAATTTTATTAAGTTTTTCAGCAATTCATTCATTAGAGTCGAGAACGGTTTTTGTAGTATATTGCTTTGCAAGTAATTGTTGCTATTTTTATTCAGCTTCATTTGAAACCTTATGAAAAATTCTTTGAGTGGATTACTGTACCTATAGCGTTGTATTCCCCCGACTGTTTCAATTATTATTAGTACATTGTACGTTATGTACCTATTTACGTTGGTAACTACATTTTTATATAAATAATAATAATACCAGCCCTAGTTTATATCCCACTGTTTGGCACATGCCTCAAGACACCCCCTGGTGTAGGCCGTAGTCCACCATGCTGGCCAAGTACGGGTTGGCGGACTTCACACGTCATTCAAAAGCTAGCTAAGCTTTCTCAGATACGCAGGTTTCCTTCACCGAAATCTAGTAAGCATCGCATAAAGACGATTCGCACTTGAAATATTAAAGAAATCAGAGGTGCGAGCCGGGGTTCGAACCTGCGCAACTTCTTTCCAAGGCAAGTGCTTACCCACTGTGCTGTTACCGCATAACATTACATTATTTATATACTAGGGATTAATAATAATATCCTGGGACAATCCACACACGGTCATCTGATCTCAAAGTAGGTAGAGCCTGTACTATGGAAACCAGACAACTGATACTGATACTTTTATATTTTTTATGTAAATACTAACGTAAATAGCTAAATAACAAGCCGTAATCAAACCCACTACCTATTGGTTTGCGTCCAGGGTGTCTTACCACTAGAGTCTAATGTTAGTCTAGTGACTTGACCAACAGGCCCGTCTGGGGTTATCCGTTTACGGCGTAATTTTTAAATAATTTCCGGTCAAGTGCGAGTCGGACTCGCGCACCGTGGGTTCCATACCATCTTTGGACCTATTAAAATTATTTTACTATTCATACAACACCTCAGATAGCAAAAAAACCAAACCGCAAAACTAAGTTTGTTTGTCGAGGTATTTTTAAGTTTACTAAAAAACTGTACTATTTAGAAAGATCATTTTATTTTTCCTGTAAAATATAGATAGACATTGCCCATAATATTACCCATAATTATTTCAGATTTTTCCCTCCACAAACTTTGGAGATAAGGGGGGGGGACGGACGCTATTAATTATCAGTCAAAAATTACGTCACATAAGCCAAAATAAAAATCTGTTTTGAGATGTGCAAATGAAGCCCTTTCATATGATACCTCACTCAATATAGTAGTATCACTTTGAAATTTTAATATCCCATTTCGACCCCCATTATAAAAAAAGTAAAAGAAAACATATATTTTTTTAATTTGCTATGAGGTAGGCTAAGTAAGATCTAAAACTATTTCAAGTTTCAAATCGATAGCATCAGTGGTTCTTGAAATATTTAGGTGTGACAAACAGACAGACAGACGAAGTCAGACCATAAGGGTTCCTTTTTTACCTTTTAGGTATGGAACCCTAAAAACAACTAGCCCAGTGTGATTCTTGCCGGATCTTCTCAGCAGCGGTCGAGATACGATCCGGAGTAGTTTGCAGAAAATACTTATGTGTAGGCATATATCGATATGTGTAGGCCTTTGTGGGCGCCTATACATAGTTGTAGTGTATACCTATGTATGTCACCTATGTGCTTATAAATATGTTTATAACTGAGTATACAGAATGTAAAAAAACACGTGCCCGATCCGCGAGGGTATTATTCAGTGTATCAATACAAACACATGTATATAACTCATTTGTTAATTATCCCAATTTTTTTTTGTAATTTGTACCAAAAATACAAGATCAGATTCGTTTTTCTGGAACAAAGTAGGAAAAAAAATATGAGATATTCAACAAATGTGTTATATACATGTGTTTGTATTGATACACTGAATAAGACCCTCACGGATCGGACACGTGTTTTTTTACATCCTGTATAAGATCTTGCACAACGGAACTCCTTTTTTATTCAATGATTTTTATTTTTTGTTATTTTGATTATTACTTATCTCACTACATAAAACTTTATGTCGTTAAGATAATAATTCTTGCCTGAAATTTCACATATAAGGTAGATTTGGAATATAATACCCGGAGTACCTGTCATGATGACAGGTACTCCGGGTACTGTCATGATGACAGTGTCATCACACGCTCCCCACCGCAATATCCTGGAAAACGCCGTGCAAATAGCGAACACAGGATAGCTGTGTTTAGATATCAAAGGGATAGGTTCATATCATTCAAAATTCAAAAATTTTTTATTTCAAATAGGCTTAACGCTAGCACTTTTGAACGGTCATTTTTTTTTAAAAGCTACCACCGGATCACAACGCGGCCTCAACTGAGAAGATCCGGCAAGAAACTCAGCGGGCTTGTCATTTTTTCACATTTTTTTTAAAACAAAGTTTGTCTTTTTACAATTAGATCAGCACCAGCGACAGTGTGTCCTGCCGTTCAAAATATCAAATAAAATAAAAAATACGACGAAAATACAACAAACTAAAATGCCAAAGGGATAGTAGTCGGACCAGTCCCCCCAAGCAGCACCCGCGCACGAGTTGACTCGAGCAGCAGCCATCACTCCCCTCAACCATATTGGAGGGAAGGGGGTGACCCGCCACACGAAGCCGCCACAAGCAAAGACTTTTCGATGGCGAGCATGACCGATCAAAAATCACAGTGGCACACGTTAAACATTTACCTTCTGCTGTTAAGCAGTGCCTCGTCAGGCAAGACACAAAGCACTTTAACATATTACCAACTTTTGTCACAAGTCGTCTAAGTTAGATACACACCAAGAATAATTTACAAGCTCAAGTGAATTGCCTTCAGAACGTAAATAAAGTAATAATCAATTTTGCTGCTAGACTACAAAAGAAAAAAAATAAAATAAAAAAGGATAAAAGGACAGCGGCCGGACCCTTTGGCCGGACCAGTCCCCCCAAGCAGCACCCGCGCACGAGTTGACTTGAGCAGCAGCCATCACTCCCCTCAACCATATTAGAGGGAAGGGGGTGACCCGCCACACAAAGCCGCCACAAGCAGAGACTTTTCGATGGCGAGCATGACCGAACCAAAATCCCAGTAGCCTTGCGTCTTGAAATAAAAAATAAAATATATTAAAAAAAATACGAGTACATAAGACATCATCCAGCAAAACACTTTTCACTATGACATTTGCTGTATTCAGTCTTAAAATTAAAATTAGTATTCTAAAACTAAAACTATTTGAGCAGTTCATTCCCAGGCTGTTTTGTCTTCCAAGTAATCGGAAATTTTGTAGTAGCCTTTTTTAGCAAGTTTAGATTTAACAGTGCATTTGAATTTATTTATAGGCAGATCTCTGATACCATTGGGAAGCTTATTATAGAAACGTATACACTGTCCTACAAAAGAATTACTTACTCTGTGGAGACGAGTAACATGTAAACTAAGGTCATCTTTACCACGTGTATTAACCGAGTGAACATCACTTCTCTTTTTAAAGTTATTAATATTTTTCTTTACATACATTAAATTTTCAAAAATATACTGTGACACCACTGTCAAAATCTTTATCTCCTTAAACTTTTCTCTAAGCGAATCTCTGGGAGCCAGATTGTAGATAGCTTTTACGGCTCTTTTTTGGAGCACAAAAATAGCGTTGAGATCTGCGGCATTACCCCACAGGAGTATTCCATATGACATAATACTGTGGAAGTAACTAAAGTAAACTATCCTAGCAGTATCAACGTCAGTTAAAAGTCTAATTTTCTTAACTGCATACGCCGCTGAACTAAGCCTGCCGGACAGTTTTTTAATATGTGGGCCCCATTGCAGCTTCTTATCTATGGTGATTCCTAAAAATACAGTTGACTCAACAGGATCTATCCCAGATCCATTTAATTCCACGTTGGTTCTCTCCTGTCTTACATTAGGGGTGGAAAATTTAATCAATTTAGTTTTTGATTCATTTAGGCAAAGATTGTTAGTACTAAACCAATGAACCACTTTAGATAATGCATTGTTAACCTCGTCATACCATTTACAATACATAGTGCGCAGAAAAAAAAGGAGAATGTGCAAACTAACTATAGTACCTACATATATAAACAAAATAAGAGCCAATATACTGAAGCGTAATTACAGCAAAGCTTAACTATATTTTTGTGCTATCTTTCATATCATTACCATTTACAATACATAATGCGTAGAAAAAGATAGATAGATAAGAGTGTGAAAGCGAATAATAGATAGTACATATACTATATAATACACGTATATACATAGATAGACATATTTAGAAAAAAAAAGCTAAAATATTAGAGCGTAATTCCCTAATCTTGTCACAATTGAACAAATTCATATTAAATAGCGTACAGTAACAGTGATTCGCGGCGGTTTCATAAAGCATAAAGGTAAATTATTTTAGTGCTCTAATGAGGGTCCATGTGTGTGGCCCAAGTCGCTCTCGAGCGTCTACGAACAATGGTATAAAAGCGCCCCTTCGCTTCGAGCACACTCTGATAATTTCCTCCGGGGGTTGAGAGACCTCATTGTTCCTTGCTGGTTGCAGGAATGACGCACTTAACCATACATTATTTCAGATAATGACGGTTAGTGCTTACGAGCGATAGCAATCTTTTGAAGAGAGCTGCAAAAACAACCGTAAAGAGGTGTTTCAAATATTTTTTTTAAGAAACTTATGCACTCCGTGGCATACTCACTATTACTGGAAATATCTGATAAAATATGAAAACTAACATTAAGCTATGAGCTATCAAAGTTGTCTGGATGTTGTTTATAAACTTATGAGATTTGTCTACACGAAGTGAATGTCCAAAATTACCACGTCGTCCTAAACAGATTTTAATAGTTATTTAATATACCTACACTATACAAAGCGCCCAACGCGATGTTATCACGCAATAATACTACGAATTTATTAAGCGATTGACTACTCTCTGGAAATCGATATGGTTTTCAACATAGATTTAGGATTTTTCACTACTTTGGTTTTCAATCTAAACCAATATCAACCGAATGCTATCGTTCTTTCTATCCGATCATACCTATTTATTAATTATCCAATGTTGCCAGGAGTACACAACCCAACAGATTAAGATTTAACTAATATTAAATTGGAATTGGTTTTCCATAGTGAGGTAGTGTGCTCTCGGCTTACAAGGGTACTATCGGGCCTTAAGGCCACAATACATTCGAACTAGTGCGCAATGTTTACAATGCTGTTGAGCGACACCCTCCAACGATATTGCGGGTCGAGATCACACCTTGCCGTTACCATGGGTTTATACCAAAGAGATTAATTAATATATACAGCGGCGTTTAGGAATATTTTCATACATAATATTTATTTAATTTAGGGAATTTTTCCGGCAACTGCGCCTCGTAATACGACGTTTTAGCTTTAAGCCGAAGTTACAGTGCGATGCAGACTTAAAGGCAGCCGTGAAGTTAGGCTCAAGTCGCTGCGCAGTAACCAATTTAAGGTATCAGCGGGGTAATGCAGAGGTTGTCGATTGTCAACTTGACTGTACATGCGCGAAGACGCATTGCACGAACTTCACAGAGCCGCCTTTATGTTTGAACTGAACTATACAACAAGTTTCTCGAACGCGAGCGGCGAATAATCGTAATCGATCGCATGCGAGAAGAACACACGGTCTCTAAAGAGATTTTTTGGGGCGATACTTGCTTTCGAGAGGCGACAGTCGCAACGTTTGTTTACACTAGCCGATAGATTATTGAAAAAGCGAGAAATTGTCACGCTCATACGAGAAAATCTTCTTTTATAATTTCGGCATTAAAAAAAATACTCATCAAAAAGCAACATGCACCAAAAAATAGCTCAAAAACATCTTACATACTTACATAAAATCACGCCTTTTTCCCGTAGGGGTAGGCAGAGCCCAAGGGCCCGTGATGGGTGGCGAACCACATCGCCGCCATTTTGGTTAATTAAATTATTTATATGATTGACCATTGCCCAAAAAACAAACAAAAAAATAAAAAAACATGTTGCACTACAATTTTTCTAAAAATCAAATAATAATAATTACATAACTAATTTATACACTTTAAACTAAAAAAACTATAAATTGTTATCTATTGTGATATCTATATTTATTTAAATACTAAAAATAATATAAATATACCTACTTAGGTTATTTAATAAAAATATATTTGTAATTGCATACAATTGTGTCACAAGAAGAAACATTGCCCAATAAAATGTTTAGCTAATAATGTTTATATTCCCACTAATGACTTGGAATATGAAATCGTAACGGCGCGGCGCCATAATAGCTTAAGGCATTAAGTTTTATGGATACAAACTTGCACTAAATTAAATAGCGTTGGAACCGGTATCACGTGAAACGTATTTTTAAATTTCAATTATAAGTAGCATAAATCTACAGAACTTTATTTCTATGCAATTTAAATTTTGCTAGAACGAACTTTTTACCGCCTCTGTGTCTAGCCAATTTATTTGCGAAACGTGTTTCAACGGAATCATAATAAAAAGTTTAACGATGCAGGAAATTAATAAATAAATTAATGTTCATATTCGGAAATTATTGGAGCGTGATGTTGCAGTTATTGAAGCCAAGTCATGATCTAGATTTATTACTTTTTTCTTCTAGGTATATAAATATTTCCACAGCCACGACTGGCTCTTTATTAAGTTTCCAAATTAAAGGTGTTTTTTTTTAAATTATATTACTTATGAAACGCCGGGTACATATGTTGTCATAGCAAAGCAGCTACCCTGTTGCACACAGTAGTATACTACTCTACAAGGATATATCCTATATCACCTATTCTGGTACCATTGGTGTGCAGTTTAAAAAATAAAGTTTGCTAGAACTAAAACTACAATCAAAATAGCCGTCATTTGTTTCAGCTCTTCCTCACTCTTTACAGAAGAGAGAGAGGGGTCTCTCTTAAAAACGCGTCGTTTATTTACAAAAGCATTTTCTCGACTAAGTTTTGTAATCCCGTGATGTTTACATGCAGCTTTTGTATGGAATTTGCTGATATGAACGGGTATTTTGATTTGTTTACATGTAAGGGTGGGGTTTCGGAGAGTATGTTAAACACGGTGTTGTCCTATGGTTACTGTTGTGTTATGCCTACATTTATTGTTCAACGCAGCGGGTTGCGGTAGGCACTGTTTTTGTAAGCGATCGATGTGTCGATTGAACTTCTCCTACTGATATAATAAACATTTCAGTACGTGTGTTTTTGATGCAAGGAGGCGTTAAAAGACGAGTAGTACGTTTGTCTAATAATAAGAAGCACATCAAGTTAAATTCAGTTATAGTCAGAATTCTGAATAACACATATGGTACAAGAACAGTGGATTATGTATTGCCTAAACTTATGAATGAATTACCTGATAACATTATTGATTCCCTAAATAATTGTAGCAAAGATGTTGTTAAGCGCAAGCTTAAGTGTTATCGGGGTGTACAAGACCAAATTGCTCATTAGATATCTATTTCAACACACATTGGACGACTACATGCAGATAAACCCATTGAAGGTGAAGGAAAACATCGTGAGGAAACCTGCATGTCTGAGAAAACCTAACTAGCTTTCGAATGACGTGTGCAATCGGTCAACCCGCACTTGCGTGCCAGCGTGGTGGACTATTGCCTAAACCCCTTCATCTTGAGGGAAGTCCCGTGCCCAACAGTGGAACAAAACCAAAGGCTATTAAAAAAACACAAACCATTCAAAAACTTGACTCAGCTGTTTGCTTGGCGACACGATCGTTAAGAAAGATTGAAGATAACATAATATAGTTTACCTTGCAGGGTCCGCCTTGTTGAAAGTAACAATTCTGCGGTCCACCTGGTGGACGCAGCAGCGCTGGCTTCAGCGGCGCGGACCAAGGAAGCTCGCAGCCGAGTCTCGCGCCCCCGCCCACAACATTGACCACCACATAATGGACCTGGAAAAGGAAAAACATTTCAAAATACTTACTACACGCCTGCTCTTTATTGCCGCTCGTCACCCAAGATTATCATCATCACCAGCCGGAAGACGTCCACTGCTGAACATAGGCTTCCCACTTAGAACGCCACAACGAAGGATAAATTGGCTATTTGCATCCACTGGTTACGTACGACGTGCACAATGTCGTCAGTCCACCTAGTACCTACGAGGCCTACCTACGCTGCGTCTTCCGGTTCGTGGTCGCTTGCCTCATTCCCCATCGATCAGTTATCGGTACTTCGAGCGATGTGGTCTGCCCATTGCAATGTAAACTTGCAGATTCTGAGAGCTATGACGGTGACTTGGAGTTTATCGCGCAAAGTAACTTCGAGCATAGCTCTCGCCAAAGCTCGTCGTGTGACTAAAAGGCCCAAATTATTAGTTTATTTAGTCAGAATATCTGATATTGCAGTATTAACTAGGTACCTACTTGTGTAGCCCCTAATACCTAGAAAATGTTAAAATTAAATTCCAGCGATATAACTTAGTATTTATTTGTAAATTGTAACAATGCCAATTGAGTAGACAAGTACCGTTATTTCAAGAGCTTAATAGTTCGAAATGTCAGATAAATTAAACGTTAAACATAATTAACATCAGACAGACAAAGCTTGGAACAAAGAGCGCGCTCAACTATCGCGGCGTCCAATTATTATTAAATCCAGGGGTCAAAGGTAAATTGTCGAGGAGTGGGGTCACTGTGACAGGTGACCCCCGTGACGAGGGTGCCCTCCAGTTAACAGTGTCTGGAACACTCTACAATTCCGCTAAGTGATGCTGACTTACTGAGGTAGCGACAATAGACAACGATAACATAAATAAAGCGTACATCTTCCATTCATGATTTTAGTTAGATCTTTGTCAGTAATTATAGTGTTATCCAAATATTATTACGATTAATTAAGTCCTGTTAACAGTCATTAGTTTTTTTAAAATACGTAAAGCATTACATAATTATTGCATTAATTAATCATTAAAAATGAAATACTTACCTCTTTTTGTTTAATATCCGATACCATTAATAACCTAATTATAATTAGGTTAATATAAAAACATTCAATAGTGCAAAATTAATCATGAAACCTAAATCAAATAAATACCAATTTTTAGTATTCGGTATTTTTTTTTACAGCGCATCCAAGTGGCAAGTAAGGTTGCCAGGGCGTCTAGTACAAGTTTTGATAGTTAACGAACTCGATCAATCTGTTAGTTTTCTCTGTAGATTTTACTATTATTGGTTAGTTACCGCTTGATGCGCTGGTGTGAAATGTATTGTAAAAACTGTCAGTTTGGTCGATTTCGAAATCGACCGAACTGTTCGTTTAGTACTCTATTAGGCTAGGAACTCACGGCAGGGTATGATCCCGCGCCCGTGCGCGGTATGGAAATGTCCATAGCAAACACGACGCGGTTTATTCCCGCGGAGTACGCGGTTGTTTGCGGGTCCCGATGCGGACTATTAGGTAGCCATATAAGTAGCTTTGGTGGCTTCTGATGAACCACCGTCCATGGAATATAATGCGATACAGTTACGATGCAATTTATTCCTTTCCTGGTCAGTTGGATTATGGTCAGATTAAGCGTATAATGTGCTATGATTCCATCAGTTATTCGTAATTCACCATCAATCGCCATCAATCATGATTCACGGGTTTGGATGATGAAATATTAGGTGTTTACGGGATGGCTTATACCAGGGGTGGCGAACCTTTATGTGCCATATTGTCCGTTTTTATAAATAAAGTTAAAAAAGGCCATATACGTGCCGTCAAATAATGTTGATTTCATGATATTAAAAAAAAAATACTAAATACCAGTAGGTATTTTGCGGTTTGCGGCACACCCGAACACTCCGTAGCGTAGGATCACTCGCGCTTGCTCTTATACTGACAAAAAATATATAATTGACTAGAAGTTAGCAATCGTAGTAACGAGTATAATAATGGTACATTTTACAGGCAGAATAGAGTCGAGTTCTGACCTCACTTAAATTCCGAGTACAATATTTTATATTAGAGCTCTTTTGTAAATTGTACTTGCTGTAAAATATAGCCCATTCCCTTGGTAATAATACTGACTGGTCTAGAAGAAAGTTAGATAAAAAATAGGACTGAGCCTATATTTATAAGTAGCAGTGTGCCCTGGGGTGCTGGCTCACGATATATATCTTTTTTTTTTTTTTACGCGGGGGAAATCTTCGAAAGATCCCCGGGAGTTGTGGGGCTCGACCGGGGTATGTGGGATTCTTACCCACTAAAACCCCCGCGGCTGTCGCATCGGCACATGAGAGGGGGAACCCCAGGGCTCTCCGGTGGGATCTGCACCAGGGGCCCCTCAGTGCCTTGCCTTTGAGCCCGCCGACGGGGGGCGCATTGTAGCCCCCCGGGAACCTGTCACGGTGCTCACGGGGACGGGGGTCGCAACCCCGCCGCCGTCCTCCTCGGAGTCGCCGCCGTACTCAATGGACGCTCAAGGGGCCCACACCCCGAGCATCCAGCGACTCCGAAGGTCACGAAATATATCTTAACTTAACCCTCCATATACTCACTGCGGGTGAGCAAATAAAAAACATTTATCGTTCCTTTTACACTGTAAATGTATTTATTTCTGCGACATTTAATTGCATATTTATTTTACAGATCGACTTATCTGTGTGGGTGGTGGAAATACGAACTAAAATATTCTCGTGAGAATTACGATCAGTTAGACGTATTGCATAAACACCTCTGGCAGATAAGTTCGGTACACGTAAAATCTTTAACTTGTTCGTCATTTATTTTTCATATTATTTTTATATTATTACCAGCTGAACCACGCTGCTCCGCGTGCGCTATTTTTACGTTAACTAAACTTTTAATAACAGACATTCGCATCGAATACATAACCTCCTTTTTTATAGTCGGTTAAAAACTGGGACCCACTTTTTACTTGCTCTCCGAAGCACGGCCCCGTTTAGTTCAAATGGCGTTAAACGGTCACCCATCTATTTAATTACCTTACCTAACGTTGCTTAACCCGATCGATTACAAAACCTTGATAACAACCCTCTATGAGTGTTCCCTTACTAATATTTATTATATTATAAAGAAAAATTGATAAAATCGGACCAAGCGTATAACCAAGTACCCGTTTTGACTTTAATCCCCTCTCCCAAAAGAACCGTGCTAGATTACGGGATAAAAAGTATCCTATGTCCTACCTCGTAGTAAGATCTCAAATCATACCAAGTTTCATATGAATCCATTTAGTAGTTTCGGCGTGATGCTTAGCCGTGATACAGACTGACAGACAGACAGACAAAAATTAAAAAAAATACATTTTCGGCCTCAGTATCGGTTATAGAATGCCCTCCAAATATAATTTTCAAAATATCTTCAATGTTCTGTACATTGAAGATATTTTGAAAATTGGACCTGTTACAGTTTTATTATAAGTATAGATATATACATACATTAACATCTGAAATGGAGGCATTAGAATTTGATTAGCGTATACAATTACACATAATTATGATTTAATTAAATACTTAATTGAACATGCTTGTACCAGGTTACTTTTTGGCGTCCAAAATGTATTTTACACTATAACGTATGTCTTGATTGGCTCCTTATTTTACGTATTCAAAAAGAATACTATAATTCATAAGAAAGACAATGTATTAACAACCATAGTGATTGTCCATATGATCATACTGGAATAGTAGGTATTATATTACCTGCGACACGGAGATAAAAATGGTCTATTGTTTTAGCAGATAGAGAACTGTGATTAAAATATTCTAACGTTACTTAAAAATGATATAAGTGGCATGTAAATCGGATTAAAAATAGTATTGACTTACGAACTTTTAGACTTTGTACATGAGACTGTCCGTGTCCAGGTTGGTACCACCGCCATGACACATTCTGTGGCAACTTCTGCCGTAAAGGCTAGAGCGCTTTAAGCGCTCGCCTCCTATTGTCCGGTGAAGCTGTAATGGCCATCTGCGGCCTACAGCGTCTATCATTCCCAAAAAAAAAAAAAAAGTAGTATTGTATGAATACTGGTGTTTCAGTGTAAATGGCACTACAATGAGAAATTACTGGGCTCTATGGGTTAGTAGCTAATAACTAACTCAGGTTATAGTCTTAATAACCTTATTTCAATTTTCTTTGTATATTTTCTATGCGTGTAAATTTTGTACACACCTAGAATAGGCGTGCATATCAGATATGGTTTTTTTTTAGTAAGTAATTGATGTGTTCGCTGTTGGTGTGTCAAATAATAATAAAAAATAGTTGGGGGTGCAATTTTAACTGGCCGTAGGCTAGCAGAGTCAGGAGAACAGAGGGCCTACAAGATACAATCGCTTCGTAGCGATTCTATTTATCATTCGCTAACGCGGTCTTAATTGGTCACGAGATTTTTCTATATCTTATATCATTCCCTTACATTATTATACTTTCTATTAGTGTTAACGCTTGTAAAATGTTACATTGTCTAGCTAGAGGGTCTGGACCATAGAACAATGCCGCGCGGATCTTTCGATATTTGGCCCGTATTACTAGATAATCGGTATAAGATCATGGAGTTGGTGAAGGGCCATAGCCATGAACTGGTGTACGAGTATAACTAGCTTACCATCAGACGTAAGCTACGCTCGTCTCATCATTTGTATTAAAAAATACCGTTTAATTAATATTATCTCTCGCACAATGTTCACCTAGCGGAGAACTTATATTGTGAAAAAGCCAAGCCCGCTGAGTTTATTGCCGGATCTTTTCAGTGGAGGTCGCGTTACGTACGATTCAGAGATATGCAGTGCTAAAAAAAGATGACACTATGTCTGTAATTAAGAATTTTGATGTTGAATTTGAATTTCGAGTCAACTCATGCGCGGGTGTTGCTAGGGGGGACTGGTCCGACTACTATCCCTTTGGCCTTTTAGTTTGTTGTAATTTTTGTCGTAATTTATTGCTTTCTTCTTTTCTCCCTTGCTTTATGTTTCGAACGGCAGGACACACTGTCGCTAATGTTGATCCAATTGCAACAAGACAATGTTTAAAAATAAGTGAAAAAATGTCAAGCCCGCTGAGTTTTTTGCCAGATCTTCTCAGTTGAGGCGGCGTTGTAATCCAGTGGTAGATTTGAAAAAAAATAACATTCAGAAGTGCTAGCGTTAAGCCTATTTGAAATAAAGATTTTTGACTTTGACTTTGTGATAAGCGCCCCTTTGATCACTTCGATGATAACAAAAAACATATTATAAATGTTGGTTTAACGAGATGTAAATGAATGTTCTTAAACTGGTACTTTAGTAGGCAAAAAATATATACTTAAAGTACGTATTATTTACGTCAATCAATGTTACTTCAGCATACGACTCGCCAGTTACTGTTGGAAGAGATATGTTAATTGGCTGTAGCTCTACATTAAAGAGTGATAATTAACTTGTCAAACTGCAAACATCACACCACCAATATAGGTGAGCTAATGAGCAGCTAGGTATTTCAAACGTCCAATGAACAGTGGAGTAGAGATTCCAGACCCTCATATCGAATCCCGGGGATTTCAACTACTATTAGATTTCCGGGATCTAACGACTGCACTCGGAGTTAGTTGATGAGTCAAGAAACATACATTAATTTCGTACTGAAATCTCAAGGTCTAGAAAGAAAGAAGGATAAAAAAGTAATATTTAACTAAAACGGTTTCAATGAATGACGTCGATGATGAAATAATACTTCAATTGCTATGTAGGTTTTGTATTCTTAATATTGTAAAAAAAAATACACAGCTTTGCACTGGAATATACTACGAGTATATCACTTCAAAATTCTCGTAAAACTTGGATTATTGAAAATCGTTCCAGGGATTTAAAAGGTGTCGTTACTAGACTTAGGAATACGGTTCTAGGATCTCTATTCGCGAGTTATTTATTTCAGTCCACAACTTGTACCGTATCCAACACTAGTATTACGTTGGTATAAAGCGAACGTAAAGGACTGTAAACGGATCAGAACCGCTGCAGTGTCCACCCGTGATCACCGCGTCATCGTCACCACACCTTCTTGGTGGTAGGAACACGAAAAACGTATCGATACTTTGTGGTATCGAGTTTTTGACAGTTATCGTATCGAAAAATTATCTTCGTAAAGTACTCGATCCCAAATAAGTACTCTATACCCTGAAGAATCGCTACCTTTTTTTCGATACTTTTACGAGTACGATACTTTTTTTTCGATACCGTGTCTCTACTTGGTGGTACTGAGCTGAAACAACTCTCGTACCACCGCGCGGTGGTGCTGAGCTGAAGCAGAATTTTTGCAGAAGTTAACTTTACAGTAGATCATTTAACGTTCGATAGTCAAAGGGACCTTAGATTGGTCATGCTCGCCATCGAAGTCTTTGCTTGTGGTGGCTTTGTGTGGCGGGTCAACGGGGTGACCCCTATGATACGGTTGAGGGGAGTGATGGAGTTTAATACAACATTATGAACGTTTCTCCGCGAGAACAACAAAAAAATACTAATCGTTGATTGGTAGATCAGATCAGATAATGCTAGCTGGTGGTAGTTTTCCTGATGTTTTTTTTTACCGAAAGTCAATGGTAAATATTTTAATTAGTATCAGTCATTCATACATAGTTAGAATATAAAGATATCGAACGAAACTACGAACCGGTGATGTAATAGATCATTCAATTTGGTGGACAAAAAACGTCCGAGAATGATTCATTTAAACGAGTTTTTTTTTTCAATGATATAACTTGCAGTCATTGCCCAACGCTGAAGATTAATTTATTAATTCATGCCGAAGATATTAATATAACGCAGTTCTGATTCTGGTATAATTGGCCTATCAATTATATCTTTATTATAATTGGTTAAATTACGCACATAATAACTGGATGGTATTAATGAGAAAATTATACGAAATAAATTATAAAAATTAAATTAAGTATATCACTTAATTGGCAAGTTCAAACGTACGAGGTTTTCTTTTAAATTTCAGTAGCTTTTTATAGTTACTGCTAGAGTGTGCAATGTATAGAGAAGAATTAAACATTAAAATCGCTTTACTTAACTATCACACTAAAAAAAGCTATCGAACTACCATACCATTTTGATCACATTACACATCACCAGCCGGAAGACGTCCTCTGCTGAACATTAGTGAAATTGCAATAGTCATTTATATTTTATAAACCTTTGTTCCGTCAAACAAAATAGCAACGGGTTGTTTAGTAGTAAAATATTAGTGACCAAGCGACACGCAACATCGCGATCGATGGGTTGAACGTCCTATCGATTTACTACCTATCGGGAAGAAATGTGACGTAAAATCTTTATAGCAAGCTTTTAACGTTCCGTGCTACGGCACGCTCCGGTATGACAGTAAAACCACTGAGTAGA
Organism: Furcula furcula; assembly: GCA_911728495.1. Classification (NCBI taxonomy): domain Eukaryota; kingdom Metazoa; phylum Arthropoda; class Insecta; order Lepidoptera; family Notodontidae; genus Furcula; species Furcula furcula. Next base: position 23,870,506 of record OU452243.1, read on the forward strand.
TTGTGTTGTGATTCGAAGAATGTGATTATTAACCAAGTAATGGATATTTGACTCGGAGTTATCAAAATTCTCCGCTGCTCGTTTAGATAAAGAATGGCCGCTTACTACAGCGATTTTGCAATTTTTTATACAATTTGGAAGACATCCAAATAGAAAGTTTGAGATACGTACTGTTGAGAATTATTTATTCGTACATACTCGTCGTCGCCTTGACTCAGCCTGAGTGATTGATATACATACGTATTAAATTACATTTGGCGCAATGTCGTGTAAGAGAGCGACGCCCGGCGCTGGTTCAAGGCTGCGCCGGCGCATTGTTTTGTGACAGCTAGACGAGGGCGTAGTCCGCAGTCCGCACACAAAAGCCTGAATACCGGACTCGGTAGTTTTTTTAATTAAAAAAACAAATGACACCATTGTTATTATGTTTTATTCCGCGAATTCTTTTGAATATCCGACTAGGTAGGTATTGAAGAACAAAAAACCGGATAAAATTATTGTTCTCTTTTATGTCAATTTTATTGTTACGGCTATTACAATTGCAATAATATTATCCAACTGCTTTGAAAAGGTAACTCGCACATGTAAAATAAAATATTTATTTCTTTTTTTTCAAAATCATCAGCAATATTAATTGTAACCAATTTATTGTTCTACCTACAACAAATGGTGAGAAAAGGAGGAGATTCACCTGGAGGTAAGCGTCACGCATACCCATAGACAGTAAAACTGCACTGTCGCTCTTTTGACCCCGGTAGTAGCTTCATTCCCCTCACACCGGAACACATTGCAGCTTTGCGGCCGAATATTTGATATTGCGGAGGTACCTACTTGACCGAAATCTTCTACAATAGATCTATGATGTAGTAAAAACTAAAGATAATGATTAATAATGTCTGGTTGAAATGTAAGGTGGAGGCGCGGGTGGCGAGACTGGGCGGCTCGCCTCCAAGGCCGCTTTGCTAGACTGTACGGTGCCTATAAGCATACCTACTCGCACCGTAGCGCAACTTCGTGTAACCACGACGACCTTTCATCTCGTAATAACTTCAATACTCGATGTCTACTTATCTCTGTGCCATTATTTCTGTAGGCTTAACTTACAAAAACTGTATATCTAACTCGTTATAACTTATAACCCTGGTGTTCTCGTTATAACCATGGTGTTCTTGACAAGATAAAAATCTGAACAATGCAGCCCACATTGTCAAGGTCTGAACAACTCTGTGGGTTTCAAAAATGACATACTATATGACGGATGTAATCATGGAGTGGTTGTCTGAACATTATCACCAAAATATACCTTTTTTTTTGACGCGGGTGAAATCTTCGAAAGATCCCCGGGAGCAGTACCGCCGAGCCTGATGGCTCTACTTTTCCAGCTACTGCCATCTGGTTTGCGTATATCGTCGCTCCACCTGGTCACAAGGCGTCCTACGCTACATTTTCCGACGGTTCTGTGGCAATTATGACCAACCAGCTCACTCCAGCCTGCTAATCCGGTGAGCAGTGGCGTACGCACACTTTTTGTGACATAGAAGATTCAAATTACTAAAATGTCTACTTGCCGAACCTACAAACGTCAATTATAGTTAATTGTCATTAAGTAATTTTTTGAAATTGTTTTACTTCGACACTCGAAGCCAATTAATACTTAATTACGTTCAGAGTAAGTAGATATATCAATAATCTCGACATAATTAGTCAAAAATAATCATAAGAGGCTCTGAAAGTCAAAATAAAGAGATTACAAAAAATTACTAAATGGATTTAAAGTTAACTGTCGTTTGTGAGTGTGGCAGTACGAGTTCTAGACGGTCTACCACTTAGATATATACCTATTTGGAAAACGCTTTTGCTGCCCACATAGCAATTACGTCTGACACTCGGTCCGTTTTAATTATAAAAATTATATTATCAACCCTACCTTTAATATTTCTGTTGTCTTTGGCTAACCACCGGTCGGCCATCATTGCTATTTACCCGACTACGGAACGCAGGGAGGGTTATGATTTTAACAAGAATGTATGTATGTATGTATGTTCATCTGTTCCCGCATATCTTCTAATGTACTTAACATAATTTGACAAGTAGGGTGTCGTTAGAAGCATCTTTATTGTCCGCTGGTTATAGGCTATATAATATCACATTATTAGACTGCGGATTTTATCCGTAGTTCAGTTTTTAAAACTTATTACATGTTTCATTCTTATATTGTTCCGAATTTGATCTTGTAATTAAAACTGGGTACACATAACCGTTATTCACTAATCAAAGCGCTCTTGTTTAAATACGTTTCGTAAATTGTCGACTCTAACTGTAAGTCTTCTGCAAGTATATATGCCTCATAAATCTAGAGCCATATTTACGGCAAATAGATCGGTTATAAAGTTGTCTCGATAATTGCTGGCAGGGCCCAGACGGACCGGTCTATCAATCATTCGTGACTACGTAAGTGTTGTTTAAAAAGTGGTATTAACCGAATAAATGTAACAGATATTTGTACCACAGATCGTTAATAATATAAGCAATTGAGCTTTATAATAGAGTCCGATATACCTAGTGTTTTGGTGCAAAAAATATAGACAGTATATCTAATGTACAGTACCTAGTCACAGCGGATCTCTGTGTCTCCTGAATTTAGGTTTGGCGATGCATTGCGCAAGTACAGTCGTGAGTAGTGAATATAAAAATACAAAAATAGCTAGTGCGCAGCGTCTTGCAGCCAACTTCAGACACATAAACATCCGCTGTGACTACTATACACCAACCCTGAATTTTGCTGTAGATGTTCTAGAACGTTTAGGGCCAAATGCGCTTGTGCCTTATTGTGAAGACACTGAGGTCTAATACCGTCGGATAAACATCACACCCCCTTTATTATTCAGCAATATGATTCAATCGTTTTTATAGGCTGCAAAAAAATTATACTCGTTCATAAACACAGGTACAAATAATGTAGAAATACGCTTTTAGATGTTATGAGAAATAGTCTTCTTGACTAGTTAGTCAAGGAGACATTTAGAGTGGAGACAGATAGTCATTTCTAAGTCCTAAAATTACACCTAAATTGTTCCCGGTTGATATCATCTAGACAGGCAGTCGTTAAGGCCTAAGGGCAGTTTGAACACCTGTAACACCAGGTTTAACTCTAACCAAAACCATACCATACAAAACTATAGTCGTAGTATAAAACATGAAATCACCTTTGCAGTAACATAATACTCAATCGTGGGCCCAAACACTGCTCATGAATATTTCGTCCGATTGTCTCCAAAATGCAATAAAATTAAAATGTAGTGTCAACATCCGCTATTAATTCTTTTACGATTGTTAAATTATGTCGAGCAGACCGTCACTATATCTTTATTTTTGTAAATTCAAAATGGTACAGACGTTCACAGGTGCGCCGGGCCAAGCGAGCAATAAAAGACATTTATTGCACCATCTATGATTGAACTAGGCTAAATTAGTATTTATGTGATTCTAAAATAACTGTTACGTATAAAATACATCAATTTACATAATTCAAAATTACCTAGAAGCAATTTTAACACGATGATTTATTCTTTATTCAACTATTGGCTATTTATTTGATTCCAAATTAGCCTGAACGATGTTTTAAAAAAGGTTTAAGCTATAAAATTGAACGACACGTTTTCTTGACTAGTTATTTTCAGCCAAGACGACATCAACCCAAGGGCTCTCAAGAAGCTAATAAAATAATAAGGTTTTATTGTACATAGCAAATCGCTGAGCTTTTGCTACGCTAAAGCCACGCCTACTGAGCGTGTTTGCCTTACACAATACACAAAACCATAGATAATACCATAGATAATACACTATATACTTAAGAATAGATGGGTCACTCTGGTTCATCTTTTAATAAACTAATTTTACCCTCGCCTAAAGATGGCGTAACTTTACAAGAATCCAAAATGTGCCAACAGATGGCGTTTTTTAAAATAATCACTTTACGTATAGGTAAATGAAGCATGAATATTTGTAAGGAACATGTTTTAAGGCAAACCAAAGAGATATTTATTGTAAAAGTTTATTTGGTAACCAATAACTTTATTCAACATATCTGAAGCACAATCATACTCTATTAATTATATAGTCCAATCCCCTTGAGTTTCTTGTTTCAGTACAGCTTTGTATTAAATTTTTCCAATTCAAGCCATTGTGGTAAAGACAATGATGTAGTGGACCTGAAATAGTTCACGAGTAGTATAAATATTATTATATTTATATACTTATGCTAGGTGCATAATGACTTGTTTATTTAAGCTTTTGTAAATAAGTACATACCTACATAAGTAGATAAATAACACCCAGACACAGAACAAACAGAATTCTTCAAAAACATATTTGTAAATAAACTGTAAATATTTAGTTTCAATAAAATTTATAAAAGCTGTTTATCTTCAATGAAACAAGTTATTTTGAAAAAATGACATAACAACTTAGGTTACCATAGTAACCGCCAAAGGCAATTTACAATAGTACCTGGTAACCTCCTTGAGTAAAACCATAGTGTTTTATTAGGCATCCGTTAAGGCCGGCTGTTGAATAGGTTTTATTACATTATGGAAGTTTACTAAAAATATACGAAATGTATCAGATTTACTCAAATAAATTGAAGATATACAATAACAATATTAAACTAATTAAATAAAAATATATAAACTGCATTTTTAACGCCATCTAGGCAAATTATAGTAGAATCTTAAAATTTAGTTCCTTCCCTTGCCTGAAGATTGTGCTAGTTTCCATACATTAAAATTTTGTCAGCTGTTTTAAGGAGAGTGCCACTGGCATGGATAATACACTATATACTTAAGAATAGATGGGTCACTCTGGTTCATCTTTTAATAAACTAATTTTACCCTCGCCTAAAGATGGCGTAACTTTACAAGAATCCAAAATGTGCCAACAGATGGCGTTTTTTAAAATAATCACTTTACGTATAGGTAAATGAAGCATGAATATTTGTAAGGAACATGTTTAAAGGCAAACCAAAGAGATATTTACTGTAAAAGTTTATTTGGTAACCAATAACTTTATTCAACATATCTGAAGCACAATCATACTCTATTAATTATATAGTCCAATCCCCTTGAGTTTCTTGTTTCAGTACAGCTTTGCGTTAAATTTTTCCAATTCAAGCCATTGTGGTTAAAGACAATGATGTAGTGGACCTGAAATAGTTCACGAGTAGTATAAATATTATTATATTTATATACTTATGCTAGGTGCATAATGACTTGTTTGTTTAAGCTTTTGTAAATAAGTACATACCTACATAAGTAGATAAATAACACCCAGACACAGAACAAACAGAATTCTTCAAAAACATATTTGTAAATAAACTGTAAATATTTAGTTTCAATAAAATTTATAAAAGCTGTTTATCTTCAATGAAACAAGTTATTTTGAAAAAATGACATAACAACTTAGGTTACCATAGTAACCGCCAAAGGCAATTTACAATAGTACCTGGTAACCTCCTTGAGTAAAACCATAGAGTTTTATTAGGCATCCGTTAAGGCCGGCTGTTGCATAGGTTTTATTACATTATGGAAGTTTACTAAAAATATACGAAATGTATCAGATTTACTCAAATAAATTGAAGATATACAATAACAATATTAAACTAATAAAAAAAATATATATAAACTGCATTTTTAACGCCATCTAGGCAAATTATAGTAGAATCTTAAAATTTAGTTCCTTCCCTTGCCTGAAGATTGTGCTAGTTTCCATACATTAAAATTTTGTCAGCTGTTTTAAGGAGAGTGCCACTGGCCCTGTGTTGAGAGGTATGCTGCGCTTTCTCCGGAGTTACTCGCGGCGTTATGACTTTTAGCACTTCCACCCCTGGAGCATATAGCTCCTCTCTGGACGGCTGCCACGCGTAGGGATTATGGCAACCCTTTGAACACAAAACATTCTTAAATTTTATATAGACATGACGTCTCCTATGCAAGTTTATAAACTAATTAAGGTATAGGTAAGTTAATTAACTTACCTATACCTACAAGGTCCAAGGAGGCTCTACCACAAAATCATTTTACGAACACCACCAGATTGAAACGCAGCCTCCGCTGTAAATAATTAGCAAAAAAACCAGCAAGTTTATCTTTTTATGACTTTTTTTTATAAAATAGTTATACTTACTTTAAATTTTAAATATCGAAACAATGCTTTGTGTACTACGTAGGACAAAATACGAACAGGAGACAGCTCAGAGATTTCTGAATTTAAATTTAGTAAAAAAACAATAGACTGTCCAATAAATAAACATGATATTTTTGGCAATTTATTTACCCGACATGCATGTAATGCAAGGTGCATATATATTTACATTAAAAAAATAAACACCCTTAGTACAAATTGTTTGATGAGAGATTTTTATTTCCCAAATGTTTGTACACTATCCAGTTAATGATGGTGTGAATTGAAAAGCGCGCGCGCGGATGCACGCAGCACGAACCGAAACAACGATAAATAATTGGCGGGAAATAAATGACCATTAAAAGACTCTGCTATAATTTTGTGTTCGTTGACTTTCCGACAATAAAATAAATGAGACGTCGTTTTTTTTTAAGGTAGGTGGGTAATTTACTATTAAATGTAGTGATTTACTTAGCGGTTACATTTTTTTTAAGTTTAAGACTTGGTCAGCGTGGTGGACTATGGCCTAAGCCCCTTCATCTTGAAGGGAGGTCCGTGCCCAGCAGTGGGACATTAACAAGGGCTGGTATTATTATTATTATTAAGATAAGAGACGTTATTATTGATTTTATTAAGCTTTTATTCAATGATAATTCATTTTATTATTGCAATAATATACTTAATCCAACCATGGAAGGAACTTTTAATCGCCACCGTCAACGGTGTTTTTATACATGTTACTTTTTTAAATATTATTGGATTAATGTTTGTTTACTTTTAAGGAAAATACATTTAAGTATATATTTTATTAAGTACATTTTTTTTTATTAATTATTAAATGTACATAACATTCTGTTAGAACATGAATGGAAATGGCAATGCGACATAATCTTGTTTGCATTTTTTTTTAGTTTTGTCCGCTGTTCACAAAACATACTGGTCATAAAAAAATAAATAGCCACCCACTCTTATAAGGAATAGTACACACTAGAATCAGATGTTCAAGTAGTGTGTTAACTCTCTCGGCAAGTGGTAAATATCAACAAGGCAGGAACTACGAGAGTTGAACTCACGGCTTATTTGTGCACTGTAATCACGTTCCGTTTAGCACTAATTTTAACTTAAAACAACATAGACTTGCTCACTTGTAAATGTAACGGTAAATCCTGACAACGTATATTTTGAATAAATAATTTACCGTCGTAGAATTCTTGTCATGAAGCGAAACACGGTAGTTATAATAAATCAACAACCATAAATTATAGTCTATAATTTGCGAATAAATAAAATTGCGTTCTGATTTTTGATGTAGGTATATTAAGTAAAATTCACGGGTTTTCTTGCTCTCTCTCGTAACGCTGGTCGTATGTCACGCCATGCCGCCCTTAATGATATTATTCGCAGGGGGCTTGTCACTGCCGGTGTTCCTGCCGTACTGGAACCAGTCGGTATTACATGTGATGATAGCAAGAAGCCCGATAGCGGCGCAAGTATGAAGCCCTAGGTTAGGTTCCAGATTTATATTGCGCCCTATGCGGCGGAGACCATGGGGCCTTGGTCTCATAAAGCGCACGATATGGTGGAAGAAATTTCACCCAAACTTATCGAAGTCATGGGGGACCGTTGGGCTGGTATCTATTTCTGCTAACGTATAAGGTTGGCCATACAACGAGTAATCGCCGCCAGTCTTTTAGGTACCCTTCCCTCCCAGTGCGGCGACCACTTGGAGGAAGTTTGTTTACTTAGTTTAAGTATCATTGTAAATAAACTGTAAATATTTAGTTATGTAAATAAAGCTTACTACTTCCTCGGTAAAATTCATAATGAATAAATTACGCACAATTATCGAACTCAAATCAAGAGTCAATGTGAATTGATCCTTATTGCACAATTTCGATTTTTCGATGTGGCTTATAATATCCTTTTTTCGTCTCTACAGCAATTAAAAAGTACTTAAATATTTATTGAGTGTGCAATTTTTAATGCTATTTTTATTTACTCCATTATTCTGCTGCTATACGAAAAAAATATAGCAGAATATTTTATAATAATTCGAACACGTATAAATTATAAAAGTACAAAAAACCCGACTACAAACAAACAAAGTCTTAAATTACATTACCTATACATACATCATACCTATACACATGTTATCTTTCAACTTGTCCATATAAGACCTTTCATTTAATATCCATATTTATGAATAATACATAATTCCCATAATTCTACATATTTTCATCCCTGAGCAAGTAATTTCGTACGTTCCCATTAAAACTGTCAACAAATTAACTGTCAACAGTATTGTATTCGAGAGGCATCGAGTGTGCAATTATTCGGTTGATTCGACTCGATATTACCGAACGTGTCGCCTGTCTGCGTCACGCTATCAGCCACCATTAGTATGGATTCCATGTGTCCAATTAGTGAGCCAACCATAAATAATAACAGCGTATATTATACCTAGCGATTTATTATTCGCACGATGATGCCGAGAAAACGAGAAAATAGGATAAACACAGATTTTACTATGCGGAGGATTATGTTTTTCCAGAGTATGTAGGTCTGTCTATTTCTTTAGCACGGCCTACAACCTAAACAGCGTGATGGAGAGTGACTTATAATATGTTGATAGATTCGTCTTAGTGGTGGGAGTGACATAGTCTTATTATATTTAAAAAAAAAAATGTATTTTTTAGTTCGAAAAACATTAATAAGTATAGGTATCAAATAGAAGGTCTTAACGAGACGAGTTGAAATCTATACCTATACTTATAATAAAACAGGTCCAATTCTGTACATTGAAGATATTTTGAAAATTATATTTGGAGGGCATTCTATAACCGATCTGAGGTCGAAAATGTTTTTATTTTTGTCTGTCTGTCTGTCTGTCTGTCTGTATCTCGGATGAGCATCACGCCAAAACTACTGAATGGATTGAAACGAAACTTGGCATGATTTGAGATCTTACTACGAGGTAGGACATAGGATACTTTTGATCCTGTAATCTAGCACGGTTCTTTTGGGAGAAGGGATTAAAGTCAAAATGGGTACTTGGTTATACGCTTGCTCCGATTTTAACAATTTTTCATTATAATTATAATAAATATTCATAAGGGAACACTCATAGACAGTTGTTAAAAATGTTTTGAAATCGATCAGGTTAAGCAACGTTAGGTAAGGTCATTAAATAGGTGGGTGACCGTTTAACGCCATTTGAACTAAACGTCTCCGTGCTTCGGAGGACAAGTACAAAGTGGGTCCAAGTTTTGAACCGACATTGAAAAAGGAGGTTTTGTATTCTATGCGAATGTATATTATTGAAAGTTTAGTTAACGTAAACACAGCGGAGCTGCGTGGGTCAGCTAGTATATATATACGAGTACATTTATGTAATGTCCTCCTGGTCGATACGACCAATCTTTCACAAGATCAGCCATGTACGCAGGAGACATTATAGTGCACAAGTGTTTGCGTAGACACAAGTGCACTCTCTCTTCCTTTATACCTCACATAATCCGATGGGACGGGAGACCGACACGACCGGGGAGAGGTTAGGCGCAGGACCGATTTTTACATGCCCATCCGACGCATGGATCATCTTACTTTACAGACAATCAGGTGATCGGCCTGCATTGTCCTAGCCAGTAAGGAACAACTACACAAATTTGTTGCCCCCCCGCAGGATTCGAACCCGCGACCTCCGGTTTACAAAGCAAGTGGTTTCCCACTGCTCCATGGAGGCTACCTATACATATACATTTATGTATACGTATTATGTATGTATAATGTAATTTAGGACCATTTTTAACCGGCTTCAAAAAGAAGGTTCTCTATTCGACGCGTATGTATGTAATATTAATAAAAATGCGTAATATTAATAAATGTTAATCTATATGGGCTTCTAAACAAATTTACCAAATTTTATGAGTGTATGTATGTATGTATGTAGGTTTGTCCACGGATTTCTCAGAAACTACAAGTCCGATTTTGAAAATTCTTTTTGCAATAGTTAGAGTATTTTTCAACTTAGGGTAGAGTACAAGTTTCATCAAAATCGGTCAAGTAGTGTAAGAGATATAAACTTTTTATGTTTTCAGTGAGTTACTGTAACGTAGTCGTTCGAGTTGCGTGATAGTGCTGATACCTATTTTGCTAAAATAAAAGTCACTAAAAAGTGTTATATAAACTATTAAAAAAAAAATAAAAACCGACTTCAAAGTAAATTACCTAAAAAGCATAAAATAACGAAAATATATTGAAGTCGGTGTCAGCTCGTGCTAGTCTTAGTCAACATGATGTGCTAGCACCGACTTCAATATATTTTCGTTATTTTATGCTTTTTAGATAATTTACTTTGAAGTCGGTTTTTTTTTTTTTAAATAGTTTATGTTTGTTCGCAGTTGGGCTTTTTATGCTTTTATAATTCATACTTGTTCTTATTCAACCAGTGACTAAACAAACAAGACGCTCGTCTGATGGTAAGCGAACGCCAGCCCATAGACACCTGCTTTACATTGCCGCTCGTCCGTCATCAGAGACATTAGTTATTAAGTCTCTTGTGTCCGGTAATTTCACCAGCTACAGTGCCCTTCACACCGGAACACAGTAATGTTTACTTGAACACTAACACCCTGTCCGTTCCGAAGCTTAGTGTATTCGCATTATTTTTTTTAACCGACTTCAAAAAAGGAGGTTCTGTATTCCACGCGTATGTATGTAATATTAATAAAAAAGCGTAATATTCATATATGTTAGTCTATGTGGGCTTCTAAACGAATTTACCAAATTTCACGAGTGTATGTATGTATGTATGTATGTAGGTTTGTCCACGGATTTCTCAGAAACTACAAGTCCGATTTCAAAAATTCTTTTTGCAATAGTTAGAGTATCTTTCACCTTAGGGTAGAGTACAAATTTCATCAAAATCGGTCCAGTAGTTTAAGAGATATAAACTTTTTATGTTTTCAGTAAGTTACTGTAAATTAGAAGTTCGAGTTGCGTGATACCTATCTTGGTAAAATAAGTCACTAACTAAAAAGTGTTAAATAAACTATTTAAAAAAAAATAAAAACCGACTTCAAAGTAAATTATCTAAAAAGCATAAAATAACGAAAATATTATTGAAGTTGGTGCAGAATATACACAGCAGGTACGCTAACACCAACTTCAATAATATTTTCGTTATTTTATGCTTTTTAGATAATTTACTTTGAAGTCGGTTTTTTTTTTTTTTAAATAGTTTATTACCATTAAATCTACAGCAAATATCCGGTTACGAATAACCGAATTAATGATATGATTTTAAAGTAGCGTATTACAGATACGTACAGCATATTATATCCTAATGGAAGAATTACATGCTCTTGCACTTTTAAAATACACATAGCGAAACTTTATTTACTTACTATTCATGCAATTTTAAACGTTATTTTAAAGGTGAAATGAACCATTTTTCTGCTACTGCTAAAATAATAGATAATAACGTAGAGTACCTACAAGATTTTATCATTCTGTTGCAATGAGCTTACCATTGCTCCAAAGTAGCTCAATTAAAATTGCTTTCAAATTAAATTGTTATATTGATACAGAAGTTTTTACTAATCAACTAATAATAATAATCAATTAACAATAAAATTTTACTAATGTGTTTTTACTGTGAAAATTAAAAGCCGAAAGTATTTTTTAATCCTTTGGCGGACGATCGTGATCGCGCTTATGCGGTTCGATCAGAATCATCGGCCGTTTAGAGCTTGTATCTATTAAAGCAAATTGGCATATTTTTTCGCAAGTTAGTGATTATATGAGCAGGATGGTAAGCGAGAAGCCAGCCTACGGAAAGTGGGTCAACCGAGGTTTATAGGATTCCTACCCACTGAAACCCTGCGGCTGTCCCATCGGCATATGAGAGGGAAACCTGGGTTCTCCGGTGGGATATGCACCAGGCACCGGGTATCCCTCAGTGCCAGTGATCGGTCTCTCTGAGGTCTGTATCGATCTAACCAGTAAGGAACAACATACAACAAAATTGTTGCTCTGCGCAGGCTTTGAACCCACGACTACCTGTTTGCAAAGCCAGCGGTTTCTCGATGTCGACGGATACTACCAACAAATAAATACATATAAAGTATGATATTTGAAAATTATTTTACACTATGTTTGCTTTTACGTTGAAGCCGGGTTACACCAGCCGTGGTCACTAGCAGACTGGTAAATCGCTCCAATTCCTGATCAAAATAATGTCCGTAATGGAACGCGAAAGTCTAAAAGTATTATATTGTCCAACCTACATATCGAAGCCTCATGATCAAAATTTGATTTAGTGATAAAATTTTATGGAATCCAAAAATACTAAAAGCCGACCACCATTGGAGTCATATACGTTTTATACTCAGAATAAATCGTAAAATAAACGTTTTTTTTTCTATAGAAACATTTATTCAGGTTGTGCAAGGTTTATTACAGGTTTATCGAATCGGGCCTAAGAAGAGAGTGGAGATGTTTAACATAAAATCTTCATAGTATATATTAGGTAGGTGTAAGGTCCCTTGTGCAAGGGATTGACCTGTCACGTACCAACTAGTGATGTGCCGGATATCTGTATCCGTATGCAGGAATATCCGAGGGAGAAGAAAGATCCGTATCCGTTACTTTTTTGGCTAATCTTACGGACCTTTTACCTTATTAATTTTCAAGACATATAAGAAATTATAAGTAATATATGGGTGTGATTAGGTAGCAATGAAATCCTATTAAATCTGAAAGATTTTAGATGTCCACGTTGAACGTTGACTTTCACGAAGTCTAGTTTTTCGGTGGACCTAAACTAGTCTATTCGTTAACGACAAAAAAAAACAATTGAAAAAGTTCATTCTACGCCCACTCACATGATCTAGTTTGGAGCGGGCATACCCGATGTGCCATACCTTCGGTGATCCTACACTACTAATACTAAAAACATATGGACTTTACGTTCCAAATTTAGCATCAATTTGCATCATTTATATCAAAACGAACCGATCAGATAACGAGGTACGTTATACAAAAACGAAACACGTAAACAATGTATACTATTGTTTAACATACACGGCAATTTTCGACAATGAATATAGCATAATAGCATGCACGCGATTCTAATCTGAATGACCTTCGTAACATGGTTCGGATTTCGTTATATGGCTTGTGCGGTGAATAGTGTTTCCAGAATTGCGCGATCGAAAGTGGGACATTTGAAGAAAGAACAATTGGTTAAAATATCGCTGCAAACATCCGATATTAACACATTAACATTGAGCTAAACATTCGTTCTTTAAAACAAACGCCTACGTCAAATAAAGCCATCTTCGACTAGTGTTGCGTACTATAGTGAGCTATGTTTCCAGTTGCATAGCGTCACAGGTATCTTTGACATTGAACAACATGCTTCTTTATCCGTCTGCATCATCCCTTACCATCAGGTGGGATCGCGGGCAAGCTATTAGGCAAGAAAAACATGGACGTTAAGACTGCAGTTATAATTAATTAATCGACAATCTTAAAAAAAAAACAAAATATCTTATAAATCTATAGTTTTACATATTTTTAATTTAAATTAGTGTTTGGCCGGAAACCCACGTGAAGGTAAGTGGTGCACCTATTTGTGATCCTGTGTCAGAGAAATCGCGCTTGTTGGAAGTGAAACGGTCAAACGGTAGGAAGTGGGATCTCTTATGTGCTAACTCCAGAACTCTGTACAGAGCAATGCCAAACAACCTTAGCGAAACAACACACAATGGAAAAAATAACACTGTAAGAATAGACATCAATATAAAGTTATTCCCTATAAGGAGAAGGTAGGTATTTTCCTGGGCATTCTCTTTAAATAAGAATAGTAAGCGGATGAAAAATATTTTAAGAAAAAACATATGAAAAACATTTTCCTATAAAATATTTTCAGATGGCAACCAAGAATTCTCTTTAAATAAGAATAGTGAGCGGATTACAAATATTTTAAGAAAAACAAATGACAATCATTTTCCTATAAAATATGTTAAGATGGCAACCCTAGTGGTAACTAATATGGTGCCGTGACGGGCGCCGATAAGCAACTGGTTACGATCGCATTACATATCGGAAGTACGGGGTTCAGACTTGGACGTTGTATGCCGCTACACAGCCTGTGACCTCGTTTGACAACTGCTTGCCGGTTTAACTAACAATAATTCTTTTGACCTTCCACAGCGATCAATCTTTGACAAGAACAATCAACTACACAGGAGGTAAAGTGCACAAGTGCTAGTGCAAATATAAATGCACTCTCTCTTCCTTTTATCACACAATTCGAATGGACGGAAGGCCGACAAGAACAGGGAGAGATCAAGAGAAAGGTTCTGTTGTATGCCCATCCGAAGCATCGATAATTGTTCCTTTGTATTTTATCTTTAATCTCTATTTTTTTTTCCAAGGTATCAACATGGATCGTTTCTATTTTATTTAGTTAGTTAATTTCATTTGATCCAAAATATTTGCATTCAATTTTTTTAAGTACTCTTGAAACTGGCACATTAAGTGAATGAGCGCTTATTAATGGAAATGGTTTTACAATTTCCGGCTTTAAAATGTAATCATTGGATTACTCAAATATAAAAATTAATACAGCCACCAAACACTCGGTAAGAAAATCAGTTAAAAAAATATGGCAATAGTTATTTAAAGCTAAACTTTAATAAAAAATATGTCAATTCGGATATTTTTAAGCATGGCAGTCCTATAACAGTAACATTATCCGTTTAGTCCAGCTACATTTGCACTGCATTATGCAAATGAATAGCGATTGCAGTAGAAATTACTTTTTACTGCGTCATAACCTTCGATGCAAATCCCTGCAATTTCGTAAGCTATCGTTTCATTGCAGTTTAAAATTCGTTGAATGGTTACATTCTACTATAAATTGTTTCTGAGTTCCTGTTTTAGGGTATTCCGGTTGTGTTTATAGACTCCAAGTCAGGCTGTGGTAGTCAGCGAGCTAGCAATTTTCATACTACGGGTCGATTAACTAAGTGGTGATAACGGTAACTAGCCGCAAGTTTGTTAGTTTTAACAGTTTGAGTTATATTTTGAATTTATTTATGGAGATTTAACTTATTAATACCATGAATCTGCAAATAAAAAAGGCAACCTTTTTAAAAAAGATGTAATGTAGCATCGATAGTTGCTTCGATTTGAGTTCAATTTATTTCAATTGCCATTTCATTAAAGCAAAGTTTTCTGATTACAATCTATAAAGATATCGTTGGATGTCATGCTATAATATAGACGAAATAAAAAAAATCGACTGTGGGCTAAATCATGTCCATAAAAGATATAGGTACTGTAATAGATAAGCCGAGGTTTGCAACAATATAAAATACGTAACTATTAATTTGTACATAAAATGGGCGTGCCGAAGTCAATCACACATAAAAAATATTGATGGGCTATAAATCAGAATTGCGATGATATTTGTGAATCTCTGTAAATACCAAATTGTCGTTTTTGCGACAATTCAATTTAAACCATAGCGCTTTGTACAGAAGGTTCACAGTAGCATAATAATTTTACACAATTTCACCCTTATGACTTAAAGTACTGAGTTTACGTAAATGCGTGTAATAAGCATTAATGTAGTTTTTATATTACGATCAAAGAAACAACGAATTAAAGTCGCTCCCGCTAAACTAATATTCGGTATTTATCATTACCCATACAAAATTCCTTGCGGCTATACTTACATAATGTCACTTTTTATCTACTTTAACATGAACCTTAATGACGTGTCTCGTGCAAACTGGTCAGTTTTTTAGACAAGCTACTATTAATTGAATGTAGAAAAGTGGTGTCTTTCGAGACTTACATCCATTAAGTCTTGCAAAGCACATCTGTTAGTAATCATAGTAAATACAAATACTAAATAACTATTCGAGTTAGCATAAAAATGGTGGCAGCTAGAACTCACTTATAAGAGCGCGATCATATAATAAAAAGATGGGAGCTGTTATTTCCAGTCGGCGCGACTCTGACGCACTTCGATGTCTAATAAGCATTTGTTATTTAATATAGTGCTTCCTTCCTAGCCACCAACTAACATTGTAGCAAATGGGAAGTGGCAGAAAGGTGGCATCGGCTACCATCTAGGTAAATACACTTTCAGGTAGACACATCATCATCATCAGCCGAAAGGCGTTCTCTGCTAGACAAAGGCCTGCCTCTTAGAGAGAAGGGGTTTCCATAATCCCCACGCTAGGTAGGCGTCGAGGGGATAGCAGTATAGTTGGTAAGTAATCTAATAGAAAGACGCTGCTGCACGTCTTCTTGTTTTTCCTTCGCCTCTTACGACACCCAAGGGAAGGAGATGGGGGGGGGGCGCTTCTTACTCGGACGAAAAATACTAATAATAATGTTTCTAAGGAAGAAACCCTTCCACTACTAACTCCAAGTGTAATGTGGTTTTTCCATCTTCGACTGTATCACCGCTTTTCATTAGTATGCAGCATTGGCTTATATTGAGTCAATGATAAACTAAAAATTTTAATTCCATCCAGCACAATGATAAAAGGACAACCACAGAAGATATTGTTCAGTAGAAATCAAGTTATCCCTAAAAATCGCCTTATTATTCAGTTCACATTTCTTATTCAATATCCAATATAATATGCAGCAATGCTTCGACTCATATTCATCATCTCGCATCCCTTGGAACGAAATAAACTATATTTTTATTTTTCCCCAATCTGTGCTTCTGATTTATTACTCATTGCTGGCCGAAGAGAAAAATTATGGATACCCAAAAGATAAATAACATACGGACTGACCAAGAAAAAATATTATTAAGGTATCATCAAGATTTAGGTCAATATTATACCTGCTTCTGTTGCCAAAAATCTACGTCTCTGTCGAATATATGTATAACTGTAAAATATGTAATTATTTGCTAATACAAATACGATTACACAGTAAAAAGTAAACATTATGTGATTAACCATTTTTGAGCTTAAGAAGCTTAGATTTAACATATATGCACTGACTCAAATCATTAGTTTAGAAGTCAGTTTTTACTTCCTAAATGTATTACATATAAATTTAATTTTTATTTTATTTTGATGATATATGCACCCGTGGGGTACTGGGTTAGAATTGCATCCCCATCACCTCTCGTTGGGTGTCGTAAGAGGCGACTAAGCGAGAACAGGAAGACGGGCAGCAGCGTCTTTCTTTTGGATTTATCTTCCACCTATACTGCGATCCCCAAGCCGCCTACCAAGCGTGGGGATTATGGCAACCCCTCCCGTCTAAGGCTGCCTGTCCACCGGAGCGGAGTGAGGCAGCGGAGCGGAGAAACGAGAAATATTAACCAATAAGATTGCACTAAGATTTTGGAGCGGAGTTTTTGTGCAATCTTATTGGTTAATATTTCTCGTTTCTCCGCTCCGCTGCCTCGCTCCGCTCCGGTGGACAGGCAGCCTAAGGGGGAGGTCTTTGTACAGCAGTGGACGTCTATCGGCTGCTAATGATAATGATGACGAATGATATACATATGTGATGCATATTGTACAGATTATGCCTAGTTGTAATAGTTCAAGCGGAATGCTACGCGCCGGAAGCTACGCGCTACGGTGCTACGCCACTATTCATTGAACCTACTCGTAGACGTTGTCCTATCACTCGCGCGATGTTGCGATGCGATATCATCGTGCGATGAAACCGCATACGGTCGTATCGCATGATCGCACGATTCAATAGGACATTAATGTATGTTCATCTGTTCCCGCATATCTTCTAATCTACTTATCATAAATTGACAAGTAGGGTGTCGTTAGAAGCGTCTTGATTGTCCGCTGGTTATATGTAGGCTATATAATGTCACATTATTAGACTGCAATTTTATCCGTAGTCGGGTTTTAGTTTTTAAAACTTATTACTTGTTACCAGTATGGTTGAACGCACGGTCGCACGATCATTTCCGTCAGATGCAACGCATCATCGCGCGAGCGATGGTAATAGGACAGCGCCGTAAATGTGGTAGAATCGTGCGTCAGCCGTGGGCGTAGTGAGCAACTGTGTTTATAATGCCTTCGGAGGAAGATACTAGCAGGAAAATAACACTCGTGCCTCGTGGATTGTGGCATAAACATTGGAGAATAAAAGGCGCCACACTTTCTGACAAGTCTGTACGATTGGGGCCATCAAATGCCGTACTAACAAACGTGAATTAGTGTAAATATAATTCAGCCTTTTTTTAAATCTTATTATTTAGACTATCAGAGCTGTTTATGCGTAAGTTTCAAAATTGAGTTTTTTTTTAAGTTAAAAAAAATACTTTTTTATATATAACCAAGGTGGCATGCAAGCATGCGGTCCGCGTGATGGTAAGCAGTCACCGCAGCCTATAAACGCTAGCAACACCTGAAAATGCACTAACGCGTTGCCGACCCTTAAGACATTAAATATTAAGTCTTTAGAGTCCGGTAATTTCACCAGATATACAATGCCCTTCACACCGGATCACAGAAAATACTACAAACGCGCCGTTGATGCGCGTTTGTAGGTTACGCACTCCAATAGCATAATAACTTATTCTGGCTCACTCTGGATAATCCACTCACAAAGGTCATTTACTGTTAATTATCAATAATCCAGTTCTTAATATTGGATTTCGACACTCTTTTGTATTCTGTTAATAGATATATCGATTATCTTGTACCCAATAACAGAACATATGCATACACGGCGCCAAGAGCCATATTCAATTTTTAAAAATGGCTAAATGGGAATTAATAACTTATAATTAACATTTGTGACTGAGGCTGACGGAGCGCTCAGCTGGAACTAAAATAATCTTGTACTGGGGCCTAAAAGTGACATGTGCACATACAATGAGCACACGTTTCGTCTTAAACTGCCCTGCTATAAAAGGCGCTGGTAGCCAATATAACACGATGTAAACATAAAACTCACAGTCACGACGGTAAACATTTACCGTACGAACTCTTACTAGGAGTACTGACCAGTTAGCTGATCCCCAGCAACAGAAAAAGCCCAGGAATACTCCAACTAATTACCTGAAAAAAAAGAAAATATTGCGTTAGCGACGTGCTTTAGATATACAGGGTACCTGCAAATTACTTAATATTTTTTTTAAATTTATTTCATACTAGCTGACCCACGCAGCTCCGCCTGCGCTATTTTTACGTTAACTAAACTTTTAGTAACAGACATTCGCATCGAATACATAACCTCCTTTTTTAGAGTCGGTTAAAAACTGGGACCCACTTTTTACTTGCTCTCCGAAGCACAGACCCGTTTAGTTCAAATGGTGTTAAACGGTCACCCACCTATTTAATGACCTTACATAACGTTGCTTAACCCGATCGATTACAAAACCTTGATAACAACTCTCTATGAGTGTTCCCTTACTAATATTTATTATATTATAAAGAAAAATTGATAAAATCTGACCAAGCGTATAACCAAGTACCCATTTTGACTTTAATCCCCTCTCCCAAAAGAACCGTGCTAGATTACGGGATAAAAAGTATCCTATGTCCTACCTCGTAGTAAGATCTCAAATCATGCCAAGTTTCATTTGAATCCATTCAGTAGTTTCGGCGTGATGCTCAGCCGTGATACAGACAGACAGACAGACACACAGACAGACAGACAGACAAAAATTTAAAAAATTACATTTTCGGCCTCAGTATCGTTTATAGAATGCCCTCCAAATATAATTTTCAAAATATCTTCAATGTACAGAATTGGACCTGTTACAGTTTTATTATAAGTATAGATCTTAAATCCAGTTACTTACATATCTTACAACTAGTAAATTAAGTCTCATTTTAAACAAATGCAGCTTGTATGAGAGTGACTTTCATTACTAACATTATTGTACAAAGTAATGTATATCTTATAAGGTAAGTATTAGTATCAGTTGGTTTATTGCGTTAGTACAGGTTCTGCCTGGTTCGTGATTAGATTGCCGCGTGTGGTTTGTGCTATTATTATTATTAAGCGTGCTCAAGTCTGTAGCTAAGTGGCGGTATGTAAACGAGCATTACGAAGCAGACTGTATGGCGGAGCGCGCGGGGCACGTCGTCGGCTGCGTTCTAAATTGGTACAACAATAGGGTTGCCTACTTGAATTTCAATCTCAAGACAAACAGAAACAAGCTTAAGAAGTACCCGAGACAAAACAATATTGGATTTTTAACAAGATTTGCACTTATGCGTTTCCTTGATATACTCGGTACAAACATTCATTGTATTTAAGTTAGATTATGTTTAACGTAAAATTACATGTATACTTTGTTATACTATCTTTTATAGATTTCACATCTTTTTATAAGAGCGACGATCAATAGATATAATAAAATACAAACCTTGGCATATACCGGAAGGACATTGAAAATGCAAAAGGAAGGGATGTCCTGTGCAATACAGGACGGACTTTGATGCTATAGGTATGCGAAGTTTCTCGGTTACCGAGTCCTTTAGGGCTGGTAACTGGAATTTCAACTAAACTTGCTTTCTTTCCAAGGTTCGTGAAGAGTTAATATTTTTTTTACGAGACAAGCAGGGTGTCTGGTACGAGTTCCGATAGTTTATGAGCTCGATCAAACTGTCAGTTTTCTCCATACATTACATACTAGCGCCCCTAGCGGTAACTATCAAAAACTAGTAAAATGTACCTACGGGAAAAAACTGTCAGTTTGATCGAGCTCGTAAAGGAACTCGTACTAGACCCCCAGGACATGACAAACGTTAGGTAATTGGAGACCACTCCAGTCCATATTAGTAGCTTTAGCAAAAGAACTTACCCGGTTAGGGTAAAGAAAAAGAAACTAAATAATGAATGTCTACGGAGACGAGTTGCAATTACCATAGTGCATTTAGACCAGCCAAAACGTTGCAGTGATGTAGCGTGTCCGGAAATATTCGCAAAAGATGTAAACTTACATAGTTCAGTCTTTCCAGTAAACTTCCATAATGTTGGGTACTTTTCCGGTAAATTTTCCAATTTGACTGGAAATATACCCAAAATATGGAAATTGGCGTACATCACTAGAAACGCCTGTTCGTCTTGTCACTCGGTTTCACCAATAAAATTAAAAAGTAATAAGTATAGACAACATAATCGATTATTTTATCAATACTCGCTTCCGTCCCAGCACAGTTGCTGACAGGGCGCATGCTCTCCGACAGCCCTGCGTGCGAGTCGCATTTCCCCGCCACCGACACATAAAATTATTTCGAGAGTGTTCGCACATGTGCTAAGTTCGCCAAAGTTTACACTTTATAAAGGCAAGCTTGCACGCGGTGTGATTGCACTGCAATTAGCGGGAGTGTACCGACAAACTTTGTCATGCACCACACACGTAGTTTCTTGTAAGTATATAGTAGATAGATATAGGCGGTACATTGCATTTAAAAATAATTATGTATAATGAAAAAATAATAGGAACTTAAATAAAAAAATACTGCAAACTTATTACCTACTTTAAATCTTTTTACAAACGCGATTCCGCAAATGGTTTATTTATTTATTTACAGTTAGGAAAACAGCAGCTTATAAATATAAAGTATAGACAAAATAACGATAACATAACTTAGGTCTATCGTTTTCACGTTTACGACCCATTATTGCACTATTTATTTTATAAAACAGCAGCTTATAAATATAAAGTATAGACAAAAAAAAACGATAACATAACTTAAGTCTATCGTTTTCACGTTTACGATTGCACTGTTATGATGCACTATCTCTGAGACGTATTATATCATAAAGGAATCTACAAGATAAACGCGTTCAAAGCGTATTTTTTGTACCGCAGGCATTCGCGACGTCGCGATCGGCTTACATTTACCACTTGCATTTTTAATAGGCTGCAATGCGGGCTGTGGTGGACAATGGAACGATAAATTTTATTATCGGCACCGTAAATTTATTTCACTTTAATAAAATCGTGACATTTATTGGTGTTATTGCGTTAACTTAATCGGTTTTATGAATTAACTAGCTGACCCACGCAGCTCCGCCTGCGCTATTTTTACGTTAACTAAACTTTTAATAACAGACATTCGCATCGAATACATAACCTCCTTTTTTATAGTCGGTTAAAAACTGGGACCAACTTTTTACTTGCTCTCCGAAGCACAGACCCGTTTAGTTCAATTGGCGTTAAACGGTCACCCATCTATTTAATGACCTTACCTGACGTTGCTTAACCCGATCGATTACAAAATCTTGATAACATCTCTCTATGAGTGTTCCCTTACTAATATTTATTATAAAGAAAAATTGATAAAATCGGACCAAGCGTATAACCAAGTACCCGTTTTGACTTTAATCCCCTCTCCCAAAAGAACCGTGCTAGATTACGGGATAAAAAGTATCCTATGTCCTACCTCGTAGTAAGATCTCAAATCATGCCAAGTTTCATTTGAATCCATTCAGTAGTTTCGGCGTGATGCTCAGCCGTGATACAGACAGACAGACAGACAGACAGACAGACAAAAATTGAAAAAATTACATTTTCAGCCTCAGTATCGGTTATAGAATGCCCTCCAAATATAATTTTCAAAATATCTTCAATGTACAGAATTGGACCTGTTACAGTTTTATTATAAGTATAGATTAATCTGTTCATCAATGATTACTTGATATTAATCGGGTAAAATTGTTTCCTGGATGCCCTAGGAAGGGAGTTATGTTTTTCGAGAGAGTATGTATGTAAGTATGTACATATGTAAGTATGTCTATTTCTTTGGCACGCCTAAACTTGATGGACTGCAAGTTATAATATGTCATTGGATTCGTCTTATTTATAGGACGGCTATATATTTTTTGTATTTTTTTTTTACTTTCTAAAACATCATTATGTATATCAAATGAAATGTCTTAACGAGACATGTTGAACTAGAGGTCCGCAATCCGCATCTCCGCTTGCATGTGTCCGCGGCAGCACCAACACTATGTACTATGCGTTTCAACTAAGAATGTGGCCGCCATCCAGTAGCGGACTAACGGGGGGGCGGAGGGGGCGGTCCGCCCCGGGCCTCGGGTCCAGGGGGGCCTCCAATCGCCAAAACTTATTTTTAATCTTTGAGGTATTTCAGTACCTACTACGTATTAGAGAGATTATTACCATACCTAGATTATAGCGCACAAATCCTGTTATTCCATGACAATTGCATTTAGATTGATATGAGACAACTAAGTGTGTGCATCGGAAGTCGGAACTCTTAAATTTTGGTTGAAATAATCTATCCGATACGTCCCCTTAAACTCAAAGACGGTCATAATGTTATGTGTGGTAATTATTAGACAGTTTGGAGTTGGGGGCCTCATGATGCACGTAACCAAAATATAAATGTACCTACAATGTAGCTGTAGTGCATATTCAGCAGGGAATTTACACAAAATTTACTCTGTAGAATGATAACCCAATCAATCAATTAGTGATTTGTAAATGAAGTGTAATATATACAAAATTGACAAATTAAATTATAAGTTTATATAGGGTAGGTTTATGTAGGGTCTCACCCATCCTATTCAACATTTATGGGGAATATATCATGCGCAAGACCCTTCATGGATGGGAAGGTGGCATAAAAATTGGTGGAGTTAAAATAACCAATTTGCGTTATGCCGACGATACCACCTTATTTGCAAGTTCTATGGAAGAAATGGTGACACTAATGGATCGTTTAGAAAGTTGTAGTCTGGAAATGGGCCTTGTTGTTAACAAGAGCAAAACAAAATTAATGATAGTCGACCGTTTCGCATCGCTACAGAATACAAATCTGTTGAAGGACTATGATGAAGTGAAGGAGTTTCAGTACCTAGGATCCGTAGTCACTCACAGTAGTAGCTGCGAACGTGAGATTCGTCGTCGCATTGGAGTTTCTAAAACAGCGATGACACAACTCAGCAAGATATGGAAGGATCGGAATATTACCAGGCGAACAAAAATTCATCTTGTGCGCACTTTGATCTTTTCCATATTCTTGTACGGATCGGAGTCATGGACCATCAAAGCAGCAGATAAGCACAGAATCGACGCATTTGAGATGTGGTGCTGGCGACGTATGTTGAGGATACCTTGGACGGCTTTTCGTACGAACATCTCGGTACTACAGGAGCTATACCTTGAACGTACGCCAAGACTGTCAACAATATGCGAGTCTAGAATTCTGCAATATTTTGGACATATTGCACGAAGAGATCCATCTAATTTAGAAAAACTAGTGTTGACAGGAAAAATTGAAGGAAAGCGGCCAAGAGGACGTTGTGTAAAGCGGTGGTCGAACCATATCTCCGAGATACTGGAGCGATCTGTCAGCTCTGCCCTTCACCTGGCAGAAGATCGGGTTCAATGGAGGCGGATCACAGCTAATACGTATACATGAGTGTGCACAGCGGAGTCACGATCCTCAGTAATGAGGGACCGATTGGCAGAGAGAGAGAGATAGGGTAGCACATCGCTGGCTGATTAATTATAATACTATGCCAAGAACACAAGTGCCTCCTTAAGGCAAAGGATACCTAGTCACATTTCTATTGGTCCCTGGCCATGCGAGTTGCACCACCGGCTTGACGCATCGTCTTCGTTTCTTTGGTCTCCTTCTTCTGGAGCATGACTGTCTTACAGAAGGACTGTCTGCCAATATAGTAGATACTACTGCCGACAGAGAGTGGTCTGGTCGTGTCCAATCTGGCTGACGTGGATCCGCTGCTCTAATTTACACGCATAGTATACTTGTGGTGCTATTAGGCAAAAAGTAGCAATGCCGCCTTACCACACAAAGCCTGTACCTATACGACAAACAAATGGCTTTGCAAACAAAATAAAGTCGCCGACATTGCCAATAGAATAGCAAGTTTGAAGTGGAAATGGGCTGGTGACATGACATCATAAGACTGTACTGGAGTGGAGACCTTGGGACAGAAAAAGGCCGCAAATGAGTTGGAAGGACGATATCTCAAGGGTAGCGGGCAAAAACTGGATAGTAAAGCCCAAAAAAGATCGGAATGGAGGAAAATGACGGTGGCCTACACCATAATGGTTGAAAGAGGCTTACGATAAGAGAAGATACTTATGGTGCGTGTTGGGTGGAAGCCCGGGCCCACCTCAATGATGGCAAGTCGTTGTCACCCTTACCCTATCTCACACAGATAATCACTGTAACACACATACCCAGATTCTCTAAGTGAGTCTACAGGTTATTCGCTCACGTTTCTGTCATAGCCAGGCTTCGAAGAACAGATATTTACATAGATAACGCAAATGCATGTATTTCGCGTGTCCGAACCCCGATGAAACGCCGGGGTTGGAAAACTTACAGTCTGCGCGCGTCTGTTGTTGCAGCCTTGCAGCCGGTCGGCCGCAAAAACTAAAAGATATCGGCGGCGCATTGGCGGGGCATCGGTGTCTTTGAATAGGTTTGGAATTCCGTCACTAAATTCGGCCGTGACGTCAGAGAAGGTGTTAAAAACTTGGTTCAAAAGTTTCTTGGTTTCAATACAAATCGTGATACTTGCATTATCTATGTAATTCTATATCTGGGCTTCGAAGACTGGCAGGACAACACTGACAACTCCCTTTGCTTTCGTACGCTCATCAGAAGGCCATGAGCGTAATTGTTCAAGTGCGTGCCTTATCCACCTCCGACTGAAGTTATTTGACCCTGAAAGCGCGCCAGGACTGTTTCCCCTCATACATGACATTACGGTACCCTTATAGCGACCTGGTCGGTCATCTTGCGCTGCAGACTCAGGATCTTTTTAGACGGAACGAGGTTTGCGTCAAGTTTGCGTATTATTACTACAGCTCTTTAATATAATCGGTGAACATATAATGCGTACCGTTTAAGAGGATTGGGAGGGAGGTATCCGGATTGGTGGGACCCTACTGAACGATATCCGCTTCACCGATGACACCTAACTAATAATATTGATTGATCTTCGAAAAAGGAACAGGCCGATCTTCTTGAAAAATTGAGGATTGATGAAAAATTGATAAAATGGTTTTGAAGAATCTTCTTTCTAAATCAAATTAATGCGTACTCTGGTCTTCTCGATCTTGTTATATTACTTCTGAAACTGGATGTATTGGAAATGTTGTGTTGGCGCAGAATGCTAGGCAAATCGTAGACCAAGCATCGCACTAATGCATCTAATCTCGAAGAGCTTAATAATATCAAAGAGCGACTTTCCACCGCGAGCATCTCTCTCGATTCTGCCCATATGACCGGAAAGTCGGTGGGGGCATGGGTTGGTGGACGGTCATGTCTGCGTTAGACGTGTCGTCAACTTCTTCGGCCACAAGGGCAAGATAAAACGGAACAGCCTAGAGAGGCTTATCGTGATAAGCCAAATGGATGGCAAGAGAAGCAGAGGACGCATGTCGATGCGATGGGCAGACACTGTCAAAGCGGTTACGAGAGCGACGCTACGGGAAGAATACATGGAGCTCAAGATCGAACAGCATAGAGACGAGTGGTGGCAAGTCTGCATAGTCACTTCCCTTAGTCATGAAGTCACGACTAAGTAGAAGAATATTACTATAAATTTACGAAAATATTGTCTGTTGACATTTATAACGTGTCCATCCTGTAAAGCATTTATTTCACTAGCACAACTAACACAAATCTAACGACATATCACAAGTCAAAATCCATTGAGCCATTTAGGCTGTAGGCCGTGCCAAAGAAACAGACAAACACACAGACAAACTCTCAAAAAACATACCCCTTTTTCTGGGATAGTCCGATAAAAATACATCACTCTCTGACCGGGGGGCCTCATAACTTTTTGCCGCCCCGGGCCCCCGACAGGCTTAGTCCGCCACTGCCGCCATCTTGCAATTACAAATATATAATTACTAAAAAAAATATGTTTTAACAAAAATAGATAGCAAAATAAGACATTACAATAAATAATCAAAACAGGGGCGAATTTTTCATTTTGTGTTTACTCTGCTGCAAGTACAAAAATCGTAAAAAACGATTGAAGTTCCGCAGTCGCAATCATCATGGCGGCCACATTCTTAGTTGAAACGCATAGTATACTGACTATTTTCGCAGAATGTAACATTGGTGACTCCCACAGTCACACACTAGGTAAATGTAAACAGAGGTGGATGTAGCTCCACACATTTGGCTAAATGTTTTAATTACAATTAAGTAGTTTTAATTTTGTAAAGTCCGTTTCACGAAAGAAGTCCCGCGGCAAAAATTGGAACTAATTATGACGAAATATGTGTACAGCGTATTGTTTTATATTGTGTATCAACATAATTTACAAAAACAATAATAATTAATTCTAAAATTATAAGTATGTAGAAATTTTAGGGGAATCTAAAACAATAGATGCTAGAAACATTCCGTCGCGTGACTGTAGCGCCGTGTCTGCTGGACTTCTTTCGTGAAACGGACTTTACCTACTCAATGGACTTTCTCTGAAATAAATATTAAATATTATTGTCAGTCAGTATGACTGTAAAAGTGTATTTGCAAACCACACACTTCCATTTGCTTACAAATAGCCCATGGCAACTAAACATTTCGTCAATTTAGAGGCGGTAGTTTTTTTATTAAATCGGCCAAGAATGGCAAAAAGTCGGCGCGGTACGAAGCACGCGATCTCGTAAACGAACAACAGGAACGACAGGAGCGCCGGCGACCGGCTATCTGTAGAACGGGTTCTTTCGTATTGGGTGACCATACGACGCCCTATGCTCGGAACTTTGAGGACTAAGTAAATCTAAAACGGCTCAAGATTATGTTACTCAATATTCGATATGCACTATATCAAAGGATTGAAAGAGAAGATTAAGTCTAATTTTATTTATCGTTGAATGTCTGCTCGTTTGTCTGTGTCATAGTAGCTTCTAAATTAATAGACCTAGTATTTAAATGCGGTACTTTTATTTATAAAGCGAAATTTTTAATTTGTGGTTTGATCATGCTCAGCTCAGCAGATCATATATACTTTTAGACTTTCGCGTTCCATTGTAATATAAGGTAAATCGCGTTAATTGCCGATTAAAATAGCAGATCATGTTTGATAAAATCCATTTAGCTGTTTACAATTATTATTTTTTTCTATGTCTGTGTAATTGTTCTAGGCAAGATAAATACATAATTCTTGCTTGCTTAGTAAGCAAAGATGTTGCCGACTGTCTTTTTTTCTGTGGATATAACAATCTATGTAAGTTATAAATCATCTCCGGCTTTGCAGAATAAATATCTTACCAACACCTCATATTTAAATTTATAATTAGATTTGTTACGGGTCCTTAGACAATTTAGTGATTTGCTGGTTTGCCCTGTGGAATCTCGGTCTCTTCACAGGTGACCACTGTACTCTTGGCTTACGGGAGTCACAGTGGTGCCACGTGTAACAAAAAACGTCAGTCAATTATTATGACTCATCATTATAGACACAAAACCGTCTTGATATATCCTGATCTAACAAAACGCTTGGCGTCTCTACTGTCGTGAGAATGCACGCTAATGTATTCCGCACAAGAATACAATACAGGCCGCACCCGAGCCAAACGCCTTCACTAATACGAGCCTTATATGTGTCACCGTCCGCTGATTTATTAAACCCTTTTGTTACATTCCTAAACATAATTATATACACATTACACATTACATAGGATTCTATATTATTTTACAAGACTAGATGCTTGTGCAAAGAACTGTCCAACAGACACAGTTGATCGTATGCAAGCCTTGACTGATCGGTATGGTGTATAACGTAGTTTTCAAGACCGAAATCTCTACACAAAAATGAAATTTATGTGTGATCACGTCTCATAGTGACTACATAAAAATGAAGTTTTTGTGTGATCACGTCTCATAGTGACTACACAAAAATGAAGTTTTTTTGTGATCACGTCTCATAGTGACTACACAAAAATGAAGTTTATGTGTGATCACGTCTCATAGTGACTACACAAAAAATAAGTTATTGTGTGGTCACGTCTCATAGTGACGTCATACCACATATATGTACTCATACTCACATTAATGTAATAGTATCAAGATTTGCACGCCGTGCTAAGCCTGAAGGTAGTTTGTACACTGTGGTAGTAGTACCACCGCATAGTCAAGTGTTTTGTGTATCTCGCCGGTGTATCTCACCGCACACGGGCCAACGGCCACAACCACAAAACGCCGCCACCTGTAGTTTCCTGTAGTTTTCATACATTTTATATGGACTCGCCGCACACGTTTGACACTAGTGGCCGTCATACGCTACCAATCCATCATCGCGGCGAGTCCATACAAAATGTATGAAAACTACAGGAAATATGCCGGTGGTGGCGTATTGTGGCTGTCGCGTGTGGCCCGTGTGCGGCGACCCTTATGTGTCAAGATTTGCACACCGCCGTGGTAACCCTGATGATGGGTCCCACCGTATAGTCAAGTGTTAGGTTGTACTTTAGCAGTGGATGTATTTTGGGGTGAAGGCAGCTGGAGAAACTCCTCTCTAGAGGCTGCTCTCAGTGTTTACTGATGATGTGTTGACAAAAGAATGATTTATTACCCGTTTTGGTAATAAATCATTCTTTTGTCACTTAATGTAAACTTTAATACGAAATCTGTAGTACGGTTTTATAGAATGACTCTTTAACGGATTCTGAGTGCAGTTAATAACTAAGGGGGCATCCATTAATCACGTGAGGCTCGAAAGGGGGGGGGAGGGGTTCCGAAAAATATCACGAAATATCACCAGGAGGGGAGAAGGGTGTAATGAGACATCACGTGTATTTATTTTTCGTTGAATGTACGATTTATAAACCAAACAGCGGCACGTGGCCTTGACTCTCCGTTGCCGGCAACGAGTTCCCGTTCCGGAAATTTCAATATAGTTTGTACAAAAAAATACACGTGATTTTGGGTAGGGTTGGGGTTTTAAACTAACCCCAGTTTAAAACCTCACCACATATCACCAGGAGGGGGGAGGGGTTAAAAAGTTGCTAAAAAACATCACGTGATTAATGGACTACCCCTAATAAGGGTGACAAACGACAATACTAACTGTCCATACGTGTCAATTACCATTAGGTTTACGTCTCACATGTCTTCCCGTTGGGTGTTCGTAAGAGGCGGCTAAGGGAAAACAAGAAGAGCAGCAACATTTTTCTATTGGATTATCTACCACCTACTGCGATCCCCAAGACGCATGCCAGGCGTGGGGATTATGGCAACCCCTCCCTTCTCAGGGGGAGGCCCTTTGGTCATGATAACGTCTCACTGGTCTCGACACTTGTATTAAATAAAATATCTAAAAAAAAAAATGAACCAACTTCAATAACACTAAAAAGTATAAAATAATTTAAATATTAAAGAAGTTGGTGTTAGCGTACCTGCTGTGTATATTTGGCACCAACTTTAATAACATTTAAATTATTTTATACTTTTTAGTGTTACTGAAGTCGGTTCAATTTTTTTAAAAAATATTTTATTTTATTCTGTTTAGTGATATTTTCATACATAAAGATTGAACCATCGAAGACGGTAAAATGATCTAGGTAGGTTATGACATCATTATGATTTCACATTATCGTCTACATACTTTTACATAATTCATGTTTCTTCAGAAACTCAGAAACAATTTATCCGATCGTAATGAAATTTGCATGGAATCATCATAGTAGTTTACTCTCTTGAATAAAAAAATAATCATCGAAATCGGTTCATATTTGTCAGAGAAATGTAAAGGAGAACATCAGTTTTATGGTTTTTACCAGATAAATTCCTCCATATCATTCATGGTCCTCCAGGAAGTTCTTATCCGGTTGTAATAAAATTCATACAGGTTCATTACAGTGGTTTCTTCTTCCGAATAAAAAAAGAATCATTGAAATTGGTAAATATTTGCCAGAGTTATGACCATTTTTGTCCTTAAAAAGCGACATAAAGTCATCTATATAGGCTTTCTTGCAGCCTTCCTTCGCAGTCAACATTCTTGTTTTTTCAGGAACTACTTATTACTAAGCAATAATTTTTTTATGGGACCCAATTAATGGATTGAAGAAAGATTTTTTCAAATCGGTTCATAATTGCCAGAGTTATGCGCGAACATACATAGATAAAAATAATAATAATATATATACAGACGAATTGAGAACCTCCTCCTTTTTTGAAGTCGGTTAAAAAATATAGCTCTCAACATCACACGCTGACACTCATGTAGCCATATGCTTTTCACTCATGCTATTCATAACTGTCTAAAACACAACCTGTCACAATCAAGCCCGTCATCGCAACCCACGGCCCATCCCTTACATGCATTAAGGACAGTTAGGCGGAAGAAATGACGTCACTGTACTTGACAGAACGGCCGGCAACATGAACATCCGGTACGTGATGCATGTAATTGTCAACTACATCATTGCTGCAAGCGACATGATAACTATTATGGCCAGAGTGACAGCTGACCGGCCTTCGCGTCGCGCCCGTTAAGGTAATGTACTTAACTAGAGAAATTATCACACCCAAATAGTTTCAAACCAGCTTTAAAATTCCGGCGCACAATTTCTGTTAGTCAATGTTAAACGTTAAGTATCACAAACCGAATTCTTGAAATCGGATCGGATTACTTAAATTAATACTGTATTGGTTAGAGATATATCGATTATCTAGTACGCAATGCGAGTCGAAATAACAATTTAAAAAAATGCTAAATGATAATTAAATCTTACTGACGTTTGTGAGTACGGCAGAAAGTGAAATAGACTGAATTTGATAGCTGAGTTTGTGTTAAATAATAATAATAATAATAATATCTTGGGACAATCCATACACGGTCATCCGATCCCAAACTAGGCAGAGCCTGTACTATGGAAACCAGACAACTGATACTAATACTTATATACTTTTTTTTTGTAAATACTTAAATATATAAACAACACCCAGACACTTGGCGGGAAACCCCAGAATTGCATCCAAATAAATCCGATATCACACACAAACTTCCCTTCAACCCCTTGGCAACCCCTCCCTTCTAAAGGGGAGGCCTTTTTTCAGCAGTGGACGTCTTTAGGCTGCTGATGATGATGATGATGATGATAACACAAACTTCAAAGCATTTGAAACAATCAAATCATTAATTGATTCTCAATTCTACATTTGGTATGACATCATTTAGTCTTTATTTAACAGTTGCATTTTACATAATGTTGTCTTCTATTTACGCGAATACTAAACTTGTCCGCCCGTGACCATGGGTGCTGCAAAGCATTCGGAACGTCGGGAAAGTAAAACCAAAAATAAACCGCAATATATTCCGTAAGAGTAGTTTAGTTGCATTTTAATTATTGCTTCTCGTAAAATTTCTCTTTTGTTTTGATTGAAATTAGTTTTGTCATTTTTTTGTCTTGTCTAGATAACGTGACGTCACTAATAAGGTCCCAACCATAGTTTTAGAATTTTTCACGTCCCACCGGAGCTTTTGCTGAGTTGGGACATGACACGTTTACGGTTCTGCGTAATTGTTGCAAATATATTTTCTTTTTTCTGTCAAAATAATCTAATTGTGACTTCTCAGTCGTTGGTAGATAAGTTACTACATACATATTACCTCAATCCAAGTCGCGCCAAGAGATCTCGCTTCGTTAGAGCCGCAGATTTAAAATAAAACTCCACGCGGCGGGAACAAAAAGAAAAACCTGCAACGAGTAGGCGCTTGACCTTTCAAATGGAATGACGTCACCACACGTCGGCGCGAAACCAATCTAATCCTTACACTAAACGATATAAGAATTAATTTAGAATAACGGATAATGCTTTAACAGCATTTAGCCCCGTTGCAGAGGCACTGGCGTTTTATTTCAATTGTCTGTGCGGGTGGATTGCCCTATTTCGAGAGTACATTCGCGAACAATTTTTGCCCAATCAAATCTAGTGCAGTCAATGATATTATAAACCATAGATATGTTATAATGCGTCCTACTAATGCGCGCCAAAAAATGTGACGCATGTAATTATAATATTTTCTCATATATAGTTAGGGTATGATATCCTTTCCTTATTATATTTACTTTTGTACAGTACCTACTTGAGCATTTTCTTGTAAAATTGTGTCGATGTATTTCTTGTTGACTAATTGTCACATTAAAGAGTCGGTGTCGGTGTGGTTGTAGGGGCTGGCGGAGACCACTTGGAGTCCCCATATTTTTATTAGGCATGAAGGCCTTTTACTTGATTTTCAAAGGTACACGTCACGTTCGTTATTGTAAAAAATATAATTCAGTGCAGTTTTGACTACCGCAACTGGCGTGCGAATTATTTCAAAGTACAGTGCAAATCGTCATTATTGTTTGAGTGCACACCGGATGGAACAAACGCTGTTTCAATTACCGCTCCATTGTTTATAGTTAACCATTATTGTTAAGGCTTTACAGGTGTACAATCAGTATTTATTTTACCCTGTTATATGTAAGTAAACTTCCTGTGGGAGACCGACGGCACTGACCTGCCGTAATCAGCTGTGTTTTGTCTAAGTAGTGAAGTGAATGGATAACATGACCTACAATAGAAATCAACTAAGCAACATTTACATTGTGTAAAGATTTAATCTACTTTGGAATTACCTTTTCCGGCTTCATTGTCACATAAGTTGGTTGACAAGGAAACAAAATACATTCTGAATTGACTAGGCGTAACCTTACAGACATGTCTAAATGTCGCCGCACACGGGCCTCTAGCCACAGCCACAAACGCCGCCACTTGAAGCTAGAAACGGCTACAATAGAAGCTGACGCGCGCGACAGCCACTTGTGGTCCATGTTGGACACTTTTTTAACTCGTGCTTGCAGTGAAATGAAGAGAGAGAGGGGTGGGCAATCGCGCGAGTGGCTTGTGTGGGCGTTTTGTGGCCGAGCCGACCACTAGTGGCTTGTGTCGGCGTTTTGTGGCGTGTGGCGATCACCGGCGTTTACAGTGTGCGGCGAGTCCATGCAAAATGTATGAAAACAACAGGAAATAGGTCGGTGGCTGCGTTTAGTGGTTGTGGCCGGTGGCCCGTGTGCGGCAACACTTATTCTATCTGCTATACATGTGCGGCTTGTAATCACCCCCTCTGAAGTTTGGTGAAAATATCAATGATTCTATTAAGATGGGGAAGAAATTTCATGTGGACAAATTGCATATACTTACAGCAGAGAAATAGTTGATGAGTCAATAGGGTATAGACTCTACCCATCTACGGGCACCCTCTGTAACCGAAACGACTAAGGGAAAACAAGAAGACGGGCAGCAGCGCCTTTTATTTTATTGGATTACCTTGTAACGTTACGAATAGTAGGTGAGCAGAGGTAAGAGAAGCCCGGAGACAGGTACGTCGACAGGTACCTAAGGGGAAGTGGTAGCCTTAAGGAATAAGAACACAGAATACTTAGACACAGACAAATAGTATATTTACTGCCGCACCCACAAACCCCAATTAACTTTAATTCTAATTAAGTCACTTTTTAAAATCTATTTATTTCGACTGTCGGAGTCGTTTATGATTAATTTCGATTATTGAACACGAAATAATTGTTATATATACTCACTATCCGCGTATTAAGTATTAATGGGCTTCGAGTGTCGAAATAATCAGATTTCAAATAATAAAGTAATCAAAATTAAATTTAATTGACGTTTGTAGGTTCGGCAGTTACGAGTCCTTATAAAGTCCACAGGAGTTAACTGGTAGCAGTAATTTAGAAAATATGAAATTTAAAACTAAATAATATAAAATTAAAGCTCAGAGTCACACAACCAGCTATGGAGAGAGCTATGCTTGGAGTTTCTTTGCGCGACCGAATCCGTAATGTGGAGATTCGCCGAAGAACTAAGGTTACCGACATAGCTCTCAGAATCTGCAAGTTGAAGTGGCAATGGGCAGGCCACATCGCTCGAAGAACCGATAACCGTTGGGGAAGAAAGGTTCTCGAGTGGCGACCACGAACCGGAAGACGCAGCGTAGGCAGGCCTCCCACTAGGTGGACCGACGAAATTGTTCGCGTCGCAGGAAACCGGTGGATGCAAATAGCAAATTGTCGTTCATTGTGGCGGTCTAAGGGGGAGGCCTTTGTTCAGCAGTGGACGTCTTCCGGCTGGTGATGATGATGATGATGAATATAAAATTCTTTATAGGTTAATGAGGCGTGAACAAGAAGGTTGATATATGAGAAATGTAATGAGGAATATACTACAACCTACCACCTATACTGTGATCCCCAAGACCAAAGTTGGGGACTATGGCAACCCCTCTTTTCTCAGGGGGAGGCTTTTGTTCAGCAGTTGATGTCTTTCGACAGCTGATATTGATGATAATTAGGTAATTCATCATTTCATCTACAACCGAAACTTCCACTGCTGAACAAAGGCTTCCCCCTTTGAAGGGAGGGGTTTCCATTATCCCCACGCTTGGCAGACGTCTACATACGTCGCTGCCCGTATTCTTGTTTTCCCTTTGTCGCCTTTAACGGACACCCAACGGTAGAAGATGGGGGAGTGCTATTCTTACCCGGTCACCCCACCGGAACCCCACCATAACCATAATACTTGTGATAATACAGTCATACTATTGCTCTTTATCTCTACTTGCGATGTTCCACAGCTGATTTAATGAGCGGTAATCATGTTACAGCGCTTTGTCGTCGGTTGATTGAGTTAAATTAGTTGTGATTGCGGATCAGGTTTCTGGGTACAGACAGCCCGCATTTTCTGCTTTGTTGCCTTTTTATTTCGCAGACAAGATGGCGGCGGATCGCGTCTCAATGAGCGAGAATTTCGCTTCTTAATTATGTAAAACTATACTCAATTTGTAAAGCGCGAAATTTAGAGAAATTCTTCTATTTTAATGTTTAAATCATTTAAATTGACGATCGCTTTTTTGTGTACCTACTTTGATACAATAAACATAGCACTAAGCACAGATATAGATCTACACTAAGCCTTTTCACTTCGAATTGTCCCAAAAATAATTTTTAAGAAGAAGAAAACACATTTATTAAAGACACTAATAACCCACACACAAGACAACTAAATACAGTAGAGCTCAATTAAGGTAAGTTTAACTTAAATACAAATATTTTTCGAGTCTTATGATTGCTTAGTTTTACAATATGCAGCGCTTTTATTTCAATCATCTAAGTACATCGACTTTGCGAGTCAACGAATTTTGTTCATAATCCAAATCAATTAGCGAGTTCCCGGTTCACAATAGCAACGTCCTCTTTCATTGGCGAAAATCTTTTATTAACGAAAGTCTTTCATCGCGGTCCATTAGAAAGACAAAGAGTATATTAATGGTGCCGCGATTGTAAAACGTTGGCGTTGCAGTCGCCCCTTGTACTAGCACCTTAATCGACAGTCGATTTCGAATATAAGCTTTGTTTAGGCCACAGTGCCGAGGATACATTTATATCATCTACCGTGCTTATAGTCCGGTTATGAGTCTACCTAAAGGTACGCGTCCATTGGCCGGCGCCGGACGCACCGCACGCACGGCACGCAACGGATTTTAGTTTGCTTTCTATGTTTTTACATAGCGCTGCGTCCATTGTCTGCGCCGTCAATTTCCGATGCGAGCGGTGCGGATAGTGGACGCAGCGCTATGTAAAATCATAGAAAGCAAACTAAAATCCGTTGTGTGCCGTGCGTACGTTGCGTCCGGCGCCTGCCAATCGACGCGTACCTTTACTCCTTAGTAAGTATAGGTTTTTGTATTGAAATCTACATTAAGTGACGAAATATTAAGTGCGACAGTTGGTCTTTTTTTTAGCACACACTTTTAGTCTATTCTGTTTTTCATTAACGTCCTTATTGCCAAACATACTTAATTATATACTTACTTAAAAAAATCTGAAAACAATAACCCTTCTTGTGCCTGCACAAGAAGGGTTATTGTTAAAGCCTGCTTATTATTGTCTAAAGCCTGCTTTAGATAATTAATTTCCACTGTTATCTTCTATTAATTTCCACTATCATGAATTACACATTACAGATTTTATTTAATAACATCCTTCCGCGTTTTAAGTGCGTAGCACAGAAAATAAGCACAAAAAATCAAAGCTTCACTAGTTAAATAATTTATATGCAAAATTATTATTATATTACAAGTTACTATTATTTGTGGACAACTTGAGCGGAACCGGACTCTGTTTTAGCAAGTCGTGATTAGTTCAGGATATACAAGAACTAAGTGCGTACAGCAGGCCAATATAAGCCCTATCATAAAACTATAGAACACCTGTTTGCATGTATTTATGAAACATAAAATGTATTCGCCATGCTAAAATGGAAATAGATTCTTTGGAACGCTCCGCTCGTTATGTTTCCTGTACTTCAACTTTTCATGCAATATTTACTCCCAAACGACTTGAGAATTTATTTTTATAACTTTATAGCTACTTACATCTAGTGCCATTTTAAAAGAACAGCTTAATCTGCTGATCTCTCTTATTCCAAATAGAAATACAAAAGTAAAGTATAGTCCATGGATCTCAAAACCATTTGTGGTCATCTACAAATATTTAGAACTTTGTCCTTGAAACTTTAGGACCTGTGTAGAAAATCCAATTTTAATAAGTAAGTATTGACTTTTTTGCGGGTTTCCTTCCAGGATTATTTATGATAATTATTATGATAAAGCGCCGAAATATCGAAAAATAAATGTTAGTAATAAACCCACCGCAGTACTAGATATTCAGCCGCCACGCAACAGTGTGCAACCACGGCTATGTTCCGGTGTGAAGGGCACCTTAGCGGTCCGGTTATTGTACAATAACCGGACAGAAGAGACTTACCCACCCAAGACGGGTAACGAGGGGCACTGTAGCTGTCTATAGGCAGACGTGTCACTTATTTTTAGTGTTGAATCGAAAATACAATTTTATACCATATTCCTAAAACTGCTTCATCACCATATCTGCAAAAGATTTAATTACTTTAATATTATCGTAAACATTGAAATTTTACGTCATAATTCAAAAAATTGGGAACATAAAGCGCCATAAGCTGAATCCTGCTGATTAAGTCCAAACCATTGTTTGGTTTTAATTATAGCGTGTTTGTTTGTATAAATAACGACGGCGAGGGATTTACATCGACGGCACTCCGACCGCCTCTGGGCCATGTCTCATTTTGTTCCATGTACTTACGAGAGTATAATATTTTGTTATATGTAGGTACTATTACAGGAATATTTTTGGAATAGGTACTAACTGCCGCACTCACAAATCCGAATTAACTTTAATTATAATTAAGTCACATTTTAAAATCTATTTATTTCGACTGTCGTAGCCGATTATGATTAATTTCGATTATTGAACACGAGATAATCGTTAATTCTACTCATCATCATCATCATCATCATCAGCCGGAAGACGTCCACTGCTGAACATAGGCCTCCCCCTTAGAACGCCACAATGAACGACAATTGGCTATTTGCATCCACCGGTTACCTGCGACGCGCACAATGTCGTCTGTCCACCTAGTGGGAGGCCTGCCAACGCTGCGTCTTCCGGTTCGTGGTCGCCACTCGAGAACCTTTCTTCCCCAACGGTTATCGGTTCTTCGAGCGATGTGGCCTGCCCATTGCCACTTCAACTTGCAGATTCTGAGAGCTATGTCGGTGACCTTAGTTCTTCGGCGAATCTCCACATTTCGGATTCTGTCGCGCAAAGAAACTCCGAGCATAGCTCTCTCCATGGCTCGTTGTGTGACTCTGAACTTTTCTAAAAGGCCAGCCGTTAGAGACCACGTCTCAGTACCATATGTCATCACTGGCAACACACACTGGTTAAAAACCTTCGTCTTCAGGCACTGCGGTATTTTGGACGAGAAGATATCGCGTAGTTTCCCGAACGCTGCCCATCCGAGTTGGATTCTTCGGGCGACCTCTTTGTCAAAGTTGGACCGACCTAACTGGACAGTTTGTCCTAGGTATACGTAGTGGTCAACAACTTCGAGTGTATCGTTCCCAACAACTACCGGTACGGGTGCAACATGGACATTAGACATGATCTTCGTCTTGTCCATGTTCATTTTAAGACCCACCTGTTGGGAAACGCTACTGAGGTCGCTGAGCATCGTATTGAGGTCCTCCAGCGACTCTGCCATAATGACTATATCGTCGGCAAAACGAAGGTGAGTGATGAATTCGCCATTGATGTTGATGCCGAATCCGTACCAGTCCAAGAGCTTGAAAACGTCCTCCAATGCGTTTGAGAACAGTTTCGGAGAAATAACGTCTCCCTGTCTCACACCTCGCTGCAATGGGATTGGTTTCGTGCTCTCTTCCTGTAGTCGGATCGACATGGTGGCGTTGCTGTACAAACACTTCAACACTTCGATGTACCTATAGTCAATGTGGCACCGCTGGAGGGACTGCAATACCGCCCAGGTCTCGATTGAATCGAAGGCTTTTTCGTAGTCCACAAACGCTAGACATAATGGCCGATTATACTCCTCGGTCTTCTGTATAATCTGGCGGAGCGTATGTATGTGGTCTACGGTGCTAAAGCCTTTTCGGAACCCGGCTTGTTCGGGAGGCTGGAAGTCATCAAACCTGCGTTCGAGACGGTTCGTAATGACTCTCGAAAACAGCTTGTATACATGGCTCAGGAGTGAGATGGGTCTATAATTCTTCAATAAAGTGTTATCACCTTTTTTGAAGAAGAGAACCACCACACTCCTGTGCCATGCTTCTGGCGTAGTACCCTCGAGTAAGACGGAATTAAATAACTTCTGGAGGACTAAAAGTACCGGTTTTCCACCCGCTCTCAGAAGTTCTGTTGTGATTCCGTCTTCACCCGGCGCCTTGTTGTTCTTAAGCTGTTTGAGAGCCATTCTAATCTCGTACAAGCTGATGTCTGGGATGTCCTCAGTGTAGTGTCGGGTTAGTTGGGCTCTGGTGTCCTGAGCTGTTCGGGCAATGGGTTTTCGTGTCGAGGTGTACAACTGTCCGTAGAACCTCTCGAGCTCTCTCAATATCTCCGACTTTGATGAGATGACACTGCCGTCGTCGATCTTCAGCTTGGTCACTTGGCTTTGCCCAATAGACGAATTCTTTGCAAACACTTTAGAGCCTTGGTTCCGCTCAATTGCGTCCTTAATACATGCTGTATTATAGGAACGCAAGTCGTGTCGCATGGATTTCGAGATTCGTCTATTGAGTTCAGCATATTCCGACATATCAGCTGAAGATTGCAGTCTCATCTCAGTTCGGGTTTCCATTAACTTAGTGGTTTGATTGGAGAGCTTCTGAGGCTTATTACGGCGTGGGGTCTTAAAGAACTTGGACCCCACTGCATGGACAGTTTGCACCAACCCATTGTTTAACTCGTCCGCAGTTTCGCATTCGGCTAGGCACTGGAAGCGATTGTGTAGTTCGAGTTGAAAGTCTTCGGGGTTTTGGATTTGGGCGGTTCCCGGGCGGAGCGTGGACTTCATCAGACGGGACCTCTCAAGCTTGACATTGATATTCAATGTGCCTCTAACAATGCGGTGATCGCTACCGGTTTTCACCCTGCCGATCACGGAGACATCATCGAATATATGCTTGTTGGTCGTCATGATGAAGTCGATCTCATTTTTGGTTGAACCATCGGGGCTTATCCACGTCCACTTCCTGGATGGTCGCTTCTTGAAGAAGGAGTTCATCACAAAGAGTCCCTCCCTCTCCATGAAGTCGACCAGCCGCTGGCCCCTTTGGTTCCGCTGTCCGTACCCATATGACCCCACTTTCAACTCATCGCCATTCCGTGTGCCCACCTTCGCGTTGAAGTCCCCCATAACAACGGTGAAGTGTGTTTTGGAGGTATGTATGGGTTCTGCTATCTCCTCATACATAGCCTCTACTTCATCGTCAGGGTGTGCCGAGGTCGGCGCGTAAACCTGTATAACCTTCAACGAATACCGGCTGGTTATTCTGAGTATAAGGTACGCTACCCTGCTCGACACACTATCGACCTTTATAACGTTGTTAATGAGGGACTTACGGACGAGAAACCCAACACCACCCTGAGATTTTCGGTCTCCTTCCCGGAAGAAGAGCAAGTTTCCGGAATCAAGGGTTATCGTATCCTGACCCTCTCGTCGGATTTCAGATAATCCCAAGATATCCCAACGTAACTTGCTCAATTCTTCCTCCAGCTCGATAATCTTCTCGTCAGTCCTAAGCGTGCGGACATTATGTGTTGCCAGGGCCAAAGTTCGGTGGGGGTGGTAGCGGGGCATCTGCCGGAGATTCTTCGCACCCCCTGCTCGACCGTTACCCCGCCCGCTACCAAGGCGGGGAATAGAGGAGCTGCCGGGGACTGGGGGCCGTAAATTAGCATTGTCAATCATTGGGGGGGGGGGGGGGGGGGGGGTTGCCATAATCCCCACGCTTGGCAGGCGTCTTGGGGATCGCAGTTTCGAAAAGATGGATATATTACACAGAAGACACTGCTGCCCGTCTTCTGGCTTTCCCTCAATCGCCTCTTACGAAACCCACGGGAAGAGAGGGGGGGATGCAAATTCTTAGCCGGCATCCCACGGCCAATTCTACTCACTATCTGCGTATTAAGTACTAGGCTTCGAGTGTCGAAATAATCCGATTTATAAAAATGGATTAATGATCATTAACTTTAATTGACGTTTGTAGGTTCGGCAGTTAGTACGTAACTTTAGTATTATTACTACTTTCACTGCCGTACTTACAAACGTCATTTAAATCTTTTTTTTTGTCGTATGGTTAGTGGCCAACCTGTTGTCAGAGTTTTCAAGCTGCCCTTAGGCCTCTGACTTAGCTTAACGACTGTTGTCTAGATGACAATAGCCGGGACCGACTTTTAACGTGCCCTCCGAAGCACGGAGACGCTCAGTTCAAATGCCACTAAGCGGTCACCCATCTAAGGACTGATCTTGCCTGACGTTGCTTACCGAACTGATCGTTTACTGAACAGAGGTTATAATTGGCTATGAGCGCCTCACATCATGCATCATTTAGAGATAATGATAATTAATTTAGTTCTTGGGATCGAATTTCGACACTCGCAGCAAATTAATAATTTATACCCTGATAGTTACACTGGGGTGTCCGGGTTAAGAATAGCATTACCCACCTATACGAGTACTGCTTTCTTTTTTGTGTAGGAGTAGTACTGTTGGCCGCAGATGGCCATTACAGCTTCACCGGACAAGAGGGCGAGCGCTTAAAGCGCTCCAGCCAGAAGGGTTTGGGTAGCGACTAGCACTCTTGTGCCTCCCTGAGGTGCTCTTGCACGGCCTCGGCTTGGGCTGCCGCTTAGAGAAAGTGAGTTTACCACCGGTACGAGTACTGCGATCCCCAAGGCGCCAAGCATGGGGATTATGGCAACCCCTCCCTTCTAGGGAGAGGGCTCTGTTCAGCAGTGGATGTGTTTTGGCTACTGATGACTCTGATAGTGGGTAGAGATATTGATTATCTCGTACTTAATAATGGAAATATGCATAAATGACTCCGAGAGTCGAAATAATTAGATTTCAAATAATTATAATTACAATTAATGATAACTGGCGTTTGTGATTGCGGCAATTAGATTGTTAGGCTCAATTCACACCAGAACAGCAGCGGCCGGTAGCGCACTTTCAGTGTGAAAGAATTTTAAACTTTATCTACAATACGTAAAAGACCAGTATCGCTTGAAAAACGCGGCGCGCGGGCGGCCCCGAGCAGCCTCGAGCGGCTTCGAGCGGCGTCGCGTTTTTCAAGTATTGTAGATAAAGTTTAAAATTCTTTCACACTGAAAGTGCGCTGCCGTTCTGATGTGAATTGAGCCTTAGAGCAAATTAGGAATAGGTAGGGTACTAGGTGGTAGGTTCCTTGTGCAAGGAACTGTCCAGGTAGGTACCACCGCAGTGTCAGATATTCTGCCGCCAAGCAGCAGTGTGTAAACAATGCTGTGTTCGAGCGTGAAGGGCACTGTAGCTGGTGAAATTACCGGACACAAAGACTTAATATCTAATGTCTTGAGGGTCGGCAACGCGCTAGTGATTCTTCTGGTGTTGCTAGCGTATATAGGCTGCGGTGACCGCTTACCATCAGGCGGGCCGCACGCTTGCTTGCTATAAAAAAAACCAAGGTAGTATAAAAAAAAATTAAAACGGTAGGCAACCATTCGTGGTCGACGTCATCAAATTTCGACACTCGCAGCAAATTAATAATTTATACCCTGATAGTTACACTGGGGTGTCCGGGTTAAGAATAGCAGCACCCACCTATAGGTGGTGGTGGTGGGTAGGTAGGTACTCGTATACGAGTACTGCTTTTTTTTTGTGTAGGAGTAGTACTGTTGGCCGCAGATGGCCATAACAGCTTCACCGGACAAGAGGGCGAGCGCTTAAAGCGCTCCAGCCAGAAGGGTTTGGGTAGCGACTAGCACAAGAGCACCTCAGGGAGGCACGGCCTCGGCTTGGGCAAGATCAACCCGGTAGTAAGATTGCCAGTGCTCGAAGACCATCTTCTCTCTCATTAAAAAAGCCCTGGAAGGGGCATGGACCCTGTACTTTCCTTGTAAATTTTAAGCCAGTGCACTCCCCCATCAAAATAATCCAATTTCATGAATTGGATTATTGAAAATTAACAATGATTTTGTGAGTGAGGCAAAATGATATATTTTGTACATTGATATCTACAACGTATTGTTCAATTTACATGTAACTTTTGGTGTACAATAATGTGTATTTATTATTTTTCTATTATTATTATTATAATAGGGAAGGGACAAGTAAAGAGATTCAATACAACGCGATATGCGTGCACCGAATTCAATTCACCGATCATTATTTACGACTGGGACCGAATTAATATGCCTGCGACATTCGCATAATATATGAATAATAAATATTGATATTGCTGTCATTATGCGTTTCGCGCGGACAGTACTGTGAAACGCACATTATTCGTAGCGTCCGTGGCGCAACGGGAAACCGCTTGCTTTGCAAACTGGGTTCAGATCCCGCGGGGAACAACGACTTTTCGTTAGTTGTTCCTTGCTGGCTAGGACAATGCAGACCGATCACCTGATTGTCTGAAAAGTAAGATGATCATGTAATATAACGATGGCATGTAAAAATCCAT
Organism: Furcula furcula; assembly: GCA_911728495.1. Taxonomy (NCBI): domain Eukaryota; kingdom Metazoa; phylum Arthropoda; class Insecta; order Lepidoptera; family Notodontidae; genus Furcula; species Furcula furcula. The sequence goes on from OU452243.1 coordinate 23,914,807, forward strand.
GGGGTGTCCGGGGGGTAAGAATAGCACTCTCCCGTCTCCTCCCGTTGGGTGTCCGTATGAGGTGACTTAGGGAAAGCAAGAAGACGGGCAGCAGCGTCTTTTCGTTGGTTTACCTAGCACCTATAGGTACTGCGATTCCCAGGAAGCCTACCAAGCGTGGAGATTATGGCAACCCTTCCCATTTAAGGGCGAGGCCTTGATTCATTTTTTTTTTTTGGGAATGATAGACGCTGTTGCCCGCAGATGGCCATTACAGCTTCAATGGACAATAGGAGGCGAGCGCTTAAAGCGCTCTAGCCTTAACGGCAGAAGTAGCGACGAGCTCAAGGGCACCTCAGGGAGGCACGGGCTGAGTTAACACCGGTTCACAACGCGCCCCCACCGAGAAGAACCGGCAAGAAACTCAGTGGGGTGAGGCCTTTATTCAACAGTGGACGTCTTTCAACTGTTGATGATGATTATATAAAAATCCTGTCCTATCACTGAGTATATTATTCAGTGTATCAATACAAATATCTACCTATTTAATATACATTATGTTGTCTGTAAAGTAAGATCAGGATATAGTTAATTAATTGAGATGCTCTATTTATGCTGTTTCTCTATTTAAGTTAAAATAAATAAGTAAATACATAAATATTATTTCCTGAATAAATCTTTAATTAGCTAATCTTTATATCCTCAATATAATTAAATACTTACCAAAAATTACAAACATCAGTTTGAACATCAGTAGAAAGTATTTGCAAAACAAATGTTTCATTTGAAATAGAAAAGATTCCAGCAGGCGAAATCCAACGCCCACATTCTCGCCAATTTGTTTTACACTTACGATATAACAGCACAAGGTAAAACTCGATCGTATCAAGTGATAGTAACAAACAATCCTCACATAACACAATAGAAAGCGTACGCGAGCGAAGCTTGTATATAAACATAAAACGAAAATAAACGTTCCACCGTGTTTCAAAACAAGTTGTTCAACTACTTTTTTCTCGCTCACTCGTATCACTGTATTGAGCGGCTATCACGCTCGCTCGCTCGCGCAGGCGTAAAAAAGTGAAACAACAATCTGCAGTAACTTCTAACAACGCGGTGAGAGAACACGTTTTGTTGCGTGAATTGTATTTATGTTGCAAAAATGAGTCCACAGTGGGATACCGAACTGATTTACAATTTAATAGACCTGTACCGCGAGAGGCCAGTATTATGGGATATTTCCGTAGATGAGTACAAGAATAAGGAAAAGAAAAATGCAGCTTGGAATGAAATGGCAAACATTTTAAACATGCCTAGAGAAGCGGTCGAGAGAAAAATGCGAATACTAGTGTTCCAGTTTCGGCGAGAACTAATGAAACCAAAATTATCAGGCAACGTCAGCAAATGGTTTGCATTCAAAAAAATGTTATTCTTGAAGTTGCGATGGTCAAAATCTAGTATACTACCTCCCAAGCCACGGGTTAGTTTTTATTTGTTTTATGTTAAATATCGAAACATTTTTGTTGCAGAACTAGTTTTGTAACAGTTAAGGTGCCTTATTAGTGATACCAGATGATGAAATAAAAAACATATTTTTTAATTCATAATTCATAAACATTGTTAACATGTTAATGTCGATGATTCATGTTATGTGTTTAGTAATTTTAAAAGTAAGTGGATTCATCATAACTGAGTAACTGAATAAACCACATAGTATAACGCTTATTATTATAGGTAATTCAACTGGTTCTGAAAAAAAAAACAGTCCTACAGATTTAATTACACATTGTTTGTTTGTTTATTAACAGTGTAAAACCACTTACATTGTACTTGTACTGTATCCTAATAAAAATAAACTTTATGTTCGAGTTATTACAGCGCACCTTATCTCGCGGTTTACTAAACACATAATCATAATATATTCATTTTTCGATTCATTTCGACTGCTATTAACTAGATATATACATAACTTCACGCCCACTACTACTTACCTATAGACAAACTCGGGGGGAGTTTGTCTATAGGTAAGTAGTAGTGGGCGTTCCCAAAAAATAACTTATGTTTTTCAACAATGTTTATGTTGTACTTAATGTTTAACATATTTATGAGGTACGTACGTATACGTACCCCACGGTACATCATTTGCCATTTTGTTTATTTTTTAACAAAAAACATCAAGGTTACAAATTAAAGGTTTACGAGACGAGTCAAATTCAGGATGAAATATTTATTTTGCTCATAGATCCGTTGTCCACCGCCGCCGGCTGAGGCTTGGTGCATTGGTCCTGAATTACCATCCACAAGAGAAACACCGGATTATGTAAGTTTTCCCATTCTGTATTATTGTTGAGAATAGAAGTGTACTTGTTTTACATAAATATTCTTATATTTTTTGCATAGAATAATAGTCTTGAGCTTGTTTACAGCATATCAATATCATATACTTACTTATGTAAAAAAGTCTTCCTCAACAATTATTTTTTTGTAGTAATTTGCGGTTAACGGTGTTGGTTACTTACTAATAAAATAGAAATAATTTTTGTATGTTATAGCCTAGTGTGTAACTGTTTGTTGACCCTAATAAATAAAATAAAATAAAAAAATAAAACAAGCGACATTTTGCGACAATATAGTCCAGCCTAACGCTACTTCTACATAATATGTAAACATTTTTTTACAGACCAACAATACAGTAGTTGAATTTGAAAAAGTGGATACATACATTCCTGCTCCAACACCGACGAAAAGAACGAAATATGAACAATTAAAAAATTGCACAGCCGATGAAACACCAAAGAAACTACAGGCAAGTCAAGATGGAAATTCACGCGATGAATTCGCAATTTTCGGTGAATACGTGGCAGCCAAATTAAGAAAACTAAACAGTTCGTATGCTAGCAACACTGCACAATTCCACATAAACAATATACTGTACAACGCTGATATGGGCAAATACGATCGTCATGAAAGTAGTAGAGAAACAAATAATAGAGAAAGCTTCTTTAAAGTTGAAACAGATGAGGATATAGGACTAGAAGATTATAATTTGTCAGGAACTACGAATTAAGATCATGATCTTGCTTTAGAACACTATTTACGGTCCTACGCCTTGACCGGCATAGATGACACCAAGTTAGGTACTGTAGACGGCCGAAGCGTATTGAAGTATATAATACCTCAACAATGGTTATAGCAAGGGCCAAAACCATACACAGCTTTGCATCGAGCGTCGCGTCCTGCCAGAATGATTGGATTTGGAAGCGGTTTTGTGTTTTTAAATTTGTTCTTAACTATTGTTTTGTTCATTACGAACTTATTTTATTGTGTATAGTTTATATAGTATGTTTTTTTAACGAACTAGTATTTATTGAAACATAATATTTACAGATTATTTACAAAGTACATGTAGTATATTAAATTTTGTATTTTCTTGTACTGCTAACGCAACAAACATAAAGTCTGCCTAATGATACGCAGTTCTTACGCCTATGGTGGGTATATACGCAAAAGCAAGCGTATTGCAGCCTCCATATTATAAAAAAATCACTGTCTGAGATTCAATAAGAAATGCAGCACAGCTACAAAGAACACCATAACCTGTATGCTTAACTCGTCAATCAGGGCTGCTCAAATTCTTTAAGTGGGCATTTTCGTTAAAATCTCTGTGTTAAGTTTAATTAGAATTGGTTTATATTTTACCACTCACCAGCCCAGCTACATATAGCACAGTAACCTAAAACCTAAACTCCTCATAGAGCACTGTACCTTGAAATGTTTCGTCAGTCAGGTTGCTGAAATTTCTCAAGCGGGCGTTCTCGTTAAAATGTCTGTGTTTAGTTTTATCAAAAATGGTTTATATTTTAAGGGTTCCATTACAAATTCCATTCCTTTTGAATTTAAGAACTGTATGATAAATAATAGTTTTAAATTAAAATAATATGCTTATTATTTTAATTCTTGCATCTACTTACCTACTTTTGGAATGTAGTCGTGCGTGTCTATGTACTTAGTGATACTTTAATATATCATGCCTGTACAATATCAGATAAGTAATATTAAGCCTAATGGAAGTACGGTAATGGATTAGTTTTTGTCACTTAGCCATAATGGAGTTTTTGTAAATGACTTTATTTGAGCCGTGTTTGAGCGTAATGGTAACATTTCATATGTTTAGCATTGAATCATTATTATTAAATATCAATATATCTAGTCATTTTGGTTCGTGACATTTACGTGCACGAGTCCAGCTCGCACTTGACCGGTATTTTTTTTAATACGATTACCCATCTACGCCTGAGATATTATACTGCACAAGTGCTTGCACAGACAAAGGTGCACTCTCAGGTGTAGGGCACTGTAGCTGGCAAAATTAACAGGTTCATGGCCGAGACCTTTCTCGGATGACGAGCGGCAGTACATTACTGCTGTCAATAGGTAGAAGTAAAGTAACGCCACTTTACCATAAATATTTACTACATGTAATGTTGTCTTTTATTTACGCGAATACATTGTAATGAAACTACTTTTACGGATTATATCGCGGTTTATTTTAGATTTTATTTTCTCGACGTTTCGAATGTTTTGCAGCACCCATGGTTACTAGAGGACTGGGAAGTTTAACCTCCCTATGTCACAAGTCACAACACAATTATCCCGGCGTACCCTCAGCTCCTCTTAGTTATTATTGTTGATCCAATCTACGTAGTAAGAGCTTACAGTATCTTAAAGCCGTGCAGTGTTTTCCTTGGTTTTGGATTTAATTATTTTTATCACAGGATTCACAGGATCCCAAGCCGGTGGTAACTCCCAACCATCTTCTCTATTAAAATTAGGATGTTTTTTGATTTCTATAGCTTCACGAATCATTCGGTAGGAATCGGTGTACTTTTGCGAGTATTTGCGGTTTATGAAATCTGAGAACATAATGATAATCTGATATGATCCGTAAATTAGTTTCATTTCAATGTTTACCACACTTGATAACAAAGATAAATAACACGACCAATGTGCACACAGCATCGTCACCGTGCGACACAAATACATATAATAACTGTCTCAACATTGCGTGTTAATGCATCGTTACATAAACAAAGTGTTGAGAGTTGCGCCAGGTGACACACCGGGAACCGGGAAACTCTGAACGCTCTAAATTTAAAAAGTTTCGCGCGCGCTCATTCACAAAATTATATTTAGGCGCGTATCCATCGCACGAGTACCCGTAAACCGCCCACGCGTTGTAAAGGTGGAGTTCCTCTGAAACGGCATTGCAGCCGGCAACGTGTCCAAAACACGTCCACAGAGCCGCAGAACATTATTAAATAAAAATTCGTGACGCGGCTCGAGGTCCACTTTTTCAATGCTTCGGTCGCGAGTGCGTTAAAAGTCGGTCGGTTCTTGTCATATAAACAGCTGTCGCTAAGCCAAATCAGAAGTCGGAGCGGAGTTGTTTAAGCTTAGATTTAGGCTTAAAATCTAAGCTTAAACAACTCCGCTCCGGCGAGCACGTAGAAAGTCAGTCTCAGTTCTTGTCATCTAGTCAGAAGCCTAAGGATAGGTTAAACTACTCCGAATCCAGGTTGACCAAACTAACCAAACAGACTAACCCACCATGTAAACCTAAGATCTAGTGGTCACTAGTGAAGAGTTGGGTTCCAAAATGGCGTAAAGCCAGAAACACTTTAGGCTGACGTGTCGTGACTCAACGCGTCAGCAGCATATCGGTTACATACATTTTGTATGGTTAGAGACACACTATTATGGTGTGTCGTGACGCAGTTCGAGCTATCCGGTTGGCAACTGACGCGTTGAGTTACGACACGTCAGCCTTATGTGCCGGAGCCTTTATTTAAGTTCGCCGGTTATACTCTGGACGATCAGCTCTAAAAGGTTTTAATAATTGGCCAATTATTCCACTACGACATGAATTAGTCGGGAGTTTTCATGCCGAGACTAAACGTAGACGATTTGTGAAGACACCAGATTATAATGATTTCTAATATTTACGCGGATATTACACATTGAAATGAAACTAACTTAACGGATTATGTAGCGGTTCATTTTTTATTTTACTATCCCGACGTTTCGGACTCTTTGCAGCATACATGGTTACGAGCGGACTGAGATGGTAGCTGCCTATACGTCATAGTTATTGACACCAGATTAGATACGGAACAAGACGCGGGCTAACGCTTTCATCACAATCTATTTAATACGTACCTAATATTCTAAAATATGAAGCAAGAGGGCAGGAATTTCAGAGATTATCTAGAATTCCGATTTCAATACATATACAAATCAGAAAACTACTATAGGTCATTAATTTTTAATAAAAAAAATTAAGAAATAAATTTAAAAAATTAGTCCACGATAAGGAGAATTCATAACTTCCAAATAACAAAAATCGCATAGCAATTCATCCATTCGTTTAGTAGCTACAATACCACAGATAAACACTTAGACTGCAAACTTATAATACGAGATATTCTGTTATGTTTTTACTTCGGGGGTTAACAATGACAATTGAAAAAGATTGTGCCCGTTATGAACAAGAACACTAAATGCGACATTTGTCAGGTCCATATATGTGGACGACGAGTTATTCCTTTTAATAAAACCAGCGCTTAATGGTTTCAATCATTTCCAGACAGAGTTAAATGGCTTACTATTGGCATCTTGTTGCCGATTGCTGACGTAATAAAACCTCTTTCAGACTTGTTATGACATGAGATATGTTTCTTTCAACGATTTGTTGTTCTCGTAACAAGATCAATCTATATTCGTTTTGAAGACATCCAACGGATTTTTTTTGCGGCTTGAAGTTTTAGGGAGTTTTTTTGGAAAATTGTGTTGTTTAATTTTGGATAGGATCCTAACGTATACATATAATAATTGAATCAATAATTGGACATAACCCAGTACGACCTTACTAAAAGCTCTTAGATTTGAGCAACATAAATTTACACTATCATATTTTAATTAAGATGTTCTACTTAATAATCATCATCATCAGCCGAAACACGTCCACTGCAGAACATAAGGCCTCCTCCTTAGAAGGGAGGGGTCACTTAATAATATACGTACTTAATTCATGTGTCAGCAAGTCATTTCTATATCCTTCACATTCAAAAAGAAAATATAAAAAGTAGGTAAACTCTATACGCTCCGAGATATGAAATTAGTCATACGCCACAACTCACTGCAGCTATTTTAAAAAAGGAATTGTTTCTAACTAGATGAGGTATTTTGACTCACCTTTTAGTTCTATATTTAAATTTTCCGTAATCATGACGCAGCATCCCGGAAGAGAACTTTTCCACGAAACTATTATTCGTTACGAAACTTTTAAGAATAAAAATGTAACGAGCTGCATTATACTAGTGGCGTAGGTATATGTAATATGAATGTTTGCACTCTGCTAAAACTTCTTCTCTATGACTTATGTTTAAAAAAAAACTCTAGTGTAGCTCTTCTATTTACCGATTTCGAAGTTTTACCTCAGGTGTGAAAAGTAATTTTTATTTTTGCGTTACAGACTGCTGCTTTGCATCAGAATATCTAATTATGGCAGCACCTAGTAGTATGATACTACCTAGTAAATGCTGAACCCCAAAAAAACATCGATATAAGTATATGTTTTTTTATACCACCAAGGTGGTGGGATAAACAAGCATGCCGCCCGCCTGATGGTAAGCAGTCACCGAAATCTATGGACGCTAACAACACCAGACGAATCACTAGCACGATGCCGACCCTAAAGACATTAGATATTAATCATAGATATAATATGTAGTATATCGATGATACTAATGCTCTTTCCTTCCGGTGATTTCGGTGATATAATGTGCTTTCTTTCTTTCATAATGTCTATATGTGTAGGTTTAACATTTTATAATTTGTGTAGATACGGAGCGGATTGTATTAAAAATTTAATAATTTTAATCTCACAAAAGTATATAGAAATAGTCTAAAATACTAATAAAACTCCGCTTTTCTCCTAGCCACAGCCTAATAGATATCAGCGAGTCATTCCTCAGAGATGTCATTACGTCCCGACAGCAATTCCGGCGGGGTCGCGAGCCTCTTTGAAACAACGCCAGCTTGCATTGACAGTTGTAAATGACGCCCCAAGAGACACATCAAGGAAAATGATTCGCATTTTGTTAAAAGAAACATTAGAAAATTTCGATCGTATAAAATGTCCGTCTTTATTTTCCTTAGTTTTGTTATTTTGTTAAAATCAATGATTTAGAATTTCTTTCACTAATGGGTCATTCCATTATCGCGGGTGCAACATTTAGACGCATGTAAAGACTCATAATAAGCAAATAAAAAACATTTTTAAATAAATTAATCTTGGAAGAACTACATTTTAACCTATTCAGTTTATATTCATTTACAAGAACTTTAAAGTCATATTTAAATAGCCAAGAGGAAGGTTCAAAGTGCCATCGCGGGTGCAACAAAATTGGCCCAGCTTTCCAGATCATAAGACAAACACACAAAAGTCTGTTAATTGTGAAACATTTATTATTTTATTCCTTGATATTTCAGAAGGTGTTAAACTAATCAAATAAAAAAATTAAAAAGTATGCAGATAACAAAAATAAATAATGATTTATTTACTTTTGAAGCAATTGCGGGTGCAACACCGAATTATCGCGGGTGCAACCCGTCTAATTTAATTGAATATAAACATCAATAGAAAAATATATATGAACAAAATAAGAGATCAAACAACGTTTATTACTAATTAGTACACGTCTTTGTTACCTATATTAATTATTTCTTTTTAAATAGGTGAATAATCTCCAAAAATTCTATGAACATATTATCTCCATTAGTCTTCCTCTTGTGCTTCCAACTTTGCAATAATGTATTCAAATTCGGCACGTCAACTATGTTATTAACGTCAATTTAAAATTTGCGATCATTTGTCATCAGGAATTGTACCCTAATTTCTCTATCTTTATCCATATCACACTATGATAACACCTGAATCATGTAATACAGGTATTATCATGGTGTGATATGGTGTGATGCGTGATCGTGTGATACACATGTGTGTATCATACTACCACGTACATGACCCACATCATCATCATCAGCAGCCTTAAATAGTTCACTGCTAAACAAAGGCCTCTCCCTTAGAAGGGAGGGGTTGCAATAATCCCCACGCTTATCCTGCTAAGCGTGGGGATTATGGATCTCCAAGAGGCTTGCCTCTTGGAGATCGCAGTATGGGACGGTAGGTAATCCAATAGAAAGACGCTGCTGCTCGTCTTCTTGCTTTCCCTTAGTCGGCTCTTACGGACACCCAACGAGAGGAGATGGGAGGGTGCTATTCTTACCCGGACACCCCACGGGTACCCCAAATAGCGATATTGAATAAGCCAGCCAGTATTCTAAAATCTTAATCAACCTCCATTTTCTTTTTATTACTCTTCTCATACGATTTATATCAATTTTCCCTATATTTCTGCAAAACAGTCTCTATCTGTGACTTTTTATCATTTTACCCGACGATTCTATAAAAAGAACAGAATATAATATAACACACATATTAAATACAAATAAATTAATCATATACAGCATATAAAACTTAAAATATATAAGGAATCAGACCGTAATGTTAGGTGTCAAAGAGTTGCACCCGCGATATTACCATCACGATCGCGGGCGCAACCAATTTGGGTAAACGTTTATTTTAATGCAATTAAAATTACACTCTTAAAAACCACTGATTTAAGATTGCCTTTGACTTCTTCTTACTTTTACCAAGTCTGAAAACGTTAACACTTTATTGCTGCGAAAAAAACAAACTTTTATATCTTTTCTATCGCGGGTGCAACAAGCTAACAGTGTCTCTTTGTAGTCAACGATACTTAAAAAATCACAATAATTACTTAATTTTATTGGCTAATATAAATAAAAGAATAGTATAACTTCACGTTTAGTTGGTAAAGGATAACTTTAAGCTGTTAGTAGCTACTGTTTTACGTCAGTTCTGCTAGGTCTAATATTGGAGTCTAGAGTAATTCTTCGAGGGTGATATTTCCAACGGCACCAAAAAGTAAAATATGATGTAAAATAAATAAAAAATAGTTTCAGTATTAAATTTAGACTTTCTTCTTTGCATTGGAGTAAAAAAATGTAACAATTAATGTATTTTAAAAATTAATGTCGAGAGTTGTCTACAGCGGAATCGCCCTAATATCTTTGGTCATAATGAATTTATGTTTCTAACTTATCTCGTCGCTCTCGTCCAATTGATTTATCCCACCGCTGGGCGAAAGTTTCTTCAAGAACTTTCCACTAATTGTGGTCTTTAGCAAGCTTTACTTTTTTAAATATTTTTAGTTAGTAAATCTCTTGAGTCAAAGGACACATACAACTTCCGCTCTTATTATACCTTTGATCTAAAATACTCTATAATGTTCTTCACGTTTTCTAAGAATCCCTAGCATTTGCAAACTGGCAAATGTGTAAACATTTGCCATTTGCCTTTTGTAAAAAAAGGTCAAACATAATTATACCCAATTCTAGTCACTTGAGCAATAACTACCATTTCTAAGCAACAATTATTGTTTGGTGCATTCTGCAACTCTATGTGAAGGGCACTGGAGAACTGAGCTACAAAATACTGACGAAACGATCAGGGCCATTACCTCATAGAAAGCTACTTGGTTAACCATGGAAAGTGCCACTCACTGGCGTAGTTGGGTAGCGACTTGTTATATTATAAGGGAGATTCGCCGAAGAACCAAAGTCATCGACAAAGCTCTCAGAATCTGCAAGTTGAGGTGGCAATGGGCAGGCCACGTCGCTCGAAGAACCGATAACCGTTGATTGTGGCGGTGTAAGGGGGAGGCCTTTGTTCAGCAGTGGACGTCTTCCGGCTGATGATGATGATGATGATATTATAAGGTAGAATTTAGTCATTGTGACCGACACCAAAGTGGATACGACAGGAGTCTAGGACTACTCCGGTTTGTATGAAATTCCCATTATTATTATAACATATATTTTACATAGAGACGTTCTTACACACGTAAGTAAATTATATTGGTCATATTGACGTACCACCAGACCCCTGCCGGCGGTGTTATGCAGAATGAGAAACTGCACATATTGCAACTGCTTCCTAGATGATACACTAATAAATATTCAGAGTGCACAATCTGCGAGCAATGTTTGATTGATATCATCCTTGGCACGACACGTTTGTAATTACAACTAAGTTCTCGCCTCTATACAGGTTGAGCTCTTGTTTTATTTATGAGCTGTTGGCTTGTTCTACGTACCATGCCTCAACTGTTTACATTGATTTAAAGTTATAATGAAGCAGGCAACCATAAATTAACCAGATTCATAAGAGACTTGTTCTCTTTCTCGAGACATAAAATCGCAGTTATAGTTAAGGGCTGCATAAATATATGCGGCATTTAGCTGAGCTGTTGCCTTTTAGAGACACATTGTACACATCGAGATTGTTAAGTGTGTCTTACATCTAGTTATTTATACCCGTACTGTTTGTCAGCTTTAATTTAATTATTATTTTTTTATCTAGTGGTACATTGTGTGTGTTACTTGTGTGTCTAATAAACGTGTTTCTTCTTTCTTCTTCTTCTTTCTTCTTCTTCAGTTTTACTCTAATTATTGTGGAAATTTGTAATATACTGTTACGACCGGGACATAAAAGTGTTAATTACTCCGTTAATTACTACTTAATTGCAATGATCTCAAAACGCATTGTTAGTCTATAGGTCTACTATCGATTCGTACCGAAAGATCTCGAATTCTCAATAGAAAGTAGTTCCCTCCAATTCACAAGTACTTGTGTAAGTACCTACCGCTCGCTCGCTCACGGGTCACTGCCCCCGCCTATTGTTAGTTCATTCTCGAAAGTCACGCCGCTATTGTATCGGCTCGAAAGTACTAGACTATACAAGTACTTACGACTACATTCGAGAGAGTTCCACCCCTCTGTTAATTTAGGTATATAAGCCGACGCATAGAGGCGCCCAGACAGTTTGTGTTTACAAGCGACAGCGGAAACATCTTAAGGAAGCGATCGAAGAGAATTGTACCAGCGACCCTTGCGAAGACTTTGGACTACTGAGAAGTACTGTGCGACTCGGACTACTGTGCCTTGTGTGTATACTGTGTGTGAAGTGTATACAGTGTGAGTGTACGTGGAATAAAATCTTCTTTTACGTTAATCGGCATTTGATTACCCACCCGCACGTAACAATACTTACCTAGAATTTACTCTAATTTGTAATTGTATAATTGGGTTTAGATCTTTAAATGCGAAGCGAAGCCGCAGCGATTTACTAGCTTAAAGTAATAAACATATTAGTCCCTACTGTTTTAAAGATATACATTTCGATAACCACAAACCCTTAATGCAAATAAAATATTTAAAAAAAAATTGAACCGACTTCAATAACACTAATAAGTATAAAATAATTTAAATATTATAGAAGTTGGTGTTAGCGTACCTGCTGTGTATATTTGGCACCAACTTCAATTATATTTAAATTATTTTATACTTATTAGTGTTATTGAAGTCAGTTCAATTTTATTTTTAAAGATTTTATTTTAAACTTTTTAGTGATATTTTCATACATAAAGATGGAACCATCGAAGACGGTAAAATGATCTAGGTAGGTTATGACATCACATTATCGTCTACATAGTTTTACATAATTCATGTTTCTTCAGAAAAAAATATCTGGTCGTAATGAATTTTGCATGGAATCATCATAGTAGTTTACTCTCTCAAATAAAGAAAGAATCATCGAAATCGGTTCATATTAGTCAGAGTAATGTAATGGAGAACATCAGTTTTACGGTTTTTACCAGATAAATTCCCCCACATCTTTCATGGTTCTCCAGGAAGTTCTTATCCGGTTGTGATAACATTCATACAGATTCATTACAGTGGTTCCTTAATTCGAATAAAACAAGAATCATTGAAATTAATTGGTATATATTTGCCAGAGTTATGACCATTTTTGTCCTTAAAAAGCGATATAAAGTCATCTTATAGGCATACCTGCAGGTTTCCTGCGCAGTCACCATTCTTGTTTTTTCAGGAACTATTTATTCGTAAGCAATAATTTTTTTATGGGACCCAATTAACGGATTAAAGAATGGATGGAAGAAAGATTTTTCAAATCAGTTCTTACTTGGCAAGAGTTATGCGCGAACATACATAGAAAAAAAAAATAAAAAAAAATATATATACAGACGAATTGAGAACCTCCTCCATTTTTGAAGTCGGTTAAAAATGACAATCCGTCAGTGATAAGCCCACACAAATGTTTTCCCCAAGCCATCTAAGATATTACGCATATATGTAGAATGTCGTAAATCTTAAGGGCTCATAGTATACTGTGTTTACAGAGAAAAAATGTTTGCTGGGTAAGATAGTACAAATTTCAATTTTTGCAGTCCCATCTTTTATAACAAAAGCCTGCTATTCCTCACGGGCACAGTCGTAAAAAGCGTGTAAAAGGTCCTATTTTTCTCTTTTGAAATGTTTCACGTTACCTTCAATGACACCTTATTAAGGGCTGTCATCATTGTTTAAAGGCTGAATAAAGGGAGAGGGTGGGGGGCGAAGGTATACGAAAATAACCTCTTGGAATAGGCAAAAAAATTGCGCCGGTCGCTGGGCGCACTCTAGAAATCCAGCCTTACAATACCTTACTAATTGGGGTAATCTTTCTAATATGACACACACGTATTTCGTTCATGACGACACGAAAAAAGGAATGCTGAATTAACCGTAGGTACTAAAGATGTAACCATCTTTACTTACGTTATTATAATATATCTATCTTTAAATCGGTATAATAATGTATAAGTATGTATGTAAATATAATCAAGTTACTAAGCGCTTTAAGTAAAAACTATTTATGAGAAGTATATACCTAATAATATCCTTTTATTTATAAAGTTGAGACTTTTCATAACGACCTATAATAAAAAAAACTCATGGTAAAAGGATGGATAGTAAAAGGAGGAAATTAAGTGAGTTATTAAATAAATGAAATAAATGACAAATTTTGTCAGATAAATTCAAGTCCTTCCTCCAAGATATAAATACAGACATTATACACAGTACCATTGTGTTATCATTTCATCAGCACCTTAAACAACCCTTCCTTAGACCTTAGATATAAGCCTTTTAAGCCCGGTAATTTCTCTAAGCCCACTGCTCTTGCTTGCCCTACTTTTTCCAAGTACAGGCACGCAGCGAAACATTTCTATATTTCGTTTTCTATGTAACCGAAACATAGCAATGTTTCGCTGCGTTTTTGCTGTACTATAACCGACACTGCAGTGGTTTCCTGCAATCGTACTGTGTCGCTGCTGTAGAGGGTGTGGGCTAGTTCCAACAGCCTCCTGAAGACCATTGCAGATCAGTTCGACTGTCCCATAATGCACCACTTAATTATGTTACATTGTTTTAGAAAATAGTTTAAGTTTTGTATGTAATTTGTGTTTCACTATGGACAAAATGTCTGAAATAAAAGTATCATATTATTATTAAAAAGATAGATTCTTTATGTAACTAATGTTATGCATATCATTTTACACTAAATATTCGTTGGCCTTGACTTCCAAAGCCGATTGACTATTCTCTAATATTTTACTTAAATAACGTAAAATTTTACAGTAGTCTTACCTCATATGCGAAATGAGTACCTATATCATTGTATAATCAACTGCTAATTTTATATATTTCCATCTTCAGAGTAATTGAATAAACCACGATTCTTTAGATAATGCGATGATGCACGATGCTTAATTGGAACCTAACAAAACTGTTCATCTCAGCAACTCCGTGCTAATTGCCTATCAAGGACGCTTCAGTAGCTCCCAGTGATATTAGTATACTGGAAGGCACTAATCATTGATTACTAGGTAATAATTACATAGATAGTTTGATATTTTTAGGACAAAGTACATTAATTTTGTTTAATTTTGTATCACAATGACGACCGTACTTGCTATAAACTGATTTTATGTCTCAGCTTACATTTCGTATCAAGCCTTATCCTACCCTACAACCTACTACCCGTAAAAAAAAGAAATCAAGATTTTTATATTAGTAAATTTTTTATTCAAAATACGAGTATGAATAGTTAAAATATACTATGAATTAAGGAAAAATAAACTGAAAGTAGCTAAGATGCATATGTGAGAAACAGGTACACGAATAACACATCCAGATTAACTGTGGGCAGTAGGTACGAATAAGTACAACCCGTCGTGGTCGGCCATAATTGGTCGGACACAGATGTGCGATGCGCATGAGTGCACACCGCTCTAATGATTTTAGGCTGCGCACATACTGTAGAATAACTGCACAATCCTCGATTATTAATTTATGAATAACTGCACAACCTCGCTTATTATGTAAGTACATTGTTTATCTACATAGTAATAAGCATAAATTTAATGGTTATATTTCTAATAAGTATTGCTTTAAAAATCTGCTTTTTAACCGGCTTCAAAAAGAAGGTTCTCTATTCGACGCGTATGTATGTAATATTGATAAAAATGCGTAATATTAATATATGTTAGTCTATGTGGGCTTCTAAACAAATTTACCAAATTTTATGAGTGTATGTATGTATGTAGGTTTGTCCGCAGATTTCTCAGAAACTACAAGTCCGATTTCGAAAATTCTTTTTGCAATAGTTAGAATATTTTTCAACTTAGGGTAGAGTATAAGTTTCATCAAAATCGGTCCAGTAGTTTAAGAGATATAAACTTTTTATGTTTTCAGTAAGTTACTGTAACGTAGACGTTCGAGTTGCATGATAGTGCTGATACCTATCTTGGTAAAATAAGTCACTAAAAAGTGTTAAATAAACTATTTAAAAAAAAATATAAACCGACTTCAAGGTAAATTATCTAAAAAGCGTAAAATAACTAAAATATATTGAAGTCGGTGTCAGCTGGTGATAGTGTTGGTTAACATGATTAGCTAGCACCGAATTCAATATATTTTAGTTATTTTACGCTTTTTAGATAATTTACTTTGAAGTCGGTTTTTTTTTTTAAATAGTTTATTTACAAATCTTCATCAAATTGAAATGTCTTTTGCTTAGTCGACAAGTCGACTCCTCGCGATTGATTTTGCGGCAGTGCTCATTTATAACTGTCAGTTAATTGCTTTCACTAGCAACAAAAGTTATCATGTAGCTTATTATAGACTACTTTAAGGTCCTTTTAGTAGTCTCCTTTTTTATTCGTTCATCTCAGATTAGAAGAGTTGCGAATTTGTTTTCGTGTCAGCGTGTGTGTCGCTGCCCTAAAGTATGCACAAACGCAGGCGCAGCGGTTAGTGCGTCGTGCCGGTAGCCTTAACATACATAAATCAACTCAAATAGACAAACCATGTCATTCAAATATGACATACTCTTCAATGCCCACTTTATACACATGCATTTAAGATACTTATATTATTGTTTCAAATTGTCAGATTTCAGGCTTTTCGAATGTTTTCTTATATGAGTACTAAGCTCCAATTTTTCAATCGTTTGATAAATAATATGAGTCTATTAACCTATCCAAAAGAAATGCCACCTGGAATTCGCTACCTATACTTACTACAAGTAAAGTCGTGAACGCCAGATGACAGCGCAATTTTCAATTTTTCGGTATAATACAATATCCCATGAATTTTTAACTAGAGTTTAAAAAAGTAATCATTTTACTTTTGACTGAGAGATATATTATTTATTTTTAACGTTTTAAATACGGACTATGTAAGTTCTTCTTCTCTATCTCTAACTTACAAAGAAAGAACGTATATTCGTTTTATTTGACACACAAAACAGCTACATGATACAGAGGTAAAAAAAACACTACAGTCATAAAAAATACAAATAGAATAAAATTATTAAAATGAAATGAAAACTACAATGTTCTGTGAAACAATCCAGCTGCCTTCACAATGAGAACATACGAATTGCGTAATTCATGCTATTTAACTCACCTGTGAGCAATCAAACTCCAATCACCATAGACCTCAGATTAGGAGATTACGTGACAATTAACGTTCATTATCATAAGCCACCAGGGAACGCAAACCATCATAACAAAATTAAAATTATACATCATTCCTGTGTACAAAATACTCAGTCTTACTTTGCTTAGAACAATGATCAAACATAAAAAGAGATAAGGCTCGCACTGCTGGGAAAATCTAATCAGACACAATTTCAATGCGATAGGTCTGCTATCATCATCATCGGCAATCGAAAGACGTCCACTGCTGCACAAAGGCCTCCCCCTTAGGAAGGAGGGGTTTCCATAATCCCCACGCGGCTTGGGGATCGTAGTATACGTGGTAGGTAATCCAATAGGAATACGCTGCTGCCCGTCATCTTTTTAACCGGCTTCAAAAAGAAGGTTCTCTATTCGACGCGTATGTATGTAATATTGATAAAAATGCGTAATATTAATATATGTTAGTCTATGAGGGCTTCTAAAAAAAATTACCAAATTTTATGAGTGTATGTATGTATGTATGCATGTAGGTATGTATGTAGGTTTGTCCACGGATTAAAAATTATTTTTGCAATAGAGTATTTTCAACTTAGGGTAGAGTACAAGTTTCATCAAAATCGGTCCAGTAGTTTAAGAGATATAAACTTTTTATGTTTTCAGTAAGTTACTGTAACGTAGACGTTCGAGTTGCGTGATAGTGCTGACCTATTTTGGTAAAATAAGTAGATAATATAGTGTACAAATGCTTGCGTTGAAGCAAGTTCACTCCTTCTTTACTCAAGTCGATGGGACGGAAGATCGTCACAACGTGGAAAAGGTCAGGAACAAAGTGGTTATTCTTTATGAAGATTTAACGAACTCGACAATTCGTTCTACGAATTTGACATCTTACCGTGGATTCAGCTTCCGAATTTGTTACAATGTTCTTATACTGGATGTGGTTCTGCATTCTTGCCATATTGATTGATATACACCTTTTAAAGAACATAAATCAATCATTAAATGATAGACTTAAAATTATGAAATACTTTTTATGTTTGGTACGAAAAGAAATCCCGTATACAACCGTCACTATAAAATAACCCGGTCTGGCACCGCTCTTCGCGCAAAGTAGGTACACAAGAGTACGCGCGGAATTGCCAACCTTGGGACCTATTCTGAGAACTCAAAAGCTCTTATTCTGGTTGAACCTGAATCCTAATCCTTAATCATGAATCATTAATTATCTTTTAGTTATTAGCCACTGAATTATTAATATATTTTTAATCAATTAACATAATCCTTAACTGTTAGGTCTACAAATATGGCAAAAATGCAACCCCACACCCTGTAGAATACCACTACAGGACCGACTTTTTATGCTCATCTGTCACATGGATCATCTTACTTTTCAGGTAATCAGGTGATTAGCTAGTAAGGAACATTACTCCTCCCGGGATCAGAACCCGCGCCCTCCAGTTTGCAAAGCAAGTGGTTTCTCGTCGCTTCACGGAGTCTACACCTACTTATATCGCTTTGAATAAAGCAAGGACAAGAATATTTTTCGGGTTTTAGACATTGGAGTATTATGTACTTACGTACTACTTAAACCTCAATGTTTTTAGATGAGTTTTAAGGTATTATACCATTAAATAAATCTTTTACATATCGATGCTTTTACATGTTAAAATTTCGTCCGGAAACCGTCGTTCCGCAACCTCGACCCTGCAAGAGCAGGCCGTACGTAGGAGAGCAGTGTCCTGTATATTAAATTTGTCCAGACGACCGCTATAAATGTTACTATACTGTAAGTCAAATACCTTTTCACAATACAACGGCTATTGTATTCAAATTTCATTCAGGATCAAAACGCAAGTAACTATATCCGAAACGTCTAAAGAGAAATAAATTCACGAAGACCTAAAATGCTATTTTACTTTGACTTCTATAATTAATGCAGTAACTAGTAATATATGCATTACGAATATGAAAGCAAATTATTTTATATCTGAATGACAGGGTTATTTTTAACCGGCTTCAAAAAGAAGGTTCTCTATTCACGTATGTATGTAATATTAATGTGGGTTTCTAAACAAATTTACCAAATTTATATATGTATGTATGTATGTAGGTTTGTCCGCGGATTTCTCAGAAACTAAATGTTTGATTTCGAAAATTATTTTTGTAGAGTACTGTTCAACTTAGGGAAGAGTGTAAGTTTCATCCAAATCGGTCCAGTAGTTTAAGAGATATAGACTTTTTTATGTTTTTAGTAAGTTACTGTAACGTAGGCGTTCGAGTTGCGTGATAGTGCTGGTACTTATTTTGGTAAATAAAAGTCACTGAAAAGTGTTAAATAAACGATTAAAAAAAAAACTTCAATATATTTACGTTATTTAATGCATTTTAGATAATTTCCTTTGAAGTCGTTTTTTTTTTAAATAGTTTTTTATGTGTCTAATAACGCCGTCGCGCCGCTCATATATCACGTAAAAACTCTTCACAAACAATGCTTTGATTTATTTAGATATATAAATCTGGATCCCCTTATGGTTACCTACAGGCATCATATTCAGCCGTTTTAATGCCACATTTCAAAATTGGAACGTCTTTCAAAAATCAAACCATCTAACAACCGGTGGTAACCACCGGCGTGGATTACATCAATGAAATAATTACTCGTTCCACCAATGGGCGATGCGATCGACATCTCGATGTAATCGGTCTGCTTTTCCTGTCACGCACCTGGTAATCGCCCACAGTTAACTGTTCTATCCAGTCTATGGTCATTTTGTTTTTTAATTCACTGATTTAAATGCTCAGATAAAAACTATATAATAACCGTGCGTTGGCTTTTTGCCAGTTAATTGTGTTCATATACAAATTACAAAAAGACATTTTGTTTTTTGCGGACGTTAACAATCGCGTATCTTGATTATGAATTTTCACGCGACCGTCCGTTGATATAACTATTTTGACTTATGGTTACTTACTTATGTATATGCATATGGACATATAAGGTTTTTTTGCCTGGCATAAAAAATAGGGGTGTCTAGTTTGACGCGTATATCTGTTTGCAGTGTGTACATAATCACACACACACAATTTTAGATTATCTGTGGCATTGTAGCTTTCAAACTATCACTCAAACAACTCACCTTGAAACTATTCTTCTTTAATTATAATGTTCATCTTACCTGGAAACAGAAAAATATAATATTAATTAGTATGAAGAAAATGTAATCCTTCAATTTTAAATAAAAATAAATGTGGTCATTTCTTTTTTATTGCACTTTAATTAAAACCTAACTAAATCAAGGCGCCACGTTTTAAATTTGGAACACAAAAAAAAGTTTAATTAGTTGCGAATTCACACGGTGGCCGAAAGGGTCTTGGGTATACATTGTATACAAAGAAAAAAATCAAGAATGTTGCCAATTTACATAAAATTCCTTTGACTAAAACTTATCTTAATGTCTGTTTCGCGAGGCGGCCTGCTGTGGGAGGTGTCAGATTATTCTGCCGTGTTGTGAAATATATGGCGGCCAGACAAGGGTTGCTTAAATTCAAAGGATAAGCCGCCGACTGTATTGCCAGGCCCAATATAACTTATTTTCAAGATCGATAAACCTCCGGAATGGGTTTGCGGGTTGATAATTACTTTTTATTGAGGTTGATAACTTCTTCGGCCTTGAAATTAAATGAGGGTCAAGTTACGGAGTCATGCATTATATTTTTTTATTTACTGTATGCAAACGCTTTTTTGTATACTTTTCAGCATTGCAGGTACCTAGTTTTATTAACATCAATATTTTTTATCTCGTAATTTAAAAATTAATATTTCATAATTACCCGTGGGGTGTCCGGGTTAGAATAGAATAGTGATGGGAGGGTGTCATCACCTCTTTTTTTTTGGGAAGGTCATCACCTCCCTTTGGGTGTCCGCAAGAGGCGACTGAGGGAGAAAAAGAAGACGGGCAGCAGCGTCTTTATTGGATTACCTATCACCTATACCTATACGCTTGGTAAAGCGTGGGGATTATGGCAATCCCTCCCATTTAAGGGGGAGGCCTTTTTGTTCAGCAGTGGGCATATTTCGGCTGCTAATGATGATTTCATTATTACTTTTCTAACTGACTTACTACCGCACTCACAAACCCCAATTAACTTTAATTCTAATTAAGTCACTTTTTTAAATCAATTTACTTCGACTGTCGGAGCAGTTTACGAATAATTTCGATTACTGAACACGAGATAATTGATATCTCTACTCACTATCTGCGTATTAATTATTAAGGGGCTTCGCGAGTGACGAAAAATACTTATATCAAAAAATGGATTAATGATCATTAACTTTATTTGACGTTTGTAGGTTCGGCAGTTAGCCAAGTAAATGCTTTATCTCCTTTCCGTACCTAGTATATAATGGTACGGGTTCTGCCTCTATTTCATGTTTTGAAGTTATTTATTTATAAATTTCCTTAAGTAATGTCACTATCAGCAAATATATCAGTAAGCATTTGTGGCAAATTCCATAATAATGGCAACCCGATACGGCTTTGAATATAAATCGCGGGCAAATGCCTATATTATGCAGCGATAATTCTCGCCGAGAGCTATGTAGAGTCACTCCTACCTGCTTTGATAAAACTTTATTATGCCTCGTTTACCTACTTTGTAATCTAGACTGAGTATTTTCGACTGGCCCGTTGGTCTAGTCACTAGACCAACGGGCCAACCAAGAGCACAGGGTGTCTGAGTAGGTATACAACGTGTTACAAAATAAATACCCCGTAATAAACATAATTAATTATCAAAGGCAAAAATTTTGCCAACCCTAGTAAGATTAGGTCTTTTCAAACTTTTTGTCGTTTAGCGAATTAGGTAGAAATGTAGTACATTCTGCGTAGTTTACTTTTTAATTTTACTGAAATAGGGTTTGCACATCAGTGAAAATAATAATATTTTTTATTGATTTTTTACGGGGTATTTTGTAACACGTTGTATAAGTATTTATTTACTTTAAAAAAGTACCTATGTATATGTTTTCGTGTAAGAATAGTGCCCACCCGTCTCCTCCCCTTTTACTAAAGACGCGGCTAAAGGAAAACAAGAAGACTGGCAGTACCGTTTTTTTATTATATTACCTCCATCTACTGTAATCCCCAAGACGCCTGCCTTACGGCATTATAGCAACCCCTCCCTTCTATGGGGGAAGCTTTTGTTCAGCAGTGGACGTCTCACAAAAATAAGATTACAATAATATTGCTCGAACAGCGGCGGTAGACCCCTAAGTGCTGCATGTATATCTGACAAAGATCTACGCTTAATAAACGCTGGCTTGAGCCTCAGGCAACGAGACTTGGTTTTTTTTGTGTATAAACAGATTGTGTTAAAATTAAAATATTCTGATTTCTATGTACGTACAATGATGTATAATAATAACTACCATTACAAACTTAGAACACACATTAAACACAATTACAAGGGGAAATGCTCTGCTCTGCAGAGTATTTTTTTTATGCTTAGTAAATTTATGTTACGTCGACTAACTTATTACAACTTCAAACAATCCTCGCAAAGACTCGCAAATATGAGATCTAAACCTACGCTTCTATAATGATAAATACACACCAAGAAGGATTTAAATTTGTAAAGAAAATTTCAGACGTGTGTATCCAACGTCAACGCAAATTATTTATACGAAGCGAAGACCCACTTATATACTACATAGATATAATCATAGTCATTTTAGAGTGAAGTGCCCTTGAGCTCGTCGCTCTTTTGACCTTCAGGCTGAAGCACTTTAGCGCCCTTCATATCTCAAAAGAGAATAATTGAATACAGCAATTGATATAGGACCAATTTAACATCTGTCAGTGCCTTTGTTCTGACTGTTTCTTTGGGCTGCACGACATTGGTCAAGTTTTATATTAGTCAAATCGAGAATTCGTCAAATTTGATATTGGTCAAATTGATAGTTCGTCAAATCGTCTTTTTGTCCAACAATCCTGTGTCGTTGTGATTCTACTATGGAGCTGCTGTATTTTATTGTTGGCGTGCTCGGCTTGTTGTCATTACAATAAATATGTAATCGTAATAGACAAAAGTTAATCATTTTAGCAGATCTAACTTCGAAAATATTAATAATATTTTATGCCCGCCGTTACTTTGTTAAATTTTTATGAAGTATCAAATGTGATCTATTAAATTGGCCCTACTTTAAAAATGGATATATGTAGTTGAATAAACAAAACTATATGTATTACCATCATTTTATTTGGATTCAAGCAGAGTAGTTGCATATTTTACGCATCCGCATTCACAATCCCGAAATTGCCGCATTAGATAATAAATAAGTATAAATTATAAAATCATCAAAACCCCGACAAACAAACAAAATGGTCTTATATTACATTACACACACACACATGTAAATATTTAAACTCCTCTCGTTAAGACCTTTCATTCGATATCCTAATGTTTTTGAAAGTAATAAATATAAATTGGTGGATGGCGGACGGTATTTTTTTTATAAATATATATAGCCTTTGTCACTCCTACAACTAAAACGAATCTAACAACATATTATAAGTCGAAATCCAATGAGGAGCCATTTAGGCTGTAGGCCGTGCCAAAGAAATATACATACACACACTCGAAAAATATAGCCCTCCTCTTGGGGCTTTCGAGCAAATATATATCTCTTGTTTAGATTTACCTATTTTTGTAAATTATAATCTATCCGCGCATAATCAACATTATACGATAAACTTCCATGGTTTAAAAAAAAATCTTCATTCACCACATCTCTAACTTATAGTATTTTGATACATAAATCGTTTGCAAAGTCACCAGACTGCAAGTAATCATGACAAATGGTCAGACGGGGTCGTTATCCCGCGTGAAAGTGCCCCTCGCCGCCCTAAACAAACCCGCTTACATATTTATATAACTAAATCATGTGTACACATAAACGTATCGTAAAATACGATATTTGTATTGATAGAGATGTCTGTATTAGCTATTATTGTTTGCATATCATAAATATTACGTATGCGTCATATTAGAATGTCTTTAGAAAGAGAACATCAGCTGTGATCGGCATTTAATATTTTTTGTAGAGCTTCATGTCAGTTTTGTCACTCCCAGAAAGGAAATGGTCGAGAAATATGGTATCGATTGATATACTATTTATTACAACCTGTAAAAAATGTGTCAAAAGTAGAAAAGTCATAAAAAAGTAAAAAATATATTTTGCGTAACTGTTTGGAAGCACCCCCTTAAGTCATCATATGCAGTGACGGTCAAGACAGGAGAACCAACACAGGTGACTCAAGAAAAGTGACCAAAGACAGGAGATCCAAAACAGAAGACCCAAGACAGGAGGTCCGAGACAGGAGATCGAAGACAGGAGATCTAAGAAAGGAGATCCAAAGCAGAAATGCTAAGACAGAAGACCAAGGACGGGATACCCTAGTTTGACCTCCGGATGTTACGTCTCGTTATCGCTTATTGCGTATTCAAAAGTATGCTTTTATGCCATACTTGTATTGTATATTGTATTATTATTGTATTGTATGACAGAGTCTGTAGGTACTCTGCAAAAGCGAAGTTACTTGATCTAAACCGATAGACTTTTATTAAAAGTTGTTGTATATTATTACAGGCTGGCTACGGTAATCTCTTTGGTACGTTTCACAACTGCCATGTTCCTGTTTTAGGCAACAATTGCCAAAGCCTCCTTTACCTTCACAAGTAATACCTAATGCGTAGTTCATTAAAGTTCAAATTTACGAAAAATGTCTTTTCTGTTCAATGATATCATTAGGAAAGAAATTTGTATGCAACACATAAAAAACTTTATCAAAAATACTAATATCTCAACCATTTATTTCTTTTATCTCAATCTCGATAACATCACACACAATCAAAGAGAATCTTTTAAGTGCGTTAAATGAAGCGATTAGCATAAAGAAACGGGTACAATCATCTCTGGGGCTTAATTAAAATCGCAGTGGGTGAGATGATGATGTCGAATCACTATGAGGGCGACGCACTCGCGTAGGTGGCACCGATGAATGCAACTGTACAATTAGCAGTTATACGCCATTGAGTGGAGACACCATAAAACAAGGTTATAAAACGCGTGAACACAGATAGTGTAGATGTTTTAACACTAAGAAAATGATATTATGTTACAGCATCGATCGTCCGTTGGTATAGTGTTTTTTTTTGGAAGACAGTCGCTGATGGCCGCAGATGGCCATTGCAGCTTCACCGGGCAAGAGGGAGAGCGCTTAAAGCGCTCCAACCAGAAAGGTAAAAGAGCGACGAGTTCAAGTGCACCTCAGGGAGGCACGGCCTTGGCTTGGGCTCTCGCTTAGAGAGGGCTGATTCTACCACCGGTTCACAACGCGCCCCCACTGAGAAGAGCCGGCAAAAAACTCAGTAGGGTGCTCGTCGTTGAAGTCGCATACGTATGACCCTTCGTCCTCACCGCTGCCAGCTCCCAACCGACCGCTAAACCGCTATTACTGGTCGGTGTCCGGGTAAGAATAGCTTCCACCCATCTCCTCTCGCTGGTTGTCGTAAGACTGAGACTAAGGGAAAACAAGAAGATGGACAGCAGCGTCTCCCTATTGGATGGATTACCTACCACCAATATTGCAATCTCCAAGACACCTGCCAAACGTGTGGAGGTTATGGCAAAGGCAAATTGTCCAACAGTGGATGCAGCGTCTCTCGGCTGTTAGTGATGATGATGAAGGACTTTCATGACCTGGCCGATACGACCACAGCGACCAATCTTTCACAAGATCAGTCATGGGAGATATTATAGTGCACCAGTGCTTGCGTAGAAACATGTGCTGAGTGCACTTTACGTCTTATCGGAGCGTGCTTGGTGCGAGTAAATGTAGAGAGGGATCTTTACTCACAGTCCGATGCGACAGAAGACGACACGACTGGGTAGAGGTCAGACGCAGGACTGAGCTTTTGCATGCCCATCGGATGCATAGATCATTTTACTTTCCAGACAATCAGATGATCGGCTTATACTGTATAAGGAACAACTATACAAAGATGTTACTCCCTGAGGGATTTGAATCCGCGTCTTCCGGTTTGCAAGGCAAGCGGTTTATTCCCTGCGAATGGAACATAAGAGTCCAATTAAACTGACGCAATAAACTAGTTAATTAACGTTTTTGGGTGCTGTTGTTGATTTATTTTCTGCAACTTAGTGTGGATACGTAATCAACTCATCAACTGAGACATGTTTATCAAATTTCCTGAGCCGCCGCTATTGCAACGCCTTTTACTCACCATTGCTTTGCGCCAGAATATCTGGCCACTCGCACACCTACTCACTTAAAACCTAGTACTCAAGATCAAAGCTCAAAATTTTGATAAAAGATGCATCGTTCGGATCGCACCTGGCATACTGCCATCAGTCAATGACCCACACGAACTAACGCCAATATATAATCCTTAACAAAATTATTTATCATTCACGTCATATGCAACCCAGTTAAATTGGTATCACAGGCTATTAGACCACCTTAAGCCCATGTGTTCATTTTAATTTTGTTAGGTTTTCTTCAATACCTAGGTGCGTAGGTTTCATCACTTAGTTGGCGAGTGACAGGCGTGAACCAAGAGGTCGATGCTCTCGCGTTATGCGACCGACAATTTGTATGTATTCACAGACGTTGCTTTTGCAATACAATGTGTCAGAATTCCCTGATGCAGTTAGCATTATTACATCATATAGCAGTCCAATGGACCTTTGAGATGATTCAACCAAACGTGATCACCTTATAAGTACACTAGGTATCGTCTTTCAAATCTTCTGTGTTACTAAATAGTACTGAACTCTAATCTTATAAAGTCTTAAAGATATTTTTTAAAGCCTCTTTCGTAAAAAAATTACTGGATCTTAGGAAAATATTATTTGCAATGTTGCATCATCGTAAACACTAAACATATCTGTAAGTATGTCGGGATATGGAAGAACCAAGAAGGCTGGTTTGCTAGGAGGCAAGTACCGCCAGTAGACGCCAGGTAGCCTTCACTGGCGCGGTGCTAACGAAACACAGGAGCCGGCCGGCGCGGTCGCCATATTGGTTGAAACAGTCGCCGTCGCTGGATGCGTGAAGCATTACTTCTGTGAATTGTGGCTTTATAGTAAACTGTTGTTACGAATGCGATCTGAGAATAAACGAGTGTATCTTAATCATCGTTTGTTGTAGAAACCTGGGATCAAACCTCGGGTCAGGGATCTGATGTCCCATGATACGCCAGGAATCAGAGGGTGATGGCCATCTGCCGACAAGTATATAAAAATGAATCCCTATTTCCCTTTTCCTTCCTTATATCTTCCTTCATCCATCTTGTTTTTTTTTTCAAAGTTTCCTAATACTTCGTAAAAGGTTCTAACGGGAAAAAAATTAAGACACTTACCCGGGAGATGCGCGGGACAGCTAGTTTGCAATAAATTTGCGTCATACCAATTATAAAGCAGGCCTTTTGATAGTTAAATATAAAATTTATTTAAGCATCGTCCGCAATTTAATTAGACCTAGATATTTTACTGTGAATAAAATAACTCTGGCTGGCACAGTTTACTGTTATGCTTTCACAAATTTAGTTTAAACGCAAGTGCTAATTACAATTTCAGATGGCATAAGAAAATTAAATATATATTTACCTCTTTATTACTTAGTATAAAACAAAGTCTCTTTCCGCGTCGGATTTTTAAGCGGTTTTCACCATCAGTTATAATTTTTCACTGTGTATTTTTTTTAGTTTGTGAATAACTAAAAAAAATGCTTAGATTGCCTAAATCTATACTTGATATGATTGTTAGCAAAAAAGAAGGCCAAATTAAAAGTATACTTAACCGACCCCTCTTAAATAATAATTCTAAGACTTAACTGTACCTCTAACTCCTTAACTGTATAATCTTATTTTAATTAAGATTTAGTTAAGACTACTTGATGTAGGTTGTGTTGTTTCCTTCGGAGTCGCTGGACGCTCGGGGTGTGGGCCCTTTGAGCGTCCATTGAGTACGGCGGCGACTCCGAGGACGACGGCGGCGGGGTTGCGAACCCCGTCCCCGTGAGCACCGTGACAGGTTCCCGGGGGGCTACAATGCGCCCCCCGGCGGCGGGCTCAAAGGCAAGGCACTGAGGGGCCCCTGGTGCAGATCCCACCGGAGAGCCCTCATGTGCCGATGCGACAGCCGCGGGGGTTTTAGTGGGTAAGAATCCCACATACCCCGGTCGAACCCCACAGCTCCCGGGGATCTTTGGAAGATTTCCCCCGCGTCACAAAAAAAAAAAAAGTTGTGTTGTTTATTTTTTCTAAATAAACAGTTCATTTCTATTTTGCTTTTTACAATGCGTTCTAGGTAGTACGATCTTTTCAGGTAGGTACCATCAGAGTATCCGATCAAAGTAACAGTGATAATTTATTTTTTCTGGTAAAAAGTGAGCAGGGCACGGAATCTGAATACATTACTGGGCTCTATTATATCAGATAACAAGTGTCAATAGAATGCAACTTTCTCATATCTATATTTCATTAAAAGAACCCATATTAATATAGTTACCACTCTATGTTCTGAGTGTAAATCCAAATTACTATTACGTGTAAATTGAAGTTACTATTCCAATCTTATAGTACAACTAACTAAGTACCTGTTACAAGTTATTACTTACTTAATAAGATACTCACCAATGTAATGCACTTTTAAATGTATCCTAGCTCTGGCTCTTTTGTTCCACGACATTTGTAATGTGGGGACCTGGTGACCTGTAATACAGGTACATTCTACCTACCTCAGGCACCAGCGATCCACAACCTACATACTACAATTTTAATCTATTGTTTTGTTACTTGTTATGCTTGTTATTTGTTTGTGTTGAGAAATAAATAAATTATATATATATACTATTACACAATCAGATCAGGATAACGAACAATTAGGACTTTGCAAAACTAATAAAAATAATATAGAGCATGAGTCTCGGCAAAAACTGAACGAAAATATTTCAAAAAGGATCAACTTCGGAAATTTCTATAAATTAGAGAACCCCCCATCACTAGTGTAGACAAGGGAGTACTTAAGGCCTGTACTGAAATTAATAAAATCACTGTTTCACTTCGCGCGCCGAATCATAAATAAGCGTCGAATTCGGCCTCGTCGCGGCACAAATGGATTTTTGTAAAGCTTAGGAAAAAGTGAAGAAGATGTTTTTCAGTAATATAAGTTTTCCAATATATATGGCCATTAGCGATATAAAACCGAAGTGGATAAACTCATCTATACTTATAATAAAACTGTAACAGGTCCAATTCTGTACATTGAAGATATTTTGAAAATTATATTTGGAGGGCATTCTATAACCGATACTGAGGCCGAAAATGTAATTTTTTAAATTTTTGTCTGTCTGTCTGTCTGTCTGTCTGTCTGTCTGTCTGTCTGTCTGTCTGTCTGTCTGTATCACGGCTGAGCATCACGCCGAAACTACTGAATGGATTCAAATGAAACTTGGCATGATTTGAGATCTTACTACGAGGTAGGACATAGGATACTTTTTATCCCGTAATCTAGCACGGTTCTTTTGGGAGAGGGGATTAAAGTCAAAACGGGTACTTGGTTATACGCTTGGTCCGATTTTATCAATTTTTCTATAAAATATAATAAATATTAGTAAGGGAACACTCATAGAGAGTTGTTATCAAGGTTTTGTAATCGATCGGGTTAAGCAACATTAGGTAAGGTCATGATATAGATGGGTGACCGTTTAACGCCATTTGAACTAAACGGGTCCGTGCTTCGGAGAGCAAGTAAAAAGTTGGTCCCAGTTTTTAACCGACTATAAAAAATGAGGTTATGTATTCGATGCGAATGTCTGTTATTCAAAGTTTAGCTAACGTAAAAATAGCGCAGGCGGAGCTGCGTGGGTCAGCTAGTCATCGAATAAAGATAGGATCTCGATAACGATTTTGGGTTTTTATAAGAAGTGGTAAAAGTTGAAATGGACAATTTAGTATATATTCTTGATGAACCTTACTTCTCATACTTTCACAATAAAACTCCTGGTCCGTCATAAAAATGATCTTTTTTTTTTAAGTTAATTACTACTTCTGAAAAAGAAAAAAATATGTTTCTAATTACTGTTTGTAAAACCACGATAAAATAGAAAACGGTAAAACTACGATAACAGCAACTACCACAATAGAAACTATACAGAAAGTAAATAAAACATTTTATTATCATTATCATCTCCCACACATATCTCGACAAAAGAACAACAATAGGTGTATTATTACTAGTTATATCTATAAAAATGCTCATTGTACATTTCGGCAATCAATAACGTCAATACACTACCGACTACACAATGATAGTGTTTGAATATGGAAGACTCAATTTGACTGGCATGAAAATAGGCTTTCCGTACACACACATAAGGGACAGATATATTGAGACAAACTGTCACGCCTGAGCCTGCCACTAACTTCACGTTGGCCAAGATACATCGGTCGTGCTACCATATGTATTGTATTTACTTTTACCATTCACAGATATCAGAGGTTATTGGCAGGAGCATAATAATATAAAATATCGTCAAAATAGTAGAAACTATGTAAGATTTAACGGATGGCCTTTTAGAGAAGTTCAGAGTCACACAACGAGTCATAGAGAGAGCTATGCTCGGAGTTTCTTTGTGCGACAGAATCCGAAATGTGGAGATTCGCCGAAGAACTAAGGTCACCGACATAGCTCTCAGAAACTGAAAGTTGAAATGGCAATGCGCAGGCCACATCGCTCGAAGAACCGATAACCGTTGGGGAAGAAAGGTTCTCGAGTGGCGACCACGAACCGGAAGACGCAGCGTAGACAGGCCTCCCACTAGGTGGACAGATGACATTGTGTGCAAATAGCCAATTGTCGTTCATTGTGGCGTTCTAATGGGGAGGACTAAGTTCAGCAATGGACGTCTTCCGGCTGATGATGATGATGTAAGATTTTCCTTTTTGGGGAAAGCAGTGGGTTCTGCAAATACCATCTACTGGGGTTATTCTGTCTTATTACGAAAAGTCATTAGAACTGAACTGAGATTGTATATACCAGCGGTGCAGTCAAAAATGATGAATGATGTCTTTTTCTGACAGTTTATAAAATTTATAAAGATATCTATACTTATAATAAAACTGTAACAGGTTTGGAGGGCATTCTATAACCGATACTGTGAGGGCGAAAATGTTTTTTTTTTTAATTTTTGTCTGTCTGTCTGTCTATATCACGGCTGCGCATCACGCCGAAACTACTGAATGGATTCAAATGAATGAAACTTGGTAAGATTTGAGATCTTACTACGAGGTAGGACATAGGATACTTTTTATCGCGTAATCTAGCACGGTTCTTTTGGGAGAGGGGATTAAAGTCAAAATGGGTACTTGGTTATACGATTGGTCCGATTTTATTAATTTTTCTTTATAATATAATAAATATTAGTAAGGGAACACTCATAGAGAGTTGTTATCAAGGTTTTGTAGTCGATTGGGTTAAGCAACGTTAGGTAAGGTCATTAAATAGATGGGTGACCGTTTAACGCCATTTGACCGGGTCCGTGCTTCGGAGAGCAAGTAAAAATACATGCCTGCATGTCTGAGAAAGCCTAACTAGCTTTCGAATGACGTGTGAAGTCCGCCAACCCGCACTTGGCCGGCGTGGTGGCCTATGGCCTAAGCCCCCTCATCTTGAGGGGAGGCTCGTGCCCAACAGTGGGACATAAACAAGGGCTAGTATTATTAATGTATCTAGAGTCGTTATATTTATGCTACTGTTAAAATTTCAATTGAAAGGTATTAGATATGAATGTCAATCTTAAATCAGTTACGTGATTCAAAACTTTAATTTCGAGTTATTCGCGTAAATAAAAACAAAATATTATATCAAAATGTTTCACCAAGTAAGCAAAAATTTAAAATAACCTTAATAGACCCTAATATAATAGTTAAACCTGACAAAAATGAAGTGTAGCGTCGTTCAATTTGCACCCAGAAGCGATATTTACGCAACTCAATGTGCGTGCAGTGTCAAAAGCATACTATAATTACTGGGGCCGCAGTCAAGTTGCCATCCTACAGTACGGAACGCTAGCGAATAGGCTAAGAGGGCTGGTCAGCAAATATCAGTATGTATTCGCCGGTACCACAGAATACATAATAGCACCGGTACGAATTCAAGGTGAAAATTGAAAAGATTTAGGACCTATAAAAGTAGGAGATTTACCTATAAAAGTGGTATAAAGGAAGAGAGAGAGAGACGTTTTTTTTTTGGGAATTATAGACGCTGTTGGCCGCAGATGGCCATTACAGCTTCACCGGACAATAGGAGGCGCTTGAAGCGCTCTAGCCTTTACGGCAGAAGTAGCGACGAGCACAAGGGCACCTCAGGGAGGCACGGCCTCGGCTTGGGCTGTCGCTTAAGAGAGGGCTGAGTTTACCACCGGTTCACAACGCGCCCCCACTGAGAAGAACCGGCAAGAAACTCAGTGGGGTGATGCACGTCGTTGCGGTCGCATACGTACGACCCTTCGGCCTCGCCGGCGAGACCGGTGTCTGATAGCTAAAGAGAGAGACGTGTCTACGCAAGCGCTTGTGCACTATAATATCTCCCGCGTAGATGGCTGATCTTGTGAAAGATTGGCCGCTTTGGTTGTATCGGCCAGAAGGACATTATTATTATTTATTATACGGAGTGTTAAAAATCCCTATCTCGTTCACTGAGGGTGTTATTTGGTATAACAAACAATTATAAATAATTACTATTTACTTGAATATCTCATAAAATAATAAAAAATTATACCAGCCCTTGTTTATGTCCCACTGTTGCGCACGGGCCGGGCCTCCCTGCAAGATGCCGAATATCTCATAAATTTTTTTTTTAATTTACGAGCATTGTGATTATTCATTTCAGGATAAATATTGATGTAATATTCAACGTCCCCGTGGGGTGTCCGGGTAAGAATAGCACCCTCCCATCTCCTCCCGTGGGGTGTCCGGGTAAGAATAGCACCCTCCCATCTCCTCCCGTGGGGTGTCCGGGTAAGAATCGCACCCTCCCATCTCCTCCCATGGGGTGTCCGGGTAAGAATAGCACCCTCCCATCTCCTCCCGTGGGGTGTCCGGGTAAGAATAGCACCCTCCCATCTCCTCCCGTGGGGTGTCCGGGTAAGAATAGCACCCTCCCATCTCCTCCCGTGGGGTGTCCGGGTAAGAATAGCACCCTCCCATCTCCTCCCGTGGGGTGTCCGGGTAAGAATAGCACCCTCCCATCTCCTCCCGTGGGGTGTCCGGGTAAGATTAACACCCTCCCATCTCCTCCCGTGGGGTGTCCGGGTAAGAATCGCACCCTCCCATCTCCTCCCATGGGGTGTCCGGGTAAGAATAGCACCCTCCCATCTCCTCCCGTGGGGTGTCCGGGTAAGAATAGCACCCTCCCATCTCCTCCCGTGGGGTGTCCGGGTAAGAATAGCACCCTCCCATCTCCTCCCGTGGGGTGTCCGGGTAAGAATAGCACCCTCCCATCTCCTCCCGTGGGGTGTCCGGGTAAGAATAGCACCCTCCCATCTCCTCCCGTGGGGTGTCCGGGTAAGAATAGCACCCTCCCATCTCCTCCCGTGGGGTGTCCGGGTAAGATTAACACCCTCCCATCTCCTCCCGTGGGGTGTCCGGGTAAGAATAGCACCCTCCCATCTCCTCCCGTGGGGTGTCCGGGTAAGATTAACACCCTCCCATCTCCTCCCGTGGGGTGTCCGGGTAAGAATAGCACCCACCCATCTCCTCCCGTTGGGTGTCCGTAAAAGGTGACTACGGGAAAACAAGAAGACGGGCAGCAGCGTCTTTTTATTAGATTACCTACCATCTATACTGCGATCTCCAAACCGCCTGCCAAGCGTGGGGATTATGGCAACCCCTCCCTTCTAAGGGGGAGGCCTCTGTTCAGCAGTGGACGTTTCCGACGGCTGCTGATGATGA
The DNA here is from genome assembly GCA_911728495.1 of Furcula furcula. Taxonomy (NCBI): domain Eukaryota; kingdom Metazoa; phylum Arthropoda; class Insecta; order Lepidoptera; family Notodontidae; genus Furcula; species Furcula furcula. The sequence goes on from OU452243.1 coordinate 23,948,851, forward strand.
TGACTTAGATTTGTACCTACTGCGACAAAAGATACTTCGATATTTTATTTAACACTGTATACAGGGTGTCCCACGGCGATGCCACACGGAGGGAAAGTACCTTAAATATTAAAGATAGGATATTTTACTGAAAGAAGACATCGTTTTATTTTTAATAATAAGTAGAACTGCATTCACAGATTTTTTTTTTTTTTTATTAAAAGAGTGAGAATTTGTATACAACAGAACGGATCACACTTTGAGCATTTGATAAATTAATTTTTTTTTTAAATAAAATGTAAAATTTTATGATCTTAGTTTCATTTAATATGCTAGGTTATTTAGGAAAAAATAATGCTTATGAGTAGCCCTTTCAAACGCTATTATAAAATACATGTAATTTTTCAATCACATTTGGCGGGTTCGATTCCCGGTTGAGGTAGGCGATTTTTAAAAAATCTGTGAATGCAGTTCTACTTATTATTAAAAATAAAACGATGTCTTCTTTCAGTAAAATATCCTATCTTTAATATTTAAGGTACTTTCCCTCCGTGTGGCATCGCCGTGGGACACCCTGTATAAAAAAAATATATATATACAGACGAATTGAGAACCTCCTCCTTTTTTGAAGTCGGTTAGAAATTTGGCGCCGCCCAAGTAGAGAAGTCTCTTCATCTTACAAAATACTAACATGGGATGGTTTTGTATTCCAACGATGGGTGTAACCACATTTGATGACCACGTTTCGATCCTGGGATAGTTGTAGAAATTATTTTGTATAAGAGCCTATACAGGGCTAATATACAATAGACATTTTGAACGTAATTAAGAATTAGTTAGCGAAGAAACAGATATTGTTTAACACTTTTCAAGAATTAAGGCATTACCTAATATTTGCAAAGTATAAAACTAAAAAATGTTCGCTTAAGACTTAAGATAAAGAAAAGATTATTTCGCTAGCAGCCGAAGCCCAATAGACGATTATCTCTTTTAACCTTAGAGGAGATACCACTGGAGATAGCATCATGCGCTAACCCCTCTGCCAAATTTTGTTCATATGGTCAGGTCATTCTTTATTTGTGTGCGTATCTTTTTGAATGTGTTGCGAGTTTATTACAGTGTGGGTATGCGTGAAATTGTATCTGTGTGTGTTTACTTCGCCTCCCGCACCCCGCAAAAGTGCCACGAAAAATTTGTTCGGCGAATTGACGCGATACTAGCTCCATTCTAATTACTCTGAGCTTTTAACTGACCAATGATAGCCGCGAACGAACTAATTTACTGAATGACGGTGAGCACCACACAAATAAAGGACCTGAATGTTTGTCTGAGTCATCTGACCTCGGTGCAGACGTTCCGAGTCATCTGATCGGGGTTACTAACCCCGTCTCGTTCGTGAAAGAGACATGTGACTTTTTAAAACAATATTCCGATAATCCATTCAAAATTGGAACGTCAAAAAAATTTAAATTAAATTTATTTCAAATAGGCTGTACTTTGGAACGGATTTTTTTTAAAAGCTACCATCTGATCACAACGCGGCGGCCTCAACTGAGAAGTTGCGGCAAGGAACTCAGCGGGCTTGCCTTTATTTGTTGTCGTACTATGTTATCCTCATACATACCACAAAACGAATATCTATCGGTATATTAGTTTTAAAGTTATAATAATATTATCCTGGGACAATCCACACGTAGTCATCTGATTCCAAACTAGGCAGACCCTATACTATGGTAATCAGATAACTGCTACAGATATTTTTCTTATTGTAAATACATACATACTTATAATAACAACAGACATAATGTTGTCTGTTATTTACGCGAATACTACACATTGGAATAAAACTACTTTTACTTTTTTTATCTAAAATAAACCGCGATATAATCCGTAAAAGTAGTCTTATATCAACAACAGACATGTTTATGTAAACAACTGATCGTCCTGTGTGGGAATGGAACCCACGACCTATTGGGTAGCGGCCAGGTTGTCTGTCCACTAGACCAACACGCCCTAAAGATAACACCAAGAATTTTGTATATGTGATAACACAGTTATATTATACTAAACATGTCCCCTGCCAGCGATACGTGGTCAGTAATAACACGCTCGCTACTAACCTATATTAAAAGACTGCCCGGTGCCAACTAACTGCTTCCTGAAAAACTCGCATTGACTATCTATGCAATGTATGTGTAACATAATATACAGGTTATCTTTTTTTGCAGTGCGTATAAACTCAAACTCAAACTTTTTTTTTGCATTTTTAAAAATATCCACCACAAAGTTACGGAATATGTATTCACCATGCACACGGCAGTGATAGGAGACAGTTGAGGTCACCACCGAACGCCCGTGGTCATGTTGATTGCGCTTGGTATGGCTACTTTCAAGTGAAGTTATTTTGATATGTTTGTACCAAGGTGGGTAAAACTTGACAACGTAATATCTCAGCGGGGAATCGTGTCACTGACTATCAGGCAAACAAACAGCTCATCTCCTCGTTAATCAAATAGTAGTAATAATGAAGGTGAATGAGGCAAAGCGGTAGCCGCACGTCTGTCGCCTACGCTATGAAGACTCTTTGGACTAATTAAATAATTAGCTTAGTAAAGGGAATTAATGACAACTTTTATTCATATAGTTTTAAATGACTATTACAACTTTACATTCATTGCTTGCAAGCAACGCGACAGCAGTAATGGCTCAGTAATGCATAGGTTTTGTGCTGACACGCCAAGTTTACAACGAAGGCATGATGTAATATTGAGGTGTAAATATATTGTTCGTTTGAAATAGGGTATAATATTTTCTTACTATCTATTTAGTAACGTCCGGCTGGCCTCCATAACCTACAAATGCATTATTCCGGCCACTGCAGCACGCAACCCGGTTAAATTTTATTAGGTTCTATGTGAAACGTGAACGACTAAACATACATTATTTCAGTTTCCGCGATAAAAACGCACTCGTAAAATTATCACAAGCTCGTTGCTCCCGTAAAATAAACATAGACGGGCGACAATTGTTTTCTCGCAATTTTTCGTTGTGAAACTTGGTTCTAAGGAATTCAAACAACTCGAGCTTCCAATAAAAAACTTTGATTATAGTAATCAGATTCTTGACTTTGATTATATATACTTAAGTACAACAATTTGACTCTGACTTTTCATAAAGAACTATTTCAATAAAACCAATTAACAATTAAAAAAAACAGTATCCAAATCCACGCATTCCTTATGGAGCTACGATGCCACAGACAGAAAAACAAATATGGTCGTTAATCTTTTAACATCTTTTCTTTAGCAACGTTAAAAGAAATAGTAGTGAAGACTGACCTACTAAATATTCTATTGGTGATACTGAATTTTTCCCCGCCGGTTTAGGATTGCATCCCCCCATGTCCTCTCGTTGGGTATCGTAAGAGGCGACTAAGCGAGAACAGGTAGACGGGCAGCAGCGTCTTTCTTTTGGATTTATCTTCTACCTATACTGCGATCCCCAAGCCTGCCAAGCGTGGGGATTATGGCAACCCCTCCCTTTTAAGGGGGAAGCCTCTGTTCAGCAGTGGACGTCTATCGGCTACTAATGATGATGACTGAATTTACGTAGAATTTAATAACTACTTAGATGAAAAAAAAAATGTTTTATAAAAATTGATGCTTAGAAAAAAATCTAACGTTAGTAAGCAAATAAAGATTAAGTTCAAATAAAAGCTTACCTATCTCAAAAGGGTTTTGGCTCGTCTACATACTTCACTTATAATTCCGACATGTACAAAACAAAACGCGGATTCTTGCAACTAATTACAATACTACCTCTGCCTGCTAGTATTGAAAAGTATATTTTAATAATTCGCAAATTGCATGTGGATTTCTCCAACAAGCTTTTAACATTAATACAACTTTACTGTTTTGTAATTACGTTTTACGAGCAAACGTTGTCTTCGGCTACGGCGATAAAATATTTAAATAGGGTGTTTTTATTCAAAACGCTTAGCATATTATTATATACTTACTAACAAATTCAGATGGTACTTTAGTTTTAAACTTACTATATTTATGAATGGTTTAAAGTTTTGTCTTTGGCAATTATTTATGTTGTGTATGGTAGGATATATAGAATTATGAAAAATGTCATCGAAAGGAAAATAAGTAGTTTAAATATATGTATTAGTAGAATCTAAGATAGGTAGAAAAAGATCACAGATATACGTATTGGTAAAAATAAAGGACAAGCCGAACCTTTTGACGTATAGAGACCAGAACAAAACTGTCGATAGTTTAATTAAAAAGACAAAAATGCATCTCATAGTTCTGGTGCGGCTTAACGGGTGAAATAACTCCACCGTGGTGGTGATTCTGTTAATGGATACAGCATCGGTATAATATACATATAAACTAGATTTGGTGTCACGGTTCAAAAAGTGGTAGCGAAAAATAGCGCCCTTGTGCCGCTATTTCTTTACAAGCCACATCCTGACAAATTTATTTCTGCCGATAGGAGTGTCGTTACTGTCTATGTGAAACTGTCCAACTACAAGTCATTATCATTATAAAAACGTGAAGTTCACGTTTCCGCCACCAGCACAGATAAGTTTGCAACCTTTTTCCGCGACCACATTTTAGATGTCATTTTGTTCGTGAATGTTTATCTAGTTTATATATTATATCGATGGATACAGAGTATTGTGTAAAACAAAACCTACAAAAACATTTTATTATTTAAGAAATCGGCACGCATTGAAAGGGCAATAAAGTCGATACAATGTTCAATAATTGCCCAGCACAATAAATAAAACAATAAACCTTAAGGCGCGAAGCTAAGACAATTCCAAGAGTTCCAAACAAAGACCACTGTGTGAAAGGTCAGCAATGGAATGAAACTATTACAGCCAACCGCCTCGTTTTTATAGGTCACGTATTCAAACGTATTCTGGTCACATCTAGTCTCAGTTTATATTTCAAAGGCGGTATTGAAGTCACCCTACTGGCTAGGCGGCATCATGAAGTATTCAAAGTGGTTATACATCTCATTCTTTCAAATGGAAGCTAAAAAAATCGTCGGATCATCGCTAGTTGTTGACGATTCGAGGAGTGCTAATAAGACAAGACCTGGACAAGACGTCCTAGCGTTAAAAGGAAGCGTTTATAAAGAAATTTAAGTCAATTTTGAATCATCATCATCACCAGCCGGAAGACGTCCTCTGCTGAACATAGGTCTCCCCTTGGAACGCCACAATGAACGACTATTGGCTATTTGCATCCACCGGTTAAATGCGACGCGCACAATGTCATCTATCCACATAGTGGGAGGCCTGCCTATGCTGCGTATTCCGGTTTGTGGTCGCCACTTGAGAACCTTTCTTCCCCATCAGTTATCGGTTCTTCGAGCGATGTGGCCTGCCCATTGCCACTTCAAATTGCAGATTCTGAGAGCTATGCCGGTGACTAATTCTTCGGTGAATCTCCTCATTCCGGATTATATCGCGCAAAGAAACTCCAAGCGAACTAGCAGTGAGTTCGCTGTGCACTTATGATAAAACGATCTCAACGAATTATGAACTTGTGCCAGTATGATAAAGCCCTTCCAATGATGATGAGTTCAGTATTATGACTTTTGAGCCCAATAAATATTAACAAGCGTTGGCCTGTATGTTGATACAGTCACAACGAAATTATCTGACTCTGTAGAGTCCTTACACAAGATCCCACGTAGTAAATCTGTCACTTTAGCTTTATAACATCCTTAGCTATGTGGAGACAGCCCTGTCTACATTGTACTGCCACGCCGCGGATCTATGCAAGGCACGTACGAAAGCGCTAAGTTTTATCTCCGCACTGAGCCGGGGAATTGAATTATGTTAATTTTTACTTGAAACGATAAATGTTATTTATATTCCGTATCTGAAAAGTGGACACTTTATCTATTAACATATGGCTGGCGTATGCGATACGTAAAAGATATCTTTGGTATAGATACTCACAGCCTTGCATACTAAAGTCTTTTCTAAAGTCTCTCATTTACATAAACTGACTTAAATAAGTGAGTCTAGAAACATGTCTCATCAAACCGAACTAAGCGATTTGCTTCTTTATTTATACGCACAGTTAAGAACTGGAATAGTTTGCAGGCAAACTAGGTCGATTTTTCCGTCCGATTATTATGTTAGTGTTTTCAAGACTAAAGTAAATAGGCTTATAATAAACAACCGCTATACTTTGGGTCGTGGGGTTGCAGCCAAGAACTAACTTATACTGAATAAAAAAAATGCAAAGGAGTTCTTTAACGTAGGTAAACAGAAATTACCTTGTACCAGAGGTAACGCTTTGCGGGTAGCCAAAAGGACGATGACCTCGGATGACCCAAGTGGTTCGTTGGATAAAATGCTCGACAAGAACGAATAACTGATCGGTCAGCAGGTTACAAGATCTGACGAAGACAACTGGAACTTCATGCTCACGTGCGAGCATTCTCAACCTCTACTCAATGTACTCACTGTACAAATGTTCTAAACCGCTCAATACACGCGAATGCCTTGGTAAAAACGTATCATCTTTAATGCCTGATCAAATTATGTTCACAATTTCCTATCTGCTCCTCCCTAAGTCTCTACACGTAAAGGCAAATAAAAAAGAAACATTAGTCTGTCGAGCTACTGTAATTCAATTAAAACTATACAATATATAAAACATTATTCGCATTGCAAAGAAATCACATAGTACAAATCAGGAAATAATATTTTCAACTCACTTGCTCGTAAAGTGAGCCTTATTACATCGCTTTTAGGGTCATAAACCTAGCTATAGGACTCGCATGCGTAATGATGGCATTACGCACTAGTGCGTAATAGAATTACCCCTACAAAGTTACATTAGTACCTTACTGCAAGTTGTATTTGAGTAAACAGAGCATTCTTAATTTAACCGCGTAAAACATTTTTTTTTAAACATTGAGGTGCCGCTGAAAATCCATATACATTTTTGGAATAAATAAATTTGTTCTCCCTTTAAGTCAAACAAAGATTTATTTTTATCAAATTATTCATAATTAACAATGCATTTTATCACTTAAAATTATAATTTTGAAGTAGGCTGTATGTTTATTTACCGTCAAATGGGCACGTGAAAGAAAACGTGCCATTTCCCGTACATAATTTTCATATAATGATTTCTGATATTTACGCGAATATTACACATTGAAATGAAACTAATTTTACGGATTATATCGCGGTTTATTTTTGATTTTAATTTCCCGACGTTTCGAATACTTTACAGCATTCATGGTCACGGGCGGACTGAGGTGGTAGCTGTCCATATGTTATAGTTGTCTTAGGGTACCCTCAGGTCTTCTAATTATTATTGTTAGTCCGATCTACGCAGAAAGAGCTTACAGTATCTTGATGTCTTGCAGTGGAATGCTTGTCTTTGGATTTGACTATGTTTATCACGGGATCCCAAGCTGGTGGTAGCACCCAGCCATCTTCTCTATTGAAATTTGGATACTTTTTAATTTCAATAGCCTCACGAATCATCCTTGGTAGGTAGCGCTGTTCTTTTGCGAGGATTTAACACCCGTACACACACACGTACACAACACACACACACGTACAAAACACGTACACGTAGCAAAAGTTCTTTCACCACTAAGAGGGCAAACAGAAGCTCACACTAGGGATTCTTACCATTTTGTTAGTGAGATTAAAGATCTATGTCTTACTGACAATGAAATAATGGTCAGTTTTGATGTCCAGTCGTTATTTACATGCCTACCAGTAGAAGACTGCATCTCAATTGTAACAAGAAAGCTAGCAGAGAAAAACATACCAGTAGGATATGCAGAACTATTAAGACACTGCCTTACATCTGGCTACCTATTGTGGAAAGAGGAGTTCTACAAGCAAGTAGATGGTGTGACAATGGGCTCACCTGTATCTCTCATTGTTGCCGATATATTTATGGAGGACTTTGAGGAGACGGCCCTTAATGCTGCACCTGTTAAGCCACGTTTCTACAAGCGGTACGTAGACGATACTTTCACAATATTACCATCAGATAAAGTAACTGCTTTCCTAGATCATCTTAACTCCATAAACACTAAAATCCAATTTACAATGGAGTTGGAATCAAATAACTCTCTAGCATTCTTAGATGTCTTAGTAATCCGTAATCCCAATAACACCTTGAGTCATACTGTGTATAGGAAAAAGACCCATACAGATAGATATCTAAACGGTGAATCTCATCATCTTTGTTTCAGAGAGCACACGGGATCTGCGACGAGGAACATCTTGGTGCCGAGCTTCAACCTGTCAAGCAGGTCCTGCATGATAACAAGCTCCGAGTTCCGCGCCGCCGTCACTGTGAACGTGTCAAGCCATCCACAGTCGAACGTATGCCTGCTGTATTGCCATATGTTAGAGGGGTAACAGACAAGATTGGCTATATCTTAAAGCGAGCTTCAATTAAAACATTTTTCAAGCCACCAAAGAAGATTAGTCAGTTTTTACCATCAGTCAAGTGCCATATACCTCTACAAGATGCAGGAGTATACAAACTGGATTGTGACTGTGGGCTCTCATACATCGGGCAAACAAAACGATCGGTAAAAACCCGTGTAAAAGAACATATAGCTGACGTTAAACATCGACGCTATACGAAGTCTGCAGTCTGTGAACATGTTCAGGATCGCACCCGCCATTATATTAGATTTGACAAACCACAAATCCTCGCAAAAGAACAGCGCTACCTACCAAGGATGATTCGTGAGGCTATTGAAATTAAAAAGTATCCAAATTTCAATAGAGAAGATGGCTGGGTGCTACCACCAGCTTGGGATCCCGTGATAAACATAGTCAAATCCAAAGACAAGCATTCCACTGCAAGACCTCAAGATACTGTAAGCTCTTTCTGCGTAGATCGGACTAACAATAATAATTAGAAGACCTGAGGGTACCCTAAGACAACTATAACATATGGACAGCTACCACCTCAGTCCGCCCGTGACCATGAATGCTGTAAAGTATTCGAAACGTCGGGAAATTAAAATCAAAAATAAACCGCGATATAATCCGTAAAATTAGTTTCATTTCAATAATTTTCATATTTTATCGTATTTGTCGCTATGTGGTAAGTTATTTTGTTTTTTCCTCGCAAATGTGTTGAAAAACGTAGTATTGTATGAAACTCGTGAGCTCTGCTCATTACATACACACTGGGCTGCATTACGCATGCAAACCACAGCCTCGTGTGTAATGAGCAACTTAGCTCACTTGTATTGTATCATAATATACTATTATGAGATGTTCAATATATAAGTTACATACGTATGTTTGTTATGCGACACCGAATAAGAACCTCAGCGATCGAACAGGGTTTTTATGCACTCTATATATCGCCTCATCATAAACTGTGTTGCTATACTATACCAGCATGTTTCCAGCTGTGTGTGCAACCTACGAGTACCCGTCCATTGTTTTATAAATATCGTGACTGTTGTACCAATGAATGTTGCGATAGTATACTTATAGAAAACGTGTCTAAGTATCTCATATCAAAAAGTAACACATAACAGTATCGAATGATGTTTGTAATTTTTCGTATTAGTGTTATTTTTTATATAAGCTAGCGCTTAACCATGAATAGTACTAGGCTAGTCCGCACTACATAAAGTAAAATACCGTATATTAGAATAATCATAATTATCAACAAATAGGACAACCATCCATATAATATATAAACTAGATAAACATTCACGAACAAAATGACATCTAAAATGTGGTCGCGGAGGTTGCAAACTTATCTGTGCTGGTGGCGGAAACGTGAAGTAACGATTTTATAATGATAATGACTTGTAGTTTCACAGTTTCATATAGGTAGACAGTAGCGACACTCCTATGGGCATAAATAAATTTGTCAGAATGTGACTTGTAAAGAAATAGCGACACAAGGGCGCTATTTCTTGCTACCACTTTTTGAAACGTGACACCAAATCTAGTTTATATATTATTATCGATGGGGACAACCTATGAATGACCTATAAACACTCAAAGGACAAGTAATCTAGGAGCACATATTTAATAAATATGTGCTCCTAGATTATATATAACCTTGATATATAAATTTCCGGATTGGTGCAATAAAAAACTATGCGTATCCCTCTTTACAGCGAAGGCAATAAATTTATCTTTACTTAAACTAATCTAATAATACTGTATTTGAGAGACTGTTTTCTATATAAGTATATCAAGGAATATACTCGTACATGGCAAAATATACCGCACATTACAAGCGTAAAGTAATAAAAAATAATCTCTTATTTGCCACAGATCATCGACCTATTTGTCGCGTTCGTACGACGTCAAAAAGAACAATAAATAATACAAATGATTTCCTGCAACACTTCAAAGAGTTGCTCGCAGACATGTTGGCTGGGTTCCACAGAGCGCAGCCATTCTGTCGAAAGGTCAGCTAAATAAGTATAGTTTACCGCGACTTAGAGCTAGCGCGCACAGGTGAATTAAGCCACTACCGTGACATTATGTTGTTTACATAAGTTTATTTATAACAATTTACTGACTATCTGACACTTCGATCCTTTACACAAGCGACCTACCAATAGTAAAGGTATTTTTTTAAAGGCCGTTCATAAACCTCTAATTTATAAATACTTCTTAGCGTTATTATGATTTCAAGTTCAAGTTGCATTTTTTCTGTGAATTATGGCTTCTAAGTTGAGAGAAAAATTACTGTAATATACTACCACTACCACGAATCGGTTACGTTACTGAAACGTAAGTTATGCTGTATTTCTTGATAAAGATGCTTTAAATATGAGATACATCGTACCCACCTGACTATACTAGTATATGTACTGTAGTGTCTCACTATTTCGGCTTAGGTTTATTGGAAAAATAAAGTAAGTGGGGTATACACGGATCACGCCAATATAAAATAAAACATAATTCCTTTAGGCGTTGTCCTATTGTCATCGCTCGCGCGATGTTGCGATGCGATTTCATCTTGCGATGGAATCGCATCGCAACCTCACGCGACCTTCAATAGAACATTCATTTGTTACCAGTATGATTCAACGCACGGTCGCACGATCATTTTCGTCGGACGCAACGCATCATCGCGCGAGCGATGGCAATAGGAGAGCGCCTTAGTCGCTGTACCACATCTGTTCGTCTCAGTACCTGTTAGATTCTGCGGCTCGCAGCGAGTAGGCAGCTGTATTTATTTGCAATAGATCACATGTACTTCATCACATATAAATAGCAAACATACGCGGAGGGTTACAACATGAACTCGGTGATTTTTCATACATTTATGGATTTGATAAGAGCGACAAAATTGTCACGGAAAGAAAAGTCACACGTGCGCGTTAGCTCTTAATATAAGATAGATAACTACTGCGATAAATCTGCACACGACTAACGGCGTGTAAAATATTACAAATTATTTTATAAAACATTTTATTTAAGAGACTTAGGACACAGCGGAAATGCCCGCTTAAATACGCAGCTAAACCGGGGAAATACCTACTCTTACCTACAACATACCTACGATCTACCTACAACCTACCTACGATCTACCTACAAACTACCTACTTTGAATGGCGTTTTCTTCATACGGAGAGTAAGATTCCCATTGGTCTATTCGGAACAACTATAACGAAACAACAACTAGTTAACATTGAACAAAAAGATAAATATCAGCTCTCTTATTTGGCAAGTTGGTGACGAAATAAGCAGGATTTTAGTCTGATGGTAAGCGACCTGCCCACCCTTGGACGGGTGAACTGTACTGCCACTCGTCACCTACTCACACGAAAACCACACTGCACTGACGCTTGTCACATAACACATTAGGTATTAAGTCCTTTAAATCTAGCTTAAATGGCCTTTGCTCCGGAACATATTGCAGGGAATCTGCACAAGGATCCAATCACAAAAAAAAAATCTTCTGCCGTATTTTACTATTAACCATTGACAAACAAATAACTAAATTATTGGCTGCCTTCAATCGTTAGAATCTCTGCCACAAGCATACGTTTTTATGTCAGAGCTCTACATTTGTGTCAAGTGACTTTGAGTGTGGGAAGAAAGCTTGGAAAAGTTATTTTTTCGCTTCTCTCTTAAGCCCGTTTCATATTTGCACGCGATTTGCCCGCTAAGGGCCGCGAAATCTGGAGGTGATTACTGGCTCCTTGTTACCCGATTTTTGTCCGTCTTTTATACACGACACGACACGGGATCTGCGACGTATGAAATAAGCGCAAACGTGAACGCACCCTACATTCACGTGCACCTAAGGGCTCCCACACATAACTGCGAATTCGCATCGCATCGCAAATATCTGCGAGAAACAAATGAATTTTTGTATTGAAAATGCATTTGTTTCTCGCAGATATTTGCGATGCGATGCGAATTCGCAGTTATGTGAGGGAGCCCTAAGTAGCACAGGCAAAAAAATCTGCAATTCATGCAATAGGGACTGAGGATATTTCTCGTCGCGAAATCTCACGGGATTTGCGCGCGAATCTGAAACGCTCTTTAGACTTATATAGGTCAGCAAAGCACACTAGGTCTCTTGCTAGTTTACAAGAGATGGTGATGGCTTATTTTAAACTGCACACTGGATTTAGATGCAATCTCCGATATAATTTACATTTTCTTCCTGCAGGTTTATTTGTATACTCTTTATGTCTAATACTCTTTCAGAACCTAACTTTTTATTTTTTAGACCCACATATAGAGCGGCATTAGTTCGTTTTGTTCTTGAAACACAATTCGACATTCATGTGCGAAAATCGATTTTTATAAAAACTTTCGTCGGTCTACGGTCGATCTTGTCTTGACATCAAAACTCACAAACAATGCAAGCTTCATTTATCCGATCGTCACCACTGGTGACAACTAGGATTTCATTTTCCCATTCGTCACCACTGGCGACAAATGGGAATAATTTTCCCGTTTGTCACCAGTGGGGACGTAGCCAGTGGTCACGACGGGGAATAATCGGTTACTAGCTATGCTGTACATACTAGCCTAGTATGTACAAATAATCTATTTACATTCGATATTGTTGTCATGACACTAACACAACATACGATATTCACGAAGTGTTCACGACAGTTATGATAAAGAGTTCTTCAAAGCATCTGAAATATACACACTATAACTTTACAACCTACGGTCCAACGATAGGTGGCGGCAGATTCTTACGTCACGTAAATTGCTACCATAAGTTCTTTCGCCCACTTTGATCATAAAAAAATACTTGGCTCGCTCACAGAAAGTTGACCTCACTAAACCGAGACCATACTAAGTAATCTAACCGTATATGGTGACCGGCGTAGGCGCATAAAGTCGTGGGTGTCCAAATTGTTGGGCTTAATCCCCGTATCACGCCTGACGGATATCGCGCAAAGTAGAAAAAAATTGCCATCGAAAATATTTGATACACCTATTCAAACCTAATTCTGTTAATTATAGGGATTCAATTAAAATTGTGGTAACCACAAGTGTTGAAGGAATCGCTGTACTGGTATTATAGGGGGATTCCACCTCTGTAACTGGTACACCTTACGTCATGTTCTTTGGAAGCAAGTATTCCCGAATTAGGCTGAATTCCTTGTGGAGTGAAGTGAACAATACGAGCTGTTCTCTTTATGTACTATTTAATAGTGTTACATCCTGGTTGGAATCAGCTGTGCATTAAATAATATAAGCAATATACACTACAGATAAGCTGTCGTAATGATATACAAATATTTAATTTGGGATTTGATTCATGGTGACTGGCAATCTAGTCAAATACTCGTAAATCTAGCTAAATTGGATTTCAATACTATTGCGGCGTTCGGAATTCAAATATCTCATTTGATTTGAAATAGAGTATTTATAAAGTAATCTATCTGACCCAATTCCAATATCGTTATGTATTTTAAAAGAGGTTCTGACTTTGGGTATGTAGAGAGACGCACGTTCAAGTAGTTGAAGCAAGAAGTGGCAGACCCCCTGCACTGCATTACAGAAGACTGCAGACCACATAAAACAATTTCGCGTGGCGTTGTTACTGTAGTAATATAATGGTTTACTTTCTCAACCTTGTGGGGTGTCCGGGTAAGAATAGCAGTCACCCATCTCCTCCCGTTGAGTGTCCGTAAGAGGAGACTAAACGTACGCGTCCATTGGCCAGCGCCGGACGCACCGCACGCACGGCTCGCAACGGATTTTAGTTTGCTTTCTATGATTATGACGGCCCGCATCGGAAAATGCCGGCGCGGATAATGGACGCAGCGCTATGTAAAATCATACAAAGCAAACTAAAATCCGTTGCGTGCCGTGCGTGCGGTGCGTCCGGCGCGTGCCAATGGACGCGTACCTTAAAAAGGCCTACACACGGCACTAAAATCAGTGGCAATATCGGGACAGTGGTGGGGAGGACCCTAAATCGTCCCTCGTGTATAGGCAAATCGTATCCAATTTTTATTGTTTAGAAATCGGGTCTGATATCGCTTCGGGCGAGCTCCCGATTTAGGGGCGATTATCGTCTAGGGAGCGTTGTCGGCACGTGTGTAGCGAAATCGGGACTGATTTCAACGCAGTATGCGCTCGAGTGCTGCGGCGATACGACGTGCAGGCGCTCCGCTCTGTGCGAAGAATGAACGAATGAATGGGTATAATAAGGTATAATATAATATAATATCCTGGGACAATTCACACACGGTCATCTGATCCCAAACTAGACAGAGCCTGTACTATGGAAATCAGACAACTGATACTAATACATTTATATACTTTTTTTTGTAAATACATACTTATATCAAATCAAATCTAAATCAAATCATATTTTATTGGAACTAAAACATATGTTAACATTTATATAAGTACGATAATAGCTACATTACATTAGTTAAAAACTGTGTCGCAGCTATTAACGCCCACCTCAAAAGGATAGATAGATAGAACACCCGACCAACAGAAGAAAATATAGATAAAACACCCAGACACTTGGTGGGAATCGAACCCACGCCTGTTGGCACCATAGTAAGTGCCAAGGCAATGCCTTTTTTTGCTGTTTTGATAGTGTCGGCGGCATCTCGGATCAACGAGCAGTCTGTTGCACAGTCGGTTCTGTACTAACTGGCAGGGTCGTGTGTAGAGTAGCAGCCGATTTCGTCCCCACCACCGCTGTCCCGATATCGCCACTGATTTTAGGGCCGTCTGTAGGCCGTTTAAGGGGAAACAACGTTGTGTCGTAAGAGGCGACTAAGGGAAAACTAGGAGATTGGCAGGAGTGTCTTTATTATAATAATAATTATATATTAAGATCGCTGACCAAAAATGTTAATAATTAAAAAGTCTTTTACCAATATAATGTAAACAGTGGGAATGAGTGGTGGAATTAGTCCCAATAAAAAATAATATAATGTAAATACCGGAGATTTACATTTAAATTCCATCAAGAATTCGCGGAAAGAGCCTCATTGAATGGCTAAGTAATATATGTATGTTCAACAGGATATCAGGACCATGTTTATTCACCAATATTTCCACCACAACATAACCCTATAGTAGGTATTTATGTCGACACAAAAAGACGAAGACGATGTTTGTTATACACGGTTTTTCGTTTCATGTTGAATACTATTTAACCAATGATACTTGACATTAAAAATGATACTGCTCCTTAACTAAAATGATTATGTAATTTAATTATAAAGATACACAAAATACACAAACATCTCGTTCCCATTAGCAGTAAAAACGATTTAACTTCGCAAATGCGCGTTTGCATTAAGCAATTTCACTTGCCTTTTACGAATAAATAACATATCATTAGCCTGCTTGTTAAAATGTACATTAATTGCATTTAGTTAAGGCAGTACATACATTTTGTTTTTCATAAGAGTACTTCAACGGTTCTGTTACTAAATTACTGAGACTGGCCAGCTTATAAACTGTGTTTGCTTTTAATTACTTTGAATTGTCTATGGACTATGGCTATAGTTAAGGATTAGGTCACACCGGCAAGACACGGCACGGCTCCGGTAATATCATCATCACTATCACTAACACTACATATTATAAAACTAAGTCGCTTCCCGCTGTCTGTCTGTCCCTATGTATGCTGAGATCTTTAAAACTACGCAACGGATTTTGATGCGGTTTTTCTTAATAGATAGAGTGATTCAAGAGGAAGGTTTATATGTATAATACATGCATAATATAGTAGAGGAACACTGATAATTTTAGAGGTTTCTAATGTGATGACGTAAATAAACATATTTTTTTGAGCTTACATTGCAAACGCTGGCTGAACCCTACGAGATAGATCAAAATAATGTATTACAGTATTGTACACCTTAACAAGGTCTACAAAAAAGTTTGCGCTGGTATATGTTTACCTCTTAGGGATAACCCACAATAACCATTTTTTATCCTTTACTTTATATTCATAACCTCTAAAGAAAACATGTTTGTATTGTCTAATAACAAAAAAGCTGTGAACATTGTATATAAAGACTATAGACATTTTGTATTATATTTAGTATCAGCATTGCACTCGTGCGAAGCCGGAGTGGGTCGCTAGTTATATAGAAAACGATGTAACTATATTCTAAATTTCCGATATGAGCATAGTTTTTTTTTATACATTAAAATAATATTAAATACATTTTAAATTACAAAAACCCCGTGGGGTGTCCGGGTAAGAATAGCACCCTCCCGTCTCTTACCGTTTGGTGTCGTAAGAGGAGAGAGTAAACCCAGAAAACGGGCAGAAGCGTCTTCTGCGTTATATCCAACTAAAACGTATATTGCGTTCGCCTGTCAACCATGGGGGTTATGGCAACCACCTCGGGGAGAGTTCACAAGTGGACGTATTCCGGCCGATGATGGAATTTTAAATTAATAATATACTTAAATATCCAACAAACTGCTTTGCAGTTTGGCAAGCTTTGTAATATTTTATTGCAATGTTTGTTTGTAAGTTAAATAAATAAATATACGTAATCGTGCGGAATTGTGGCAAGATCATTGGCTGCTTGCAGCACTGATCCCTTAGACAAGAAAAGAGCCAGAGAAATATATTGTCTATGGATTATGGAGCCAACCCTCTTGCACCAATGGAGGCGATCAGTATTAGAATTTTTTTTTTTATTGATTTCGTTACGTATAAAATGTAGTATATATAAATTGTAATGAATGCGCTGATTATACAGTATACCTTGTCCACACGTATAAAATGTAGTATATATAAATTGTAATGAATGCGCTGATTATACAGTATACCTTGTCCACTGCGCTACATAAAATTCTAAACAGCTGTTAAATATAAAAGTAAAAAATATCTCGTTCGGTTCATGTATTTTTCTGAGATGCTTTATTTTAAAGCGCAGGCAAAGCTCGTTAAAGTTACAAAACGAGAGAATTAAAAACACGTTGAATTATTCATATGAATCGTAGAAGTTTAGCGGACGAATTTTAAAAAGTTCTATTCAGCTGATAAACATTTAATAATCTTATTTTATTATATTACTTATTTATCTAAAATTTTAAAGTCAACAACAGTATAAGCACAAAATCTCAGCCCACTTTAGACCTAGCCACCCTTTAGAGCAGCCATACTCAACCTGCGGCCCGCTAGCCTTTTCTATGCGGCCCGAAGTGTAGTACTGTATTTTTAGATTAACAGTAGTATTTTATTGATAAGTGTACAAAAGTAATGCAAAAAATGTCGTTCGAATAATTTTCGAATGAAAAAATGTTCTTTTCACTGGTTTACTCTCATAAAATAGCATGCACACTGAATTTAAGTAAAGAAATGTCGTAATGGAAAATCCCTTAATTTTTAAATAAATGCTATATTTCTAATATGTAATTTAATATACTTAGGGTAGTTAGTTATAATTAAACATACAATTTAGTCTAGATTATTGCGGCCCGCAGGGTAAAGCAGTAGCGACTATGTGGCCCAGGGGAAAAAAAGGTTGAGTATGGCTGCTTTAGAGTATTGCGTTATTTGCAAAAAAAGTCATAATTTAAATTGTAAACTTAGCCACATTAAGTTGAAGAAATGATTCGCGAATTTGTCAAATAATAACCTACATTTTGTGATGTGTAAGTACCACACATTATTGCATAGTATTTTAATATTATTGTGCAGTCATTCGTGATCAAAACTGATTTGAAAATAACTGCTTTTCATGCATTAAAATTAGCGATTCCAAATTTTTTTGGTCCTTATTAATTACAATCTGCCACTATATACGAAATTCAGTAATATATGTGACATATGTAAAATGTCTCGATCGGTTACAATTTGATGTTACTTTTCGGAAAAACTATCTCATTCCTTAGGTAAGTATAAAAATACCAATATATATATGGAATATGGAAATACCACATATTTTTATCAAACATACATACATAAGCCATATCTGATTAAACAAGCTTTAAAGTAGAAAAAAGCTAATTCAAATTCATCCATGCGTTTAGGATCTAATATGCCATTCAAACGTGCAAACAGACAGACTTCGAACTTATAAATCCATTTTTGCATCGGGATTTAAACCTTGCTGTTCTGTGGATTTAGCCACAAATTCACAAACTAGTTTACTGTGAACGAAATTTATCAACGTAGACACGCTCGAAGAAGTTTTTAATGGTTGGGTTCCGAACACCAACTTTAGCTTTTAACTTGCACAATTATCGCTAAACAAAGTGCCTCCGCGCAACTTAAACTTCGTAATACATAAAAAATGGCTGTAAATTAGGAATGTTTCAATCATCGTTATTATTTAATTACACAAAAAATCCTAAGGATGCTAAGAAAACCTTGACATCATGACAATTTTATTAATTAATGTAATATTGTTTACAAATTAGTTGTTTTCTTTATTTACTAAAATAAATTGTAAGTATTGCACAGTATTTATTTTTATATTGAACGAAAGCATATGTACAAAATATTCATCATTTACCTGCACTATGTAATCTTTGATTTGTATAGATTTAAACTACAATCTCCAACATTCCTAATACGAATGAAAATATTTGCTCTGGGATTAAACATAATACTTTGAATTAGGACTATGAAATATATATATATAGTATAGTAGTATGCAGGCAGGTATAGTACAAAGGGCTATTTTAGCATTGATTAGCAATATTGCGGCTTTATAGTGACGCCGTGATAGATTACTTATTGTGTTGATATCGCATGTTTTAACGTTGTCTATAACATGCTACATCACGTTTAGCGGAGTCGCTCTTTTTTATCAGTAAATTAAAATCATTTTATAACTGTTGATAAAACTACACCACATATTGTTTCTCACTCTCATTTTCTAGTAGGTTGTCTGGAAGAGATTGCTTTTTAGCGATAAGGCCGCCTTAGTAGTACTGGTAGTAGGTACTATATCTTCAACGTATTGTTCATTTTACATGTAACTTTTGGTGTACAATGTGTATTTATTATTATTATTACACCAAAACACACATGTTTGATGACACGGCTTTGACAATGTAAATCAAATTTCCAAAAAACTACTAAAATATTGATTTTAAACATTTATATCATCTCTACATCTATGCTTCTTTTAACATCCACAAGAGACATTCATCATCATCGTCTGCCGAAAGACGTCCACTGCTAAAAAAAGGGGAACCTTCTAAGGGGGAGGCCTTAAAATAGTGTGGTTGCCATATCCCCGCTGGCGTCGTGGGGATCTCGGTATAGGTGGTATGTAATCCAATTGAAAAACGCAACTGCCCGATTTCTTGTTTTCCCTATGTCGTCTCTTACAACACCCAACGCGAGGAATTGGGTGGGTGGTATTCTTATCAGGACACCCAACGGGTTTGGCGCTTGCCTTTTTAGGCGAGCTAAGGCCTAAGGAGATGGACCTCGGCGAAGGCGCGGTGATCCCAGTCCGCTCCCGCTACAGCGCAAGGCCTAGGTGAGGACACCGGGCGGGTTTTAGTCGGACGGCCCGACATAACCCGTTGCCTCCACCCAAGCAACGGGTATGTGAAAGAGCATTTCCCCTTCGTCAAAAAAAAAGACACCCCACGGGCAGCGGCAAGCATAAGTGAATTAGCAGATAAACAAAAAAAAATAGAAAGTTCTATACATTATTTTGTAGATTTATGATTAAACAAGTATAAATTATAAAGCCCGACTGCGAACAAACAAAATGGTCCTAAATTACATTATACATATACATATTTATATATATTTCAACTCGTCTTGTTAAGACCTTTCATTTGATACCCATATTGATGTTTTGGAACTATAAAAAGTACTTTTTTTTTAAATATAGCCTACGTCACTCACACAACCAAGACGAATCTAACGACATATTATAAGTCACTGTCCATCACACCGTTTACGCTGTACGCTGTACCAAAGTTATAGACATACATACATACTTACATACATACTTACATACATACATATATACTCTCGAACAACATAACTCATTCGTTGAAATTAAACTACTTTTACGGATTTTATCGCGGTTTATTTATTGTTTGCAGTATGTGAACACGTTCAGGATCGCACCCACCATTATATTAGATTTGATAAACCACAAATCCTCGCAAAAGAACACCGATTCCTGCCTAGGATGATTGGTGAGGCTATTGAAATCAAAAAACATCCTAATTTCAATAGAGAAGATGGTTGGGTGTTACCACCGGCTTGGGATCCTGTGATAAATATAATTAAATCCAATATCAATCAAAACACTGCACGGCCTCAAGATACTGTAAGCTCTTACTGCGTAGATCGGACCAACAATAATAACTAAGAAGACCTGAGGGTACACCGGCATAATTGTGACATAAGGACGTTCAACATCTCAGTCCTCCCGTGACCATGGGTGCTGTAAAGCATTCGAAACGTCGGGATAGTAAAATCAATAAATAAACCGCGATAAAATCCGTAAAAGTAGTTTAATTTCAATGTGTAATATTCGCGTAAGTAAAAGACAACATTATAACTCATTCGGGCAAAAATCTCGCTTATATTATATAGAACCATTAGTTACCTTCAATGTGTAGTATCAATTCTATAGTTTCAAACACTTCAATGAACGTAGGTACATCGCTATATCAGAATGACGATAATAATATCACAATACGGTGTTATTAAACTTATAATTGAAAATGAGATCACCGTCTCGCGAATGGTATGACTATCAGCCGTGGCTTGCCGTGCCTACATCTGCCTGACACTCTGAACTTTGGATATAAATAGAGGTGTATTCATATATCTGCTAACTGCTGTCTACACGAACTAATCACCTGAAATTCTGGATAGCACAATGGCCCATTTGGATATGCAATAAAACATTTAAAAAAATTGAACCGACTTCAATAGCACTAGAAAGTATAAAATAATTTAAAAATTATTGAAGTTGGTGTTGACGTACCTACTGTGTATATTTAGCACCAACTTCAATAATATATAAATTATTTTATACTTACAGTTTATTTACAAACATGTACACTTAAACAACTTACTTACACTACACTTTTTTATCCTTTTTAGTGCTATTGAAGTCGATTCAATTTAAAAAAAAAATGTTTTATTTTATACTTTTTAGTGATATTTTCATACATAAAGATTAAACTTTCGATGACAATAAAATGATCTAGGTAGGTTATGATCACATTATCGTCTACATAGTTTTACATAATTCATGTTTCTTCAGAAAAAAATATCTGGTCATAATGAAATTTGCATGGAATCATTATAGTAGTTTACTCTCTCGAATAAAAAAAGAATCATCGAAATCGGTTCATATTTGTCAGAGTAATGTAATGGTGAACATCAGTTTTATGTTTTTTACCAGATAAATTAGCAAGATGGATATTATTAACGGCGGTAACAGCTCAGTGGGCGAGCGCTTGCCTTGGAAACAAGGTGCGCAGGTTCGAACCCCGGCTCGCACCTCTGATTTCTTCAATGAATCATGTGCGAATCGTCTTTGTGCGATTGTTACTAGCTTTCGGTGAAGGAAAACATCGTTAGGAAACCTGCATGTCTAAGAAAGCCTAACTAGCTCTCGAATGACGTGTGAAGTCCGCCAACACTTGGCTAGCGTGGTGGACTATGGCCTAAGCCCCCTCATATTGAGGGGAGGCCCATGCCCAGCAGTGGGACATAAACAAGGGCTGGTATTATTATATTATTAACTTTGGCCTGTTGTTGTTAACCCCTAGAGAAAGCGCCCAGTAGCACCACTCGGGCGCTCGTGCAAAACCGTAATATTACCTTTAAAGGGCGCTGTGTTTATGTCACTGTGCTGACGACTGACGGAACCCGAAATCATTTGTTTTCATATACTATTATGTTCCTAACACGCCACTAAACGCTATTATATAATAATATGATAAGAAATTAATTTAATACTTAAATATTAAAATAAAACTACTTTTACGGAATATATCGCGGCAAGTAAAATCTAACCTCGATAGTTAAATATATTTAAAACTTGGCTAGTATGTTCTCTCAGTACTTAAACGATTTAAGCATTTGCAAGATTTATTTTGCTGTTTATTATGATAAGGTTGGGTCCGTGGGACACATTTTTAGCGTGAACGCCTCCGGAGTCAAGCTGGGTAATGCTATTTGTCAACATTTTTATACGAAACGCTCAGCTTTGAATTATTATGTAATTTAGACAATTATATTTTATGTGGCTGAAAATCGGCTGAGGATTTAATTCATATATAATAAAAACGAAATAATATTATAATATTAGCCATTCTTTTTCTTTAACTCTACATGCTGTTATAACATACTAGCCCGCCTCACCGGTATGCACGAGTGTTATATAATTATATTAGTCTTCAGTCAAAAAAAAATCGAACTGATATCCGTTGCGAGGTTTAAGAGGAGTCAGCGGAGACAGACAGACGCGGAAAGTGACTTCGTTTTATAAAGAAGATGATTATCATTGCACTATACTACCAAGATATCAACCCAGAAAATATAGAATCAGACATAAATATATTTTACCATATTTCATAAATTCTTGTCGTGTCATGTTGGCCTAACCATATATTAAGGAGCAAAAGGCCTCCTAATATTCAGGTACGTATCTCACAATATCCAATATTTCACATCAGCATACATAGATCCACGAAAAAGCCAGAAAAGTACGATAACACCGGCACAAGCGTCGGTAATAACTGGATACGTGTCACGAATAAGTTATTGTACCGTATAAAGGAATGTCGCAACGTCTCCCGGTCTCCGCCCACACTCGCCCTGGATCAAGACTCCCGAAAGAAAGCACTTCAAAAATATCGTTTATATTAGGGTTCCCAATCTTATTATAAGTACTAGGTGACCCACGCAGCTCCGCCTGCGCTATTTTTACGTTAACTAAACTTTTAATAACAGACAATCGCATTGAATACATAACCTCCTTTTTTATAGTCGGTTAAAAACTGGGACCCACTTTTTACTTGCTCTCCGAAGCATGGACCCGTTTAGATCAAATGGCGTCAAATGGCGTTAAACGCCATTTGACGCCATTTGATCTAAACGGGTCACCCATCTATTTATTGACCTTACCTAACGTTGCTTAACCCGATAGATTACAACTCACTATGAGTGTTCCCTTACTAGTATTTATTATATTATAAAGAAAAATTGATAAAATCGGACCAAGCGTATAACCAAGTACCCATTTTGACTTTAATCCTCTCTCCCAAAAGAACCGTGCTAGATTACGGGATAAAAACTACCTACCTGTCCTACCTCGTAGTAAGATCTCAAATCATGCCAAGTTTCATTTGAATCCATTCAGTAGTTTCGGCGTGATGCTCAGCCGTGATACAGACAGACAGACAGACAGACAAATATTAAAAAAAATACATTTTCGGCCTCAGTATCGGTTATAGAATGCCCTCCAAATATAATTTTCAAAATATCTTCAATGTACAGAATTGGACCTGTTACAGTTTTATTATAAGTATAGATGTATACACAGACCCGTTTGTAGCCTACAAGAAGCAGCTTGGTTTACACCGAGAAACTCACGGCTTCTAATACTGGGGGGATAACAACTTTGTGTCGCTATATCTTGCTAGTTAGTAATACAGACTGGTCAGCTGACAAGTGAAATACTTTTCAGATAATCAGTTTCTTACTTATAATTCATACGTCCGATGGGCTTGTAATGTTGGTCCTTCGGCTGGCCTCTCCCTAGTTGTATCGATGTTCAATTCCATTGAATTATGAGATATAGTAAGGAAGAGAAAGTGTACCATTCTTATTAGATAGATAGATAGATAAATTCTTTATTGCACACATTTTGATAGATAGTTTAGTAATCTATTAATCTACCTGTATTGGCCTAACCAACCAGTAAGGAACAATTACACAAAGTTGCTCTCTGCGTTAAAGTTTAGCATAAATTAAACATATTTATATATAACATATTAACCACTCAAGCCCTATATATTAAATATAACATATTTAAATATGTTCTTTTATTTAATTTAATGTTAAAAACAGGCAGGGCAGCCCTAATGTACAAAGCTTTTATTCGTTTTAAATAACTTCACCGATTAATTACTAATTCGTTAGATAGAGTGGATTTGGAATATATGTAAGTATTAACTTTGTTAATGAAAATACTTTTTTGAGCCGAAAGGCAAAGGTCAAATCGATTAACCGTCGGTAATATGTAGTTAAAATTCAGTTTTGTTATTTTTTATTCAGTTATTTAGAATATTCGAGCTTATTCTAATGTGCAACAGAAATCATTCTGAACTCTGGAGATTGTAGAGTCCAAACCTAATAGCCTAATCTAAAATAAAAAAAAAAAAAAAAAAAAAAAAAATGTAATAGATAAGTTAGATTTAGATGTCGCTGAATAAATGTTTTTCTTTCTTTCTTTCTTTCTTTCTTTCTTTCTAATCTAATAAAATCGTATTCCCAAGGAATTAAAATTGTATGTTAGCTCATTGTCGTGATGGGACTAAAAATATTTATGTATATATTAAAGATAAAAGCTACGTAAGAATGTCACCCACCCATCTTCTCCCGTTGGGTGTCTGTAAGAGGGGACTAAGGGAAATCCAAAAGACGGGCAGCAGCGTCTGTTTATTGGATTACCTACCACCCATACTGCGATCCCCAAGCCGCCTGCCAAGCGTGGGAATTATGGCAACCCATTCCTTCTAAGGCCTCGTTTACGGAGGCGCGGGGCGTCACGGGTCGCGATAGGCGGCGCGGCCCGTACTGAGTTAAAACATATGGCGTTGTAGGAGTGAGAGAGAGATGCGAGACGCCACACCACACGCGACCCGCGACGCTCCGCGCCTCCGTAGATGAGGCCTTAGAGGCCTTTCTTCAGCAGTGGACGGTTCGGCTGCTGATGAAATGTAAAACAAGTCGCTGACATGTAGCTGATCACCAGGATGTTCCAGATATGCATCATTCCGATAATAACATGTGACTCATAGTCAAGGTCTTGTCGCGCTGAAAATGAAATTATTATTTTACCAGTACCTAATCAAATAATTACCAATAAACACTGCAACGATTTTTTCCTGTGTCCTAAAGTATCTTTCCTACTCCCCTTTTCTTACTTTTCTACTCCTTTCTAATCAATTTAGATGCAGACTCAAATTAGCGTTCCACGAGACTTTAGCCGTCGCCCCCGCTTATTACGATACTTACAACAAGTTTAGTTATATTTCAACCAATTTAAACAAAAGCTTATAAAAAATATATATCCTAAACCTCTTGGATCATTCTATTGCTAAATCCGTTGCGTAGTGTTATAGATCTAAGCGTACAAACAGCGGAAACGACTTTGTTTAATTAATACTATGTAAAATTACTCTAAGTAACCCACGGTATGATATACTTCCCCAGGATATTAGGTATATATATATACATACACCAATCACTATTTTTTGTTCCAATATTGTATCGCCAAATTAATTAATGTATCTTAAGATCAGTGTATAGCAACATTACATACAAGAGATGGTACAAAGGAAATCCGTGACGACCAACAAAAAACTGTTGGGCACTTACAATACTGCGATATTAAATACTTATAGGTAGATGTTTTGTTCATACATACCGTTTTAATTATTATTGTTCATTCTTTATAAACTTAACCACAAGTTATAAAGAGTTCAAATTAAGAAAAATGCTGTTTAGATACAGACTTTGTTATGTCTAGGTGAAGGTCGCATTTTCAAGAGACCGAAAGACGTTCACTGCTGAACGCAGGCCTCCCCCTTAGAAGAGAGGGGTTGCCATAATGCCCACGCTTGGCAGGCGGCTTGGGGATCGCGGTACCACCTATGGTAGGTAATCTAATAGACGACGCTGCTGCCCGTCTTCTTGTTTCCCTTGGTCGCCTCTTACGAATACCCGACGGGAGGAGATGGGTGGGTGCTAGTCTTACCCGGACACCCCACGGGTAACGCTCCACTAAAGTCTCAGATAATCTGATCTGATAATCAAGTATCAGGGTAGCCTTCACACGAAAAAGATATAATCAACTTAGAAATCAGACTCGGATTATAATCAACACTAAAACAGTATAATTTACTTAGAAAACACAACTGTCGGAAATTTCCGTATGGAAATTTCCGACAGTTGTGTTTTCGGATACCCGAATCCGATGAAATCATTTCCGGTGTTAACGTGTAAACCCTATTCCGAATCCATCATCGAATTGTTTTGTCATTGATATTTGGAATGATCATGTAATTTCATAGAAACTACGAGATATCGCTGAAAATGTCTTCATGAAATTCGAATATGGAAATTTTCGTTAAAACCCAACTTATCAAGTAATTTGCTGCCAAGTATCAGGGCACCATTCATACGAAAAGAAAGAGTATAATCAACTTGGATATCTGACGCCTATATGTATGAAGCATAAAGATTGTTATTGAGCGATTGATAAGCCAACTCGTCTGCCACCGCTGCACACTCTTTTCGGCTCTACATACCCAATTACGACCAATCACTTTCGTCAACGGCGCACATAAAACTTGTTCTACAATGTCGTACGTACGTTATGTCCGGCCGGACACGTTCGGACCAAATACGTCAAGTATCAACACGTGTCACCATTATAAATGAGCTGTCCGGCGTTTGATCGCGGCCGCGGCAGCCGGACCGTGGGACTGCGGCCCCGCTAGTGATGCCATAGTGAATACCTTATTGCGGGAACGGGAAACGGGACTTAGGACGGGACGGGACCATACTTTAGAGCAGTGCTATGACTACTGTCACTTTTGACACGCAGTTTAGGTTGAACTCTGATGTTTTTGGGAGCGACTTTTATTTTAAAGACTAGGTACTATAATTAAATAAAAATACTAAACGCCGGTGCAAGAAAATAATTTCCTAATAAACGGTTAAAAATAATTTTATCCAGCATAGCATAATTAATAATCAGCCCTCAAATCTGAAAATTAAAATGAGCTACGACGCCTTAGGCGTTATAACTTTTAATACCCGTGTTTTTTATGACGGGAATGTGAATGTGGATTAAAAAGAAATCCTCAAATTTCTCAATAGTGTTGGTCCGATCGACTTTAAGGATAATTATTGTAACGGGTAACCGTTTTTTCGCACTCTAGGCTTGCTATAAATGTAAACCCATCTTTAATACATCAAAATGCAAAGTTGTGCAAAATGTGAAAGTATCCAAAGAACATACTTATTAAGTGCTTTTTACATTTAGTCTTAAAGAGGATCTGGATTAAAAAGAAATCCTCAAATTTTTCAAAGGTGGATTATCGTAATCCGGGAATATCCCACAACAAAGTGACATCACTAGTCCCATAGGGCGCCCGTAGACACTGATTGATATTGATAGGGGAGCGCGTCGATCACCGCCGAATTCGGCCCAGAGCCGCCGCGCCCAAGATTGATACGATGACCATCAAATTTTCGACTTTCGTTGAACGAATAGTGCAGGCACTTTAATGATTAAATGCGACGACGGACTGAACTTATCCGTCGCATAACATTTACTAATTTAACCGTAATATTAGCTGACAGGTGCAGTAAAAATTATTTCCCTACACACCTTTGTTTTGCTGCGATAGGTAGTTAAATATTATGATAGCTAGGCAAAGTAAAATATTATAATGGGAAAATGGAAACTTATTACTAAGAAAACATCTTGCGATAAACGTAATGTACTAATTTTATTAAGGAAAAATGTGTATTACCCCGTGTTGGCTACACCCAACAAAATTAGACTAAATTTTATTTATTGTAATGGCAACACTAGGAGTAATTTAATGTTAAGTACATATTATGAATAGAATAATTTTCTTTTGTAAATTGTTCTTTCGGTAAATATGCATAATAAAAATGCATTAACATGACTGAATCTATATTCACATCGACGGCGTTATATGTAATGTTTAATATAAAAAATAAATACATAAAAAAGATATAACCTTAATAAATAATCCTTTCATCCTTTATAGAATCAGTTAAAAACGTCCAAAGTATTAGTATATCTAAAACATACAACTATTCTACATATACAACTATTCATATTATGGTAATAAATAGAGTAGAGTCACTGCTCCTGATGGTCTTCGTCTTCGTCTGATAATTAGCAATGTTGGCAGGGCTGCCAGATTAGGCGATTTATCGCCATTTAGGCTACCTTGGGGGGGGGGTCAAATGGCGACCAAAAAATCCAATCGGCTACCAGTAGCCATTTAAGCTACCTAGAAAAAAAGTAACGGGCGCTTTAGGCTACTTCAGGATTACCTCAAACTTAAATAATTTCTTGTTAATTGTATGCTTCGACAAAACGTATTAAGCACATCCAACGTTCTTTCGTCGCTGAGAAAAAATGTCTGAGGAATCCCCAGGTTCTTTCCATGCTACTTTTTATCTTCTTTGCAACTGACAGACCTGTTGGTCTAGTGGTTAGACAGCCTGGCCGCTAGCCAATAGGTCGTGGGTTTGATTCCCACCAAGTGTCTGGGTATTTTATGTTTATAATATAAGTATGTTTATACAAAAAAAGTAAGTAAATAAGTATTTTAACCAGTTGTCTGGTTTCCATAGTACAGGCTCTGCCTAGTTTGAGATTAGATGACCGTGTGTGGATTGTCCTTAAAAAAAATCCTATCCTTGCCTAGAACTGCCGCAATGAGACGTCACGAATCTAGGGTCTGTATTCACAAACCTCGAAAACGTTACGATCCCGAAAATATCTACTACCCGGTCGAATTAACTTGCACCTTGCGGCGAACATGTTTTAAACTAGCGAGGTGCAAAGTTCCCGAAAAGGTCGAAAAAGCGAGCTTGTGTCAATTTAAGTTATAATATACTCATTCCAACTTGCTGTATGACAGAGACGGTTACATTTTTTTACGTGTTCTCTATTTTTGGCTAAATATACTTAGCTCAACATTTTAGGCGAATTAGGTTAATTGTCAAGAAAAAATATATTAGGCGATTTAGGCTACTCGGTACGCAGAATTAGGCGAATTGAGTTAGCAGATATCTGGCAACCCTGATTGTTGGCCGTTAGACGGCAGATATTTCAGAATTCAGTTTCATTTTATATAAATAAAATCTATACTTATAATAAAACTGTAACAGGTCCAATTCTGTACATTGAAGATATTTTGAAAATTATATTTGGAGGGCATTCTATAACCGATACTGAGGCCGAAAATGTATTTTTTTTAATTTTTGTCTGTCTGTCTGTCTGTCTGTCTGTCTGTCTGTTTGTATCACGGCTGAGCATCACGCCGAAACTACTGAATGGATTCAAATGAAACTTGGCATGATTTGAGATCTTACTACGAGGTAGGACATAGGATACTTTTTATCCCGTAATCTAGCACGGTTCTTTTGTGAGAGGGGATTAAAGTCAAAATGGGTACTTGGTTATACGCTTGGTCCGATTTTATCAATTTTTCTTTATAATATAATAAATATTAGTAAGGGAACACTCATAGAGAGTTGTTATCAAGGTTTTGTAATCGATCGGGTTAAGCAACGTTAGGTAAGGTCATTAAATAGATGGGTGACCGTTTGACGCCATTTGAACTAAACGGGTCCGTGCTTCGGAGAGCAAGTAAAAAGTGGGTCCCAGTTTTTAACCGACTATAAAAAAGGAGGTTATGTATTCGATGCGAATGTCTGTTATTAAAAGTTTAGTTAACGTAAACATAGCGCAGGCGGAGCTGCGTGGGTCAGCTAGTGTTTTATATAAATAGAATTCTGTTTCATTTTGTATAAAAGGACTGTGATGTTAAGTTATCACCGGTTTTAAAATGTATAAGTACTTTATAAAAATATACGAAAGATTCTTAAAGAAATACATATTCATATCTTTCTTTTTTAGAAAGTTTATACAAATACGTTATTACAAGGTATAAATGCAAATAAAAAAAAACAGCTATGCGTTTTTAATCCAAAATGTATACTTACTTCTTAAGAAAGAAAATACACTCATAATAAAAGATAAACATAATTTCATTACACCTACCTAGGACACGTTTAAATTAAGACAGATTCCAAATAAAAGTTGTAATAAAATCCTTGCATTCATTTGAAAGTTACGGAAACGTAGCTATAGACATAGGTATAGAATTTGTAGACATCTTCTTTATGTGTCGGAGGTAAAAAAGTAACGATTATTATATTATAGTAACTTCATTCTAAAAAATAAAATATATATCATAATATTTTTTTCTAATTAAAGAACTATACTAGGTATTTTACTAGGTACGTGCCCCACCGCAATACCAGTTACCGCATTCTGCCGCAAAGCAGCAATTTCTAAACTGTCTTCTATTTCTGTCCAATTACCTACTGGGCGCAGACTAAACAATTAATGTTTGTCAAATAAAACCAGTCTACTGCAACTTATTCTAAAGGCTAATTTGAAATCAAACGCTTTTAAAAATTTCATCAATCGTTTTCAATTAAAAGACTTGCTACTTTTTGCGAAATTAATAACTAGGTACTTGAGTTTCGTCGAAACGGTCCTAAGTCTATTACGGCTCTGTCTGTCGGCAACATTGGTTCACCTTAAGTGACACGTGTAGGTACTACACGTGTCACTTAAAGTGTACTAATGAATGGCCACTCTGGAAACGATAACCACTAGATTTAACATTTGTAACTATGCAAACTCATTTGTTTTTGTTAAACGTAACGCTAAAAGATTAGTAGAAACGCGAAATATGCTGATTCATTTCCAATTTACCAGTGTTCAACAGAGCATTTAATTAATAGCTTTTAACTTCTTCGAAATTAATAAACTAGGTCGAAACAGTTTTTAAACGTTTGAAGTTTCACTTTACTCAGAGTTACAGTTTGCGGGAAAGAAACCTTTTAAAGCTTTCGAAGTTTGAAATAAAATGTGAGCAACTGCTCACGCCCACCCGCGGCGTAGTCGAAAAACGACATAAAACTAAAACGTCAATAATAACTTAATTAATATACTTTTTACTGTGACATTCTTAGACAGACACAATATCAAACGTTGACTGCTGAACAAAGTCCCCTTAGAAGGGAGGGGTTGCCATAATCCCCACGCTTGGCAGGTGGCTTGGGGATCGCAGTATAGATGGTAGGTTAATAGAAAGACGCTGCTGCCCGTCTTCTTGATTTCCTTTAGTCGCCTCTTACGAACACCCAACGGGAGGAGATGGGTGGTTGCTATTCTTACCCGGACACCCCACGGGGTAGTTATTACATTACGATCTATTACCAATATTGAAAAATGCTAAATAGAATGTTAATTAAATTTCCCATAGAAATGAAGTAATTTCTGAGAAAGTTTTCTGAACTACTGATACAATTACCATTGTGGTGACTCGACATAACCGGATGGCGCCACATGTGTTACAGCGACGCGACGCGAGAAGCGAATAGTTCACATAATATAAGAAGATAGTAGGCGCCACCGATTTCTGAATCGTGCAAGTGAAGTTTCAGAAGACATTCACTATATATACAACATCCGGGCTTCAACCCTCCCCGACAACCGTATGTTACACTAGCTATCAGACACCGGTCTCGCCGGCGAGGCCGAAGGGTCGTACGTATGCGACCTCAACGACGTGCATCACCCCACTGAGTTTCTTGTCGGTTCTTCTCAGTGGGGGCGCGTTGTGAACCGGTGGTAAACTCAGCCCTCTCTTAAGCGACAGCCCAAGCCGAGGCCGTGCCTCCCTGAGGTGCCCTTGAGCTCGTCGCTACTTCTGCCGTAAAGGCTAGAGCGCTTCAAGCGCTCGCCTCCTATTGTCCGGTGAAGCTGTAATGGCCATCTGCGGCCAACAGCGTCTATCATCTATAAAAAAAAAAATAAAAAAAAAAAACTGTCGGGGGCTTCGGCCCTGGCCGAGCATCACACCTCGCTCGGTCGGAGGATCCTCCCTTTAGCACCGCCGCCGTTGCATCGCTAAACCGTTAATCTTTATTCTGTGAAAATCGTGGATTTGAATTACTGTGATAATCGGCTACATAGCGCTATGGGTGCCGTGTTCCTATTTTCTTCGGCGTAGGAAATCATTAGGGCTTTGCTTCGCATGCCCAATTATTGTTCATTGTTAGCTCAACATATATTCAAAAACAAAACAATAATATTGATCTGGTTTACATGCCACTTACGGGTTATCATAGCTTACCTAAGGGACTCAGCCCTGAGCCCGGGGCTATAAACAACGGGCAACCTTCGGAGTCGCTGGACGTTCGGGGTGTGGGCCCTAGGAAGTCCATTGAGTACGGTGGAGACTCCGAGGAGGACGACGGCGGAGTTGCGACCCCCGTCCCCGTGAGCACCGTGTCAGGTTCCCGGGGGCTACAATGCGCCCCCCAGCGGCGGGCTCAAAGGCAAGGCACTGAGGGGCGCTGGTGCAGATCCCACCGGAGAGACCTGGGACCGGACCTCATGTGCCGATGCGACAGCCGCGGGGGTTTTAGTGGGTAAGAATCCCACATACCCCGGTCGAGCCCCACAGCTCCCGGGGACCTTTAGAAGGTTCCCCCGCGTCAAAAAAAAACTTACCTGAGGGACACTACAGTGTACCTACATATGTACCGTCGAAAAATATTATAAAGACATTTTGAAGAAATACAATATAATTTAAAAAAAGCATTAATAATAATATCAAGTAACTGTAGGGATTTGAATTAATTAAACAAGAATAAGAAATGAAATAACATTTTTAAAATTAATTAGAACCAAAGTTCCTTTTTGTTTAAGAAATTGAACATAAAAAGGAAAATTCATGTAAAAAATTAAAGTGCTTTCAATTAAAGTATCTTAAAGTATTTATCGTAATTTTCCAAAGGTAATTAACAATTATTCTCTTAAATGAACGTATAACCATTAGACGCGAAATAAATCTATATAATCATCTCAAAAGCGATTGCAAAATTAGAAGGTCAACTCAATGATAATTCGTCTTCCAGACACCCAACTGCAGACATTGAAATACCTACCGATAGATTTATTATGAAGTGTAGCTGACTCGGCATCTAAAAGTCGATCAAAAAGGGAGCGTGAATCGATATCCATTAGAATCGAGAAGTGAATCGGAACGAAGTATTCGTGATATCGCAATATAATATCGAATGACAATTCGCTGGAAGTGGATTGTCACGCACTGATATACAAGGTATGTGACCTCTCGCGTTCCATTATGTATGTTGAATGTACGAATGCGATGCATAATATGTACTTACTCATTTAAATGACAAAATAATAGTACCTATTGAACAAATAAATACACAAGAATTGCTCTAATTATGGCATCGTTGCAACTTAATTAAATTTTTAACCGACTTCAAAAAAGGAGGAGGTTCTCAATTCGTCTGTATATATTTTTTTTTTTTTTTTTTTATGTATGTTCGCGCATAACTCTGGCAATTATTAACCGATTTGAAAAAATCTTTCTTCCATCCATTCTTCAATCCATTGATTGGGTCCCATAAAAAAATTATTGCTTAGCAATAAGTAGTTCCTAAAAAAACAAGAATGGTGACTGCGCACTGAGAGTTGCAAGAAAGCCTATATAGATGACGTTTTAGTCGCTCGGACTCGCTCGGTCGGACAAAAATGGTCATAACTCTGGCAAATATTTACCAATTTCAATGATTCTTTTTTTATTCGAAAGAAGAAACCACTGTATTGAATCTGTATGAATTTTATTACAACCGGATAAGAACTTCCTGGAGGACCATGAACGATGTGGAGGAATTTATCTGGTAAAAACCATAAAACTGATGTTCTCCATTACATTGCTCTGACAATTATGAACCGATTTCGATGATTCTTTTTTTATTCGAGAGAGTAAACTACTATGATGTTTCCATGCAAATTTCATTACGACCGGATATTTTTTTCTGAAGAAACATGAATTATGTAAAACTATGTAGACGATAATGTGATCATAACCTACCTAGATAATTTTACGGTTTTCGATGGTTCAATCTTTATATATGAAAATATCACTAAAAAGGTTAAAATAAAACGTTTTTAAAAAAAAATTGAACCGACTTCAATATCACTGAAAAGTATAAAATAATTTAAATATTATTGAAGTTGGTGCCAAATATACACAGCAGGTACGCTAACACCAACTTCAATAATATTTAAATTATTTTATACTTTTCAGTGATATTGAAGTCGGTTCAATTTTTTTTTAAAAACGTTTTTTAAGGTTAACGAATAGAGAGTTATTGGCCTAAAATTATTACTATTAGGAGTAGGTAAGTGTATAAATATTAAGTAAGTATTATTAAATTGAATGCGCTAACAGCTCAGTGGGCGAGCGCTTGCCTTGGAAACAAGGTGCCGCAGGTACGAACCCCGGCTCGCACCTCTGATTTTTTCAATGAATCATGCGCGAATCGTCTTTATGCGATTGTTACTAGCTTTCGGTAAAGGAAAACATCGTGAGGAAACCTGCATGTCTGAGAAAACCTAACTAACTCTCGAATGACGTGTGAAGTCCGCCAACCCGCACTTGGCCAGCGTGGTGGACTACAGCCTGCCCAGCAGTGGAACATAAACAAGGGCTGGTATTATTATTAAGTATTATTTTATTAATGTACGGCCACGACATTTTTATTCTTCAATGGTATTATTAGTTTTGGAAAGAGCCTAATTATGTGATTAAGATCCCATCACCTCCCGTTGGGTGTCCGTACGAGGCGACTAAGGGAAAGCAAGAAGATTACCAGCAGTGTCTTTCTGTTAAATTCCCTACCCCCTATACTGTGATCCCCAAGCCGCCTGCCATTCCGTAGATTGCGTATTTATATGGATCAGATAGCCAGCCAATTACATAAAAATTCAAAACAGAAAGTTTCTAAAATTCGTTGCTCGCTTCGAAGCAGTCACTCTTTAAGTTATAGTTCTAATAAATCAATCATGGAAGTCACCCCCGCAACAGAGTAACGTCTCCCGTCATATCAGTGGATTTTTTTGCCTGATATATAGAAAAGTTAATATTTATATCTACTATGGATTGTGCGTTTCGTATGCGTTTAAGCATATCTACATCCGATATTTTAGTTGTATTACAGAACAGCTTGTTAATAACGAAAAATCATGGTACTTTTGAGACCTATTGTATTTTTAAATACCACAGCATCGCCACGGCGGGCGCGGCGGCGCGGGGCGGCGGCGCCACGCACGCAGGTTGGACTTCAGAGATTTATTATAGATCTTTTCAACGAAACGGACAGACATACAATTGTTCTCATACTCCGTGTTCACCGTTACTCAGCCTTCACATTGTGATAAATTGGTCAATTCATTGAAATATATCGTCGTAACGGCATTGATAGTCGATATTATCATTGTAAAATGAAAAGATGCGCCATTTCTTATCTTTATACATCTCAAAGTAGAACCCACGCAAGTCATAAAACCGTTGGACGGCTGAGCATCGGGTCATATGTGGTAACCTGTGGGGTCCAAGGGTCCGACTTATACATTACAACTTCGTTTAGTCTCACCGAATATCTACGATAGGCGTGGTTAAATATTAAGTGTGTGAATATTACAATTCTCGCGAAAAACGAACACAATTCTGAAAAATACGCGGACTAATAGACCAAATTACCTGGCGTTTTGGCCAAGCTTGTAGTAACATACAGCTTATTCTAATAATATTTTGTATTGAACTTCGGATGTATTTTTTTTATTTTTAATACCCTTGCGAATAATCGAATCATCCTTGACATGATTCGGTGTTAAGTTGGCAGGATTTTTTTAAATCTGATATAATGTGGTTCTAGACTTATTAACGGACTGCGGACTTCGTTACTAGCCAGTAACGAAGTCCGCAGTCCGTTAATAAGCCACCAAGCTTGGTATCCTGGGTATAATTGAATTCAAAAGAAAACATACCAGTGCAAGACCTCAAGATGTGATGTCAACGCATTTTGTGTAGGTCTGTCAGACAAAAATAATTAGAAGTCTTACTTGTGCCACAAGGAGACAAATAGTACACACTGACATTTAACATGCTCAGTCCAAAAACATGGATGTTGAAATTTGTTCTTAATTTTAGAAAAGTTGACTATTGGTGCTTGGACATCCTAAGCAAGGACTTAAATACTATTCAATCTATGTATACCTAATGTATAGCGAACAACAGGCCTGTTGGTCTAGCGTCTAGATTTCCACCAATTTTCTGGGTGTTACTCATCTATTTGGGTATGTATTTACAAAAAAAATGTTTATTAATATCAGTTGTCTTATTTCCATGGTACAGGCTCTGCCTAGTTTGGTATTAGATGAATGTAGATTGTCCCAAAATATTATTATTAATATAAA
This sequence comes from Furcula furcula, assembly GCA_911728495.1. NCBI lineage: Eukaryota > Metazoa > Arthropoda > Insecta > Lepidoptera > Notodontidae > Furcula > Furcula furcula. The sequence continues at coordinate 23,985,679 of OU452243.1, forward strand.
ATACACAAAGAAACAACAAGGAGATAAAATTATTCACAATGATATTCATTAAACTTTACTTTATTAAACGGCCATTCTTTGTTACTATCAGTTCCACTTTTACGTCGAATGAGACGCAGATATACGTATCTTGTCGCTCAGTTCCTTTCACTCGCGAAAATAAGATTACTTTAACACTGCCATAACAGCTAGTGGTGCCCCCAGGCCTACCTACACGAGTGTTTTTTTATCATAGTCTCTGTCTATCTATCCCTCCTTTCTTGGGTTTGGGGTAGAGAAACAGTGACCATCTATCGAATGGCCTTGCTAATGGTATACAAGTTTCACCATTCGAATGTTGAAAAATAAATTAATGATAAATTGGTAAATTAACTACTACTAACGGTAACTACACGAGTTTACGTACAGTCGCTGCTATCCATATCTTACGAGCCTAAGTGCCATTTAAGTATGACGTGTAGGTATGTACTGCTATCAGTCCCGAGGCAATTTATCGCGATTAGATTAATTCAATTTATCCGTGACACTGAAATTGTTCTCTTCCTGCAGCATCGGAACCCGCCATTATGTCTCGTTAACGATAAGAATTCGACGGAAAACGAAAGATCCCAGCTGAATAGATTAAATACGAGAGGGATTTGCACACAGAAAAAGAGTTATTGAAATTCATTTTACGTGCAGATAACGCCAGATTTGGTGGCGGGTACCGACCCAAACACGTCATGTTTCAGGCCCTTTGGAGCTTAAGGGCGTTTTTCTAATATAATCTATGGTTCAGTTTTTTTTTCATAAGAATTATGGTTTGAATAGTGTGTAAAGAAGAGAAAGGTTAAAAATATTTTTCACATTCACTTTACATACATTGGTTTGTAATTTTGTTTATTTTGTAACTACATCAGTCATAAGGAAAATCAAAGAATTATCATTTAACTTTCATAAACCAGAACGCAGTGGCGGTCCGAGAGGTCGTAGGGGTCATGACCCCCAAATCCATATTCGTATACGGCAAAATTGAATAGCAATTAACCCTAACCTAGTCTAGGTACAAGACCAACGGGACCGTCAAATGTGACGTCAATAAAATCTTTTTAAAAAAAAATTGAACCGACTTCAATATCACTGAAAAGTATAAAATAATTTAAATATTATTGAAGTTGGTGTTAGCGTACCTGCTGTGTATATTTGGCACCAACTTCAATAATATTTAAATTATTTTATACTTTTCAGTGATATTGAAGTCGGTTCAATTTTTTTTTAAAAAGATTTTATTTTATCCTTTTTAGTGATATTTTCATATATAAAGATTGAACCATCGAAAACCGAAAAATTATCTAGGTAGGTTATGATCACATTATCGTCTACATAGTTTTACATAATTCATGTTTCTTCAGAAAATAATATCCGGTCGTAATGAAATTTGCATGGAAACATCATAGTAGTTTACTCTCTCGAATAAAAAAAGAATCATCGAAATCGGTTCATAATTGTCAGAGCAATGTAATGGAGAACATCAGTTTTATGGTTTTTACCAGATAAATTCCTCCACATCGTTCATGGTCCTCCAGGAAGTTCTTATCCGGTTGTAATAAAATTCATACAGATTCAATACAGTGGTTTCTTCTTTCGAATAAAAAAAGAATCATTGAAATTGGTAAATATTCGCCAGAGTTATGACCATTTTTGTCCGACCGAGCGAGTCCGAGCGACTAAAACGTCATCTATATAGGCTTTCTTGCAACTCTCAGTGCGCAGTCACCATTCTTGTTTTTTTAGGAACTACTTATTACTAAGCAATAATTTTTTTATGGGACCCAATCAATGGATTGAAGAATGGATGGAAGAAAGATTTATTCAAATCGGTTAATAATTGCCAGAGTTATGCGCGAACATACATAAAAAAAAAAAAAATATATATATATATACAGACGAATTGAGAACCTCCTCCTTTTTTGAAGTCGGTTAAAAAGGAATTCGTATTCTGCATTCCCAGCAGATCCTTCGCAATTCCTATAATTTTCGTAAAATGGTCACACATTTTTATATATAGGTGAATCATACACAATTCATTTATTAGCAGATTCATGTTCATGAATGCTGCCATACGAATAAAAATTTAACCGTAACATACTCGTATTATGATTCACCTAAAGTGGCCTTTTTTGACCCGCTGTTTTGTATATCGCTCAAATAATTAGTAAAAGTTTGATTCAATAAAATATTCTCAACAATAAAAAATACGCTACACACTTGTGTGTTACCATAATATTCTATATTATGACAAATAAACGTATCTTTATCTTAATATTGTCTTAAAACTAGACTCTTAATATTATGTCCTGTAATAAGGGTTACTATTATCTAAGCAAAAAAAAAAACGTGACATACTTACTTTGGGTCACTTTTGAATATGGTCATATAAATAATTTTAACTAAAAGGTTTCTCGTAACTTTTGGACACAAATACTGATAATTACCAGGTAAAAAAAAAATATTTTTAAGAATCTCTGACTTTCACTTTTGTCAAAAAATATTTCTAAAATTGACTGGCCAGTTCCATTGTTCAAAAACGTGGTAATAAAGAAAACAATTTAAAATTAGAATACGTTTTTCTTTTGATTTTATTCCATGGAATCTTTGGATTTGGAATGGTTTTCATGCAGTACTGCATAGAAATAAAATTTCAATTATCAACAATTTGTGGAAAATAAAAATAATATCGGTACGTATTTTATTAACGAGTTATGTTTCGTTAACCAGAAGAAAGAAAACCAGAAATCGTCATAATCCGAAGTAAATCGAGTGTGAAAATACAATTTTCTTTCACATTCAAAGATAGAGAAAATTGGACGGGACCGCGTTGAGTATAATATTTTATTACGTCTTTTACTTTATTTTCGTGTTCATTTGAAAGAAACATTCTACTCTGAGTAGAATATATTTGTGCTGTGTCACATAAAACTTTATTTAGCTATATAAATTTAGGAATATTTTACGGGCAATATCATCTTGTTTATTTCATTTTATTATCAAGCTCTACGTAACTTTATTATTCATGCGAAAAACCGCTACTTTCTTTATCAATGAATTGTCGTCTGTACTGAGAAGAGTTTTTACTTTCAATTCAAATCTTAAGTAAACAATTAGTGACGTCACTATTGATAAGCAAGTTAGTAATGAATTGCGCAGCACATTAGTGATGGACATCGGCCTACCCATGGACTGTCTTCATTACAGTCACTGTAATGAAGACAGTTTGATTTGATTATATAGCTCAAACTCAAACTCAAACTCAAAAATCTTTATTTCAAATAGGCTTAACGCTAGCACTTTTGAATCGTCATTTTTTAGAAGCTACCACCGGATCACAACGCGGCCTCAACTGAGAAGATCCGGTAAGAAACTCAGCGGGCTTGTCATTTTTACACTTTTTTTTTTAAACATTGTTTTGTTACAAATGAATCGACATTAGCGATATTGTGTCCTGCCGTTCGAAACATAAAGCAAGGGAGAGCTCGTTTTGATTATACTATTAAGGCGGCAAGCAAGAATGCGGCCCACCTAATGATAAGCAGTCACCGCAGCCTATAGACGCTAGCAACACCAGAAGAATCACTAGCAGCCGTTGCCGGCCCTTAACACCAGTCCGGAAATTTCACCAGATACAGTGCCCTACACACCGGAACCCGACCGGTGGAGTGTCCGGGTAGGAATAGCACCCACCCATCTTCCTCCCGTTGTCGTAACAGGTGACTAAGGGAATACAAGAAGACGGGCAGCAGCGTCTTTCTATTGGATTATCTACCACCTAGGTATACTGCGATCCCCAAGACGCCTGCCAAACGTGTGGACTATGGCAACCCCTCTCTTTAAGGGGGAGGCCTTTGTTTAGCAGTTCACGTCTTTTGGCTGCTGATGATGATGACGAAGGTGGCAAGCAAGGATGCGGCCCGCCTGATGGCAAGCAGTCCCGCAGCCTATAGACGCTAGCAACACCAGAAGAATCTTCAACTAGTGTCCTTCGCACTGGAATACAGCAATACTTATGCTGCCGGCAGACTAACTAACGCTGTGGTGATCTGTCTGGACACATCTCTTGCAGATAGACCTGGACATACCACCTTTAAAAATCTATTTATTTTTTATCAGATAGTAGTGATGCCATTTATAACCGTATTCTTTGGCTAACCATCTTTACTAATTGTCAGTATTCTACAACCCGCCCGACTTGACTGTGCACCTGACTGGAATGCGACGTCACAGCGCCAGGTGTATAGTTAAATCGCACGGGTTATAGAATATTGACAATATTATTGACCGTGTGCGGCTAGCCTTTAGGACACGTATTCTTTATTACTGATCAAATAAAATGAGAATTACCAACGTTCTAGTAAAAAACGACCGCAAGATATTTGCGGTAACAAGCCTTATTGAACAAGCAACCACTTTGTCGGCAACTAGGAAACACGATCCGAAACACAGCGGACAAAACGCTACTTTGCTACGAGATATTGCATGCATAGCGGGGAAAGTTACTACTTCGAATGCTGCTCAAGGTCAGTGGCGTGCAGTCCATATAGGCAAAAAGTGTTTGCCTACCCTGTGATTTCCGGAACAATACATGATAACAAAAATAATTTATCTGCTCAATAACATTTTGTTTTGAATTATTTCATCATTATAAATAAGCAAAAGCTCGCGAAAAACGGGCATTAAACTATTCCTAGTTCCTAGGTACGCGGAGATTTAAATTTCCCGCGCGCCAAACCGCGAGGTCCGCTAATCAAAATTTTAAGATTTTAAGATCGAAACTCTTAATTCCCACACATTCACAGATTTTTTTCTAACAAACTTACACACACCAGTAGGCACGCCGACGATTCCAACAGTATAAATGTCACGCACACCATGCAAAAATAGACAGTGCCTCTCGGGTGAGCTCGGGTCTGCTCGGGTGCTCTCGGCAGCAATGACGACATTGGAGGAAGGACTAAAGAAATGTTGACCAATAGCAGCTCAATCTTAGCCCAATGCATCGAACGGGATCGGGATCGGGATGCGAGAATGGGTGCTCGATGAATGAAAAATACTACAAATTATAAAATACCTAGTTTGTTCAAACTTCAAGATTTCATAATGACATCCATATTTTGTTGGTTTTTATTCTATATTTTTTTATTATACGATTGATAACGATTGTTTTCGGTGCAGTATGTGTTGTGTTTCCAAATTATAAAACTTACTTAATAGAAAATGGAAGTGGTAACGTGTGATTGATGTTCTGGCCAAGTGTGTATAGAAAAATTAAAAATTCACGCGTTTTCGACACGATAAATAAGGTTAGCCAGCTGGAAACAATCTAAATATCATTTAATTTTTTGATATTTTGAGGTGGCATATTTATAATCATCTTAATGTATGTGTACAAGCAAGACGAGTAACTCGCAGTCATATTTGTAAGTTTTTTTACTTTAATATTGTTTTTATTGACTGTGTAGTATGTCTGGTTCTTTAAGACGCTCTGCGGCCTAAATGGCTGGATGGATTTTAACCTCTTGAGTAATAGTGTTCTGTGATTTTAACGTAGGTACTTCCTACGTGTCGTCTTAGTAGTGGAAATGAAATAGAATATATATTTATTCGAAATAAAAACATAAGTATTAGGTACTCATCAAATGTTTTGTGTTCACATCATTCATTAATGTCAATTTAGGTCCCCGTGGGGTGTCCGGGTAAGAATAGCACCCAACCATCTCCTTCCGTTGGGTGTCCGTAAAAGGCGATAAAGGGAAAACGAGAAGACGGGCAGCAGCGTCTTTTTATTGGATTACCTACCACCTTTACTGCGATCCCCAAGCCGCCTGCCAAGCGTGGGGATTATGGCAACCCCTCCCTTCTAAGGGGGAGGCCTTTGCTCAGCAGTGGACGTTTCGGCTGCTGATGAGGTTGAAGTCACTTTTTGCCTACCCTGTCATATAACCCAGTGCACGCCACTGCTCAAGGTACATAAATTTAGGGTTCAAAATCGTAAATCAGGAGTATGAAGGATCCAGTCTTTGCATGTGCGAATACTGTAATCGCGAGGTTGAATTCAAGACAAGAAACCACAACCTCTTAGAGCTTATAGTAATCTTACTTTTGCAAAAGAAATAGACGAAGCTATAATCAATGTATGTATTTTTTTTTAATCAAAGTAAGATTTTGATGACCCCTCCTAAAGAGGTTGTGATTTCCTTACTGGACCTACGATTTTACATAACTTTTACGACGTTCGACGAAAATATGGGACCTAAAATAAATGATAGCACTTGGACCTAATTTTTTTTGACGCGTGGGACATCTTCAAAAGATCCCCGGGAACTGTGGGGCTTGACCGGGGTATGTGGGTTTCTTACCCACTAAAACCCCGGGGCTGTCTCAACGGCACATGAGAGGGTCTCTCCGGTAGGGTCTGCACCAGGGTTTTGCCTTTGAGCCCGCCGCCGGGGGGCGCTTTATAGCCCCCCGGGAACCAGTAACAGTGCTCACGGGGACAGGGGTCGCAACCCCGCCGCCGTCCTCCTCGGAGTCACCGCCGTACTCAAATAAAAAAAAATTATGGTACTTGGATGTAACATCTGCCAACCTTTCGCGGTTAACATATAATGCTATAGGTTACTTGTCAACATGCGATAGGATGCCGTGGGCCCTTCGGAGTCGCTGGACGTTCGGGGAGTGGGCCCTTTGAACGTCCATTGAGTACGGCAGTGACTCCGAGGAGGACGGCGGCGGGGTTGCGACCCCCGTCCCCGTGAGCACCGTGTCAGGTTCCCAGGGGGCTACAATGCGCTCCCCGGCGGCGGGCTCAAAGGCATGGCACTGAGGGGCCCCTGGTGCAGATCCCACCGAAGAGACCTGGGGTCTCATGAGCCGATGCGACAGCCGCGGGGGTTTTAGTGGGTAAGAATCCCACATACCCCGGTTGAGCCCCACAGCTCCCGGGGATCTTTGGAAGATTTCCCCCGCGTCAAAAAAAAAAGGATACCGTGGGCACTATTTGATTGTTATCCTTTTTTGCTGTCGGGGTGGAAACCTCCAAAATGTACCCAGTTTCAGAGGGGGCTGAGGTAGAGTTATGTAGCATTTTAACCCACTAAATATGCAAGATATTTCGGCCTTTATCGACGCTGTGGACTCCGTTTGAACTATACCAGGGTCTTTCCAGCGCTGGACACTCGCTAGTGCACGTCTCAAGGGGTAGCAGAAGCACACTGCCCAAGCACCCTAACCCAGAGGTATAACCTAACAGCGGCTATAAAAACTAATCACATCGACTCCTAAATAGAAAGCGCCACAACACTAACCGCATAAATATCCACGATATCCGCAGCCCACGCAACAATCGCCATAGTAATCGATACATCGAGAGACTCGTAAAACAGGTGGTCGATTAGAAAAGGCGGTGACCCGAACACTATCTGTATCACATCCGACCCGCACTGGGGCTTCCCGTCTCCAGTTACTGTGACCACACTGACTCACGGAGTTCAACTCGAATGGGCCCTCGATCGATAGTTGTTAACCCTCGCGTTATGGTACTGTATCGTTTGCTGGCGATGGTTACTGGGTTAAATTATCTTTCTGGCGGTTTATTTTGAAGGTGACGTCTAGAAACTTTCGTACTAATCGTTCTAAATTTAAAGATTTTTTTGTGTTTATGGTTTGGTATGAAATTTAAAGGTTTTTTTTTTATTAAACCTAGTGACGAGAAAAACTATACAATATAGCAATATTTACGCGTGGCTAGATATCTGACTCTGTGGTAGTACTTACCTTCACAGTGCCTTGCACAAGGGACGCAGTTCTGAACAGCATGTAATTTAATCAAATCCCCTATGGTAATTGCGTCCTTTATTGAGTTAGACTTTAACCCAAGGGCAATTGAGTAGGTTAGAGACAAGTACCTACACAATTCACGGTCCTGCGTGGCGGCCGGCTTGCAGGTCTTAAAGTTGATACAGGACTGTGTATCTTGCAACTTAGAATTAAACGACATGCATGTCGACCGCCACGCAGGACCATGAATAGTTGGACTTAGAAACACACTATTTTGAATGATGATAATGTAATTTTCAATCTACCTGCCAGTAATAAATCTGTCTTTAAACTGCCGCACTGACAGACGCCAATTAACTTTAATTCTAATTAAGTCACTTTTTGAAATCTATTTATTTCGACTGTAGAAGCCATTTATGATTAATTTCGATTATTGAAAACGAGATAACTGATATCTCTACTCACTATCTGCGTATTAAGTATTAATGGGCTTTGAGTATGAAAATAATCCGATTTCAAAAAATGGATTGATGATCATTAACTTTAATTGACGTTTGTAGGTTCGGCAGAAAGTGTATTAAAATTGAAATTGGAATGCCGTGGCGTTCCTTTTTAACACGCTTTTATTAGCTTGACCTGTATGTATGTATGTATGATGGTAATGGAATCTTGCGATGCAATTTTGACCCACTTCTACACGTCCAAATCATTTGAAATTTTGCACATGTATCAAAAACCGGTGACAATACAATAATATGGTATCTTCGAGCTGATCAGATGCTGGGGCTCGAAGGTGGATAAGGGAACCCTTGGATGGTAACTAGTAAACACATCGAGTTTGGGGTCATTTGATTTGTTTTAAAGAGTTCTTTTCACTTTGACCATTAATGAGGACCTGATGATGGAACAGGAAGGTGGGTAACGGAACCCTGGAATGGCTATTAGTAAACACATCGAGTTTGGGCGCATTTGATTAGTTTTAGAGAGTTCTTTTCACTTTTACCATTAATAAGGACCTGATGATGGAACAGGAAGGTGGGTAACGGAACCCTGGAATGGCTACTAGTAAACACATCGAGTTTGGGCGCATTTGATTAGTTTTAGAGAGTTCTTTTCACTTTTACCATTAATGAGGACCTGATGATGGAACTGGAAGGTGGGGGACGGAACCCTGGAATGGCTACTAGTAAACACATTGAGTTTGAGCTCATTTGATTTGTTTTAAAGAGTTCTTTTCACTTTACCATGAAGGAGGACCTGATCATGGAACTGGAAGGTGGGGGATGGAACCCTGGAATGGCTACTAGTAAACATATCGAGTTTGGGATCATTTGATTTGTTTTTAAAGAGTTCTTTTCACTATAACCATTAATGAGGACCTGATGATGGAACTGGAAGGTGGGGGACGGAACCCTGGTATGGCTACTAGTAAACTCATCGAGTTTGGGCTCATTTGATTTGTTTTAAAGAATTCTTTTCAATTTGACCATTAATGAGGACCTGATGATGGAACAGGAAGGTGGGGGACGGAACCCTGGAATGGCGACTAGTAAACACATCGAGTTTGAGCTCATTTGATTTGTTTTAAATAGTTCTTTTCACTTTGACCATTATGAGGACCTGATGATGGTACTTGAAGGTAGGGAAATTACGTAGTGCTTTCTTAAATTTAGCTAACTCATTGCGATGCCTATGCGTAGGTAATATCTACCCTGTAAATATAAGTTTTGCAACAACCTGCCTACCCAACCTGTTTATCCGTATTTTAGACTAATATTTCTAAGACTAAAAAGTGTAAAATAAATTGATAGTTTAAAAAACTAAAAATACACGCTTTTATAAAGTACCTATACTGCACTAAAAATTAATAAATAATTTATGGAACTCATTCTTTCTTTCTACCCCGTGTTTGTCATTAAGCATTATATTTAAGTGTGAAAGCGTGGGGCGCCTTTTCTGAGTAACAGCGTAACATTTCTTTCCAATTTCAAGTAGGTAAGTAAGTACTTTTATCGACATGACAATAATTTGTAATCGGTGAATACAGAGACAAAGCGCCCCACGCTCGGGGTAGAAAGAAAGAATGAGTTCCATAAATTATTTATTAATTTTTAGTGCAGTATAGGTACTTTATAAAAGCGTGTATTTTTAGTTTTTTAAACTATCAATTTATTCGTATTAATTCAAATAAAATAGTAGCAATGTTTAGTTTACAATAAAAATAACCACGTGACATCATTCCATTTTATTCTTATTTGTGGGTGTGAGGAATTTACTGCTCTAAAGATAAGCATCTCCGGCCAGTAACAGCGAGCATACACAAACAAATTAACCTTTATTTAATCGTACATCGATACATCACCTACAGATAGGTAGAGTACAGTCGGTTCGCAGTGAACCCGGTGATAACCCTCCGCCCCTCAACACAAAGTGACCAGTGGCCAGGGAGGTAGCAGAATAATTAGCACAACGTCTTATCGCGCGTTAATTAATTCTGTACGGACTACCACCGCCATACAAATGGCCAGATTATATTAAATACCGAATAACGTGTACTCGCTCTGGTGGAAAGATACGTGTTTATCTTAATTAGAATATATTAGATACGCAATAGTCACGATCTTAGAGGAGATACCACTGGAGAGATCATGAAGCGCTAACCCCTCTGCCAAATTTTGTTCATATATTCAGGTCATTCTTTATTTGTGTGCGTATCTTTTTGAATGTGTTGCGAGTTTATTATAGTGTAGGTATGCGTGAAATTGTATCTTTGTGTGTTTACTTCGCCTCCCGCACCCCGCAAAAATGCCACGAAAAATTTGTTCGGGGAATCGACGCGATACTAGCTCCATTCTAATTACTCTGAGGTCACGATGGATGAGATGTTTTTTTTTTAATTATGTTAACCTTGTATCAAGTAATTTCTTGTTAGTTTATTACTTTTACTTTAAGTTACATGATTGTATATAATCCTAGTAAGTATTCGGTTTTTAAGGTAATTTTCCAAGAGATGGTTCAGGCAGGTAACACTGCAATTTTTGATAATATTCTGACGCAAAGTCACGTCGCTTTATTTTATGTAAACGCTGTGTTCTGACTTAAAAAGCACTGTAAAAATATACTGGCTTAACAGACTTAATAATAGAGGCAGTGAAATACAACATTGAACAATTGAGACGCTGCGCTCATAGCCAGTTGTAATCACTGATCGGTAAATGATCATTTGGTTAAGCAACGTCAAGCAAGGTCACTACATAGATGGGTGACCGTTTCAAATGCCAATTTGATCTGAGCGTCTCCGTGCTTTGGAGGGCACATAAGGAGTTGGTCCCGATTGTTTTCGTCTTGACAGCAGTCAGAGGACTAAACCTAGCTTGAATAACTATGAACCCAGGCTGGCCACTAACCATACGATGAACATTTCTATAGGCAGACATCCTTCTTGACTCATCATAACAATCGTTAAAACAACAAACCATTTGTCTGGTGCGAATTTTTAAATTGCCGGCAATAAAACACATTAACGCCTGCCAGACAAATGTACGTAACTTACATTTATGTATGTGCATAATCTACATCTGCCTCGTGAATAACAATCAGGATTCCCTACAGGAAGTCCTTAATCGGCTATTAGGCGCGACTTCCGTTATCAATCAGCCTTCTTAACATACGGCCAATTTATTCCGGTAACAGCTATTTAGGTAGATATACCTTCCAGGAGCGAATTCTATGAGAACAATGGCGAACAAGTGTTACAGAGATAATGCGAACGACGGCCCGGTGCCACCCTTGTTGATAATAACACTTTTTAACTCACAAAAGTTTGTCAAAATGTATAAACAAAAATGACGCGAGCGAGCGGCCCGTACCTGCGTGTCTGGGGTCCAGGTAGAGTCGGCGCCCACAATGGCATTCCGAACATCCGAAATGAATCAAAATTCGAAGCGCCGAACGATGACTAACGCCTTGGACCCTCACTGATAAATTACAATAATAATGGCCACATCTATTGTTGTTATTGGGGGATGATTTCATTAGGATGTGCGCCCGCGCACCTGCACAAGAGCACCTCGTAAACCCCACCGTCAAACACATGATTAGTGTTTCCAGTTAATTGGGTAACAAAAACAAAAGCTGGCAGCCGTGAGACCAAGTAATCAGACAGGACCGAGCCGGCCGGGTTAACAAGTGTATCCCTAAATGTCATTTATGGACAGGTCGGACGTGTTTATTGGAGTGAGCCAACGAGTCCCCACTAAAACGACTGGTTCCATTATTTGTGCACGGCGACCTCCCGCGCCGACGGGAACAATGAAAGTGAGAGAGGGCAGGAATGCAGGCGGGGGGGGTGGGAGGCAGGTGCGCGGCGCGGGGCGGGCCGTTCCCGGTTCCCAGGCGAGGAATGCCAGCACGAGCAACAAAGCCTACTCGCCGCCATTCACCCCGCGCCGCGCCTCTCCCTCCCGCTAGCGGTCCCCTACCAGACGCGTAATTTTTCGTGAGTTTCCCCTAAGTAGCCGTTACGACGGCGTAGATCGGTACTCGATATTCAAAATCGTCGCGCACCCCCATTCTTTACACCGCAAAAGGCATTCGTGCTTTATTTTAAGCGGCTAATAAATATTGTAGCAGCTTGCGGTTCATTATGAATTGACGTGGAGTCGGGTGTAACCAGTCGAAGTAATGCAGCGCAAAAATAATGTTGCTACCTACTGTATTGTGTGATTATAATAAGTGTTATTGTTTCATTCACGCGGCAGCCGCGTTCAGGGTCGGTGTCGAGTCAAACAGCTGACTCCTAACAATTGAAATATATACAAAGTACAAAATATTTACTGTTTACAAAACTATGTATGGAAATATGACGCTTCGTTCCGAAGGTCGCGTTACTAAGACATTATATGCGTTGCTAGCAACTAATATCATGATATTTTGTAACTTGAAAAGCATATAGCAACTACATATTACACTTGAGCAAGTACATATTACACAATATTAAAAATTTAGAAATTTTCAAAATATATTCCGTTAACTCTACTTGGTTATCCGTAAGTCGAAACTACTTACATTTGTATTTGGACATATTTTTAAATTCAGGAGAATCTCAAGATGAATTTTAACAAATTATATATCAATGAGCAGTCTTAACTTCAACTAGACACATTGATACCAAATATAACACACGCATGCATATCAGTATAGAAATTAAAATTAACAGTTCCAAGCCCCTATTAACTCATCTTGTTAAGAACTGTTTAAGCGGGCCTTAACCAACAGCTGCTTATCACAATTAAGACAAAAACACAATCGACTCATTTAAAGAATGGGCAACATTAAGACCTATATTACCTTTAGGTATAGGAACATAGGCTGTTTACTTGTAGAAAAGACATTGTATTTTCTCGCAATATTGAGTTCACCCTTGGACTGATAAAATTACTTTAACTCACCTCGTTATATCCTCTTATCGTACCTCGTTAAGTAAAATTTATATAGTTTTGTAACTTGGAGACTAGATTTGCGCCTGAATCCTTAGTCTCCCTGAGACCTATCACCAGCTTATGGGATAGTCTTACTTTACTTATGTGGGAAAGAGACGCATATAGTACACGAGTTTCTATTTCTCGAGAAAATTAGATTACAATGTCACTGCTCTAACAGATAGTGGAGGACACCCCCTGAACTTGAAACATGAACAAGAATGCTCTAAACAGAATAAGTGGATTCCCTTTTGCAAAAGACCGTCCGGGTAGGCCACCACCGCAGAATCAAATATTGCTGACTATGTATGACTGCATATGGCAACGTTGCTGTGTTTCGGTGTAAAGGGAAATTAGCGGGCTCAAATGACTTAACAGCGAATGTCTCGAATGACGTGGGGTAATAGTCAGCTGTCTATAGGCAGGCGTGTCACTTACTAATCTTACTATTAAGAGAACGTCTTCCTTAGCTTGTTACTATACAAACACGAATAAAAAATACTTTTAATATTATAGTTCAACTAGTGACCCGCCCCGGCTTCGCACTGGTGTATATACAGTTTCTTATACATGTAATTTTTTAGTGATAATTTATCTAACTGATAGTGAAAGCCGCTTAATAATTCGTTGCGTGGTTTAGGAGGCGTTAGCGGATATACATACAGATAGACAGACGCGAAAAGCAACTTTGTTTTATACTGTGAAAAGAAGAATAAAGCTTTCAAAAATGTAATAATATTTAGTCAAAGGTAATATAAACATACAATTCTTTAAAAATCTCTAATAGCACGATTTGGTACTCCAATTTACTGGGCGAGACACTTCTTAATAGTTACATTTGGCTAACGTTTACGTTTGAACTGCCTTGAACCGCGATATATAAAAATAAATACTTTTAGGTATGCCAAAGTCAACTGTCTATGGCGGTCTTCATACGCGTCTCAATGGCATTGAGGAGGAAATACTAATTGGTTAGTACCACGACTCCCAGTAGTCAAATAATATCGATTTAAATTGAATTATTGATCGGTTATATTTTTAAGCAATGATTTAAAAATATGAGCTAAACAAATCCTCGCGAATTGTTTAACTGACTAAATGACTATGCGCCCAAAGATTTTGCTTTTACAGGGTGAATTAATAAAAACACTAGCTAATGATCTCTTAGGGATAACTTCTTTACATCGTACTAAATAAGTCTTACTGCCGAACCTACAAACGTCAATTAAAGTTAATGATGATTAATCCATTTTTTTGAAATCGGATTATTTCGACACTCGAAGCCAATTAATACTTAATACGCCGATAGTGAGTAGAGATAACAATTATCTCGTATTCAATAATCGAAATTAATCATATGTGGCTGAGACAGTCGAAATAAATAGATTTTAAAAAGTGACTTAATTAGAATTAAAGTTAATTGGGGTTTGTGAGTGCGGCAGTTAGTAATAAAACAAAATACCGGGACAATCCATCGGGACAATCGTGTGGATACACGGTCATTTGATCCCAAAGTAGGTAGCGCCTTTACTAATAATAAACTTTTTTGTAATTACATATTAAATACCTACTGGGTATAAAAAGATATTTATTGAAACTACTTAAATTGATAAATAACATTATTTTTTATCTAATATCCAAGTTCTTTATAAAATCTAGAATAAGATTTTTATGCCTAGAAAATCCCAACGATAACAGTAAGTTTAGTTAAGTGGAAAATACCAATAAATATATGAGTAAGTGATTGCACTGTTTATTTAATTCTGTCTGCTGTGACCTCGTAGAAATTGAGCCATTTAGGGCAACTAATTATGTTATAAGTAGGTGAATCAAATTTTGTTCATTATGATTTAAAGAAACAAAAGTTAATAGGTTTGGGTTTTTAAATTAACCCTTCATAGGAAAGGGTTATCTAATGCGGTTCGTACTATACTATGTCATGGCGTAATGCCATGTCTCTACAATAATTAAATATTCAATTCAACATATTCGAAAATAAAAACTTTTCTTTACGCGAATACTTTTCACGAACTTTGAAAAGAAAACGCTAAAAGCGACAATGTTTAGTGTTTGCTTCGTGTACATTATAGTGTTGTGGATAATAAACTTGCCCTGAAACAAAAGAATAATGGCAGTTTTACGAGCATAGACACAAGTAACGATATTTTTATCGAGCCGGATAGATAACTGACAGGTGGATAGAGTGGGAGCTTTCTACTCATTTCTTTTGTAACACGCAATAGGCAGGATTTAAAAATGATCTTCTATTTTCAAATAAAAGGCTATATAGTAAATGTTGGTTAACGTAATGCCCTTTTTATTGCAACTTAAGGAAGAGTCAACCTAGTTGTTCGTCTGATGGTATTAAAAATGAAACTTAAGCTCATGGTCACTTGTTTTTTACTGAGACATTTAGTTGCTAGTGCCTATAAATTATTTATACAAATGTAACTGTAGCAGAGAATGTATGTAGAAGCAATATTGTAACCCTACAATTTAAACCCACGTACAAAACAAGCCGTAATATATACTAACATATAATTAGATAATTTACATTTTAAAAACATAGGTATACGTATACCCGTGCAGTACTTCCACATATTTTCATAGAGAAAAATTATAAACAAAAAACTGATGTTAGAACATCAAATTTACAATTAACAATCGTAATCCAGTTTAAATTAGAGTCCTAATAAAAAATAGAACTACTACAAAATTGAATCCATGACTCTAATGCTTACGTTCGTAATCCTTTTTACTACTATTGTCTTTTATAAATAATCTTGTTCTACATTATTATAATAACAATAACGTTTACATTTGAATCATCATATTTCTAAACATATAAGACAGTTCTAATGACAAGTAATAATCTACTATAATCCTACTAGATTAGCAAAGCATTTACGTAAAAGGCTACTATTTGTGCTTACGCGCTAGAAAACTACCGAGCATGTAACCGTTGATTTAGAATATTCTTGATCAAAGGCTGTAACAAGTACTCATTTAAAATACGTCTTTACAAACATATTATTATATCATCAGCTGAGCAGTTAGCAGTCATTATAATCAAGCTTGATTTCAATCATTATCCGTCTTGTATGTGTGACACCCCTGGCCATATTCCATTGCGCATCATTCGTCACTTGATACAATAGTCAATGACTCCGGCTGCCGTGACTCTTGCACCAGAACAACTGGACGGCTTCTTGCAGAGAACTACTACCCTGTACTCTGATTCAGTTCTGAAAAATAATTTACCATTTATGTGGCTATTTATGGTGTGCATAACCACTATAGTTAGAAACTATTAAGTTTGCAACCTTAAAACCCCAGGGGGCTTAGACAAAATCCAAGCGTTGGTTTTTCCGTTCACGCTCACGCTCACACGTTAGCGTGACTTAAACGGTAGACAAGTGACAAAACGTTAAGCGTGTCACGCCAAACGCACGTTCCGCAGCATCACACGCTCAACGAAGGGAATGTTCTTATTTCATTCATTCAATGGTCGCCGTTACTGTGTCACAGCTGTCAATCTCGCGTATATGCCGCCGATTTTTAAAAGTTTTAAGTGCTTGTTTTATTAAAATATATTTAATTAGGTAATTGTTAGTTGATTGTTAGGTAGGATAAGACTTAAATAGAAACGTATTTTAATACTTAAGTTGTGTTACTGTTTGTGTGTTTTGAGTTTCCTAAGTAGGTACAGTGGTTCAGTTTTTATTAATAAAGGAAGAAAGGTAGCTACGATGGAACCTAGACAACGTGCAAGCCACGAGCAATTTAATTTGATGCTGGAATTCATGGAAACGTAAGTTTATTCCGAAATTCATAATGTATTTCATAATATATTTAATATCGAGACCCAACTAATGCACAGCGTATGCGCGCTATCAACATCTCAAGTAGGCACTTAAGAGTGTGGAATGCATAATGTAAATTAAGGGACTACAACACCTTTTTTGTGTGTGGTTTTTACAACAGCATTTGTTTTTAAGTTCTAAATTTAACCTCAACTAGGTACCTATAAAAACTTGTGTGTTTTCGAAGTGGTCTGATTTGTTTATTTTGTCTATTTTTAGCCATGGTGATCTTTCAAGGCCTCAACCTGGATTGAATGGTAGGATAACGGGTGAACGGCAGTGGCACGAGTTAACTAACCTTCTTAACTCAGTAGGTGGAAGTGGAGTAAACAAAGCCGTAGATAAATGGAAACGGGTAATAAAACATTATATCTATTTCTTTTTTAACAAATATTAATATACTTAAGGTGTGTTAAACACAATATTTAAGGTGACTGACTGCTCATTCATATATTCACCCTGTCCTATTGCTTGTATTTAAGGTATGGTCCGATTGGAAAACTAAGACAAAGAAGAAGGCTTCTTTAATCAATCGGGACATACACGGCACTGGTGGTGGGCCTAGCAAAACAAAACCTTTAACTGCTCTTGAGGAGAGGTTATTGCAGATTATTGGGTTTGCTGCAATCAAGTCATAGAAGAGGCGGGCTTTGAGGTTGATATTGCTACTACTTACTTAATTAAAATTTCCTTATTTATTTTTATAATAACTTTGTGTTAAAATATTTCTCCTGGTACTTCACAAATGACTTGGGCCTTAAGGTGTTTGCTTTAATGGAATATAATAATCTTATATATTTATTTAACATTTCAGGCACCTTCACACCCTCGGCCAGAGACGCAGAGGCCCCCATCAGAACTAGTGCCATCACCTGGTGTGGCACTAACACCACCAGTGCCTGATTTCGCACCAACTCCAGAACCTAGAGCCACTACACCCTCAACTTCAAATCCAGTTGAATCAGTCCCCATTATAATTCCTACACCGACTCCTGTCCCAGTTACTCCTCCCGCTGAACTGTCCACTTTCATCAATCCAGTGCCAGGGCCTTCGAATAGGATTGTGCGAGAAGGTAATTAACGTGTTTTTTATTAGTCTTAGCATGTCCCACTGCTAGACGAAAGGCCCTTACTCTTCCACAAATCGCGATCTTCCCCAATCGCCAGCCAAGTAGTTCAGCCACCTACTGTCTATGAATGTGTCTCAGTTTTTTCTTGGTCTGCCCCTTTTCGGTGACCATCAGGTTATGTCCATTTGGTGAAAATGATATTATTTTATGTACATAAATAACAAATAAATAACTTCTAGTTATTCACATAGACTATCATTTTTGATTGCAGAAAGATCACCCGCATCGTGTTCATCCACCCCACGCCGTAGTCTACTCAGACGGCGCCGAATCAGGCAGACTCCTTTCGATCGGGCCACAAGTGAATTTGTGGCTGTAGAAGAAAGGAGGCTACAGTTCGAACGACAAAGAGATCGTCGCTTACACGAACTGGAGATGGAGCGAAACCGCATAAATACCGATTGGATTCGAATAGAAACTGAACGAATCCAATTGGATAGGGAACGGCTTCAACAGGAAAACGAGCGTATACGAGCTGATGAAGTACGATCTCGAATTGAGGCAAATCGTTTGGAGACTGAAAGAGCCCTACGTGAGTCAGTTCAGCAGCTTAGTACTCTTGTAGCGGCTCTAATGTCTTCAAATAGAACCACGCAGCGGTCTCCAAATAGTACTTAAGTGATAGTAGTAGTATAGTAGTTAATGGTGAGTTGTGTTTAAATAGCATTTAAGTTGTTTAGTAGTAATATAATTATATTTTTAATTAATATTATTTGTAAATATGTACTTCTAAAGATAAATACCACCCAGATACTTGGTGGGAACTCATGACCTATTGAACCGCGGCTAAGGGTGTTTAACCACTAGGTCCGTCGAAGTAGTAATGTAGTTGATTTTTTTTGTGGTGTACAATAAAGAGTATTGTATTGTATTATTACATTTTAGTTTATAACAATGTGGGTTGTGTAATTATCTCATTCTTGTAATAATTGTTTGTTGTCCTAAATAAAAATAATTCTAGAATTAAATAAAAAAGCATAGAAACATTTAGTGTTACTTATTTAATTTATTACATGCAATTACATTATATATAGTATAGTTAAAAATCTAAAACAATTATGACACATGTCTATAACAAATAGATTAAATTTTAACACATAATATTTATGGACAATATACTAATTAATACCTCATTATTTTTTAAGGCGTGTAGGTCATGCCAAAGAAATATACATACATAGAGACATAAGTAACTAACACACATAATACATACTCAAAAAACATTACCCTCCTTCTGGGGCAATCAGGCAATGAAAAAGACAAAGTTCAATATCTAAACCCTAATCACAATGATTTCTCATAGAGCGCATGCAACCTGACCATTGCATGAACACAACGCTGCTCTAACATATCTTCTATAAGGCGTAGGTTCTACCCTAGTCAGATGCTACCATTTCGAGCGAGCGTTTTTCACTGTAACCTCCTCTCCCAAAAATTATGATAAAATTCTAGGAATAAATTGTCTAAAAAGATGATACAACTGTGATTTCCTAATTTTCTAGATGGTCACTTGTGCATGAGACTATCCAGGTAGCATATCGACTCGTATGTACGACTGCAGTGACTGAGATATTCTACCAATGCTTAACGGTCACTGTAACTAGAGAAATCATCAGGCTCAAAAGGCTTAATAATTGATCTCCCGGGTGATAAACGGCAGTGCAGTACAGTTGTCAATGAGCTAGCGGCAGGCACGTCGCTTACCATCAGGCCAACGTCTTGCTTGTCTCATCACCAAATTACTTAGCAAAAAACATGTAAAGCATTCCAAAAATTATGATTTTGGGCAATATCTATAGGGTTGAGTAGAAAATAAATATCTTTAAATAAACAAAAACAAAGAATTTGCAGTGTATAGAGAAACTCAAGCTTTTAAAATATGTGAAAAATTATTGTAGTCTTAACACGAGACTATTTAGAGCAGCTCTGCCCTGGATTAGTTCGGTTTGACTGCCAATACTAGTGACACTTGCGGAATTTGCAGTGCTATGCTGTACATCATAATCATCTATTTCAACAATGGGTGGAGGAGGTAAATTGGCATCTAAAGCCATGTTGTGTAAAACACAACATGCAAGGACAATTTTTCCAGCTATGACGGGATGGTAATGTAAAGTTCTGTGTCTTAATAAACATCTCCAACGTGATTTCAGTAATCCAAAACAGCGCTCTATGCAATTTCTGGCTTGTATATGCCGCTGAGTATAGGTGTCTTCAGGAGAGCCAGGTGGTGCATTCAATATAGGCGTCATCAACCATGGCCGCTGAGGATACCCAGAATCACCTAAAACATTATATTAATATAAGTAATTAAGAAATTTATTTAGGTGTAGCTTAGTATTAGGTATGTTATGTGAATATGAAAATATTATCACCTAACAAAGCATACATTGAAATTGTTTAAAAACAAAAATACATGGCAACAGATATGATAATAAAAAACATTATCCTACCTAGTAACCATACTTGTTCCCCACTTTGATAAAGGTTTCTAAGAAATGGCTCCGCTTTACTGGATGCCCATATAAAAGAATCATGAGTGGCTCCACCAAATTTAGGGTTAACATTAGTTATCCTCAAATTACTGTCGCATATCTGTAACAAAACTATATATTACTTTAAATTTTTTTTTTCGTCATTCAACTTAGTAACGAGACAAACTAGACGTTCACCTAATGGTAAGCGACATGCCTGCCCGAGTTATTAAGTCTCTTGTGACCGGTAATTTCACCAGCTACAGTGCCCATCACACCAACACAAAGGGACATCCCTTACACACTGCTACTTGGTGGCAGAATATCTGACGCCGCGGTAGTACCTACCTAGATAAGACAGTTCCTTGCACAAGGGACTTGCCATTTACCCATTGGGAAATTTCTTTTTTCTTTACAATATCATGTCAACTTACCATTTGTACATTTAATGAATGATAAACTTTTCTATTAAAATAATAATAATATAATATAATAATATCTTGGGACAATCCACACACGGTCATCTAATCCCAAACTAGGCCGAGCCTGTACTATGGAAACCAGACAACTGATACTAATACTTATATACATTTTTTTTTGTAAATACATACTTAAATAGATAAATAACACCCAGACACTTGGTGGGAATCGAACCCACGACCCATCGGTTAGCGGACAGGGTCACTAACCACTAGACCAACGGACAAAATACAAATGTTCATCATGTGAGGGCCTCACAATAGCCACATGGGTACAGTCGATACATCCAACTACACCCGGCAGTCTGAACTTCCTCTGGAACCTAGAACATATTCAAATATAAAATTATAGTAAATATATTTTAGAAAAAAACAACTTTTAAAATATGTAATTACTTCTAATTAATAAATTATTAACCGTATTAAAATCAGATAAAGCGATTCAAACAATACTTTTTAACCACACAATAATTTAATTTTAAATAATTATAAATAAGTAGTATATTTAGTATTATGTACCTATATAGACTGGTAGATAAGGTGTTTTTAAGATAATTTATTTGTAAAAGTTATCAATATATATTATTTATTAATTATTATACTATCATCTAACTTATAAGCTGTATGCATGAGGGTCTGCACTGACAATAGGTACGTTAGGTACTTACTCAAGTCTTATTTGAGCTCGATCTCTTTGCGATTTTGGAAATACAATCCACTTATTTATAATGGCCGGATGATTTAGTGCTTCCAAAACTTGACGAATGCACCGACTCGTTGTCCTTTGTGTTAAATATTGAGGAAGTCCAATAATACGCTGATATGACCCTGTTGCTAAAAAGCTTAGAGCGCACAGCAACTGAAATAAAATATAGGTATTAAACACATTTGGCCTACTTTTTGCAGGTTACATGCTTGACATAATATACATAGAAAACTTACTTTGACTTCCAAACTTATTTCGCGTGTGCCCTTTAACAAAGTCAGACGACGAAGATCACCACAAAGCACAGCAAAAGTATGTTTGTCAAGCCTAAATCGATATATAAATTCTAATTCCGGCAACTCAAGAATTTGCTCAATTTTACGGCGATTTACTCTTGTTTTCCGTCTTTCCAAAGCTGTTTCATTATTGGCTGCCTATAGCAATCTTAAACTATGCATTATAATAGAAGTATTTTTAAAGAAACACACAAACACTGTCACTGTTTACTTAGTTAAATACAAACGACGCCATGTTTTTATACTTAGCAGCAGGGTCGGCGGTCACGCTCGAGAAGCGTGCTGCGGAAAAGCTAAACTTCGGTTAGCACTTGTCAAAAGTAGCAATTGTCTACCATTTGTATGTAAATCATTCGGTCACACGTCACGCTAATTTCAATATTCCTTAGCGTGTGCGGATAAACGGACTTTGTCTACCAACATTAGCGTTAGTCACGTGACATCTGTTGAGCAATTGTCATTTTCATACATTTTGATCTTTCCGCAGGTGTTCACGCTTACAGAAAAGGGATTTTGTCTAAGCCCCCAGGTGGATCTCGGCTCATATAATGAGTCTTTTGAGACTTATACCGTCTTATTATGAAAAGCACTTTTTTTTATTTTATTTTTATTTTATTTATTGAGCACAGCGACATCATATACAGTAAATTACATTAAAACTATTATTAGAAAAAAAAAGTATCTGATGCATATGACAATTTTGGCGTACATAAAATTCGCAGAACAAGTTATACATTAGCAGTGATTTACAAAAAAAAAATATATTCTAAAATTAAAACTAAACATTAAATATAAATGAGGTATCATCATTATGTCATCATAATAAGAATTAAATAATTAATTAGATTAAATGAAATAAATTAAATTTAATTTAATAAAAGTATGCATTCTATTAAAATGTTAGGTAGTTGGACGTCACTTTAACAACGAACCTAGGTTAACCTCAGGAAATCATTCTTTAAACCTGAGTCTAAACCTAGTCGTCGTTAAATTACTTTTAAAATGGTAAATGATTTTTCAGAACTGAATCAGAGTACAAGGCAGGAGTTCTCTGCAAGAAGCCGTCCAGTTGTTCTGGTGCAAGGGTCACAGCAGACGGAGTCTTTAACTATTGTATCAAGTGACCAATGATGCGCAATGCAATATGGCCAGGGGTGTCACTTTCAATCAGGCTAATGTCTGCTTGTCTTGAAACTAAGTGACATAATAATAGTTTCAGAGATACCTACTACTAATAATTCTAATAAGGAATCTTTTCCTTTTTTATCTTTTGGTATGGTTAGTGACCAACCTGGTGTTAGAGTTATTCTGCATAAATTATGAGACGTAGTATATCATTAATTTTAAAAAGATAGAAGTCTAGACATACGTAATTGCCCCGAGGGCCGTGACGATCGACTCGTGCGCACTAACCCGACACCATATCGCTTCATTAAACTGCAAATCCGGCTTCAGATATCAGACACCACGGGACGTTTGTTTGAAAAGCGAAATTATATACGATACAGTGTCATGTACAGTTGCTAACTCAATTAACAGCTGAAACTGAGAACGTGGTTCACGATCTCAACATTTTATCTTTTCATATCCCTCTTAAATGATAACAAATTAATTAGAACTTCGAGGTTTTTGGATCTAGATAAGTTTTTATATTAATTTCAACCAGAGATGTATGTAAGCTTTTCCTTAGTAGTTAAATATCTTTCATTTAAACCGTAATAATTCAGCATGGTTTAAGAAGTATTAATAAAATGTTTTTTTTATCCTCTCACTCTATTAAACAGTAGAGTAATGATACACGTGCTTATAATATTTATAATCTGAGGTATTTTTCATGTATTCAACAAAAAAAATACTATAAATTTACTATAAAAGAGCGTAATATTTAAAGACAAACTAGAATTTAAATTTTATTTGAATTTCTAGGCAGTTTAGTTGTAAAATTGTAACAAATAGACGTAAAGAATTAGTTACATTCGCATTTATATGTAGCAGGTACATGTGAAATAGGTACCAACTAATGAAATAGCAGTGAGGTCGCTCCTTGTTAGGTTCGAAACTTTGAAGTTTATAAAAAAATAGTCAAAGACTTTTCCTTGTCGAATGAATGAATATTCTATGTTATAAATATAATATCTACAACAAATATATTATAATTTTCTATGATCTACAAGGAAAACTGACAAAGAAAATATTTTTTCCAAAGACGTTTTGAATATATAATAGATTTTCTTACAAATGCTTTCTTTAAGAGATTCAGTGCCCTTTTGAATTAAATATGATATTAACGCAACAAAAAAGTGCCTACTAATGTAAATAACTAAAAGTACCTGCAATAATAATATGTTAGGGCACATGTCATGGAAGACAATCTAGCTTTAAGAACTATTACTATAGGAACATAATTATTTTGATTGTATTCTGTTTTGTGCTCAAATAAATAAAATAAAAAAGATAACAAACTCTACCGTCTATATTACGGACAACTGATGCTAATGCTAAATGTAGAGTATTGTATATCTCATACACGTAGAGTATTGTAGAGTCATGCACTAATGGATACGTTTAACTGAATATGATTGGCATTAGTATTGTCTATTGCTACCACCACATAGTCATGATTCAATGAAAGGGACCACGCCATATCAATCTCACATTCAAACATTTTAGGCTAAGAACTTAGTAAACTCGAATGTACTATATAATAATAATAATAATATAATATCTTGGGACAATCCACACACGGTCATCCGATCCCAAACTAGGCAGAGCCTGTACTATGGAAACCAGACAACTGATACTAATACTTATATACTTTTTTTTTTTTTAAATACATACTTAAATAGATAAACAACACCCAGACACTTGGCGGGAATCGAACCCACGACCCATTGGTTAGCAGGCAGGGTGTCTGACCACTAGACCAACGGGCCCGTCATATATACTCAAAAAGCTCTTGAGATTTCCATGTAGTTTAAGATCTTCGTTTATCAGGATGAAATTTCTTAACGTATAAATATTTCAGTCATTCCCACCTGGTACATCACTGTCATCAGCTGTTGCGTTGTGTCTCGCGAAGAACTCCTCGGCTTGGGCGCACGAGGAGGCCGCGGCGCCGGCGCTCATCCTTACGCATGCCATTAGGCTCAGTAACACCACAAAACACCTCATGTTCACAAAGTACACAACGAATATATTTAAAGTTTTCAAATATAAAACGCGTTAGTTTCTGTATTGTACACTCGCGAGCGCACGATCGTCGTGTCTACCGAAGAGCGAGACGCGTGCTCCCTCATCGGTGCGCCTACCCGGACTGGTCGGTGGTCGTGCGTCGGCCGCGAGCCGCTACGGATCGCACAAGTTTTAAATTAGGAACTGAAATAAAATTCCAAAGCTTTCCGAAACCGGAATTATTATACATTTTATACGATTTTCGGCAATGATGTAATAGGCCGTGAAAAATTTGTAAAAAGTCGCTAATCCAAGGATATCGATGCCGTTGCGAATCGACATTTTTATTATTCGATGTGAATCGGCGATATCCGTGATTGTCGGTCGGAGCTTTTTTATTTGATCATAAACGTTGCGAAAAAAGGCAACGTTGGTGGATTTTTGCTGGGAATAGGTGGAATACGATTGAAATGTAATGTGCTGTGGTGTATTTGATGTATGGCTGGGCAGCCGGTGTGTTGTGTTGCTAAGTAAATCGTGGTGTATGCGGCATCGATGCGCGCGCAGAGTTATCGAGCGTTGGGCACCACTAGCCAGTCGCGTGTCTGCTTCGTGCAGCGATCGCCTGCTACTGATGTAATGATATACACTGCAACTTGCAATACTGCAAATTTACATATTTGCAGTAGAGCCGACAATGAATCATGTAGAGAACATATCGTGACCTATCATCGGATACGCAATATAACGTTTCCTCATTGATGGTGCTTACTTGTATAGATAATTAGTTTATACCTCCGTTATTGAACAAAATAAAACGACTATCATTGTCTGTATTTCCACAAAAGCCATTAAATTGACTTTTTACTTTAGAGTCTCTACGGACCAGTCTACTCTACCGTGATATGAGTTTCTGAATTTGAAAAGCACCAATATTGAGATAGTTTAGTGCATTATTCCTCAATACATTGAGGTATAAATAAAATATTAGCATTTGAATTTCAAGTGATCGCTGCAGAATCTTTATGAACTAACCAATTAAAAACGGGCCTGTTGGTCTAGTGGTTAGACGCCCTGGCCGCTACCCAATGAGTCGTGGGTTCGATTCCCACCAAGTGTCTGGGTGTTTTTTCTGTAAGTATATACTTAATTATATATATACTAGCTGACCCACGCAGCTCCGCATGCGCTATTTTTAGACATTTGCATCGAATACATAACCTTTTTTATAGTCGGTTAAAAAATGGGACCCACTTTTTACTTGCTCTCCGAAGCACGGACCCGTTTAGTTCAAATGGCGTTAAACGGTCACCAATCTATTTAATGACCTTACCTAACGTTGCTTAACCCGATCGATTACAAAACCTTGATAACAATTCTCTATGAGTGTTCTCTTACTAATATTTATTATAATTATGAAGAAAAATTGATAAAATCGGACCAAGCGTATAACCAAGTACCCATCTTGACTTTAATCCCTTCTCCCAAATGAACCGTGCTAGATTACGGGATAAAAAGTATCCTATGTCCTACCTCGTAGTAAGATCTCAAATCATGCCAAGTTTAATTTGAATCCATTCAGTAGTTTCGGCGTGATGCGCAGCCGTGATACAGACAGACAGACAGACAAAAATTAAAAAAATTACATTTTCGGCCTCAGTATCGGTTATAGAATGCCCTCCAAATATAATTTTCAAAATATCTTCAATGTACAGAATTGGACCTGTTACAGTTTTATTATAATTATATATTATATACTAGCTGACCCACGCAGCTCCGCCCGCGCTGTGTTTACTTTAACTAAACTTTCAATAATATACATTCGCATAGAATACAAAACCTCCTTTTTTAAAGCCGGTTAAAACTTGGACCCATTTTGTACTTGCCCTCCGAAGCACGGAGACGTTTAGTTCAAATGGCGTTAAACGGTCACCCATCTATTTAATGACCTTACCTAACGTTGCTTAACCTGATCGATTTCCAAACATTGTTAAAAACTGTCTATGAGTGTTCCCTTACAAATATTTATTATAATTATAATGAAAAATTGATAAAATCGGAGCAAGCGTATAACCAAGTACACATTTTGACTTTAGTCCCCTCTCCCAAGGGAACTGTGCCGAATGTCGGGATAAAAAGTATCCTATGTCCTACCTCGTAGTATTAACTCAAATCATGCCAAGTTTCGTTTCAATCCACCCAGTAGTTTCGGCGTGATGCTCAGCCGAGATACAGACAGACAGACAGACAGACAGACAGACAGACAGACAGTCAGACAGTCAGACAGACAAAAATAAAAAAAAAATACATTTTTGGCTTTAGTATATCGGTTACAGAATGCCCTCCAAACATAATTTTCAAAATAACTTCAATGTACAGAATTGGACCTGTTACAGTTTTATTATAAGTATAGAAGAGATAAGTATTAGTACCAGTTGTCTGGTGTCCATAGTACAGGCTCTGCCTAGAATCAGATCAGAGTATTATTACATATTATTTTATTATTACTACAAACAGTTCACACCTTGTGAAACTTCAGACCTAAATAAAAACTGCCCTTAATAAGATACATATTATCTTTGTCAAATAATGCATTTTTAAAATCCGTAAATATCCATGACCCAAAGCACGCTAAAGAATTTTATCTAAAATCTAAGTTACACATTCCTTAGTCACCTAAATTCACGAATATGACAACACTAATGATGCAACCCGAACGTGTTCAGAATGCGATATGGTAGATTTACAGCCAATGTTACCAGGTTCCACTGGCAAATATACAGCATTATACATATAGAAATTATACTTTAATTTACAATCGGACCGTATCAAACAATAACTTTTTTGATAAATAAAATCATTTTTATAGTTATTAAAATAAATAGCTTTTAAATAAATAGCTATTATGTTATGTACCCGAAAAAGCGGGAGACTATAAAAACAACTGGCAACACTTAACAACTAACAATTAAATGTTCCCACAATATCAATGTCAAGGCGACCTACCTACACCGGGGAGGCATACAAAGTTTTTTTTTCTTTACATATTAGACAACGGTGTAGCTTGAAATGACCCATTCCGATGATGAATGCTGTTCAAACGCCATATTTTTTAATTTATCACCCAATAGATAGGGCAGGTAAGGCGTTCATTGAGGCTGGGGGGCATTGCCGCCCGTTGCTCGGATTGTAAACCCCGCTCCAGTGGGTTCATTTTTTACTCGATAAACGCTAGTACTTTACTGCATACCTGATGGTAAGCGATGATTGAGTTTTGAAATGTAAAATACTGGCTTATTAATGACAAACGGGTAGCATGCGTTAAACTCACCGCTTAAAATAGGTGGAAAACTGTTCCAAGAAACGCTCGCTAGCATCAATGAAGCGAAGCTGTGAAGCGTCTGCCAGCCACACTAGCACAATGACTGATTGCTGAGTACTGGCACCCGCGGAAACAGAGCGTCACTCAAGGGTAGCGTTATATGACTAAGGTTTCAGTGACACCGTGGCGCAAACGCTACGCTGGCAGCTAATTCCATGGGGCTTTATGTCAGCCACCAGTACATCTGGTCTGGTCGTAACTCAAAGTATTACTGCAGAAGACAGAAATAGAACGTCACTCAAACTGCGATCTTCTGCTGATTTCCCAGGCGGGCATGCGGTTTCTGTAGTGAGCTAATATTATTACTAGCGTCCATAGGCTGCGGTGACTGCTTACCAGCAGGCGGGCCGTACGCTTGCTAGGCACCTTGATGGTATAAAAAAAACCTAAAGTGGAAGTTGAAAGCTCAGACTATAAAAATAACAATAGAAGGACTGCATATTAATAATTTCCTCCACCCCATTGGCCCTTCTTTTACAAAATCAGCCTCCTACACGAGTGATATTATAGGGCACAAGTGCTTTACTCTCCGAATATAATGAGACGAAATATCGACACAACTGAAGTGAGTTCAGGCACAAGACCGAATTATTTACATAATTATCCTACACATGGATCATCTTACTTTCCAAACACAACTTTTATTATTATTATTAAACAATCAGGTGATCAGCCTGTAAAGACCTGCCTGTTACGGGTTACGTAAGGAACCACCACACAAAGTGGTTGATCCCGACAGGATTGAAACCTGTGCCATCCAGTTTGCAAAACAAGTGCTTTGCTGCTATGCCACGTAGGGTACTAGTATCACGGACTCCGTCTATACTCATTTTAAGGGTCTGAGGTTGGCAGCTGAACAAACCGTTGAATTTAAGAGCGAACTCAACTGTTTTCTCGTTCAATGCAGAAATAAGGATGGTAATATAATAATCTATTTACTAACTCTATCTTGGGCCAGAATTTCCTTCGCCGTCTTTTGTTTAATCTTTCCTCGTTGCTTTTATCGCAAACTCATTTATATTCACATCGCTTCCATTCTTAATAACAGGAGAGTGAACGTTGTTCTAAATATAGAGAAAGCCTTGGTGCCTTACTTCGACTAAAAGCCGATAGCTTATCGGAATCTTTAAGCTTCCTTTTATCTTAGTGATGTAAATACTTTAGGTTCATTCATGTTGTATGGAAAAGATTGGTTCATCAGCAAATTCTAAGGCTGAAAACTATCTAGGATACGACCAGTGAGCTTTATATTATTTCATCATACTTTCCTTGCTCTCCGATCTATAATCTAAAACATAGCTAATTCCCAATGTACTACCCAGTGATCAAAGACATTTTTACATGCTTTTTGACTTTTTTGAAGCAGCGATACATAAATCATCATGATTTTTCTCACTGTTAATTTTGTATCAACCCTCTGTACGTTGTTGTCTGTACGGAGTTGCCTGACGAGGCACTGCTTAACAGCAGAAGGTAAGTTTAACGTATGCCACTGTGATTTTGGATCGGTCATGCTCGCCATCGAAAAGTCTTTGCTTGTGGCGGCTTCGTGTGGCTGGTCACCCCCTTCCCTCCAATATGGTTGAGGGGAGTGATGGCTGCTGCTCGAGTCAACTCGTGCGCGGGTGCTGCTTGGTCCGACTACTATCCCTTTGGCATTTTAGTTTGTTGTATTTTCGTCGTATTTTTTATTTTATTTGTTATTTTGAACGGCAGGACACACTGTCGCTGGTGCTGATCTAATTGTAAAAAGACAAACTTTGTTTTAAAAAAAAAATGTGAAAAAATGACAAGCCCGCTGAGTTTCTTGCCGGATCTTCTCAGTTGAGGCCGCGTTGTGATCCGGTGGTAGCTTTTAAAAAAAAAAAATGACCGTTCAAAAGTGCTAGCGTTAAGCCTATTTGAAATAAAAAAATTGAATTTTGAATTTAGAATTTTGTAACCATTTGTTTTATCATGAATAAATAATTTAAAAAAAAATCATACAAGGGTCTAGTATATAATTGACCTTACCTATTGTAAACAGATATTATGAACAAGTTTCATCTTCACATTTTGTACCTGACCTTAATTTATTTATGTGGTCCCAACTTCACTACACACCGGCTCGGCAATATTGCTAGCAATAAAAGGGACGTCTCATTTATTATTGACAAATATTTCGCACTGAAGAAAAAAAAATCTTTTGTAGAGGTTTCAACGGAAGGCGCCACATTCAAAATGTTTATTGTATTTATCGTATACAATATATATAGCACTTTGTCGGTAAAGGGATTTTATACAAGAGCAATAAAGAACAGGAAATAATATCAATTCTCGGGTCCAGTAGGTGCAAAGCGGGGGTATCTCCTTGTGCGCGTTTATGTCTTTTGTATGTGAACGCGCCGGCGCATCTCTGGAGGTATTCGAAGTTCTTTGTAATGTCTATCATTAAGCCTTTATCGGCCGATAAATAACTATGATCTACGCTTATTATCTAAATTATAATGATGCGACTATAATTGACTGAGTGTCTAAGTAATATGTTTTAGTAATAAAAAATGTTGATACTATTATGCTAAATATGGGGTTGATATAAAACATGGCATTACTCCTTTTAAGCAGAATTGATCTCATAGCACCATACATATTTATATATAACAACTATAGTCTAACTATAGTTGTTCTAGTGTCTTGTGCTAGATTTAGCTATTTTCATCATCATCAGCAGTCTAAAGACGTCCACTGCTGAACAAAGGCCTCCCCCTTAGAAGGGAGGGATTGCCATAATCCCCACGCCTGCCAGGCGGCTTGGGGGTCGCTGTATAGGTGGTAGGTAATCCAATAGAAAGACGCTGCTGCCCGTCTTCTTGTTTTCCCTTAGTCTCCTCTTACGAACACCCAACGGGAGGAGATGGGAGGGTGCTATTCTTACCCGGACACCCCACGGGTAGCTATTTTACTTAAGTTACTTAATATATATGTATGTAGTAGCCAGTTCGTACATTCGGTTTCGGCCTTTCTTCAGGGGCTACGTGTTCAATCTTCATTAGCGGATTACAACAATTTCTAATTTGATCAAACTATTCCCACATAACACCACTTATCGGAACACATCGCGTGAGGCGTGTCTCGACTTGTCGTCGCAAGTCGAACCGATTAGTACTGGCCACAAAAAAAAAAACAAAAAAAAAACCGTGCACAATGGTCTCTGGTACCGTGAAAAATCATCACAAATATACCTCGCCTTTGAACACCCGGAGATGTATACTTTATAAGTTTATCGATAAATCTTGTAATATTAATAGAATGAAAAGGTTTCTTTCATAAAATATGTAAGTAGTTGTTTCATTATATAAAAAGGTTTAGTAAAATTTAAATTGTGGGATAACAAATGTAGGGCACTGGTTGCTAATGACATCATTTATGTAAACATATGACGCAACTCCTACAAAATTGTAGGTATAGGTCTCAACTTTACATTGGCATATTATAGAGCAATTGTCATCAAGTTATGGGCTGAACCAGTAATATTATAAGAGCAGTATCCCCGGTAGTAATCTTCAAAATACACACGAACAATGAATGGTGTTGTGTTTCTTTCTGCATTTATTAAATAATAAAATAATTACTGTCGAACTCACGACAAACGTCAGTTATCGTTAATTTCTAATTAAGTCGTTTTTTTTAATATAATTAGATCGAAAGTAAGTACCACCGCAGTGTCAAAATTATTCTGCCACAAAGCAGAGCAGTGTAAACATTGCTGTGTTCCAAGGACACTGTAGCTGGTGAAATTATCGGACACAAGCGACTTAATAGCGAATGTCGAGAGTAGCGAACGGCTTGCTTGAATTTAAAAAAAATTATGTGTTAGATGTGTATGTGTGTTAGGTGTGTATGTGTGTGTATGCTTCTGGAGTGCACACTCATTCAGAGGTGCAGCGTCATCGTTTACCTCGACGCGGTGTTCTGATGATCTCACACACAATTGGCCGTATAATGCTAATCAGACGAATGTTACCTGCCTGTTCTTTAACCGCGCACGAATCTAACTTAAGGATAAACTACACGTAGCCGCGCGTAATCGGGCTGCCACTCTGCTCTACGTTACAGAAAGATTAGTTTTCCACTTTTTAAGATTATTTTTTTTATTATATAATTTTCCATGGCGTAAGACATAAAAATTAACGAATGAATTGATTTTAACTGCTCGAATGCGGTCAATTGATAAATGAATCGGTAGAAGAAATTCGGAATCTCGTTTTCAGATGATCATCTAGAAGATATAGAAATGCATGAATTAAGTTCTTTTACATTTCTTAAGTTTCTCTTCCATTCTTTTACATGTTAGCATATTATTAACTTTTTTTCTTATATTTTTTTTAAGTTGCCTAATAGGTAATTTTAATTACGATTATTATTAAGCATGCGGAGTTTACCCGTAAGTAATTGTTACACTTAATTAATTGCCCAATTTTGCTGTATTGTTGGTGTTAACAATTGTAGGTGAACCTTTATTAAATAAAAAATAACTAAAGCCCGCTCTGTCGATGGCATGCGGCTAACTGTCGATAACCCTTGTGCTCGATGATTTCCAAGCAATTAATCATTCGTCATTCAAGCTTCATTTTTTGACAGGCAAAGGAATTTTAATCGAATTCAATAAAACTTCGAATCGATTTTAGAATTGTTATTGATCACGATCGAGTACCGTAATATTCCGGAAATTTAAATTTCTTTCAAAGTTTCTCGGTCTTTAGGATTATTTATTGGCCGCGCAAATCAAAATGCTATTTTATTACAAAATCAATCCAATGCTCATTCATTTAAGCGGAATATTTTAATTTAATTATGATTTATGATGTAAAACAGCGTGTTAGATATATTTAAAAGATCATTAAACGCAGGATATGTTATTGTGAACATGTATTTGCATAAACACAGATAGGTACATACTCTCTCACCTACCCGAATTCCCTAAGAAGGAGGCTATGATTTTCAAATACATATATGCGTGTACTTGTTTAAATACCTACGTAAAATAAATTTAACGGCCATCTATCGCCATTTCATTTTTTTACTTCCAAAATGTATAAATCATTAAAATACGGGTATTAAACCTACCAGGAAACTGGCTTCTAGGAAGGTACTATCGGCTCTGTTTAAGGGCCATGTTGATGATGAAGGCTTCATCAAGGTAGAGAAGAAGAAGAAGCCTACATCCCGAAACAAGTGTGGTACGGCATTGGCAGGGCCAAACATGCTCTTGCGTCTAGCTATACCAGCAACGTTACTGTACGTAACCCGGCTTCACGCTTGCACCACTGCCGAGAACATAACGGAATACGTACGAGTCAAGACGAAGCTTACCTTGAGGGTCGAGAAGCTCAACTCGCGGCACAAAGTGTCATTCAACTCCTTTGTGGTGCGAGTTCCTACAGCCGAGCTGGAGACCTTTATGAAGGAAGAGTTTTGGCCGAAGGGAGTCCTGTACCGGAAGTTTAAAGGAAGACTACGGGACTCTCCTGACCAGCGCCACACGTCGCCGCCACAGCGTGTAATTTAATAGTTTTATATTGTATTTAATATGTATGTTAGTTTAAGGTATTTATCTATGGGCCTATGCGGCCTGAAATAAAAAGTTATTATTATTAAATAATAAGGTCGTAACGAGAAAGGTAAGGTTTTACTTATATCCCCAAGACGCCTGCCAAGCGTGGGGATTATGGCAACTTCTCCCTTCTAAGCGGGAGGCTTTTGTACGGCAGTCTTTTTTCGTCTTTCGGCTGATTATGATATTTTGAATACCTATTGAAGATTTCCCCCACTAGAAAAAAAAAGGTACCCCTTAGCCCCCCCCCCTTTTCTTGAGCCTGCCGCCGGAGGGCGCATTGTAACCATGTCACGGTGTTCACGGGGACGAAGGACACAACCCCGCCGCATTCCTCTTCGGAGTATGCCTACTACTCTATCTGAACTTAAAAATCATACTTACGTGACGAATTAAGAACCTCGAAATAAAAAACTATTAAAAAAAAACCGACTTCAAAGTAAATAGCACATCATGTTAACTAAGACTAGCACGAGCTGACACCGACTTCAATATATTTTCGTTATTATAAGCTTTTTAGATAATTTACTTTGAAGTCGGTTTTTATTTCTTTTTAAATAGTTTATTTAACACTTTTTAGTGACTTTTATTTAGCAAAATAGGTATCAGCACCTTCACGCAACTCGAACGTCTACGTTACAGTAACTTACTGAAAACATAAAAAGT
Organism: Furcula furcula; assembly: GCA_911728495.1. Classification (NCBI taxonomy): domain Eukaryota; kingdom Metazoa; phylum Arthropoda; class Insecta; order Lepidoptera; family Notodontidae; genus Furcula; species Furcula furcula. The sequence goes on from OU452243.1 coordinate 24,020,731, forward strand.
TTATATCTCTTAAACTACTGGACCGATTTTGATGAAACTTGTACTCTACACTAAGTTGAAAAATACGCTAACTATTGCAAAAAGAGTTTCTGAGAAATCCGCGGACAAACCTACATACATATATACACTCATAAAATTTGGTAAATTTGTTTAGAAGCTCACATAGACTAACATATATTAATATTACGCATTTCTATTAATATTACATACGAGTACATACGCGTCGAATAAAGAACCTTCTTTTTCAAGCCGTTTAATAAAGCCGGTTAAAAAAAAACATTCACAGAATGGTAGAAAAAAAAATTATAATCTGATAACCAAGACCACTATTATTAGATACAGTTATTTCCCTACGAAAGAACGTTCAACGCAAACAACATGGGCAAATATTGTCACATACCATTTCAATTCCCGCCCGGAGGTATTATCGCCTCGCCGGCTGCGATTTATGATCTTCATTTATCAACCAGCAACGTCGGCATCACATAATACCTTCATGAGACATAGTGATATATGGCGAAGGTACTGCCAGGCCGAATAGCAGGTCAGCACCGGCGAAGGTAGTTCCAATTTTTTGATAAAAGGTAATTTCTTATCTAATCGGGTCTATACCGTGAGAATCTGATCTGAGTCGTTTGTAATACTTAGTTAATGATTATAGATTAGGTTTGAAGTAACCGCGTACTATACTGAGTTAATTTGAATAACCATAGTAAACACAATCAAGATCATTTACAGGAGATTTATAAGCAAATTTTTAATCAAAATACTGTTTAGACAAGCAACGGCAGCGGAAGTGGTGAAATAACAATTAATTAATGAAAATGTTCGATTTCGCGGTGAAACAACAAAGCCGGGCGCCGAGCGTTGAGACTCTATGGATGAAAACTTGAGTGTTCAACTTTTACAAGCTAATTAGGTAACCAAGCGAACACCTGGCATCCCTGGTGAATACTCGCAGAATGTGAGCTTTATTTAAATTAAGTAATTAGGATCATAATTCCTACTATTACCTACTATTAATAAATTCGGAATTATAATTAAAACCAAGAGAAACTTTTAGTCCTATTACAAAAGCTCCAATAATGTTTTCATATATCAAAAATGTTAATTTAAGTTGGTAATAGAGGTACTTTTATATACATACTACTTTCATTAAATTGAAAGAAATCAGTAAAGGTTTTCGGTGCTAGCACATCATGTTAACTAACACTAGCACCAGCTGACACAGACTTCAATATTTTTTTTCGTTATTTATTGCTTTTTGGGTAATTTTCTTTGAAATCAGTTTTTTTTAATAGTTTAGTTCACTTTAGTGACTTTTATTTTACCAAAATAGGTATCAGTACTATCACGCAACTCGAACTTCTACGTTACAGTAATAATAAATAATAATAATAAATACACTTTATTGTGCACCAAAAATTACATGTAAATTGAACAATACGTTGAAGATATCAATGTACAAAGGCGGCCTTATCGCTAAAAAGCAATCTCTTCCAGGCAACCTAACTAGAAAATGAGAGAGAGAGAAACATAATGGGCAGTTCATGGTTCACTTCAAAAAAAAAAAAAATTATCGTTCAATACATAAATTTAAATAAATAATAAATACTTACAAACGTACATAAAAATATAGTATAATACAAACATATTTATGCCTAAATATTCTTAATATATTAAAAATATATTTTATAATTACTTACTATTATAAAGAGAGATAGTGTTCAGTAACTTACTGAAAACATAAAAAAGTCTATATCTATTAAAATACTGAACCGATTTTGATGAAACTTGTACTCTTCCCTAAGTTTGAAAAATACTCTAAGTATTGTAAAAAGAATTATCGAAATCGGATATGTAGTTTCTGAGAATTCCACGGACAAACCTACATACATACATACACACTTAATATTTGGTTTTGTTTAGAATCCCACTTATATAGACTAACATATATAATTACGCAATTTTAGTAATATTACATACAATGCGTAATATTCATATATTTTAATATATTACATACAATTCTTTTTAAAGCAGGTTAATTGTCTCTTCACTACTTGCACCCAAAACTAATCTAACCTGCTGTACCCTGCTGGTGATCTAACATAGGTTTAGATTGTTTTTCTATACAGTTTATATCTTGGGTTTATACCATAGATTTAAGATTTTTCACTACGGTTTATACATACTTTCACTTTGTGTCCACCATTAGATAATGTACTTAGGTAGGTACCTAAAAAGTCTTAACACAATATTAATATCAAAATCTTTGCTCTATACATTCCACACCGGTGCCCCTAGCAGAAACTGTAGAAAACTAATTAAATGTGAGAGCATATTATGAGAGAAAACTAAAAGTAAATCGTTGCATTTACACAACCTTTACCTGCTAAGGGAAATGACGTTAATGAAATATTAATGAAATAAAGTATAATATACTTCGGCCAAATATCCGTAGACAGCTATATTATCCGCCGTAAACGTGGCAACACAGATATAGATTTACATAGATAACGCAAGTATCACGATTTGTATTGAAACCAAGCGTGCCGATTTTTGTACCAAATTTTTAACACCTTCTGTGACGTCACGGCCGAATTTAGTGACGGGAAGTCCAAACCTATTCAGATACCGCCGCCGATTCCCCGCCGATGCACTGCCGATTTTCTTTAGTTTTTGCGACCAGCTGCAAGGCTGCAACAACAGTTGCGCGCGGACTGTAAGTTAGCGGCGACCAACCCCGACGTTTCGTCAGGGTTCGGACACGCGAAGTACATGTATTTGCGTTATCCATGTAAATCTATATCTGTGGTTGGCAAAAACACTTCTCCCTCCTACTTTGCTTGCTTGCTCCTTCATTTCATTAAAAGCTAGGTAAGTACTTTTAATTATTGCCCCCTTCATAACATTACAAACTCTTCATCTTATTTATGTACGAGCAATGTAGGAGTCGACGGAAATCTCGAAAGCGCTCGAGTCTTGAATCACGCGGCGCAATGCAACAAAACATTCACAATGCGAGGGCTGAATGGACCTTCACGGAAGGAGCGCACAAATCACCGTGACGTCACGAGCTTGTAATTATCCCAAACCAGATTCCATCCAGATAGCATCTCGTATCTTCATCTAATCCATACGAGTGGTTGCGTTATTAATAACTATAAAGTTTTATGATCAGTGTACACAATTTATGATATGAATGTCTTGTCTAGCGCGAGTGCTATTCTTTATTCCAGACTTACCAGATCTAACAAAGTATTTACTATATTTTTTTATTACGTTTAATAACAAAGTATCCCAATGTCGTCTTTTATTTACGCGAATACTAAGACATTGTAATTAATCTATTCTTACGGATTATATCGCTATTTATTTTTATTTTCCCGACGTTTCGAATGCTTTTCAGCACCCATGGTCACGGGTGGAATGAGATGTTGAACGTCCCTGATCTGAGATGTTGAGTATCAAGCGGCAGCTCAATGTAGCTGTCCAATGGGCAGGCGTGCAGATAACCATGTGATGATAGTCCTGCTAATCGCTACACCACAAAAAACGGTGTTCTGACTCCTTTTTAAATCCATACTAACTTAATAGTTTTCTTTAGGAAACAATAATTTAAAGCAGCAGCCGAAATATGCTTTAAACTTTATTCAGGTGCTTCCAACAGCAACTCTAATCTCTGGAGATTTCATATGCCAGCCTCGAAAACATCCATGAAAATTGATACATTGCCAATATGGCGTCGACAGTTCCTACCATCGAGGCGAGCGAGCCTCATTTCGCCACAAAGAACGTCCGCCCCGACCGACAAACTCCAGACACAACAAAGCACATAATATATACGTGGCATGTAAAATATGTACGAGAGAGCAAACGAACAATAGAACTATAACTCGTAGTGAGCTGTGACGTTATATCTTTCAAACAATCACAGAACTCAAGTACAATGATCCGGCCAATTGCAATATTTAGCGCCGTTTAAAACGATCACAAAATACACGATGTACTTGGATATATATAAGTACAAGTACTATAGAATGCTTATTTTCAATTAAGAACCGTAGGCACTAGTAAGAACATCGAACAGCATAATATCATACTTACATGACAATAGGTACTCTACCGTCAGCTGTAGGTATTTATCACAAATTGATGACAAATCAAACTCATCACTACTTGTCACTTACATATCAATATAACTGTTCCCCTGCCTACTTGGAGGAAGGGCTAAAGAAACCTGCCTAGGATGCCTATGATTTGTTTAAGGGGACCATAGACAAACGCGTACTCTATTCTTAATATATATACTCTATGCGTAAAGCTTTCACGTTTTACTATGTGGTAGGTTTTGCAAGGAACCGTCCAGGTAGGTGGCGCCCGTGGAGTGTCCGGGTAAATATAGCACCCTCCCATCTCCTCCCGTTTTGGGTGTCCGTCACGGGCGACTAAGGAAAAACAGGAAGACGGGCAGCAGCGTCCTTCTATTGGATTACCTACCTCTTAAGCGATCCCCAAGACCCTTGCCATGTACGGGAATAATGGCCCTCCTTTTGTAAGTAAGTAGAGGCTTTTTGTTCAGCAGTGGACGTGTAGGGTAAATGTGGGATAGTTGCCCTAGGGGTATAGTTGCCTCGATTGTAATTTCTCTAGTTTGGCGGATGATCACATGTTATTTTATTTATCTTTCGAGAGACTGTAGACTCTACATGATACAGACTGTAGACTCTACAGTCTCTCGAAAGATAAATAAAATAACATGTGATCATCCGCCAAACTAGAGAAATTACAATCGAGGCAACTATACCCCTAGGGCAACTATCCCACATTTACCCTAATCACCTGTTCTTTTTTAGTTGCTTTTTTTTTATTATTTATTTGATTTTATAATACCTACCTACTGTAGCAATAAACACTTTTTCTTTCTTTCTTTCTTTACCATCCTCGATTGCGTCACCACTTTCTATCAGGTGGTACTGCAGTCAAGCACTACCTTATGTTAAATAATAAAAAAGGTAAGTACATATCTAGAAATATTTACAAGGCGGTAGGATTCTCGCGCTAGAGGTTCTCTGAATGGTATACCTACCCTTTTTTACAACATTAAAATCGGAGCAATAAATGTATGAACCTGGGAGTGATGGCTGACCGGTGGCCAGCCAAGGACATTAGTAGGGTTGAATATTACACATTATCGATTTTAATCATGATAGTAAAACCCATCTCCTCCCGTTAAGTGTCCGTAAGAGGCGACTAAGGGTAAACAAAAAGACTGGCAGCTGCGTCCTTCTATTGGATTACCTACCACCTATACTGCGATCCCCAAGCCGCCTGCCAAGCGTGGGAATTATGGCAACCCCTCCCTTCTAAGGGGGAGGCCTTTGTTCAGCAGTGGACATTTTTCGGCTGATTATGATGATGATGACGATGAGAAAAAATAGGGTATAGATTCTGATAATCGGTTCCTAGCAAAGCAGTGTTGTATAGAGCACTGCTATATCCCGTGGTTAAGGTCATTTATAGCAGGATGACGTGCAGCTGTGTAATATAACTGTCCATGGGTGTACGTGTAGCTTACCATCAGCTAAACGTTCTCGTCTTATTGTTGCTGTGCTATCGGCTGAGAGACCATCATTGGTCCTTTTTGGGCCAATGTATACGTTTTTATAATAAACTGACCCAGAATATACGAGACCTAACAATAAACAAATTTAAAACTACCATTAAGAGCCATTTGTCTAAAAAAGGCTATTATAAATTCTCTAATTACCTGGAGGATAAAGCTGCGTGGGCTTGATCTGCAGTACTTTTACAAGCTTATAGTTTAAGATATACTTAAATATATACCTATTGTAAAATGGTTTTTAAAAAATAGTCTTATTATATAATTGAAAAAAGACAAGCCCGCTGAGTTTCTTGCCGGATCTTCTCAGTGGAGGCCGCGTTACGATCCGGTGGTAGTTGTAAAAAATGACAATATAATACACTAGCTGACCCAAGCAGCTCCGCCTGCGCTATTTTTACGTTAACTAAACTTTTAATAACAGACATTCGCATCGAATACATAACTACCTTTTTTATAGTCGGTTAAAAACTGGGACCCACTTTTTACTTGCTCTCCGTAGCACGGACCCGTTTAGTTCAAATGGCGTTAAACGGTCACCCATCTATTTAATGACCTTACCTAACGTTGCTTAACCCGATCGATTACAAAACCTTGATAACAACTCTCTATGAGTGTTCCCTTACTAATATGTATTATATTATAAAGAAAAATTGATAAAATCGTATAACCAAGTACCCATTTTGACTTTAATCCCCTCTCCCAAAAGAACCGTGCTAGATTACGGGATAAAAAGTATCCTATGTCCTACCTCGTAGTAAGATCTCAAATCATACCAAGTTTCATTTGAATCCATTCAGTAGTTTCGGCGTGATGCGCAGCCGTGATACAGACAGACAGACAGACAACAATTAAAAAAAATACATTTTCGCCCTCACAGTATCGGTTATAGAATGCCCTCCAAATATAATTTTCAAAATATCTTCAATGTACAGAAATGGATCTGTTACAGTTTTATTATAAGTATAGATATAGATAGATTATCACTGTTTTTCCTCCATTTACAGAGAAAAATCGCCCCACGCTTTTACACTTAAATATAATCCCTAAATTACAAACATGGGGTAGAAAGATAGAACGGTTTCGATAATTTATTTATTACTTTTTAGTGCAGTGTTCCTTATAAAAGCGTGTCTTTTTAGTTTTTTAAACTATTAGTTTATTTAAAGACTAGCTGACCCGCGCAGCTCCGCCCGCGCTTTAATTACATTTTGCTCCCCTTTTCTCCCTACTCCCTTGATTTATCTCTCTCCATCTCTCTCTCTTATAATAAAAATCTAATTATACTTCGTTTATTTCACGAAGACAAGGCTGATTTACATGCAGCAGACGAGATATTATGCTGCCCAAGTCACATATTTAAAGATAAAAATACATATTTTTAAAAATAAAATTCACTATTTTGACTCATTTCCCGGCAACGGCACGCAACCAGTCGCCATCTTCATTACGTGATTTTGTGATGCCCGAGTCACACGTAAATTTACCTCCACAAATCAAATAAGATTGGATTTAAAGAAAATTTCCGCTAGTGAATATATTGTATCGTCATAAGATGTGTCAGCATAATATTGGTAAATTCTTTACTTGTTGTAGTTGTCATAAAACTTCAAGGTGAGTACAAAATTATATCTCAAAGTACAGACTAATATTTTCTTTTCGGCAACTACCCACTTATTATATTTTTATATTAATTAAATAATCTACATTGTGATTAAAACATATCAATCATAAATACGCCAAGGGATGTCGTACGTAAATGCTCAGTATCACAAAACGAAAAAACATAAATAATTAAGGTAGGTACCTATCATGAACTATATTCTATTCGATGCTCGTCGTATGATGTACTCGTGATATCCCAACGTATTTATTTTGCTCGGGGATGACGTGATATATGATATTTACCTATTTGAACCCACAAATTAATCATAGATCAGATATACCATTTCGATATCACAATTTCAATGTTACGAAAATATTACTACTATAATATACACTACCTACTTTGTGTTATGAAAACGTGTTACCTACGTGAATTCACAATACACGTATATAGTGTACGGAAGGTGCCATGAAATAAATAAATATAATTATAACCATACTTTTCTGTGATGTCTTTTTGCTGTGGTGTTTGTGAATAGCTAGGAGCTGTCATCGTCTTCGGAATCGGTCAAGAGGCGTTAGTCGTATTGTCCTCATGTAAACCGTGTATGGATCATATGACATATGTATACAATGTTACCTATGATGTGTATTCATTGTAATCCTCGCGCTAGTCGTGTAAGGATCATTTGACGTCTATCTACACTGCGAGGCGCATTCATCGTTTAATCCTCGCGCTAGTCGTGTAAGGATCATTTGACGTCTATCTACACTGCGAGGCGCATCCATCGTTTAATCCTCGCGCTAGTCGTGTAAGGATCATTTGACGTCTATCTACACTGCGAGGCGCATTCATCGTTTAATCCTCGCGCTAGTCGTGTAAGGATCATTTGACGTCTATCTACACTGCGAGGCGCATCCATCGTTTAATCCTCGCGCTAATCGTGTAAGGATCATTTGACGTCTATCTACACTGCGAGGCGCATTCATCGTTTAATCCTCGCGCTAGTCGTGTAAGGATCATTTGACGTCTATCTACACTGCGAGGCGCATCCATCGTTTAATCCTCGCGCTAGTCGTGTAAGGATCATTTGACGTCTATCTACACTGCGAGGCGCATTCATCGTTTAATCCTCACGTTAATCATGTATGGATCACATGACGTCCAACCACACTATAATGTGCATTCATTGGTTAATCCTCATGGGCATCGTGTAAGTATCCCGTGTAAGTATCAGATATCCAACTACGTCGCAATGTGTTCTCACTTGATCCTCATGTGAATCGTGTATGGGTCCTGTGACAAAATGCACAATATGTGTTTATTGATTGATCCTCACGTAAACCGTGTATGGGTCCTATGGCGTGTAACTATCTTAAAACGTGTATTTATTGTTCGATCCTCACGTACACTCTGTAGGGTGCCTGTCACATCAAAATATGTACCTTACAAAGTGTATTTATTGTTTGATCTTTACGTAAACTGGTTATGGGTCTTATGACATCGAACTACCTTACAATTAGTTACAATATGTATTATTGTCGGATTCCCCCGTATACCGTGTATAGCTCCGATGGCATCAAGCTAATACATAAAACAGTCTTTAATGATTTGTATAGTACCAGACATAATATCAAATTGTCAGGCACATACTGCTAGATATGGATTTTATGAACCCCAGCTAGGTATGCGCCACCTGAGGAGGTAGCGCATAGACCGAGTTATAGCAAAGTATGTCTCCCAGTAAGTGTAAATCAAGTAAAAAGGTATAAATAATAATACTGATTGTGACTACTGGTTGTGAATAATAATATTGCGCATAACTTGCGTATACAAAACATAATCTTGTAAATTATGAGATCCTAATAATCAATTAGATTTACCACTTTCAAGGACATATATACTTAGCAATTATTGGGCCAAGGCCCTGCGTAAAATAAATAATAATGTCCTCCTGGCCGAAACGACCACAGCGGCCAATCTTTCACAAGATCAGCCATGTACGCAGGAGATATTATAGTGCACAAGCGCTTGCGTAGACACAAGTGCACTCTCTCTTCCTTTATATAATACCTCTCATAATCCGATGGGACGGAAGACCGACACGACCGGGAAGAGGTTAGGCGCAGGACCGACTTTTTACATGCCCATCCGACGCATGGATCATCTTACTTTATAGACAATCAGGTGATCGGCCTGCATTGTCCTAGCCAGTAAGGAACAACTACTCAAATTTGTTGCCCCCCGCAGGATTCGAACCCGCGACCTCCGGTTTACAAAGCAAGCGGTTTCCCACTGCGCCACGGAGGCTACAAAATAAAAAAAAAAAAAAAAAAAAAAAAAAAAACCTGCGTAAAATAGATCATTTATAGAATGCTTAAATTCAGTACTAGTAGTAGTATTAACTCCAGTACGGCGGAAGCTTGCTTAAACTTATATTTCAATTTCAATTTATTTACTCGTAAAACCTTAGAACAACCTATATTATACCTATATTATGACATATCTGTACCTATAGGTAGTAACAATATCAGTTTTGTAAATTTGGCAAGGCAGGGAAATCAAGAAGGTCCAACAGCGTTGCCTGCACAGCTCGAATACTTTAAATTCGTATCAAGTAATTGCATACCGCAAAGTCAAATATGATGGTACTTTATTTGTATAACACCTGAAATTAACTAGGTACTCATATTTTGCAATACATGAATTGAATTGAATTGAATTAAAAAATGTTACTAACCACAGCGTATACGGTAATTAAAAAAAAAAAAAAATAGAAACTTATTAGTTATACGTAATTTAATTTCGCACCGCATTTTTCAGAAGATTTTAACGTATGGGGGGTGGACAGCCTAGAAGCCGTAAGTTTATCCCTACCACAGGCCTGTGCAGATCCTTGCACAACGATGACGTCGCTTTCATCATGCCCGCAGTCCAGTAACTACGCAGAAAAACACTACGAGCTGAATATGCTACAGGTATGCTTTGGAATACTATATTGGTAGCTGTGTGTATTGACAATTTATAAAAAAATCCCCTAAGCCACACACTGCAAACTTTGAGCAATGTCTGTGCTACGGCGGCACCCGGCCGCCGGCGAACATGCAATGGCATGTGTATGTACAAATATGAATACATAATTTATTGTAACAACCTCATGCTGGATGTGTACATGCCAAACAGTTGTTATCCTGGCTGGGAGTCAGCCCTCGACTTTGGGGTGGCGGTTGAGGTTTCTAGTCACCGCATTATCCGTCCCGTCAAACATTAGTTTTATATAATAAGTTACAAGATCATTTGATTGATCGATCATAGACGGTAATACAGGATAACATGATAAACTCTAGATGTCTATGTCCACTATCATAATAATTACTCACATCAATTATTGGTTTATGTAATTCTGACTTATTAGCATCGATGTACCTACATATATTACTCGTATTATAATCGAATTTTATTATTTCTTGCAAAATACCTAGCGTTTCTTCTCACATTTTAACTGCAGTACCTACTGTAGTCTAATGGTAAAAGAAAATAAAGTCTTTATATACACATGAAACACACTAAACATTAATATCAATTAGGTCTAAAAATAGAGTAAAAAGATGTTAATACAGACTTAGAATCTTCAATTTTATGTGAATCGCCTAATGATAATTGGGCATATTATAGCCTTATCGATAGGATACCGCTATCCCTTGATAATTGCTATGCTATCATTTATTTTACAAGACATTATTCTGGTTACACTCACATTACTTTAACTGAAATCAGAATCTATCATTGTTACCCTAATCGACAACAACGATAACAGTAATATTATAATAATGAACTTATACTCGTATACCCAACGAAATAAGGTTCTTCAAAGTATTAAAGTAAAACATTTTTACTATTGCACCAAATATGAAAATTTATTTGGAATACAAGTTGGCTATTAAATTATCTTAGAAAATGAGTGCTCGTAACTGTGCAACATTACAACTTTTTCAGCTGCTTATTATGTTTTGTATACATGTTCACACCAGATTAAGCTTAAACTAAAAAAAAAAAAAAAAAAAAAAAAAAAAAAAAATTGCGCTCTAATCGAATGTTAACCTCTACGTTCCACACTATTTAACAGAAAATATGAATTGTTTCCCACTCATCTATCTTCAATTACTATACCTACTTATAATTAAACATAACTATATGTATACGAAAGTGGGAAGTATACATGGGTCGTCGATAGCCTTCGATACGTTGTTTATGTATAAGATGCACATATATTATAAATATGGAAACTTTTTCTTCATGTGCACTGTGTCCACTTTACTCTTCTTTTTTTCAACACTTTTTTGTTACAGGTCTGCTGGAAGAGATTTCATATGAAATAAGCAGCACTTTTGTACATTTTTTCCTATTAATTTTATGTAATTGTTTCCTTCTGTGTGCATAAATTGAAAAATAAATAATGAACCTTGCAGGGCAGGTTCTTTGAATGGGGTTGGAGATCGCTTTCTATATTGTTTGAAAATTGAAAACTAGAGATACCGCAGAGAGATGTATATCTCTGCCATTACAGAACCGAAAGTCATTGTCGCGATATTTAGTATACCTACTTGTATATCTTGCATGAAAAGTAAACAAGAAATTTATTAAGTATATAGATAGGCAATATGCCTTAATAACTTTAATTAATTTTTTTCGATGCTCTAAACATCCTGCATGTAAATCAGCCTTGTCTTCGTGAAATAAACGAAGTATAATTGAGAATCAAACGAACTTACCTTGTGAAGTTTGATGTCTAATTATATGAGTTTATTGAACGAAGACAAGATACTCCCGCCCTCCCTCAATACTCCCGAAAAGTATCGAAAAAAATTGGCTCTAAAAGTAATGAAGATGGCGACTGGTTGCGTGCCGTTGCCGGGAAATGAGTCAAAATAGTGAATTTTATTTTTAAAAATATGTATTTTTATCTTTAAATATGTGACTTGGGCAGCATAATATCTCGTCTGCTGCATGTAAATCAGCCTTGTCTTCGTTCAATAAACTCATATAATTAGACATCAAACTTCACAAGGTAAGTTCGTTTGATTCTCAATTCTATGCTATTTCTCTCCCCTCCCGCTTCGGTCCCCGACACACTTCCCCTCTTCCTCTGCCCGTTGTCCTCTTTGAACCCTCTCCCTCCTGTCTCTTCTCTCAACTTGCTCCCTCTCACTCCCCCCCTTGCTCCACCTAACTCCTCCGATCACTCACTCCATCACCCTCCCCTCTCCCTCTCTTGCACCCTCCTCTCGATCTATATATCCTCGTCAATCATGGTATCAGCGGCATAAAATATACTTTATAACCTATTCTCAGACCTACCCGCAAAATTTCATACATATCGGTTCACCAGACTCTCGTGCACGTAACTCAGAGGTTCTCAGATTTTGTTGTGCAAGGCGTTGCGAACGTTCGACACTCGACTCTCGTGCGCGTACCTGAGAGTTTCTCTGATTTTGTTCAGCAAGGCGTTGTGAACGTTCAGGTGAAGATTCTCCCATACGACGTATTCTTGCTGCCCGTGCTTGAGAACTATGTTTAGAAAGTTGAGACATGGCTCTCTTAGGCATTTTCAAATGTTTAAGAAAGTGCTAACAGCGTGTAATATTCTAGCGCTGAAAAGAACTGTTGTTTAGCCCTGAAAAGAACTGTTGTTTAGCCCTGAAAAGAACTGTTGGTTAGCCCTGAAAAGAACTGTTGGTTACCCCTGAAAAAATCTGTTGGTTAGCCCTGAAAAGAACTGTTGCTTAGCTCTGAGAAGAACTTTTGCGTAGGTGTAGTTTTAAGAAAGAAATCTAAAAAAAAAATCGAGAGGGAGCCGACCTCGCGTCTGAGCCGCGCGGGTACCTTAGATCTAAACTTCCCTCCCGCATGCGCACCCCCGCCTTGGTGACGCTCACTTCGCAACGGGCCGTGCAGCAGAAATCGTAATATTTTAATTTCGCCATAACTTCAAAACCATATGTCCAATTTTAATCATTCAAAGACCAAATATTATCTACATAAACTGTACTTAATGATGAATTAATTTATTTTGATAAGGATTAATAGCATGATTAAAATAAATGCGTTTAAATGTAGTCCAAACAAAATTCAAGATGTTTTAATAAAAAAATGGTTGTTGGGCCTCGACATAGATAGTGTGCCGCGGACTTTTTTGTAGATATTTATAAGATCTACAATTAATTAGAACATTTTATGGTTCTATATTTTATAGTTTAGGCAGCGTACGCAAAATAAGTAACTTTTCTGGTTGATTTTTTACACCTTGTGTCCGAAAAAACCTAAATATCTTACGGAACCCTATTTTTTTTTCAAAATAAAATTTAGCCTATGTTACTCGTGGATAATTTAGCTTTCGAATGGTGAAAGAATTTTTAAAAACGGTCCAGTAGTTTTTGAGCCTATTCATTACAACCAAACAAACAAAGTATTCCTCTTTATAATATTAGTGTAGATAGTGTAGATATTGTCATTTAAGAACCCCTGTGAGGCGTATGCATAATAAAGAATTTTGAATTTGAATTTGCTGCGACAACGATACTTCTGACACAGTGTTATTTGCTCTCTGTTGGTAATAAACTAACTGACGCACACACAAGTCATTCAGTGGTTTACCAAGTGGATAATTTACTATTTTACTAGGTGGTGGGTTCCTTGTACAAGGAACCGTCCAGGTAGGTACGGTGGTACGGTGGCAAGGTCAGATATTCTGCCGCCAAGCAGCAGTGTGAAAACATTGCTGTGTTCCGGTGAAACTACCGGGGCACTCGGACACAATAGACTTAATACATAATGTCTTAAGAGTCGGCAACGCGCTAGTGATTTTTCTGGTGTTGCTAGCGTCTATGTGCTGCGGTGACTGCTTACCACCAGGCGGGCCGCATACTTGCCTGCCACCTTGGTAGTATAAAAAAAGTACATAATATTTACCTATTATTTTTTAAATTCATTTTTGAAATTCATTTTTGAAGAAAAAATGAATTTAAAAAATAATGGGTTACGAGATATCTAAGCCATTATTATTAAGCCATTTAATTCCTTATAAAAAAAATTACAATAAATGATTCAATGTGTACATTAAAATTATATAAAATTAGATATTTGATTAAATTGAAGGAGATAACACAATGAAAATGATAAAAGAATTGGATAAATTAATTTTCTGATTACATTAAAACATAAAATATTTAGAAAAAAAAGGATAATAATTTAATTAATTGAATTGGGCCTCCTCATGACTTCTCCACTTGTTCCTATCTTGAGCTGTTGCTATCCAGTCATCTATCTAAGCCATATCTCTACTTAATAAGTAAGTAGTCTAACTGCCGAACCTACAAACGTCAATTATAGTTAATGATCATTAATCCATTTTTTTTAATTGGATTATTTCGACACTCGTAGCCAATTAATACTTAATACGCAGATAGTGAGTAGAGATATCAATTATCTCGTATTTAATAATCGAAAATAATCATAAACGGCTCCGATAGTCGAAATAAACAGATTTTAAAAAGTGTCTTAATTACAATTAAAGTTAATTGGCGTTTGTGAGTGCGGCAGTAAGTCGTCCGATTTCTAGAACTGTAATAATGATAGTTAACACTAATTGGCTCTTTGTGAGTGTGGCAGTAAGTGCGCTTCACCTATAGCTGCACTTCCCATGTGCTGGGATTGCAGTCAAGTTCTTCTTAAAATACATAAAAAAGTTTTATAAGTCCGTTTCTTTCGAGGCCGTGCGTCCATTACAGGTAAAGTGCGTTAATTAGCGGTAGACCATAAATAACGGATATATCTATACTTACTTATAATAAAACTGTAACAGGTCCAATTCTGTACATTGAAGATATTTTGAAAATTATATTTGGAGGGCATTTTATAACCGATACTGAGGCCGAAAATGTAATTTTTTAAATTTTTGTCTGTCTGTCTGTCTGTCTGTATCACGGCTGAGCATCACGCCGAAACTACTGAATGGATTCAAATGAAACTTTGCATGATTTGAGATCTTACTACGAGGTAGGACATAGGATACTTTTTATCCCGTAATCTACCACGGTTCTTTTGGGAGAGGTGATTAAAGTCAAAACGGGTACTTGGTTATACGCTTGGTCCGATTTTATCAATTTTTCTATAAAATATAATAAATATTAGTAAGGGAACACTCATAGAGAGTTGTTATCAAGGTTTCGTAATCGATCGGGTTAAGCAACGTTAGGTAAGGTCATTAAATAGATGAGTGACCGTTTAACGCCATTTGAACTAAACGGGTCCGTGCTTCGGAGAGCAAGTAAAAAGTGGGTCCCAGTTTTTAACAGACTATAAAAAATGAGGTTATGTTTTCGATGCGAATATCTGTTATTCAAAGTTTAGTTAACGTAAAAATAGCGCAGGCGGAGCTGCGTGGGTCAGCTAGTTTTAAATAACCGAGCATTATCCGTATGAAACCCATCAAAGCTCAAGCCTAAAAAATGTTAATGTAACATTTTCCCCGCGGATAAATAATGGGCTTTTCAGTTTCCGCGGTGTCGGCTCTTTTCTGAGGGAGGGAGGGCAGGTGAATACCCGGCCCACGTGCACGTCACGACGCAATACTGAACTTTTCCTGGCTCATTAATCATTGCCGAAACTCGAGCCACGCATTTGTTGGAGTGTTTTGTTGCGTAAGTTGTGTACCCTTCTATACATACGCATAACCGCACCAAGTTCGAAGTGGGTGAAAAATAAGTAGCTTTTTTAAGATATATGCCTCAGGTATTTTTAAGTTAGGTGGACCTTATATGCCTTAGGTTTTTAAGCTACGTGGGATGTATAATGTATAGCCCCAAGTACCTTATTTTGTTTTATTTGATTTTCAAATTAGGTAGGTAGGCTGTATATGCCTCAAGTTGGTTTTAAGTTAGGTAGGATATAAATAATCAGAAATCTAACTATAATTTAGATTTCTATTTATATAGGGTATGTATTTGGTTTGGATTTTGTTTAACACAAGTTTAAATTATAAAAGCATAAAAAGCCGACTGCGAACAAACAAAATGATCCTAAATTAGATTATACATACACAGTACATAGGTATGTGTATATTTGGTTGTATGGAAGAAATCGCTATCTATACTTATAATAAAACTGTAACAGGTCCAATTCTGTACATTGAAGATATTTTGAAAATTATATTTGGAGGGCATTCTATAACCGATACTGAGGCCGAAAATGTATTTTTAACCGACTTCAAAAAAAAAGGAGGAGGTTATCAATTCGGTTGTATGTTTTTTTTTTTTTTTTTATGTTTGTTACCTCAGAACTCTGTCGTTTACGAACCAATTTGGAAAATTATTTTTTTAATTGAAAGGATATGCTTCCAAATTGGTCCCATTTTTTCAAAATCATGTTCTGATGATGGGAACCATGAGTAACTGAGGGAACTCCTTAAATATTATAGGCATACATATAGCGTTTTTGGTATTTTTAGAAACTAGTCAAGCATTTTCATTCAGAAAGTATCATTTGGTGAAGTGGATCTGATGAAGAAGGCCATAGATGGCCACCGGAACTCTGTAATAAAATTAACAATCCATCCTATCCTAGCCGTGCCTACTAAATGTAGAACTACCGAATTTGGACTCGATGGATGGTTCTCGACGAGTAGTTGCTAGAAAAATGGAGATCAGGGTCTGATGGTGGAGCAGGAAGGTTGTCACGGGATCTCTGCACCAACAAACGTAGACCCGCGGAGTTTGGGCTCGTTGGGTAGCTCTCGATGAGTAGTTGCTAGAAAAATGGTGATCAGCGTCTGATGATGGAGCAAGAAGGTCGTCACGGGATCTCGGCACCAATAAACATAGACCCACCGAGTTTGGGTTCGTTGGGTAGCTCTCGACGAGTAGTTGCTAGAACATTGGTGATCAAGGTCTGATAATGGAGCAGGAAGGTCGTCACGGTATCTCGGCAACAACAAACGTAGACCTACCGAATTTGGACTTGTTGGATAGGTCTCGACGAGTAGTTGCTAGAAAAATGGAGATCAGGGTCTGATGATGGAGCAGGAAGGTCGTCACGAGATCACTGCACCAATAAACGTAGATCTGCAGAGTTTGGGCTCGTTGGGTAGCTCTGGATGAGTAGTTGCTAGAAAAATGGTGATCAGGGTCTGACGATGGAGCAACAAGGTGGACACGGGTTCTCGGCACAAATAAATGTAGACCCACCGAGCTTGCAGTCCATGGTTCTCGAGAACTACGAGTATAACACCTAGATATCTTCGGTTTATGGCAATTGGTTAGTTTTATTAAGATATTGTCACATCAACATATTTAAAAATTACTGCTTAAGCTTATATTTTAGTGATGGTCCATAGTTGTGTTATGTAGTGGGTGTTTTGAAAATAAATATTAAACTGGCTGTTTGTCATAATAAAATATAAGTTGTTAAAAGTTAACCTAATAATACACCAAGGGAACCACTAAAAAGAATAAAATAAAAATAATTTTTACAAAAAAAAGAACCGCCTTCAAAATGCAACTAAAAAGCCTGAAATAATTTATAAGAATTAGTGGTTTTTACATCTACATTGTTGGACTTGGACTACAACATATTATAAATACATATTACTATCGAAGTCGGCGCCTAACGTCTAGCAAATACTGACATGGGCAGTAGGTACCTAACTGTTTTCCAGTTTGGCGCCGTCTTTGATAGTAATATATCGTCGGCTGTAGGTTCAATTAAGGTAAGGGACAAAATACGACTTTTCAGGAGAGCCCGACAAAGTTTTTTTTCGGACTAAATAATTCATAACTTTTTTTGTAACAAACCTTTTTTGGATCGGATTTCACTTATAATCTTATATTTCAAAGCTCTATCTTTTTATCTAACGTTAGTTTAAATAATACAGCTATTTTAGAAAATAGATGTCCCTTACACCAACCTATTCCGTTAGTACTGTCCTTTACATCGAAGTTTTCTGTAGTCTCGTCTCTTACGTGAAATTGACCTCGACTAATGAAATTGATTGACGTTGAAATTTAGTGGTTTATGTAGACCCTTACCTTATTTAATTTTGGTAGGTGCTGGCAATTACACCAATTTCGAGTTGATATTTAAAATATTTGTTTAGATACACTATTTTTGTGCTGCTAATTTGACGAAAGACCCTAAAAATCATTGGGGTAAGGAACATTTTTTTAAAGCTAGAATTTTTTCATATACACCATTCGAAAGAGAAAAAAAAACTGAACAAAACTGTATACTCAACTCATTTTGCGTGTTTTGTCCCTTACCTTAATTGAACCTACAGCCAACGATATATTTATAATATGTTGTAGTCCAAGTCCAACAATGTAGATGTATAAACCACTAATTCTTATAAATTATTTCAGGCTTTTTAGTTGCATTTTGAAGGCGGTTCTTTTTTTTGTAAAAATTATTTTTATTTTTAATTTTTGTCTGTCTGTCTGTCTGTCTGTCTGTATCACGGCTGAGCATCACGCCGAAACTACTGAATGGATTCAAATGAAACTTGGCATTATTTGAGATCTTACTACGAGGTAGGACATAGGATACTTTTTATCCCGTAATCTAGCACGGTTCTTTTGGGAGAGGGGATTAAAGTCAAAACGGGTACTTGGTTATACGCTTGGTCCGATTTTATAAATTTTTCTTTATAATATAATAAATATTAGTAAGGGAACACTCATAGAGAGTTGTTATCAAGGTTTTGTAATCGATCGGGTTAAGCAACGTTAGGTAAGGTCATTAAATAGATGGGTGACCGTTTAACGCCATTTGAACTAAACGGGTCCGTGCTTCGGAGAACAAGTAAAAAGTGGGTCCCAGTTTTAACCGACTATAAAAAAGGAGGTTATGTATTCGATGCGAATGTCTGTTATTAAAAGTTTAGTTAACGTAAAAATAGCGCAGTCGGAGCTACGTGGGTCAGCTAGTTAGCTATAAGACCGCCAATTGTACCTAATTTAAGTTATTTTCTAATTTTTCGGTAAGTTTTACTTTGGTGTGCAAATAAAGAGTATTCTATTCTATTATATTTCAACTCGTCTCATTAAGACCTTTCATTTGATACATAATAATATTTTTGGAACTAAAAACAATACAAAATAGTGGCTGGCGGCCGCGATATTAAATTTTTTGGAAAAATACATGTATAGCCTATGTCAGTCACACAACTAAGACGAATCTAACGACATAAGTCACTGTCCATCACGCCGTTTAGCAGTGGCGGTCCGAGAGGGGGAGTCGTAGGCATGCCAGTGGCACTCTCCTTAAAACAGCTGACAAAATTTTAATGTATGGAAACTAGCACAATCTTCAGGCAAGGGAAGAAACTAAATTTTAAGATTCTACTATAATTTGCCTAGATGGCGTTAAAAATGCAGTTTATATAATTTTATTTAATTAGTTTAATATTGTTATTGTATATCTTCAATTTATTTGAGTAAATCTGATACATTTCGTATATTTTTAGTAAACTTCCATAATGTAATAAAACCTATGCAACAGCCGGCCTTAACGGATGCCTAATAAAACACTATGGTTTTACTCAAGGAGGTTACCAGGTACTATTGTAATTGCCTTTGGCGGTTACTATGGTAACCTAAGTTGTTATGTCATTTTTTCAAAATAACTTGTTTCATTGAAGATAAACAGCTTTTATAAATTTTATTGAAACTAAATATTTACAGTTTATTTACAAATATGTTTTTGAAGAATTCTGTTTGTTCTGTGTCTGGGTGTTATTTATCTACTTATGTAGGTATGTACTTATTTACAAAAGCTTAAACAAACAAGTCATTATGCACCTAGCATAAGTATATAAATATAATAATATTTATACTACTCGTGAACTATTTTAGGTCCACTACATCATTGTCTTTAACCACAATGGCTTGAATTGGAAAAATTTAATGCAAAGCTGTACTGAAACAAGAAACTCAAGGGGATTGGACTATATAATTAATAGAGTATGATTGTGCTTCAGATATGTTGAATAAAGTTATTGGTTACCAAATAAAATTTTACAATAAATATCTCTTTGGTTTGCTTTTAAACATGTTCCTTACAAATATTCATGCTTCATTTACCTATACGTAAAGTGATTATTTTAAAAAACGCCATCTGTTGGCACATTTTGGATTCTTGTAAAGTTACGCCATCTTTAGGCGAGGGTAAAATTAGTTTATTAAAAGATGAACCAGAGTGACCCATCTATTCTTAAGTATATAGTGTATTATCTATGGTCGTAGGGGTCATGACCCCCCCCCCCCCCAAAATCCATATTCGTACACGCCAAAATTGGGTAACAATTAACCCTAACCTTGTCTAGGTACAAGACCAACGGGACCGTCAAATGTGACCCCCCCCAAAATCGTTGGCTGCGACCGCGCCTGCCGTTTAGGTTGTAGGCCGTGCCAAAGAAATATACATACATACATACATACTTACATACATAATATATACCTACTCTCGAAAAGCATAACTACCTGGGGCATTCGAGCAGAAAATACAAACCTAACTGATGCTTACACATTATATTAGAAACCGATTCAAACGCTTCATAACTTAAAAAAGCTCATGTACCTATACCTACTAGTAGCTCTCAAGTCATTTCGCGG
Organism: Furcula furcula; assembly: GCA_911728495.1. Classification (NCBI taxonomy): domain Eukaryota; kingdom Metazoa; phylum Arthropoda; class Insecta; order Lepidoptera; family Notodontidae; genus Furcula; species Furcula furcula. The sequence continues at coordinate 24,041,621 of OU452243.1, forward strand.
AATAAATCACATCCTATTCTACTTGTAATGGTGTTGGAACCAAACAAGCTCGTCGCAAAGTTGGATTGAAAGGAAATCTGTGGGAGTGAAGGGGGACAGGCAACTGACAAGTGAATGGGGAGACTTGCATGTAGCAAGTAATTTTAAAAATTCTTTGATAATGATTACAAAAATATATTTAGGTAAGTAATATAAATTCTAATATATTTTTTCCATACTTAGTTAGACAGCTAGGTTAGCTATACTTACCCTCTTTTTCTTTACAAGAACAATTTCGGGACAATACATGTTGATATCCCATCTTCACATTCAACCCTACTAATTGTCTTTGGCTGGCCATCGGTCAGCCATCACTTCTGTATTTTTAGAATTTGATATTAAGCAGCACTAAAAACTCAGTGGGAGAGCGCTTGCCTTGGAATCAAGGTGCGCAAGTTCGAACCCCGGCTCGCACCTGATTTCTTTCATTAATCACGTGCGAATCATCTTTATGCGATTGTTACTAGCTTCCGGGGCAGGAAAACATCGTGAGGAAACCTGCATGTCTGAGAAAGCCTAACTGGCTTTCGAATAACGTGTGCAGTTCGCCAACCCGATCTTAGCCAGCGTGGTGGACTATGGCCTAAGCCCCTTCACCTTGTGGGTAGGCCCGTGCCCAACAGTGGGACATAAACAAGAGCTGGTATTATTATTATTTTGTTATTATTTGATATTGAAAATAAAAACAGGTAAGAACTAATTCCTTAAATGTTTTGGTATGTAATATAATTTTTATTTCTAACGTACTAATATTATCTGTTAGTGTCTGTCACCTAATAGTTATAGGATCTGTTTTGACCTTATAAATACGATACAGCCCGCTTGGAGCATTAAAATTCACAAAAAAAGCAAGCCGATTTGAAGTAGGTAAGTGGATTTTATCGAGTGTTAGTCGTTTACATTATGTCTTCTTATATAAAATGGATGAAACTTTAATATTGTGAGATCATAAACTTGACTCTACTTTAATTGAAATGTATTAAATACTTATTAATATTATGTTCTAAAAGTTTCTTGCCTAACGTGTCACTGGTGTTTCGCGTGTATGCTGTACAATACATACAAACAAACACATTCTTAATATTTTGACTCATGTTTACTGCTAGGATGATTCATTATCACTTTCCGATATTTCAGCGCTGTTGCAAGCGCCATGATCACGGGATAACTGTTAAAAATCAAAGTGTGTTTTGTCGTGATTTGAAACGAGTTCGAGTTCGAGTTCCAGTAGTAGCCGTAGCAAAATACTGAGAAACAGATTAGTAGACAGATTTTTCTGATCCTAAGTCATTCTTTCACCCACTCGCATCTTACAGATATCCCGTGATCATGGCGTTTGCAACAGCGTCGAAATATAGAAGAGATAATTAATCATACTGGCAGTACACCCGTGAGTCAAAATATTATTGTAAATCGACATGAAAGTTTAAAACAGTGTTAAACACATTCTTTCTTAGTGTTCCAAAACACCGATCAAAATGAAATACCTAAGTATATCTTTTAATTTTCGCATTCTTCACTCGGCCGGTTCTGTACCTCGCGAGACTTGGAAGGTTTTCTTTACATAGCCAAGTTCGCACGCAAGCCCCTGTGTAATCTGTTTGAAACTCGCGACCTGAATGTTACGAACATACAACCTAAATAATAAATATAAGCTCCTTATTGCCTAGTTCTCCTTCTCTAAATAGTTAGGTATAAAACCAAGTCGTTGTTCTAATAAATCTGTTAAACCACACACTGGACTTTGTTGCGGTTTTCAGTATTATTTAAGGAATTTCAGAAGGTTTATGTGTATATTACATAATTTACATATTATTAATGGAAATTATTTAAGTTTACCTCTGCGCAAAAACTTTCGTCGGATTTAGAATAATCGTTGATCATAAAAAATCTTTTAAAAAAAAAATTGAACCGACTTCAATATCACTGAAAAGTATAAAATAATTTAAATATTATTGAAGTTGGTGTTAGCTTACCGGCTGTGTATATTTGGCACCAACTTCAATAATATTTAAATTATTTTATACGTTTCAGTGATATTGAAGTCGGTTCAATTTTTTTTTAAAAAGATTTTATTTTAAACTTTTTAGTGATATTTTCATATATAAAGATTGAACCATCGAAAACCGTAAAATTATCTAGGTAGGTTATGATCACATTATCGTCTACATAGTTTTACATAATTCATGTTTATTCAGAAAAAAATATCCGGTCGTAATGAAATTTGCATGGAATCATCATAGCAGTTTACTCTCTCGAATAAAAAAAGAATCATCGCAATCGGTTCATAATTGTCAGAGCAATGTAATGGAGAACATCAGTTTTATGGTTTTTACCAGATAAATTCCTCCACATCGTTCATGGTCCTCCAGGAAGTTCTTATCCGGTTGTAATAAAATTCATACAGATTTAATACAGTGGTTTCTTCTTTCGAATAAAAAAAGAATCATTGAAATTGGTAAATATTTGCCAGAGTTATGACCATTTTTGTCCTTAAAAAGCGACATAACGTCATCGATATAGGCTTACTTGCAGCTCTCAGTGCGCAGTCACCATTCTTGTTTTTTCAGGAACTACTTATTACTACGCAATAATTTTTTTATGGGACCCAATCAATGGATTGAAGAATGGATGGAAGAAAGATTTTTTCAAATCGGTTCATAATTGACAGAGTTATGCGCGAACATATATAAAAAAAAAAATATATATATACAGACGAATTGAGAACCTCCTCCTTTTTTGAAGTCGGTTAAAAATAAATATAAATCGAATGGCTTATAATAGGTAGGTACATATTATAAATATAAATCTAATCGCTTTTGATATGTATTTTATTTCAATATAAAATTAAGTACAAATGCAAATTTCTTGTCAAAACCACACATGCATATTTTTGAACTGAAAATATAATGAAAAGCTCTGACTGCCGAAGATTTTTAGATAAATAAATGTCCCATGTAAATCTCACAGCTAAAACGAATCTAAAGACACGTTATATTTGAAGAAAGTGCCAAAGACATAAATATACCTCGATATCTCGATTTCTCTTGTAAAAGCCTCGTAATTGGAATTAAATTCATCTCTTCTTCCGCACATGTAACCATCTCACGGATACTGACCAGTATAGCTGCTCTATCCCTATCAGACACCGGTCTCGCCGACGAGGCCGAAGGGTCGTACGCATGCGACCTCAACGACGTGCATCACCCCACTGAGTTTCTTGCCGGTTCTTCTCAGTGAGGGCGCGTTGTGAACCGGTGGTAAACTCAGCCCTCTCTCAAGCGACAGCCCAAGCCGAGGCCGTGCCTCCCTGAAGTGCCCTTGAGCTCGTCGCTACTTCTGCCGTTAAGGCTAGAGTGCTTTAAGCGCTCGCTTCCTATTGTCCGGTGAAGCTGTAATGGCCATCTGCGGCCAACAGCGTCTATCATTCCCAAAAAAAAAAGCTGCTTTATCCATAGTTGCTGGTTTAGATCCAGCTCGAAGGACCAGCTATACTGGTCAGGATCCGTGAGATGATTAAAAAACACTTTTGCAGAACATGAGATGACGAGGCGTTTACAAGAGAAATCGAGATTTTATAATATCTACTTGAAGCTTCAATAACAGATAACTCTCCTGGGGCAGTCGAGAAACTTACGCTTAATAATAGATAATAATTTACGAGTATATATCCACAGAGAGATTAAATCTAAAGGCTAAGTAGCTAAATACCTTTGTATACAAATAAATTAATTCATTGTCTAGAATTCCCCTCGCCAGTGGTAAATAGTCATAATCGTATAACGGAGAGCAGAAAATACAAAAGACGAAACTGAACCGCAGGAGACTGCGTCCGTCTAGAGGGCAAGCAATGTCGGCCCGCGGACGCTGTGTGAACTGAAAATTATGATAAGCGGTCGTTTAGTAAGCCCTGAAATGGAATGGAATGAGATACTGCAGAAAAACACAACGCAGATTTATTAAAATACGAGTGGAATAGTGACGCGTAAACACGTGTATAGATAAGCTAGACATGATTGCAATGCGAAATAACTGTTGATTTTTATGGACTTTTTGTGGATTAATTAATTAGTGTAATGTTGTCTTTTATTTACACCAATACTACACATTGAAATCAAACTACTTGTACAGATTTTATCGCGGTTTATTTTAGATTTTACTATCCCGACGTTTCGAATGCTTTGCAGCACCCATGGTCACGGGAGGACTGAGATGTTGTACGTCCTTATGTCGCAAATAAGCCGGTACCGGTGTTTTTTTTACTGAAACTGATGACGAGACAAGCAAGACGTTTGCCTGAAGGTAAGCGACTCTATGTTTGAAATATATATGAAGTATCTGTGAGCTTTGATTTGCCTAGCTGTGACGCCAGCAAGAAAGTGGTATAGCCAGTACTTAGGTTCAATCAATACGTGCACCAAGCCGTATATTACTTACGCGATGCTCGTAGTGATCTATTGAAAATACTCTACTGAACTTATCGAATTTCCAACTTTACAAGTGTTACAACTAATATATTTGAAAAGAAATTAATCAAATTATTCACTGGTTAAACTTTCTGACCTTAAAGTCATTCTATATTTTTTTATTAGTTTGCCAAAAACGGTTTTGTAAATACAGAGGGGGTTAATATATTTAACGAGATACTTATAGATTTGCGAGATATAGATGCAGTAATATTAAATTATAAACGCGCTGCACTGTTATTCAATAAAAATCTAATATTCTGGGACAATCCACACACGTTCATCTAATCCCAAAATAGGCAGAGCCTGTACCTGGAAATCGGACAACTGGTACTAAAATACTTATATTTTATTATTATTATATTTTAGATACTTTTAAAAAAAAATGGGTACTTAAATAGATAAATAACACCCTGACAATAGGCATGATGACTGCAACACAATACCAATAAATCTGTGGTTTTAAATATTAGAACAGATTGCACTGATTCCAAAAATGCATCTCATTTTCATAATAATAGAGAGATTGTCCTGATATTTAAGCAATTAAATTACTCAAATACAGCTAATCGCCATTTTGTAATAAACGCTGATCAGAGTGAATGACGTCAATCCTGTGTAAATAAACAACTGACAAACTGTCATCTCAACATTTTATTTCATACAATTTTTCACTTTTATACCTACGGACATCGATATATAGTATATCGATGCCTACGGATGTTTATTTACACCGCCGGAGTGACGTCACAATATGGCGCCATGCACCGGCCATCGTTTTGGAACGAAATTCAAACTCTATTTTAAAAATTGAAAATATTGCTATTAATTGTAAATTTAATACAAAAATATGATTATTTTCGGCAATAGTAGACCCGTAAGTATATTATAGAGTATTTTTTCAAAATTAGTCATCATGCCTATTGGTGGAAATCAAACCCACGACCTATCCGGTAGCGGCCAAGGTGTCTAACCGCTTTACTATTTTAATACCTCTAACCGAAATAATCATTTAAGAGTTAAACATGTGTTCTTTTTATATTGTGTAGAACTAGCGACCCGCCCCGGCTTCGCACGAGTGTATACATAATGCCTATATAGATTTTTTTAAATTAGAAGCGTGGATTAGGAGTTGGCGGATAGACAGACGCAGAAAGCGACTTTGTTTTATTTATACTATGTAAATATAAAGAATATTTCGGTATCCTATATAAATATAGCCAGATAAACACACCCAACTATATGGCCCTAAATTGGCCTCACTATCCTCATAGCTACCACCTACCACAAAATACACGAGAGTAACACTTGGTCGAGACAAGATTGTGTCTGAAACGGGTGCAGGCATCGAATCCGCGCACCCCGCACTTCCAATGTACTAACAATATTTGCGATATTCGGCCGTTATTGGTCAGTATTTCAATCAAAATGCATTTTTATTTAAAAACCTTTATTCTATAATCATTCGCAGTCATGTCATATTAAAACGTTTACAAAATACACTAAAATCAGGCACAATGTTTCACTTATACAACTATAAACTTATAAAACTAAGAACTTATTAATTAAATCACATGAAGGTAATTTTGGTGCGCACTTGGTTCACTTGCCATACATTAAGATTTTCATATTCCTCGATACAAGCGTCCACCTGGAACGTGGAACAATGGAACGTATAAATTAACATTTTTACTCACAATATATTAACATTTAAAAGATTTGATGTGTCATAAAATCATTTGTTTCCCGAGATTACACGAAAACATACATTAAACAACAACATACACACACATACCCCATTTTCCTGAAACGGCAACTATACAAGAGGCACTGTACGACAGTACATTAGATAGTTAACACATAGCGAGAGCAGTGGAGAGACCTATGCTCGACGTTTCTCTGTAAGATCGAATTAGAAACGAAGTAATTCGCCAGAGAACCAATGCTACCGACATAGCTCCACGGATACAAACGGAACGGTACAATATGAGCACATATTTTCCGCAGAAACTACGATCGTTGGGGGGAAACTGGTTCTAGAGTAGAACTCAAACTCAAAAATAGTTTATTTCAAATAGGCTTAACGCTAGCACTTTTGAAAGATCATGATTTTTTTTTAAAAAAAAGCTACCAATTTTAAGCTAGCTATGAATTTTCTTTATTTTATACTAATGTGTAATATTATTGTGTGCAATAAAGAATAAGAATAAGAATACCATCGGATCACAACGCGGTCTCAACTGAGAAGATCCGGCAAGAAACTCAGCGCGCTTGTCATTTTTTTACTTTTTTTTTTAAATAGTGTGTCATGTTACAATTGGATCAGAGCGACAGTGTGTCTTGCCGTTCAAAAGATCAAATAAGACAGAAAAAAATAATAAAATACGACGAAAGTACAACAAACTAAAAAGCCAAAGGGATAGTAGTCGGACCAGTCCCCCCAAGCAGCACCCGCGCACGAGTTGACTCGAGCAGCAGCCATCACTCCCCTCAACCATATTGGAGGGAAGGGGGTGACCCGCCACAGGAAGCCGCCACAAGCAAAGACTTTTCGATGGCGAGCATGACCGATCTAAGATCTTAGTGGCACACGTCTAACATTTAACTTCTGCTGTTAAGCAGTGCCTCGTCAGGCAAGACACAAAGCACTTTAACATATTATTGAGTGGAGTACTATGCGGTAAACGTAGCGTAGGATGCCCTGTGAGCAGGCAACGTGAAGCATTTCGCAGTGACTGGATGAGGAGAGCCAAAGATCAGGCTCAATGGCGTGTATTGAGGGATTCCTATGTCCAGCAGAGGACTGATGTCTACTGATTTTGAATAAGGTACAAATGTTAACTAACCTGATCCGGCTTGAACCCTTTATCGACACAGCGTTCGATGACGTCAGCAATCTTGACGGTCTGGTTGGAGCCGGCCAGATCTCGTACGATCGCAAATATGCGGTCCGTCGAACTGATGCCCCTATAAAACATGATAAGTACATGAGTCTTTGGCCTGATGATAATACGGTCATGGTAAGCAAAACGCCTGCCTGTAGACAGGTGTACTGCACCGTCGCTCGTAACCCATGGTATTTAACCCTTAATTGGGCGCGCATAAAAAAATACATAAGTGGTCGCGTGGGGTGTGTGGCACCCCAAATATGTTTATTAATCTGGATGTTTGAATCGATATTATATATTCATTCGTGTAGGTCAGAATAAGATCTAAGTATAGCTTCCCTTGAAAATACACTAAACAACAGTTGATGACCGAGTGCCGCTTGCAATTGAATTGTTAATGTCACACGTGTTTATGAAGCTAGACCAGAACCTTAGAATATGAATCAGTACAAGTACTATAGAATGCTTAACTCAAGTAAGAACATGTAGCCACGAGTAAGAACATCAAAATACATAAATATCAGGTACACAATAGGTACTATACCCTCAGCTGTATTTATCGACATTTGCGCTTGTGACAGATCAAACCCATCACAACTTATCATTTACAAAAATCTGAAAATCTGCCTACGCTTTGTTTAAGGGGACCATGGACAAACACATACTCTATTCTTAATATATAAACTTTATGACCAGAACGCTAAAATCATTTTTTTTAAAGTTATGAGCCTAGAAACGTGCCTTGGGGTGTATGACACCCCGCTCGACCAACTAAGGGTTAAGTTTCTTGACCTCGGTAATTTTTCCAGCTACGATATCCTATATATTCCACCGGAACGCAGCCATGTTAACGCAATGGAGCTCGGCAGCAGAATATCTAACCTTGCGGTGGTACCTGCCTGGCCGGTACCTTGCACAAGGGACCTATCATATACATTTGAGTATATTATTCAATTGTACCTCTGAACATTTTCATCCACCGCCTGTAACGATTGCTTCGACATTTCTACCAGCCGTATAGCTTCCGATACGTCTTCCTTTTCAACCACATCCGATAACCTAAAAGAAAATAGAATAAAATTAACCATATTAAGCATGTATTCGGCTCGAAGGACCACGTAGGAAGGAGCTAACTAGAAAATACGTTATTAATTTAATGTTCCATCATCAGTATGAACATGTTAATAGAATTTGAATCTGCGACATCTGTGACATCCTCCTGTTTGTTAAGCGATCATCTGCCACATCTGTGCATTAAGTGCATAAATTATATCGATGGAATAAAGTTAAATAAACAAATTATGTACGAGTGTGTTTTACATTACCTGAGTCGTGCTAATGCAGTAGACAGGCGCAGTATGGCGAGCAGGTTCCTGGCGGACGTGAACGTGACGTCACGCGCGTTGCGAGCCTCGCGTCGCAGCTCCACGTACGAAGCTGATATAAAACAATTTACGTAAACAATTACGCCGGTTGTATAATAACAGGATACTTTTTTTCTTTTTAGGGAATGTTCCATTTATTTTAAAGACCATAGACGTTTTAAGGTATATTTTACTATACTTAAACAAGGAATGTTGAGCTATTAACTTGTCACATTTACTTAACCGTGTCATGTCATATCTCTGGGCGCTTTCTTTCTAAGATAACGTAGCTTAATCTTACGCCATAATAAAGCCTAGACAGCAGTACCGGCGGTGCTCCACATGGTGTGGTGACAAACCATAGAGAGAGCATAAGAATAAAACCAAGACTACTACTTTTTCCGACTGATCTCGTACTTGACGGTCCAGTAAAGGAGTAGGGGAATTTTAATAATACAGATAGAACATATCAATAGATTGTTGAAAACGAAGTTAAATTGACGAGCCGTGCAATATTCGTCGCACGAGGCGCATGCCCAGTAAGTATATATACTATATATACTCACACACGATGTAGTCGGCGAGGTTCCTGGGCACGACGGGCTGCTTGCGCTTGGTGAGAGCGACGTAGCGTCGCACGAGGCGCATGCCCAGTAAGTATATATACTATATATACTCACACACGATGTAGTCGGCGAGGTTCCTGGGCACGACGGGCTGCTTGCGCTTGGTGAGAGCGACGTAGCGTCGCACGAGGCGCATGCCCAGTAAGTATATATACTATATATACTCACACACGATGTAGTCGGCGAGGTTCCTGGGCACGACGGGCTGCTTGCGCTTGGTGAGAGCGACGTAGCGTCGCACGAGGCGCATGCCCAGTAAGTATATATACTATATATACTCACACACGATGCAGTCGGCGAGGTTCCTGGGCACGACGGGCTGCTTGCGCTTGGTGAGAGCGACGTAGCGTCGCACGAGGCGCATGCCCAGTAAGTATATATACTATATATACTCACACACGATGTAGTCGGCGAGGTTCCTGGGCACGACGGGCTGCTTGCGCTTGGTGAGAGCGACGTAGCGTCGCACGAGGCGCATGCCCAGTAAGTATATATACTATATATACTCACACACGATGTAGTCGGCGAGGTTCCTGGGCACGACGGGCTGCTTGCGCTTGGTGAGAGCGACGTAGCGTCGCACGAGGCGCATGCCCAGTAAGTATATATACTATATATACTCACACACGATGTAGTCGGCGAGGTTCCTGGGCACGACGGGCTGCTTGCGCTTGGTGAGAGCGACGTAGCGTCGCACGAGGCGCATGCCCAGTAAGTATATATACTATATATACTCACACACGATGTAGTCGGCGAGGTTCCTGGGCACGACGGGCTGCTTGCGCTTGGTGAGAGCGACGTAGCGTCGCACGAGGCGCATGCCCAGTAAGTATATATACTATATATACTCACACACGATGTAGTCGGCGAGGTTCCTGGGCACGACGGGCTGCTTGCGCTTGGTGAGAGCGACGTAGCGTCGCACGAGGCGCATGGGGAGCGCGCGTAGGTCGGTCGGGGGCTGAGTGGAATGTTGGTGCACGTACGCTATATGCTTCGCCAGCTCCAAGTCTTTTTCGCTGTATAACAAAGTCCATAATAAATTATCAAAGGGCATCAACTATAATTTACAGAAAAGGTCGACACAGTGCTGTTATCCACCGCGAGATTTACATTTTAAAACCGTCTGTAATGAGATAATTAACGTGACATGTTTTTGGTTGGAATATTTCGTTAATTTTCGCAAAGCTGGATTACAATCATAACTAGACGGGGCTGGATAGATACGTTACTTGATACTGACCGGTTGGGTTTGTCCTGTATGAGCCAAAGAAGGTCGAATCGCGATAGCAGTGCGGCCGGGAGCTGGATGTTCTGTTCGATGGTCCGCTTGGGGTTGTAGCGGCCGTACGCAGGGTTGGCGGCCGCTAGTATAGACACACGCGCGTTCAGGCACGTCATTATACCGGCCTAAACAACGGACAACCCTGATTAGTTTTATTATTGCAATTTAGTAACAATATGAGCAGCGGGGTTAACTTTATCATTAATATGAAGCTTAAATAGTGGGTAATGGTTACGTTTCCAGAGGATAATAACGTTAACAGGGAACTTTCTAACTTCAATAACGGTACTTGATAACGTTAAATATTATAACGTTAATATGGCAACATATTAAATGATACATAACGGTATTTATTATGACTCTGTAGGGTTTTCCCAAAACCCATTATGGAAGTATGCGTCTTATCAAGTCATAGCAGCAGGCTAATCGACGATCCTGGTCGAATTGGGGTTAACTTACAAAGTCTAGAACACAAGCAGAGTATTAAATTGTACTCAGTATTCTACAGATTCCAGTTAGTGAGAGCATGAATCCACCATCCACTTTCTATCATCGGACGACGAGACGCACGACAACTACGCTGTAATTGTCCCATCAGTCGAGACTAAGCGTTTTTATTCGTCAGTTATAAAGCATACAGCTAAGTACTGAAATAGTTTCCTTTGTCGGTTTTTCCGTCCGATTCCAATGTCTTCAAGATAGTCAAGCAATAGCTTATAATAAGTAGAAAAGTACGTGTCGTGAAGCTAGCATGTACCTTGGCGATGCTGATGGTCTGCTGTTCCATGACCTCGTGTATGGCGGTGCGGTCGGCCTCCGCCATCTTGTCGAACTCGTCGATGCAGCACACGCCCTGATCCGCTAATACTAACGCTCCGCCCTCCAACATCATCTCGCCGGTGAACGGGTCCTGTACACCATACACAACATAATTATATACTGTAATATCCTGGTGAGGATCTTCAAGCTTATACCTACCATGCTAGTGAGTATTCATAGATATAATAAGGGGCTCTCTTTGGAGTCTCTGGACGTTTTGTATGTGTGCCCTAGATGTCGCATCGAGGACGGGCCGACTCTCGAGGACGGCGGCGGGGTTGCGACCCCCGACCCCGTGAGCACCGTTAGAGGTTCCCGGGGAGGCTATAATGCGCCCCACGACCAGCGAGCTCAAAGGCAAAGCACTGAGCTAATATTTTATATTAGCTCAGTGCTTTGCCTATGTACACACACATATTTATTGACCTATGTACACGAAATAAATTATTTGATTTGATTTGAGGCGCCTCTGGTGCGGATACCCAGGTTCCACTCTCATGCGCCGGCCGTCACAATATCTGACACTACTACAAACTCACCAAGCTCGGAATTTCTTTGCGCGAAAGAATCCGTAATGAGGAGATAACCGGAAGACGCAGCGTAGGCAGGCCTCCCACTTGATGGACAGACAACATTGTGCTAACTGTCGCTCATTGTGGCGGTCTAAGGGGAAGACCTTTATTCAGCAGTGGACGTCTTCCGGCTAATGATTACAAACTTAGAAATACACCCTAAGAACATAGAAGTATACCTTCAGGACTGCGGCAGTGAGCCCGACGCCCGAGGAGCCGCGACCGGTCGTGTACTGGCTGCGCGGCGCGAGGCGGTCGATGTAGTTCAACAACTGGGACTTCGCCACGCCGGGGTCGCCCATCAGGCAGATGTTTATGTTGCCGCGGATTTTCATGCCGTTGGGACGCCTGGCATAATTGATTACAGTTATCGTTAGCCTGAGACAATCTAGGCAGAGCCTGCATTACCATTAATGGAGCAAGGCGCGGATTTAGACAGTGGGATTGTCCGTAACAATAGGTGCAATACTCCCTGGAGTTTAGTAAAACTTATACTTCTTCCCCTCACCGACGTGTCCAGCAGTTTGTAGGTCCAATTAAATATTGACTGCATCCCCAAGGCAAAATTGCTAACCTTTTTTCCGCGGGGCAAACCTATTGAAGGTCCCCAAGAGCTGTGGGGCTCGACCGAGGTATGTGGGATTCTTACCCACTAAAATCCCCGGGGCTGTCGCACCGGCACATGAGAGGGGGAACCCCAGGGCTCAGGGATCTGCACCTTTTATCAATTTAGCGAGATGGTAGGCACTTTCACCTGATGGTGACAAGCCTGCCCATAAAAAAAACTGCATTATGCTGCCACTACTCATCTGAGACATCAGCTATTCCATTTCTTTCATCTCACCAGCTACCCTGGAGCATAGCACTGTTTACATACTACAGTGGTACTCTCATAATCTGCAAGTTGGTATGGCAATGTGCAGGACACATTGCTTAATGAACTGATAACTAATTGGGAAGAAAGGATTACGAGGGGTGACCATGAACCGGAGGATGCAGCGTAGGCAGGCCTCCCACTAGTTGGACTGACGAAATTGTTCGAATCGTAAGGCAAATAGACAAATTGTGGTTCATTGTGGCGTTACAACGGGGTGGCTTATATTCAGTTGTGGTCATCTTTCGGCTGTTTATAACGATGATTATGCAGACTACCAGCAGCCTCACAGCCGTATTCGGCTACAGCGACTTCTTTAGTTTAGACGCTCCAGTTAATTGGGAGATCTATTATGTGTCGCAGCTTTCTGGTGCGCTCTTAGGTGACTGGCATACCCTATATTTGCACTAAACGTGCGCCCGCAGAGAGTGCACGTCACCACACCATTTAAATAATTTATATTTATGGCTGCTGGTGGCTCTTTTCTTGTCCAAATTAGACTTTCGCTCTAGTACAAATTCGTAAACTTTCTTTTGAACGAGGTTCCGCCACTCTGAGCGCGGCGATGCCATACACTACCACTGTGAGGGCTCAATTTTGCAGTTCTTCAAGTGCCTTTTCTGAACGTCCTTATACCTTAAATACTGGCCACCGCGTTTCCGCTTACCGTACTGGAGTTCTGAAAAGAAGATACGCTTCGCCACTCGCTCCTCTGACATCCGCGACACATGACCTTCATAGTGGATGGTATTTTGCACGTAGTAATCGTTTATAAGACTTACTTATCAACGCCACCCACTAGCAGTAACAGCAGGGCTTTCTTCACGTCCTCGTGGCCGTATATCTCGGGCGCGAGGCTGCGTGCCATCCGAGAGTACAAGTCTTCATCGGCTAGCTCGGCTAGCTCTTCCTCTGTTAATGCTTCGGCAAGCTCGCTTTCGTCTGTTTGATTCAGACATGTCACGCCCTGTCAGAAAAACATATACCTAATAAAACTGAGAGCGGCAGTTATGTCCCTAAAGTTCTTAAACTGCCCTTAAATTTTTAAGATATTATGATCTGCATATCAAATTTTGAAAAAATCTACTAATAATAATATATACACAGGGTGTTACAAAATACCCCGTAAAAAATATAATTAATTATCAAAAGCCAAAAATTTTGTCAACCCTAGTAAGCTGTCATGTCAGGGAAGATGAAGCTGAGATTATTTAACAGAAAGGCCTACGTACCTATTTTACCTAATAATTGTCTACTTTAATAGTTTTTCTATTTTTCATTCATAAATGTTTGCTACCTCCATACAAGGATGTCATGATACTCAAGTACTGGCTTCAATAAATGTCAAGTTGGAAAAAAAATATGTTGTCAATTTCAAATCTGTTGACGTTTATTATGTAAAATAAGTGTTTGTTTAGGTGGGTTCGTTAATAATAATAATAATAAGCCCGCAGGGCAGCTTGTGGCGAGCTGTTGGTGCGTAACGACACCACGGACCCGAGTGCTCCAGAGAGTCGGTCAGGGCCCCCACCTCGGCGTGTCTTCGTCGGCCGAGTGGAAACCGAAGGGGGACCGCAGGACTCTCAGCTCTGGCTTGCCTTAATTGGCCGTCCAGAGAGGAGTTGTTAGAGCTATATGCTCCAGGGGTGGAAGTGTTAAAGGGCATAACGCCGCGAGTAACTTCGGAGAAAGCGCAGCACACCTCTCGACACCCCTGAGTCACCCACACCGGTGTTGCTCTCTGTCGTCATCGGATGATTATTTGGGGAGCCCATCTAGTGGGTGGCAAGCCACCACTTGCCAAAAAATAATTACCTCTAAATGTAATTAAGGCAAGTGACCCCGGCCTTCTGCAATAGCCCAGCTGCCAGTCCACCAAATGTTCAACCACATAGACAAGTAATCTTTCCATATACTTTACAATAGTTTCCAAGCCTACCGAGGTCAACTGTTATTTTTTCTTCAATAAGTCAGTTAATCCCAGCAGGTACCCACCAGACACACCATTTAATTATAAAAAGGGCCTCTACGTGTTGGATTCGTCCCCACGCAAGCCTCTTAAATGACCGGGTAAATCCCGTGAAACAAAATACATGAAAATAATAATAATAAATAAATAAATGGAATAATAATAATATCCTGGGACAATTCACACACGGTCATCTGATCCCAATCTAGGCAGAGCCTGTACTATGGAAACCAGACAACTGATACTAATACATATATACTTTTTTTTTGTAAATACAGGTCATAACATAACATTTTGTTTTAGGTCTTTTAAAATTTTTGTCGTTCCGCGAATTAGGTAGAAATGTAGGTACACTCTGCGTAGTTTACTCTTTAATTTTACTGAAATAGGGTTTGCACATCAGTGAAAATAATAATATTAATTATTTATATTTTTTACGAGGTATTTTGTAACACGTTGTATATTTATTAGTAAAAAAAGGAACTAGATTAACAAGAACAAAAATAAATTAGTCAGCAAAGAGAAATAGGACAATTTACGCAAACATTTTTTATGCCAATCTATTTTGTTTCAGAATATTGAACCAACTGAGGTAAGAGTAATAGAAATGTCAGAAAGAGATTGTTGCCTGACCACTTTTACTATACATTTCGTAGGGAATGAGACTCTTTACGTGGTGGCCGGCTGTTGGCACAACACTACGCCGACCGTGATACCGGGCGGCGCCCATCACTAGGCGGCGCACTGCATGGTCCTTCGAGCCGGATTTGAACCAGCGACCTATGGATACACACACAGTATAACACATACGTGCGCGTCGAGGTAGGTGTCGGTGAGCAGGCCCCGCATCATCTGTCGGCAGTACAATACATACGTGCGCGTCGAGGTAGGTGTCGGTGAGCAGGCCCCGCATCATCTATCGGCAGTACAATACATACGTGCGCGTCGAGGTAGGTGTCGGTGAGCAGGCCCCGCATCATCTATCGGCAGTACAATACATACGTGCGCGTCGAGGTAGGTGTCGGTGAGCAGGCCCCGCATCATCTATCGGCAGTACAATACATACGTGCGCGTCGAGGTAGGTGTCGGTGAGCAGGCCCCGCATCATCTGTCGGCAGTACAATACATACGTGCGCGTCGAGGTAGGTGTCGGTGAGCAGGCCCCGCATCATCTATCGGCAGTACAATACATACGTGCGCGTCGAGGTAGGTGTCGGTGAGCAGGCCCCGCATCATCTGTCGGCAGTACAATACATACGTGCGCGTCGAGGTAGGTGTCGGTGAGCAGGCCCCGCATAATCTGTCGGCAGTACAATACATACGTGCGCGTCGAGGTAGGTGTCGGTGAGCAGGCCCCGCATCATCTGTCGGCAGTACAATACATACGTGCGCGTCGAGGTAGGTGTCGGTGAGCAGGCCCCGCATCATCTGTCGGCAGTACAATACATACGTGCGCGTCGAGGTAGGTGTCGGTGAGCAGGCCCCGCATCATCTGTCGGCAGTACAATACATACGTGCGCGTCGAGGTAGGTGTCGGTGAGCAGGCCCCGCATCATCTGTCGGCAGTACAATACATACGTGCGCGTCGAGGTAGGTGTCGGTGAGCAGGCCCTGCATCATCTGCCGGAAGCCGGCGCTGAGCAGCGGCAGGAAGACGCCGGTGACCGCCACGTGGTCGCCGGGCTGCGCGCGCCGCGTCACCTCCCCGCGGCAGTACACGGACAGCTGCCGCGGGATGTGGCCCACCGGCACTTGGTCCGACTGCACACAGACACATCGTTATTAAAAATCATAAACGAATCGAGATTCATGGTTGCAAATAAAACTTAAAATATCATATCTATTACTATAATAAAACAGTAGAGGTCGAAAAGTCTGTACATTAAATATTTTTCGACCAAAATAGGCCAGAGAAGCCGAATTCCGTGACCAACAAGACAGGTTCCTAGGGGACTATAATGCAATGGCGGCGGGCTCAAACGCAAAACATTTATCTCTCTCTCTGATGCGACAGCAGCGAGGGTCAGAACCCCACTTGCCCCGGTTGATGCGACACAGGGTCCCGGAGACTTTTGAGGCTTCCCCATGAGAACAAAAAATGGTATTCCAAAACGATGCCATCCACCATCTGATCGGTTTGTGGTCAACTTTTATTAGTTTGCCACCCGCCCCATGTTACTTAGCATTAGCAGTAGACTTACGTGCTCCTGTATCCTAAGCTCCTGGAATTTCTGGAAGCGCGAGCCGCGAGTCTGCAGGTGTAATTGTCCGGCAGCCCTCGCCAGGCGGCAGGCGTCCGCGGCACAGGCGGGCGGAGGCGTGAACTGAAGCCCCCGCACCGGCTGGTAGGTCTCGGCTCCGCAAGCACCGCACGAGTATGTCGCGACCACTAGCAGGGGCTTCACGTCCGTGCACCGAGTCACTATGCCTGACCATACACATTCCATTACGTTAGCACCTCTTTGCCTGACTGCCCCAAAAGGGGGTGATTTTCGAGTGACGCACCAGGTAGCCTCCAGGAAGTCTTTAGCAGCATAAAACAGTTGGGAGACTTCCTGGGGCGGGGACGGCTGGAGTCTACCAGCCAACCTCCACCCCCACACACAAAATAGGTGTAACAGACGTGTTGAGAACACATGCCCGTATAACGAAGAAAATGATGTCTAGTATGCATGTCATCATCAGCCGGATAAAGGCATCCCCCTTATTAAGAAGGGTGGGGTTGCCATAATCCCCACGCTCTATGCTCCCCACATATGCAGGTGTGTCTATTACACAGACACAGCCTACAGTCTAAACGGCTTGACGGATTTTGATGTAATATGTTGTTAGAGGCATCTCTGTTTTGGGAGTGATACACTATGATGGTTCTACCACCCAATAATAATGTAGGTATGTATCTAAAAAAATAGTCCAAATAGTTCTATCACAAAATAATGAGAGTACAGAAGGCAAGCTTCATACAACGGGCGCTCGAGTAACGCACACATAGACATCGCTCACGGACACGATATCTCGGTATATTTCGGTATAGTGCGAGCACGTTATTTTAGATATTATTGGTTTTTATTTCCGTTTTTCATGTTTTATTCTCAACAATCAATCAAAAAAACTAGATGGGAGTGCCACGACCGCGATAGTTTTTTCGCATAAGCCAGAATTGATAACCCTAGCGCGGCCGCCGAGCGTAGGTATGAAAAACGAGATACATACATACATGAGCTTGCCTTCTGTACTCTCATTATTTTGTGGTTCTATAGTATGGAAGGACAATTATTATTTTATTCTGTTACTAACCTCTGACTGTGACCAACTTTCCAATGTGTTCTGCTTTAACTTCTCTGATTGGCACTGATTTGGATGTAGATAAATCTTTGAAGCAAACCTCACTGCAATTAAATTAAATATTATAATATAACTTTCTATTGACCAAGCTAGTAAATTCTTCTGAATTATTGGTAACCATCTAAAAAGTAGAGAGATCTTTTTTTAGTAAGTGACAATAAAATAACTTGTATTACAGCTGCCGGCACGTAACTTGACAAGATTCGTTAGATGCGCTAAAGTAATTTTCTTTGGTTATCAAGCGGGACGCGGGGAACAAGGTAACATCGTTCCAGGCGCGCTATTGGTTAGCCAGTCGAGCCTTGCTCCCCACAACTCAGCGCTCTCGAGTACACTTGCGTACAGTAAAATAGTTCCGTTTGTTTTTGTTATGTTCTTGTTACAAGTTCTTGAAAATGTTATTTTTTACACTACCTGCTCGATAATGTTCCATTATGTGTCATATAAACTTGACATAAAGTAGGTCATTATATCCCTATAGTCTAGCCGGGTAATAATGTTGTACTAAACTCCCTTGGGTAATAATGTGATTTGTTCTTTTTTGTCCTTTAGTTCTCCCTAATTGCGAAGGCAAAAGGTTCTAGCTCATACAGCCTCGTCATAAGTAATCTCGTATTAAATCAATTTGTAGCTAGGCCTAAGCCAATTCATTATTAAATTGCTGTCATTTTCCATTCATGTTATTAATTTGAATTACGAACGTCAAATATTTTTTTACCACGGAGACTCTATAAAGTAGGTATACCTCTATATACCACTCCCTCTAAGCAGAGACTTCCACGAAAAAATACATTTGTAAATCGAACCGAGCGCCAGGAGCCGAATTGGAGCCGAACCTAGTTCTAGGTTATAGAAAAGAAAAAAAAAATAGATAAAAAGAAGGCGCTAACGCTGTTGATATTATTTTAATTCTAGCAGTTTTGTATTTTACTGTCTCGCCTCGCAGTAGGTGTGGGCACGAACGCTGGAAATCGGTGTGTTGATATTATTTTATTTCTAGCAGTAAGTATTTAATAATAATAAAAACACTTCATTGTACCATTGAGATATTACACCAAAAATTACATGTAAATTGAACAATACGTTGATGATGTAAAAAGGTGGCCCTAACGCTAAAAAGCAATTTCTTCCAGATAACCAATCAAAGAAAAGCAATCTCTTCCTTGTATTTGTATTTCATTACCTCGCAGTAGGTGTGAAAAGTAGTATATTCTCCTCGGGGATAAAGGTGTCTTTGTTTTGGGCGAGCTTGAATCTCTCGCTGTACTCAGGATTCTCGTATTAACTCCCTCGCTTTGCTCGGGAGTTAACTCTATACGCCCTCGCTACGCTCGGGAGTTACTAGAATCCTTCGTTATGCTCGGGATTCAATTCCACGCCCGTGACATAAGACACTGCTTTATCCCCTTGGTGCATAAACTACTATTATCATTCCGAGTAGAGTCAGGCAGTAATTACTTTATCACAATATTTAATTTTATAATTTTTTTTTCTCTCTCAATTTTATTTATTACACCTCATTATATTTCAAGAATTCCTCTTTTTCTTCTTTTTATTTTATGATATGATTAAAAACATGGCAATAAAATTACTATATTTTATAACGACCATGTTTTGTTGCAACTAAGTGCACTTGCGCGACCCTTGTAGTAGGGGACTACTACACCAAAATCGTGCCAAGTTATGTACCGGCAGCCTGTATTCTATTCTATTCTATTGTTGGTGGCTATAAATTCGGGCCCGTAACCATCGGAATATGCTTTGACCTATTTGGATCCATTGTACATAGCCTCTGTTGCTGACGTGTGGAAGAGTTCCCTTAGGTACGCAACGATTGCCCAAGCGTGGAACAGTACATATTCATCTGGCGTTGGATAGGTTACTCCCAGTTGACTCAACCTACATCTCACAAGAGTGTCGCAGTCACACAACATGTGTTGCATTGATTCTTTTCCCCTACACAGAATCTGCAAGTATCAACAGTATTTAACATCAATCTTTTTTTTAACTTAGCTTAACCCGGGAGTTGTTTGGCTCGACCGGGGTATGTGGGATTCTTACCCACTAAAACCCCCGCGACTCGGCACATGAGCACCCCAGGGCTCTTCGGTGGGATCTGCACCAGTGGCCCCTCAGTGCCTTGCCTTTGAGCCCGCCGCTGGAGCCCCCTGGGAACCTGACACGGTGCTCACAGGGACGGGGGTCGCAACCCCGCCGCCGTCCTCCTCGGAGTCGCCGCCGTACTCAATGGACATTCCAAGGGCCCACACCCCGAACGTCCAGCAACTCCGAAGGGTTCAACCTCAATCTGTATTAAGTCTCATTACCACATCTGCAGGATCATAGTATGTTATAATTACAGCAAATAAGCAGTAAGAAACAGACACAGTATTAGAAACCTACAATCTTCTGATGAGCTCTGGAGGGTATCTGTTCCTTGGATCTCTCATCTCCCCTGGAATCCTGTGATTCCTGGCCTCCAGCATAATCCTGTGCTCAATGTACACATCTAATGCATCCTTTACTGCTGTCTGCCAAAGAAAAGACATAAAGATTTATATTTAAGTATTTCACCAGATGAGGAGCCCAGTATGCAAATACACACTTTGTGGTGGAGTTGCGGAAACCAGCCTATTATACCAATACCAAAAGAGAAGACAAACAGTCATCTGATAGTAAGTGCTTTAGTATCATCCATGGGCAAATGGAACACCAGACATAACATTCCATGTCTGTTGTGCCATCAAAAAATTGTTATTTTGTACTTATGACTTACAGAATATGGAGATTGCATATTATTATGTATTATCAGGTTGGGGACTTAAGCTGCACCTCATTATGTATATGTTTGTTGCTCTAGAACTGGAATGAACACATTACCTCTCTATGTTTATAATCAGGTAACATCTCATACACAACATCTGAGACCATGTTGGTGTATCTGCGAGTGTTCTGTCTCACAGCCTCCGCCAGTTCCTCATTGGTCTCATGCAGGTCATCTAACTCCACAACAAAAGCAATCTGGAAACATTTGTAAGCAATATATTAACATAATAACTGCTGCACTTACAAATATCAATTACGAGTTAATGATCATTAATACACTACCGTTTACACTGTGCTGTGTATCAGACCCAGTACACAGTAATGTTTACAAATTACTGCATGATGGCAAAACTGACACTGGACTTTTATAGTGAGTCTTTCTAAACAGTTGAACGCATGCCAATCATAGTAGTAAATTATCACTAACCTGTTCCCTATGTGCCACTTTTGTAAGTTGCTCGGCATATTTAAAATGTTTATTTCCTTCATCGTCCGTTTGACAAAAATCCACGAAAAAATTTTTTAATGATTCTGTAAAAAAAGTTTGGTTACTTGGTACCGCAACTTGGTAGTAAACAAACAAAATGTTAGACACACAGTTACCTTTATCCGCAGCGTAATCACGCATAGCCATTTTTATAACAGTTATTAAAAGTACAAAACTTCGAAAACCGATTTAAAATTTTAACTCAATTACATACAAACTAATATAAAATAAACTAGGTACTTTTTTTCACATGAAGAGTTCGCGTTCGCGCCAAAAAAAATTGTTTCTGAATGACTTACACTGACTAACTGACACTGACAGAGACAGACTAGTAAAATTTTTATTGCAAAAGAGGAGGCAACACTAATAATATAATCTAACTGTTGGTCCCAAATTCCCAATATCGTATCGATCCCTAAATATAAGCTAAAATCATCGATCAAGTCATCTATATCCCGCGATAAACCTCCGACATGGAGCGATAGTTAACCATAGATTTAGGATTTTTCACTAGCTAGCGTGCCGCCGATAAGGACAGAAAATAACGGAAAATAATCATTCGTACACTTAACACACGTTATGGATATTTATTCAAATGCGCCTATTATGTAGTATAAACGATATTTCACAACGCAATTCAATTTAAAACTCCAAAGCTAGATCGTGAACTAGAAAATTTGATGAGTACTCGAAGAAAACGCACCGTAGGTGCGCCAGATTTTGAACACACCCTATTGTTTTCTTTCTCTAAGGTTAAAACCCTGTCTC
Source organism: Furcula furcula (assembly GCA_911728495.1). Classification (NCBI taxonomy): domain Eukaryota; kingdom Metazoa; phylum Arthropoda; class Insecta; order Lepidoptera; family Notodontidae; genus Furcula; species Furcula furcula. The sequence goes on from OU452243.1 coordinate 24,063,949, forward strand.
TCATTTGAAAATCCAACATTATGCTGTTAAAAACCAACATTATTATTGAAACGGAAATATTTCATTATAGCTATCGATGGTAACTATTTTGAGTTTGCGCGTGTTCTTTTATGACCCAGCCGGGCCAGACTGGTTAATATGGTATCGATAGGATATTGGGACCGGCAGTAAGTGAAGACCGCTGAGGGCTGAGGCCCATCGTTCTCTTTCTGAATACATACATATTATGGTAAAGACAACATACACATCACATATCACTGTCTCGGTCTTATTTGTTTAATTAGAAAGAGAAAGTGAGACCACAGTTGTCTTTACTTAGGTACTAGCTGAACCGCGCGGTTCCGCCCGCACTTTCATAACTTGTATGTTCTAAATGCTCCAATTTCCAGTTTCTGGATAAATAAATTTTGTATGGTTGACACTTCTGGCGTATGGCGTAAGTTTCGTAAGGCCGCCAATTGTACATTTGCTGTATTACTGTATTTTTCTTGTTTTGTTTTGTTTTATGTAAATTGTACAAGAGTTACATAAATAACTCTGCAAGATTTGAACAGAGCATAATCTGAAGTGATAATTTACCTTATTATTATAGATAGTCTTCCACATGAAAAAGGCAACAATGCGCCGAGTGCGTGACCGCTCCAACATTTATATAAACATGAAAAATCCTAAATCTATGTGGACAGCCCTCGGACAGCCCCATAATTCGTCACTGGGTAACGAACAAGGAGGTTATATTTACAACACTGGAGTTTTCGCCTAGAACAAATTATTGAAGACAGGTTCATTCACCCTTAGTTATGTTTTTTATCCCTCTCACACTTTATCTAAAATTGCCATGTAATACAACTGTTTAGGAACTATATTTAAATCAGTGTCCAGCAATATCTAACGTTTGCACGTTGAAATTATTTCCAACGATATTTATCTTATTTGTTCGTATCATAATTATAACGTTCGTTAGTTTATTTTCGTTGAATCAATCAGTGCGGCTTACTGGCTTGACCTTGTATGACGTATTTATTTACGTACGCGATTATCGTCTGTCGTGTTTGTAAGCGATTCCGATTTGTGTTTTTTTTTTTCAAATAAAGCATCGTGTTGGTTTGTTTACTGTATTTAAACTGTAAATTCAAGTTAGTTTTAGTTAAGTGTTTATAATATTAGATTAGGCAATTTTTGTAAAAAGTTTTTTGTATTTATAGTTAAAATGTCACGAAGAGGACAAATGTGGAACTATTTTTCTATGGTGCACAATAATATTAAAAAGGCGGAGTGTATGCATTTAAAACCACAATTTCTAATTTAAAAAATAACAAAAACATTTAATTATTTATGAAGAAATTTGCAGAGATAGCATCAGGAATAAAAAATTTAAAGTCGAAAATCTCGAAAAGGGTTAAGTTTAGGGTGGGGTGTTTCATAGTGAAATAAGTCAGAAATGATGGGTACTCCACGCCCTCAACGAATCTAGCACGACTTTTCCTGTAACCCTGTATATATATTTCTTGAAGGAATTGAAGGAGAATTACGTAGAAATGTACAGTCATAGCAAACGCTTTAACCGCTTTTTGTTGTAAGTGTAAACCATCATTACAGACTGATGTCATTCTATATGTCAAGACGTCATGCCAATGTCTCTTGCTAGTTATCTATGTTCACTACTCTCTCTCTGTAAAACTCGCTCGCTGTGTGTCTTTATTTGGTATCGAATTATATCTTGCAGAAATATTAATAATCGTTTTAATCCTAGACAGAACCCTTCAATCTGTGTATTTTATTCCTTTTGATTTAGGATTGTGATTAAATGCACAAACATTAGTGAAATTTCCCTGTAAAATGTTTTCGATTACGGACTGGCTTGTATAATAATGAATATTATGAATGTTAATAAATTATTTACTGTTTTGTTGTTTTTCATTTCTATAAAATCTATCCTTGCATCCATCAGGCGAATGACGTCAACTGCCAGACAAAGGCCTCCCCCAATGACGTCCACACTTAACGGACTTTCGCCACTCGCATCCCCTGGCTTCCTGCCACGCGTGTGATACCATCATCGGACCTTCTTGTTAGGGGCCAACACACCACTTTCCGTCCGGAAAGTGGTGTGTAGAACCACCGTCTGGTGGTCGTTATCTAGAAACTTTTTGCCCAACGGCCATCGGTTCTTCCAGCTATGTGCTCCGCCCACTGCCAATTCAACTAGAATATTCTCAAAGCTATAGGGGTACTCTACTTCATATACGGCTCTTCTACGTAACCCCAAGGTTTCGCTACGTGATAAAATCAGAAATGAACAGGCAATGGAGGATGGATGAATATGCTTAGGCATAGCTAACTCCATTGCTTGTTGGAGCTTTTTAATGAGCCAAAAGTAAACAACTATGTTTCTGTGCTTTAAGGTATCACTGACAGCACACGATTTCCCGAACTCTGCCCTTACTATAAAATACGTTTTATATGATATATTCCTATCTTACGTTTTCATTTTTTTATACGTAATCCGTATGTATTTATCCTAAACTTAGATTCGTCGTGGTCATCCTAATGAAAGAGACAAAAAACAAAAGTGCAATGATTCAAGGCCAAATTTTTTGGCTTCAAGATATTATTTGCGTTGCATACTCCAGTGTTGTAAATGTAAGCTTCTTGGTAACGAACGACGCACTATCCTTCACGCAGGTGTTGTTAACCGCAACTGTTTCGCGCGGCCTTGCTGTGTGAAGTGCACAGGAGACCACGGGACGTCTCAGTGCGAGCGCGATAGGGAGACGGCGACCGAGCCTCCCGGATGCGTCCTCTGCGGGACCATCGGGCACACCGCGATATCGCGGCTGCCCGAGGGCCCCGAGGAGGAACCGCCGGGTGGCGAGGCGCAACAATCTCCGCGCTCCCCCCCGCCCCTCGGTGCCCTATGCACCAAGGGCCTCCGCCCCTCCACCCTTGGAGTCCTACCCGCCCGCGCCTTCAGCGCCTCAGGCCCCGGCGCCCTCAGCGCCTCTTACGCAGCCGCTTCCGGCCCCCCACGTCCCCGCGCCCTCTGCGCCGCGACCGCTCTCATCGTCCCAGCCCGCAGTGCGTCCACCGAACGCGTGGGATAAGACACTGCCATACGTCCGCCCCGCCGCTGCTCCTAAAGCAACGATCGTCCCCGCCAAGCAACCGGCCGCGCCTGCGCCTTCAGCGCACGCGTCCAGCCTCGCTTCGGACTTCGAATTGGTCCGACGCTCTATCGATGGTATTAACATCGATAGAATCCGCCTTTTCGCGAGCCGCCTTCGGTGCGCACAGACCCCCTGCGATAGAGTACAAGCTATCGCCGATTTCGAGGACGTGTACTACGCCCTGTCCCCCGTAAACTCAAACGTAGGCTCGTAAATGGATATACACCAGAGTAGGCAGAAACCCCATTCCCTTTCCCTCGCTTTTTTCAATGCGCATGGCCTCTCCCGACAAAGGGATCAGGTTGCTGACTTCCTGCGAAGTCACCAAGTTGATGTCTTGCTGGTGCAGGAGACCCTCCTGAAACCCTCTCATAGGAGTCCGAATATCGCCAACTACCATCTTGTGCAAAATGACCGTGACACCTCCCTCGGAGGTGGCACTGCCATCTATTACAGAAGGGACCTGCACTGCATCCCTATCGATCCCCCTGCGCTCACTAATATAGAGGCCTCGGTTTGCCGCCTCTCTCTTTCCGGCCATTCGGCTGTCACTATCGCCTCTATCTATCTTCCACCTGATAAGCGGCCCCTCAGGAGTGATATAGAGTCACTCCTTGACCTGGACAACGCGGTCATTCTGGCCGGCGACTTCAAATGCAAGCATGTCAGGTGGAATTGTAACGTCACCACCGGCAACGGCAGGTGCCTCGACGGCTTGGTCGACGTTCTCGACTTCATTCATTCATTCATTCATTTATTTATTAAATATTTAATTTACACAATCATGATCTTGGCGCTCATAAACCACCAAGGGTTTGTCCGAGCGTCGCACATTCCTCATTTGAGTAATAAATTAATAAATTAAAACAAATCAAAACATATCATGCACATTATTACAATATTGAGGGTAGTTTTTGTACGTAATGTCAGCGCACAACCGCAGCCGGCGGGCGCGGCGGCGGCGGCGTTCGCATTGTACCTACATTTTTTTCCATCAGTACCAACCACACAGCTTGACCCCTATACAGGCTGTTACTAATATTTTTTTATTTTAATAAAAGATTTTTTTATTTGTTGTTTTTTTTTATATTTTAAGTAAAAGCATAATGTTATATTGACATGTTGTTTAAATGTAATATATACTTTTTTAGCATAAATTTATAGTTTTTCGTTGTTATTTTCTGCCTAACATCGTATGGAATTTCATTTATTAACCTTGGCACCATGAAGGCACTCGTTCTCTCCCCATAAAAATTATTAGCTTTAGTTGTTACCAGTTTTTTGTATTTTACACTCCGCGTAAATTTATTGTGGGCTACATAATTACGAAATTATATTTTCATAATAAAAATAGTTTTCATATAGTAAAAGTAGCTTCGTACGTTCATGCACAGGTAAAACCCTGCAAAACTGAAACAGTTGGTCTATGTCGTTTTTGTACTGTTGTTTAATTTTACGAGGGACAATTTTTTTAAGTAGACGCAATTGTAAGTTATAAATCTTTTCTATAAAAGTTTTAAATGTACGCCCATAGCTGCTAAGCCCATACACTATGATACTGTCCGCGAGAGAAAAATACAACATTTTTAAAGTGCTGAAAGGTACTCTATCTTTTATAATGTGAAATTTTGCCAAAATGGCTCTTAATTTATCACACACGTTATTTATTTGTTTATCCCATTTAAATCTATTGTCAATAATTACTCCAAGGTATTTTTGCGATGTGACAGTTTCTATAGCAGGACAATTACATGGTATTGTGTTGTTGTGTAAACATTTATGGCTATGTGCTATCAAGTTATGTTCTAGATTTAGTTTATTTTGTGCTGATTTTATGTGAAGGAATTTTGTTTTCTTGAAGTTCAGGACTAAACCAGCGTCATGTGACCATTTGCTTAAAAGAGTAAAGTCATGTTGTAACTTTTTAAGTGCAGCTTCAGGGTTTATATCGTCTGCTATTAGGCATGTATCATCAGCGTATTGGTATACCTTACATTGAGTTACAACATTGTTTACGTCGTTCACATAAGTCAGGTAGTGTAGGGGGCCTATCACTGAACCTTGTGCTGTTCCTTCTGTACTGAAGATGCAGTCACTTAGATGGTTTTCTACTTTAACATGATACGATCTAGTATTTAGATAGTCAATGCACCAATTTAAAAGTTTACCACGTATACCACTATTGTCCAATTTTTCAATAAGGATATCATGTTGAAGAGTGTCGAAAGCCTTACTGTAATCAATAAACACTATTAGAACATGTTTTTTCTGGTCTAGGCATGTATTCACATAATCGGTAAATTGAGAAAGCAATTGAGATGTACTTTTTTTGTTTTGAAAGCCAAATTGGTTTTTCGATAGTATTTTATTTTTTTCGTAAAAATTATGTATTTCTTTACAGATGTATTTTTCTATGATTTTATCAATAATAGGTAATATTGTTATGGGCCGGTAATTCCCGAATTCTTCCTTAGAACCGTTTTTAAAAATAGGTCTAACTATTCCCGTTTTTAGGTCAGTGGGGTAAATCCCAGCTTGTACACTAGCGTTTAATAATTTAGATATAGCAGGAGATATTTTATCTATTAATATTTTTAATTCCATAGGTCTAATATTATCGATCCCAGCTGATTTATTTATTTTTATATGTTTAATTATTTTCTGAATATCTTCTGGCTGTGATTTTTTAAAATATAATGATACGTTCGCTTTTTCCGAGTATGTTGCTTTATCTAACAAGTGAATTTTACAATTTGACACTGTATCTTCTACAGCTTTCCTAAATCCATATGCAAAATTGTTACATATATCTTTAATATTACTACTATATTTCTTGAATGTGTTCAAAATTGCATCATCAACTGTTGATTTCGTACGTCCTGTTAATTGATTCAATATACTCCACAATTTTTTTGGGTTGTCTTTGTTATTATTTATTTCTTCTTTATAATATCGATTTTTATTTCGTATAATCATTTTATTTACTCTATTTCTTGTATTTATATATTCCAATTTCACTATTTTGTTAGTTGGATCTTTACTTAAGGTTATTAGTATATCATCTTTTTTGTTACACGCATCAATTATTTGTCTGTTTATCCATGATTTTTTATTACGGCAAGAGCCAGTAAGCTTTTGTGTATAGGCCGATTTTTCGTAACAATTATTTAGATGTTTTTTTATTATTATTATATATTTCATTTGGGCTCTCGGTATCTTTAATACAATTAGACCAATCAATTTTGTGTAATTCCTCATGCAGAGATCGTATGTTGTACTTTGTGATGTGTTTTGTAACAGCCTGTATTTGACTGTCGTCGATGAGCGTAGCCACCGCGAGGCGATAGTCCGCAAATACAGTTCCGACCGCCGCGCAGTAAACATCTTTTCTCGAACTTCGTACAAAAATATGATCTATACAACTCCTTGTGACTAGGTCTTTCCTAGGCTCTATTCTAGTATAGTCGGTTATCCCACTACTTAAACCATAGTCGTGCATTAAGTTTAAATAGCTGCATTGAATACTATTCTCAATTTTTAAGTCAATGTTTACGTCTCCAATCACAATTAAGTCATTTTGTGGGTGTTTAGCAAGTAAACCACGTAATTCGGTTAAAAAGTGTTGCTTATTTTTTGATGGTGGCCGGTAAATTGCGCAGATATATATAATGTACTTCTGATTTACAATCAATTTACCGTAAATACATTCAAACAGCCTTATTAATAAACTATGATTAGCGTCAGAACAACTTTACTCCAAGACTTACGCAAAGATTAGGCAATTATGGTATTAATAAACTAGTAGTAAGGACGGAGTTAACTAATCAAAATGTAGTCCCGGAGTAAAAGTTACTCCGCGGAGCCCCATTGTTTAACGTTTGAGTAAGCATAGATTTGTATTGTATTTCTAAATTCCATTGAGATAATTATATATACTAAACATAACCTAATTGTATAAACCTCGCAATATCCCTTTTGAAGACCTTGAAGACGAGTTTAAATATAAATATAGATTTACACGCTCAACTGCATATTACATTACTGAAATGGTAGACTGATTTGGCTGGAGATGCAGTAGGCTTTATACCACCTCACTTGAAAGTTTTAGCTGCAAAAAGGACTTGGGCTCGTGGAGAGGTAAATAAACTATCTCAATAAACTAAACTATTAGGCTAGTTATGTAGGCTACAGCCGGATGATTCAGAAATAACTTAGAACAGATTTTAAAACTAATTTTTACTAATTTAAATTACATTTTTAATATCTAATTTAAATATGTAGTGACCGCTTCGATGTTAGAAGCTAAGTGAAGAGCCGATTCCGTCGCTATGGGTCCATACAATGGATCTAGTTGTGCACCGTCAGCTGGTTTTCGGTACACATGCTGGATGCGTCCATACAATAGCCCTTCTGTTCTTGGATAGGTTGCATTGTCAGCCAATTTTTGCATTACACGCGCCGGCTCGTGCTTGAGGCCCACCGTGGTTTGTGCTCTTACACGCGTTTTTTGAGGTGCACTGTAGTTTCTTGTTAGGGACGGTGTGTAACAGGCTAGATCCCCGGCCTACTTGTTATATACTTTCTTGATTTATAGATAATATTCTGCTCATAAAAAAACACAAATTCTAAAACCACTATCTTGAATTCAACAAGAGAAATACAGAATATTATGATGTAAGAGAAATATAGAATATTATGATGTAAGATAAATATAGAGTGAAAGTTGTGATTGTCAAATAAAAGTGTCAAATATCAAAATTTACCTAACTGCCAGTGTCTTTTTAGTCATTTTGTTCATTTTTTTTACTTTTAATTTCAGTGGGTTGCCATAACATACACCTTAGTCTCAGTGTAAGAATTGTATTGTTAGTCCGAACCTACTTCGTATTTATTAATACCGTTATTAAGACGTAGCTATTCCGTGACTAGTCTAGAATTAACTACTTCCGATGTAACTTTGGAGTAAGAGAAAAATGAGCGATTTTTATTAATAAGACAGAAAGTGTATAGTAGGTGTTTTACTAATGACTAAATTGTGATTCTGGCGTACATATATAACAATACCTCCTCCTTTCTGTATAGATCTCAACATAGAATGCATGTAATATCCCTTAAGGCTATAAAGAGATAGTAGATTAACCGATATATTAACTTCGGTCAGAATAATAACATCGATTGTCCGCCTGGTGTCAGCTACAAGGATTTCGAGTTTAGAAAAGTTTTTTATCATTGATCGAATGTTGATATGTACATAGGTTATCTGATTCACACATTTAGGAATATTTTTATAAAATGACATAATATTAGGGCAGTTGTTGATTTCTATTACATTACTAGTAAATTCATCCATTACAAATTAACCTTATATTTTCAAACGGATACGTAATCTTGCTGGTATGCCTATATGTTATGAACAATATTCTGAATATCGATTTCGTTGCGAGTAATAAATATTTTCGTGTTATCGTTCTTGCGAACTAGGATTTTGCCTTCCTTGCACCATATGTATTTGAATGTAGCTTTTAATTCATTCTTAGTATTCCAGAGCAATGTTTTGTTGTATTGTGTTAAGGATTCTCGTATGTATAACTTGTCCTTAGAAAACTTCGCATCAGCATTTGGTATTAAGTCGGCAGTTAATAAGTTTTTGTTTTTTGTTGCTGCCAACCACTGTGATTTAGAGGCCTCGTTGTCCATTTTAATTTTTATTACCTGTGGCTTATTGGGCTTTGTTGGTACTTTGACCACCGATTTAATATTTTCTTGCTTTACGTTGAGCTTCTCAGATAGGTTTTTCATTATTTCGGGTAGATTGGTTTCAATTTTTTCGTTAAATCCAGATAGTTCGATAGATTTGTTTAATTTTTGCTGTTCAAGTTCATTTATGCGCTGTTCTAATGCATCTACTCTTGCTTCTAGGTGTTTGTTTTTGTTTGTGAGATCACCATTTTTCTTTTCTAAATTCATAATTTTTTGCTTAAATACGTGAATGCTCTCCAGGCATTCATCTACCTTTTCACTGTGTAGACTCATGGATTCTTTAACTTCTTCGCATTCTCTTTTCACTATTTTGTCTAATTCTTGGGTAATATCTCGTAAAAACTTTTTGATATCTATAGGATAGTTAAACGTCTTTCCACATACCTCTTCTTCTTCTTCTGTATTTTCCTCTTCCGGGACTATAAATGAGCTTCTGCGTAATGATTTAAGATGACACTCATCACATGTCCACTAAAGGTTTTCAGCAGCCCGTAGAGCACTTAGTTGTTTATTCGTAAGCTCTGCACATGATGTATTTGCATGCACAATCTTTTTACATTTACTACACTCCAATCCTGGACTTCGTTTTGTAACCATTTTATTACACTTACTACATTTCGACATCTTTAGCGTATTTGGTAAAATATCTTTGTGCCGTGAGGGTAACAAACGTGTATGAATTGTAGCGCTGACAGGCGAGGAATCTTTGACTTTGACGTCATCGCACCTATGCCCCCGACCCATTATCCCAATAATGTCAATCACCGCCCCGATGTCTTAGACATGGCCCTCCTGAAGGGCGTGACCCTCCGGTTGCGCTCCTTAGAGGTTCTCCATGAGCTAGACTCTGACCACCGACCGGTCCTAATGGAACTAGGTCCGCCGCCCATTTCCCAACCGGTCACTAGGACCGTTCTGGACTGGCATCAGCTAAACACCTGTTTAGCCGATGCCGACTCTCCGAATCTTGCCCGCTTCCCGGCGCAAATCTCGTCCCCTCAGGACACCGACCAAGCGATCGGCGCTTTCACCGATCATCTCAAATCGGCCATCAGCCAGTCCTCCCGGCAGGCTGAAGCGGACAACTTTTATGCTGTGCGCTTCAAGCTGCCCGATGACATTAAGGAATTAGTCCGCGCTAAAAACGCGGCTATTCGCGCGTACGACTCCTACCCCACCGATGCCAATCGGGTCCGCATGCGTGCTTTGCAGAGGGACGTGAAGCGCAGCATCGCGGAACTCAGGGAGGCTCGATGGGGAGGGTTTCTAGAGGAGATCTCGCCGTCACACCAGGCTTACTGGCGGCTCGCGAGATCCCTCAAAACCGACACCGTAGCTACCATGCCCCCCTTGACCCGCCCTTCAGGCGACCCACCCGCGTTCGAGGACGACGAGAAGGCTGAGGTTCTCGCTGACTCTCTAGAGAGTCAGTGCACACCCAGCTCCGCTCCCGTCGATCCGGCGCACCTCGATCTTGTGGATAGTGAAGTAGAGCGCAGGTCCTCACTCCCTCCCACCGAATCCCTCTCCCCGGTCACGCAAACCGAGGTGGAAGACCTGATCAAAGGCCTTAACCCCTCAGGCCCGGGTGAGCCATATTTGGATCATGACATTAGCGCACCGCAATGACTCCCTCAGGACCGGGTGAGCCATATTTGCATCATCCGCCGTTGACGGAATTCTTTATTTTTTTTTTATGGTAGAAATTTAATTTTTGTATGGGAACCCTATGCTTTATGGTTACCTTATAGTATCATCATTGAAATAGACTCGTTATTCATTAGTTTTTTTGACATTTTAAGTCATAAATTCAGTTACGAAAATTGGCCGGTCGCAGCCGGACGGACGGTCACGGAATGTCAGTTTATGTCGGTTTTAAATCGTAAGTATTCTTTTATTTCAGGTGAAATGTTTTATTTTTTTGTTGTAACGTAATAATAAAACTGTGTAGAGGGTAGTTAGTGCGTATTTTGTCAAAATATTGGATATTTCCGAACTGAAAAAACAAAAAAAACACCATAGGTTATTTTTTTGTTTGTTTGTTTACTTTTGGTATAATTTCGTTATTAATTGTAATGTCGATACCTCGGGGCTCAAAGGGCGTAAGCACCAAAACTCGACTTTTCAGGAGAGCCAAAAAACAAAAAAATATTTTTTATTTTTGACATAACTTTTTTGATTTTTGACCTAAATAAGCCATTTAAACACCAAAAGTCTTATTTTTTTCTGGTGCAGAACACAGTAATATTATATTTGGAATAAATTTAAAATTAACAAAATTAGCTTTCCCCGAAAAATTGCAAGTTTGGGGCGGTTACACCCCAAAAATCAATGGATGTGTGATGAGTTATGGTTGTAACCGCCAATTTGCCTACTAATTCTATCAGTTCGTAGACAGTTACTTTGATTTCTACAGTTGATTAAATATAAATTACAATTTTATATGGACTTTATCAACGTAACATACTTAATTAACAGTGGCGTGCACTCCATACAGGCAAAAAGATTGTGCCTACCCTCTTCTTAATGACTATTATTTAATAACTATTCCAAGAAATTTCCTTTTTTGCCTACCCTGGCATAAAAATGTATGCACGCCACTGCTATTTATTAACGAATTATACAAATAATTATTGATATTACCTAGTCCAGTAGTTAGTTGCATGTCTTACCTAAAAACTATTCAAACTAATATAATAAAGCTGAAGAGTTTGTTTAAACGCGCTTATCTCTGAAACTAACAGTCGGATTTGAAAAAAAAATTTTTGAATTTGATACTTCAATTCTCGAGGAAGGTATTTAACATCACGCTACGACCTTCAGGGGCGAAGCAAAAACGTTTCTCGTGGATGAAGATGACATGGAACAGCTAGTTTTCATTTTAAAAGGAAAATGATAAATAAAAATCACATTACGTAGGTAATAACAATATTATTTATTAAATAATCTAGGTATCTTCAAATTTAGCACTAACAACCTATTTATTATTTTTATAGTATTAGTTTATTTATTTTATTTAATATGTATGTGTTATTATTATATTTCATTTTTATTAATTGTATCATATTTGTTACTTGCTCCTACCTTTTCATTGTTTCTTCTTTGCTTATAGGAGCCTGCTGGGAGAGAACTCATATTGGGTTAAGTACACCATTGTGCATATTGTGTGTTATTTTGTATTTTAAAACTGTTTGTGTTTGCAATGTGTACATAAAGTATAAATACAAATAAATATGTAAACCAATCTTGAGATCATTTAATTAACCTTTTTTATTCTTTTGGTGGCCGGTTATTAGGTAGGTAACTACATAGGTATACCTAGGTATTCATAGGTATATGTAGATTTAAAGTACCCACCTACTAACAGGTCACTAAAAGACTTAAAAATTATAATAATTGATCTCAGGAGTTCCTTGTTGTTTTTAAGATGGTTAGTTAATAGTGTTAAATTTTGTGGCGATACCTAGATTATTTGATAAACAATATTTTTACTATGTAAAGTGATCTTTATTTATCATTTTCCTTTTATAATGAACTAGCTGTTCCATCCAGCTTTATTATATTAATACCTACTTATAAATAAAATGTGTTATTGAATAGTTTTTGGGTAAGACAGGTAATTAGGTATAGGTAACATCAATAATTATTTGTATAATTTGTTATCTGAGTTGATAAATAGGTATGCCAAATTAATATAGTCCATATTATAAAATTGTAATTGATATTTAATCAACTGAAGAAAACAAAGTAACTGGCTACAAACTGATTGAATTAGTAGGCAAGACGACGGTTACAATCATCATTAATCGAACATCCATTGATTTTTGGGGTGTATGTGTCCTTTTATTTTAGACCAACAGAAATTATCAAGGGCGTATCGGGCAACTTGATTCTTTAAAAATTGGTATTGGTATGGTATGTACCATAAGGTATATCGTTTACGACCCAAAATTAAAAACATATCGTTGAAAATTGTTAGGCGTAAAAGCATTTGTATAATCTACGGTGGCGTTTACTACCATCGCGTTTATGATAATTAACAGTAGTTGCTGTTACGACACAAAAACTAAAAATATCTGTATTATTTTCTACAAAAAATGGGGTCGTAAACACATTTTTTTGGCGAATTGGATGATTTTAAATATACAGATCGATAGAGCAGAAAAAACTGAGTAGGACTGCATTAAAAAGTCATTTTCGCCAAAATGGTGGTTACGCCCTTTGAGCCCCGAGGTATCGATGTAGTTGTTGTAAATACATCGTAATTACATCATAACGATAATAACTCAAAGATAAAGTCATAAAATCCAATCTAACTATCGAAAATTTTGTATACCATGACGTCATATCGCGCAGTGACGTCAATTTTAAAAAAAATTGAGTTCATTTCGATTTTTTGGTAGTGTTTTGTTTAAAACTTGTATAAAAAGGAGTTTGGATGCAAAGAATGGATCTTTCTTAGTGCCTGAGTCAATATTCTACCCTCAAAATCGAATTCAAAAATAGGTAAAATCAGCTTTGCCAAAAATTCACCTATTTTAGACTTTCCCTTTGAAAAATCGATATTTATAACTCTAAAAAAGCATATACTGCATAACTAATACTTGTCTCACTAGAACTCTGTTTACAAGGTTCTCCCTGTCCATCTGATATATCTTTTAGTGACTATCTTCAACGCAGCCATGTCCCACTGCGTCTTTCCTGCCGAATGGAAAGACGCGGATGTAGTAGGTATCCCTAAGCCGGGTAAGCCTCGCAGCAGCCCTGCGAGCTACCGGCCTATCAGTCTTCTCAAGTCTCTCGGCAAACTCTATGAGCGCTTGCTATTAGCGAGACTCAAAGACTTTGTCAGTTCTAATAATATCCTTATTGACGAGCAGTTTGGCTTTCGAACCAGACACTCTTGCGTCCACCAGGTGCACCGCCTCACGGAGCACATCCTGACCGGGCTCAACCAGCCCAAGCCCGTCTACACAGGCGCCCTATTCTTCGATGTTGCCAAGGCCTTCGACAAGGTCTGGCACAACGGCTTGATATACAAGCTCTTCCAGTTAGGAGTCCCCGATAGGCTCGTACTCATAATACGAGACTTTCTCTCGAATCGTACCTTTCGATACCGGGTCGAAGGTACGTTTTCTTCACCCCATCCTATACAGGCCGGAGTCCCTCAGGGCTCCGTGCTCTCTCCCCTCTTGTTCAGCCTGTTCACGAACGACATTCCTCGTTCGAGCAGAGTCCAACTCGCCCTTTACGCGGATGACACCGCTCTCTATTATTCCCATAGGAACATGTCCTATTTGACGCGTGCTCTTCAAGCCGCAGTCGACGCCCTGGGTCAATGGTTCCGTACGTGGCGCATAGAGGTGAACCCGGAGAAGAGTGCCGCGGTGGTCTTCTCCCGGGGACCCGCCAATATGTTCTCCGCGCGGAGCCTTCGGCCCAACAGACGACTAGTCCCAATATCCCTATTCAATCGCCCTATCCCTTGGACTAGGAAGGTTAAGTACCTCGGAGTAACCTTGGACTCCCGCATGACTTTCGGCCCGCACATTAGGTCCGTCCGCAATCGAGCGGCTTTCGTATTAGGTCGCCTGTATATTCTCTGCAAGCGGAGTAAAATGTCGCTTAGAAATAAGTTGACATTATACAAAGCTTGCATTCGCCCTATCATGACTTAGGCGAGTGTAGTTTTCGCACACGCCGCCCGCACCCGTATCGATAGCCTCTTGGTTATCCAGAATCGTTTCCTCCGTCGCGCCGTCGGTGCCCCGTGGTACATGCGGAACGTAGATCTGCATTCCGATTTCAAATTAGATCCCCTTCGTAAGTTCCTCAAAGAAGCGTCGAAACGCTACTTTGAATCCGCGTCCCATCACGCGAACAGTTTAATCCGCGCCGCCGCCGATTACGCCGCTAGTCCTTCTGACTCGCGCCGCAGACCACGGCACGTACTGCTCGACCCTCCTGACCCCATGACGGTCCTATTGGACCGGGATGCGCCGACCCCTCCCCGACAACCGTATGCTACACTAGCTATCAGACACCGGTCTCGCCGGTGAGGCCGAAGGGTCGTACGTATGCGACCGCAACGACGTGCATCACCCCACTGAGTTTCTTGCCGGTTCTTCTCAGTGGGGGCGCGTTGTGAACCGGTGGTAAACTCAGCCCTCTCTTAAGCGACAGCCCAAGCCGAGGCTGTGCCTCCCTGAGGTGCCCTTGTGCTCGTCGCTACTTCTGCCGTAAAGGCTAGAGCGCTTCAAGCGCTCGCCTCCTATTGTCCGGTGAAGCTGCAATAGCCATCTGCGGTTAACAGCGTCTATCATTCCCAAAAAAAAAAAAGCAGGTGTTGTTATAAATCATTTTTGTGTGTTCTTTTTATATATATATTTCCATTTTAATTTACCGACATGCTGCTGACGCATTGAGCCACAACAGCCTAATGTGTTTCTGGCGTTACTCACTGACCGAAAATGTTTTTTGTGGGTGTACTACTTGAGCTAAGGGGGAAATTCAGGGTTCCCAACTTAGGGGTTTCCCCCCCAAATTTAGGGGGGGGAATGTGCGATGGGATTTTTTTAGGGGTGTTATATTCTTAGGGGTATTTTTAGGGATTTTTATAACTTCAATTATCTAAGTAATAAACAGTGGGCAAATGTCTATAATTGTAGTTCTCGATAATTTATAAATAAAGAATTTATAAAAATGGTGTTTCTAAATGAAATTATTTATTGATTGTTTAAAATTTATTGTTTTTTTTTTATTTTATAAACTAAGTTTTTTAGGGGGAATCTCTTGTAATTGTGGTGGTTTTAGGGGTTATTGATTGGAGCTTAGGGGGATAACTTTTTGAGAGTTGGGAACACTGGAGAAATTTTTCAAATTATTGCAACATCTTGCTTTACTTTATGCTACGATTCCATCGATATACTATACCAACTAGATTAGCTGTCACGAACAAAATGACATCGAAAATGTGGTCGCGGTTACATATACTTACACAACTATACACGTACACGCAAAACAATAATATGTTCATATAAAAAGATAACTTACGAACTATAAAATAAGGTTCAATAATAATTGCAGACAATTCGGCACTTACACAGTTTTGGAGCTGAGAGTTGTGTGCTTCCATTGAGTTCCATTGTTTTTGAACGCTTAGACGTACAGTAAGCTAAGGAAAGGTATGGAGTTGCTTACGTTTATTTTTTCCAGAATAACCGTAATATAAAAATATGGTAAGTTACGTATAATGTTATGCTAGCCATAAAAGAAAGCATTACTTTGTACCCAACTTCTCCAGAATGATTGTTATTTCTTTCTAGTAGTATATCTGCATTTATTTGTTACAACATTAAGCTCTCAACGGCCGATGATTCCGATCGCATAAGCACTATGACGTGTCGACCGCCAACAGATTAACATGCGTATCAAATGAAGCGAAGACGCTTCATTTGATACGCATGTTGGTCAAGAGAACGACTGGATGAAATAAGACATACATATAAATTCAAAATTCTTTATTATGCATAGACTTAAAATAATTAGGTTTCGTTAGGTACAATTTTACAAAAAGCGTTACAAATGTTACAAAAAGCGTTAAATAATGACAATAGTATTGAAGTCGGTACTAAACATGGCATATTTAACGCTTTCAAGTTTTTATTTTATTTTAAGACTAATTTATCTACACTGAACATTAATAATTAATCAAGTTTAGTGACAATGTATTTGACATTATATTTTATATTTATATTTAATTGACGGGCCCGTTGGTCTAGTGGTTAGACACCCTGGTTGCTAACCGATGGGTCGTGGGTTCGATTCCCACCAAGTGTCTGGGTGTTGTTTATCTATTTAAGTATGGATTTACAAAAAAAAATTACATAAGTATTAGTATCAGTTGTCTGAAAAAAGAAATGTTAATTACCTTTAAACAAATTTAATTTATTATAAATCTGTCTTTTTGAATCATTTTTTGTCTGAGCGGTTTCTTTTTTACAAACATAATGCAGTCTTACATCGATGAATTTTTCTACAACTAATCTCAGTAAATCAATGTTATGGTTATGCTCATTTTCTCCGACAAAAACATCTTTATTAATATATAATTTTAAAACTGCAACAGATATAAATATTTTGTCATATTTCTTGTGTATATTTTTACCACCACTTAAACGAACACAGTTGCGTATAACGCGTTCAGTGTTCATGCAAATGTCAAATACATCATTTGCACAATAAAATAAGCCATTCATATCTCGTAAATCCACTAGTTTGTGGAACCATAATTTTTCTTTTGCCCATAATTTTCTTTTGCAGTCCTCGCACCTAAGCTTTTTTACTAGACTACTTACCACAAAATCAGAAATGTAACCTACTATTTGGAAAACAATTTCCGGAATTGGGTTTTGTTCTAATTTTTGAATGAGTTCGTTGCAATTTATCTGGTATTTATCAAAATTGTGCTGTATAGATTTATTTTTTATGATTTCTATAGCACTTAAATTTTCTTCACATTCATCAAAACGATATCCCGTCGAAGAACTATTAATTTTTTAATACACGGAGCAACCACGTTCTTGTTGTAAAGTAATAATAATATTTGAGGACACACTGCCGTGTAATCCAAAACTGTCCAGAGTCTGTACTATGGTAACCAGACACCTAATATAAATACGTATATACTTTTTTGAAAATACATACTTATCTAAATAAATGACACCCAGAGAAAAAGTGGCAATCTGAACCACAACCTATTGGATAGAGGCCAGGATGGTTAACCATTAGACCAACGAGTTTTCAAATGATGGTATTGTTAGACTCCAAAACCGATATAAAATAAATTGTGGGTAGGATAGCCGAACGCGCCCAGCGAATGCGTATTTAAGTCACTGCTCTAGCGGTACCGCAGTCATTCGTTTCTCAGATCTCGTACAGTGCGGAAGTCTCAGTGAAGTTGCTGCGTCATGGTGATTACAATGTATTCCTTCTGCAGGAGTGTGGTAATAATTCTTCAGTGGTATGTTCAGTTTTTATTTTACTAAGGTGGTCCAGTGACAATGGTTTCTAGACAGATTCTCTTTTTTTAAATAATCTTATTTAGGGTTTCTAATAGTATAATAATACAAACTTACACACATCTCACCACTTTTTCTATTTTACGCAGTTGTGAAAAAAATTGCACAATTTTATAACAATGAAACTCCATGCATTCTTTGTTCGAGAACTACGTAACGCTCGTGTACTGATTTACCAACTTATGTATGCTGGTGGCGTAAATGAGAACTAACTTTTTTACTGTGGTAGTGACGTGTAGTTTGACAGTTTTGCATAGACGGTAGTGACACTCTCTATCAGCAAAAATAATTTTGTCAGCCTGTGGCTTGGCAAATGGCGAACTACTAGCGGAGAAAATGTCAAATAAATAATTGTTATTTCGGATTTTAGTGATATCTTACTTATATTTTGTATTTAATAAGATTACTAACCGAAAAAAAGATATTCCACCTGTAATTTTAGTGTTGCGACGAGTATTTGGACAGTTTTTCAACGCGCAATAAGACATTTTGACACGTCTTACGCCAGCTGTTGTCGGCTCGTACTAATTTGAAATAGAGCGATAGCTGTCTCCGTAGCTCTTATTTTCGTGACCACTTTTCGGGTCGTGACAGCAAATCTTGTTTAGATATGTTAGCACCCCAGCCGGTGTGCCTATATAAACGCGGTGCAAGCTGAGACGAGGACATTCATACAGCGGTCACGGGACAGTCAACAGTCTACGCTCAGGAGGATAACAGTACGGTTTGAAGAAGTAAACTTGTAAGTGATTTATTATTATTCTCGTTAATGTCTAGTTATGGTGATCTTTTAATTTGTGTATTTGACGATATGATATAATATTATACTAAAGATTTAAATAATCGTCGTGCCTCTTACATCAGAAGTGTGATAAGTAACTCGCTAGCCCACAAACTATAGCTGTTCTTATTTTTCTTATATATAATATACTTTTGTTTTTATGTTAAATGGTTAAAGGTATTTTTATGGTTAATACATAGAAACTGATTAATTGCAAAATTTACTACCCACATCTAGTAGATATCGAATATCGGCGATTGTTGTTTTTATGAAATGTAAACTGTATCACGTTAACCCACTACTATAGATGTGTTTATCTATCTTTTGATTTAATTTTGATATCTATGACCGTGCTAAAAGAATTTTAAAGTTTAGTACAGAAAGAAAGTGAATAGTTGCAGAAGTGCCTAATGATAGAATCTACTTCCCACATATAATAGATATCGAATATCGGCGATTGTTGTTTTTGTGAAGTGTAAACTGTAACACGTTAAGGCACTACTATATTTGTGTTTGTCTATCCTTTGATATAATTTTGATATTTTTGACCGTGTTAAAAGCATTTTAAAGTTAATACAGAAAGTGAATAATTAAGTGCTTAATGAAGGAATCTACTACCCACATCTGGTAGATATCTAATAATCGTAATTGTTTGTGATACGGAAACTGTGAGTATTCATAACTGCAAATATACGTACCGCATGTTGTAGTGATGTATCCACGTAATTTCTATAATTAATTATTGTTTAAATAATTGAAGTGCTTTAAAATTAACCTGGTAATTTGTCATGATAAAAAGAAAATTATAAAGTTTGCAGGTAGAAAGCAAATTGTGTTGAAAATATTTACGTTTGAACTAGAATAGAATGGTTCTTCGTGGTAATATTTATATAATGTGCATTTTCGTCAAATATCTACCTACTAGTTATACGAAATGGTATAATAACTTGTATAATGACGGCACCTACCTTTACCATTATAAAATACTTTACTGGTTATTAAATATGGTTATGTTTAGGGGACGGCCGAACGGTTGATAAGCGATAATAGTTTTCAATTATAACTAAAAGTTATTAATGATAATAAATAAGAATCTCAGTAGAGTTAAATCCTTGTTAATTTTATTAAGAGTTTTTAATATTTTGTGGATATATATATATATTGTTACATTTCATTAAGACAATGTAGTACGTGTATCTGCATTGCAAGTGGGAGCGCAATGGCGGAGAAGGCTATAGTGTCTTGGTGTTCTGTCTACGTGATATATACTGTAACATCCCATCGGGACAATGTAGTGTATGTCTGTATTGCGACAATGTGTAAGCGCAATAGCAGGGATAGCTACAGTGTCTTGGTGATATATAGGTACTGCAACATTTCATTAAGACAATGTAGTCGCGTATCTGCATTGCAAGCGCAATGGCGGAGAATGCTATAGTGTCTTGGTGACGTGTGCTGTCATTTAAGACAATGTAGTTGTGTATCTGCATTACAAGTGGGAGCGTAATGGCGGAGAATGCTATAGTGTCTTGGTGACATATACTGTGTCATTTGATTAGGGCATGTAGTCTTGTAGCTACATTGTGACAATGTGAGCACAATGTCTAGAGGAAACTACAGTGTCCTAGTAATGTCTGGATAATGTTGTAATGCAAAATTATGTTTTACAGAAAGTTGATATGCACTGTATCTGGCCCACTCAAGCTCATGGTGCCTGAGGGCCGGTGTGCCTATATAAACGCGGTGCAAGCTGAGACGAGGACATTCATACAGCGGTCACGGGACAGTCAACAGTCTACGCTCAGGAGGATAACAGTACGGTTTGAAGAAGTAAACTTGTAAGTGATTTATTATTATTCTCGTTAATGTCTAGTTATGGTGATCTTTTAATTTGTGTATTTGACGATATGATATAATATTATGCTAAAGATTTAAATAATCGTCGTGCCTCTTACAGATAGTATATCGATTTTAATGATTGGGATTGGATTGATTGAATCGTAGATTCAATCCAATCATTAAAATAGACTCGGCCCTGTTGCTTTGTTTATTTTCTTTTCGCGCCAATTCAAAACGTCAATCGTTCTTCTAAAACAAGTAATGAATTTAACCAAACAAAACAGTAAAGTATAAAAGAAATAATAAATTATGGCAGATTCTGTAGGTATGTTAAATGTGTATACTCTTCCAAAAATATTTATTACATCCTAGATTATTTTCTTGTATCATAATTTATGATGCCTGACCTTTTCTCAGCGCTCCAAAGAGCTAAACGACAAAAAGTGGATAAAAAGGGCCGTTTATCCGCTCTGGAAAGGTTAAAGCAACTAAAAGGGAAAGGCTCGAAAAACAAATACGATGTGGATGACCTGGAGAACGTATACGACACGGTTGACGAAAGAGAGTATACAGAACGTGTCTTGCAGCGACAAGAAGACGATTGGATTGACGATGACGGTATTTTCTTTTAATTTTCACCGTATAAGCTAACTAAAAGGTAAAGTTTTGCCTAGAGCTGTTGTGTAAGTAGGGGCAAACATCATGTGAGATTAGATTACATGGTTGTACCCCTTTCAGTGCCAGTTTTCTTGCTATACCAAATCGTTAAAAACTATTGGTTTCTTTTTATTACCCTGACAAGCCTGTAAGTCTAGTGTTAAGACACCCTGACCACTACTCAAAATGTGAGTATTATACCCGTCCAGGACAAAAATTTTGTTGCAGAACCATGTATGTTTGTCTAGGTGTTATTTATGTATGTATTTACAAAACAAATTGCTTAGTTATGATAGTACAGACTTGACCTAGATAGGTATTAGATAATTACCATGCAAGTATGAGACAGATCCATATCAGCAGCCGGTGAGGTGTTATGGGAATTTAGACTACAAACAAAATGTTTAAAATGTTCTTTTAAGGTTCAGGCCATGTAAGGCTTCACTGAAATTTAACTCCCTGAACAGTTAATTTTAGTTCTTGTACACTCAAACATGTACTTCAATAATAATGAAAGTAAACTCACTAAACTACTACAAATCTACAGAACAATAAAGGTATAGTCTAGTTAGGGCATGATATCTTGAAATAATGTCCCTTCCCACAATTTTGGTATAAAGATAGATAGATAGACAATTCTTTATTGCTCACAAACAAACAGATATTAAAAGAATAAGACACAAATTAATAAAACATGCAATAATGGTCGGCCTTATCGCTAAAAGCGATCTCTCCCTTTTTAGGGTGTTTAATGATATGCTGTGTTTATATCCATTAATAGCATGCTAATAAATAAAAAATATTTGTTCCATATAGATGGTACAGGCTATGTGGAAGATGGCAGAGAGATATTTGACGATGATGAAATTGAAGATAGCTATGTTGCTACAAGCAAAGAGTCTGGAAGAGGTCAGAAAAGGAAAGCCAGACTTGCACCACAGGCCTCAGCCAAGGGAAATATAAGAAGCCTGCTTGGATCAATGCCAACCAAGAAGAAAGAGGTTGGAACATCTAATATTGTTTTTACTGGAGATAGCATTCTACAATAGCTTATCTGGAGTTCTTTAGAGGCTGCAACCAAGTTGTGGTTCTATAATACAGAAAGCGAAGGAATAGAAAACAAGTGTATGGGAATGACATCTCTTTACGTGACTTAGCAAAGAAATATGTCATTCCCATTCATTTGTTTTCTCTGTATCATTTCAAATTGTAGAATGACAACTTGGTTAAGGGCCACCCCCTTAACCTATAAGTCACAGCAGTTTTTGTTACAAGTATGACCAGAAACGATATGAAACATAACATAATGTAGGATTCAATAATAAATTCTATACTAAGGGGAGAGGTAATCACTCATTTATGGACTTTTGAGTGTTTTAAGATTTCAATCCATTTAATGCAAGCCGAGTAAGCTTTAATGTTGACTTATCTTATTGTACTGTAGGTTATAATAGCCACTATTTGTGCAGGATGTAAAATTGTCAGAAGACAACATATTATCAGACATCATGTCTGATTTAGATGGTAACGCATCTACAGCCGTGAAACCGAAGCCAGTGGCCGTGACTAAGACCAATATTGTGGAGTCGAGCAAGAGAGATGCACAGAATTACTTCAAAAGCTTATCATCCTCTGTTAAAAAACCAACAACAACCTTATTAAACAAAGAGACAGTTACAGTAAAAATGGAAACAGTAAGTCGATGTGATCACTAGTTTAAATGGTATTAACTTTTCCGAATTTTCAGTTATTACAATTGAATTTTTTCGAACTTTTGCAGAAAGAAAATGTTGAAGTTCATGCTGAGCCAAGTCACAAAGTAATTGTAAGTTCATATTTTCTATTATTTTATATTCAACTAGCTATTGCCTGAGATTCATTTTAATGTATCCTATTTAGATACTTAGAACGGTACTTAACTGCCTTAACTCAGGTACTTAACTCAATGTCAAATTGCATCATAGTATAGCCAGTCAACCCTTAACTTGAGGAGAGGGTTGGCAGCATTGAATTAACATCAACATTTCCCTTCCCCAGCTATGTTAAGTTGCAGTATGTGTATAGGGATATGAAATTCTTTCCTTCTATCAGGCACAGCGCCGAAACTCTGCTAGCACAGGAAATTTCAAACCAAATTTTGTACTTTTCTCTCTCCTGTCGTCTTAAAAAACTCCAATTTCCCTTTACCACAGATACAAAACGGCCAACCATCAAAACCAATCGTCTATAATCCAGCACCCAAAAAAACAGAGTGGAAAATAGACAAAGAAATAAAACAGGAAACGGAGGACTCTGCTACACAGGACATAGAAGAATTTCAAACCCAGGATATTGACTTTGATGATGATTTCAGCAATGATATGCCCATTCCTCCTCCTCCAAGTGTCACAAAAGAAGTAAAACCAGAGATACCAAATTCAGCTGAAACTATCACAGATGTTGCAGAAGAGTTTCTGAATGAAGATTTTGAAATATTCCCAAGTAAAAAGGAGTCACCAAAAGAATTGAAACCACTTACAAGTAGCTGGGCAGCTCAAATGGGCGACAATCAAGCGGCAACAATGGTGCAAACCGATGGTCAATTACCAGTCACAACAAATGAGAAAGGGGAGAAAGTATTGAAGTTCTATTGGTTGGACGCGTGGGAGGATAGATTTGTGAAGCCCGGAGTGGTGTACTTGTTTGGCAAAGTTTATGTGAACCCATCTAATAAGAAAGCGGGCGCAGTTTCCTGTTGTGTTGCTATAAGGAATGTTAATCGACAGATGTTCTTGCTGCCTAGAGAATATGTAAGTATATGTTTTCAATAAATAACTTTTACTAGGTGGTAGGTCCGTTGTGCAAGGGGGTGTCCACGTAGGTACAACTGCAGTGCCAGGTATTCTGCCGTGAAGAAGTGTAAACATGGCTGTGACCCAGTGTGAGAGGCACTGTAGCTAGTGAAATTACCAGAACCAAGAGACTAACCGCCGCATCCACAAACGTCCTTTAAATCTATTAGAATCTCAGAGCTACTTGTGCATTAGTTCCACAATTAAGTTTAAGATAATCAATATCTCTGCTCACCATCAGAGTATAAAGTTTTAATTGCTGATTTGCTGGCTTCTGCCTAAAAAAGTTGGTTGTCAAGTAACTACTGTCAGTTTGGACATGTTTAAAAGAGATGTTCCAAAATGTATGGAGCCTGGGCTAGGACTTTGTACACTATACTCTAAAATAGGGAAACACAGATAAAACAGTTTTTAACCATCCATTTACTTTAATTTGGCTTTATTTGCTTGTAAAACTTAAGAATTTTTACTTAAAATTGCAACACAACATAAAACTGGCATGGCGGAAAAGTGTCACTGTCATGTGTCATTTTTATTATCAATGGCTTTATAAGTATTTTTGCTAACGTACTCTTTGTATTTTTGTTTCTGTTTTCTCATACATCATTTTAATAATTAAAATATCAATGATAATCAATTATTCACTGCATACAATACACGCACACAACCAACTGTGACAAGTGTGACAGCAGCAGTGCTATTGACAGCTGGCTGGCTGACAGTTCAATTTGACATCAGTGAGACGCCATCTTAGGACGCCATGTTGAATATAAATATAAAATAAATGATAATTATAATTAAAATTACAACATTAATAGTAATTTAAACGAAATATTTATATTTTTCCCGGATTCTATGGATTTTTCTCGATTTTTTGAGGTGCTGTACATATTCCTAGCCCATTTTGCAACAACTCCTTTAAATAATATATACAGAAGATGCACAACAAACGAATGGATTTAATCTGCACACATGCACACACAGCAAAATTTGCTTTGAGCTCCTGTAGGAGCCTAGTGAGTGAGGTCTAATCGTTTTCCATAGTGTTTCTACTTTAATTTGTCTATCTATACCAATGGCTCTCAAGTTTTTAGTAATGAGGGACTATTTTACTACATTTTTTCTTGCCATGGACCACCAAACCGAGAGTGTATAATTAACAAATGCAATAATTATGGCGTCGTCAATGTCGTTTATTTTATGCTTAAGTGCATGATTACATCGTGGACCACTTTCGGTGTTTTCAGGGACCACTGGGTAAGAACCACTGATCTATATAATACTGTCATTACCTAATATATTCTTTTTTAGAAATTGGACCCTGTGACATTAGAGCCGACAGACCAGGAAGTCACCATGATGGACATGTATGAGGAGTTCAATGCCACAATTGCCAGCCAGCTTGGCCTCAAAGAATTCAAATCTCGTAAAGTGACAAAAAACTACTGCTTCAACCTGCCCGATATACCCGCGCAGTCAGACTATTTAGAGGTTAAATATTTGGTAAGTACAGTAAGAGACATTTCCGGTGTATCACTTTTAGGACGATTATTGCTTGCATGCACCAGCACAAAATACGTGTGGGCCGTAACGTCGATCATACGATTTTATTTGAAAACTGGTAAAGCGTTTGTGACCGCGGCAGTACCTTGTAACATTGGAGGACGAAAGATAGATAAGTAAATATTGGTAGTACAGTGACTCAACTCCACCATACAAAAGGTCGCAGTAAAATAAAACAGCCTACAAGTGACGTTAGATCTCCGAGATTAGTAATTTTGCTAGTTGCTACTGCAAAGCCACTTCGGTTCGCTAGTAAATCACTGTAAATTATAAAACACAGTCCTCCGCCCGTTAATCTGTTCGCGATATTTCATGCGATTTTCACTAATAGATGGCGTAATTCATGAGGAAGGTTTAGATATATAATTTGTCAAGGTTTTGTGATAATTGCTTGAAATGTAACGATAATAGCTGGAAGTATCGGAAAAAGCGCGGACAAAGCTGTGGGTAAGCTAGTGTATGTATAATTGCGTAAAGGGGACATAATTAAAGTAAATGATAACCAGATGGTCCCTTGTAGGCAAGGGACTATCTGATATTCTGCCGTCAAGCAGCAATGTCTTGACATTTCGGTGTGTAGGGCACTGTAGCTGGTGAAATTAACGGGCTGCAGAAATTTCATATCTTTTATTTTGGGTGACGAGGGTAGTAAATTGCATCTTTTTATAGGAAGGCGCGGAACGTCTGTCTCGTCACTAGGTCATTTTTACACGGTGAAATATTTACTTTTAGGCATCATTCCCCCCTCCGCCGAAAGACAAAAAGTACCTAACATTCTCCCACATATTCGGCTCCAACACGTCGTCACTGGAGACATTATTGCTAGAGAGGAAGATCAAGGGCCCGTGCTGGTTGGAGATAAAGGAACCACAGCATGTTCAGGCCAAAGTGTCATGGTGCAAGCTGGAAGCCGCCTGTGAGAAAATGGAACACATCACCGTGATCAGGAATGATACAGACTTGGACCCTCCACCTATAGTTTTAGCTACAGTAAGTAAAGCAGTATTTAATTTTCTAGTGACTAATATCTTTGAGAACGAGCGGCGACGGGGCAGTACTGCTGTCTACGGACACGTTTACCATCAGGTTTGTTACTTATGAAGTTGTATAAAAAGATTTTACTATCCCAACGTTTCGAATGCTTTGGTCACGGAAGGACTGAGATGTTGAACGCCCTTATGTTACAATGATGCCGGTGTAGCTTCAGGTCATCTTAGTTATTATTGTTGGTCTCTAAAAGTAGTTTGATTTCAATGTGTAATATTCGCGACCAGATTCCTAACCAAGACAAATACTTGATGTGCATGTCTTATTGTCTGGTTTGAGAGTTGGTGTCATAGGCAGGTTCTGAATAGTTTTAGATTTGATGACCGGGTAGGTAATCCCAGGATATCGAAAAAAAATGTAAAAATCTTTACAGTCTGTATTAAACTGATTGAAGTCGTCATTATGACGACTTCAATCAGTTTAATACAGACTGCTTAAAATTTGAGTAAAACATAACATTAGAATTTTATTTGTATTGCTTCTTTTATAGATAAATATGAGAACGACGATGGACCCCAAAACAAGAAAGACGAAAATCTTAATGCTCAGTTGTCTTTCACACACTAACTTTCCCATAAATAAACCAGCCCCAAACCCACCATTCCAACAGCATTTTTGCGGTAAGTGCCTACGACTAGCTACTTTATAATGGTAATTGTGAATGCTCTTTCTAATTGCAATTTTATTTCTTGTAGTTATGACAAAATGTAACGAAATCTGGCCTCTAGATTTAAAACAAGCACTGCCCCAGTATAAGGCGACAAAGCTAACCAAATGCGACACAGAAAGAGAGCTCCTCAACTATTTCATGGTACAATTCTGGAAGCTAGATGCGGATTTGGTTGTTGGTCACGATTTACAAGGGTTCCAACAGGACCTACTCATAGGGAACATACTTGACCTCAATATACCCAACTGGTCCAGATTAGGCCGACTCAAAAGGTCTATAGTACCACAAAGGAAGTTCGCTGCCAAAGACGCGTTTCTCGGCCGCTTGGTTTGCGATATTAAGATTTCCGCCATGGAACTGATTCGAGCGAGGAGCTTCGACCTCGAAACTCTCTGCACAAGTGTTCTAAAAATGAAGGAAGGTGAACGCGTCGATATATCGCTTGAAGACTTGCCGCGCTACTACGAGAACAGCAGAGACCTGTTCCAACTCGTCTCGCTCAGTATGCAGGACGCTTCGTACATACTCAGAATGATGTGCGAATTGAACGTTATCCCGTTAGCGCTACAAATCACCCAAATAGCGGGTAACGTTATGTCTAGAACGTTACTTGGCGGCAGATCGGAGAGGAACGAGTTTCTTCTACTCCACGCGTTCACTGAGAAGAACTACATTGTGCCGGATAAAGTTTATGGTAAGAAGACAGCCGAAGATGACAATGAAGATCAAGAGGAAGGCAATAATGTTGCCAAGAAACAGGGGAAGAAAAAAGCCGCATACTCCGGCGGTCTTGTATTGGACCCCAAAAAAGGCTTTTATGATAAACTTATTCTTCTCATGGACTTCAACTCACTGTATCCTAGTATCATTCAGGAATATAACATTTGCTTCACCACTATCAAAAGAAAAGTCGCTTCAGCGACTGATGACGACATAGCTAACCTCGTCCTGCCTGGTTCCAATACGGATCTCGGTGTCCTTCCAACTGAAATTCGTAAGCTGGTTGAGAGTAGACGAGAAGTCAAAAAGTTGATGAAAACGCCCGATTTGTCCTCCGACCAGTACATGCAATATAATATACGGCAAATGGGTTTGAAACTCACCGCCAATTCCATGTATGGCTGTTTAGGTTTTACACATTCTAGGTTTTATGCAAAGCCGCTGGCGGCTCTTGTTACCATGAAAGGCAGAGAAATTTTATTGGATACCAAAGAAATAGTACAAAAATCTAACTACGAAGTCGTTTATGGAGATACAGACAGTCTTATGATCAACACAAATTGTTTGGATTACGATAACGTTTTCAAGATCGGCGTAGATTTGAAAAAGGAGATTAACAAAAAATATAGGCAGATCGAACTCGATATAGATGGAGTTTTCAGGTATCTACTACTCCTGAAAAAGAAGAAGTACGCCGCTGTGCTAATAAGTAGAAATAAGAATGGTGAATTCGTATTCACCCAAGAACACAAAGGTTTGGATATCGTACGACGTGATTGGTCCCAGTTAGCCGCCGAAGCGGGGAAATTTATACTAAGCCAAATTCTATCTGAACAGTCACCAGACGAGAGACTGGAAAGCATTCAAACACATCTCAATAAACTCAAAGACGATTTAGTGAACGGGAAAATGCCACTGTCGATGCTAACTATAACCAAACAGCTAACGAAGAATCCTAACGAATACGCGGATAAGAATGCACAACCTCACGTACAAGTTGCACTAAGACTAAACAACAAAAACAGCAGAAGATTCAAAAAGGGCGATGTAGTGCCCTATATCATATGTGAAGACGGGACTGCAAACTCACCCACACAAAGAGCATATCATATAGAAGAATTGAAAAATTCTGAACACCTAAAAGTAGATTATAAGTATTACTTAGCTCATCAATTGCATCCAGTGATATCGAGGATATGCGAGCCTATAGATGGCATGGACCCTGCCCGAGTGGCGGACTGTCTCGGCTTAGACCCGTCTGGATATAGACAAATAATAAAACGAGAAACCGCAGATACAGACACATATGAAGTGGAAAACGAACACGAAAAATATAGACAGTGTAAAGATTTTGTATTTGTATGCGTGAACGAGAATTGTAAGACAGAAAATAAAATAAGAGAGACTTTAGTCAAGCTGGATAAAGATAGTGTACCATTTTTAGAGAAATGTCAGAACGATAAGTGTAGTTTGAAACCTGTGGATTATTTGCCGAGTGTACAAAACCAGCTGAGTTTGCAAATTCGCCAGTATCATGCCCAGTATTACGCGGGCTGGTTGTCTTGTGAGGACCCCGCGTGTGGTTACAGAACTGCGCGTATGCCACAAACATTTGCCGGCGGGTACCCACTGTGCAGATTATGTGAAAAGGGAGTTATGTTCAGAGAATACACAGAAAAGGACTTGTACTTACAGATAAACTTTTTCCACTTTTTATTTGATTTGACCAAGAGCTGCAACTCAAGTAAGTAACAAAAATTTTCATGTTCAACATTATACTTTTTTTTTTAATTTTAAATAAAATACTATGCGTTTCAAATAAGAAGGTGGCCGCCATCTTGCCATTTCAAATATATAATTACTAAAAATGATGTTTCAACAAAAATAGACAGCAAAACAAGACATTACAATAAATAATCAAAACCGGGGTGAATTTTGCATTTTGTGTTTACTCTGCTATCGGTACAAAAAAATCGTAAAAAATGAGTGAAGTTCCGCAGTCGCGATCATCATGGCGGCCACATTCTTAGTTGAAACGCATAGTACACGAGAATAGACTGCTTCACCTTAAAATCTACTGCTTTGATTCCCACTTAACATAGCTTGATTTTTAGTGTTATTACTAAAATAGTAATGCTTATCCTGCTGCTACTTTGATAAAATACAAAACAGATAACGGAAAAATAACAAACCAGTTATAATGTTCTTGGGAAAAAGTACAATCAGCTTGTTTAAACAACGTGTTAACGGATTAACGCAAAACCTGAAACTTGTTTGTTTAGTATCAAGATCAGAATTGATTACACTACTTTAAAATTAGGTTAATTTGGAATATATTTCTATATATTTATCATGCCCAAACTAAAACCACATGCGTCTACTCAATACGGAGGCGGTAAGAGGTTATTAACCTCCAGCGAGCACATACAACACGCACGTGAATGTACTGACTAACAAACAAAATAATTATATTAAAAGACTAATAAATTATAAAACTGATGATAATTTTTGAAAATCAATAATAGTGTTCTATGTTAGCTTCTTTATTTTTATTATTATTACATAGTATAAAACAAAGTCGCTTTCCGCGTCTGCTGTATATCCGCTAACTCCTCTTAAACCACTACACCCATGCGAAGCCGGGGCGGGTCATGTGTTTTGCGTTATATCATTAACAAGTTGTATATATATATAAACTGTATGCCTGATGGTAAGTTGCTCACAACGCAATGGCAGCCTTACTCACCCTGAGATCTTCCCGGATACATAACGCTACAGAAATATGCGTTCTTTGACCATAACATATATGTATTGTCCCAGGATATTATTATTATCTGTAAGAAGTTGGAACTTCTCTAGTTAGGCTGCTTCAATTTGCCATACCTTACTTAATAATAGTTATTATATCAAAACTTAAAACGAAAACCTGTATGTTATTGTAACCAAGAATTATTTTTTCAGAGGCACGTATTTCCCCACAAAGTTCATCAGCGTTTATGTCGTTGAAAGAAATGGTGGAAGATTGGCTGGCACAATCTGCATATTCAATAATAAATTTGTCCAAATTGTTTAGATTTTTCACTCTAGACACTAAGGCAGGGAACAAGATAAAATCTGAACCGATAGAGATCGACATTTTACCAGAGACTGAACAAATTGATGCCTTGTTAGAAATGGGGACCTATTAAACAACGTAATATTTTGTACACTTTTTATGAAAATTACAATCATGTTATATGGCTAAGATGTATATATTAAATAAAACATTAACATTTACGCTGATCTTTCATTTAAATGCCTTTATATATAACACTTGTATGTAGAGCCATCTTATATACCACCACTCGGTCTGCATATGCAGCAGACCGAATGATATTATATAGTGTGTGAGGATTGATTGAGTAGGTACCCTCTGAAAAAAATTCAAAATATGCTATTAATTTAAAAAAGTTCTAAAACAATTTGTAACAACAATCTCGCAATTTGTAAAAAGATAAAACAGAAGCCTTATAAAAGTGTGAGGATTGTGAGCATATGTAATCATTTGTAAATTTTTAAATACGGCACTAAGCGATCTATAATTAAGTCGTTACCTAACAAAGCTTACTAAATCCTAGTATTCAAATATTTTATGTAAACATAATACATTTGGAGATCTGAGTGGTCGTCTGTGAGAACTGAGTGAGCATACATTATTGAATATGTCTTCTGCTTTATCATTTTTCAAATTACGAGATTGGTTTTACAAATTGTTTTAAAACTTTTACTAAATGACTAGCATTTTTTTGATTTTTTTTCACACGTTGCTCACTCAATCCTCACACACACTATAATCTCAATGGCAACTTGCTAAACTTCAAAATAAAAAAGCATTGACGGTATTTCATTATTAGAGCTTTATTGACTAATCTTAAAAGAAACACACTTCATGTTAATGCTAGTGCTAAGCTATCATTTAAAAGTATACCTAATTGTATATGCAATAACATTGTCTGTATGTAAAACATTTAAATTCAATAGTATCCACGTCCCCGACCCCGACCCCCGCCTCTCCCTCTGTCCGACTGTCCTCTGCCTCGCCCCCTATAATTGTTATTGCCCTGACTACCCTGATGGCCGAATTGCTGGTTCGCATTCTGAAATTGTTGGTTCTGTGGTCGCACGTTAAAATTGTCTTGACCTCTGCCATTCATGAAGTTTCCTCTCGG
The DNA here is from genome assembly GCA_911728495.1 of Furcula furcula. Taxonomy (NCBI): domain Eukaryota; kingdom Metazoa; phylum Arthropoda; class Insecta; order Lepidoptera; family Notodontidae; genus Furcula; species Furcula furcula. The sequence continues at coordinate 24,096,272 of OU452243.1, forward strand.
ACCCTGATTGTAGGGCTGGTTTCCACCGAAGTTGTTATCCGAACTCGGTCCTCTAATAGGAGGCCCCCTATGATCCATCATGTTATGTGGTCTCTGGTTCCTGGGACCTTGGTTGAAATGGTTGTTTCCTTGATTGTATGGTTCATTAGGCATATTCCTGTTATCAAAATTCATTTGATTCTGTGGTGGCCGTAATAAACCTTGTTGTTGGTTCTGGAATGAACCTTGTTGTGGGTTCTGGAACGAACCTTGTTGCGGGTTCTGGAACGAACCTTGTTGCGGGTTCTGGAACGAACCTTGTTGCGGGGTCTGGAACGAACCTTGTTGCTGGTTATGGAATGAACCATGCTGCGGGTTCTGGAATGAACCTGGTTGCTGGTTCTGGAATGAACTCTGTTGTTGGTTCTGGAATGAACCTTGTTGCGGGTTCTGGAATGAACCTTGTTGCGGGTTCTGGAATGAACCTTGTTGGTTCTGGAATGAACCTTGTTGGTTCTGGTATGAACCTTGCTGGTTCTGATATAAATCTTGTTCGTTCTGGTATGAATCCTGTTCATTCTGGTATGAATCCTGTTCATTCTGGTATGAATCCTGTTCATTCTGGTATGAATCCTGTTCATTCTGTGGTTGATGGTTTTGGAACGAGTCTTGAGGCATTTGGGGTGGCGAGTTCATTGGCATATTTTGAATCGTTTTTATAGGTTCAAGATTGCTGAGTGAAGGCTCCGGTACATCTCCAAAAGACCTGGGTTGGGTTTTGCTAACAACTACGTCTGATTTTGACGCTGTCGGTGCAGAAGTGGGCGCAGGCGTGGATTTCAAAGAAGCTTGTACAAGCGCCAAGAGGTTAGTCGCCGAAGACATCTTTGTGAGATCAAAGACCGGTTTGCTCTCAGCAGGCGGCTTGACTGCTGCCGCCTTTGGTTCCTCTTTAGTTTCCTCCAATGATTTCTTCACGATTTCCATTTCTTGACGTATTTGGTCTTCTTTGACTTTTTGAGTTGCAGACTTGAACACCTAATAACATACAAAAAGAAAAAAAACAAGATGACTCCATTAGATTTTAAAACAAATGTTGCAATAATACACTACTGAATATTATATAGATACTCACATCTTCGACAGTATAATCGTCGTCATCGCTTTCAATACTGACAGTTTGTAAGTTGTCGTCGACAGTCTTTTCGGGTTCCTCTTGCGCAGTGGAGGCTGCTTCGCTGACGTATTGGCGTAGTCTCTCCACGCGGAGTGGCTCTCGAGCCTCTAGTTTCTTCAGATACGCAATGAGACTGTGCTGCTCTTCCGCGGACAATTCATTGAAATTCTTCAATAGAGTTTCCAAATCCGAATCGGATAAACCGTCCATAGCGTCCGGTGCGTCTTCCTTTTCATTCCTATACGGGAATAAAATCGTACGAAATCACATAAGAGGGATTAGGGATAGACAAACGAATGCAAGTAAAAAATGAATTTTCTTTTAAAAATATAAGCTCACTTCTTATCGTTCTCATCGTAAGCAGACTGTAGCATCTGCAGCGCCGATGCCGTGCCGGACATCTTAGGTTTAGTAGGTTTGGGTTTTTCGATGATTCGCGGCTGTTCGATGGCTTTCTTCCTATCCGCCTCGCGCTTCTTGGCCTCGGCCATGCCGACGACCGCCTCGACGAGCTGCGCTAGTTCCTCGGAGGAGACGTCGGTCTTGCCCTGCGCGATCAGCGCCTCGGCCATTTGCTGAGCGATCTGTGCGCGGTCCACCTCACCAACGCCAGCCACCGGGACGGCCGCTGGTTTACTGGCGGCTTTTTCCTATGTAAAAAACAAAACAGACTATTTTATAAAAAATCTTACAACCGACGCACAGGCAACGTTACAATATTTAGGACTTATTTACATACATACTAAAAACAGAGATTAATTATAACAGCGTGCATTTCCGCGGCGTACACTGTCTCACTTTCCTAATGCTAGTGTAACTAGCTTATTTTCCTGGCGTACGTCACCTGACTAATTTTGGTGGATCGCGTGTACTTAGCCCATTTTCCTGGCGCGTGCGTGTACCAGCCTCATTCTCCTACCGTATATGTACTCTCGCGGTCACAAGCGGTGTATCACCTTTAGGTCGATAATAGCTTACACAAGCCGGCCCAAAATATGTGTGGACAGGGTAAACGCACGTAACGTCGTTCAAACGATTTTGATTGAACTCTGGTACACCTTTCGTGTCCGCGATAGTACCTAGCTCATTCTCCTGGCACAAATAACTAGCTCATCCTTGCGCACATGTACCTAGAACCTACTCCTGGAACACGTGTGTGTGTATCTGCCTAATTATCCTGGCCGCCCGTTTACCTGCCTCATTTACCTGGCTAATTTTCTTGGCGCGAGTGTCGGCGGCATGCAGAGTATGTGCGGCTCGAACGATGGCGGCCCGCACGGCGGCGGCGGCGGCCGGAGCCACGAGACCGGCCTGCGCCGCGCCCTTCAACTTCTCCTTCGCCGTCTCCACTAGTACCACGGCACTCTCACGCTCTAAGAGCTCCTCTGATGAGTTCGCGCGGTCCTGAAAATACAGGTTGATGTAGATTGATTAGAAAACACCTTCGGAGACTCTGGACGTTCGGGATGTGGACCATAGGACGTCGCACACTGGGGCGGTATACCCGAAACTCAAATGATTAAATGAAGGTAGTTAGGTATGATTTTTATTTTGTATGTAGGGTAAGTGCTAAGTATTCTCGCAGCTGTTAGATATTTAAATTAATGAGAAGTTAGTAATTTGAACCTACAAACGACAGTTAAAGTTAAGGGTCATTAATCCATTTTTTTTAAATCGGATTATTTCGATACTCGAAGCCAATTTATACTTTAATACGCAGATAGTGAGTAGAGATATCAATTATCTCGTGTTCAGTAATCAAAATTAATTATAAATGGCTTCGACAGTCGAAATAAATAGATTTCAAAAAGTGACTTAATTAGAGTTAATTGACGTTAATGAGCGCGGCCGTTAGTATTTAAAAAAAAAAGCGCAACTTACAAATACAGTTACGTCAGTAATTATTCGTTCCCGTTAGGTGTCCGGGTAAGAATAGCACCCTCCCATCTCCTCCTGTTATGTGTTCGTAAGACTATGGGAAAACAAGAAGACGGGGAGGAGCGCCTTTCTATTGGATTGCCTACCACCTATACTGCGATCCCCAAGACGCCTGCCAAGCGTGGGGATTACTCTAGCTGCTGATGAAGCAAAGAGCAATTTTAGTAATATGGAGAAATTGTTGAAGTTTTTTCTTGTTTAAGATAGTTTAGGTATTTCATAACTATCATCATAACGTACCCGCTTCGGCCGTCTACAGAACCGGAGTTTCGGAACTGGTTCCGATCGAGGCTTTTTATTTACTTGTATGGAACTGGTTCCGATCAAGTAATTATAGTATTCCACCAGCCGTGATCATAACTGAAGTAGAGACACAGACAGGTCTATAACAGAGGTATAATCCTACTCCTACTAATTTAATAAACGTTAAAGTTTGGATAGATGGATGTTTATGCTTGTTTCGCGGAAAAACTATAAAACGGATTTAACCAATAACTAGGTAGATACTTAACCCCATTGTATATTAGGAATAATCATACAACTATAAAGTAAACATGATGATTTTTTTCTTGTTTAACATTTGGTCTTACCAAGTTATTAATCAGGAAATCTAATCTTCTAATCTATATCTTATATTTAAATATAAAGGAGGATACCATGAGTGACGAGATTTTAGGAAATTTAATCCTTAAGTGGGTTAAATAGGGTGTCATCGTATTCGAAACTTTACGAGTCGATTGACTCGAAGCTCACTGAAAATATTTTCCGAACAAAATAAAGAAAGATATCCCGCGCGCGGTTGCGCTAGAGGTTAGTCAAGTTTGTATGGAAAAAAAAATATTACACTATTTGCACGCATCATCAAAAACAACTGAAGTCTTTATCAAAGTTACGAGCATAGATATGGACAGGAATAGAGAGAGAGAGAAGAGGGGGGAGAAGAATATATAAAAAAATACCAGAAACTGAAAATTGTAGTGCAGGTAAAAAATGCGGGCGAAGCTGCGCGTGTCAGTTAGTATACCTATATAGGGTTACTTAAAAAAAGGTGAAAAGAAACAAATGAATCCTATTAATTAAGTTTCGAATTTTGGTAATTAACAAAAAATATCCATTTTTGGGTGAACTAGGTCCACTGGTTACGTAAAAGTAAATAAAAAGCCTCGATCGGAACCAGTTCCATACAAGTAAATAAAAAGCCTCGATCGGAACCAGTTCCATACAAGTAAATAAAAAGCCTCGATCGGAACCAGTTCCGAAACTCCGGTTCTGTAGACGGCCGAAGCGAACGTACCTTTTCCATCTTAAGAGCTTCCGTGAGTAAATCCACGATTTTGGGCCCGAGGCTGCCCAGGTAATCCTCGAGCGCGACTAGCAAGCGCAGCGTGGCGACGACGTTCTCGGCGGGGCCCAGCTCCTGCGGGTCGGGGCCCCGGGATTCCCGCATGTCGCGGTAATCGCGTCCGTCGCGGGACCCCCGCGTGTCACGCCGCACGCGCGACCCACGCGATATCATGCTGCCCGCGTGGGACCGCACCTCCGGCAGTGATCCGATTGAATCCAGATCGTTGTCAGAATTCCACGGAGAGAGCCCATCATCGCTGTCACAATACAAGGCAAGAATCGAACCTATGATCGATAGAGTTTTTAACCTAACTGTTGGGTTTCTATTATTTGACTTGTGGTTTGATTGGTGGCCGCGACAATTAGTTCCGCGCGCTGCCACTACCGGCCGGCGCGAAGGGCGCTGTTTTGACACAGAAAGAGATCGGAACGCGCACGAGTTACGAGTCGAGAGAAAATTAAGAAAACTCTCCTTAAAATTGTGTGGTGCAAATTAATATTAGTGCCCCCTGTATTCTGGAACTTTATATCAGTGGCTGCTGTATTGTATTCGCGGTCTTCTGTCCCGGGACGCGAAAAAGACCACAGGAACACGTCGGTGAGTCCATCTACCTACAAGTCATTTTATTTGTTCTAAATTTGAGTTATCGAATCGCACACTAACAAACACAACTGGATAGTGTCAAATTTCAGTGCTAGAAGGCTGCAAAGTTTTTTTATTAAATAGAAAAGCAAGCCTGATGGTAAGCAGACGCCTGTATATACACTGCTGCTTATCACCTGTAAAATTAATTATTAAGTCTCTTGAGCCTGGTAATTTCATCAGCTACAATGCCTTTCACACAGGAATGAAGTAATATTCTCACAATGCTGCGTAGCAGCAGAATGTCTGTCAATGTGGTGGTACCAGACTAGACCATCCCTTGCACTAGGAACCTACCACCTAGATATCACTTGATACCAGACATGGAGGAGGGACATTAAAAGGGGTAGTTAGGATAAGGATTACTATAACGCAACATTTGATAAATGAATTGATTGCAAAGTGAACCCATTGAATATTGGCTACCCAACCAAAAATTCAAAAGAATAAAATCTTAACCGGGTTTCTATGTCTTCACAATGAAAAATCTCTTTAAAATCTCCATTTTAAAGAGATACACAATTCGCGTCTCCACGCGAAGTGTGCAAGCTCTATTTCATTATCACCAGCCGGAAGACATTCACAGAACAAAAGAAGAAAGGCCTCCCACTTCGAACGGCACAATTAACGACAATTTACTATTGAGACACGCACAATGTCGTCATTCGACCTAGTAAAAGGCCTGCTTACGCTGAGTCTCCCAGTTCGTGTACACCTGTTGAGAACCTTTCTTCCCCATCGGTTCTTCGAGCAATGCAACTCATGGGAAGCCTTTATTAACATAATGTATGTAACTCACGGCTTGAACTCCTCGTCGGAGATGAGTACGGTCTGCATGGAGGGAGCGAGTGGCCGCTGCTCGGGGCTGCGGTTGCGAGGTTGCGCGGCTCGCTGTGACAGAGGGCTGCGGTTTGAGCGAGCAGACTCGAGGGCGATGTGCGTCCGCGCCGGACTACGTCTGCAAACATAATACATATCTAATCTCAAACGATATTACAGAATGCGTGCTGGTATCCAATATTTACAGTCATTAGTCATGAATAAATTATATACTTAATAATATTGGACAAATCAGAACGTAAGTACAAAAAAATATTTAATTTTAAATATCATTTGGGTTCAGGAATTCCTTATTACTTTAAACATAACAACCAATGATATTAAAACTAAAAGAAAGAAGATAGGTTATAGAAAAGGTGAGCTAATTAACACTAATTTGAATAGGTACTTGATCCGGTGGTAGATGTAAAAAAAAGTGACACTATGTAAGGGGGTTTTTACATAGTGAGATCTATGCATAATAAAGAATGCGCCGCAGTAAAGTTGCGGATTGAACGAAAAATAACTAGATTCATTCGTATCTCATAAGAATGGTCGTACCACAACATCTAAATGTACATAAAACTGTAAAATTAAATAATATTTTTAGGAACTAACTATATCCGTCCAGGGTGTCCTATACTTACCCTAGAACTCCTAACTTTACACATATTTGACGGGTCTTCTAAAAACTAAAAATTCCGTCTAAAAGAACGCTGAGTATTATAACTAACAAAGCGCCGTAGGCACTTACGACGCCACCTCACAAGTAGCCTCAAAGAGCCTCGTCTAATGGAGAAATCAATCGATATACTATAAACAAGATAAGCAGTCACGAGCAAAATGACATCGAAAATGTAGTCGCGGTTACATATACTTACACAACTATACACGTAGCTAGAAATTGTAGAAAATAGTTTTAAATAATTCGGAACGTCGGACTAATAGAAGCCTTCATAATATGTAGTAATAAAGTCTAATTCTGTATGCAGTAATGTTGGCACATAAAACGTTTACATCGGAGACAAAGAAAAATCAATAAAATCGCCAACGCGATACGAAATAAACTATTTTAAAAAAAATAAAAACCGACTTCAAAGTAAATTATCTAAAAAGCATAAAATAACGAAAATATATTGAAGTCGGTGCTAGCCTTAGAGGAGATACCACTGGAGAGAGCATGATGCGCTAACCCCCTCTGCCAAATTTTGGTCATATGGTCAGGTCATTCTTTATTTGTGTGCGTGTATTTTTGAATGTGTTGCGAGTTTATTATAGTGTGGGTATGCGTGAAAGTGTATCTGTGTGTGTTTACTTCGCCTCCCGCACCCCGCAAAAGTGCCACGAAAAATTTGTTCGGGGAATCGACGCGATACTAACTCCTTTGGTACTTTCTCTGAGGTGCTAGCACATCATGTTAGCTAACACTAGCACCAGCTGACACCGACTTCAATATATTTTCGTTATTTTATGCTTTTTAGATAATTTACTTTGAAGTCGGTTTTTAATTTTTTTTAAAATAGTTTATTATAGTAGGTTACCTGCGCACGGGGCTCCGCGAGCGTGTGCGTGTGCGCGCGGGCGGGGGGCTGCGGCGGCGCGGGGGGGAGCGGCGCCGCTCCACCGGCTCCGGGGATCTGACGATACACGGACGGATGTCATTACATCTATCTATCTATACATAATATTACTTGTCCTGACTGACTGACTGATTCATCAACGCACAGCCCAAACCGCTGGACGTAGAAAGCTGAAATTTGTACAGTAGGTTCTTCTTATGACGTAAGCATCCACTGAGAAAGATTTTTGTAAATTCCACTCCTACAGAGGTTGAACAATTGTATGAAACTTTTTACTATTATGGTTCAATTGATTCTCGAAATATTAGATTCTCTAAATAAAATAAATACATGTCCCCAATTTTTTTTTAAAACCCTCAAGTGTGCGCTAAGGTTTGGTAAACTTTGTATGGAAAAAAATTGTAGAGGGCGGAGCCGCAGGGAATTGCTAGTCTACAATAAACACACTAATAATATGGGAAAACAGGATTGTATTTTGCTGTCAAGACAAGCGAAAGGTATACCCTGCATTTCCTTCATCAGCAGCCAAAATATATCCACTGCTAAACAAAGGTCTCCCCCTTAGAAGGGAGGGGTTGCCATAATCCCCGCGCTTGGCAGGCGTCTTTGCAATATAAGTGGTAGGGGTAGGTAATCCAATAGAAAAACGCTTTCTCGTTTCCCCATAGTCGCCTCTCGCAGACACAAGTAGGTGCTCCATGAGTGCGTCCGCCACCCACGAAAGGGGGCCCTTTGAAGCAGGGGATACCTCGACTTATTACTATTGGGCCCCTGACGAGGGGGCCAGAGGGCAGGAGTTAGTAGCACCAGGATCGGAACTCTCCCGCCGATCTCGTTAGATAAATTACCCAAAGTGTCTATACTCTGTTTTTCTTTATAAAATCAAAATCGTCGCAATAAATATACGACTACAGCAGTGATGGCTGAGCGGTGGCCAGCCAAAGACAATAAGTATGGTTGAATATCGTCGTTGTCAAACCAAAATCTGTTATGTGCACTTTTTGAGATTTTTACTTTTTGACCTTTTCGTATAGTTCACAGCCCTATCTACCGTATAACAAAACTATTGTCTATGTACACTGTACGCTGACCAACGGTCACTTTTTAAAATATGCTATGTGCCGCAGTAGATTTTTGTCAAATAAAAACTGCTATGTGATACAACAACACAACGACAACTATAAAGTCATATAAAATTTTATAAGAAAATTAAACCCTAGCAATTGTCTGGCTGGCTACCTACTAGGTAAGGACACGCTGATGCTGATCTAATTCTAACAAGACAAATACTGTTATTTTTAATACTGTTTTTTTTTTGTAAGTGCGAGTCGGACTCGCTCACCGAGGGTTCCACACCATATTTGGATGTATTAAAGTAATTTTACTGTTCATGTAACACCACAGATAGCAAAAAAACCAAACCGCAAAACTAAGTATGTTTGTCGAGGTTTTTTTAGGATTACTAAAAAACTGTACTACTCAGAAAGATCATTTTATTTTTCCTGTAAAATATAAATATTTAAATGTATTACTCATAATTATACAGATCTTTTCCTCCACAAACTAAAAATCTGTTTTGAGATGTGCAAATGAAGCCCCACTCAATATAGTAGTCTCACTGTGAAATTTTGATGACCCATTTCGACGCCCTTTATAAAAAAAAAGCCCTTTATAAAAAGTAAAAGAAGAAAAAAAATATGTTTTTCATTTGCGCTGAGGTTGAGTAAGTAAGATCTAAAACTATTTTAACTTTCAAATCTATATCATCAGTGGTTTCTGAAATATATAGGTGTAACAAACAGACGAAGTCGGACCATAAGGGGTCCTTTTTTACCTTTTAGGTATGGAACCCTAAAAAGTGAAAATATAACAAGCCCGCTGAGTTTCTTGCCGGATCTTCTCAGTTGGGGCCGCGTTGTGATCCGGTGGTAGCTTTTATAAAAACATAAATACCGGTCAAAAGTGCTAGCATTAAGCCTATTTGAAATAAATAAATTTGAATTTACTGTAAAGTATGATGCAAAGTATAGTATAATTAAACTTGTAAAGAAAAACAGGGTATACACCCTTGTATTGTCCGCTTCCCGCGTAAGATACTTCACGCTCACCTATGATCTCGATGAATATCCGGCGTACGTTTCCGTGGTACAGGTGATCTGCGCTTAAGAGGTGGAACTCTTCGTGGTTCCGGTGACCTTCGACGGGGCTCCGGCGATCTTCGACGGGGTTCGGGAGATCTACGACGAGGCTCGGGTGACCTTCGTCGAGGTTCGGGTGACCTCCGACGAGGTTCGGGTGACCTCCGACGGGGTTCGGGTGACCTACGACGGGGTTCTGGCGACTTCCTATCATGGTACAGATTTATGTCTCAGATATATACAGAGTTAAAAAACACGTGTTGGATAGCTAATGAAACGTAGATTATTTTAAGCACATCTGCAGCATAACTGTCATAGACTTTTTTTGCAATATTTCGGAAAGCAAAAAATATTTTCTACGAATTTATTTCAAGTTCTAACTATCAATCGTCTACTACGACCCAGTCGTTTCAGTACACTGCAATTATAGTGTTGAGAACGTGAGAAAGTGACGAGAGTACGACACAAAAATCGCAAACACAAATAAATTAGAGGCAATAAGCTCAAAAAAATACAGACCAATATACAAAAAATCGGCAATTTTAAAAAATAACTTCAAAGTCCAATATCTTGATAACTGTTTAGTTTAGAATGTGATGTTTCTCAGTCAAATCAGTCAGACTGATGGAAACTATAACCTCTTCAAGGATCTAGGTCGACTTAACTTTTAATCCTGTATATATTTCAACTTGTCTCGTTAACACCTTTTATTTGATACACATATTGAGGTTTTTAGAAGTAAAAAAATATAAAATGGCAGCTGGCGGACGCCACGTTTAGGCTGCCTGTCCACCGGAGCGGAGCGAGGCAGTGGAGCGGAGAAACGGAGAAATATTAACCAATAAGATTGCACAAAAAGAGGAGCGGAGATTTTGTGCAATCTTATTGGTTAATATTTCTCCGTTTCTCCGCTCCACTGCCTCGCTCCGCTCCGGTGGACAGGCAGCCTTAAGCTGTAGGTCGTTTCCAGGAAGTAGACATACATACTCTCTAAAACATATTCCTCCTGGGAGGCGATTCTCGTACTTTCGAATCAATCACGAATTCGAAAAAATATTCGAATTCGAACTATTGGCGACTAAAAATCACGTAATTGTATTCTCGACATGTCGAGCCCAACCTATTTCGAACGCTAGCCGCTCGAACTGCTTCGACTGGTCAAGACCATTCGAATCGTCATCTCGAGTTCGAATCACAACAAATGTCAAACCTTAATTTTACTTCGCCGAAAGACAGGCAAAGGTACTAGGATCATACGGCTGTATGATCCTAGTACTAAGTAAGAACCATAGATTTATAAAATCTATGGTAAGAACACACAGCTTTGTGTATTTGTTACTCATTAACTTGTGATAAATGATGTGAAAAATCGTACAAAATGTCGTTCTACCACTTTATAGACGTGAACCACTTTAAAGATATGCTTTTCTACTAAAAACATCCCATCCGGTAAAAAAACCGTATCAACTACTTGAACGGAATGACTCGCGGGACATTTATCTTTCATAATGGCAACAATTTCCTCATTCGAATAGAGATTATTTCGAAGTTTACTTCGATTGTTGCCCAGAATACAAGATTCGAGAAAATCACTTCGAGTTACGAGATTTCTTAGTAGAGATAGGCTTCGTATTGCAGATTCGAAATCGAAGTCGATTCGAAGTAAGCGAGAATCGCCCTGGAGCATAAATACCTATGAACGACGGGGCTCTTCCGTCGCGGAGGTGATTTCTTATCGCGGTCGTTGTCGCGGCGCGTCATGTCCGGCGGCGAGAGACACATCCGCCGGTATATCTCCGTCACCTCCACCCGCAACTCCTCCTCGTGCAGTTCCTTCACGCGGCCCGTCCAGAACTTTATCCATTCCGGCTTGAAGTCGTGCTTCGATGGATCTTTGCCCTCTGTGTACAATGAAATGATTTGGTTTAGACTTCATCATCATCATCATCAGCAGCAGCCAAAAGACGTCCACTGCTGAACAATGGCCTCCCCTTAGAAGGGAGGGGTTGCCATAATCCCCACGCTTGGCAGGCGGCTTGGGGATCGCAGTATAGGTGGTAGGTGATCCAATAAAAAGACGCAACTGCCCGTCTTCTTGTATTTCCTTAGTCGCCTCAACGGACAACCAAATGGAAAGAGATGGGTGGGTGCTAGTCTTACCCAGACACCACACAGGTAGTTTAGATGGGTACGGTGTAGACTTAGCGCTTGCAGATTTAAATGGTCAGTATAATGTTGTCTTTTAGTTATTTGGTCTGTATACTTACGCCCGGTTTCTGAAAGGCTATTCAAATGGATATTCAACTAACATGACTGTTAACTTGACAGCTTGTTCAAATCAATTCGGATTTCTGAAACGTTAATTAGAGAAAAATTTACTAATCTATGATCATTTTAATTTGACATGAAGAATATTATTTAAGTATGGCTACATTTCCTATTTAGTTCAATATTTCATTCAATAGCTCATTCAATTCAAAGATATTATAATCTGTAACTATAGATGGAGGATCTACAGGAGGGATGGTCACTTTCTTTCTCATTCGCACAAGAGAAGAATGAATTTATATAGGTTACATGTGATAGAAAGAAACAGAGTATTTTTTGTCCTTCAGCATGTGTCAAGATTCGAAGGAAAAGCACCAGTGGTACCCCATAGAGATAATATTTTTGATTGTCAAGCGGCTCCACACTCTTATTTCGTGGGCCTTCATCCCGCGCGGATCTGGAGTGCGCATTTCACTATCGTAAATTTCAAAAGTAGCAATTGTTAATACAATCTTGGTATTTTTGTTGCAAAGGACTTTTTATACCTAATAATTAAGTAATCTGTCATAAACTAGTAGATTATCCAAAACAAATAGTATAATTTAATACTTAATTGGTCGACCAACACCGATTAGTTGAAATTGTATTTGACAAGAGAATAATCTATGATCATGGCTTAATTAGCCTTTCAGAAACCCAAATTGGCTTTGACATGAACTTTCTGAAGCAAAATTTAACAGCCGTGTCAACTGACAGGATGTTCAAATTAAAATAGTTGATCATGCTTTCTGCAACCCAAAATACGCTTGACAGGAGATTTGACATCTTGTTAGTTGATTTTTGCGTTGATCATCCTTTCGGAAACCGGGCGTTAATGCTATATATTTGAAAAAATGTGGTTGCATTACAGAAATATTTTGTTTAGAAGAAGACGCGATCCAATGGAGAGAAATTACAACTTTTCAAATTATTAACTTATTTTTGTGGCGATCTTCTATGGTAGTTTATGATCACGCAGTTGTATAGCATTGTAGATAGAGCCATATGCGTCTTTCTTTTAATAACTTCAAGACATTATGTCACTTCCGAAATATACAGTGGTTTATGGTTATATTTATTTGATTTAATTAATTATGGGGGGGCAGGTGCAGTCGCGCGCGAGCTGATCGCACGAACGCTTGTGACCATGATCATTGCACTTATTGTGGATACCTTCGAGTGAAGTAATTTTGATATTACTACATACAGTGCGATGAAAAGGCGGTCGTGAAGTTGGGCTCAAGTCGCTGCGCAGTAACCAATTTAAGGTATTAGCGGGGTAATGCCGAGGTTGTCGATTGTCAACTTGACTGTAGATGAGCGAAGACGCAATGCACGAACTTCACAGAGCCGCGGTGAGCCGCCTTTAAGTTTGAATCGAACTATACCAAGGTGTGTATATAATTATGACAGGCCCGTTAGTCTAGTGGTTAGACACCCTGGCTGCTACCCGATGGGTCGTGGGTTCGATTCCCACCAAGTGTCTGGGTGTTATTTATCTATTTAAGTATGTATTTACAAAAAAAAGTAAATAAGTATTAGTATCAGTTGTCTGGTTTCCATAGTACAGGCTCTGCCTAGTTAGCGATCGGATGACCGTGTGTGGATTGTCCCAAGATATTATTATGATATGATTATAATTTATTAATTTAACAAATTTATTTTTTTCTTACAACAAACTATAAGTATGGAAAATTTACAAATTACAAAACAGTCAATCTGCATAAACTTACCAGCTTGTATCTCCTTGTACCGTCTGTTCCAGAACTTCTTCCACTCCTCAGGGTACAGGGGATGTTTCTCCGGGTTCTTCTCATGGTACGCTAAAGTTTTCTTTTGTGACTCCTCTGCGGCGCGACGTTTATCGTCCGCTAATTTGACCTTGTATTCGTAGTTCGGCGCCCGTGTCTAACATCAATCAAATACGTAAACCATGTATTTTTTATACTATCAAACTCAAAAATAATTTATTTCAAATACACTTATGAAAGGTCATGTTTTTTTTTAAACTGCTACCGGATCACAACGCGGCCTCAACTGAGAAGATCCGGCAAGAAACTCAGCGGGCTTGTCATTTGTTCACTTTTTTTTAACAGTGTGTCATGTTAAAATTAGATCAGAGCGACAGTGTGTCTTGCCGTTCAAAAGATCAATTCAGAGAGAAAAGAATCAAGGTGGCAAAAAATCATGTGTTGTGCCTGATGGTAAGCAGTCACCGAAGCATAATAATAAATAATGTCTTTCTTGCCAATACGACCACAGCAGCCAATCTTTCACAAGATCAGCCATCTACGCGGGAGATATTATAGTGCACAAGCGCTTGCGAAGACACAAGTGCACTTTCTTTTCATTTATACCTCTTACAATCCGATGGGACGGAAGACCGACACGACCGGGGGAGAGGTTAGGCGCAGGACTGTCGCATGCAAACGGTGGCCAAGATGCAAATAGCCAATTGTCGTTCAATGTGGCGTTCTTAATAAATTTTGTCAGGCTGTGGCTTGAAATGAAATAGCTATACAATGGCGCTATTTCTGCCTGCCACTTTTCGGACCGTAACACCTAATCTAGTTTAAATATTGTATCGATGTTGACAAAGGAAAAAATATGCTATTGATATTTTGTATCTGACTGCAAGGAAGCAACAATGCCTAAGTAAATTATCGAAGTGAAGTGTACCTAACTTGATGTACCTAAGGTCTGATGAAAATTGAATCGAAATATTCCATTACCATCATACATACAGAGTTTTAATTCTCTATGTCCATTTTCAAATTCCACGCTTAAATCGTGTCTACGAAATCATGTTTAAATCGTTATAATGAAGTTATTTTGCTATGAATTTGTAAATGACGTATAAAATTACTGGTTTTAATAACTCTGGCGATATTAACAAGACAAGACTTAAGCGCAAAATGTAAGTGGTCATAGGGAATTAGGTCCCAGATGAAGTTAACAAAAGCGTGTTAATAGGTACCTTGTCTTGAGGATTAGCTTTGGAAGAAATACTCCCGGTATTTCTAATCGCGTATTTTGAGCGGAACGGCGAAGGCTCTCGGGTCGGGTAGGGCTCGAAGCGAGGCTTGACCGTCGGCTGGTGTCTGTTAACAAATTACATTATATTAATAAATATATGCTGGAACTGTCCACACAGTCATCTGATCCCAAAGCCCGGACTATGGAAATAAAATAACTGATGCTAACAATGATATTACAAGTAAAAAGAGGTAGATAGGCTACAGGCGATCTGACAGCGACAGGTGTCAGGTGAAAAGGTGAGCTAATTAACACAACTTGAATCAGTAGCACACCACCCACGGAGGCATTAAACATTGTCACTTCATTTTAATTTGATTGAATATTGAATAATCACATCAAAACAATCGAAAATACTATTATGTAAATTATCAGTCAACAAATTTTCTAGAAATTAACAAATCACACTTCGTTGGTTAGTCTAAATAATTTCTGCGCCACTTTAACAGTCGATTGCTTAGTAGGTAACATATCTATTACTTAAAAGATCATTGGATACTAATAGTTGTTTTTATGCAACCTTGTTGCCGTACCTACAGGATGTTCATTATTAAAATAATATTTATTACTCGATGTACTATCGAGTACACGAACGGTGTACCAATTTTCAATCAAAATCGTTTAAACTATTTTACGTGCGCTTACCCCGCCTGCACGTATTTTTGACCAGCACGTGCAAGCGATTGTCGTCTTAAAGGTGATACACCGCATGTGACCCCGTTAGTACATACTAACAGTTGTAAATGTAAGTTTATCAAAATATAATATAAAACTGGACTTCCCAACACACCCCCTTGGTCAGATAGAGAGGCAGGAGAGGATCGCAGGACTGAAGGCCTCCCCCTTCGAAGGGAGTGGTTGCCATAATCCCCATGCTTGTCAGGCGCCTTGAGGACCGCAGTAGGCATAGGTGGTAAGTAATCCAATAAAAGACACACCTGCTGGCATTGCTTGACTGACTTATTCATTATTTTCTCTTATACCATGGGTTTCCAACCTTTTTTTACACCACTCCCCCTAGCTAAAATTTTCACACCCCCCTTTTACTTTCTACCCAACTAACAATTTTTTTCGTTTAGTGACTGGCATTTATGACTGTGGGTTTTTCTTTAGAAACTGTCAAACCTCCCACGGGGTGGAACATAGGTGGTTATTTGGTTCAGCCTATAGCCGGCATATTTGTAAACGCGCCTTTGTTTCTACTTGACCCGCTATTAAGTTGCTTACAAGAAAAGTCACTCGGAAATCATGAATCCTAACAGGTGTTGTATTATGATATTGCACTATACCTAGCCTTGAAGTCGGGTCTCATTGGCCCCCGGTGACCGAGTTGTTCATCATCGCTGATGTCTGACAGAGACTCGGTGGAGGCGGGCCGCCGATGTTGCCGACTAGGATTGCGCTGCAATAGGTGCGTATGTATTTATTTTTAATAATTAATTAACATAATCTATGAATTTAAGACTAACATTTCACAAACTGTTGGCCTTTTAGAGAAGTTCAGAGTCACACAACGAGCTATGGAGAGAGCTATGCTCGGAGTTTCTTTGCGCAACAGAATCAGCAATGAGGAGATTCGCCGAAGAACCAAGGTCACAAACATAGCTCTCAGAATCTGCAAGTTGAAGTGGCAATGGGCAGGCCACATCGCTCGGAGAACTGATAACCGTTAGGGAATAAACGTTCTCGAGTGCCGACCACGAACCGGAAGACGCACAGTAGGCAGGAGGACTCCCAATAGATGGAAATTGTCGTTCATTGTGGCAATCGAAGGGGAAGGCCTATGTTCAGCAGTGGACGTCTTCCGGCTGGCGATAATGATGAATTTAAGAGCCTATGGACGCTGCGTTTATTAAACGATCAATCGACGCGCGTTTGTAACGATACAAGCGCGCGTTTGTATAGTTTGCACTGTTTGCAGAAATGCAAACTTCCTCCCAAACCCAAGTGTGCTCGTGATGACGCAGGGTCTACACCGCGTGGTCGTCCGCCTCAGGGTCGCAAGGTCTGCCTACTATAATATCTCTGCACTACCTTAAGGTAGTCTTTAAGAAAATGCCTAAGGCACGGCCGCCCTGTACAATCCGAGCATTAAATTGAATAAATCAATATGGAAAACTCACAGAGAAGCTGTTGAAGTGCGGTTTGGATGGCGCGGGCACCACTGGCGGGGACGGTTCTCTCTTGCCCAAGTTCCTGTTATAAATTATTATTATTAGGATACAAAGAATACGACATTAAACACAAGATACAAATTAAAATCTCAGATAGAAAAAAAAAACCGCAAAACTAAGTTTTGTTAGTCGAGGTTTTTAAGAATTACTAATTAACTACTTAAAAAGATCATTTTATTTTTCTTGTAATATGTGGATAGATAGACTCGTATTACCTATAACTATTTCAGATATTACCTTCCACAAACTTCGCGAGATACGGGGGATTTTTTTTGTTATTTTTTATTATAAGCCAAAAGCAGTTAAAAGATCATATCACTTTGTTCAAGCCGACAGGAAAAGGAGATTATTCGTTCAATGCAAGGAATGAACATTCCTGAGGTCAGACGAGGAGGTGTTAGTCCCGTCCCCCCCCTCCCCGGTGGCGGGGGGCGCGGCGGCTCGCTTGCGCGCGCGCACTAGCGGCCGCTTGCGACGCGGCTCCTGGACCATTCCGTTAGCGTCTAGTTTGTACCTTGAACGGGTTTTCTGTTCTCCATCGTCTTCTGTAACAAGTAAATATATATTTTATCATAACGCTTGTCTAGTTAAAATAAAGTTTGGTTATTTCAGGAAGATATGTGATTGGCTACGATTTCACCGAAGCAGTTGAATTTTCTATTATATCTATTATATATTATGTGTTTCTATTATATATTGTACAATCACAAATGTTAACATGTAACTGTGACTGGCAATTTCTTTGGTGCCCAAGATACAGGCCTAGCCTAGTTTGGGACCAACGGCAATTCATTTAACTGGATACTGTAAACTATTGTAATAATAATAATAAATAAATAAATTCTATAATATATATTTTTCTATGCTACCGAGGTGGCAAGCAAGCATGCGGTAGGCCTGATGGTAAGCAGTCACCGCAGCCTTTAGACGCTAGCGACACCAAACGAATCAATAGCGCGTTGCCGACCCTTAACACATTATAGATATTAAGTCTGTGTCCAGTCATTTCAGTGAAAGATTCCCGGGGATAATAGCACGCCCCCGACGGGCCCAAAGGCTAGGCACGAGGGTATCTGGCAGATCTCACCAGAGAGTCCATATTCTCCTTTATTTTACCCTCTGGTTTACCCCCAAAAGATTTCCAGCGAGAGCAATAAAAGTTGGGTTCACTATGTAGTAGGTTACCACCAAGCAGCTATATGTAAACACTGCTGTGTTCTGGTGTGAACGGCACTGTAGCTATAGCACCGGGCGATCGTCCAGCTAGTCTCATAACCAAAGAACTCACCTTGTAAGGATTCCAAAAGGCCGACGTCCACCACTTCCTCGAACGTCGGCCCGTCGTCTTCTGAGAAATGTGGCCCCTTAACTATCCACTGGTGGATGCGATCCCTGGGAAACAATCATTAGTCTATACTAATCTGTACTAATCTTATAAAAAGGTAAAGTTTATTTAGTTTCAGTAGTAATCTGAGGTACTACGGATCCGAATTTTAAAATTTATTCACTGTTACAAACACAGATATAGATTTACATAGATAACGCAAATGCATGTACTTCGCGTGTCCCAACCCCGACGAGACGTCGGGGTTGGTCGCCGCTAACTTACAGTCCGTGCGCGTCTGTTGTTGCAGCCGGTCGGCCGCAAAAACTAAAAAAAAATCGGCGATCGGCGGCATCGGTGTCTTTGAATCGGTTTGGACTTCCTGGACGACACTAAATTCGGCCGTGACGTCACAGAAGGTGTTAAAAACTTGGTTCAAAAGTCGGCACGCTTGTTTTCAATACAAATCGTGATACTTGCGTTATCTATGTAAATTTATATCTGTGGTTACTAAGGTATATTATCTCTAAGTGCTATAGTCTACTTTTTATTTATAGTCTACGTTAACGTAAAATTACTTTAATATTTAATATTAATAAATAAAGAGGAATACCGCATATCGGGACTGTTGATATGTACCAACGTTATGTTCAATGCCGGTCTGATATAACAGACAATCTGTAGGGTTGAACATGACACACTGAACCCTACCAATTATCTTTGGCTCGCCACCGGTCAGCCATAACTTTTGTGATCATACAATTACTGTTACGATTTTGATCATGAAATGAGTAACACATTACCTAATTACCTACCACCTATAGGTAGGAAATTAGGTAATCGATAGAAAGACGCTGATGCCAGTCTTCTTGTTTTTTGTCGCCTCTTACGGACACCCAACGGGTGACAACTAGTAGGCGAATAAAAAAAAGTGATAAACGATTTAAAAACTAAAAACAAAATGCGGTAACAGCTCAGTGGGCGAGCGCTTGCCTTGGACACCCAACACCTTGTGGTGTCAACAAGGAATCGGCTTTGTGCGATTGTTACTAGCTTTCATTGAACGAAAACATCATGAAGAAACCGGCATGTCTGAGAAAACCTAACTATCTTTCGAATGACGTGTAAGTCCAACAACCTGCACTTGGCCAGCGTGGTGGACTATGGCCTAAGTCACCTCATCCCCTTTGGGCCCGGCCGCGCCCGGCCGCTTTTCGCGCGCGTACGTTTTGTGATGACGTAATTGTTTATGTTATTCGGCGGCCCGCCGTGGTTTCAAATTACGAACGTTATATAAACACAACCACTTAACCGACTTGCGTTCTGTAAACAAAGTTCTACTGAGACAAGTATTAGCTATCCAGTATATGCTTTTTTAGAGTTATAAATATCGATTTATTAAAGGGAAAGTCTAAAATAGGTGATTTTTTGGCAAAGCTGATTTTACCTATTTTTGAATTCGATTTTGAGGGTAGAATATTGACTCAGGCACTAAGAAAGATCCATTCTTTGCATCCAAACTCTTTTTTTACAATTTAATTTTTTTTTACGATTTAAAACTAACATTCCGTGACCACAACTTTTAGTCCGTCCGACCGAGACCAGCCGACTTTCGTAACTGAATTTATGACTTAAAATGTCAAAAGAACTAATGAATAACGGGCCTATTTTAAAGATGATACTATGATGTAACCATAAAGCATAGGGTTCCCATACAAAAAATTAAATTTCTACCATTTAAAAAAATGTGAATTCCGTCAACGGCGGATGATACAAATACGTATCACCCGGCCCTGAGGGAGTCATTGCGGTGCGTTATGTCATGATACAAATACGTATCACCCGGGCCTGAAGGGTTAAGAGAAGGCCTGTGGCCAATAGTGGGACATAAACAAGGACTGCTTTTTTTCTTTTTTTTTTATTGTTATTTAAAAAACTAAAGTATGTTATCCATACTTGTCCTTCTCGTATATTTCCCGTTCGATGTTGACTGGGCGCATGGTGCCGTACTTGTCGACGATGCGCTGCGTGAGCCGGTTGACGATGACGTTGACGCCCTCGCGGTACTTGGCCTGCACGCGGTACGGCGTCAGGAGGGTGCAAGCCTTGCGGAAGTGATGGCTCTGGAGACGCACACAAAACACATTACACAGGCGGTGATAATGGCTAACGACTTTATAAACAAACGAAATGGCGATTGACAACAGCCCCAACAGCCGTAATAATGTTATTTTTTTTATTATTTATACCTATAACGTTATTTTTTGTAAGGCTAAGACTCAATTTACAATAAGATGGCAGCGGCCGGCAGCACACGTTACGTATTGTAGATAAAGTTTATAATTCTTTCACACTGAAAGTGCGCTGCCGGCCGCTGCCATCTTGGTGTGAATTGAGCGTAAAGCTGAAGCACACGAAATAGATTAGGTATAATATAAAGGTCAAAAGAATAAAATGACAATACTAACAACAACTGACTTGAGTTTTCGAATATTGCAGAGCAAGATGTGTACGGAAGTAGGTACGGATAGCACGGGCGCTAGGGATGGCGAGTAGGTCATTAACCGGCCGCAATGTTCGGCTAATTTACCTAACAATCATAGATTATCAACCTAATTAAAGTTGAACTTGTTTTAAATATTATAATGTAAATTGTAAAATCCATCCACTCATTGGAGCGCTGCGATGCCACAGATAGACAGACAACCGGACATAGGCGTCAAACTTATAATATTGTTTTTGGTCGGGTTAAAAACATTGTAATCGATTCATATTATTGACTCTAAACACACTACTGTCTGCTTTAGTGTATACAAAAACCAAGTTGTATTATGTATGTATCGTCGTGAACTGACCAGATACTTGTAGCGGTGCCAGAAGCAGGTCATGTGGTTGATGATGGTCCGCGGGTGGCCCTGCTTGCTGCACAGTGTAGTACTGTATATGTATGTACTGACAAGATACTTGTAGCGGTGCCAGAAGCAGGTCATGTGGTTGATGATGGTCCGCGGGTGGCCCTGCTTGCTGCACCGTGTAGTAGTGTATATGTATGTACTGACCAGATACTTGTAGCGGTGCCAGAAGCAGGTCATGTGGTTGATGATGGTCCGCGGGTGGCCCTGCTTGCTGCACAGTGTAGTACTGTATATGTATGTACTGACCAGATACTTGTAGCGGTGCCAGAAGCAGGTCATGTGGTTGATGATGGTCCGCGGGTGGCCCTGCTTGCTGCACCGTGTAGTACTGTATATGTATGTACTGACCAGATACTTGTAGCGGTGCCAGAAGCAGGTCATGTGGTTGATGATGGTCCGCGGGGGGCCCTGCTTGCTGCACCGTGTAGTACTGTATATGTATGTACTGACCAGATACTTGTAGCGGTGCCAGAAGCAGGTCATGTGGTTGATGATGGTCCGCGGGTGGCCCTGCTTGCTGCACAGTGTAGTACTGTATATGTATGTACTGACCAGATACTTGTAGCGGTGCCAGAAGCAGGTCATGTGGTTGATGATGGTCCGCGGGTGGCCCTGCTTGCTGCACCGTGTAGTACTGTATATGTATGTACTGACCAGATACTTGTAGCGGTGCCAGAAGCAGGTCATGTGGTTGATGATGGTCCGCGGGTGGCCCTGCTTGCTGCACCGTGTAGTACTGTATATGTATGTACTGACCAGATACTTGTAGCGGTGCCAGAAGCAGGTCATGTGGTTGATGATGGTCCGCGGGTGGCCCTGCTTGCTGCACCGTGTAGTACTGTATATGTATGTACTGACCAGATACTTGTAGCGGTGCCAGAAGCAGGTCATGTGGTTGATGATGGTCCGCGGGTGGCCCTGCTTGCTGCACAGTGTGCACATGTAGGAGGGCTCGTAGTGCGCCTGCTCCGGCGGGTGCTCGATCAGATACTCGACACCGACCAGTGGAGCCCTGCAATAATCCCATCGCGATAGGCTAGTCGCACAAATTCTAATTCATTTTTATTTATTTTTTATACAACCAAGGTGGGAAACAAGCAGTCCACTGCCAACTTCAGCTAGGCAGGAATAGTCCAATCAAGACGTTTTACAATACCTGGAAATCGGTCGACCATAGCTATCAGCATATTCCGTCAGGAGAGGAATATGTTATATCTTAATTCTCCCGGCATACCCCTGGTCTTCTTATTGTTATTATAAACCGCTATATAATCCGTTCAAAGTAGTTCCATTTGAATAGTATTTTAGTTTCAGTTTATCATTACTTACTTAACAGCGTCAAGGGAATCCTGAATATGGCAAGTTACATTTCTGTACTGATGGAAGTGCATATCCAGCTCGGACGGCTTCTTATTGTGCAAATCCGCTTCCACAGCCATCTTCTGTACGACTTGTTCAGTTGCTGTTGTCGCTAGAGTAAATAATGAGGACATTTTATACAGTACTAAGATTTCTTGTAAGTCACAGCATATACAGAATGAATTTTTCAAGCGAGCATGGATGGCTAAATCTGAAACTATAAAGAATAGCGAAGAATTTCTGCATCATAGGAGTTTTGAAAAATCAATATTTTTTGCCAGGAATCAAACTCGCTGATTTGAATTTTGAAAAACAACTATATTACACCATCCGATAGTATCGCTAATAAGGATCAAATTCTGTTAAGTAATTACAATAATTATGGCAAATTAAAAGAACTGGTGTTTGCGATATTGATTTTTTTTTAAATCATAGCAACAAAATTCAAACCGCGTCATAAAAAAAACGAGTCCATAATAAACGGCTGAACCGATTTTCATCGAACATTATTTATTCTGTGGTCAATGGTGCAGGTTGCATAGTTATTTTACCTTATTATGTAATCGTTTGTTGTCCCAAATAAAATAAAATAAACATGACTATGATAGATAGATTAGACAATTCTTTATTGCGCAAAAACAAACAGATACTAGAAGAATAAGATACAAATTAATAAAACATGCAACAATGGGTGGCCTTATCTTGGTTCGATACAATCAAATCCGTCCATTCGTTTTAGAGCTCCGACACCTTAGACAGATAGACGTCAAACTTATAACACGTCTCGTATTGTGTCGTCGTCAACAATGAGAAATTATATATTACGAACACATTAACTCCTAAAAATACAAAGTTGCTAGTGTTAGGTACTTACGAACACCTTTGCCCATTTGGACGACTGGATGCTCGTCGAAGATGCTCGCCGGCCAGACATTTCGCGCTGTCAACTTGCTCTTATGTTTCTTCCCCGATATATGAGTCTATTATAACAAACAGAACGGCGTCTCAGAACAGAATATACGGCGCGCACAGTACTACTAAGTGAAGCTACGTAAAAGTAAAACTAAAACGCAAAGATATACATATAAAAAGTAGTGACAGCTCAGTGGGCGAGCGCTTGCCTTGGAAACATGGTGCGCAGGTTCGAACCTCGGCTCGTAACTCCGATATATTTAATCAAGTGCAATTGTTATTAGCTTTCGGTAAAGGAAAACATCGTGAGAGAACCTGCAAGTCTGAGAAAGCCTAACTAGCTTTCGAATGACGTGCGAAGTCCGCCAACCCACATTGAGGCAGCGAGGTGGACTATGGCCTAAGCCTTTTCATCTTGAAGGCAGGCCCGTGCACAACAGTGGAACAACAACAAGGGCTGGTATTATTAACATACCTGCAGTATACTCTCCCCGCTACAGACGGCGGCGCACGGATAGCACAGGTATATCCACTTCCCCGAGATGTCGCGACCGCGCCGCTCCACCATACACCTCGTGCTGCCATCTTCAAGTTTGATCTTCAAACTGTTCAGATGTTCTTGAAACTCTTGCTCTGCCTGTGGAATATTTAAAAAATATATCATATCCGGGTATTGGCACATTATATGACGTTCTGAAATTAAAATTTTCAGACGAAACGGCATACTGCGCGACTACTTATTAGACGTATACACTTCGCGTAATGGGATAATTAAAAACAAACAAAAGTGTCCGTTAATAATGTTCTTTTTTGTTTTACCATGTATTGATTTTTTTTATTATTCTCTATTCTCTTGAATACTTACCAAGAATCCACACACTCAACATTTAAAATTTTGTATACACAAATTTTAACTTTGCGTTAACGTGCAAAACACAAAACGCGATACATATACAGTTTAAACACAAAACGCGATACATATATGTACAGTTTGTCCAAAATACGTCGACATCATAAATTTTGGTTTAAATTAAAAACATTGTCACAGTAGGAATTTTTAATTTTAATCGATACTAATTTAGGAATGTGCCATTTTCATCAAAGAAAACGTAAAATAAAAATCCTTGACAAAAAGTATAAACTTCAGGAAAACTATAAAATGTACCATGTGACAAATCGCTATTGGCCGACTAATAATCTGGTTTTGGTATCACATCATACAAATAACATTAAATAATGCATGGCGTAATATTTAGATCACAAACTCCTGATTTTAATGATAAAACTTAGTTGCCCAAAACAACCAAAACCGCGTAGTTTGTCAAAGATTTTTGATAGCTTATAAAAACTCTTCTTATTAGAAACAAATTTAATTGTTTCTGTAATATTTACATTAGTAAATATTACAAAAAATTAATAAGAATATTACCTGCAATTATTTCAGATTTTTTCACCACAAACAATGGAGACATGGTATCGGTACTTTTTAAAAATTTTAATTATAAGTCAACAACTACGTAACATAAAAATAAACTATTTTCGTTCAAATGAAACTTATTCCTATGCCCCACTGGATTAAGTCTCACTTGAAAACCGCACCTAAAAATTTATTATCATTACTTACTAAACACAATTAATTTGATACCTATATGGACGTTTTTTTTAATAAGTTATTTGATTATTCTAGCCGCAAAGAGTATCCCGACAGTTATTTTCGCCACTGCGACCCTTGTAAGGGCGTGTTCCGTTAGAAATAAAGTTTGGCATCTTTTTAACTGAGTACGCCCTAAGCGAGGATACTTATATCTATAAAACACATTACTGGCCGAAACCTTTCAAAACACAATAACCAATCGGCCGTCAATTCTAGCAGCTCTGTTCTTGCTGCTACCTGCACCTCTACAAGGATACTTTAAAAATACTAACAACACGCGTGATTTAAATAAAGCAACTAATTTTAATGAACTTCTTTTTAATAAATCAGAAATAAATGATGAATAATTGCAAAGCAGTAGAACAAAATATTGTTCAGTATGTTATACAGAAGCTAACTTTAAGAGGTTATCAGCATTTAAAAATTAACCCTGTATTACCATTGTACCCATATTATGGTAAATACAGGGTTAATTTTTAAATGTGTAAATTTGTAACATATTACGTTATGCGATCAATGAAGTTGCGGCGATGTCCGGAGCTGGCACACAGGCCTACAACGCTTTTTCTGTTCGAGCAGTATTATTGTAATCTTATTTTCGCGTGAGAAAGGAACGGAGCTATAAACTGTTTATATCTGCGTCTCTCTCCCACGTAAAAGTAAGGGTCTTTTAACACTCCCGTAAGAACTCGTGGACGGGCTCCTAACCACGATTACTAATTATGGTCTGAAATTCAAGCCAAGACGCAAACAACACGAGTCTGCAGTACCTGCAAGTTTCCAATACGTTTTGGAAAAGATTTGTCATGTTTTAATCAGATCTGGGTAAAAACCCAAACTTTTTTTGGAATAATTTTTATCCACTTTATACAACTCACACTTACTTTACATTACTCATAGTTTATATTACTTACAGATAATATTATAGAGATAGGCTTTATGTGGTAAGTCCCTTGTGCATGGGGCCGTCTAGGTAGGACGTACCGTTTGAAAAGTACCTCCATCCCTCCCCCAAGTGTCTGGGTGTTGTTTATCTATTTAAGTATGTATTTACAAAAAAAAAAAGTATATAAGTATTAGTATCAGTTGTCTGGTTTCCATAGTACAGGCTCTGCCTAGTTTGGGATCGGATGACCGTGTGTGGATTGTCCCAAGATACTATTACTACTATTATTATTATCCCTACGGAGACCGGGTTATGTGGGATTTTAACCCACTAAAACGGGAGGTGTCCTGCACACAGTACGTACCTCGCAAGAATCTCTCCAGCGCCAGACATTCGCTAGAACACATCCTCTAGCGAGTGTCTGGTGCTGGAGCGATTCCGGGGGAGCGCAGAAATGCACGCTCCCCCTGGCACCCTCACGGTGCCTGCAAGGACGCCCGCTTTGTGGTCCGGGTAGGTACTACCGCAGTGTTACCGCGGTGATATTCTACCGCCAAGCAGCATTGTGTGGCATTACCAGGCATATTAGACTTAACAACTAATTTCTCGGGTGATGAGTGACAGAGTAGTGCAGCTGTCTATATCCAGGCATTTCGCTTAAAATCAGGCAAACCTCTTGTTTCATCACTATGTTAAATAAAAAAAGGTAGTGTTTTGTAGGAACAATCGTAACTCCTCGGTGATACAATTCTGGAAATTCTTTCAATGATCCTATCATTGAAAGAATTTCCAGTATACTGTAGTACACTTTAGTGATACAGGCTATACCAAACCTAGGATAAGAAAATATTTATTTTGGAATCTTAAAAGCCTAGCACAATAACTTACATAAATATTTTTGCCATTTTTATGTAGTTAGGCTGTGCAGCGGTCTGCACAGAGCAGCCATTTTATTTCTAATTTCCATTTATAATAATATTAATTGTTGGACCACTTCTAACATGTTAACAAAACATTACTGAATAAAAATGAAAGATTTATTCCATTCAAGGAATATGGAGACAGTCAATATGTAGGAAACACTAGCCTTTTAATGCGGTAACAGCTCAGTGGGCAAACGCTCGCCTAGGAAACAAGGTGCGCAGGTTCGAACCCCGGCTTGCACCTCTGATTTCTTTAATTAATCATGTGCGAATCGTCTTTGTGCGATTGTTACTAGCTTTCGGTGAAGGAAAACATCGTGAGGAAACGTGCATGTCTGAGAAAGCCTAACTAGCTTTCGAATGACGTGTGAAGTCCGCCAACCCGCACTTGGCCAGCATGGTGGACTGTGGCCTAAGCCCCCTCAGCCTTGAGGGGGCTTAGGCCCGTGCCCTGCAGTGGGACATAAACCAGGGATGGTACTAAGGCAGCGTATAATTCTTGAGACAACTTTGAAGTTAAATCCAAATGCAGGTAGAATGACTTTCAGTGATGGATTTCATTGTGAGAAACTCTAGATGGCTTATCCAATAGGATATTTCAGATAGGTTTTCAGAATATATGACAATAACATTTCCAAGAACAAACTGTTGCATGTTTTAATGGAATCAAAGCTGTCCCTACTGCAAAGTGGGAGTACTGCATAAATATATATTTGCTTTCTTCTCCAGAAGTGAGCATGGAGGATTTATATGTTTATGGTTTAAAGACACCTTTTATTATATTTTACACTGCATGTTGGCGACAATATCAACTAGAAATGCATGAAACCATAGTAGTAAACAATTCATACCTATAAATTATTTTATTACATAAAAGATTAAATCATATTTTCTCTACTAAACGATGAATAGTATATATGTTGTTTTATATGTATTTTGTGTTTGGACGAGAGTGTAAATAAATAAATAAGTGTTAGCATGAATGTCTCACAGAAGGTAAGATTAAAACTTTATATGTTTTACCATTAAAATACCAACAACGTAACGAGGTAAGGTAAGGCCAAGAGGGTTGATTTTAATTACTGTTCTTTTAAACATAAAATACATATTATATGTTATGATGGACTGTGTACTAATTGAAAAATCAGCACAAAATTATCGAATATACATATTTAAAATCTTTTCTGGTAACTTCAAGCATAGTTAATGGTTAGATTTATTTTTCATCTAAACATGAGTAATAAGAAAAATCTGAACTTCCAGCAACAAGGATAATAAAGGATTCACAAGAAAAATTAAAATTTATTTTTGTTTAAATTACTTAAGTATTTCGTAGTAACGAAAAATGTTATATTTACCTTGGTGCAATTAGCTTCCTCTTGGCCAGGTTTCTTGGGCATTTCAGTGACCGAGTCATGATAGCCCTCTGCCCCCGGAGGGCAGTCCGGCAGATCCATCTTCACACACAACACTTGCTAGTTTATGACCAGAAAACGGTCATAAACTTTTTCACACAAATGCACAGAAAGTCTTCAATCTTGTATGTCTTGAATTATGCACAACTGTAATGCAAAGAATTTCAAATGAAAATAACTGCTCTAAAGTATTACATAATCATACAAATCTTGTTTATAAATAAATATGTACTTACAGTTGTCATATGATGTACCATACTTACAAGCTGTAGTGATGAATAGATCCTAATCCCAGGAACATTTAAGATTGCATAATTTATTTTTGCATTGTATGTAGGAATTATATATTATTATTATGACAATTGCTCAAGCTCAATTGTCATGGTCACATAGCACTACCTATTAATCTTTCATATCATCGCCCATGTATATAAATAAGGCTAGACTTCCTATCATATCTAGATAATAATTACTATGCCTTTTTACCCAGACAAAACTTGATTTCAAGAAGGTCCTATATAAGTGGTGTACAGTTTTTTTTTATTGGAATTTAGGAACCATACATAATATATTACTAATAATACTAAGAATTATTACATACATAGAATGTAGTTACTGTGACAGTTACCTAAATTCTAACCGCATAATTTATGAAATCACAAAATAACTTTCTAAGTGTGTACCGACGTTAGGGAAACTCAGCAATTGACGCCTGTTTGGTCACTTATTCTGAATCAGCATATTATATTATAAGAAACTAACAAATATTTGAATTGTGACTTACCTATATTTTTCAATGCTACAAGCAAACACAGAGTTAACTAACGCAAAATTCTGTTTGTAGTCTGATGAGAACTTTATTTCTATCACCTACTTCAAGAATAAAGGTCTATACTAATTAGGCAAGACCGTAAGTAGAGAGAAAATAATGAGTGTTCCTTTATTTTTAACATAGCCATTGCTAGGTACGAAATTTACAACCGGGCA
This sequence comes from Furcula furcula, assembly GCA_911728495.1. NCBI lineage: Eukaryota > Metazoa > Arthropoda > Insecta > Lepidoptera > Notodontidae > Furcula > Furcula furcula. Next base: position 24,125,782 of record OU452243.1, read on the forward strand.
CATTAAAGAATTTCATTCAAATTTCTTTCGATCATACGTAGTGGCTTATCGGAAATACTCATTTTTAGCTGCATTTCTACGAGATTTTATTTACGTAAAGCTAAAATTATTGAAGATTTTAATTATTGTACTCACCTAATCGTGCAGATGCGGTCTCTTTTCCAACAACGAACGTTTTAGATAAACCTTGTTTGGGTGGCAGAACTTGATACTTAGATATCTGTAGAATACAAAATCTTTCTTTCGAGAAACGAACAAACAAGAAATTGCGCTTGCAATATCGAAGTTTTTCAACAACCCACGACACAATTTTGTAAAACCTGTCGTTCCTCCATCTTGTTTTATTTAATTGGCTAAATTAAATCATTCTCAACGCTTCTGTAACACTAAGGAAAAGGTGAGATAGACATGGAATTTACGTTGAGTTAAAGAAGACAAAGTATACCAAGCTGTCACATTAGGCGTAACTTCATTATTTTGTCGTATACCTTTAACGTGATTATAATGTCTATGGTCAAAAACGTCAAAAAGGAAATAAATGTCTATTCTATCTATGGTCTGATCATGAACATAAAGCCAGAAACACATTAGGCTGACGCTGACGTGTAGTGACTCAACACGTCAGCAGCATATCGGTTACATACTTTTTGTATGTAACCGCTATGCTGCTGTTAGTACAGTTTGCTCCCTTTTTTCCCTCCTCCCTTGATTTATTTCTCTCTCCATCTCTCTCATATAAGAAAAATTTATGCTCTCTCTTTCCCTTTCACACTCCCCCTCTTCCTCTACCCCCTCTCGTTCAGACAGGTTGACCATAGTGTTCTGTGGGTTGACCCCTCTCTGAACCCCCTCACTCACAACCATCTCGCACCTTGCTCCCCCTCACTCCCCTCTCCCTCTCTCTCCTCTCTTGCACCCTCCTCTCGTTCTATATATCCTCATCAATCATGGTATCTGGGTCTATTTTTTTTTTTTTTTTTATAATAAATAGGTTTGCGCTTGACCACAATCTCACATGATGGTAAGTGAAGATGTGGTCTAGGATGGACCGCGCTTACCCATAAGATGCCTGTTCACTCTAGACTTGAATACACCCAAGTTATATTTATCAGGGAAAACGTCGCCCGGGAGGGTATTCCACAGCTTGGCCGTGCGCATCAGAAAAGAAGAAGCGAAACGCTTAGTGCGGCAAGTTGGAGTGTCAACGACAAAGCGGTGGAGACCCTGCCGGCGCCTGGTAGTCCGGTAAAAGAAAGGGGATGGTGGTACAAGGTCAAAAAGTGCTTGAGCGCGTCCACCGTGGAACAATCTGTAAAAAACCGATAAACATACAACTAGGCGTCGATGATCCAATTGTTACAGTTTTTCATTTGTTAGGTCGTTATCGTCAATTATCCTGCGAGCGCGTCTGTCTAGCGAATCCAGAGAGTCAAGTTGATATTTGGCAGAGCCATTCCACAGGTGAGAACAGTACTCCATGCAGGGTCGAACCTGAGCTTTGTAAAGAATCAAAAGCTGTTCCTTTGTGAAATACCGCCTCACCTTATTCAAGATACCAACTTTTTTAGCAGAGATTTTGGCTTTTGACTCAATGGATCGTCCGAAATTAAGGTCAGAGGATAAATTGAGACCTAACAAATCTAGATGGTTGGATGTCTGTATAGATACACCACAAAAAGCAGGATCAAGCAGAAAAGGATGTTTCTTGGCAGAAAAAAGACAGGCCTGTGTTTTAGAGGCATTGAATTCAACCCTATTTGCGATTCCCCATTCGTATACAGACTGCAGCGTTGAATTCAACCGTTCCACCATACTCTCTCTGAAAGACTCGATTGTGGCCTTACTAGCCCGTGGATTGGACACGTATCTCTCTGTTACTGTGCTGTCATCTGCATACCCGTAGATACCGGGTCCGAGCATGTCATTTATATGCAGCAAGAAAAGCGTAGCAGAGAGAACAGACCCCTGAGGAACTCCGGCATTGATGGCCTTAAGTTCAGATGAGCAGCCATCTTCTTCAGAGGATTCTTATCCACTTAAACCCATGCGGCTGTCGCATCGCCACATAAGAGGGGGACCTGGGCCCCCCAGTGGGATCTGCACCAAATACCCCTCAGTGCGCATTATAGCCCCCGGAAACCTGGCACCATGATCACCGGGACGGGGCTCACAACCCCGTCACCGTCCTCCTCGGAATCGCCGCCTTCACCCATCTATGTAATGCCATTGCCTTGATTGTTAGAGACACACTATTATGGCGTGTCGTGGCGCAGTTCGAGCTATCCGATTGGCTGCTGACGCGTTGACTCACGACACGTCAGACTAATGTGCCGGAGCTGTTGCTCCGAGAATGGCGTGTTAATGGATTATTGAAGATTCTTTGCATTAAGCGTGGTACACACGGAGGCGACACCTCGACTGAGACTGTGCGGCTGCAGTGAGTGGGACGAAATAACACCATATCGTACCCTGTCGCACGATTCGCAGCGTTCAAGTTCTAATAATTCAAAGTCCAAACAGTCTAGGTTGAGATGTCGCCGTGTGTACACACTAAACGGGTGAAGTGGAAAACTTATAGTTTGAAGGCGGAACCTGGAGAAGAAGAAAAATTCAAAACGTTCTGCACGCCGCGCCGGCCGCCACGCTGGACTGGCGTACCTAACCAAAGAGGATAAAGGTCAGGCCCTCCGGCTGGGACATGGATGCTTTGGTAGGCATGGAGAATAGGCCGGGACGATTATAAATACAATATAGTCTAGCAAGCTCATGACAAGTAGAGTATAGAAACCCTCTGATGGGAAGGTGAGGTTTCGTAGATCTTACTGACGTGACTGACGTTTAAAGATCTCTTTTTTTGTATGTGAATGTTTTATGGCCATTAGCGGCTAACAGTACTATGTTAGCCGCTAATGGCCATAAAAGATTCAACGGCCAAGAGGACGAGCGCTTAAAGCCAGTACTTAGTGTATCGACTAGCTCAAGGGTACCTCAGGGAGGCACGACCTCGGATTGGGCCACTGCTTAGAGAGAATGAGTTTACCAACGGTTCACAACGCGTCTGAGACGAAACGGCAAGAAACCCAGTGAGGAGATGCCATATCGAGGTCGCATGCGTAGACCCTTCGGCCTCGCCCTGGCGAGACCAGTGTGTGTTAGTGCGTTTGCGACTCGTGACGTCGTAGTCGTAGTCCAAAAGGTCGAGGTCCAGTTGGGTCGGGTGGGTCGAGTAGTACATGCAGCGGACGGCGGCACCGGCTCTGTGGTAGACTGACCGTATGTGCGCTCCAAAGGAGATGTTAGAGTCTAGGGTGACACCTAAATATTTCACCTTCCTCCAGGGGACGGGACGCCCATAGTGGGACATTTGACCTAAGCGGGATGGACGGGTGGGTCGGTCCGCAATGTGAGTGATCTGCTGGGACACAGAATACATATGCCCGGGTGAAGAACACCGCGGCGTTCTTCTCCGGGTTCACATCAATAGGCCCTAGGGCGTTGACATCATAGAATAAGGGTCTGATGTAGATGGGTTTGGTCCGGTTGAACCCGGAGTGGACGTGATCCGTGAAGCCACGTGAAGCGGTGCATGGACGCAAGAGTGTTGTGTTAATTGTGAATGTTTATGACAAATTACATTTGTCATAAACATAGAATGGTAGCGCAATCATTTGTGCGTTTCGACGTTAGATCACCATAGCAAAATCATTCACAGAATATTTTTTATTAAGGTAAGTCTTTATTTTATTATCAAAAATTTAAATACTTACTTACTTACCAACTTATATCTTATTGACGGGCTCTGTATATACAATTTGTTGTAGGGTCCAAATGAAGGGTAAACGTCTCTGTAGTCCGGGAGCCCCGTATAATTGACACAGCTGATACGGCGTTAGCTACGCCCCTGCCTCACAGCACGAATACGATGATGGGCCGCTTTAATAAAATGATAAGAAGGTTGTTTAATTTTTTCAATGCCGCCCAAGGAGGTCCACTCTGCGGAGCTTATATTGCTATCTGTGTTTGGGAATCTGAATTGGTGATGCAGGCGCTTACCTGTTCCAACATTGAGACTCTCTTGGATTCCGCTTCTTTTAGACTGGCTGAGCTGTATGCCAGCTAAATAAGTACCATGTGCCTCATCGTTTTGATGGTTGACCAGCTTGGACACTATGCGCTCTGCTATCTTCACAGCAGTGGTACGATATCTCGGCATTTCAACCCTAATGACATCATGGGTACTACTTCCGCTTTCCAATTCTAAGTTTTTAGAGCCTTGTTGCTGGCCGTGTGGTCTCATGATGGTCTCTCACTTACGAGGCAGGGGGTCTAGTACCAGTTCCTCTGGTCTGAGACCAGTTCTGATAGTTTACGAGCTCGATCAAACTGTCAGGTTTCTCCATACATTTCACACCAGCGCCCCTAGCGGTAACTATCAAAAACTAGTAAAATGTACGGGGAAACACTGTCAGTTTCATCGAGCTCGTAAACCTTAGAGAAAGTGTCTACGTCGTAAACTATCGGAACTCGTACTAGACCCCCAGGTTTCGTAACGATAGTGAGAGACCAGACAGAATGATTCCCATTCCATGGAAGTGGGTCTGGGGCGGCCTCTGATATGAGATCAGCATACGTCGATTGCTTGGCACTGTCCCATCTTGCGGAATGTGTTGTCTAGGTAGCCACCTCTGCTTATCGAAGCTCTAAGCAGTAGGTATGTCTATCTAATTTCAAGGCTGATCAGTGAACTATGGAGAGAATTATGCTCGGCATTTCTCTGAGTGATCGAATAAGAAACGAAGTAATTCTCCAGATAACCAAAGTTACTGTTACTAACATAACTCAACGGATTAGCATGCTTAAGGCAGTAGGCTGGTCGTATTTGCCGCAGAATCGATGATTCTTGGACAAGGCTGAGTAGAGGAAAACGTAGCGTATGCCATGGGTGCCGGCAGCAGGGTGCAAGGGGGTGCACTTGCACCCCCTTGACTGGAAAGAACTGCCACTCATAACTTTAACAATAATGTTCAGCTTGTGAATGTAGTTTTGATGTTCAGATTAATAAAGACAACTGATTTGCACAGGCGAAAAATTGATAGTATGAAGTGTAGATGCAGATGCACCTCCTTGAAAGTAATCCTGGCGGCACCCATGCGTATGACGCCAGGTGGAGTGATGACGTCTAGGTACACTAGCAATTTCCTGCGGCTTCGCCCGCTAATTTTTTTACAGAGTTTACCAACCCCTAAATCACCCCCATAGGTTGTTCTTCAGAAAGGTTGTTCTTGAGAATCTTTTCAGTAAATTTGAAGTCAATCAAACCATACAATAAAAAGTTTCATACAAAAGAAAACACCCCATTTATCTAACCCCTTTAGTCGAATTTTCAAAAATTCTTTCTTAGTGGATGCGTCCTAAGAAGAACCTACTGTCCAAATTTCAGCTTTTTAGGTCCAGCGTCATCAGTTTGGCCTGTGCGTTGATGAATCAATCAGTCAGGACAAGTAATTTTATATGTAAGTATAGATAGAAGCATTTGGCAATTTCTGGATTAGAAAAACCGAAGATCAGGCAATGGCGCGTGCCTTGGAGAGGCTTATGTCCAGCACTGGACTGATGTAGGTTGATTATGATGATGGAGCCGTTTGTGGTTGAGGCATTGAATGCATGCGTGCGTCGAATTTTATGCAATTTGTCGAGAAGACTGATTGAGTCAACTAAAGAGTAAAGCGAATAGTTATACACTATTCGAGGGCCTTTCTGCAGAACCACCTTCACTTATAACATGCCTAATTTTATCCATAAAAGTAAATATAGATCATTGTACTTTCTAGACATATATGTCATCGGCCGGCATTGTCCTAAACCTAAACTCTTAACGTAAGGAACAAATACACAAAGTTGTTGCTCCCCTCGGGATTTGAACCCACGACCTCCGGTTTGAAAAGCGCTACGGTAACTACCATTGGATTGTAACGGTTAGTTTCATATTCTATTAAAATCTTCACGAACATAGACCTCAGCTAATAACTAAGTAACTGGTCAAGAATCAAACACCTTGAAATAACAATGTAACATACTCACAATAAAATATTTAACATACATATATAAATTCGCGGAGGACATTCACCGAAAACTTCGGGGTCTTAATGCTAATTAGACGCGAAGATTAACCTGAGCCGAGTCCGTGGACCCGTGGTCAGTGGAGCGAGTTCACAAACTCGAGCACCATGCGTCGAGCCGGACGCGCGCGGTTTCATATCGCCGCACTTATATCGCACGCAATATGCATACTTACGAGTTTAAAAGTTACCACCGCTGTAGATTACGGAGTCCCTATAGAAATAAAACTGTGGGACACTGGGCGGACACCCCTGTCGCATATGGTGGACGTCACTAATGAGTTCGGGTTGAAAGTGCTCGCGGAACATAATTTTTTAAATGATAACAACATAGCTTTTTCACCGTATGGCCTGATGGGGATCATGGTAGCGCTTTACGAAGGGGTGGACGGCGAGGCCTCATACCAGATCCAGCGGGCCATGCAATTACCTTGGAACAGAAATGTTATGCGTATAGGCTTTAGAGATATACACCGGACATTGAAAGTGAGTAGTTTTTATATCTGATGCAACCCCGCAAATGCATTTTTGTCTGTTTAGTTTATCCATACTTCAAGTGATAATGATATGTGTCGATATTTGCTGCGATATGCTGTGCTGTCTTGTCGTTGATTTTTTTTTCTTATTTCTTTTCGTGAAATAATCTCAATATTAGTATCAATCATGGCAATTTTATTCGAATAAAATTAGCCAAATAATAGGCTGGCGACAACGTCGATACTGTTCTAAGATCAATTGCAGTTGATCCTAGAAATTTTTTCTGTAGATCCTAGTTTCCAGAGATGCCAGATTTATCATCAATTCATGAACAGACCTGACATTCTAAATAAACAAGAACAACTCGCACATCTTAACCGTACCTACATACTTAAGTAATTACAGTTATTAAACTCCAAACACCTTAGGCTATCAGATAAATAATCTTTCTTGTTGCTAGTTAAATGAATAAGTATTTGGTCGACCCTGTAACTCCTAGACTCGTTTTATGCCTATAAACTGACGCATAATTATTTTAATAGGGCGCGACGGGATCATGGAGCGAAACATTTTTTCCCCTTAATGCCAATGCCTAGTTTTATTGAATACCAGAGGAAGTAGCAGCTGTTCAATCCATCTTTCGACCATTCCTAGCCAAACGGAACTGCCCGCTTAGTTACGAAAATCACTTTCTATAGGTATTGTTAGCGCAAGCGACATTCATTGTTTTAATTGATCTGTAACGAGTCTCTTTGAACTGTAACTAAAAAGGGACAGTGGAACGGTAGCAGGTGTAACCTGAAAACCGTTAAAATTGTAATCCAAAATATTTTACGGTTTTTAACTAAATACGGTTTCTTCTGTTTGTCATCAATATCATCAGCCCACATCAGTCCACTGCTGGACATAGGCCTCCCCCAAGGCACGCCACTGAGCCCGATCTTCGGATCTGCTGTTTATAATTTGAAGCAATAGATAACAAGAATTTAAGATAAATAAAAGACACAATGCACAGCTTCTAGCGACTCTAGCGTATATCACGTTTATGTTAATGTAGCCTCTGTATAGGCTACATTTTAAGTACTGAAAAATACATTACGTAACTATTAAGTAAAATATAAGCATGTAGAGGTACAAAAATGAATTAATTGTTACAGACATATTTCGTGCCTGAAGAAGGGTTTCTTGCGGGCTTAGCGTTAAATAATGAGAATGTCACATTCAATGAACAATATAAAAAGATATTAAGATTTTACGGCTTTGACTTAGAACACGATCAACTACCAACAATGTCTCCAGCAACTAATAATACAACTAACGCAACAACTCTAGAGATGTCCACAACTTCATCGAGTCCAGGAGCAACCACTGTGACTGTCGCTATGACAACGGAGGGTAAACCGCTCAGAGAAGATTTAACGACCCCATCGACCAAAGAAGAAACTACTACAACTGTGCCCACTACAAATCCAAATGTAGAGACCATAAGCACGATCGACATGAGGGGGGTAACATCTACTTTAAGTCCGTCCTTAGCTCCAAATGCAGAAGATACGTCGATTAGTTCTACTGTTACTGCAACGGAGCAAGCTACTAGTGAACGAATTAGTAAAACTACAACCCAGATTCCCTCAAGTCCCAAAACCGAATCAACTATGACAACATTCACTTCAACTGCACCTACTATCCCGTCAACTAGTGTGACTACTGATGTTCCAGCTACTACTACAGATGTCCCAACAGCTGCAACATTTGTCGCAACTACAGTAGCCGGAACGCAATCTGATACAGAATTTTTTTCCGAAATTTCACAAATAACTAGCGCTTTTACTAACGAACCTACCGGTGATAATGAAGTCGATGCGTCAACAATAGAAATGAATACTGTCCAACCGGTTACACAGGAAATGGTTCAAACAACATTTACAACTGATAGTTCTACAATAACTTCTACAACCCTTATGGAAAGTACGCAAACAGAAGCGATGACTACTTTATCGGAAACCCAACCGATTGATCAGACTACTGCAACTACAGAAGGGGTTACGCCAACTACAGTCTTTAATTCTGTAACCCAAATGATTAATGACTCAACATTGGAGACTTTGGAACGACGAAAGAAATCAATCGTCGATTTTATTTTCACAAATCCACCGTACATAGATGATTATTTATATTATAGATCTTTCGACATAGGTTCAGAAATTCCTAATCCAGATAAGATGTTTTTAGCAAACGGCTTAAGAAATGTCCAGGTAAGTTAATATGGTAATCTTGAATCTAGACTAGAAATTTAGGTGAATATATGATCAGCAATCTATACTTATAATAAAACTGTAACAGGTCCAATTCTGTACATTGAATATATTTTGAAAATTATATTTGGAGGGCATTCTATAACCGATACTGAGGCCGAAAATGTAATTTTTTTGATTTTTGTCTGTCTGTCTGTCTGTCTGTATCACGGCTGAGCATCACGCCGAAACCACTGAATGGATTCAAATGAAACTTGGCATGATTTGAGATCTTACTACGAGGTAGGACATAGGATACTTTTTATCCCGTAATCTATCACGGTTCTTTTGGGAGAGGGGATTAAAGTCAAAACGGGTACTTGGTTATACGCTTAGTCCGATTTTATCATTTTTTCTTCATAATTATAATACATGTTAGTAAGGGAACACTCATAGAGAGTTGTTATCAAGGTTTTGTAATCGATCGGGTTAAGCAACGTTAGGTAAGGTCATTAAATAGATGGGTGACCGTTTAACGCCATTTGAACTAAACGGGTCCGTGCTTCGGAGAGCAAGTAAAAAGTGGGTCCCAGTTTTTAACCGACTATAAAAAATAAGGTTATGGATTCGATGCGAATGTCTGTTATTCAAAGTTTAGTTAACGTAAAAATAGCGCAGGCGGAGCTGCGTGGGTCAGCTAGTCTGTTATAAAATGTTAAAATCTATAGATATACAGTTATGAACATCAATTGTAATTAAACATCGAGAAATATTGACAGAAATTATGATAATTTCATAGTTGATTAATGCTCATGCCGTTATAGCCATTTCAAGTCCAGTCCGATTTAATTCCAACTTAGTAGATACCTATCATCATCATCATCATCATCAGCCGGAAGACGTCCACTGCTGAACATAGGCCTCCCCCTTAGAACGCCACAATGAACGACAATTGGCTATTTGCATCCACCGGTTACCTGCGACGCGCACAATGTCGTCTGTCCACCTAGTGGGAGGCCTGCCAACGCTGCGTCTTCCGGTTCGTGGTCGCCACTCGAGAACCTTTCTTCCCCAACGGTTATCGGTTCTTCGAGCGATGTGGCCTGCCCATTGCCACTTCAACTTGCAGATTCTGAGAGCTATGTCGGTGACCTTAGTTCTTCGGCGAATCTCCACATTTCGGATTCTGTCGCGCAAAGAAACTCCGAGCATAGCTCTCTCCATGGCTCTCTCTCTCATATGTAGATACCTATATACCTACCTAATAAGTGTGTGAAGCATTTATGATCGTTTACACATCATCACAAGTACATGCATTGTAACAACAAGGCACCTGCCATTCTCATAGTGCAAGCTCGATCTTCATAACAGTCAGGTCTTCTAATACAAATTACAGGAAATTCACTGCAGCAACCAAGATTTTTTTTTGTTCATAACAGGTGACATACATGCGCTATGATACAGTATTGGAGCATGCTTATCTTCCGCACTTGGAGGCTTCGGCATTACGGTTGCCTCTGGACAGCGACCGTTATTACCTGCTGGTGATACTTCCAAATAGAGGGGGTGCAGTCGAACTAGGCAGGCTGTTGGCGAGAATGGCTCGGGAATCGGATTTATCCGATGTATATTCTGTGTTGCGCCCGCGCCGCATCAGAGGCATTGTGCCTAGCTTTATTGTGAAGGGCCATGTGACCTTAACTACAGATTTGCAAAAGGTGAGACTGTATTTATGTACTAACTAGCAATTCCCTGCGGCTACGCCTGCTCTTTGTTTTTCCACCCCATTTAACCCCTTTAAGAGTGGAATTTTCAAAAACTCTTTCTTAGTGGATGCTTATACATCATAAGAAGGACCTACTGTCCAAATTTTAGCTTTCTAGGTCCAGCGGTTTGGCCTGTGCGTTTATGAATCAGTCAGTCAGGACAAGTAATTTTATATGTATAGATTGAAGTTTAAGGTTGAATTTAACAGTCCCTATAAAACGAAACTATTGTAAATACAGCAACATAACGTTTAATTCGACTGATGTTGCGATATCGAGCTTAAACACATACAAATTTGCATAATAATTAGTTTTGTAGGTGACACAAATACTTTTCACTCGCCGACGACATGGTAATGTTTTATGTCCAATAATGAATGGTTGATATCATGATATACTTACCTAGATTATATTAACTACTTATAAAACTGTTGCTTGCATATTGCCCTGTCCGGAATACTTGAGCTAAATAAATTTATGATTAAAAAAACACCGACAAAAGAAAAAAAACTGATAATAACTGGCTACCTTAACATAAAGTGCATTTTCGCGGCTTTCGCTTCGGTACCTACGTGAGAACGGGATCCAGGGCGATCCCGAGGGATCTGCACCAGGTACCCCTCAATGCCTTTTTTTTTAGCCCGCCTAGGCCCCGAGTAGGTACCATGACGGTGCTCACGGCTCTGCCGCGGTCCTGCTCGGAGTCGCCGGCGTACTCGATGTACGTCTAGGGCCCACCTCAGAGGGCCCACACGCCACGTTACAGTTCAATATGTCATATTCAACCCTACCAACCAACCGTCTTCAGCTGGCCACTGGTCAGTCAGTTATAACTCCTGTGTTCATTCATACTTTGACTCATACATTAATTGTTCCAATTTTGATCTTGTAAAAAAAAATAGGGTATACCTACTTAATGTACTTACATGCAAACATTAGTTAAGTATGATATAACAACAAATCACCACGCCTATAGACAAAAACACAAGGTCTTAAAACAATAGATTTCCCACTAGCTAGATTTTTTTGTGTAATCTGTCAAGTGCATCGTGTATATAAGATTCTTGATCGTGTTGCACAATATTTAGGTAAGTACTTACATTGAGCCTCTTAATGTGCAGTTGGGCATCAGGGACGTGTTCGAGCCCCGGCAACGGGACTTCACCCCGATGACGCAGCAAGCAGGGGTTTATGTTCGAAGCATAGAGCAGGCAGTCTCGGTTGCTATACGCAAGTACCGGCCCGATGATCAAAAGAAGAACAGTAAGTATCCGCCTATTAGTACTATTAACAGGAATTAAGCTAAGGCCCAGGGTCGATCTTCGGAGTCGCTGGACGTTTGGGGTCTCCATTGCGTACGGTGGCGGCTCCGAGGACGACGGCAGCAGGGCTGCTACCCTTGTCCCCGTAACTGTACCCCGGGGCTGCAATCCTTTCTCGACGGCGCGGCGGGCTCAAAGGCAAGGCACAGGGTCTGATATCTGGTGGAAATCCCACCGGAGGGCCCAGGTCCTTCTTATGTGCCGAAGCGACAGCCACAGGGGTTTAATAAGAAGGTAAGGAGATAAGAATTTCAAATACCCCAGTTGCGACCCCCCACAGGGTCTCGAGTCGACAACCTTTTGAAGGTTTCCCCCACGAGAACTAAAAAAGGCCCAGGCTCGATTTTTTTATTATTTTAGTGCGGTAAGTAAGTAGGTATGTAAAGAAGCGTGTTTTTTTAAGATTGAGGTAAGAATAGGTAGTAGGTACGTAAGTACATACTTACCTCAATGTTGTTTAATTTGTTTTTAATCTATTAATTTTTTCAACAGTCCTAGGAGTATAAAAAGTACTTAGATAATATTGCAGTTATCGACTTTTACGTCATTTGGATCGCAGGTTGCTTAATGCTATAATGTTTGTTTATATTGTAGGTGTTGTCTACTCGTATTTCAACAAAGCATTTATCTACGAACTTTCTCAATTCAAACCAACTTCCTAAGGCGCGTAAAACGTACATAGGCGTTAAACTTTAATTATTTTTTTGGTCGGTGTTTAATGTATTACCACAGTGTACAAACTACTTAGACTGTGGTATTAGCACAGTGTAGTATTACTGTGTGTGTTAGTTAAATACCTAGTTTTTTTTAACTTTTTTGTATAAAATACAATCATTGCACGCTGATTATATGGAGGTAATAGCTGTCCTTGCAGAGTTTGCAGAGGCTTATCATAACTATCGTCAAAACGAAATAAACCAACTGTACAGACAGGAAACAATCATAATTTTTGTAAAATCTCATTTGTGTAATTGAAATGCGGGGACTATCGGCGAATCATCATTTTCATCTCGCGATTAGGCATTGAGGTCGTCGCAATGTTGCAGCGAGCGATTTCCATAATTATTGTCGCCCAGTCATGTATACAGAGAATATAGAGAATCGGCGCATCATTCAAATGTGCGTGTCGCCGCGTTGCGCCACCAACTTGCGTGAAACAATGGACGCGACTCGCTATCGCCACTTGGCACCTCAGCTTGCACTCTTTTATAATTATCTCATCCCCTGCACCGGAAAATGAGGACTCGAAGGTGTACTTCGCGCATAGTTAGCATTTGAGAGCGAGACTTACAGAAACGTAATGTTCATTGCATCACTGCTGGTGTGTCAATTTTCTGCCGGTAGTATAAATGGCCCAGTGGCAGGATGTCAGGTAGTATGTGATGATGACCTTTACGGTTGCTAATCATATTAATTGTGGAAAATCAATTTTGTGGATATTCGGAGCGCATCATTGTCGCTCAAGGATTTTCCGGCGGGAGGTGTGCGTCGCCACGCTCTATGCGTTGGCCCGTGTCTGCCACGTTGAGTGAGCGACGCCGGTCTTGTGGGTGACCCCTCATCACGCACGCACCCAAGTATTATGTCCATCGGGGTAATTAAACGAATCATGCCGGAACGACTTTTTAGAACTTCCTTTCGTCACGTAAAAAAAGTTATGTACTTACTTACTAACTCATTAATTACCTAGTCTGAACAATCGTAATAAACTGGAGTTTGATCTGATTATATTTTGTAGCCTCGTCGGCGAGCACAAGAAATAATACACGAAAAGAGGGCTACACAAATTTATTAAATAATAGAAACGAGAAGAAAGTTACGTTACAGGGGGAGGTCGATTACTAGTTAGCTTGTTCGCACGTATAACAAAAATAGCTGTAACTTAACTAGGGGTCGTTAGGGAACGCAACGGCGATTCCCGCGGTCTTCGGCGTCCTCCTTCTCCTTGGAGTGGCCAGGCACGCCACGGATGCGGAGTCTGGACTAGACCCGGTCGTCAGCAACACAGCCACGAACTTGTGGCCGGCAAAAATGCGAAGCCTTTCGCCCGAAAGGGGGAACACTCTTGCCCGAAGGGAGAACTCTTCGCCCGAAGGGAGAAACTTTTCACCCGAAGGAAGAAACCCTGGAACGCCACATAAGCGTTCCTGTAGACGCCGTTCCCTAACGCGACACCCTCCAAACCAGCTTTCAGTTGGTGGAGGCTGCCTCATTATGGAGACGTCTACAGGAATAAAAGGTACACCCTAACAATATAAAGTAAAACATGGGCCTAATAGTACCAATTCACATATGGAAGGATTACAATTAAAAAATCCTACAGCAGCGATTACATAATTTAAACAACTTACCAGTAATACTGGGTTTTCTGGTTGATATTCACTTTAATAATAGATTAGAATAGAAATAGAATTTTATAAATAGACTTTAGCAATTAAGAATTCCGTAGAACCCGCTGGCAGTATTGGACTAACACGATAATGAGGCGTGATGATCGTAGCTCAGCTGAGATGGCAGTGGCTCGCTCAACTTCTGAGTCAAAAACGAAACCTCTCGAGTGGAGATGGCGTCGAACCGTCTAGAAGAGCCAGTACCTAATTCGGTGGCCGCCTACGATTGGTCGACACTTTTAGACTTCGGGTACTGAGCATTTATCGCATCGTCTCGCCCTCGGTAGACTCCGCCTATTTTAAATCAAATACCCTCTATTAAAAAGTGATTCTTACCTAGGTATCTAAATTTTACCTATGGTTCTATCAATGAAAATAATACGAATACCAGATGCAGCTTTCATCGCCTATTACCAGAAATAACTAAAATAAGAGCATAGTATTCCCCAATCAATATAAACAGGTCGTATATTAATATAAACGCCTCGTCAAAAATTATTAGTAATAAGTAAGATTACTATGCGTTGCTATTACTACCATTATAGGCGTAATTCAACGTAATGCTAAAAACAGCTGTCTTTTACTTATTTATTAACGAAATGAGTTTAAAACAATGTAGCTATGCTACATATCCCCCTCGCTTACCAAGAGTATTGTTCTATACTATCTAAGGAACAAAACTCCAGAAAAAAAATTACTCTGATAGTTTACGGCAAACATACATCTCTTTCATTCATTCATCATTCATGGTAGCGGCAGCAATCTTATATAAAGCGATTCCTGTCGCCCGCAGTCGAAATAGAGATCAAAATCTAAAGTATCAAGCTAATACTAATGATGAACATTGACCAAATATTTTCTTAATGTAAATAGATCAACGGTATAAATGCCTCATTAAAAAAACTGCGTCGACACAGCGCGACCAGCAAACGGTGTATAAAAGACACCCAACAAGGTGTATAAAAACACCCCAAACACGGTGTATAAAAGACACCAAAACGAGTTTAAATACACATTGATTTAAAACTCCCCCAAAATAAGACACCAAAACAACCAGTTGACTATAAAAGAAAGAAAAAAAATATTTAGTCAATATAGGATCTTAGTGAGAACTTCTTCATTGATATGAGTAACCCCTAAGAAAACCCCTAATAATAAAAAATATATTTATCCTATGGCCTAAGGCTTATTTGAGAAGTGGCCTAACCCCGCTTCCGTACTTTTAGTGTGGCACGAACACTCTGATAAAAAAAAAATATATATGTCCCCATAGTATAAGTTTAGAGGAAAAGAAAAGATAATGTTGGCTTATTTAGACAGTCATTCATCCGCTGTATATAGAAAAGACGTTACGATGGCTTATTTTTATTTGGAGTCCGTAACCCCCGCTCCAGAAAAATAAAAAGGATAGAATCAAGAGGAAGAAGAAATCATTAATACCTCGTAACAAAACTACAAAAAAAAAAAAATTTTGTTTATGAGTAATCATTGTCCACACAAACATAAAAAACCCCATAGCATTCACTCATTAGAGATGTAATGCTATATAAAATACTAGCGACCCGCCCCGGCTTCGCACGGGTGTAATTGAGAAAAGAAAAGAAGTGAATAATTTAAAGCTACTGCCTTTGATTATAGAATTTCTTGGAATTATTTATCAGTTTGTAGCTGACTTTTTGTATCGCAATATGAACAAATTTTAGATATAGTATAGAAGTGACGCATGAAAGGGCTACGTATAGCTGCCTGTCCATGGGCAAAGTACTCAACGCTTAGGTTTAAGCCTGCTACGTTGAATCTCTGAGTTTGTGATTTGTTAATTGTATTTATAATTTTAGAAACTGCAGACGTGCACAATTTGGGTGGATTAAGGACACCATTTCTTTGAAACCAATTTATGGAAGCAATACGGGCTTCCTTGTTCGGTTTCATCGTTAAGACGTAAACGGGGGTCAACCGGGAAATTCTTACCCACTAAAACCCCCGCGGCTATCACGTCGGCACATTAGAGGGCGGACCTGGGCTATCTGTCGGGATCTGCACCAGCTGATACCACTCAGTGCCTTGACTTTGAACCCGCCGCAGGAGAGACACATTATAGTTCCCCGGGAACTTGTCATGGTGCTCACGGTTACAGGGATCACGGGGAAGCCTTTAATGGGATTTACGGGACCCTGTTGGTGGTCAACCGGGTATGTAGGTTTCTTATAAACTAAAGCCCCAACGGCCGTGCAATCAGCACATAAGAAACCCTTCTTGGGCTATCCGGTGGGATCTGCAACATTATACCCTCGTGGCTTGCCTTTGACCCCGCCACCGGGGAGCACAATAAAGCCACCTGGGAACTTTTCACCGTGCTCACGGTTACAGGGGTCACGGGGGAAGCCTTCAATTGGTCCCCGGGACCCTGTTGGCGGTCAACCGGGTTATGTAGGATTGTAATACTCTAAACCCCCAACGGCTGTTAAATTAGTACATAAGTAGGACCTGGGCCATCCAGTGGGATCTGCACCAAGATCCCTCAGTGGCTTGCCTTTGAGCCCGCCACCGGGGGGCACAATAAAGCCACCCGGGAAACTATCATCGTGCTCAAAGATACGGGGATCGCAGGGGAAACCTCCAATAGGCCCCAGGATCCTGCGGGCGATCGACTGCAGTATGTGTCCCCCACGGCTGTCCACACAAAAGAGTGTGCACCGTGTACCCCTCACTGCAAGGCAAGGGCCTTTGAAGCCGCTGCCGGGGGCGCATTATAGCCCTCCGGGAATCTGTCACCGTTGTCACAGTTTAAGGGAGTAGCGGGGGAAGCATCCAATATGTCCCCGGGATCCCGTGGGGAAGTCAAACTGGGTATTTGGGATTCTTACCCACTAAAACTCCCGTGGCTATCACATCGGCACATGAGAGGGAAACCTGGGTTCTCTGGTGGGATCTGCACCAGGTGTCCCTGACTGACTGACTCGGACTGGCTGAATCCGAGTCAGTCCCGCTCAGTCCCGGTCAGTCCCGCTCAGTCCCGGTCAGTCCCGCTCAGTCCCACTCAGTCCCGGTCAGTCCCGCTCAATCCCGCTCAGTCCCGGTCAGTCCCGCTCAGTCCCGGTCAGTCCCGGTCAGTCCGAGTACCACACCGTACCACACCGTACCACACCGTACCACACCGTACCACACCGTACCACACCGTACCACACCGTACCACACCGTACCACACCGTACCACACCGTACCACACCGTACCACACCGTACCACACCGTACCACACCGTACCACACCGTACCACACCGTACCACACCGTGCCACACCGTGCCACACCGTACCACACCGAACCACACCGAACCACACCGAACCACACAGAACCACTCACACACTCACTCACTCACCCACTCGCCCGCTCGCCCACTCGCCCACTCGCCCACTCACCCACTCACCCACTCACTCACTCACGGACGGCATAGGAAGTCGCATAAGAAGTTTCACTTCAAAAACTTGTCACCGTGCTCAAAGTTTCGGGGACCACGGGTAGACCTCCAATAGGCTTCCAGGATCCTGCAGGCGGTCGACCGCGGTGTGTGGGATTCTTACCCTCTAAACCCCCCACGGCTGTCCGCAAAAAATATGGGGCTGCACCGGGTACCCCTCAGTGCAAGGCAAGGGCCTTAGAAGCCGCTGCCGGGGGCGCATTATAGCCCCCCGGGAATCTGTCACCGTTGTCACAGTTAAAGGGGTGGTGGGGGGCACGTTTAATATGTCCCCGGGATCCTGTGGGGGATTCTTACCCACTAAAACTCTCGTGGCTGTCACATCGGCACATGAGAGGGGGTTCTCCGGTGGGATCTGCATCAGCTGCCCCTCAGTGCATTGCCTTTGAGTCCGCCGCCGGGGGGCGGGTATATTATATCCCGGATATTTACCTACTTTATAATATATGGAATTAATGAAATTCTCTAGTACTTGATTGTTAATTATGTATCTCTTTAGGTTTAGTCAATGTAAGCTATGTAAGTTTATTTACTTAGATAAAACTTAAAACCTTCAATGAAAAATTATCTAACCGATGGTGAAAATCGCAGCGTGGTTTAGGAGGTGTTATCGGATATAGACAGACTCGGATAGCGACTTTGTTTCACACTATGTAAAGATACTTTGACGTCGTTGGTCCCCAACACCAGCCAACCTATAGAAAAAACCCTGACTGACAGACAGACAATAATTCCAATAAAGTTTTGGCTTTTTTTATATCATACGTACAATAGGTGCATATTGTATTCCTACCCAAACAGACATTTTGAAAATATATTTTCAATATTTTATTTTGTTATATTTGGGAAACAAACAAATGATACCACTTATTACTAAATATAAGATCCAATAGTACATAAAAATCAATTAAGTTTCCACTAATAACTAAATCATAACATTAGAGAGAAGTTACTACGTATGCATGATTTTAAATTTAAAAAAAGTATTAAATATAATAAAATCTTTTTAAAAAAAAATTGAACCGACTTCAATATCACTGAAAAGTATAAAATAATTTAAATATTATTGAAGTTGGTGTTAGCGTACCTGCTGTGTATATTTGGCACCAACTTCAATAATATTTAAATTATTTTATACTTTTCAGTGATATTGAAGTCGGTTCAATTTTTTTTTAAAAAGATTTTATTTTAAACTTTTTAGTGATATTTTCATATATAAAGATTGAACCATCGAAAACCGTAAAATTATCTAGGTAGGTTATGATCACATTATCGTCTACATAGTTTTACATAATTCATGTTTCTTCAGAAAAAAATATCCGGTCGTAATGAAATTTGCATGAAAACATCATAGTAGTTTACTCTCTCGAATAAAAAAAGAATCATCGAAATCGGTTCATAATTGTCAGAGCAATGTAATGGAGAACATCAGTTTTATGGTTTTTACCAGATAAATTCCTCCACATCGTTCATGGTCCTCCAGGAAGTTCTTATCCGGTTGTAATAAAATTCATACAGATTCAATACAGTGGTTTCTTCTTTCGAATAAAAAAAGAATCATTGAAATTGGTAAATATTTGCCAGAGTTATGACTATTTTTGTCCGACCGAGCGAGTCCGAGCGACTAAAACGTCATCTATATAGGCTTTCTTTTTTTATGGGACCCAATTAACGGATTAAAGAATGGATGGAAGAAAGATTTTTTCAGATCGGTTCATTATTGCCAGAGTTATGCGCGAACATACAAAGAAAAAAAAAAAAAAAAGTATATATACAGACGAATTGAGAACCTCCTCCTTTTTTTGAAGTCGGTTAAAAATATATTAGAGATAAAAAGTGCCGGAGTCAATATGAGTTAAATATTTAAAACATCGAATCTTAATATAAATAAAAAAAATCGAAACAAAGTTTAAAAATACAAAAATAAAATCCGCACACGGGTAGCGAACCCGGACAGTCCACACTTAGAGGACGCTTCCGTAACCACTTGGCCAAGGAACTTTTATTTTATCTTTCGAATTATCGTATCTTATTGTGGTAATATATTTGTACCGCCATCGGTTGAGTAATAATACTTCTTTTTTACCCTGTAAAGGGATAAATTATAAAAAATATGAAATACTAATTCAATTAATTTTCTTAACGAATGTCTGTGCAAAATTTCAAGTCAATAGGACCAAGGAATCGCGTTCTCCCATACAAACTTTGCCCCCCTATTTGACCCCCTTAGAGGTTGAATTTCGAAAAATCGGTTCTTAGTGAGCACCTACGTCTTAAAAGGAACCCCCATGCAAAGTTTGAGACTCCTAGCACTTGTAGTTTCTGAGATTTCGTGATGAGTGGGTTTTTGTCTACTCTTTTATATAATAAGATTTAAAAAAACTGTTTATGAGAAAACACTAAACAGACATACATACAACAACCTAACGCCGTATTAAGTCCTGTCTGCTAATAAAAATATAAAAAAATGTTTGTGTGGAAAAAAAATAATAATAGACAGACATACATACACCGTAGTACCTGTCCTAAACTACTATTAAATCACATATGTGAAGAATAAAAAAAAATATGAGAAAAAAACTAACATGTGTACATACATGTACTTACCTACTATTGGTAATTCACTGTAAAACAGTATTTATAATTAAATTTAGTGAGAAAAAAAATTATGTACACTCGCAGTCAGAATCGGTGTAACACCTTAAGGCGATAATCACTCGCACGAACCGTCCTTACATACGTGCGAACTGTTAAGCGCACGAAAACAAAATAAAAAAAATTTGATTGAAAATTGGTACCCCGTTCGTGACCGCGATAGTACCTGTCCTAAACTACGTGCGAAGTTAATGAACGCACGAAACCATGATCAACAAAAAAAAAAAATGATTGAAAATTTGGTACCTCGTTCGTGACCGCGATGGTACCTGTCCTAAAATACGTGCGAAGTTGATAAGTGCACGTAACTATGTTAAAAAAAAATCGTTTGAAAGTTTGGTACCCCGTTCGTGACCGCGATGGTACCAACCATAACCACAAAAAACTAAGTGCCAAAATTCCTAAAAAAAAACACTACATTCTACTACGAATTACTAACTTTCGTACTAGCGTTACTACGTCTGTACCTACTATTGGTTGACCTAGTTTTCCAACGGAATGTAAACAAACCTAATGGTTAACTGTGAGTGACTATTACTGCAACCGGAGTTAAGTATGACTGATAGCAGATAACAAAATATCAGTCAGAATGTAGGTAGTTCTGTGACTTAGCCACATTCCTTAAACGAATGAAACGTGCCACGATGACCGGCAAGATAATGTTGCTAGCTAGTTAAAAAAAATATGTAGGTTTATGAAATTCGTACGTAATTTGAAAAATATAGTAATGACTAAGTATTCTGATTTGTCAATTTTAGGTCTTTAAGGTGCCATACACCCAAGTATTTGCCTGACATATCCGCAAGTTCATAAACTAAGGGAGACTTCTTAGTGATTATCTTGCATTTTATATATTTGGGAGCTAACTTTTTACTAAATCTTTTGTCTTTGTCACTCAAAAAATATGCTTTTTTCATTACTATGTCACCAACATTAAATTCTGCTGTTTTGCGACGCAGATTATATTGTGATGTATTTTTAGCGTGAGCTTGAAATAACCTAAATTGTACCTTATCGAAAATTGAAGACATGCAACCCAAATTCTCGGCGTAAACATCGCGAGGAGAAAATATTAAATCACCGACCTGGTCATTGTCTAAGTAATGAGAACCGCATGGTATTAATTCACGACCGTAAACCAAAAGAGAGGGTGTAAAACCTGTGACTTCGTTGACCGAGGTGTTTATCGCGAATTGAACCTTAGGTATAAATGTATCCCATGATCGGTGGTCATCTTCAACAAAGGTGGAAATGCAAGTCATTATTGTTCGGTTATAACGCTCGACTGTGTTTACTTGCGGTGTGTACCTAGGCGTAAAGTGCACGTTTGGAACATTGTACCTTTTGAAAAATGCATCGGTTGCTCCGCTTATAAATTGTGACCCATTATCCATAATTACAGTTTGCGGAATTCCGTGTACTAAGAACACAGAGTCCTCTAAAATTTTTAATATAATTTCGGAAGTTGCACGTTTAATCGGAAAAATTAAACAGTATTTAGAGAAACAACAAGTAACTACTAAAATATAATTATTCTGCTTCCTAGTTACCGGTAAGGGACCCATAATATCGATAGATAAGACCTGGAAAGGGCGTGAGCAGTCCTTCGGCCGTCCCATTTCCCCTAGTACCTTATGGTTTTGTATTTTATACTGTAAGCACTTAGAACATTGGCCAACATATTTAACTACGTCCTGATACATATTAGGCCAGAAAAAACGTAGGGATAATCGTCTGTACGTTTTATAAATACCAAGATGACCTGCGACTGGTTCATCGTGGTTTAGTTTTATAATGTCACTGCGTAATTCCTTAGGGATTACCTCTTTCCAAGAGAACTCCGAAGTGAGTGTGCTTTTATTTTTAGTAATCCGAAATAATTTATTATTTTTCACAATATAATTTGGAAAAGCCGATGGGTTAGCAGTACATGCATTATATATTTTTAAAAACCATGGATCAGTGGTTGTAACTGGAGAATTTACGGTGCCTATTGCGTCTACTGGGACCTCTGGGACCGCGCGCGAGAGTGCGTCCGGAATGACATTGTCCACCCCGCGACGGTGCTTTATTATAAAATTAAATTCGGATAATCTAATACCCCATCGAGCCAGTCTACCTGTTGGATTACTAAGAGAAAGGAACCACTTAAGCGCACTATGGTCAGTGTATACTGTGAACTGTTTTCCGTTTTCTAAGTAACATCGCCAGTGCTCCAAAGCTAATAGGACAGCTAGTGTTTCGCGTTCAGTTATACTGTAATTCCTCTCTGACTTAGATAATGATGTACTCATATACGCCACTGGGTGTTCCTTTCCATCGAAAGTCTGCGTGAGCATAGCGCCGATGCCATGATTACTTGCGTCTGTATGTACTTCGAACGGCTCATCATAATTTGGACATCTAAGTACGGGAGCTGATACTAAGCAGTGTTTTAATTTTTTAAATGCGGAGTCAGCTTCTTCCGTCCACTTGAATGGAGGGGTTCCTTTTTTAGTTGACGTTAATTTATTTAATGGGCCCGCTATAGTACTAAAATTAGGTACAAAACGTCGGTACCAAGTTGCCGTGCCTAAGAAACGCTTCAAACTTTTCCTACAAGTGGGAGTGGGGAAATTTAAAATTGCCGATACCTTATCCGGATCGGTACGAAGGCCATTACTGTCAACTACGTACCCTAAATATTTAAGTTGACTACGGAAAAAGTTGCATTTTTCTAAATTTATAGTTAGATTCGCCTCCTTCAGCTTTTTCAGGACGCGAAGTAGTAATGATACGTGCTCATTAAAGCTGGATGTAGCCAAAACTATGTCATCGACGAACGCGAAAACCTTAAGATCTAAGTCACTAAACAAAATATCGACTAGCCGCTGTTGTGTGGCGGGCGCGTTGGTTAAACCAAACGCGGTACGCTTGAATCTAAACGTCCCACGGCCTGGAATGTAAAATGCAGTCTTGTCTCTGTCTTGTGGATCGATCTCAATTTGCCAAAATGATTTTGAGAGGTCAAGCGTCGTTATGTAACGGGCATCACGTAAATTATCTAAAATTTCAGATATGTATGGCAAATTATATGCATCCTTTTTTGTTACTGAATTTAATTTTCTACTATCTAAACAAAATCTCCACTCGTTATTTTTCTTAGGAACCAAAAGTACGGGCGAAGACCAAGCACTCATGCAAGGTTCGATAACGTCCATTGACAGCATGTCATCGACCTGTTCTACTAAAACGCGTTGTTTTTCGGGGGACATCCTATAATAGCGCTGACGGACAGGCTGTGCATCTCCGGTATCGATTTTATGCGTTATTAATGAAGTTAAACCTAATCCGTTACGCTCAAAAGAAACCTCCATAAACTGTTCCATTAAATTATCAGCAATACGTTTTTCTGAGTCACTTAGATGTTCGTAGCTGTTGATAATGGGTGCAATATTCTGATTTAGATCTTGGTCTTTGTTAATATTCAGAAGGTGTAAATATTTGGGACATATACTAAATGTACGCCAGAAATCTATGCCTAAAATGAGCTCTGTATTAATTTGTGGAATTACGTATACTTTTAGTAGGTGAACCTGGTCCTCAAAAGTAATAGGCAAGTTGAAATAACCAATTGTACTTAACGACTGGCCGCCGGCTGCTATGACGGACAGTTTGCAGTCATCAATTAAAGGAAAACCCATTTTGATTACTCCTAAGTGGGAATTATTCCCCAAAACCGTAATTCCAGAACCAGAGTCTAATAACCCCCGAAATTTCAAATTATTTATATTTACCTCGGCGTAAGGCCGATTATCGCCTATTTTTGCATTATTCAGAATTGCATTTAATTTATAAGTGTTAAAAAACAAACTGACTGTTTCCAACCAGGAATTCCAGTCCACTAAGTCTGTTTTATAAGGCGACGGAACGCAATTCTGAACATTTAGTTTTTTTGTTTATTAATATGCCTCGACTGACTGCAATTAGGACACTGTGGCCGAATGACATCCTTCTTTCCGCATCCGAAGCAAAATATTTGCCGTTTATCGGCTGGGCAATTGTAAAATGTGTGACTGTCCGAACGACACCGTAAACAAAATGGCGGCCGCTGAACCGTGTGTAATGCGTGAACATAATTGTTCCTGTTAAATGTTTTTGTTTTATTATTATTATTATTATTACCGTACGTGTTGTTGTAACTTCTATTTAAGCC
Organism: Furcula furcula; assembly: GCA_911728495.1. Taxonomy (NCBI): domain Eukaryota; kingdom Metazoa; phylum Arthropoda; class Insecta; order Lepidoptera; family Notodontidae; genus Furcula; species Furcula furcula. The sequence continues at coordinate 24,150,415 of OU452243.1, forward strand.
ATACCTATTCCTATTATTATTTGTAGTGTTGTTTTGCGCTGTTGATTCTAATTTTGTTTTGTTTGTATAGGCGAATTCGGGTGCTATTGTTTCCGATGTGATTCTAGGTGGTTCATGATACAACTTTAATCTGGTTTGCACGTCTTCGTAGTTTCGACAAATTGCTTTTAATTGTGCGATTGTAACAATTGGGGATACTGACGATGCTAATATATTCGCGTAACACGGACGAATGTTATGTAAAAGTATCTCTAACATTTGTGTTTCTTCTAATTTACATGTCAGCCTAGAGAACATACCGGACATTATGGATAAATATATCGTTATGTTTTCAGACTCTCCTTGCGTTCTTGCGCGTATTTCGGCTAACAACCTATAGTCGTAATTAGGCTGGTCGAAATCCTGGCGTAGTAAATCTAACACTTCCTTCCAACTGTTAATAGTGCTTCTTATACTGCGGTACCAGTGTAAGGCATCCCCAGTAAATAATTCAGTGGCATGGGATAATAATTGTGCGTCTGTAATACCCCTAGCCTGTGATACCTCGGATATTCTTTGAATAAAAGCACGAACGCAAGATTTCCCATCGTACTTTATCCTATTTAAATCACTAAAAGTACCCCTGTCGCATTTTACGGTAATATTTAACGGATTAGCGGTGCCAGGACTTGATAATGGCGACGAAAACTGCAGCAAGTTATCCTCGCTGTGTTCCTTTAAGTGGTTCAATTGAGTTATAAAATCCTTAAATTGCGATATACACTCATTATAAGTACTTAAGGTAGGCTCACTCTGTGGCCTTTCAATTCTATGCAATCTATGGTACAGATGTGCCAAATTATTTTCTGCCCTTAATAAGGTATTACCATCCGCTTGCGGATCTAATTGAGACTTAACCTTCTTTAAGGTTTCCGATACGCCTACTAAATCCTCCTGAAGGGAGAATGGCGAATCTAAAATGTCCCCAGAGGGAATACTTGTAGCTAACTTCCTTATTTGCTTGCGCAACTCTAATACTGTTGTCGCGGGTGTTTCACCCCTTATGGCCACTTCATACTCGAGTTCTGCCTTTTGCAGTGATAAAAATTTTATTGTAAAAGACATTCTAAGCAATTAATAAAATGCACCAAATAAAATAATATATAAAAAAAAATTGTACGGTAGGAAAATAATTTTCTGCCAACGAGTTCGATATACGGATTAATACAAAAAATAAGATATGCTGCAAAATACACAGAACATACAAGAAAAAACACACGAATCAATTAATGGTCGTGGTTGGGTAAAAACACACACAGAAAATAAATTCAATTAATTAAAATTTAGGCCAAAAATGCACTTACTACGTAAAAAAAAATATCAAAAATTTGGAAAATAAATCAAAACACAGCGTAGGTGGTGAGCTGTGGTGTCACTAGGCCCCCTTCTAGTGACGCTAAATCTGCGGCAGAAGGCCTGCAGACCTAGTTTGTGGAAACCTGTCACGGTATTTCCGTTAGTCGCCTTTTACGACACCCTAGGACGAGTAGGGGTGGACCGATTCTCCACCAGTAAGCCGGGTACCACACGGCGGTGGGGCAAAAGGAAAAAAAAATCTCCAACCACGACACAAAAGAAAAAAAAAATGATGACAACCGCCACCAAGAGAAAAAAATGCGAACAAGCTAAAGTAAAAACCGCGTTGGCGCCAGTGTAGCCTCGTCGGCGAGCACAAGAAATAATACACGAAAAGAGGGCTACACAAATTTATTAAATAATAGAAACGAGAAGAAAGTTACGTTACAGGGGGAGGTCGATTACTAGTTAGCTTGTTCGCACGTATAACAAAAATAGCTGTAACTTAACTAGGGGTCGTTAGGGAACGCAACGGCGATTCCCGCGGTCTTCGGCGTCCTCCTTCTCCTTGGAGTGGCCAGGCACGCCACGGATGCGGAGTCTGGACTAGACCCGGTCGTCAGCAACACAGCCACGAACTTGTGGCCGGCAAAAATGCGAAGCCTTTCGCCCGAAAGGGGGAACACTCTTGCCCGAAGGGAGAACTCTTCGCCCGAAGGGAGAAACTTTTCACCCGAAGGAAGAAACCCTGGAACGCCACATAAGCGTTCCTGTAGACGCCGTTCCCTAACGCGACACCCTCCAAACCAGCTTTCAGTTGGTGGAGGCTGCCTCATTATGGAGACGTCTACAGGAATAAAAGGTACACCCTAACAATATAAAGTAAAACATGGGCCTAATAGTACCAATTCACATATGGAAGGATTACAATTAAAAAATCCTACAGCAGCGATTACATAATTTAAACAACTTACCAGTAATACTGGGTTTTCTGGTTGATATTCACTTTAATAATAGATTAGAATAGAAATAGAATTTTATAAATAGACTTTAGCAATTAAGAATTCCGTAGAACCCGCTGGCAGTATTGGACTAACACGATAATGAGGCGTGATGATCGTAGCTCAGCTGAGATGGCAGTGGCTCGCTCAACTTCTGAGTCAAAAACGAAACCTCTCGAGTGGAGATGGCGTCGAACCGTCTAGAAGAGCCAGTACCTAATTCGGTGGCCGCCTACGATTGGTCGACACTTTTAGACTTCGGGTACTGAGCATTTATCGCATCGTCTCGCCCTCGGTAGACTCCGCCTATTTTAAATCAAATACCCTCTATTAAAAAGTGATTCTTACCTAGGTATCTAAATTTTACCTATGGTTCTATCAATGAAAATAATACGAATACCTGATGCAGCTTTCATCGCCTATTACCAGAAATAACTAAAATAAGAGCATAGTATTCCCCAATCAATATAAACAGGTCGTATATTAATATAAACGCCTCGTCAAAAATTGTTAGTAATAAGTAAGATTACTATGCGTTGCTATTACTACCATTATAGGCGTAATTCAACGTAATGCTAAAAACAGCTGTCTTTTACTTATTTATTAACGAAATGAGTTTAAAACAATGTAGCTATGCTACAATTTATTCAAGTCATCAGAGAATATACCATACTTACTTACCAGTATCCAATTACGATTTATGTCCATATGTTTAATCACTAACTATAGTTAGTGATATACACACAATCGTCGAGGTTGTCGACTATCCTGACTATCAGAACTCTCAAACGGTTTAGAATCTCTACGGGTGAGAAGGGATTTTGTTTCCCTGTGTGTTTTCTACCGATAGTAGGTATAACGGACAGTTTTCTAAAGAATTGTTTAACATGATGCCCACGGCCACTTTTTACCATCGCACCTCTCGCCATCGGCAGAGAGTTCATTATGCGTAGCATCCCTAATACGTCTCTGGATCATTCATCCCGCACTTTGCGGTTTCAGAAGTTATCTTCCTCAATTTCCTCATACCCTGAAATTGTGGAATGAATTGCCTGCCGAGGTTTTATCGAATAATTAAAGCATGCGTAGGGTTATTTAAAAAGGGAAATTTCTACGGGGTCCGCAACGCGCTAGTGGATGCCTAGCGCGTTGGCGACTACTTACTGGTGTTGCTAGCGCCCATCCAAAGGCTGCGGTGACTGCTTACCATCAGGCGGGCCGCATGCTGTTTTTCCACCTTGGTGATATAAAAAAACAATGTAGCAATAATAGGCCTATTATAAAATATAATATTGTTGCTGCATTGTTTTTTTATACTAAACACCCACAAACTATCTCTAGATATTATAACACAAAGTCCTCCGCCGCATTTGTCTGTCTGGTCGCGATAAACTCAAAAACTACTGAATGGATTTTCACCAATAGATAATTATTGGTGAGTGTCGGAAAAAGCGCGGGTGAAGCTGTGTGAGGTGTGTACCTACAGCTTCATGAGTCAAACGATGGTCAAACTTACGAGAGGAAACATGTCATTGGATGCTTGAAGAAAACTAGATTTCATTATTTCCCCATTATACCCTTTACATTTTCGGTCGAAACATAGAGAACCGCGCGCCCATGGCATTTAAGCTCTAGAGTTTTATTCATACTGTCTACATTTTTTAACTTTATGATTATTGGATCTGCGACTTTCATCAAATTCCTTCAAATTCCAAAGTAGGTAGTCCTTCGAAGTCGCTGGACGTTCGGGGTGTTGGCCCTTATATGAGTACGGCGGCGACTCAGAGGACGGCGGCGGGGTTGCGACCCCATCCCCGTGAGCACCATGACTGGTTCCCGGGGGGCTACAATGCGCCCCCCGGCGGCAGGCTCAAAGGGCCCCTGGTGCAGATCCCACCGGAGAGCCCTGGGGACCCCTCTCATGTACCTACCGATGCGACAGCCGCGGGGGTTTTAGTGGGTAAGAATCCCACATACCCCGGTTGAGCGCCACAGCTCCCGGGGATCTTTCGAAGATTTCCCCCGCGTCAAAAAAAAGAAGGTTGGTAGCTAGTCATTTTTTTTTCTACGACGTTGTGTCCGAGTAGTCTAAATGGACATTACTAGGAGTACAGGACGCTAGCCAACATCACATTTACATCGTTATCATTTTGCAGGATATGTGACTAATCGCGAGCCTGTCGTGTTCTCCGCTACTTACCCGTTCCTGTACTTCGTCATGGACGCCAGCATACACGTGGCACTCATGGCCGGGAAGATGGTTGACCCGCTCAATTCAAGGATATTATAGTGATAATTTATGAAAACCTGTTTTTTAATTTATTATAAACCTTAGAGTGCAATGGGACAACGAGAAATAGTTCTCCCTCGTGGTCCCATTAATGGGATAACGAGAAAATACCTACCTCAGGGACAATCTAAACATGGTCATGGTTCCCAGATGTGCGGACCAGTGGCGTAGCTTGGCTTAGAGGGGCTGTATCAAAGTTTGTTGGGGGGGGGGGGGGGGTTATATGAATGGCCTAAGAGTATAAGTGAGATCGTGGATAACATCTTACGAATTTTCTATTACACTCGTTCGAGGCCTCTGTAGCGCCCCCGCACTACAGAGACCAGTATCAACGATAGATGCGGCTGTTACGGCGGTAGCTACCCTACCTACCACGAAGGTTGACTTCAAATCGCGTTTCTGATTTAAGTATATGGACTTACAAAGCAGCGCTGCAAATTTGGAGTCACCCTAAGGCTCTATTCATACCGAGATGGCAGCGGCCGGCAGCTGCGCGGCGAGCACTTGCAGTGTGAAAGAATCTTAAACTTTATCTACTTACTGATTGGCTAGATCGAGTTTTCACATGTTTTTTGAAGCACGGAGATGCTCAGTTCAAATTACAGTAATAGGTCCCCCGGACCTGTGGGGGGGGATGTGCTTGTGGAAAAATCATGATATGTGGGATTCTTACTCACTAAAACCCCTCCGGCTGTCGCATCGGTACATAAGGGGGGACCTGGACTCTCCGGTGAGATCTGCATCAAGTACCCCTCAGTGCTTTGCCCTTGATGCTGCCGCTTGATGACGCATTATAGCCCCCCGGAGATCTAACACCGTGTGAGCATTACCCCAGCAAGAAACATGCTCGTAGAGAAGATAAGTTAAACGAATAATTAGAGCATAATCTGCTGTAAATGTGCGCGGAATAAAAAATTAGGGCATCCTTTCGTTTTCGAGAAAAATCCGAAAAACGATTCATGCTGGGGTAACGTTGTTTCAGCAGGAATATTCTAAACCAATGATCGGAGAGAAACATAAACTACAGGAAAGATAGCTTATAGTTGTGCGCTGAAAATGAAAGGATAATGACTTTCAGTGTATGGAATTTGGGCTAAAGTTGCATCAAAATCAAACTCTCTTTTTTACAGACTACATTTATCGTAATAACTTCTGCAAAGCTCTTTTTGTAAACAAAACTGTGGTTTTGGAGTAATTTTATAAAATTGCACATAACCTAAAAACATGTGACCTTGGGTAACAACGTAAACTTGAGTACAGAAAAGCGTTGATTTTTTTCTTTTACTCTTACAGTAGGACGTAATCATTGGATGCCACCGTAATCACATCATCAGCAGCCGATTCACTGCTGAACAGAAGCCCCTCCCCCCGTAGAAGGGAGGGGTTGCACATAATCCCCACGCTTGGCAGGCGCCTCGGGATCGCAGTATGGTAGGTATTCCAATAGAAAGACGCTGCTGCCTTTCTTCTTGTTTTCCCTTAGTTACCTCTTACGGAAACCCAATGGGAGGAGATGTGAGGGTGCTACTCTTACCCGGACACCCTAAGGGTAATCACATTATCACACCAATAAAAAATAAGGGTGACCAGTCAGACTAAAATAGTGCGCATAGTCTAGAACCTGGCTTGAATACTAACGAATCAACTTGGTAAGTGAAAGAATAAATAAAATAAAACAAGTCCATTTGCTAAGCAAAGTCAAAAATATTTATTTATGCTTGTCAGAGAATCGGACTGGTCCCTCTTTTTTTTTCTGACAGACCCGGTCCTCCATCTCTCTTTTTGCTGACCTCCAGCAAGCAGCGCTCGTTCCAACCATGGGATCTAAAACATTCAATAAATATATACCTACATACATTAAGCATTTAATTAAAAAAAACATTTCACAATGGGTACACACCACCAACATGGGTATGGTTTCATAACTTGATAAAAGTATGTAAGTAATTCCCCCGTGCCGGGTTAGAATTGCATCCCCTATCTCCTCTTGTTGAGTCTCGTAAGAGGCGACTAAGCGAGAATGGGAAGATGGGCAGCAGCGTCTTTCTTTTGGATTGATTTTCCACCTATACTACGATCCCCAGGCCGCCTGCCAAGAGTGGGGATTATGGAAACCCCTCCCTTCTAAGGGGGAGGCCTTTGTTCAGTAGTGGAAGCTTTCGGCTGCTAATGATGATGATGTAAGTAATTTAACTGTCTGTTTAGAAATACCTGAAAATGGTCAGGCAGTAATGGTTTCAAACTAGATAATATTATCTAATAACTAAAAACTGTTTTTTGAAAAAATGCGAAACCTTGAACAAGAATACACAGTATATCACTATCATAATAATAGATATTATTATCACTATCAACTAGAATATTTAACCAGACGAAGATTTTGTTTCATATATGTATGTATAACAATAATATTTACCAGATGCAGCGGAACATGTCTTACTGAAATTCTTCTGTCTTGTTGATCTTTATTTACAAGATTTATTCTAGTTGCATGTAGAAGAGAATTGCCACAAGATAAACATACTCTTCTATCACTTAATGATGTTAAAGATACATTCCTTTCACTGTACGATGACAGCTGCAATAAAATCATAATTGAAAAAGTGTTGTTGTTGTTGTTTCTATTGTTAGATACCTACTATGCGTTTCAACTAAGAATGTGGCCGCCATGATGATCGCGACTGCGGAACTTTACTCGTTTTTTACGATTTTTGTACCGGCAGCAGAGTAAATATAAAATCAAAAATTCGCCCCAGTTTTGATTATTTATTGTAATGTCTTATTTTGCTATCTATTTTTGTTAAAACATCATTTTCAGTAATTATATATTTGAAATGGCAAGATGGCGGCCACATTCTTAGTTGAAACGCATAGTATGCACTTTGCTTTGTTTTCTAGTTTGACAGGAATGCTAAATGTAAGTTTTGATATCTATAATCTGTAACTTAATCATAGAAGTTACACCTATAGCCTATGAAGTGTAAAGCCTCCATCCTGTATAATGTATTTTTTGTTTATTATCTACTTATGAGAATCTAAAATTAATAAACGTTTTTATGATTATAAATAGTAGGTAGGCCCTACAATCTATAATAAATTAGTCAGAAAATAGAAGGTTACCTACTTACTGCTTACCTGAGTATGAGTTATCGATGGTAGACGATATTTGGGTTGTTTTATTTATAGTACCTAAGTAATTACCATCTAATTGTACATTGGTTTTGCCGCGTCACTCAACAGCAAACCGCACGGACGGCACGACTCGATGCGTATACCACAGACACAGAGTGTATACAAATAAGTAAGTTCTACTTCTCCACAACTTCCATTACGGTTTTTTTCTCATTTAATGACACTGGTGAAACTTAATCGACGATTATTAGGTAATTACTCAATCGTATTCCTCTTTGTTAGCAAAGCAAAGCATAGACTCACGATAAACCAGACAGACTAGGGATACGAAAAAGTATCGATACTTTTTAAAATCGAGTATTTTTCCATTAGATACCGATACTTTTACTCCATTCCATGAGTAGGTACTTTTTACAGGTATCTTATCCAATAAATATTACATGTTACCTACTTAAAACTTATTTTATGTGATGTGGCTCATGTTTATGGCATACCATCTAATTCTATTATTTCGAACCTTCTAAAATATATATCGATTTATTTCGATACCAATACGAAAGGTAGCGCTACTTTCTATTCGTTACCGTGTCGACATATGCGTTTGCTAGTTTAGCGATGAGACGGCGGCGCTGCTAAAGGGAGGATCCTCCGACCGAGCGAGGTGTGATGCTCGGCCAGGGCCGAAGCCCCCGACAGATGTTGTCGGGATGTTGTATATATTCTCCGAGTTGGAGAAACTTCGCTTGCACGATTCAGAAATCGGTGGCGCAATCTGTCTTGTTGTATGCAGTACTATTCGCTTCTTCTTCGCGTCGTTGTACCACATGTGGCGTCATCTTGTGTCGAGTCGCCACACTAGTACTAGGGACACAAAAAAAGGACCGATATTTTCCTTTCGATACCGATACTTTCGTACTCTATACTTTGAATTCGTTACTTTTACTCAATGATTACTTTTTGGCAGGTATCACAATAAATAAGTCATAGAAAAAAAAAACTTAATGACGCACGTATTAATTTTTTGAAAAATATACAACTTATGTCACTCCCACAATTAAGACAACACGTGTAATGAACCCAAATCCATGAAACCGTTTAGGCTAAAGGCCGTACCAAAGGAATGGGCAAACATACTTACATACATCCTCATCATCAGCCGGAAGACGTCCACTGCTGAATATGGGCCTCCCCCTTAGAACGCCACAATGAACGACAATTGGCTATTTGCATCCTCTGGTTACCTGTGATGCGCACAATGTCGTCTTTCATCCTAGTGGGAGACCTGACTACGCTACGTCTGTTGGTTTGTGGTCGCCACTCGAGAACCTTTCTTCCCCAACCGTTATTGGTTATTCGAGCGATGTGGCCTGCCCATTGCCACTTCAACTTACAGATTCTGAGAGCTATGTCATTGACCTTCGTTCTTCGTCGAATCTCCACATTTCGGATACTATCGCGCAAAGAAACACCGAGCATAGCTCACTCTATTGCTCATTGTGTGACTCAGAGCTTCTCTAAAAGGCCAGTAATTAAGGACCACGTGTCAGTACCATATGTCATCACTGGCAGCACACACTGGTTAAAAGCCTTTTCTTCGGGCACTGAGGTACTTTCGGACTAAAAGGTTTCGCGTAATTTCCCGAACGCTGCCCATCCGAGTTGGATTCATTCTTACATGCATACACCCTAAAAACATAGCCCACCAACAAAAAAATATTGATGTATAAAAAATATTGATTGTTCGTGGCGATATTTAATATTTCGATATATAGATACTTAGATATAAAATATCAAGTATCGAAATCGTATCAAAAACTATATTTATACTCGATTATGATATTTATGTCCTTAAAAATCGGTAAAAAAAATTATGCCACCCACTCACGGCCAAAATCCTTGTCCTTCAGAATCGCGCCGCCGCCGGTGCCGTCCGCGGTACGTATTGTTAGATCCTCCAGACCCAATGTTGGCCCTATTGGACCATGACTACTATATATCGAATCTGATAATGTTATACAAAAATATCGATACTATTTAAAGCGATTTGGCCATACTGATACTGACTGATATCCCTATTCTATTACATTCTACATCTCTATGACCGACGAAATAACCATAGATAAATAAATGTAATGCAATGGAAGTACAATAACCATACTTTTTTTAATTAGAATAAATTTCACAGTTTTTAGATAAAATCCAGGATACGTAATGTCGTAAAAAAATATGAAAATAATTTCTATAATATTTTGGTTTTGCTGCAAGAGACTTTCTAAGGCATAAAAAGTCATTCGCCTTTGTGCGTCTTAAGATTTCAGAGTTATTACAATTCCTGCTGGGGTAACGTTTTGCAGAATCGTGTTTCTTGGAAACCAATAATTGTGCACCTGTAGAATAAACAATTATCAGTAGCTCTTAATTTGTGCGTATTTGTGCATTAATTAGATTTTCAAAAATATTTACCGTTTTAGCGTAATAATGGATTTATGAAAACAAAAAAAAAGGTCCTAGCGCTTAAATTAAAAAGAACAAAAAATTCATACACACTGAAAACGGTGTTCGGTCCTTTTTAATACTCTTAACATCCTCGAAAAGTTTCAAAACATAGTATATAGTATGTTTTGTAACTTTTCATTGAAGCATTATTGAATAATATCACTGAATCAAAACTGATAATGTCTAGCTTTGACGTCAAAATACAAAAAACAAGACCAACCCTAGTTTTTGGTATAAACCAAGAATTAGAGCACTTAATGAAATACATATCCTGAAAATTTCAGCTTCAAGTATCTCTTATTAAAGAAGATACAAGCAAAAACCCAAACCCGTTAGATTACTGGTTATCCGACCAAATTGGAATGACCCCAAAAAAGCGAGGATCACGGTGTCGATCACTGGGACTGGGTTCACAACCCCGCACCCCTAATGTACCTACACACAAAACATGTAAATCAGTCCAGCCACTTACAATTATTCTTTATAGGACTCACAAACATTAATTTTTATATATACACACATCAAAAGTGTCTAGGGATCAACATATATTTTTGCAATAACTTTTCTCCTGATTGATATTAATTAAAATTTTCTTTAAGGATTCATCAAATAAAGTGTTTTCGTTTGTCACAGTAACGATAAACCAAGTCACCTTTGCATTAATAAAGAAATTTGCCATTTTCCTAATAAAGGGATTTTTGACATTTGAACCACTAACACAAAAGTTCGAAAAAAAGACTGAAATAACAGTTTTCTTTAAAATTTTATTGGGTAACTTAAACAATTAATAATCCGTGTTTCTACCGCGAACACTAACAACACAAGAACATCGGTTTGGCATACTCAAAATGAGTTCATCCAAATCACGCTGTGGAATGGCCGCCCATGTTCGTTGCAACAACAAAAAAAGGTCTTCTTGCGACTGGATACCCTCCATATTCGGCAGAGCTCTTCTCTGTAGCATATCCCATGCATGCTCAATCGGGTTCAAGTCTGGCGACTGAGCAGGCCAGGGCAGGACATTGATGTTAGCTGCGGCGAGAGTCTGTCTTACAACTCTTGCGGTGTGCGGTCGTGCATTATCATGCATTAACTGAAATAAGGGACCGATTTGCACTTGTAGAGGAACGATGACGTCTGATACAATCGTCTCAGCATAAATTTGAGCGTTGAGGTTGCCTCTGATCCAAATCAACTCAGTTCTTCCGCCGATCCAAATACCCGCCCATACCATGATGGTTCCACCACTATAAGGATGGACTTCCTGGCAGGATTTTAATCGCTGTTGGCGTCCAGGGGTTCTCCAGTGTCGTATACGTCTTGTATCCGGTCTCATACCAAAACGAGACTCATCAGAAAAGCACACGAAACGCCATTGTTCTTCTGCCCAATTTCTGTGTTCAAGAGCCCATTGATATCGAATCCTACGATTGTGCATTGCTATAGGTGGTACCCGTAGCGGTCTTCGGGAATGAAGGTTCACTTCATGCAAGCGGTTTCTGACTGTTTGGTCGCTAATTAAGTTCCCTGAAGAGTGATGAAGCCTCACGGCTAACATCATGGCAGTTATTGTTGGAGCTCTTCGAGTTAAGATTTGAATATATCGGTCTTGTCTCCGTGTGGTGCAGCGATACCGTCCTCCATGGCGCTCAGCCACGGTACCAGTGCTTCGGTAACGTGTCCAAAGTCGACTGATAACACTCTGACTTGTATTCAGAGCTAAAGCCACAGTACGTTGCCGGGAACCAGCTTCTATCATTCCCACGGCTCTGAGCATTTCTTCCCTGCTTAAATGACGTCGCCGCTCCATAATAACGTTGGTTTTAATCAGTAGTAGGGAAACAGTAGCACTAATAATGTCTTCAATGCGTTGTATGTTTTTATAGGGAAAATATTGACAGCTGATTTTCATCTTTTACTCGAATTTGATTCACAGTTCCTGATTCAAATTATGAAATGCACCAAAAAGGATCCATATAAATTTATAAAATCATAAATTTATTACAAAGCCACATCTCAATCTCAAGAAATCCGCTTAAAAATGCTTGATCCCTAGACACTTTTGATGTGTGTATATAGAAGATAGATTGCAGTCGGTGCTGTGCTAACACTGACTTCAATATATTTTTGTTATTCAGTGCTTTTTAGATCGTTGGAATAGGCAGTCTTTGAAGTCAGTTATTTTTATTTTTCTAAAAATAGTTTATTGGCCCCGTAGACAGAATATAACTAAGATTGGCCCTATAGATAAGGAACCCTAACTGCCGCACTCACAAACGCCAATTAACTTTAATTCTAATTAAGTCACTTTTTGAAATCTATTTCGACTATCGAAGCCATTTATGATTAATTTCGATTATTGAACACGAGATAATTGATATCTCTACCCACTATCATCGAAATAATCAGATTTCAATAATTATCATTAACTTTAATTGACGTTTGTAGGTTCGGCAGTTAGTGGCTTCAAGATTGAAATGATCGAATTCAAGGAACAGTGTTTTCTTATCGAAAGAAGTACACTGGATTTTGTGGTGTATTGCAAATAAATACTGCTGCCTGCCCGCCGCGCCTTTTGGTATATTCGATACCAAATTGGTAGAATTTGGGCTCCACAATTTTGATTTAGTATTTTTTTGGTATAATTTCAAAAGTTAGTATATTTTGGTAAAATGTTAACTAAAAGGACATTTTGTAGTGTATTTTTTGGTAAATTTTCTGGTAGCACAAACATTCATTCATTCAATTTCACTTGTGTAGTTTTTGTCTTTGTCTGATGTTTACCGAAACTGTATGATATATCTCTTTTGTACAGTTACTTCTAGTTCTGCAATGCGTAATTCGTTGTTGCATTACTTATTTCTTGCATGTTCGGGTGGGTAATTAATGGATGTATTATCATAACACTACGGCTACTCGGTTGGCAACAAACGATGCCGACTGTTAAGAGATGTAATAAGAGCAAAAGAAAAATATATTTTCGATATACTTACGTACTTAGATACATACTTATAAAAAAGTTGGCGAAATTTGTAATACAAATTTTCAGGGTTCCATACCATAAGGTAAAAAAGGAACCCTTATGGTGAAACTTCGTCTGTCTTTTTGTCTGTCACACCTACATTATATATTTCAGGAACCACTGACGCTATCGATTTGAAACATGGAATAGTTTTATATCTTACTTACTCAACCTCATCGCAAATGCATCACGTATTCGCATAGCGTATTTTATAATGACTGTGGCGTCAACTTGTTCTGCCAGGATACCAGCACTGTGTTGTAATTTATTAAGGCACAGCAATATGCTGAGGCAGCATCCTGTTTGGCCCCACACAACTAGTTTTTTTTTTCTATTGTAATTTTTCTTTTTAACTTGTGTGTTGGTCAAATAAAAGTATTTCTTTTTTTTTTCTTTTAAATGAAAAGAAAATATTTTGTTTTACTTTTTTTTAATGGGGGTCGAAAGCGGCCATCAAAATTTCAAAGTGAGACTACTATATCGAGTATCATGTGCAAGGGCTTCATTTGCACATCTCAAAAGTGATTTTTGTTTTGGTTTAAGCCATGTAGTTTTTGGCTTATAATAAAAAATGACAAAAAATAACATTCCCTTATCTCAGAAGTTGGTGGAGGGAAATATCTGAAATAATTACAAATAATACATGTGTATCTATATTTTACAGGAAAAATAAAATGATATTTCCAAAAAAAAAACCTCGACAAACAAACTTAGTTTTAAGTATATTTTTCCTATCTGATATGTTAGACGCATAATTATATTAAAATATATTAAAATAACTTAAATACGTCCAAAAATGGTATGGAACCCACGGTGCTCGAGTCCGACTCGCACTTGACCGTTTTTTTTTTGTTAGTATAATTTTAGTATAATTCTGCATAAATATTAGTATTTTTAGTACTGAAATCATATTCTTTTAGTTGATTACCTTTTTCTGAAACGGTCACACTGCTGGTCGGAGCTTCCCGGTCGGAGGCACGTGATGTGTGCTCTGGTAATGGTTAAAAATATTATTATTATAAAATTGCCACCGTTGGGCTTAATGTAAATAAAATATTTCAAGCCTGCTGAGTTTCTTGCCGGATCTTCTCAGTTAAGGCCGCGTTGTGATCCGGTGGTAGCTTCACATCTTTTAAGTCAAATATAAATAAAATATTTAATATTAAGTATATCAAATAATTATGATTTCAAGAAATAAGAGTAATTTAAAATATAGATACAATTAAAGTAAATGTAAATTAAAACATGTTGAAAGGAAGAGATGTGGTGTATTGCAAATAAATACTGCTGCCTGCCCGCCGCGCGGCCAGGGTCTCCAGATTGGGGGTTTTTTTCCCCATTTTGGGGAAAAATAAAAACTTCGGGGAACTTTTGGGGAAACGAAAACTGTGGGGAAAATTTTGGGGAACACAATTTTTCTTGGCGAAAGCTTAGGGAGAAACAAAAGTCTTATTCAGAAAGGTTATAATCAAAAATATTTCACTATCTCTCACAACAATACAATGCTGTCAATTTTACTCTTACAATAATGTTCCCCTTACGGCCAAAGGTCAGAATGGCGGGCGAGGGTGTGTTTTTTGATTGGTAAAGTACAGGATCTTATTTAAATAATCTCCGCTATAGTTTCATTTCATACTAGCTATGTGAATTTCGCTTCCTGTTGTCCCTTTGGAACAGTTTAATATTTTTTTACAAAAAGTAGCCTATCTACAAGTTCAAATAAGTGAAAAACCAACTCGCTTTTACTTTTATAACATTAGTAGGGGCTTAGCTTTCCATTGACTGCCAACGAGTTGGGGGTTGATATTTGTTTTACAGAAAGGTTACATCATTATAAGCACACACGCAAAGTTTCAACATGCGGAGACGCGGTTTTTGAGAAAAAAATATATTGAAAATCAATTATTTTGCAATATTTATTTCAATCCCCACCACAGTGCTACTACCCCCACTTCCCCCCAACCCCCTCTCGCCCCTCAATTCGACAGCAGTTAATATAAAGCCGTACCTAAGTAGGTGCAGCATCAATTTGGGGAAAATTGTACAAAAACGTATCTTTTTGGGGAAAAATAAAACCTGATTCGGGGAAATTTCACATGCATAACCTGGAGACCCTGCGCGCGGCTCAGTCGTCTAACAGACACCGAGCCGAGCGGTCGTAGTACAGCGAGTAAGTACTTTGTGTTTCATTTAATATGGTTGTGTTCCATGCACCTATTTACTGTAATAGGTTATATTCATACAATAGACTCAAGCCGAAATGGTGAGACATCACAGATTTCATTAAAGGTACACTGAGGTACACAGCAGGTACCACCTTCCTGTAGGAAAATAGCTCAAATCTGTGATGTACACCCGCGGTCCTAACGCACACGTGATAGTTACGTTGTGAATGCGGCAGTAAGTACTTTAGTAATGTATACAAATCTTAACATATGTCGACGACGTATATACAGGGTTACAGGAAAAGTCGTGCTACATCCGTTGAGGGCGTGGAGTACCCATCATTTCTGACTTATTTCACTATGAAACACCCCACCCTAAACTTAACCAAAATAAAAAAAAGTAAAAATAAACTTAACTTAAACAAAATAAAATTTAATAGCCTAAAAATCCGTTTGTTGTCCGTGGTACCCCCAATAGAACCAGTGTCCGTCAGGATGACCGGACCACAGCACGGATTCACGTGAAACTTTACCAAGATTTAGTACCTATTTTGTACCTATGTTTAAATATTTTGTACCTCAGTAATAACAAAGTTATTTAATAAATAAAGTGGGAAGCCATTCTGACGTCAGGATGGCTTCCCACTTTTTACTTTGGGTACTTAAGTACGGTCCATATATTGCTGAAATCTTTGCATAATAATTTAGTACCTTTTTTGTACCTACGATAAATATATAAATACCAAATATGTATTCCATTTAAGAATTACTTTTATTTCATTATAAACAATTATATATGGAGCATCATTCATCTGACATATTATATTTCACAAACCATGTAGTCCCCTTTCCTGCATCCAGGCAGAGGAGTAAAACCCATAGATTTGTTAGTTCTAACGTTGACAATAAAAACTTCTGCCACCTTGATTCTCTGGGAACTTAAACTTTGGCTACAGTTTGGGTCGGATGCGTGGACGGCCGCGGGGCGCGTGAGTGACCGGTTGTGTATGTGTCCTGGGCACTTACCTACCGTAGCTGAAAAACACTATTCTCAAATTGAACGCGAGGCGCTGGCTATAGTGTTTTAATTCGAAAAGTTGCACCAGTATTTATATGGGAGACGTTTTACATTGCTTACCGACCACAAACCGTTGGTGACTATTTTTGGGCCTAAGCAGGGGGTTCCCTCGATGGCTGCGAGTCGGTTACAGTGGTGGGCTATTAGTATAGTAAGTATTAAATCATCACCACATACATACGACATAGAATATGTAAAGTCAAACAAAAATGGAGCAGATGGGTTATCACGATTGCCAGCTTTGACTAAAACTTTCGTTGTTGGGTAAGTACGATCGAAATTACAAATCGATAGCACCAGTAGTTCCTGGAATATATAGGTGTGGCAAGACAGATAGACGAAGTCATACCATGCACAGCCATAAGGATTCCCTTTTAAACGACTTCAAAATGAGTAGTTCTGTATTCGACGCGTATGTATGTAATATTAATAAAAAAAGTAATATTTACATAATATGTTAATCTATGTGTCATAAACAAAATTTATGACTGATGAGTATACCAATTTCATGAGTGTACGTATGTATGTAGGTTTCTCCCCGTATTTCTTAGAAACTACAAATCCTATTGCGATCGAGCGATATCAAAATTGGTTCAGTAGTTTAAGAGATATAGACTGTTTAAGTTTCCAGTATATTACTCTTGCATAGCCAGCCATAGTTATTGAAAGTCATCATAAGTGTACTAGTTTATGTTGTTATTAAATAAATGTTTTTGTTGATTTTTTCCTAGTAATATTTTTTAAATTAATTTCCTGAAGTTCGCAAGCATATGAGAATGTGCCCGTTACAGATCGTATAAGATTATATATATAGCGCTGTTCTTTTGCGAGGATTTGTGGTTTATCAAATCTAATATAATGGCGGGTGCGATCCTGAACATGTTCACAGACTGCAGACTTCGTATAGCGTCGATGTTTAACGTCAGCTATATGTTCTTTTACACGGGTTTTTATCGATCGTTTTGTTTGCCCGATGTATGAGAGCCCACAGTCACAATCCAGTTTGTATACTCCTGCATCTTGTAGAGGTATATGGCACTTGACTGATGGTAAAAACTGACTAATCTTCTTTGGTGGCTTGAAAAATGTTTTAATTGAAGCTCGCTTTAAGATATAGGCAATCTTGTCTGTTACCCCTCTAACATATGGCAATACAATCCGTAATCCGATATAATCCGTAAAATTAGTTTCATTTCAAAATAATATATTCTGTATAAAATGCTATTCTATAATGAATAATTTTTGATTTATATTTTTTTTTATTTATGTACTTTTATTTATATAAAACTAGCTGTCCCATGCAGCTCCGTCCGCCTAATTAACTGTTTTGTTTCGTCTGACAATGTAATGTGGGTGTTTTCAAGGGAGTAAATATCCTTTTAATAAATTTTGGATCAGATGGGATTGCAGACAGGCTAGTGCTTATGACTACAAAAAAGGCTTACCGCCGTATTTGATGGATGTCTAGGACCCACCCTCGAAATTTCCCAGCAACTCGGAAGTGCAAAACTTACCTAAAGTAGGGCCAATTTAATAGATCACATTTAATAATTTAATTTTATATCTTTCAGTTTCTTTTGTCATTAATACAATAAATACGTATGACGGGCCTGTTGGTCTAGCGGTCAGACACCCTGCCCGCTACCCGATAGGTCATGGGTTCGATTCCCACCAAGTGTCTGGGTGTTATTTATCTATTTAAGTATGTTTTTACAAAAAAAAAGGAAATATAAGCATTAGTATCACTTGTCTGATTCCCATAGTACAGGATCTGCCTGGTTTGGGATCTGATTACTGTGTGTGGATTGTCCCAGAATATTATATTAATATATGTAATCATGATTGAAAAAAGTTAAGAAATTGTGCAGTTCTAACTTCAAAAACAGGTACTTCAAATAATATTATTTGCCCGCCGTTACAAGGTTACGTTGTTAAATTTTGATGAAGTTTCAAATGTGATGTATTAAATTTCATCAGAGAGGGTCGAATGTAGCACATGATTGTTACTGCATGAATGTGTGCCGTGATGGAGAATTACGAAACGCTAAGCGGGGTCGGAATACCCTAAAGAAAATACTGAATACTTGCTCTGTTTCGCAGGATAGGGGACTACATGTTACATTATAATATGTCAGACAAATGTCAGATGAATGGTGCTCCATATATAATTGTTTATAATGAAATAAAAGTAATTTTTAAAAGGAATACATTAAGTATTTATATATTTATCGTAGGTACAAAAAAGGTACTAAATTATTATGCAAAGATTTCAGCAATATATGGACCGTAAGTACCCAAAGTAAAAAGTGGGAAGCCATCCTGACGTCAGAATGGCTTCCCACTTTATTTATTAAATAACTTTATTATTACTGAGGTACAAAATATTTCAACATAGGTACAAAATAGTACAAAATAGGTACTAAATCTTGGTAAAGTTTCACGTGAATCCGTGCTGTGGTCCGGTCATCCTGACGGACACATAGAACCACCAGTGGTACCACGGACAAAAATAATTGTCCGTGGTACCACTGGTGGTTCTATTGGGGGTACCACGGACAACAAACGTAAAAATCGGCAATTTTCAATAAAAAATTTAAAGTCGAAAATCTCGAAAAGGGTTAAGTTTAGGGTGGGGTGTTTCATAGTGAAATAAGTCAGAAATGATGGGTACTCCACGCCCTTAACGGATCGTGTGCGTTAGGACCGCGGGTGTACATCACAGAATTGAGTTGTTTTTCCACAGGAAGACGGTACCTGCTGTGTACCTCAGTGTACCTTTAATGAAATCCAGTGTACTTCTTTTGATAAAAAGATATAAACTAAAATATGTACACCCGCCATTCTAACGTTAGAACTGCGGGTGTACATTTTTTTTCGATAAGGAGATGCTTATTACACTATTTTCTTTTTTTAATTATACGTACCTGCTGTGTACCTCAGTGTACCTTTAATGAAATGCAGTGTACTTCTTTTGATAAAAAGATATAAACTAAAATATGTACACCCGCCATTCTAACGTTAGAACTGCGGGTGTACACTTTTTTTTTCGATAAGGAGATGCTTATTACACTTTTTTCTTTTTTTAATTATACGTACCTGCTGTGTACCTCAGTGTACCTTTAATAAAATCCAGTGTACTTCTTTTAATTAAAAGATATAAACTAAAATATGAAACACCCGCAGTTCTAACGTTATGCCTGATTCACACGTATTAAGTTACAAGTTCGTAACTAAATCTTTACAGTTAAAGTAAATTATTAAAGTTTAAGTAAATTATTACGTTTTGTGGGCTACCACCACACCACATCGTTATATTCAATGATTATTAAATTTAAATTCAATTACTTCTATCTTTATCTCGCTTTTTTGACGGGATGCCGGGTTAGAATTGCATTCCCCCATCTCCTCTCGTTGGGTGTCGTAAGAGGCGACTAAGCGAGAACAAGAAGACGGCAGCAGCGTCTTTCTTTTGGATTTATCTTCCACCTATACTGCGATCCCCAAGCCGCCTGCCAAGCGTGTGGATTATGGCAACCCCTCCCTTCTCCTTAGAAGGGAGGGGATGCCATAATCCACAGCCTTGGAGGCCTTTGTTCAGCAGTGGACGTATTCGGACACCTAAATTATTACGAGTAACCGAACACTAGTAGAAAGTTCCAAATCAAATCATCTTTATTTGCTGACCATAGGTATGCTTAGAAACTTTTCTATTTTTTGGGTAAGTAGGCGTGGTTTGTTTGTTGTCCCCACAGTGGCACCACGGACAAAAAAATATGTCCATTCTATTCTACTTGATCACTTGCGTATTAAATTTTAACTACGGACAACTCCGTGGTACCACTAGAGATGAATTAATTAGATTTTTTTTTTATTCAACATAAGCTAGTGCTTGACTACAAACCTTCCTGATGGAAAGTGACGACGCAATCAAAGGTGGTAAAGCACCCTAGCTTATTAAAAGCCTATTCACTCTAGCCTTGAAGACACATTATAATCAGGCGGGAAAACTTACGCAGGCAAACTGTTCCAATCCTTAGCTGTCCTCATTATAAACGAAGAGGCAAATCGTTTAGTCCGGACTAAAGGCACTTTCATCATATAATGATGTGTATGAGCAGTGCGTCTTGACGTCTGATGATAAAAGGGGGATGGTGGAATCAAGTCATTCAATTCCTGCGCACACTCTCCAAAATGCATCCTGTAGAATACCGAGAGGCTGGCTACTTTGCGCCTGTGCTTTAGGCTTTGTAGATTGGCTTCTACTAACCCAGTATCACCAATCTGCCTCTTAGCGCGCCTCTCCACTGAGTCCAAAGCAGCTAGATGGCATTTTGCAGCACCTGCCCATATATGACTACCGTACTCCACACACGACCGGACTTGCGCTTTTAGATTAAATAATATTTCATTGTTTTCATTCATTTTGTAATTAATTCTTGGTATCTTGGTTGAACTGTTAGCATTGCACAACATTACATATGAAATTTCAAAAATGTGATTTTTATTACATACATCTATACTTTTTACATAATACATAATTTTTTACATAATATACTGGGGTTGTAGTATTGAGTAATAAATAAATAAATAAATCTTTATTTCAGACCAGACAGATCCATAGTGTTAGTACAAACATCTTAAAAAACTAGTGATAAAATCGACAAATTATTACCGGAAGTACTAGGGTAGCATAAAACAGGAGGTTGATATCTTGTGCCTTGCCTTTGGCGAGCATATGAATGTGGTTTAGAGCTAACATGTTAACAGTAGAAGTGCCAGCGAAGTATAGGACATAAAGAGGAGTCCTCACGTCTTGTAATATCCAGAGTATGTCTGGCCTGGTTTTGATTGGTTTTGCGAATCAAGAGGTGAGGACCCATGGGGGGTACCACAGAGGGTAACGGGCATCCGTTCAAAAAGAGGTGAGATATCCTTGTATCTTATGCTTACCTGGTAGGGCGCATTGTGGTCCCCGGAAACTAGACACGGTGCTCACGAGGACGGGTATCAGACCAGCCCTACGTGTATTTATGATACTTTGGATAATGTCGAAGTTGATGGACGGAAAACACCGCCAAAAAAATTAAGTTACATCTAAATAATATTGTTTGTGGAACGTAAGCTATAAACAAAGAAATTAACAGGCCACACAAGGGCTTGCAGATATAGCGTCGGTCGTAACGATCACTAATCTTGGTGTCATGGTTAAATCCAGTTTTAGCACCGATGATATTTACAAGTCTATTTGGCTTGTATATCATTATATATATAATTCTACTGTACGTGTGTATGTCACTGAACTCCTCCTAAACGGCTGGATTTGGATGAATTTTTTTGTGTGTGTTCAAGGGGATTCGAGAATGGTTTAGATTCACACTTGCGCGAGCGGAGCTGCGCCGGTCAGCCAGTATCTATATATATTGTTACGTGCGGGTGGGTATTTAAATGCCGATTAACGTAAAATAAGGTTTTATTCCACACTCCCACTGTATACACAAGGCACAATAGTCCGAGTCGCATAGTACTTCACAGTAGTCCAAAGTCGTCGCAAAGTTCGCCGGTACAATTCTCTTTGATCGCTTCCTTAAGATGTTTCCGCTATCGAACACAAACTGTCTGGACGCCACTATGCATCGGCTTATATAGCTAAATTAATAGAAGGGTGGAAGCTTCGCGAAGGTACTCGTAAGTACCTACTTAGTATAGCGTTTTCGCAAGCACATACAATAGAGGCAATAGTTCGAGAAAACGAACAATAGGCGGGGGCAGTGAACCGACAGCGAGCGAGCGGTAGGTACATAACCTAGGTACTTGCCGAATTTGAGGGAACTACTTTCTATTGAGAAGTCTAGTTTTTTCGGTACGGATCGAGAGTAGACTTTTAGACTGACAATGCGTTTTGAGATCATTGCAATTAAGTAATAATTAACGGAATAATTAATACTTTTATGTCCCGGTCGTAACAATATAAAAGAAAGTCGTGTTAGTTACACTATTTATAACTCAAGAACGGATCAACAGATTTAGCTAAAAATTGGTGGGGAGGTAGCTTAGAACCAGGTGACGGACATAGGATACTTTTTATCCAGCTAGGTCAAGGTTAAGCAACGTTAGGTAAGGTCATTAAATAGATGGGTGAACCGATTTGTATTAAATTTTATGTGCATATCGGGTAGGTCTGAGAATAGGTCATAAAGTATATTTCATACCGCTAGGCTAAGGTTAAGCAACATAAGGCAAGGTCATTAAATAGAGAGAGGAAGGGGGGTAGGGTGAGAGATAGGGGGAGTTAGGTGGAGCAAGGGGGGGGGGAGAGGGGACAACGGGGAGAGGAATAGGGGGGTGAGACGGGGACTGAAGCGGGAGGGGGAAAGAGAGAAGTGGGAGAGAGCATAGAATTAGATTTTTCTTATAAGAGAGAGAGATGGAGAGAGAAATACTCATAGGTAAATCAAGGCAGGGGGAAGTAAAGGGGAGCAAAATGTAATAAAAACGCGGGCGGAGCTGCGCGGGTCAGCTAGTATGTAATATAAAATGCAATAATATAACTCTGGGTTAGTAGAGACCAATTTATAAAGCCTGGAGCACAGGCGCAGAGTAGCCAGCCTCTCAGTATTCTACAGGATGCATTTTGGAGAGTGTGCGCAGGAATTACATGACTTGATTCCACCATCCCCCTTCAATCATCGGACAACGAGACGCACGGCGCGCACACACCCTTATGTGGTAAACGTGCCTTCAGTCCGAACTAAGCAATTTGCATCGTCATTCATAATAAGGACAGCTAAGGACTGGAACAGTTTGCCTGCGTCAGTTTTTCCACCCGATTATAATGTGGATGTTTTCAAAGCTAGAGTGAATAGGCTTTTAATAAGCCAGTCTGCTTTCCCATCCTAGATTGCGTCGCCGCTTTCCATCAGGTGGGACTGCAGTCAAGCACTGGCTTATAGGGAGTAAAAAAAACGATCTAAAAATATAATACTAATAATACTGTAATATGTACACTATAATATTATAGAAAAGTAAATTTTAATATTTTAGTAATCTATATGTATAGTCGTCCCCAGAGTACTATGAAATCGTCATGGATCGTGCGGCCGTCAAATGGATGCGAATTAAAGAACTTAACTAACTTAAGAATATTTAACTTTTAGTAAACACGGCTTATTTAAAATGAAGGCACTTAAAATTTACTTGCCTAAGTACTTGACAACTTAATACGTGTAAGTCAGGCATTAGAATGGTAAATATACGTAAGTATTTTATTTTAGTTTATATATTTTTATCCAAAGAAGTACACTGGATTTCATTAAAGGTACACTGAGGTACACAGCAGGTACTTATAATTCAAAAAAGAAAATAGTGTAATATGCATCTCCTAACCGAAAAAAAAATGTACACCCGCAGTTCTAACGTTAGAATGGCGGGTGTACATATTTTAGTCTATATCTTTTTATCAAAAGAAGTACATTGGATTTCATTAGTGGTACACTGAGGTACACAGCAGGTACGAATAATTCAAAAAAGAAAATAGTGTAATAAGCATCTCCTTATCGAAAAAAAATGTACACCCGCGGTTCTAACGTTAGAATGGCGGGTGTACATATTTTAGTTTATATCTTTTTAACGAAAGAAGTACACTGGATTTCATTATAGGTACACTGAGGTACACAGCAGGTACCACCTTCCTGTAGGAAAGTAGATCAATTCTGTGATGTACACCCGCGGTCCTAACGCACACTAACGGATCTAGCACGACTTTTCCTGTAACCCTATATAATCAGAGAAATCATGTAAATGATAAATTAACTGCAGCGCACTAGATAGATAAGACCTATTAAATAAACTGACATTCATAAGACTAGTTTTGAGATGATACTGAACAAAGGTCAGAGTAGAACTCCTAGCTACCCGCCCACCTAGCAAGTATTAGTGATCACTTAAGAAACGGTGAGTTTTACAAGTTTAGGATCAATAAAAAAAGAGGTTTAGTTTTTATAAGTTTATTTTACTTTACACATCTCACTTCGCCCTCTTAGATTTGATCTTTCTTAAGTAGAACTCGAGCTCCTTGCCCTCTAGGATGTAGCCATCGGCGCGACCGCACTGGCCGGGCCGACTCGCCACACACGCTGGAAACAATATCAACTATGAGCAACAGGAACATAACATGTGTAAATTAAATCAACTGGGACATGTAATCAGAGTAACTATGACAGTAGATCATGCAACTGCTAGACTGCTCCCAAAACGGGTACAGTCCATGAGTGCAGTCTCAAAACTTCTCGATATCATCATTGTGGTTTTATTAAAATTGGAGTTTAATCTGTACCATACCTAAATAAAAAAATTCTAAACAAGGTTTGTGTAAAGTTTGTGTTATGTGGCTAGACACTAATAAATTTATCCTTATTCCTTATTATGTATAATTCTTTTCTTGCAAGATAAGTGAAAAAAACTATTTTTCACTTATCTTGCATATCCTTAAGTAGATACATAATTTTACGAGATTAGAAGTTGCCAATAAATAACATTTACAGTACCAGAAATAAGTACTTACATCTAAACAGTGTCAGTTCTTTACAGCTGATGATGTATCAGTTCATATATATTCAGCATTTACACATCAAGATTACAAGCCTATGTCCTTGCATCATGAACAAATAATGTTTGAAAAATACATAAAACTTACCTAACAAACGTCCAGTATGGAATTGCTCCTCAATTGGTCCATCAACCTTGGATAGGCGCTGCCTGCCCACATACTTCTTTGCAGTCTTCTTGCTGCGTTTTTTGTTGATGATGGCATCTTCTGCCTCTGTCTGCAAGCCAAAGAGTTTATGTTACTGTATGATCACAATAGTTTACACTACTTGTGCAGTCATGACACTCAGCTAATGCCAAAATTCAAATCATTGCTTAGTCATTTGACACGCAAAATATCATCACAAGGTGCAGATCTTTATATGTATACAAAAAACATATTTTGGTTACTGTATAATATGGTCTCTTAAACATTAACAAAAAATACCAAATGCTTACTGAAGTGCACAAACAGTAGGACACACTGTCGCTGATGCTGATCTAATTGTAAAAACACTGTTTAAAAATAAGGTAAAAGAATGACAAGCCCATTGAGTTTTTTGCTGGATCTTCTCAATTGAGGCGTATTGTGATCCAGGGGCAGCTTCTTAAAAAAAATACAAAACCAGCGTAGTTAAGAATATTTTTTAAAATTTACGTACCAGTTTGGCACCCTTCTTTCTCCCAAGGGGTAGCAGGTAATGCGACTCATACCACTGCCTGAAGGGTGTTGCGTCCACAACAACAATGGCATTTTTGACCAGAGTCTTGGTACGCACCAACTCATTGTTAGATGCATTGTATACCACATCAATGATACGGGTCTTGCGAGTAGAGCCTGGAATAACATAGAAATATTACATTATTGTTTTTCTCCTGTTGAAATGTGTATTAGACAACTAGTGTTTGAATAAAAATAGTAACATTAGATTTAGAACTTGTGTATATACTATGAACAAATGCAGAATACAATCTAATAACTGCCTGATAGATAAAGGAATTAAAGTCCATGGGATTTCCTCTCAATCAGCAGCTATTTCAGGCCACTACATCACAGAGGCAGTTGACTAATTTTTTTATTTTTAACTATGATATATTGTTCCTTGTAAGTGTACAGTGTTATCTGAAAGCAAATAGGGTAATGAAACGCTGCCAATACGGTTATTATACTTACATTCAGATCCCCATGAGAAGTTTCCTGTGTCCAAACGCAGCGCACGGTATTTCACGTTGCCACCGCGCGAGCGGACCGAGTGGATACGTTGTGGACCGAGCTGCAAAACAATGGGTTACTTTAAGAATCAACAATAAACTAATTCAAATACCACTAAATTGTAGGTTAGGTATCATTGTGCTTACCTTTGTGTTGGCAGCGGGGCGGCCCAACTCATACTTCCTCTTCTTACGGATGGGCGCGCGTTTGCCGCCGGTTGCCCTCCGCTTATGCCAGTGATCACGACTGATACCTGCATCACACAGCGATCATCAATTTTCATACATCACTTCACCGACAACACTCATTTGACGATTTATGATTTCACGCAGATATAAACAAAATACAAACAAATATATATTCACTGAACAAAACGCGACACAATATGCGTCGTGATTAATTACAATAAATTGCCGGGACCAAGATATTTCTCGATATATTTCAATAACACAGCACTAAATTTTACTCACCCATCTTGGCTGGGTCAGAAAAGAAAAGGTTTGTTTGACAGGCGGAACTATACGTCTACTACTTTGTACTGTTGTCTATGGCAGGTAGTTTATGCGAGCCGAGCACTTTTTTTTTACACTCAGATATTATGTTACAAAGACGAAACAAATTATATTTTCTTCGAAAGTTCTTATAGTAAATTGTTACCAAGGAATAAGCTTTCGAAGACATTAAATTATTCTTAGGAGTCCAAAACAGTAAGGACCGCGTCCACAAGGCGCCCTTAAGTAGTAATATTTGCTTCACCTAAAGTAAAACCTCAGCTTAGATATTAAACATAATTACGATCCTATAGCTAAAATTATTTAACTTATCGTCATCAAATAGATATTAATACGATATTCTTCAGAAACACTTCACTGACTTTCACAAAACTCAATGAAAAACAAGTGATGAGCCCGAACAGATTGTCAAAAAAATTCAAATTACGAATTTAGGATTTTTGGTTTTCTAAAAAGGTTGCTTCTCGTCGTCCAATCCACCTACATCTGTCTGAAAACCAATAATACTTGTAAAAAAATCGTATAGGTTTTAATCTTAGGACGACGTCCTAGTTAAACGCGAATACGCGATCATCGCAAGTTCGCGCGAACGGAGTTCACGCGAACTAAATCTCAAACATATGACTCATATGTTTGAGATTTAGTTCGCGTCATATGATATGACGTCGAACGAGTGTCCTATCTGGCGGTTGCGCGAAAGCGGTAGCACATATGTTTGAGATTCATTCGCGCGATGGTCGCGTCGTTCGTTCGCGCGATGATCGCGTGATCGCGTTTAGTTAGGACACTCCTTAAGGGGGTGATCCATTTGCGAACCAGCGAGCCATCGGTTTAAATCGTTGACGCGCCGGGGCGCCGGCTCGTAGGCTTTCGTTGGTGCTCAATTGCACAGCTCAATTGGCGAGCAAAACAGTATAATATGTCGAATCAATAAGTGAATAATTCACAGTAATTCACTGACGTTTACTGTGTTACCAGTTTTGATTGAAAAAAAAGTCAGTACTTCTAGTTACTCTGAGACTGTGCCACCATGTGCAAGCCCTACCACAGCTTTTGCTCGTTCCACCTCAATCAAACAAATCGATTCGGCACTATTCGGTTCAAGTAAGCTCGATTCAGCTGGATTTGACCCGTTGGTCTAGTGGTTAGACACCATGGCCGCTACCTGATTTGTAATGGGTTTGATGACCTGGATTATTTTCATACCTGGCGTTTGATTGTTGTTTAACTATTTATGTATGTATTTACAAAAAAGTATATAAATATAGTAAGTAAGTATATAAATTAGTATCAATCAGTGTGTCTGGGTACCGCTCTGCCTAGTTTGGGATCAGATGACCGTGTTTGATTGACCCATGATATTATTATTCAGGTTGTCTTTTATATAAGCGAATATTGACATAAAATTACCAACGTTGGGAAAGTAAAATCTAAAATAGTTTTATTTCAGCACGATGCAGCTCAATTCAGCTCGTTAGTCTCGATTCAGATCGAGTCTTCTATTTTTATTGTTTTCGCGGGGGAAATCTTCAAGGTCCCTGAAACCTATGGGGGTCAATAGGGCTAATAGGTCACTAAAAGCTACATGGCTTTCGCATCGGCACATGATGGGGAACTTGGGATTTATACCAGGTGTCCCTCAGTGAATTGCCTTTGAGCCCGCTGCTGAGGCGCATTATAACCTCTCGAGAACCCACGGTGATGGGGGTCACATTCCCGCCACCGTTCCCCTCGGAGTCAACTCTGTTGACGTCTCGGGCTCACACCCCAAACGTTCAGCGACTCCGAAGGTTGCTCGCTATTAAGAGCCCCGGGCGCAGAATAGAGGAACGAGTCGTCGGGCCGCTTAACATGGCCGACACCTACTTCACCGTGCGTGCATGCAGGATTAGCGTTCGCGATCCCGTTCGGCGGCCTCCTTCTGGGACATGACTGTCTCACAGAAAGTGGTCATCGTCCCCCTCGCCACATCCACAGAACACTATTACTCAAGAGGCCACATCCCTGGACAGCATAGCGGACACTGCGCTGGCTGCCAAGGGAGAAGTCGAATCCGATGACGGAGACCTCGACGCTCCTACAAACACGCAGGACTAGCCTCTAGCGTGTGTTGGGCGGAGTCAGCCTAGTCGCAGTTGTATTGTTATGTTATCTAGGTACATTGGGATACGGTACCATTGGGATTAGATAAATTCTAAGATACTTACACTACAGTAACTAACACCGTACGTAAGTGCAATAAATTAATTAAAAAAAACACTATCGAATTATTAGCTAAAAACCATGACTCCTTTTTTGTAAGTGGCGGTCAAATACAGAAGAGACAAGCTGCTCTTTATCTACTTGCCCAATTTTGATAAAACACGCACTATTTATATATTTTATGTTGAAATAAAAGTACGAACGTACTTTAAATTACATTGATGAAACAGAAAAAAATAGCCAATGTGTCCTATTGCTCAATTTACCGTGTTTGGGACCCCAACACAGTAAATTGAAGGTTTTTTACAAACTACCACCGGATCGTACCGCGGCCGCTAGCTAGCTACTGAGAAGATCCAGTAAGAAACTCAGAAGGCTTGTTTTTTTTTTTGTTCAAAATCCAATCTCAATCTTCAGGATTCCGTTAAAGATCAATGTATTGACAGCCCCGGATCTACGACTTTTTCGAACCGGGGCAGAAACTTGATAGTGGCGCCCCTCCCGTCAGCGTTTTAAGAAATTACTTAGAACACTTTTTTTTAGAAATTACTTATAGAAACTCAAATCTCAAATCGGCATCACAAGCTCACTTGTGGTGTGGGCCTGTGTGGCGCCTTTTTCTTACAAGACGTATGTGAGCCAACCAGGCTTCCGTATGCTAAGCGCTTTGTGGAGCAGGTTTTTAACACGCTTTTATTAGCTTCACCTGTATGTATGTATGTATGGAATGTAATGGAATCTTGAGACGCAGTTTCACCCACTTCTACACGTTCGAATCGTTTGAAATTTTGCACATGTCTCAAGAACCGGTGACCCTCAGAGTAATAAGCGGTGACCATACCAATATGGTATCATAGAGCTGATCTGATGATGGACCTCAAAGGAACCATGAAATGGCTACTAGTAAACACATCGAGTTTGGTCTCATTTGATTTGTTATAAAGAGTTCTATTCACTTTGACCATGATTGAGGACCTGATGATGGAACTGGAAGGTGGATGATGGAACCTGGAATGGCTACTGGTAAACCTGTCGAGTTTGGGCTCGTTTGGCTTATTTTAAAGAGTCCTTTTGACTTTTCCCAATTATAAGGACCTGGTGATGTAGCTGAAAGGCAGGTGACGGAACTGGAATGGCTACTAGTAAACCTACCGTGTTTGGGCTTGTCTGGTTTGTTTTAAAGATTTCTGTTGACTTTTTCCAATTATGAGGACCTGATAATGGAGCTGGAAGGTGGGTGACGGGACCCTGGAATTGCTACTAGTAAATCCATCTAGT
Organism: Furcula furcula; assembly: GCA_911728495.1. Classification (NCBI taxonomy): domain Eukaryota; kingdom Metazoa; phylum Arthropoda; class Insecta; order Lepidoptera; family Notodontidae; genus Furcula; species Furcula furcula. Next base: position 24,180,722 of record OU452243.1, read on the forward strand.
TTGAGATCGTCTAATGTTTCGAGTTCTATTCACTTTGCCTAATAACATGGACTTGTTGATTGACCTGGAAGGTTAGTAACGGAACCTTTGAATATTACTTGTGAAGCTATTGGTTTTAGCTTACGCTAAAGCTAAAGCTACGAATAAATGAAAAATGCCTAGTTTATTCATATTTTAAACTAATATTTCTAGACTAAAAAGGTTAAATGAAATTTTAAATTCGCTTTTTCTGAATAACAGCATCATTTACTGTGTCAAATTTCAAGTAGACAAGGTATTTTTATTTACATGACAATAATTTGTAATCATTTACAATACAAAAGCGCCCCACGCTTTTTCACTTAAATATAATGCTTAATCACAAACAAGGGGTAGGAAAAAAAAGAACACATTCGATAATTTATTTATTACTTTTTAATGCAGTATACTCTAAAAAAGCTTGTATTTTTAGTTTTTTAAACTATTAATTTATTTTATTTTTAATCATACTAAGTATATTATTACCTACCACCATTGTAACAGTGCTCTCTGCAAAAATAAATGCTTTGGTTTGATATGATTTTGGCGCCCCCTGAAGCTGGCGCCCGGGGCCGGTGCCCCGGTTTGCCCCCCCCTAGATCCGGCCCTGTGTATTGATACCGTAGCTACTTCGGTACGTACGGTACGGACCAGTATTAACATTGCATCGATACGATTCTTCGATTAATCGATTTCAGATCGGCATCCCGATTATAAACTCGTAGAGAGTCTGCTCCTACTTGCTTCCTTCTTGGCTTAAAGGTCTTGATACCAAGCCATAAAATAAAAAAAAATAAAAAAGTGCTTCTTTCTTGCTAGCGTTGCATGTGTTTTTCATGGCGATTGTTTTCTAATTTAAATAAAGTTATTAGCGACTTGTAATCGGTGATTCATGACATCAAGACTGATCATTGGAGCTACGTATCAATAATGTCTTCAGACTTCTATATTCGTTATTACGTTGGTCATAAAGGAAAGTTTGGTCATGAGTTCTTGGAATTCGAATTCCGGCCTGATGGTAAACTACGCTACGCCAACAATTCAAATTACAAAAACGACACAATGATTCGTAAAGAAGCTTACGTACATCCTTGCGTCATGGATGAGCTGAAGAGGGTAATCGTAGACTCGGAAATCATGCATGAAGACGATCGCCTATGGCCGCAACCCGATAGAGTCGGCAGACAGGTATTTCCTCAGTTCATTCATTTTGTTTTTTACGTAAATGCTAACACACACACTGAATTCACAAACACGTGTTGAAATTTAGAACACATGGGACATTTCATTGGCTGTTGATAATCGCACCTGCCCAACTAATGACTGAAAATTTTGTGGTGGCTCTATGTAGAGTTTCGTAACCAACCTCTGAGACATACAAGTGGTTTGAATCAAATATAAATATTGGTTGAAATTATTTTATAGATTATTTGATTTGATTAATTATTATTATAGATTTTACTAGCTTGATTGTTAATGAGGCTGGTTGGAGTAACCATTCCCATGTGACTTAAAAAAAAAATATATTGAAGGCAAATTACTTGACAGTGTGATTGACTAATTTATATTATATCTGCTACAATGATCATGACATACCTATATCACAATCACTAGTGTGTGTGAGGATTGAGTGAACATCCTCTGAAAAAATTTCAAAAAATGCTAGTCATATCATCGATAGAATATATAAACTAGATTTGGTGTCACGGTTCAAAAAGTGGTAGCGAGAAATAGCGCCCTTGTGTCGCTATTTCTTTACAAGCCACATCCTGACAAATTTATTTTTGCCGATAGGAGTGTCACTACTGTCTTTAAGAAACTGTCAAACTACAAGTCATTATCATGAAAAAATCGTTAGTTCACGTTTCCGCCACCAGCACAGATAAGTTTGCAACCTCTGTGGCCACGTTTTAGATGTCATTTTGTTCGTGAATGTTTATCTAGTTTATATATTATATCGATGAGTCATATAGTAAAAGTTCTAAAACAATTTGTAAAAAGATAAAACAATAGATATATCCAATAATGTATTCTCACTCTGTTCTCACAGACAACCCCTCAGATCTCCAAATGTATTATGTTTACATAAAATCTTTGAATACTAGGATTTATTAAGAGTTTTGCTAAGTAACAACTTTTAATTACAGATTGTCTGGTGCCGTATTAAAAAAATTACAAATGATTACTTATGTTCACTCAATCCTCCCACCTTTGTAAGACCTGATTTCTTGAGAACTAAACATATCCTCCGTCGCGCCGTCGGTGCCCCGTGGTACATGCGGAACGTAGATCTGCATTCCGATTTCAAATTAGATCCCCTTCGTAAGTTCCTCAAAGAAGCGTCGAAACGCTACTTTGAATCCGCGTCCCGTCACGCGAACAGTTTAATCCGCGCCGCCGCCGATTACGCCGCTAGTCCTTCTGACTCGCGCCGCAGACCACGGCACGTACTGCTCGACCCTCCTGACCCCATGACGGTCCTATTGGACCGGGATGCGTTGACCCCTCCCCGACAACCGTATGCTACACTAGCTATCAGACACCGGTCTCGCCGGCGAGGCCGAAGGGTCGTACGTATGCGACCGCAACGACGTGCATCACCCCACTGAGTTTCTTGCCGGTTCTTCTCAGTGGGCGCGTTGTGAACCGGTGGTAAACTCAGCCCTCTCTTAAGCGACAGCCCAAGCCGAGGCCGTGCCTCCCTGAGGTGCCCTTGTGCTCGTCGCTACTTCTGCCGTAAAGGCTAGAGCGCTTCAAGCGCTCGCCTCCTAAATACGAATCGAAAAACAAAACACTGTTTAAAAAAAAGTGAAAAAAATTACAAGCTGAGTTTCTTGCCAGATCTTCCCAGTTGAAGTCGCTTTGTGATCCAGTGGTAGCTAATTTAAAAAAAAAATACTGTTCAAAAGTACTAGCGTTAAGCCTATTTGAAATAAATAATTTTGACTTTAATAATACAAATAAAAATCTGTATACTATTATAACAATTTTGTAGGAAAAATAAATCAAGAAATAGAAGTCGAATCACAGCTTTTTATTGGCTCGCCTCAAGATACTACATATAAAAATGAAACTTAATTTAGTAAATTTGATCATGATTTATGTTTGAATCAGACTAAGTAGGGCTGCTCCCATAACCATGGTGGCTGTACTGTTAGAACCATTGCAAAAGAAAAAACATAAACAAATCAACCATGGTGATACCCATTTGGTTTTATTTCAATACTGTTATTTTCACAATAGAAATTAGATTATTTTATAGTAAGTAAATTTATTTTTAACATTTCAGGAACTGGAGATTGTCATTGGTGAAGAGCATATTTCCTTTACGACATCTAAGACAGGCTCATTAGTTGATGTGAACCAGTCCCGGGATCCTGAAGGCCTTCGTGGTTTTTACTATTTAGTTCAAGATCTTAAATGTCTGGTATTTTCTCTAATTGGCCTTCATTTTAAGATCAAGCCAATATAAGCTTGTTGTATTGTATTCTAAGCCAATTAATAAATAATACTAAAATTTGCATATTTTATTTATCACCTGACCACCCCTAGTCCCCATGAGGTGTCCGGGTAAGAATAGCACCCACCAATCTCCTCCCATTGGGTGTCCTAGTGTCTGTAAAAGGCGACTAAGGGAAACAAGAAGACGGTCAGCAGCGTCTTTTTTATTGGATTACCTACCACCTATACTGCGATCCCCCCCCAGGGATCAGGTCCCCCTCTTATGTGGCGATGCAACAGCCGCAGGGGTTTAAGTGAATAAGAATCCCAGATACCATGATTAACGAGGATATATAGAAAGAGAGGGATAGGGGGATTAAGGTGGAGCAAGAGGGGAGTGAGGGGGAGCAAGGTGCGAGTGAGGGGGTTCAGAGAGGGGACAACCTCTCTGAACGAGAGGGGGGAGAGGAAGATGGGGAGTGTGAAGGGGAAAGAGAGAGCATAGATTTTTCTTATAAGAGAGAGAAATAAATCAAGGGAGCAAAATGTACTAACAGCAGCATAGCGGTTACATACGAAAAGTATCTAACCGATATGCTGCTGACGTGTTGAGTCACAACACGTCAGCCTAATGTGTTTCTGGCTTTATGTTCATGATCAAACCCATGAAGCTATTAGGGTCAAAGTGGAGGCAACACTCCCAAATACATGCCTGAGGTCAACGCTATCCCTTTCATTGAGGTCGGATCTCTCTTTCTAAGAGGGCAACCTTGATGTTTCATGAAAAATCAGGACATCTTTTTAACTTCGTCGCATAATACGACTTACTTGGCTTGTTTATGCTTTTAAGTTTAAACCGATTAAATATGTCTAGTTGCTTAATCAGTCTGATTATGGGTTGGAGCAGCCCAGATACGGAAGAACTATTTATAAGAAGAACAAACTGTGATTGATAGGGAAACAGATGATAAATAAATAAATACCTCCTTCTGGCCGATACGACCACAGTGGGTATTTTGAAAGATCTCAGTCTACGCGAAATATATTATAGTGCACAAGTGCTTGCGTAGACACAACTCAAGAATCTTATATATGCATGGATTTTTAGCCTAGAACAAATTATTGAAGACAGATTCATTCACCCTTAGTTATGATTTTTATCCCTCTCATACTTTAACTAAAATTGCCATGATATTAACACAAAAAATCCCAATCCCGATTGTGAGAATTGTGATAAGCCAAGATTACGCAACGTCCGTCGGGGTTCTCCTGACAGACTTTACATGAATTATAAGAAAAATTACCTCCACGTCAACTTGAGTACTGTCTATGGACGTCAGTAATAAATCATATTCCTAAACCAGCCCTTCACTACCCTGATTGTTGGTAGCTGCCGTTTTAACATTATGGCAACTCTCATTGAACACAATATGGCTGCTCCGTCATATGTTTTCTACCACTTCGGGTTTTTAAAAGATCAAATAAAACTGTATTCTCATTAGATTCGCTATGTAAACAATGTAACATGTTGTACACAATTGCAGAAGTGTTTGGAAGCAAATTCTGACAATAAGTTTCACAGGTTAGTGTATTTTTGCGATAATAACCGAATTTAATGTATTCATACATTTTTACCTTTGAATCATAATAAAAAGTCAATATTGATTAATTTTAGTGTTGTCTGGCGATATATAAATGATATCCTATTTTATTCTGTCAATAATGCTCTAATAATCATCTAATTTTAAATAAACATTTTGCATCAGTAAGGTGACCACTAACACTTAACTTAAGATTTTCTGAGTCTGGAAGGGTACGTAATTTTACATAAGTATGAGTATTTAATGTTTTAAAGTCAAATCAAAAATATAATATTTTGCACTCGTAAGAGGACCCATAGCCACCACAGACGTAAAATATAATTTGCAACTTGTACCAACGGAAATACAATATAATTTCGAGACATTATTTTTATATATTTAGTACTAAGCAAACTAGACTCAGATTTTGTATTTGTATTCAGATTTATTTATGAAAATCTTCATAATAATAGTTATGGTTAGGTATAATTATACGCTACGTGATAAAAAGTCAACATGTATCAAAATTCTGCCTGGAAAGTAAGCCCTGATAGAAATATTAATAATATTTATATTTCAGCTTCCCGAAAGATGTTGCAAGAGGAAATAATGTACTTACCAAATAAAGGATAAATTAATCAAGGATATTTGTCAGCTTACATTAGCAGCAGCTTATACTTTAAAATAGAGGGACTATGACCCAGACAGACCAGGACACCTTTTAAATAGTGCTGCACCATTCTATATATCACATTCATGTGATTGTGTTTCAACTTTGACTAAGGTCAACTTTGATTATGGTAATTAAAAAAAATAACAAAAATGTTTATTTCATTAGCTTACTTTGAAATAGTTACATACAAGGTCGGATCCCTCAGTTAAGCATAATTATAGTTGTGTTTAAAGGATCCGCTCTTCTATAGCCATGTATGCTTTATTTAACAGTTATATGAAAAACATTAATAATATACAGTTGAGAAAAAAGAAAAAAAATATGTAAAAATGGTTGCAGTAATATGTGAATGCTTCTGCGTGAGCGTGTGTGTGTGTGTGTGTGAGTATATGAATGTGAGACATGAATTATACACGAATTAAAGGAAAATTTCGTAGAAATGTACAGTCCTGGCAAACGCTTTTACCGCATCCGTGTATTTGATTATTTTAATTTAGGATTGTGATTAAATGCTTACAAACACTAGCGTAATTTCCATGTAATATGTTCTCCATTACCTACTGGCTTGTATAATAAATGTTATGAATGTTAGTAAATGATTTACCATATTGTTGTTTTTCATTTCTATAAAATCTATCCATGCATTCATCAGGCGAATGACGTCAACTGCTAGACAAAGGCCTGCCCCAATGACGTCGAAACTTAACGGTCTTTCGCCACTCGGCCACGCATCCACCGGCTTCCTGCCACGCGTGTGATAACATCGGTCCATCTTGTGAGGGGCCATCCTACACACCACTTTCCGGCTCGTGGTCGTTATCTAGAAACTTTCTGCCCAACGGCCATCGGTTCTTCCAGCTATGTGCCCCGCCCACTGTCACTTCAACTTGAATATTTTCAAAGCAATAGGGGTACTCTACTACAAATACGGCTCTTCTACGAAACTAGAAGGTTTCGCTACGTGATAAAATCAGAAATGAACAGACAATGGAGGATGGATGAATATACTTAGGCATAGCTAACTCCATTGCTTGCTCGGGTTTTCTAATAAGCCGACAGTAAACAACCAAGTCTCTGTGCTTTAAGTTATCACTGACAGCACACGATTTCCCGAACGCTGCCCTTACCTACGATAAAATAAGTTTTATATGATATATTCCTATCTTACGTTTTTTTTTTTCGTTAAATACGTAATCCGTAAGTATTTATCCTAAACTTAGATCCGTCGTGGTCACCCTAATGAAAGAGACAAAAAACATAACTGAAATGATTCAAGGCCTTTCTTGTCTTCAAGACATTCTTTGCGTTGCATCCTCCAGGTGTATCTAACCTCCTTGGAATTTGTACTTCTTCTTTTTGTTTGCTGGCAATCGGTCTTGCTGGGCTGGGTTCTTTCTTGCTTGTCAAAGAATATTACGCACAGCCAATCAGATAGCTCGAACTGCGCCACGACACGCCATAATATTTTTTAATTTTTATTGCCTGCTGACGCGTTGAGTCACGACACGTCAGCCTAATGTGTTTCTGGCTTCGGCTGATTTTGAGAAAATCACGCACTGTATTATTATTACACCACCCGATAGTGTTATTAAAAAGGATCAAATGGGAAGTAATAGTAAATGGGTAACTAAAGACAAGATATATTTTTAACAAAATAAATTTTTTTCATACATGGTATGGGCTATCTATTTCTAACCATAACTAAATAAAGTAAATAAAAAAAGTCCGCGACTTTTAAATCGCAACACTGCGCTGGATCCTGGATCGAGCCTCTTTTATTTAACCGATTACAAAAGGGAGGTTTTGTATGAGTGTATGCATGTAGATTTGACTAACGATTTCTTAAAAATTACAATTCTTATTGCGATAATTCCTTTTGCAATAGGTTTAGTATGTTTCAACTTAGTGAAGATTTTATGTTTCATCGAAATCGGTTTAGTAGTTTAAAAGATATGGACTGTTTATATTTGCAGTTTTGCAGCAAATAACTAACGTAGCCGTTGATTTCTGCTGAGACTACACGAGCGTGTGATCTTTCTAGATTACCTAATCAGGGATATTTTGTACACATATAATATTAACTGATTTAACTGTTGAAATCTTGTTACTAAAATAATATATTTTTAGAAAAAAATATAAACCGACTTCAAAGATAATATTTGTTATTTTATTTTTTACGTATATAGGAATGTGTTCGGCATTATGTATTTATGTTTATAGTATAGCTTTGCGCGTTGCGCGCGCATCGCATCTGCCCGACCGATTATGGCGGACAGACAGTGAAGAATGTTTGTCGTCTTTTCTAAATCAGAAAGTATCGACAGCAGCCAATGGCATAAACAGAGTTTTTTGTAAAAATTGTACATTGTAAATAGTTCTGTGTACATATAGTCATTATATTTGTGCTCGTTTTGTTTAAAAATTGTGTGAATAGTGTATTATTTTGAGTGTTTATTCCGTTCAGTTTTCGACGCCGACAAATCGCTATACATTAAAGTTAGTACATTATTAAAACATCTAAAACTTCAAAATTCGGAATTTCTCTAGTTTATTTCCGTAGAAATCATCGATTTCACTGCTCGTCTTTGTTTCGATCCGTCAAGGAGACCGTTGCAGTAGGTGCAATATTTTGGTTTCCCTTAGCGGCTGTCATCGTGCAGCGATAAACGACTGTCATTAGGAAGACAAAAACATAGTTACAGTCACTAAATGGCTTCAGCAATAAGATCTGTTCGTTATATGTAATCTATTTGATAATGTAAGGCGGGTTTATTAGTCATCTGGCTGTATTTATACTGAGGTATACAGATACCTCTGTACGGGAAGATCGCGAGACATTTTGTTTACGCTTGCGAAGGATCGAAGTAAAGTGAAACTGAATGCTCGAACCTCACGGTAGCCCAATGAAGTGGCCGGGCACGGGGGCGGAAGAAGAGGCGGGTGAAGCTGGCTTGCAGAACACACGCGTCTCACAGGCTCGGAGCCAGGACGATGCCACTGTACACTACGTGTTCCAGCGAGAGCCTCAGGAAGGGGACCTGCCCTCTCTAGCCCCCAAGCAGCGCTGGGCCGTCGGCGACGACACTATTGCCGAGGTTTGTTTACAATTTATGGCTATAAGGGACTAAACAAGACCTAAATATAACCTAAAATTATTGTCATTGTCATTATAATTTTGTTGAATATTGCCAGTTGCATGATATTTCATGAAATCATGATATTATATCATTAGTTGCTATATACAATTTGAAGGTTTTGAATAGTTTTGTGGGTGTTATGTTTTGAGTTTGATTATTGTGACATAATTTTGTGTTTGTGTTATTTCAGAATCAAGATAAATGGAAGAATCCAACTCCGATTACAATGAACAACATGCATCAACAAGGTCCAGCTGTACAGTTTAAAAATTCACAAACAAGCCAGCAACAGTATATCAACCAGGCCATAGCTTCATCAGTTGGAACACTGGCTATAAATCCTTCTGTGATTGGAAGTCACCCTGCGCATTTGACTACCAATATGGTGCACACACAATTAGCTCCGCTGCAAAACCCTAGTTTGGGAAACAGTTTAACTATCCAGAATAGTACAATGATGTTACCACCTTTGCAAGGAATTCAAAATGCTCCACAACTGGGACAACAAGGCCTGTATGATATCCATCAACATCATGGTAATCCAATGCAAGCTATGAATGGGATTGGAAAAAGTGCTGAGCATCTCATGTATTTGGGTCAAGCTGGCATGCTTGCACCAGGCACGAGTCAGTTCCTTCAGCAAGGACAAAATCAACTAGGTCTTACACCAGTTGCGGCCATCCGTAATCAGGTAAGAAAATATTTTTTACTGTCAATGTACACATAGACTTGAACATTAGAATTATGTTATACATTTCACTCATAAATAGCACTGCATAGCTCTAGTCCTTTGTATTTTTAACCGACTTCAAAAAAGGAGGTTCTTAATTTGTCTGTATATATATATATATTTTTTTTTCTATGTATGTTCACGCATAACTCTGGCAATTATGAACCAATTTGAAAAAATCTTTCTTCCATCCATTTAATCTGTTAATTTGGTCCCATAAAAAAATTATTTAAAATTATTGCATACGAATAAGTAGTTCCTGAAAAAAACAAGAATGGTGACTGCGCAGGACAACTGCAGAATGCCTATATAGATGACTTTATGTCGCTTTTTACGGACAAAAATGGTCATAACTCTGGCAAATATTTACCAATTTCAATGATTCTTTTTTTATTCGAAAGATTGAACCACTGTAATGAATCTGTATGAATTTTATCACAAACGGCTAAGAACTTACTGGAGGACCATGAACGATGTGGAGGAATTTATCTGGTAAAAACCATAAAACTGATGTTCTCCATTACATTGCTCTGACAATTATGAACCGATTTCGATGATTCTTTTTTTATTCGAGAGTGTAAACTACTATGATGATTTCATGCAAATTTCATTACGATAATTTTTTCTGAAGAAACATGAATTATGTAAAACTATGTAGACGATAATGTGATCATAACCTATCGATGGTTCAATCATTATTTATGAAAATATAACTAAAAAGTATAAAATAAAATCTTTTTAAAAAAAAATTGAACCGACTGACTTCAATATCACTGAAAAGTATAAAATAATTTAATTATTATTGAAGTTGGTGCCAATTATACACAGCAGGTACGCTAAAACCAACTTCTATAATATTTAAATTATTTTATACTTTTCAGTGATATTGAAGTCAGTTCAATTTTTTTTTAAAAAGATTTTATTCTTTGACATGTAAGTACCACAAAACATTCATTCACTTCATAATGGAAACATTGCTGAATGAGTAAGATTTTCTAAGGCTGATTAGGATATGCAACATGGACAAATGTTATTATGCCATCCGATCTTTCTTGGCACAAATTGTATTCATATTATTAAACTAGCTGACCCGTGCAGCTCCGCCCGCGCTTTTATTACATTTTGCTCTCCTTTTCTCCCTCCTCCCTAGATTTATCTCTCTCCATCTCTCTCTCTCTCTCTTATAAAAAAAATCTAATTATATGCACTTTCTCTCCTCTCTCTTTCCCCCTCCCGCTTCGGTTTCCATCACACTCCCCTTTTTCCTCTCCCTGTTGTCCCCTCTCTGAACCCTCTCCCCCTCTCTCTTCTACGAACTTGCTCCTTCTCACTCCCCCCTTACTCCACCTAACTCCCCCAATCCCTCACCCCTCCTCAAATCCCCTCTCCCTCTTTCTCCTCTCTTGCACCCTCCTCTCGTTCTATATATCCTCGTCAATCATGGTATCATCGGCATTAAATATACTTTATGAGCTATTCTCAGACCTCCCCGATATGCACTCAACATTTCATACATATTGGTTTAATGACCTTTTCTTATGTTGCTTAACCTTAACCTAGTGGCATGAAATATACTTTACGGCCTATTCGCAGACCTACCCGATGTACACACAAAATTACATACAAATCGGTTCACCCATCTATTTAATGACCTTACCTAACGTTGCTTAACCTTAACCTACCGGGATAAAAAGTATCCTATGTCCGTTTCCTGGTTCTAAGCTACCTCCCCACCAATTTTCAGCCGAATCGGTTAAGCCGTTCTTGAGTTATAAATAGTGTAACTAACAAGACTTTCTTTTATATATATAGATTAAAGTTCTATAGTGATTGTATGTTCAATTTCACCGATAGATGGCGCTGTTCATAATGTAAATCACGCTAACATCGTAAATTACTGTCTAATGATATTCGATAATGAAAGTTTTTTGGGAGCGCTGTACATTGTGTGTAATTGTAGTTGTACATTTTATTGTGTTAGATCATTTCGAGTCATTTTATTTTAGGTCTTTTACATAAGTAAAAATTTAGCAATTTCGTATTCTCAATTTCTACCTACCTATACAAATGTAGCCTTGGTGGTGCAGCGCTGGCTTTTAAATGAAATGAAATGGTATTTTTCCCTTGCCTATTTCTTTCCTAATCTAGTTTGGACTCGCTCGGGATTTACAGATTTTAACTTTTCAAAGATATAATGTCATATTGCTATCAGCAAAGTACTTAGAACAATACAGAAATCTAATGAAAATGTCCTGGGTGTACCGGACCGGCTTACCCCTTACAAAAATTGACTCTTCGCCACTGCCATATCTTATACAAACTAAATGTCTGCTCAGTCCCTATTGTATATAGCGTAATAATACATATCTTAATGATTAACTGATCAGTCTATAATTACCCTATTCACATACAAAGGAAATTACGTGGTAATATGTGCACTTAATGTTTCACTGCTTAGCCCCTATGAAACATAGCGTGATGTTTTATATACCAATTTATACCTTGACTTCTACACAACATATCAGTGAAAGTCCTATCAAAATCCATCCACGGGTTTTCAAATGATACCTGGACAAACAGAACGACAGACAGACAGACAATAATTCAAAAAAAAATTGTTTTGGCCTCTATGTCGATAGTATAGTATCCCCACATAGAAATTTTGGAAAAATATTCAATGTACAGAAAAAGTGCTCTTTGAGTTTTATTATAGTATAGATTAAAATACCCTCATTTCGTGATCATCATCCTCATTATAATGCTTATTTTATCTTGTAACTGCATTGTAAACACCTTAGTATTTTTGTAAACTTGGGAACAGCACTGTTATGCTGAATCATGAATGCCTCGTAATGGGAGTACAGTTTCATGCATACACATTTATGACGGTAGGCAATAAAGCAAATTTCATTGAATTTTTACTATATTATAATCATTCAGAGAAGTCTTAGGGTAGACCACTGTCTTTTTGACTGTGAACTGCAGGCTACTGATGGAGTATGTCTATTGTATGGCTTACGTAAGATTAGGGTTTCCAATGAAAATTAGATTTACTATGCAAAGGAGATGTTCCATTTTGGGCCAACACTATGTACACTACATGGAAAAATAGGAAAAACATAGGAGAGTTTCATAAAAATACTTATAAATTAATTTTAAGTAGAGTACAATTGTACATAAATGATTACTTATGAAGTTATTTAATATGTCCACCCTGTTTTTAGGGCAGCCATGACAGTTGCGTTTGACGTTGGTTTACTACTTGACAGTTAATGCTATAGTTGACGTTTCGTAATTGATTGTTTACGCATGGAGTACATATTGTATTTCGGAGTTTTTAGTGATTATTTATGTTTACGGACATTAATTGACTGTTTCTTTCTTGACACGGGGCTTTACTGTATTGATTATCGCCTGTGATTTGGATTGGAATCCGTCCGTCAAAATCAAAATCCGTCAAAATGACATTTTAGTTACGTATTTCCGATCCATCATATTATTGTGTGGTGTTGCTACAGTAGTATTATATTCTCTTTGGTGTTGCTCTCCTTGACCAAGATATGTTAAATGTACAATAAAACGAAGCAATATTAAAAAAAGAAAACATTACAAAACAGTTACTATATTGCATAGTTATATATTCATATAGTGTACATGGTGTTGGCCCAGGCTCCATACATTTCTGGAACAACTCCTTTGGATTAATGCAAGTAGTCTCTTTGACCTAGATTTATATTGAAATGAAACTAATTTTACGTTTTATATTAGGTATTTTTTATTTATTTATTACTTTAAACAAATTTGTATACCTAATTACATATTGTCCCACAAATTGTATATTATTCATTCTATGTTTGTTTCAATGTGTAATTAGATTTATACCTATTTCAATAAAAAATTAAAACGAGCAACACACACCACACTACAAAAAAGTGAAAAACATCTTCTTCTTCTTTTAAAATGAAATGGCTTCCATCATGTGTATTGATGATTCTGCCAACGACAAAGTTTGCGATAACACGGGACGGTGAGTTGACAGTTGATAAAAAGATTTGACAATGGACGGTTAAGTTAGCAAAAATAAGGATGGGTTCAGACAGAGGAATTTAATATATTGTTAATATATGTTAATTAAGTATATAATAAGATATAAGCGGTTTAAAGGAGAATTTCGAATGAGATAACACAGTAAATTATATTTTAATGTTATTTAGGATTATGAATTTATATAACATTTTTGGTTAGGTAAGGATTCGGTAGGGTTAATAAATATGGTAGGTTTATAGGCCGAGGGGAGTTCGATGGGAGCAAATCATAAATAGCAACTTTTAGCTTCACCAGTAAAGACCGAACATTGTGGAGGGCATTTGAAGTTTAATATTATTTTGTATTTTGGAATCCATACAGCAAATCCAACATTTTGGGTAGCTGCGGGCCTAAAAAGGCCACATTACGCATTTCCTCTAAAAGGAATTCATATTTTGCATTTCCAGCAAATTCTTCGCAATTCCTGTAATTTTCATAAAATGGTCACACATTTTAGGTCAATCATACTCAATTTATTTATTAGCACTAATTAGCAGATTCATATTTGGTGTTAATACTGCCATACGAAGAAAAAATAAACCGTAACTTACTCATATTATGATTCTCCGAAAGTGGCCTTTTTAAGCCCGCTGATAGTTTAGAGGTGTCTATACATAATCAGCCATCCTTGCCAATCGTTACCAATAATACTGTTGAGGATTTTGTCTGCTTCAGGGGAATTCTTCGGAATGCCAAAATTAAGTATGAGTCTAGGTTGATACGTAAGAGTATCATATTCAAACAGAAAGAGAGGGTTTAAATCAAATTGGTTAATATGAACCGGAAGGGACTTTATTCTATTTAGACAAACATCTTAAATATTATTGAAATAGGTGCTAAAATAAACACAGTACTTACACTAACACCAGAATCAACTGACTAGCACAAACTTTAATAATATCACTTTTTAGTGGGGTGTCTGTTGAACTCCCTTTAAATTTTTTTAATAAAATTAATTATTATTTTGTTCAGTTTCTTGTTTTTAAAACATTTCCCAGACTGCTTTCTAAATGATTGTCAAATGCAATCAGTGCATGTTTCATTGATTTATTTTCCTTTATCTTGATTTTTGTATTTTAATATTGTGATGATTGCTACATCGGTCACGATTAAAAGTTTGACGAATGTCCCTTTGGTTGAAAAGTGTTCTTAACCAATATTTTTGATATGTAAGCAGGTTCGATTGTCTTGATGATTCAAGATTATCTTGTTGCACAAATAAAAAGCACACCATTCGATCAGATTGCAATTTTTTTTATTACTTTTTTTAATTATATTTTTAAACATAGACAAAATCAATAGACAAAAATCAATAGACAAAGATTAATCGGCTTATCGATAAATCTACTAATACTATAGTTATTCGATATTTTTAACACCCTCCACACCAAGAAACAGAATTTAATTTACTATCATATTAGGGTTAATTAGTTATATGTTCTACTTAAGTTTGAATACAAACCAAATCTGTGAAAGGATAACTGAAATCCATGTACTTGAACCACATAAATTAAGTGTGCATTAAATATTGATATCATCTCAGGAAAAAACTTGGAATGTGAAAAGAAATGAAATTTCTATTTAAATAAAAGAAATTGAACTTGACTCTATATAAACCAAAAATCCTTAAGCACCTACTTACTTATGTACTTGTAATCTGAACAATTATTTTTGTTTTTTTTTTTCTAAAAGAAATATAACTGAAAGCTCTTTACAAACTAAAAATAATAAGTACCTATGTACCTACTTGTAATCTAAACAAAAAAATAAATTTCTATGTGAAATAAATTGAGCTTAACTCTCTAAAAAACAATAAGTGCCTATGTACTTGTAAATAAAACATTTATCCCAATAGAAATAGAACTTATAGGCTCTATACAAACTAAAAATCCTTCTGTCTACCATAAGTTAATAGCTTATATAACTTTTAACATTTATATAACAATAACTTTAAGTAAGAATAATAATTTATTTACCTATCTCAAGTAATCCATCTATCCAGTATACAGATCAAGAGCATAAGTCCAACTAAACATTTTATCTGTACCTATAATCATCACAAACACAGGGCAATAATAAACAAAACATATCGACAATCTAATGTAGATACATCAAAAAAACAAATAACTAAGTACCCGTCTGTATATGAAATACAATGCATGATTCATAAGGTTTAATCCTTTAACTATAACAAAACAAAGTATATTATATACTTCTGATAAAACTGCTTAGGATAGGACAGATATAATATATAATAATAATTAATAAACTACAAAAATAAATATAATTATTTTGGTAAATGGTGGATGTCTGTGTGTTTGTGTTGTGTGTAAATGACAAAATAAAATTAATTCACGGTATATTTGTTCCCTTTAATTACCTTTGATTGAATACCTACTAGGCATCCTTACAACACGCCCTGAACGAGTGGTTAGTTCACCTGACGGTGACTTCAGAGGAGTCATGACTGGGGCAGGTGACGGATTAACCTTGTCCTCATATTGATGGACAGTGGGGGTAAACATGAGCTTACCTGTTATATGACCACTATACTTAGGGAATTCTTTATCGGGGTCAGTAACCTCGAGCTTAAATAAACGTTGAAAGGGACGTACCATACGGCCAGTCGACGTTCTCACCATCGCTGATCTATTGATGTTGTCACAACCTGTAAATATATTTTCTATAATACCTAAAGGCCAGTGAATTCTTTTCTTCTCTGTTTCTATAAGAACAATATCCCCTATTTCCAGACTATCCTTCCTTTCCTTACCTCTCTGAACCAAAGTTGTTAAATATTCTTTCTGAAAACGTTGTCTAAAACTGTCTCTTAATGTTTGCAGGTAGCGCAGTCTCTTGTTCAAACTTTTCGAATCTAAGATATCAATATCAGTGACATCAGTTTGAGATATAGGTTGTAAAAAATGTACAGGTCGAAGAGGTTCCAACGAAGACATCTTATCATCTTCTACATAAGTAAGCGGACGTCCATTCATCGTAGCTTCACAGTCGCATAAGATAGTTTCTAATTCTACATACGTTACTGATGATTGTCCAAGGACTCTTTTCAATAAATCCTTTAAGATCTTGATCAGCCTTTCCCAGAAACCTCCCCACCACGGTGCGGCAGGTGCGTTCAGCTTCCATTTGATTCGTTGAATCGTAGACTGTCGTTGGATTTCATTCCAATCTAAATCAGATAATAAATTTTTAGTACTAACAAAGTTAGTTCCATTGTCACTTATAATTGTATTGACACGGCCTCTACGTGCTATGAAGCGACGTAGTGTCATTAAAAATGCTTCAGTCGACAAGGATTTCGTTAGCTCGAGATGAACAGCACGATAGACAGCACAGGTGTATAACACTATCCAGCACTTCTCTCCGCCACGTAGGTAGAGGGGGCCCGCTAGATCGACGCCTGTTATTTCGAACGGAGCGACACACTGAGTGCGCTCTATAGGTAATGGGGCTGCAGGCACTTGTATCGGTTTAGCTCTATGGCGTTTGCATACACTGCATTGTGCAATGACAGATTTTACTAAATTTCGAGCGCCTATAATCCAATACCTGGTACGTAAGTCGGCCAGTACCGTGCCGAGACCGGCATGTTGTAGCTGGGCATGTCGCTGCTCTACTAATCTGCGAGTGAGAAAATTCAATGCTGGTAGTACTGCAGGAAACTTCGTGCTCTCTGGAACTTCGGTCAGTAAAAGTTTTGTTTTGATTCTTAGCAAACCATCACTATCATAAAAATGTGTAAGGCCTTGTATCTTCTTTTCTATATAATCTATATTTTCCACCTGTATCATCTTTATGACTAGTTTCTCCCCTCGCTCATATTCGTCATAGCTGAGTTCGCCTCTTGTCTTATTTTTATGACGCGCATTGTGCGCAAATCTGAGCATCCAGGCTATAGTTCTGATAGTCTTACTATACTTAGAAAAATAGGAAAGCTGACTCATCATACCTTCAGGCAGGTTAAGGTTTGTACTGCATATAGCTGTTTTCTTGAGCTCACTCTTAGCCTCTGTCTCGTTCATGATAAGTGGCGATGATGGCCACCCCTCCGCTGCCGAGTACAACCACGAAGGTCCCTCCAGCCAGCGAAAAGACAGTAGTTGCGCCGCATCGCAGCCTCGAGATGCTAGGTCAGCCCAATTCAATGTGCCTGAAATATGATACCAGTTATCAACATTAGTGTTTTGCCTTATTTCTCTGACACGGTTTCCTACATAAGTATTCCATGTAAGCTCTTTTTTAATCCAACACAAGGCAACACCGGAATCGGTCCAGCAGCGTTCCTTACAAACTAATTTAAGATCTTTCCGTGCTTCTGATAATAATCTAGATCCAATCAATGCTGCTAGCAATTCAAGTCGGGGAATGGTTAGTTTTCCAGGGGGTGCTACTCGTGATTTTGCTGAAATCAAACGCACTGAAACTAAGCCTTTATATTCAGCCCGTAGGTATACACATGCTGCATACCCATCACGGCATGCATCACAGAACATGTGTAGTTGTAATGAACTGTCATCATATGGAGTCGCTGTAAGTCGCCTGGGTATCCTACAATATTGTAATAGATGTAAGTATTCATACCAAGTAATAAATCTCCTTTTCAGGTCATCAGGTATTTCTTCATCCCAGTTTAATTTGCGACGCCAAGTTTCTTGGAGGATTAATCGGGGTATTAATGTCACAGCTGTAGTAAAGCCTATTGGATCAAAGATTCTTTGGGTTATTGATAATAGGTTTCTTTTGGTAATCGTACCTAGTTCACAGAGTGGTGGGAAGTCTTGTATATTGCAGCCAAGTTGATCTTCTGCAGTGTGCCACTCAAGACCTAATATGGAAACCACAGCATCAGTTTCTCGATCTGGAAGCGGAGCTGATACCCATTGTGTGAGGTCGAACTTTGCCTGACTCATTATTTCCTTGGCTTCTGTCTCAAACTTTTTGACTGCTTCTTTGGTGTCTAAACTAGTCTGACAGTTATCTACATAAAATGAGTTGACTAATAAATCTGCCGAATGTCTTAGGGTTCCACTTACTTGATTAATATGATGCTGAATTGTAGCAGAGAGCAAAAAGGGACTGGATGTCAATCCAAACACCACTCTGCAGTGACGGTAAGTAACCATATTACCTTCATTATCCCACCATAAAAATCTTAACTTGTCTCTGTCCTTTGGCGATACTGATACTTGTAAAAATGCCTTAGATATGTCAGCTGTGATACCTATTGCCCTTTTTCTAAATCCAAATAATAATTTAGGAATTTTATCTAACATATTTACTCCTTTCTCTAAGCATAAATTCAAAGACCTACCATTTTTGTCTTTAGCCGAAGCATCGAATACGGGTCTAATACGACTAGTTTGACTTTTCTCCTTAACAACTGGTCGGTGTGGTAAATAATGGGAATATTCTATGTCTTTCTCAGGACCTGGTACTAACTCAATAATTTTACTGTCACACCATTCATTAAATACCTTATTATAGTCCTCATACATACTATTAGTCTTCAATCTTCTTGTTATAGACTGTAATCGTCGCGAGGCTAAATCATGGTTATTTAATAATTCATCGTGACCTACCTTCCAGGGGAGAAGTACTTCATACCGGCCCTCTTGGTTGACTGTTACACTCTCCTCGAAACTCGCCAACACCTCCTCTTCATTTTGTTGTTTCGTTTTGACCTCAATTGGATCATTGATACCTAAAGTTTCTAAAGTCCAAAAACAAGAGACATCAATAGAACAAGATACTGTAACATTATTTACTTGTAGGTGTTTGTTTGGTTGGCTTATTATTTTCCCTTGAAGGGTCCAGCCAAGCTTCGTTTTAAATGCCACCAGTGACTCATGAAGCTTAACCATATCGCCTGTGAATACTAAACCAGAGAAATCAGCACCTAAAAGTAATCCTATATCTTGAGTGTGAGTGTTTTTGTCTGTAAGTGTGATATTATGTTTATTAAGTAATTGTGATAAGTTATAATTTGTATATTTAAGAATATTCCTACATATGCATGTCTGTCCCAGAGCAGTTATCTTTAAAGAAAATGTTTTATCTAAATTTGAAATATTTAAATTATAAACTTTATATTGTTTTGAGGTTATTTCTACACCGCCAAATAAAGTATGAGATAAAGTTTCATTACCAACAGCATGAATGTTCAGTTGAAGTGCGACATCCTCCCGGATGTATGAGCGTTGAGCACCGCTGTCGAACATGGCCCGAACCATCACTTGCTTCTCGCCATTGCAGACCAGGACAGACACCGTTTGCAGCAGGGTTGTCTCTATATTCTGTTCAGCGCCCGCAGACAGGTTGGCAGATAAAACTTCACCGCTGCTTGCTGTTGATGTTGTGGCACTGGCAGCTTCGCTATATGCAGCGGACAGGTTAGTGTTTGAATCGCTGTCACTTGGCTTCTGTTTCCGACCAGTGCACAAAACTGGAGAATGACGCTGACTGCATATTAAACACTTGACTGATGCTTTACAGGTCTTTGGGTGATGTCCTCTTCTTAAGCAAATAGCACAGGCCTTCTTCTGTTTCAGATAAGTTCTTCTTTCTTCTATGCTCATTTTCTGCATCTTGTAGCACTCCATACTGTTGTGAGAATCTTTATCGCACCAGACACATAAAGGTTTTTTAGTATTGGAATTGTGGGTTTTTGTCAGTAAACAGCCAGCCGTTGGTTCTGATAGAGTATCTGTATTTTGTTCCATCACTGTGAAGGTTTTCTTGGCTAGTAAAATTCGCTGCTCGCTTTCAACTTCTTTCCGGACAAATGTTAGTAAATCTTGTAACTCTTTACTTGTGTCTTGGTCTTCTTTTCTGCTTCTTTCCCAAACTTTCAGTATGTCTTGTGGCAGTGCAGACTCAACCATTGGTAGAATAAACGCCGCATATTTGTCCTTAGTGACTCCTAAAGTCTCTAGTGCTCTTAACATTGCACTGATTTTGTCATACAATGATATTAAATTGGAACCGCTTCCGCTGTTTATCATAGATAATAATTCTCTGACATATACTTGTATTAGGAGGTCCTCTCGGGCATATCTGTTTTTGAGTTGGCTGATACATTCACTATATGTTGTTGGACTAAAACTTTTTACTAGTTCTCTGGGCTCCGTGTCTTCTTTCATGGCCTGTAGCAAATACTGATATTTATCATGTTGATCAATATGTTTGTCTGCGTCAATTTTTTCGAATTGAGCCCAAAATGGTAACCAGCTTTTAAGATTTCCATCAAATATTATGAATTGTAACGTTGGTAATTTGTAGCTGCGGTGTTTTTCTTCTGGGGGACGATAATCACAATAACTTTTGTATTTTATATCTAATGTTATCCAACGGGACTTGTATTCGAGAGCATTTTCCATCTCGTTTTCCAATGTGGTTTCGTCACAATCACGCATTAATTTTAGTACTTCTTTGTCTAAATCGCTCAACTGTGTATGCAGTTCATGCAATTTAAGGTATTGAGCAGTTATAAGTACTTTCTCACCATGTTTTTCTATTAGGTTTTCGAGCACATGGGCGTTTTTTGTGAATAAAGATCTTACCACTTTTCGTTCGCGTTTGGTGGCTTCCTTGGCAACTTTCCCTTCGGTCGCCATGATTTGGTTGAAAAGTGTTCTTAACCAATATTTTTGATATGTAAGCAGGTTCGATTGTCTTGATGATTCAAGATTATCTTGTTGCACAAATAAAAAGCACACCATTCGATCAGATTGCAATTTTTTTTATTACTTTTTTTAATTATATTTTTAAACATAGACAAAATCAATAGACAAAAATCAATAGACAAAGATTAATCGGCTTATCGATAAATCTACTAATACTATAGTTATTCGATATTTTTAACAGTCCCTTGTTCTGATTGCAGAGTGATGCAGCAGTAGCTCACGAAAGCCGGTGTTTGTTTGCTCACCGCTTGCTCACAGAGCAGTATGAGCTTCTAGCAAGCAATCAGTACTGACTCAAAACATTAGTAAATTTATTAGTATACCTGCACATCTCACTCGCTTAACTTTGGTAGAGGTCAGATAATTTTGGAACAACCAAACAGCCGATAGACTTTTGATTTCTGGATCAAACTGATACAAGATAGTATGATCTTGAGAGATTCATCAACCATAATAATACGCTATAGCCGGGGTCGCGGCGCTGACTCGCCACCTTCTACCGCCGCTTCTTCTTGTCGTCTTTATACCTAAAATAACCTGACTTCTGGGCAGGTTTTGGTTGTGCAACATTTAGTATTTTCCATAGGAAAAATCTTCTTAATATAGAAGAGGTTTATGTGTAGAATAGGTATGTGTTATGTATTATGATCTTTATAATACTGTAGGTACTCAAGAATTTTTACAGTTAGTAGAATTATGATTGGAAACATTTGATGAACCTTTGTGCTTGGTGACTCAAACATTTATTTTCTATGTAGTCGATCGGCGCAGCTCCGCTCGCGCTTTTTACGTTAACTAAATTTTTAATAGCATACAATTGCGTTGAATAAATAATCTATATGAAGATGAACTCACTGTCCCATGTCCTACTTCTTACAGAGCTTACAAAGCTTACAGACTAATCGTAACAATTTGTAACTAAATGAATAATCATATCGCTAATTACAAGCTTCCACATGTATTAACTCAGATCATGCCAAGTTTCATTTGAATCTATTCAGTAGTTTCGGTGTGATGCGCGGCCATGATACAGACAGACAGACAAAAATAAAAAAAAAACCGTTTTGGCGTCAGTATCGGTTATAGAATAATTTTCAAAATATCTTCAATGTACAGAATTGGACCTGTTACAGTTTTATTATAAGTAAGTATAGAATGTTGTCTTTTACTTACGCGAATATTACACATTGAAATCAAACTACTTTTACGGATTTTATCGCGGTTTATTTTTTGATTTTACTATCCCGACGTTTCGAATGCTTTGCAGCACCCATGGTCACGGGAGGACTGAGATGTTGAACGTCCTTATGTCACAATTATGCCGGTGTACCCTCAGGTCTTCTTAGTTATTATTGTTGGTCCGATCTACGCAGTAAGAGCTTACAGTATCGTGAGGCCGTGCAGTGTTTTGATTGATATTGGATTTATGAATTATATTTATCACAGGATCCCAAGCCGGTGGTAACACCCAACCATCTTTATTGAAATTAGGATGTTTTTTGATTTCAATAGCCTCACGAATCATCCTAGGTAGGAATCGGTGTTCTTTTGCGAGGATTTGTGGTTTATCAAATCTAATATAATGGTGGGTGCGATCCTGAACGTGTTCACATACTGCAGACTTCGTACAGCGTCGGTGTTTCATATCAGCGTGTTTCATTATTTTTACTGAAAAGCATGTGTGCTAAATTTTAGGTCAAAAGAGAAGATAGTTTAGTAGTTAGTAGAGAAGGTAGTTAGTTTTATCACCAAACTTTCCAGTGGAAAGTTTGTATGGGTATGAAAAAGGGGTGGAAAGTTTCCACCCCTTTTTTACACCCTTAGAGTTTGAATTTCCTAAAATCCCTTCATATTGGTTGTCTAAGCCATAAAATGAACCTGCTGTCTAAATTTTGTAATCCTAGCGTCGGTAGTTTCGGCTCTGCGTTAATGAGTCAGTCAGTTTATAATATTAGTATAGATATAAATTATAGTCCTCCCCCTTACTGGGGAGGAGGCTAAGTCGCTATTATTCATCACTATAGCCCTCCGAATGCTTGCGAAACTATCATGCATGCAACTCAAATAACTTACTAAAAACATATCTTTTTAAATCACTACAATGATTTCAATGAAACGTGTATTCCTAAGTTGAATGATTTGAGAACTATAACAAAAAGAATCACCGCAATACATTCGCATACACTCATTGGTAAATTAGTTTAGTTTATATTACATAGACTAACACATGTGAATAATACACGCATTTTCTTAATATTACATACATACGCGTTGAATATAGAACTTCCCTTTTTTATTACTTACATTTGTATTCGACACAGAACCTCCTTTTTTGGAGTCGGTTAAATATTTTTTGACAGATGAGTCAAGGACTGACGCTCGTGACCGCCATACACGGTTAATCGGCATGATCCAATCGGCTTAATTAAGCCAAAAGAATTGAATTTCAATTGTTCCGTCAAGTATGTGTGTTCCGATGTGAACCGCACTGTAACCGGTGAAAGGAATGGGTTCAGAAGACTTAATAACTAAATAATGCCTCTGGTGACGAGCAACAGCGCAGTGCAGCTGCCTATTAGCAGACGTGTCGCTTACCATCAAGCGAACGTCTTGCTTGTCTCAACTAAGTTTTTCATAAAAAATATAGAACAATCTAACGAACCAAATATCGCCGTCGTTACATGTTTTGATAGATCCCAAACCCAAGGACAGTTCTCCTTGCCTCGTTTTGATGACAAATGTTGCACACTCAAACATACATTGATTTGTCCGGTGAGGCCAAATGGTTGTGCAATGCGATCTCCGTATGGTCCCCAGTGAGCTTCTTGTTGAATTGTCTTCTTAAGCTGTAGCGCGTTGTGATCTGGCAGTAAAGTCACCCTTCTCTAAGCGTCCCGACCTGCCTCCAAGAGGTGCCAGAGAACATAATTATGGCTCCCATCCATACCCTCTCGTCCACTAGAGTATCACAACCACGGGAAAGGGGAAGTGAAAGTATCTGTTGTCTGGTCAATTTTTTGTGTCTCGGCCGTTTTGGCAACCAAGTTTCTGCCGAGCTGGAACAACGTGTGAATGGTTTAACTAATTGACTTGTGGATTTTACTTAAGATGACTTAAATTATTTTGGCTGCTGCATGACCCCAGCGATCTCTGGCCACCTGGTTAGTAAGTTTGTGAGAGAGAGACTAAAGTAAAAACTGATTTTTATTTCCGGTTCACAAATCAACAATCTTTTTAATGTTTTTTTACCTAATCGGTAAAAAACATAAAAAAGATTGTTTGCTAAAATTAATATTTACCATAATCACGTTATATAATTTCTGCATACTACCAGACAATAATTTATTATGTAATAATATAATAATACCAGCCCTTGTTTATGTCCCACTGTCGGGCACGGGCCGCCCCTCAAGATGAGGGGGCTAAGGCCATAGTCCACCACGCTTGCCAAGTGCGGGTTGGCGGACTTCACACGTCATTCGAAAGCTAGTTAGGCTTTCTCAGACATGCAGGTTTCCTCACGATGTTTTCCTTCACCGAAAGCTAGTAACAATCGCAAGAAGACGATTCGCACATGATTCATTACATAAATCAGAGGTGCGAGCCGGGGTTCGAACCTGCGCACCTTGTTTCCAAGGCAAGCGCTTGCCCACTGAGCTGTTACCGCTCCAATTTATTATGTAGGGAAGCAAAAATGAAATCATAACGTACTATAATTTGCTATTTTTAACCCCTGACCGAAACGTGGGGTGGTTTTAAGTTTCACACCTATGTCTGTCTGTGGCATCGTTTCTCTCTAACGAGTGACCGTTTTACAGAATACATAAACCGTATTTGAATGCGGTTTTTTTTTATTTGAAGGCTCGTTTAATTGAGATGGTTCTTAGCTGTGATCGTGAAAATATCTGTTCTGCAGTTAAAACTCCGTCTCCTCGTTCCTAGTCGATGTTGTGTATTAGGTATACAATAGACATTTTTTTAACTGAGTTTAAAAAGGAGGCAGTTCTCAATATAACAAAGATTCATACACGACGAATAATTCGTTTAATTGTATCTGTTTAGGGTTCCGTACCTCGAAAGGAAAAAACGGAACCTATTAAGTATCACTTTGTTGCTGTCAAGGCCCATTATCTTGGGAACGCGTGGAGGTAACGAGTTGATATTAAAACCATATACTCCAGTCTACAGTCCCTTGAAGCTGTAAAAAAATCAAACTTTGAAGTTAACGTAAAAAAAGATACTGCCGTTTATGCCGCAATAAACGTACTTATTCATATTTCGACAAGCGTTCACTTGTCCGTTTTTAGGGTTCTATACCTTACCTAAAAGGTAAAAAAAGAACCCTTATGGTGAGACTTCGTCTGTCTGTCTGTCTGTCACGCCTATATATTACAGGAACCACTGACGCTATCGATTTGAAGTTTATGTCACGTAGTTTTAGGCTGATCATAAAAAATGTGGAAAAAAAAATAGCGTTCCCCTATCCCGAAGTATGTGGAGGGAAAAATCTTAAATAATTATGGGTGGGTAATACATGTCTATCTATATTTTACAGGAAAAATAAAATGAGCTTTCTAAGTACATAGTACATTTTTTAGTAATCCTATAGGTTTTGTTTTTTGCTATCTGAGGTGTTAGCCGAATAGTAAAATAACTTATATTAGGTCCAAAGATGGTATGAAACCCTCGGTGCGCGAGTCCGACGCGCACTTGACCGGTTTTTTAAACTGTATGTCATAACTTCGACAAATATGTACTGATTTGGAAGATTCGTTTTACTACTTCCTTTGTACCGAAAGACATGAAATTTAGTAAATTATATAAATCCGAAGCAGTAACAGCTTAGCTTAGAGGGTTAGAGGGCGAGCGTTTGTCTTGGAAACAAGGTGCGAAGGTTCGAACCGCGGCTCGCACCTCTGATTTCTATAATTAATAATGTGCGAATCATCTGTGTACGATTGTTACTAGCTTTCGGTGAAGGAAAACATCGTGAGGAAACCTGAATGTCTGAGAAAGCCTAACTAGCTTTTGAATGACTTGTGAAGTCCGCCAACCTGCACTAGGCCAGTGGCCAGTCCCTCATCATGAGGGGATGCCCGTGCCCAACAGTGGGACATAAACAAGGGCTGGTATTATTATTATTTAAATCCGTTGATTCTAAAGAATAGCGTAACTAAACTACTGTTGTCCTCAAAAATGTGGTATGATGGATGGAATAGGAAGGTGGTCACAAACTCGGCATTAATAAACATAGACCCCATCGAACTTAGACTCGTTAGATATGTCAAACGGAGGAAAGATGATCTAATGACCTCTGCTCAATTTAACGTAAACCGATCAAATTCGGACTCGTTGGATAGATTTCAATACTTGACGGACGGACGATGGAGCCGGTATTGTGATCAGGGTCTGATGATTGAGCAGGAAAGTCGTTACAGGAACTCAGTTACTTAAATTAATATAAATTACTTGAGTAATTTTTAAGATTTCGTTCTCCGTTGTCGAAGCTTTTTTTCAATTTAAGCTTGTATTCAAAAAGCTTGCAGATCAAAGCTTAAAAAACCTTTTGTTTCAAGAAAAAACTGTTCATACAAATGTTGTAGCGCGAGTTATGTATTTTTAGGTTTTCGTAAATTTGGTAAGTAGTGATAAAGACCTCTGCTGACTCATTCGACGAAGCGTGCTTCTGTGTTTTACCATCGGGCCACTCACCATATCGGCAGTTAATCCCCTCATCTCAAATACAATGCCCGCCACGCTTTGTGGAATAAACCTTGCCGAGGTCTTCCTAATGAAACCAGTTAATACTAATTGCACTACTGTTAAATATTTAAGTATACTTTGTACTTACCAATAATTTACTTACCAATATAATTTACTTACCAAATTTGGCGTCCGGGCAGAATTATTGATATAATTATCAGCATAACACTAACACCAAATCAAACTATTGCCACACTCGCAGACCTAAAATAGTGGTAATTATAATTAATCGACTTCCTGAAATCTTATTTAGACACTTGATGCCAATTAATACTGTATGTATAATCTTTAAGTGAGTTGAGATATCGATTATCTCGTACTTAACGAACCATGGTTCTTCAGCTGTCAGCAAAGCGACTCCTCATAGAGCACTGGCTACCTTACTCACCGTAGTCACGCCACTCAACGGTGCGGTGGCGTGACTCCTCCGTGGAACATGGAACATAAGCATTTACGACTGCCGGAGCCAAAACAATTCGTTTTAAAAAAATTGCTAAATCGGGATCAACACTTGCTAAAAATATTAAGGCATTGACCAGATACATTATTCAGAAAAAAAAAACAATAATATTTAGGTGATATTAAGATTAGGTAAGCCTAATCACAGTATCACGATTTGATAAGTAGGTATTTAAACAAAAACACGTGGAAAAGAAACATAAATCTTACCCTAAAATTAAATAAAAGCAGCTAATAAAATCACATTGCGCGACAACAGACGTTCGAATTCTAGAAGTACGTACCTACCAGGTACAACCCTACTTACAATCATAAACTTGGGACGAAAAAGTTTACTGTCTATGGCTGTCAAGTATTAGTTTGTGCGCCATCTATCACATGGATACTAAACTTCGCTTCGTGTGCGACGCTCCCTCGTATGGGAATTTTAACGCAGGCGCTGTGATCGGCGTACGTCCTTTGTTCGAAACAAGTCAACATTGTAATATTTGAGTTTGGATCTTTCCAGTTTATTTCGCCGGATAAAAACAATTTAGTGTAAGAAATGTGTTGCATCTTTGCTGGGCATAGTGCAGTTATCATATAAAAGTAGTGTTTTGTGAGAAAAGTGATATTATCTATCGAAAAGCTTTCGTAGTTCATGACCGAGCTTTAGGCGGACTGTACGCATGAAACCCTTGAGCGACTTTTTTTTCGAAACTGATGTTAAGGATATGGGCCCCGACATGGTGAGTTTTCTAACATCATATTGTAGATTATACTTGTAAGCTATCGTTTTATGTCATGATATTACGATATTTTTAGTTTTTTTGCGCAACAGGTCCGTTTTTGTTTTGTTTACTTGTCACCGGCGTCCGCCATTTCTGATTCCGTAATTGTTCACCGGGTATTCGTATATGTACCTCAATAATGTATTTACGTTTTATAGTATCAACTGTTCAAAAGTATCGTTTATGTTATCAGTTATCATAATTACATGTTTAAGTCATTGATTTTAAAATGTCTGAAGTTTCGTAGGATCGTCGTGTTATTGTCGCCATCAACAACGGTGTGACCAGTTAATTGGTACCACTACCACGGTATGAAGTAGGGCCATTACATCTTATTAAGTAGGATCACACTAATGTGCCGTCAATATTATCGTCACGCGTTATTGTTTAGTGTTATTACTAGCTAGCTAGTCTTGATGTGTCCTCGCTATATAATCGATCCACAGCAGATCATTATTTAGGCTATATAACATCTTAACTTATACACTCTGTTATGAACACAGTACTCTTTTATGTAATCCTCAGTTAGGTCAACAGGTTAGAGGTTTCTTATCTCATAACTTGAGATTATAGAAACTTGTTTATGGGGTATTTTCTATACACTGCTTTGTTTACTTTGTCATATGATCTATAATGTATAGTTAGGTCTTGTTTGTGTAGGCATGTTTTGATCAATGTTGATGAATTGCTTGATGATTTTGACTAACATGTAGACTAGTTATTAGCTAGTCTTGTTGAAGTGTATTAATACAGAAATATATTACATTGAAAATATATATAGAAATATATTAAATTGTTACCTAATAATTTGAAAGATTGTTGGTTAGACTCTAACCAAATGTTCATCCAGGAGAAACATTTTTGTGCAAAAACAGACATTCTTGTGGTTGGGTGTTGAAGTATCTAAATAAGTATGTATAAAAGTTGTGTGTGTATTAGCTGTCTGATTGATACAGTACCTAATTCAGTGTATCTATCCATTTTTCTCCTATGCTGAGAAAGAAATTAAAAGTATGCAAAACTTATATTAGGTTTGCAGGCATAAGGCCTGCAAACCAATTCACAACTACATGATTCTAATTTGAATGATAGACTGTGAAACACGTATTAAATAAATGTATTGAAATATTATTTGGCACTCTAAATTTTAATATACTTTTGATTGGAATGGGATGGGAGCGATGGTCATAATCAGAGTTCTATTGGAAACATATTGGACCAACGTTTTTGTCAGAGATAATTTATTTATTAAGCTTTAACATAATATAAAACTGATATTAACCATACAAATATTGATACTTACTTTTTATTTATCTCATAAATTAACACTAGTACAGTCATCATCATATTATAATTATGTAAAAACAGGCAATCACATTGACCAAATATTTAGTTACACCTGTGATCACTTATAAGTTACTCACATGCATTACCATATTAATTGTTTGTTTGGTTAGTTACATCCAAAGATCAGTAATATCCACATCACAAAGTTTTCTTTTTCAGAAGACTATAGCTCTTGTCAAATTTACTAGTTCCAGTCAAATGATTATCAATTTACTTTCTCTAATTATTTACAGGGCTGTGGGTTTTGTGGGTATACACCGTAGCTGCTAAACCAACAATTCGATTTGGAAGTTATTTATCTATATACTAGCGACCCGCTCCAGCTTCGCACGGGTGTAAATATAGTTTTTTGGGTTCCATACCTAAAAGGTAAAAAAGAACCCTTATGGTGCGACTTCGTCTAATGATGATGATGATGATAGTTTATTCGTCCATATACAGGACAGGCGAAGGAACTTCTCCATACTGCCAAATCTTTTATAGGCGACTTCGTCTGTAGGTCTGCCTGTCACAGTTATGTATTTCAGGAACCACCGATGCAATAACTTGAAACTTGGAATAGTTTTAGATCTTACTTATCCAACCTCATACCAAGTGAAAAAAAAAAATCTTTTATTTTCTATAAATGGTGGTCAAAATGGGGCATCAAAATTTCAAAGTCAGACTACTATACATATCCTGGGACAATTCACACGCGGTCATCTGGTCCCATACTAGGCAGAACAGAACCTATACTGTGGTAACCATATAACTGATTCAAATACTTATATACTTTTTTTTTTGTAAATAAATACTTAAGTAGATATAAACACCCACTTAGCGGGAATTGACCGAACCTATTGGGAAGCGGCCAGGGTGTCTAACCATTAGACCAACGGGCCCGTCAAGTGGGGTATTATATTAAAAGACTTCATTTGCACATTTCAAAACAGATTTATATTTTGGTTCATGTCACATAGTTTATAATAAAAAATGTCAAAAAAATACCATTCCCCCTTCTTCGAAGTTTGTGGGGGGAAAGTCTGAAATAATTATAGGTAATGCATGTCTATCTATATTTTACAATAAAAATAAAATGATCTTTCTAAGTAAGTATTTTTTAGTAATCCTTAGTTTTGCGTTTTTTTTTTTGTTATTTGAGGCGTTAGATTAATAGTAAAATAACTTTAATATCCAAAGAAGGTATGGAACTTGGACTTGAAAATATTTTATTTGACACTTAAGTAAATTTTATGCTATTAACATAACAGTATGTAGGCAACATCAAATCAGTTAATATATAATATTCACAAAAATATACTTCTCTGGCTACCTATTTTTGGAATATGGTCGTGAAGTCCAAAAATGTCAAGCTAAATGCGATTCACTTTTATTAACCGGCTTCAAAAAGATGAGAATAAGAATGCGTAATATTCACATATGTTCGTCTATGTGGGCTTCTAAACAAATCTTATGAGTATGTATGTATATATGTAGGTTTGTCCAGCAATTTCTCAGAAACTATAAATCCGATTGTGGTAGTTCTTTTTACAATAATTTTAGTATCTTTCAACTTCGGAAGAGTACAAGTTTCATCAAAATCGGTTCAGTAGTTTTTACGATATGGACTGTTAATATTTGCAGCAAGTTACTCTAGCATAGCCGTTCGAGTTGCGTGATAACGTGAAAGCAAGTTATAATGATGAATAATTACGCCGTAAGGTTACGTTGTTAAA
Source organism: Furcula furcula (assembly GCA_911728495.1). Taxonomy (NCBI): domain Eukaryota; kingdom Metazoa; phylum Arthropoda; class Insecta; order Lepidoptera; family Notodontidae; genus Furcula; species Furcula furcula. Next base: position 24,212,144 of record OU452243.1, read on the forward strand.
TTTTGGTGAAGTATCAAATGTGATCTATTAAATTTACGTTACTTTAAGTATCGCAGTTTTTTAGAAAACCTACATTTGACTTTAACAAACTTAGTTATGCGTTTTGATCTATTTGCTATTTGAGGTGTTGGATGAATAGCAAACTAACTTTTTTACGTATAAAAAGGTATGAAATCCCTGGAGCGCGAGTCCGACTATCACTTGACCGGTTTCTTACCCCAGCACTCCAGAAGGCGCACGTTTTGCGGACGTGTCATGGGAGTTCCGCAGCCTTCCTCAGCAATCTACTGATTTCGTGTGCTTTTTTAACTTATACTTTTTAATTCAGATTGCACCTGCTGCAAAAAAATTATGGGACAAGGGCCCCGGAGCTGGTGGCGACAGCAAGGGCCCGCAGCACCTTCCGCCGCTGCAGTTGAACCATGAGCAAATGTGGCGCGACCCCACATGGTCTGCACAAGGTAAAGATAATACTGAAAATATTTACATCGCTTATTATCATTGACGCTCGCCATGTTCGTTATCTTTTAATATCTTAATGATTGTTTATAAATGCAACACCTATAGTTGCATAAAAATACTGATAATGTGCTTCTTAGTGTTCCGATTATTATGACTGTGTTTGTGTGTAATAAATCAATATAATGTGTATACAATGATATTATTAACAATACAAACTTTACTAATACCAAATTAATTCTGAAAAGGTTCTTGTTCTTTTCGTGATTTTAATATAATAAAAATATGTGTTCAATTTTATTTTACGCATATCTAGCCTCCTATTAGTAGAACATAGATACATACTATAGAACATAAATACACACATCAAAAGTGTCTAGGGATCAAGCATTTTTGGGCAAAAAAATGGGCAGAAGAACAATGGCGTTTTTGTGCTTTTCTGATGAGTCTCGTTTTGATATGAGACCGGATACAAGACGTATACGACACTGGAGAACCCCTGGACGCCAACAGCGATTAAAATCCTGCCAGGAAGTCCATCCTTATAGTGGTGGAACCATCATGGTATGGGCGGGTATTTGGATCGGCGGAAGAACTGAGTTGATTTGGATCAGAGGCAACCTCAACGCTCAAATTTATGCTGAGACGATTGTATCAGACGTCATCGTTCCTCTACAAGTGCAAATCGGTCCCTTATTTCAGTTAATGCATGATAATGCACGACCGCACACCGCAAGAGTTGTAAGACAGACTCTCGCCGCAGCTAACATCAATGTCCTGCCCTGGCCTGCTCAGTCGCCAGACTTGAACCCGATTGAGCATGCATGGGATATGCTACAGAGAAGAGCTCTGCCGAATATGGAGGGTATCCAGTCGCAAGAAGACCTTTTTTTGTTGTTGCAACGAACATGGGCGGCCATTCCACAGCGTGATTTGGATGAACTCATTTTGAGTATGCCAAACCGATGTTCTTGTGTTGTTAGTGTTCGCGGTAGAAACACGGATTATTAATTGTTTAAGTTACCCAATAAAATTTTAAAGAAAACTGTTATTTCAGTCTTTTTTTCGAACTTTTGTGTTAGTGGTTCAAATGTCAAAAATCCCTTTATTAGGAAAATGGCAAATTTCTTTATTAATGCAAAGGTGACTTGGTTTATCGTTACTGTGACAAACGAAAACACTTTATTTGATGAATCCTTAAAGAAAATTTTAATTAATATCAATCAGGAGAAAAGTTATTGCAAAAATATATGTTGATCCCTAGACACTTTTGATGTGTGTATATACTGTTTCAATATTTTTTCACACATATCATGTAAGGTGTAGAATCTTGTTGGGCACTTAATGTATTAATCAATGAAAGTTATTTTTCGAGTATACCCAGAGTATACCCAACATATTGTAATGGTAAAACAATGGTGATGTTACGATCACGATTGAAGCACAATTAGTTTTTGAGTACTATGTTAGTAGTGTCGGTAGTAAGTTACACTACATTTTGGGTTGTGTACTTTATAGCTGTAGAGCACAATGTGGTGCCCATGATGAACACGCGCCGCGGCGTCGCTTTCCCCGGCGGCGACGCCGGCAGCATCCTGTCACCTCGCGACACCGCCGGCCTCGGTGTCAAGATGGTCGAGTACGTACTGGGAGGCTCGCCCACAGGTAAAGATTCACCGTGATCTATAGTCAGCTCTATCTATCTATATCGCTGCAATATCCTTGACGCAAATTCAGTCTTTTCCTTTTTGACAGAAGCAGGGGTCGCTACGGGTGGCGGCGAGAAAGTGGCGGGCGTGGTGGCTGGATTGCGCGGTATGGTTCTGGAGGAACGCCCGGAGGACAAATCGGCTTCACCTTTTGAAAAAGATCTGCATGAACTACATGAGCATGGCTCTCTGCCCAATGGACTCCATAATGGACAAGAAGACGACAAAGCTTTCAAGTAAGTGTATAGTTGGGTTGGTTATATAAACTATCTATTGTCAACTGTCGTCTATTTATTTTAGTAATCATAGAATTCGCTTACATTTTGAAGCACTATTAGCAACTCCGAAATTCGTGTTATATGTAATAAACATAGTCGTAGCAACAACTTGTGAGCAAGTTATAATTACGAATTATCAAGTGACAACAAATAAATCTATACTAAAGACAGTCGCGAAGGTCATCGAGTGGAGAGGTGCTTAAATGTTCCCGTCCGCTGCGGCGTGCGCGTAGCAGGCGGTTCTCGCGGGCAATAACCGCGCGTCGTGGATCATGGCCTCTGTCAATGCCAGCGCCCTGTCCCCCGGCCGCCGCCCGCCCCCGCCTCGCTCGCCTCGTAACGACTATCGCGAAGCTGCGCCGGCGCACGCCGCTCGCTCAGACGCGCATCAGACGTAATCTTTTATCATACGGCCCCTACGAAACTTATGATTCACACAATAAACAGATTTCCTCAGATAACGATATCACTCCGTGACGCGTCACTAAATAATATTCCATAGATACAGTCTTTTTTGTCATACATAATTAGAGATGTTTGTAAATTATTTTAAATTGCTTTTGTTGTTTTTTTTTTTTTAAATAATAATAAAATAGAGTGTATGATTATAGAAATTTTACTATTTAATCTGATCTAGGTCACTTCACTACATTTGAAAAATATAAGTATTGCACACATTTCATGTCTGCCCATATATTATTTATGACTATTGTCATCAATATAAGCTGACGTGAAATAAAGGGTTGCAAGTAAAATATTTGTTTTACTATATAGCTACTACTACTAACTAGATAACTACACATAAAGTTTTAAATTTTTTTCTGACAGAAAAAACGTTTCAGTTAAGGCAATTTTTTTTTAAACAATGTAAAGGACCTAGCCCCTAAAAGGTTATTAATTTTTTTAAATAAAGTCTATTTACATGTTAACGAATGACGCATAACCTGAAACCAGTCTGTTCAGTATAGAGAGCAGAATCGATTACACTTCTTTTTAATATAAGTTAATTTTTACTATATTTCTATGTATTTATGCCCAGTTAAAAGCATAGGGTCTACTCGATACGGAGGCGTTAAGAGGTAATTAACTTCCAGCGAGCGTAAACGTCACGCATGAGCTTAGTGATAAGAACAGAGTAGTTATGATATTAAAAAATACTTATACCACGATAATTTATGAAATAAAAAATATGGTCTGCTAAATTTTTTTTTTTTTTTTCTGTTTGTAATACAAGTCTTTTTTATTGAAACAAAATATTTACAGTTTATTTACAAATATGTACACTTAAACTAGGTAAAAAACTTCCTCGAAGTTGTCGCCGCACTGGGAGGGAAGGGTACCTAAAAGACTGGCGGCATTACCCCTTTGTATGGCCAAGCTTATACGTTGGCAGAAAAAGCTACCAGCCCGGCGGTCTCCTGAGACTTCGATAAGTTTGGATGAAATTTCTTTTACCAAAGTGTGCGTCTCATGAGACCAAGGCCCCATGGTCTCCACCGCAAAGGGCGCAAATATATAGCTCGATCCTAGAGCTGCATACTTGCGTCGCTTTGCATTACTAGCGGTCGCCGCAGCCCCTCCAGCCGCCCTGCAAGTTGCCGGGGTGTGGGACGCAGCAAGTGTGTCGACACATGTCGCATCCCACACCAGCGGCTTACCATGTTGCCATGGTATTAAAGTGTCTGCTAAATTAATTTTTAAAAATAAAACTATGTTGGGGTCACATAGGTTTTTGTAGTTCATTAACACGTTGTATCGGTGTCGCCCGTGGGGTGTCGTTAGAGGCGACTAAGGCAAAACAAAAAGACAGCAGGGCAGCAACGTCTTTCTATTGGATTACCTACACCTATACTGCGATCTCCAAGACGCCAGCCAAGCGTGGGGATTATGGTAGTCCCACTTCTAAGGGGGAGGCCTTCGTTCAGCACTGGACGTTTAACGGCTGCCGCTACTGACGATGATAAGGAGAACGTGTGAATGATATTTGCGATGTGTGCCCGTGGCAGCCGCACGCCGGGCTCGCGGCAGCCGTCGCCGGCGGAGGAGGAGGGCGGCGCGGCGGGCGGCCGCAACGGGGAGGCGCCGCACTTCCCGCACCTGCCGCCGCACGCGCTGCCGCAGCCGCAGCTGCACCACATGCCGCACCTGCAACACCCGCAGGTACACCCGCCACGCAAGGCACTGTCGCGTGCACAGATAGTAGGCAACCATATCTGCGAGTTGCACTCTAAGCTGTTTGTTCATGTGCCAACACAAATATAATTGGCCCGTTGGTCTGGTGGTTAGACACCTTGGCTGCTACTCGATGGGACGTGGGTTCGATTCCCACCATTAGTCCGGGTGTTATTTATCTATTTAAGTATGTATTTCCAAAAAAATACAAGTTCTGCCTAGTTTGGGATCAGATGACCGTGTATGGATTGTCCCAGAATAATATTATTATTGAAACTACACACATCAAAAGTGTCTAGGGATCAAGCATTTTTAAGCGGATTTCTTGAGATTGAGATGTGGCTTTGTAATAAATTTATGATTTTATAAATTTATATGGATCCTTTTTGGTGCATTTCATAATTTGAATCAGGAACTGTGAATCAAATTCGAGTAAAAGATGAAAATCAGCTGTCAATATTTTCCCTATAAAAACATACAACGCATTGAAGACATTATTAGTGCTACTGTTTCCCTACTACTGATTAAAACCAACGTTATTATGGAGCGGCGACGTCATTTAAGCAGGGAAGAAATGCTCAGAGCCGTGGGAATGATAGAAGCTGGTTCCCGGCAACGTACTGTGGCTTTAGCTCTGAATACAAGTCAGAGTGTTATCAGTCGACTTTGGACACGTTACCGAAGCACTGGTACCGTGGCTGAGCGCCATGGAGGACGGTATCGCTGCACCACACGGAGACAAGACCGATATATTCAAATCTTAACTCGAAGAGCTCCAACAATAACTGCCATGATGTTAGCCGTGAGGCTTCATCACTCTTCAGGGAACTTAATTAGCGACCAAACAGTCAGAAACCGCTTGCATGAAGTGAACCTTCATTCCCGAAGACCGCTACGGGTACCACCTATAGCAATGCACAATCGTAGGATTCGATATCAATGGGCTCTTGAACACAGAAATTGGGCAGAAGAACAATGGCGTTTCGTGTGCTTTTCTGATGAGTCTCGTTTTGGTATGAGACCGGATACAAGACGTATACGACACTGGAGAACCCCTGGACGCCAACAGCGATTAAAATCCTGCCAGGAAGTCCATCCTTATAGTGGTGGAACCATCATGGTATGGGCGGGTATTTGGATCGGCGGAAGAACTGAGTTGATTTGGATCAGAGGCAACCTCAACGCTCAAATTTATGCTGAGACGATTGTATCAGACGTCATCGTTCCTCTACAAGTGCAAATCGGTCCCTTATTTCAGTTAATGCATGATAATGCACGACCGCACACCGCAAGAGTTGTAAGACAGACTCTCGCCGCAGCTAACATCAATGTCCTGCCCTGGCCTGCTCAGTCGCCAGACTTGAACCCGATTGAGCATGCATGGGATATGCTACAGAGAAGAGCTCTGCCGAATATGGAGGGTATCCAGTCGCAAGAAGACCTTTTTTTGTTGTTGCAACGAACATGGGCGGCCATTCCACAGCGTGATTTGGATGAACTCATTTTGAGTATGCCAAACCGATGTTCTTGTGTTGTTAGTGTTCGCGGTAGAAACACGGATTATTAATTGTTTAAGTTACCCAATAAAATTTTAAAGAAAACTGTTATTTTAGTCTTTTTTTCGAACTTTTGTGTTAGTGGTTCAAATGTCAAAAATCCCTTTATTAGGAAAATGGCAAATTTCTTTATTAATGCAAAGGTGACTTGGTTTATCGTTACTGTGACAAACGAAAACACTTTATTTGATGAATCCTTAAAGAAAATTTTAATTAATATCAATCAGGAGAAAAGTTATTGCAAAAATATATGTTGATCCCTAGACACTTTTGATGTGTGTATAATTGGCCCGTTGGTCTGGTGGTTAGACACCTTGGCTGCTACTCGATGGGACGTGGGTTCGATTCCCACCATTAGTCCGGGTGTTATTTATCTATTTAAGTATGTATTTCCAAAAAAATACAGGCTCTGCCTAGTTTGGGATCAGATGATCGTGTGTGGAATTGTCCCAGAATAAATATTATTATTGAAACTAGATTAGTGTTACGGTCCGAGAAGTGGTACATAGAAATAGCGCCCTTGTGTCGTTATTTATTTTCGAGCTACAGGCTGACAAAATTATTTTTGCCGATAGTAGTGTCGCTACTGTCTATATGAATCTGTCAAATTACACGTCATTATCATAATCAAATCGTTGGTTCACGTTTCCGCCACCAGTACAGATAAGTCTGCGACCCCTGTGACCACATTTTAGATGTCATTTAGTTAATGAATGTTTTATTTATCTAGTTTATTATATTGTTGACGTATACCAGTGGGGTGTCCGTAAGAGTGGTATTCCGCTCGTCAAATTTCTTTTCATCCCACTTATTCGAAAAGAGATGCTTTGTTCCTCGATAAGTGCGACCAAAGTAGTTCATTCCGGCGCACTTAATAACAGGGAAAAAAGGCTTTTTAATCCTCTTTATAAGTGCTCCGCAAAGATCTTTGCCGCGCGCTTTTTGACTTTGGAACATCTTTGAAACATCAGAGCTCAGCGCCAAAGAAATCGAACGCAAATATTGTTTGAATAAAGACGACGATTGACTAGTACGACGACCCATAGACGTGCCGCCAGCTGAATAAAAAAAAAATGCGTGCGTTGAGTGCCTCCGCGAGGAAGAAGTAAAACTTTACTCTCGCTCTGTCTCTTTCTATTCCCCCTCCCTGCGACTGAACGACACTGAACGATACAGAATGACACTGAACGACACTGCCTTTTATTTTCTCATAGTGGGTGATAAAAAGTAGAGTGTGTCCACTCGGGCGCATAATATATTTTTGGCTCGGGCGACGTACTTTGAATCCCTTGCTACGTTCAGGATTCTACAAAAGAATCTACTCTAGAATCCCTCACTTCGCTCTGGATTCAAAAAAGCGCCCTCGCCGTAAAAATATTATTTTGCTCCCTTGTGACACAATCTACTGTTGTCCAATATTGGATCGAACTGAGCATGACAGGAATGAGCATCCTTGATGGATGCTCACATTTGTTGACACTTGTTCAATATATTTGTCCAAGATTTGCTTGTTTTGATTGTGCTGCTATTATCATTCGATAAATATTGAAAAAAAAAAACAATACACATACACAAAAAAGATCATCAAAGTAATTATTATGACCACCACCACCCCCTAGCCTTTGTACAGCTGTGGACGTTTTTCGGCTGATGAATTTGCAAATAGCGATTCGCTCGAAATCAACCACTATCTTGAGTCGGCGAGCTTTTAGCCATTATCTGGGGGCTTAGTATGGGTTTTGATAAATAACGAACTCAATCAATCTGTTGGTTTTCTCCATACATTTCACACCACCCAAGCAGGAACTATCAAAAACTAGTAAAATGTACGGGAAAAAACTGACAGTTTAATCGAGCTTGTAAGCTATCAAAACCCGTACTAGAACCTTTGTACAATGTACGCGTCACTATACAAATAGCTAACTGATGGCTCAAAGTGAAATGCAAACTGTGACAGCCTAAAGTCAAACAGGTTTAAGTTACGTCCTTAACTTTGCCGAAAAATTCTATATTCGTATTAAGTTTAGCTCAAAACGCACTTTGCACGCAACAAGAAGCGACACGGTTAAGTCTCCTGCATTTGTTAGAAATTTAAACGTCCTATTATATAACCAAATGTGTGTGCAAGATCTCTCTGTGTCTGTTTCTCAGCATTAGTATATGCTTAAACAACACGTTTGTTGTAACTAAAATATTTGTGAAATAGATATTAACATTTTCTGTACTTGTTCCAGCATCACCCAGGCATGTTAAGTGTGGCCCAACTGCAAGGGCTGCCACACCCACAACATCCTCAGATCCATCCCGGTAGGTTTGAGTATATTTATTATTCATTTAATTTGATAGCTGAGAGTGTATAAACATCCAGTGAAAAATTATCTAACTGATGGTGAAAGCTGCTTAAAAATTCGTCGCGTGGTTTGAGATGTCTTAGCGGATATACAGACGTACTCAGAAAGCGACTTTGTTTTATACTAGGTAAAGATAAATGTTTTGACAAATAGTATTATCCTGTCGTGACGTTGCACATATTGTGGGTAATGTGTCCTTATAAGTAGATATTCTCTTTCTCCTCCCGCCCGCCTGCCCCGCTCTAGTCATATTTATATGAAAGAACTACTTTGGCAGTAGGAATTTCAACATAATTGTATTGCATTATTTTTTTTATCCCTGAGGCTGATTTTAATTTTAATATTAAATAATAATATCTGTTTATGCTGCAAGTTTTTGTTAAAACATTAATGATATTTATTGGTTGCAGGCATGACACTGAATGACTCTATGAATCAACATATTGAACTTGTTCTACAAATGGAGCAACATCCTCAGTTTGACAACAACAGCTTTGCAAGTACACAGCAGGTTGGTCATTCTCGTGTTTACCTTAAACGCATATTTGTTACCCGTGGGGTGTCCGGGTAAGAATAGCACCTACTCATCTCCAGGGGGGTGTACGTAAGAGGGGGTCTAAGGGAAAACAAGAAGACGGGCAGCAGCGTCTTTCTATTGGATTACTATCACCTATACTGCGATCCCCAAGCCGCCTGCCAAGCGTGGGGATTATGGCAACCCGGAAGGGGGGGGGGGGTACACACAAATGCACTCACACACACCTGAATTGTTTGCTTATCTTTTGATGTTACTACTTTAAAACTTGTCACTGTCTTCCCGGTATTAGTATAATCGTGAATTGTAAAGTATTCCTTGTTAACTGCGGCCATCCGCGATATAGGCTAGTCCTAGTGCTCAGACCACTACGTTAATCACCTTATTGTAAACCTTTTTGTAAGGGTTTGATAGATAGATAGACAATTCTTTATTGCGCACAAACAAACAGATACAAAAAGAATAAGACACAAATTAATAAAAAATGCAACAATGGGCGGCCTTATCGCTAAAAGCGATCTCTTCCAGGCAACCTTTGGATGGAGAGGAAAATAAAGAAGTTACAAAGAGCAGAGGGTGCACGCACTCGACATGAATAGGTAACATTAACACAAAGACACATAAAAACACATATGTTGTAAACTATAATATATATTCATATGAGTATAATATATAAACATACATCAAATAATACTATTATAAACATACATAAATCAGTACGTATTAATATAACAAGAAAATTACACAAATACCGATTAACTTATTCCGCCAAATAAAACTTCTTCACTAGATCTTTGAAAATTGGCAGTGACGAAGCACGCCTTATAGAAACGGGCAAGGAATTCCACAGGCGAACCGCCTGCACCGTGAAGGATTTGTCATAGAAGGAACTGCTATGTAAGGGCATCGTAAGACAAAGGTTTTCCGAGGACCTAAGACTATAGGTGCTAGAATTCGACAAATAATCGAAACGTTCCCTAAGATAAGAGGGGGTGGAGGGGTTAAACAATATATTATAGAGAAGAAATGTGAAGATTTCGTCGGAGACGAATGGGTAACCATTTGAGTTTTGCACGGAATTGGGAAATATGGGTTTGGTGGTTGGTATAATAGATCCAACCGTTTATTTTCTTTTTGACATCACCAATAGAACGTAACTGCGTCATATTACGCAAAAGTTCACTTTTAAAAGTTACCTCTCATTTAAATGAGAGGTTTTAAAAATATGACATCTGCCTAAGTTTGCTCCTTGATCCCGTATAATAATCATCTTTGACAAATTGAGTCCATAAGTGCAGTAGTTTTTTTATAAATTACATAAAATAAACGTTTTTAAAAATTTACGTTCTATGGCTATCGACATAGTGATGTTACGATTGAGATATCGATATTGTTTATTAACTATTTTTACACGGGTATAATGTAGCATTCTAATGTAGTATAAATATAGATTGGTATGAAATGATATGAAACAATTATTGTGACTTTTACTTTTATTTATTTATTAATCAAAATCAGATTCATCGTCGCTGTCACTCGAGCTATCGCCGATATTTATAATGAATTGTTGATTGAAATTATCTATCGCCACGTGTTTATCCCAATCTGCCATTATAGTTCCTTGTGTTATTTGAATTACATTTTGCCAGTTTTCCGCAGTTACTTCCACACATGCATTTTTTAATAAATCAAGCATTTTGTTTGCCGTGAATGGGGGTTTTGTGTTATTTCGAGCGGCGCGGCGTGTCCTTTTACTTGACCCCATATTAATCCAATGGCATTGTATTGACAATGATAGGGTGGAAGTCTAAGAACCCAATGACCATATTCTGCAGCTATTTCGTCGATCACATATCGTTTTGGGAAGTGTTTTTTTGTTCGTAATATATTTAGTAATTGTACTTTTAGTAAGGAGTTATCAACATTTTCGCCGTCGTTGAAGCCAGTCAATGATTACTTGTTTTTTGTCGGCCTGGGTCGGCATTTTATCAATTTGTCGTGAGTGATAGGATGCGTTATCCATAATAATGACTGACGGTTCTTCCAATGATTGCACCATTTCCTTAAACCAACTTTCGTAAACCTCAGAATTCATTACTTCGTGGTACTCAACTGTTTTTTTGGATTTAAAGGCCAACAAAGCATCTGGCATGAATCATTTCATAGACCCTGCATGGCAAATGATTAGGCGTTCTCCTTTTCCCATCGGCACTGAGCTAGTGGAAGCAGCGGTGTCATCAGTCCAGTTCTTAGACACTGTGTGGTTCGCATTCAGCCAAGTTTCGTCAGTGAAAACAACATTTGACCAATCTGCAATTTTTTTGGCTTCGCTCAAAAATTCGCAACGAGCGAAAGCTACGTAGCGACGCTCCATCAATATTTTGCGTTTGTCCGATTTTTTATAAGTAAATCCAATGACGATTTTTGGCCTCGGAACAAATCACATTCACGCAAAGAAGCAACAAGTTTTTTAAGTGTTGGAACTTCTTTACGTAAGTAATAGTTATATATATGACGGCGTATAGCGTCTGCGTCAAAGTTGTCAACCGATGTCACACGACGTGGTTGGCGTTTTTTCTTCGGCGTACGAAGCTTATTCTATGCCGCTTGTTCCGTAGGCTTCGGTAGTAATTTTTGTAACCGTAGGTGCACTAATACCTAACGCGGCCGCAACGCGCTCTCGCACTTGCGACAATGGTAAAAGCGGGCCGCCATTTTGATACTCTGCTTCAAAGTAATTACGAAGCTTGATCACCATTTCTCTCGTCTGTCCTTTCAGCACTGATCCTTTCGGCATTTTATAGTTCGAATATAAAACAATACAAAACTCAGCAAACAATGACTAGCACGGGCGTCTTGTTGCGAGTGACAAATGACAGTGACAAACACAAAATGGCGGTGGACCATTGAGTGTTGCTACCTTGAAAAAATACTACTGCTTACCCATAGACAAAAAATGGGCTAAGTAATAGAACGTTTTAAAAACCCCGCTCTAATATTTAGGAAGATTATTATTACGTGTCAATGTAACAAAAGTGATAATAGAATGACGTTCTACTACTTACTAGCGCCATTCCTACGACTGTTCTCTTTCCGCACAGACTCGATAGAAAAATGTATCGATATCGTGTCCACTATAATCACTTGGTCACAACACTATAACTGTCAAATTATATCTGTCAAAAAGAAAATAAACTGTTGGATCTATTATAATGGTGAAACAAAGGGATAGTTTGAGTACGCTTATGGTTTATTCAGTAATCTTATATTTAAATGATAATTATATGGTTTAGTTAATTGTACTAGTAGTAACGCGCTCGCGGCGCGGCGGTTGATTGTATACTGAACATTAAATAATACTAGCGGCCCGGTACGTGCTTCGCTACGTATAAAGTGAAATGTTAAAAAAAAAATTGGAGCATTAAATTCATTTATTCAAACAATATTTTATTAATTGCTACTATTTTAACTTAATCCAAAATATTGGGATAAACATTATTTTTTGTTTTCCATTTTGAGCATGAATAAACAAACGGCTAGGGGGTACCGACTCTGGAACAGGCAACATAAAGTTGACCATGTGAAAAACATGATTCCTCAAATTTCACACCACAAACGTTAAGTGTTTGCCCTTGGGCCTTGTTGATGGACATCGCAAATGAAACGCACAGGATATTGTAATCGTTTAAATTCAAATGGCATATCGGTTGGAATCATAGTGATACGCGGTATCAAACAAACTTCTCCTTTTGATCAGTTAAGATCGTAGTTTCAATCAAATTTGGCAATAACTTTTTTACTGTGATCGTCTTAGTAATGCCACATCATTTGCATTACGCGTTCTGCGTCCTATATTTGCTCGTCTTGCTCGTGGCAATTTTCCTTCAATTAAAAAATAATAAATCAAATTAAAAACAAATGGCTACATTAATAGTGGTACACAATATGTTTTTTTTTCAAATAAAGAAACACACATGCATACATGTAATTCACTTCAATAGTTCAAAACTTACCGTTTATGTAAATGCGTTTGACAATTTAATTCAAATAAAGCCTGTAAACGATATGAAACACTGACGGCTCGCTAAAAAACTGAGAAAAGTACACGCACTCATTTTAAACTTACATATTACATTTGAATAAATATTTTTAACACTAAGCAATAATTATCGCTGACAATTTGCTTTAATCGAAGCACGTCCAAAATGAAATGACCGCATGAATATAACAACATGCTTTTACTGTCAACACTGAAAAAAGTTTCAATTCTGAAAAAAGGTTCAATTTGTCAGCAAAATCCCCATTTACAAAATGATCCGCCATTTATTGAATTCATTTGTTACAAAAAATGTGATAAATGAAAAACCGCTCTACCGATTTTGTACAAACTTCACATAGACCATCTATTAAATAGTCCGAACAAAGCCTAAACATTTGGTTTGGATAGGTGAGCCCGTTCTTGAGTTATAAAAAAACTATATAAAAATAAATAAAAACCGACTTCAAAGTAAACGACGGGCCCGTTGGTCTAGTGGTCAGACACCCTGCCTGCTAACCGATGGGTCGTGGGTTCGATTCCCACCAAGCGTCTGGGTGTTGTTTATCTATATAAGTATGGATTTACAAAAAAAAAAAAAGTATATAAGTATTAGTATCAGTTGTCTGGTTTCCATAGTACAGGCTCTGCCTAGTTTGGGATCGGATGACCGTGTGTGGATTGTCCCAAGATATTATTATAGATATTATTAAATTGTCTAAAAAGCATAAAATAACGAAAATATATTGAAGTCGGTGCTAGCACATCATGTTAACTAACACTATCACCAGCTGACACCGACTTCAATATATTTTCGTTGTTTTATGCTTTTTAGATAATTTACTTTGAAGTCGGTTTTTTTTTTAATAGTTTATATAACACTTTTTAGTGACTTATTTTACCAAGATCGGTATCAGCACTATCACGCAACTCGAACGTCTACATTACAATAACTTACTGAAAACATAAAAAGTTTATATCCCTTAAACTACTGGACCGATTTTGATGAAACTTGTACTCTACCCTAAGTTGAAAAATACTCTACTATTGCAAAAAGAATTTTCGAAATCGGACTTGTAGTTTCTGAGAAATCCGCGGACAAACCTAAATACATACATACATACACTCGTGAAATTTGGTAAATTTGTTTAGAAGCCCACATAGACTAAAATATATGAATATTACGCATTTTTATTAATATTACATACATACGCGTCGAATACAGAACCTCCTTTTTTGAAGTCGGTTAATCAACGAAAAGTGGCATTGATTTTTATAGATATAGATTGGAATGCGATGCGCGGTGACCAATAGGCATGATGACTAATTTTGAAAAAATACTCTATAAAATACTTACGGGTCTACTATTGCCGAAAATAATCATATTTTTGTATTAAAATTACAATTAATAGCAATATTTTCAATTTTTAAAATAGAGTTTGAATTTCGTTCCAAAACGATGGCCGGTGCATGGCGCCATGTTGTGACGTCACTACGGCGGTGTAAATAAACTTCTGTCTAGGTATAAAAGTTAAAAGTGAATCATTGTATGAAAGAAAAAGTTGAGATGACAGTTTGACAGTTGTTTATTTACACAGGATTGACGTCATTCACTCTGAGCAGCGTTTATTACAAAATGGCGATTAGCTGTATTTAAGTAATTTATTTGCTTAAATAACACAAAAATCTCTCTATTATTATGAAAATAAGATGCATTTTTGGAATCAGTGCAATCTGTTCTAATATTTAAAACCACAGATTTATTGGTATTGTGTTACAGTCATCATGCCTATTGCTGACAGCGCAATATGTTGCAATAAAATGTACGAACACCGTACACTTTTTTTTGCTAATAATACAAATTTATTTATTTATTGATGTGTTTGTGTGCAGTACGGCGGCGGCGTGGGCGTGGGGTCCGGCGTGGGCGGCGCGAGCGGCGGCGTGGGCGTGGGCGCGGTGGGCGGCGTGGCGGGCGGCGCCGCCGGCCTCGTCAACGGCGGCGCCGTCGTACCGCCCGCGCCCGACTCCGCGCAACACCACCAGCCCTTCGACGTGCAGGTGCGTGGACCGATCACACTTACGATATATTAACTAAACTAGATTAGGTGTTACGGCCCGACAAGTGGCACACGGAAATACCGCCCCCGAGGCGGTTGTGTCGCTATTTCTTTTTAAGCCACAGACTGACGAAATTATTTTTGCCGATAGGAGTGTCGCTACTGTCTATGTGAAACTGTCAAACTACACGTAATTATCATAATAAAACCGTTAGTTCTCGTTTCCGCCACCAGCACAGGTAAGTCCGCGACCACATTTTAGATGTCATTTTGTTAGTGAATGATTTATGATGTTTAGATATTATATCGATAGTTCACACAAACATTGTCTTTGGCGTATGTGGCTTTAATTACACGTGCGTTCAGTGTCAGTGTTACATTACTATTACCAAGAAGCTTATACGTGAAGTGCAGGCGACACTAAGTATTTATAACACATTTACGTTTTCAGTTGAGCTGTCAAGCATGATGTCAAAGATGCTATCTCGAGATATTTTTATAAAGTGATGGTTGCCTAACAAATTTTCGCTATAATAACACTGACGTCATTAAAGTTTTGTCGACTCTTTACTATTCAATGGTCTATAGTTGTTATCGCATGAAATACGGATGCTAAGGACGCTCCGAAATCCATGTATAAATCGTAAATCTTCGTTTTATGCGCGTGCTAACTATAATTTTAAAATATAAGCATTGTGAAGGTATGTTTGGATTTCGAATAAACGATACTATAACTTCCTATCATCTTGTCTGTGTCAACGATGGGAGTTTATACAGTTCAGTAGTGACATATATTTTGATTCTGTTTCAACTAAGTATTAGGTGTGTCCCATAATCGTAAACTTCTGAATATTTTTAACAGAACTTAACGGAGTTTGAAACCATCAGTTTAGGTGTGGTAGGGCACAACAGCGGGAACGCTCGCTTCAAATTGGAGCAGGCCCGACTGGAGTTCTATGAGTATACCGGCGAGGAGGACGGCGTGGCGGTGGGGTTGAGCACCATGTCAGGTTCGGGGGGTGGGGCTAAGCAGGCTCAAAGGCAAAGAACAGGGGTTCATGGTGCAGATCCCACCAGAGCCATCCCTCATGTGCCGATGCGACAGCCGCCAGGTCTTTAATGTATAGGAATCCCACATACCTCGGTTGCACCCACAAGGCCCGGGGACCTATTGAAGGTTCCCCCATCGTCAACAAACAAAAGTCCCGAAAGGGGCAGGTAACTCTTCTCTAAGGTCTCAGCCTAATCCCACATGAGTGGCACTCACCAGAGTATGAGATGTGATAGATAATGTTAGAGAGATGAGAGTATGAGCACATGATGGACTAGAACCAGTAGTCTTAAATTTTGGGACTACTACTTGGAAATAATATTTATTCATAATCATACTCGTCAGGTGTTGACCAGATAATGGTACCAGTGATATGACTAGGCATTTGCTCCTAAGTTGTCTATGGTTTTGAAACAATTGTGCCGCCTCTCATTTAGGACTGGATTAGTCCTCACATCCTAGAATCTAGCTGCAGCCTTTCACAAAAATACTAGCCGTACAGATTCAGCCATCTGTCGGCCGATTTCAATAACCTTCAAATTCTGAGAGATTAGAGCAGCCATACTCAACCTTTTTTACCCCTGGGCCACATAGTCGCTTCTGCTTTACCTTGCGGGCCGCATAGTCGCTTCTGCTTTATTCTGCGGGCCGAATTAATCTAGCCTAAATTGTATGTTTAATTATAACTACCCCAAGTATATTAAATTACATTATTTATTATTATTATTAGAAATATAGCATTTATTTAAAAATTAAAAGGATTTTCCATTAATAGAAGAAATTTTTTGCATTACTTTTGTACACTTATCAATAAAATACTACAGTTAATCTAAAAACACTGTACTAGACTTCGGGCCGCATAGAAAAGGCTAGCGGGCCACATGCGGCCCGCGGGCCGCAGGTTGAGTATGGCTGGATTAGAGGCAGGTTGAGTATGGGTGTATACTAAAATGATCTCCTCAGTGACCGACAGTACGGGTTTTACCGAAATCTGTCAACTGGAGATCTTCTAGTGTATCGCCGTTTCTCTGGACGTTTATGAGAAAGCTTTCATCATATCGCGTATGCGCCATATGATCTGATACGTATAGAAAAAGGGCTTCCTGAGTAAACAGTCTCTCTCAGAGTTCTTGTTGACGGTTGGTCATCGGAGCCAAAGGCAACTAATGCATATTGATCTAGCAGCTTTATACTCAGTGGAGTGGCGTGTGATAAAAGGTAATGATTAGCGAGGGACAATGAAAAAGCCTAGAGCACAGGCGCATAGTAGCCATTCTATCGGTATT
The DNA here is from genome assembly GCA_911728495.1 of Furcula furcula. NCBI lineage: Eukaryota > Metazoa > Arthropoda > Insecta > Lepidoptera > Notodontidae > Furcula > Furcula furcula. Next base: position 24,229,637 of record OU452243.1, read on the forward strand.
GTACAGGCAGGACGGATTTTAGAGTGTGCGCAGGAATTACATAACTTGATTCCACCTCGAAAGAAAAGACTCACAGCAAGTACACACACCTCTACGTGGTAAACATTACTTCAGTCCGGACTAAGTGAATTGGTTCTTCATTATAAATTCATACAACTAAGGTACAGTTTTCCATTTGTCGTAATATAATTCTAGGCGCTTAATGAGCTAGTGCGCTTTATTATCTCCGAATGCATCGCTGCTTTCCATCAGGTGGGGTTGCACTCAAGCACTGGCTTAAATTCAGTATAAAAAAATTAAAAGGAACCTTTCACCCTGGTTCTTTAGTAGTTCTAGTTGCTCAAGTGTCACTTACCTGCGACCTTATAGATTCACAGACAAATAACGCCATCTTGGGGTGGCGTTGTGTTGATGCGGTGAATAAGGTAGCGGTCGCTATTCACTGGATACCAATAGTTTTCAGTAGAGGCGCTGGTGTGAAATGTGTAGAAAAAAACTGAGTATATCTACCCTGATAAGTTTGGTATTAATTCGTATACTAAGGGACATCGCCTCCATCCCCAAGGGACATTGACGCACGCAAAACGCAACGTACTTAAATTCTGTGTGCGCGCTATTTCATGAGAGTAAGCGAGTGAAATGAACATTTATTCATTCGAACGACATTTTTTGCATTACTTTTGTACACAACAATAAAATACTACTATTAATCTAAAAACATTGTACTAGACTTCGGGCCGCATAGAAAAGGCTAGCGGGCCGCAGGTTGAGTATGCACTAGACCAAATGGTCCTTATATTAGAAAAGAAACTCTGTCGCTTGCGTTGCTCGAACTTCGCCAAATGACGCTAGATGGCGTTAGCGGCTTGATCGCACGGTGTGTAGCGTTTTGATCATTTCAACAAAACGGATTACCTACTGACTAATGTCGATCATGGTTTTTGTTTGCATCACGTCCACATAGTTTTTGGATTATTGTTAAAAACACAGGGTCAAGTTAAAAGAGGTAAGTAGGTACATAGAGGGAACATGTGCTTATGGGATGTAAGCGCCCGACTGTGGAAGACCCCCGCTTAAAAACGCATCTTCCTACGGTGACTAAAGTTGAGGTGCTCTATGAGGATTCGCAATATTTGGCGGCTAAGGTATCTACAAATTCTTCTTCCGATGTCGATTATAACTGTGTGTTATCTTAGAACCAAATTGGTATAGGCTTTATCCTCAGAGTAGTCTACATAATGTATAAGTAATAAATATAGTAAGTAAATTATTTATTTCGTGGAAATGCAATAAATTAAACCTTTTTGTTTTTGCCTATTCCTGTTTACGCTATTTTCTATACTGCTGCACTGAACGAATTTTCTACTGTTACATACAACGCCTTTGTTTACATGCAATCAATAGTATTGCACGGAATGGAATAATATTTCAAGTTAAACTGTCGGTAACCTCAACATGTAGGAAAATAATTGTCTGCTCATTATGTTTTTGCACTGTGCGTATGTGTTGCGAAGGCAATAAAACGTATTACTTATACTACTGCTACTCATAATTATGAACCAACGTATTAATAGCTCGCTTCATTTTAATTATCATAATGTTACGTTATCGTAACAACTACTATGTAAAGTATTTGTGCAATATAAAATGACTATACCGCGTAGACACTATCGAGCGAAATTAATTACGAGTCTTAATCCAAAATATTTAGATTCCGAATCAATTCGCTTTCATCTAATGCGTTTATTTTTTTATCAAAAATGCTTACTGACTGAGTTGTCAGCCGTACATTCCTTGGCATTCGAAGTATATAATAAAATTCGTTGGCTTTCGCCGTCATTCATAACCAACGGGCGTCTAGAAAACTTCTTGATTGGATTTTGTTTTTTTTTGTCATAAGACCTGCTCATGATGGATGTCTGCGCGATGTCTGCGTTTCCAGCATTCGTCATTATTGATAACTTGGTATGGATGAACGAAATGTAACCAGCGAACCATCGCAAATCTTGTATGAATAGAGCGAAAGCGAATGAGAGTTGTTGTTCAGGTCTTGGTGATACTCTGGATGAATGGACCCACCATTAGACGGAAACCAGCTTAAGTGCGCACGGTAGTAACTACCGGCTTAAGACGGTGAATGGTTACCCATTCATGAGAGTTCGTTCGACTTTATAAAACGCACCTTTTTTACCTTGCCGATTTTGGCGATGATTCTTTGCTATGTTTGATAAAAATGTATTTAGCCATAGGTTTATTTATTACAATTTCGTTACTTAAACTTTAGACAAACGTCTTACTAATCAGGGACCAATTTTTTATATCTGTAGTTTTCTTATTATAGTTAAAAGATGTAATTAAGATTTGTTTTGCCTATAAGAATTATAGGTAGTTGACACATATTATTCTCGACGGACTGCAGTTGTCCGTCCGTATTTGCATAACAGGTATATCTCAACGTGTTTACGGCACCCTTGGCGCATTGCATTGTCGTATACATACACGCCGCTGATGTCTCTTCCGCTGCCAGATAGACTGTTACCGTTACCGTTGTATGTATAGAGCGACGCGTGCCCCGCTAACAAGCGTCTATCTCCGGCCCTCTTCCCACGGCGTATGACGACTAGGAAGCAATAAACGTACACCTTAACTGCACACACCATTACCGATTGTAACGGCTCACATGTGATAGAATCTTCACGATCGCGCGGTGCCATCGACCGACAATGCAATGTGTCAATAACGTCTTATCGAATTGGCGCGCTGTCATGCAACCTCTCTAGGGAGTGCTGCTAACACAAGCGCGTAGCTGTTATAGCTCGATCTTGTTTTTACATGTATACTGAAATTGTATTGGCTGGCTCGACTTAAGCAGCGGTCTCGTGATAACATACTGTTACTTAAGTTTTTTACCACTTGTTTATACGGACACATTAGGTACTCAAGGTATACCAGTATATTCTATTTGGCTTGCAACGACACTGCGCCTTCCACCTTGTGATTTGTACCGTCTATCTATGATGGCGAAGAAGCGTCCGCAGCGTTGCGGAATCTTTTGCTTACAACTTTAGCTTTTACTTAAAGTAACAGCTATTCTTGAGTACGTGCACTTGCATTCATTCAGACCGAACAAGTAACGCACTCCTAGCCGATACGACCATATAATCTCTATATTTTGTGCCACAGCGGTCAATCTTTCACAAGACCAGTCATCTACGCCGCGTAGACGACCGCATAGTCTACGCGGGAGATATTATAATCTAATTCCAAAATAAGTGGTCATTTGAATAAATGTCAGTCTCAAAAAAATGCTGGAATTTGACCATTGTTTTTTATTAATCAACATTTGAAAAATATGATCGGAAATATAGTTTCTAAACAATATTGCAAACTTTTGAAAAGCCTAAATCACTTCGAAGGCGAGCGGCACAGTTACGCTTCTAACAAGATTGCAGGGTCATTGAACCGCCAGCGACAATTCAGCTAGCAGCTACCTGTATTGTTTCTAACTTGCAATCCGTGTGAAAACTACTATCTGGGTTAAAGTGCGAATATACGACCATATCGCATGTCACTTTTCATATAGGTAACCACACTAAATCATTGCCTTGCATTATGTGCAGCAATGCAATAAAAAGCAATACCTCTTGATTACAAAATTTATTGCGAGTCTTGTGTTTGCGATTATTTTTTAAGACTTTGATTGCATCTTAAAATTTCAGTATGGGATGTACATAATTAACGGACGTTCACTTGACTATTCATTACTGGCAATTAATTCCCGCGGGTTGCGCTCCGCGGCGCCGAGATCGACCTCGTGGGAAATTAAACTGTGCGCGGGCCGTCTTCTGCCGCCCGCCGCCTCTTGCCCGGCCTCGCCGCCCCTCTTTTCACATATGAACACTTTCTCTACCAGATTTCCCGATTTTTCTACACGCGCTTAGCGGCCGTCGCTCGACATGCATTTCTAGCAAAATAAAAAAATATAACAGGGAACAGAATTCATTTGATTGTTCAATTTCCTAGTAATACTGGTTCTTCTAATTGCTACTCTGTTTTATCGTTTCAATAAATGCGCACGTGGCGAGTGCAATATCAAATGTGTATTGAAATTAGTCTGCGGAGTTGTTAGTTGCGAGACCACGTGAGTGGCTCATTAAATATGAAACCGTAATCAGTGCGGTGCTCGCAGAGTCCTCTCGGTCTCCTGACAACCGCACGTTCGTTGTTCTATTTTGATACAATCATATGGTCAGTTGCATGCTTAAATGCTCGTTTTTCAATTATTTGAAAACAGTTTGCAATCCAACCATTCGAATAGGTGGTGTCCATTTTCCAAAAACTGATCAAAACTATTAAAACTGTATCTGCCGTGTAAAATGGATTTGTTGGTAATCACCGTATCATTTTTATTGAAATTTTATTGAGTTTTATCGTGTCGACGCTTTCGTTGGCTCGCCTTGTGTTGTCGGAAGGGGCACGTAGCCGAATGTTGCAATGAAGCAAGCGGCCGCCGCGAATCGGATCGGAATCGCTGAGCCGCGCCCGATTGCGCCGCTACGCATCACCGACCGCGGAGAAATTGAAGTATACGGACCGCTGGAATACTCGCCTCGGCTGGCAACCACTTGCGAAACTTCTCGCCGCCTAATTGTCCCGCCTTCGCTAAACCAAAATTGCGGAGAATTCATCGTAACGCTAACTTCGATGCGCACGGATACTTGTCGACTGGAGTGCGACCGAATAATTACATAATTTGAAAGTTAATAAGATGTACGCTTTGTTGTACATAAATGCGCTGGTGTTTGCTCAAAGAACGATGTCAGTAAGCCTGAGGGTGCTCAGCATAAGCTGCCCGTGTCGTCCGGACCGCGGTTATGAGATTATTCTCGCTTTGACGGCCCGCCTCCCCGGTACTTCGTATGCACCGCGTTGTGCTTTTAGGTTCTACTCGCATGGCTTAAATTTAAAATACTAATTGGCTATTTTGTTTCTTGTACAATGTTTCTTGCTTTTTTTTTACTTGACCTTACCTAACCTACCTTAATTCATAACGGATTTTCTTCCTAGTTTCCTTCTATCATTTATATCATTTATAAATTCACTTCCAGCAGTAAGTTCTTTACGTGTTTTACAGCGGTGCGTACTTTCTAATCAGGAAGTGGTTCGTGATTAGAAAAACCCGCTGTTTAGTCCGATGGTGCAAATACCGAAAAGGTGACTAATCAATAAGCAGTTAGAACGATTAGTAATGTGTAGGATATAGACGAGGCAATAATTGGTAGACCGCGGTGCACCGGAGATAACAGTCGCCTTATTGCCGGCGACGCGCCGCGCTCTCGCCGCCGCTAACTAACGCTTATTAAACTTCAACAACGCTCCCGCTGATCACTTCACCTTCTTGTTTATACTCTCTAAACTTAGATTAATCGTTCGCCTGGCCTCGCGTGTGCCGCTATTTATCTTAGCAAATAAAACCGTTGCTGCGAATACATCTCTTTTTTTGTTCTATTTTCAAAGTAGTTTGGATAAATCTTCATTATCTACTCATCACTACAGTGTTAATCAGTTAACCTGTAGTGCTGTTTAAGTGCGCAAATCTCAAAAATTACTGAATGTGTTCAAGTTTCAATAAAAATGTAGAGCATCGCTGGTTGGTTTGGTGTGTGACAATTAATACTTAACTGACCTACTTGTTTGTATATTCGATGTGCTGGGTACGGTTTGTGAAGGAAGCCGTAAAACCTCACGAGGTGTATAAGTTACATTTTTATTAAATACCTAACTTCGTATAGACTGGCCACTCGTGCGAAGCCGAGGCGGGTCATCATTCAGTCGTTTCTAAATCTTATCAATATGACCAATACATAGTCATGTCCCTTTGTTAATGAATTGTGCGCTGATCATAAGCAAGCTTAGCATGGCGAGCAAATCTTGACAGATCGGCGTAATCATGAAGTCAATGACGTAGACTCACAGACACGTAAACATTCTGTCTTAAAAAATACGTCACACTGCACACCGGTCGATACTTGCATGCTGTGCAGGAGTCTGTATAGGAGTACAGAGGGACATCGCGAGGTAACTATAGCATACTACCCGTAATAGCAGCCCAAAGATGGTGTTCATTCTTCGATCGTCAGAATAATAGTTATGTAACCACTGAATACATTTATGTACAGTCTGATATCACGTGCTAGTACCAAATGGATTATCATATAAACGACTAACCCTCGCCCGTTGCGATCGAATTGTGTTTAGTGTATATACCAGCTCTCATTCATAGGTTTTGAATTAAATTATTATATCTTAAAAGTATTACTGCTGTGCTGTAGTAGCTGTTGGTATCGGAAGGTTTGAGGAAGGTTTAAAAGAGAATGTCAATGTGTTTTACGTCACATTATTTACATGAAATACCTACTTGTATGTTGATAAAACGCAAGGTCGATTATTTGTTTATATTTTTTGTATTTGGAATATATTAGGGCCAAGGTAAGTTATAAATTAAAAAAAATGCAATGACAAGCCAAAAGGTCCATGTCATAGTAGTATTTTTCTGTCTTGAAGATCAATTCCTAGACAGTATTATAGTATAGTTATATAGTTTGGTTTTCCTTGTTGGGAAAGAAATAGATGTGCCTTGGTGTTATGTCTTTTAGTCTTAATAGAAAGTTACATAACTTTCTATTTGATTTCTAGTCTTTAAAACTTCGCTCAGCTACTAATTAAATAATAGTTGAAGTTAATTGTTAGTTTCTATTCCTATGAATTTCGAAGATTTGCTACGCGTGGTCACCAAATAAAATCATTGCGTACGCATCCTATGTTTTTTTTTGTAAGTGATGTGGTAAGGTGGGTAAAATAAACGGAGGTCGTATATTTCATAATTTAGGTAATAGGGTTTCAATGCAATAAGAATTAGGAATAACTGTATATTTTAGCAATTCAGTTTACACTTTGAACCGTGATGTAATCAAATATGGTATTTATAGTTTTGTCTTATAGTCATGCTATCATAAGCCTGATCTGCATATTCAGATATTTATCGATTATTATTAAACACGTCTTGGGCTAATTGACCTTCACACTAAAACCTCGACCTATAAAAATTCGCAATATTTGTAAGACTTAAAGTAAACATTATATAAAATTACGTGCATTAGAATTGGAATTGGATGGACACAAATTGTTGAAATAACAGTGCATTTGAAAAAATCTAGCCTACGATAATGAGTGTTTGATGACAAATTATTAAAAAAACTAAAGTATTTAGTAATTACATGTAACTAAACGCTTCATGCAGCTGTATTATCTGCTTACTCAATTTTTAATAAAAGAAATGATATTTCACTTAATTGTTTTGCGTATTCGTGTATCGACCATTAGCTTTTTATGGCATAAGTGATATTGTTCGCGCCAAGTAAATTGCCACTTTACAAAAGTTGTGATTTATGTACGGCTTTGAAAGTGTGCGATGCGAGCTACGTGAAGAAACAAAGGAAGTCATTTAAACCACCCGCGAGACAGTCACGCGACTGACTACCGCAGTGTCTTATCTATTGTTATTCAGTTTATTTTTTAGGGTTCCATACCTAAAAGGTAAAAAAGGAACCCTTATGGTCTGACTTCGTCTGTCTGTCTGTCTGTCACACCTATATATTTCAGGAACCACTGATGCTATCGATTTGAAACTATGAATAGTTTTAGATCTTACTTACCCAACCTCATCGCAAATAAAAAAATATATTTTTTCTTTTACTTTTTTTTAATGGGGGTCGAAATAGGTCATCAAAATTTTAAAGTGAGACTACTATATCGAGTGGGGTATCATATGAAAGGGCTTCATTTGCACATCTCTAAACAGATTTTTATTATGGTTTATGTGACAAAAAATACCGTTTCCCCCCCTTATCTCCGAAGTTTGTGGAGGGAAAAATCTGAAATAATTATGGATAATGCATGTCTATCTATATTTTACAGGAAAAATAAAATGATCTATCTAAGTAGTACAGTTTTTTAGTAATCCTAAAAAAAACCTCGAGAAACAAACTTAGTTTTGCGGTTTTTTTTTTTTGCATCTGAGGTGTTACATGAATAGTAAAATTACTTTAATACGTCCAAAGATGGTATAGAACCCTCGGTGCGCGAGTCCGACTCGCACGAGACCGGTATTTTTTTTTTAAATAAAACGCTTGTTTTACTAATTTCGATTCAAAAATCTATACTGTCCATATCTTATCTTTTGTTTCACTTTTGAGCAGGAATTTTCTGGTGACCAGCTCACGGGCTCCTTGAGTCTAATCGTTTTATATTCTACCACGCTGACTTGACTACGTGCGTATTAGTTGATGCTTGGATTTGGTCAGGATTCCCTTTATCGTTACTTTTTTATTGGTACGTACTTTTGGATGACACAGGATGAAATTCACATTGATTGATACTGCCAGGATAATATGCCTTACGACGCTTGAAAGCGTTCGAGCAAAGAATATATTATGTCTTAATGGATTGTAACTATTATTAATAACAAGATAGCTTAGCAACAAAGTGTGTTGTGTCGACTCAGGGGTGAGGTTGCGGCTCGCGTGAAATATTAGGTACACCCTGTCAAGGCACGGGACACGCACAATGGCCGCTCTGTTTGCTCACCTCGCCCGCGTTGTGCTGTTGCATCGTTTTGCTTTGGCCGTAAGTGATGTGATAGCCGCATACCTAGCCCGCTGTGCTCCGAACGTGATTACCTACATGTACTAAAACTTATGATACACTGCGTTATATTAATTACCTAATGTTTGATTTTAATACAACGTCAATTTACGTACCTACTTTTATTTTTATACTAGCTGACCCGTGCAGCTCCGCCCGCGCATTTATTGTTTTTCTCAACTGTTTTTATGGATTTTATCAATGTTTATATTTTAATGTATGGAAGTATGGATGGATAGGGAAGTATGGATGTAAAATAAAGTCTTTTCTTTAACAATGACGAAATTCCAGACTAACTTTCCTTCCCTATTTCAACATTACATTTTGCATTATTACATTTTGCTCCCCTTTTCTCCCTCCTCCCTAGATTTATCTCTCTCCATATCTCACTCTCTCTTATAAAAAAAATCTAATTATATGCTCTTTCTCTCCTCTCTCTTTCCCCCTCCCGCTTCGGTTTCCGTCACACTCCCCCTCTTCCTCTCCCTGTTATCCCCTCTCTGAACCCTCTCCCCCTCTCTCTTCTACGAACTTGCTCCTTCTCACTCCCCCCTTAGTCCACCTAACTCCCCCGATCCCTCACCCCATCACCCCCTCCTCGAATCCCCTCTCCCTCTTTCTCCTCTCTTGCACCCTCCTCTCGTTCTATATATCCTCGTCAATCATGGTATCAGCGGCATTAAATATACTTTATGACCTATTCTCAGACCTCCCCGATATGCACACAATATTTCATTAATATCGGTTCACCCATCTATTTAATGACTTTGCCTTATGTAGCTTAACCTTAACCTAGCGGTATGAAATATACTGTATGACCTATTCTCAGACCTACCCGATATGCACACTTTCATACAAATCGGTTCACCCATCTATTTAATGACCTTACCTAACGTTGCTTAACCTTAACCTACCGGGATAAAAAGTATCCTATGTCCGTTACCTGGTTCTAAGCTACCTCCCCACCAATTTTCAGCCAAATCGGATAGGCCGTTCTTGAGTTATAAATAGTGTAACTAACACGACTTTCTTTGATTTATTATATAGATTAAAGTTCTATAGTGATTGTATATTCAATTTCACCGATAGATGGCGCTGTTCATAATGTAAATCACGCTAACATCGTAAATTACTGTCTAATGATATTCGATAATGAAAGTTCTTAGTTTTTTGCATCTTTTATTGTTGCGACTGTAATACAATACCTATACACTACCTGGACTTGGGGAGTTTCATTAAAATTTCATGAACATACAGAAATCTAATGAAAATGTCCTGGGTGTACCGGACCGGCTTACCCCTTACAAAAATTGACCCTTCGCCAATGCCATATCTTATGCAAACTAAATGTCTGCTCAGTCCCTATTGTATATAGCGTAATAATACATATCTTAATGATTAACTGATCAGTCTATAATTGCCCTATTCACATACAAAGGAAATTACGTGGTAATATGTGCAAGTAATGTTTCACTGCTTAGCCCCTATGAAACATAGCGTGATGTTTTATATACCAATTTATACCTAGACTTCTACACAACACATCAGTGAAAGTCCTATCTAAATCCATCCACGGGTTTTCAAATGATACCTGGACAAACAGAACGACAGACAGACAGACAATAATTCCAAAAAAAATTGTTTTGGCCTCTATGTCGATAGTATAGTATGCCCACATAGAAATTTTGGAAAAATATTCAATGTACAGAAAAAGTGCTCTTTGAGTTTTATTATAGTACTAGCGGACCCGCGCAGCTCCGCTCGCGCTTTTATTACATTTTGCTCCCCTTTTCTCCCTCTTCCCTTGATTTATTTATCTCTCCATCTCTCTCTTATAAGAAAAATCTAATTCTATGTTCTGTCTCTCCTCTCGCTTTCCCCCTGCTTTGGTCCTCGTCACAATCCCCCTCTTCCTCTCCCCGGTGTCCCCTCTCTGAACCCCCTCCCCTCTCTCTTCTCCCACCTTGCTCCCCCTCACTCCCCCTTGCTCCATCTTAATCCCCCTATCCCTCACCCCATCACCTCCTCCATGAAACCCCTCTCCCTCTCTCTCCTCTCTTGCACCCTCCTCTTGTTCTATATATCCTCGTCAATCATGATATCTGGGATACTTACCCACTTAAAACCCTGTAGTTTTCGCATCGCCACTTAAGAGGGGGGACCTGGGCCCTCCAGTGGGATCTGCACCAAATACCCCTCAGTGCACATTATAGCCCCCTTAAACCTGACACCATGATCACGGGGACGGGGCTCGCAACCCCCTCACCATCCCTGGAGTCGCCGCCGTCACTCATCTATGTAATGACCTTCCATAAAGTTGCTTAACCTAGCGGCATGAAATATACTTTACGACCTATTCTCAGACCTACCCGATATGCACACAAAATTTCATCCAAAACGGTTCACCCATCTATGTAATGACCTTGCCTTATGTTGCTTAACCAAGCGGTATGAACAACGTTCACAGCTATTTTTTCATTGGTGTAAATATTAGTGAAGTGTACGTTATATTGAAGAAGGAACAAATTCATGCTATAACAACAATTTATTAATAGTTACTTAATTATTTATCATAAAAAGTAAATGATAAAAAATGTTTATTGTGGGTTATCCCTAAGAGATAAACATAACCATCGCAGACTTTTTGTAGACCTTGTTAAGGTGTACAATACCGTAGTACATTATTTTGATCTATCTCGTAGGGTTCAGCCAAAGTTCGCAATGTAAGCGCAAAAAAATGTGCTTATTTACGACATCACATTAGAAACCTCTAAAATTATCAGTATTTCTCTACTATATTATGCATGTATTATACATATAAACCTTCCTTAAGAAACACTCTATCTATTAAGAAAAACCGCATCAAAATCCGTTGCGTAGTTTTAAAGATCTAAGCATACATAGGGACAGACAGACAGCGGGAGCGACTTTGTTTTATAATATGTATAGATACTTTGTGACATGTATGGTTGATATTTTACTCACAATCACTTAAAAACTATAGTTTAGAGATGAATGAAAATAACCGCTTAGGGCGTGCTGTGAGCTGTGATCCTTCATAAATCTGACTTCACCAGTCAAATTAGCCAAATTCGATGATATTTGACGCAGAAACTCCAATAACGCAATATGTCCCGTAGTAAGACTAATGTACGCTAGGCCACGAACCTCTTTATATTTGTCGTAGCTTTCGCAAAAGGATTTGTCCTCGGCGACCCGCGGCCGCCGGGAGGATTTCCGTTGTCACCATTGGCACATCCCGGCTTAATGTGGAAACCCAGATTAATGAGATGAGCCTTACCGCCGCGCACCGCGGTGATCGTATCTTGTTAATAATAAATATTTTAGTATTTTTCAAATTACATACATTACTACTAAAAGAGATAAAATTTCAGTGCCTATCAGTCCGTTCAAATCGTTTTGTCTTTGACATTTGTAACACGTATAACTAAAAACTGGAATAATTTGCCTATGTGGCCTTTCCCGTCCGATTAGAACGTAGACGTTTTCTAGGCTTTGGGGTCTCCGACTGCGTTACCGTTTTCCATCAGGTCAAATTGCTGTCGACCGACGCATGCTACAAAATCACTACGGTGCTCGTATGACTTGGTGAAAACCCTTATACTCGTATATGTAAGGAATCCATCCATATACATTACACGTAACTGTTTTCTTTATATGGCTATTGTAAACTGGCAAGTTGTTAATAGAATTGGGAACCGAAGTTTACAATAGGCACGTAGAAACTTCGTTTCCATTTCACGTGACGTGTTGAGTTTGATTTGGGGATGGAATTATTTAAGGTATAGGATTTAGTGGATATTGTTCCGGTATCGTCTGTAAATACATACATATTCAACATGAAAACATTTATAAAAACGGCTGCTGATATTACGTACGTTAGTTTATTACGTCTGTTAGTTTGTTATAAATTCTCAAACACAAATACACAATATTGTATTATTTAGTCTCGCATACCTACGCAAAAACCATACGTATCCATAACTACCTAAATATAGACTTTATTTACTGAACCGTGAATAAAAAAATGTGTTAAGAACATAGTGATCTTCTCCGGCGTCTGCTGAAGTTGCCGGATCAACATTTGAACTGTGAATATTAATGATTATTAATATATAATAAACAAAACATTCACGTGACAACTGTAGAATGACATAATGGGTGTAAGCGGTCCAGGGTGTGTGGGAATGGCAGTTCAGGCAATGGAATTAAAATTATCAGATGTTTGGATAAAAATACGTACACTGCGATCCGTAGAGCGTTTCCCAAGGAGAAGTTAGTGTCAATGTGACGTTTTATGTTTTTTTTTCTACGGAGGGCAGTGTAGAGCAGTTTTATTAACCGACTTCAAAAAGGAGGAGGTTCTCAATTCGTCTGTATATTTTTTTTTATGTATGTTCGCGCATAACTCTGGCAATTATGAATCGATTTGAAAAAAACTTTCTTCCATCCATTCTTCAATTCGTTGATTGGGTCCCATAAAAAAAATATCGCTTACGAATAAGTAGTTCCTACTCCTACGAATAAGTAGTCAAAAACAAGAATGACGACTGCGCAGGAAAAGTGCAGGAAGGCCTATAAGTTGACTTTATTTCGGTTTTTAAGGACAAAAATGGTCATAACTCTGGCAAATATATACCGATTTTGATGATTCTTTTTTTATTCGAAAGAAGGAACCACTGTAATGAATCTGTGTGAATTTTACCACAACCGGATAAGAACTTCCTGGAGGACCATGAACTATGTGAATGAATTTATCTGGTAAAAACCATAAAACTGACGTTCTCCATTACATTACTCTGACAAATATGAACCGATTTCGATGATTCTTTTTTTGTTCAATCAATCAATCAAATTTGTTTATTTCGTGTACATAGGTGATATACATGAAGGTGTTTACAGATAATTTTATGTTCTCTATATACTGCCGCCACACGACATACGAAATACATATATTGCGTAATTTTGAGTCTTAAACAATTCTATTAAAATAATAATTACATGTACAAAAATTCTATTAAGTATATTAATTTGTCATAATTACATTATAAATTCTATTATATTAATTTATCATTCAGGAAGTCATTTACATTATAATAGCATTTGTCAATTAGTAATTGCGTCAGTTTTTTCTTAAAATTACTTAAATCTAGTTCTTTTAAACTATTGGGTACTTTATTATAAATCTGTGGTGCCATACCAAGGATACTTTTTTTGGCTAAAGCGGTTTTACATTTGTGAGCACATAACATGTTACAGTATTGTGTGCGGGTTGGAGCACCACGCATTGATGTGAACTTTTTGAATAAAATTGGATTTTTGTGAGAGTAAACTACTATGATGATTCCATGCAAATTTCATTACGACCGGATAAATCGTTTCTGAAGAAACATGAATTATGTAAAACTATGTAGACAATAATGTGACATAATCTACCTAGATCATTTTACCGTCTTCGATGGTTTAATCTTTGATTGAAAAATATCACTAAAAACTATAAAATAAAATATTTTTGAAAAAAAAAATTGAACCGACTTCTATAACACTGAAAAGTATAAAATAATTTAAATATTATTGAAGTTGCTGCAGAATATACACAGCAGGTACGCTAACACCAACTTCTATAATATTTAAATTATTTTATACTTTTCAGTGTTATTGAAGTCGGTTAATTTAATATTTTATTGTATTATAAAAGGTATGCATACAATACACAAAAAAGATTGGTGCGAGTTACGTCGTCTACAATGGGATCATCACATTCACATCATAGCATGTTTTACTTGCCAACATAAAATTGTATACATTTAACCTGAATTAATGTATCGCGTCATTTCGCGATACTGTATATTTATACGTACAACAAAAAGGAGGACGAATAATGGACACTAGAGTACAAAGAGGCACTATCTTTCAGAAGTAAATATAGCTTCTTGTCAACGTGACTTAACATCATATTAATGTAGATGCTTACACCCAACCTTCACCTGCTATTAAAAATCTTATAAAACAACTTAAAAAAGTCGTGGTTCTCGATTCGTTTAATCGATGTTGTTTTATGTTTGTTCCAGCATATCTCTGTATATTTTTTATATATTATCTATATCACCACCGAATCTGGTTCCGTAAAAATGATAACAATGGACCAAGAGTTTCTATAAAACCTAAGATTAATTAAATTGGTGAAAACATTTAAGTTGAGTATAGCAAAAAGTAGGATATAAGTCTGAAGTACGTTGACACTGACACTGAATATTTTTTGGGTCTGCTTTTATATCCAGAAGTATTTAGTATATATCTTTATTTACATCTAACATTACGTATAAAGCTATACATTTACACAAATTTTGACCTAAATCAATTCACAAAAGTACCAAGTACGGTATAAGACTTGCTGCTCTAGTAAATTTTGTGAACCTATTACTGTCACGAATCACCGATTTTGACATTTAAAGTTCATGCTGATATTTGCGTGGTCTTTGTTGTGGATCTTTTTGACGAACCATGACGAGCTCTATTTTAGACCACGGAAAATTGTTTATCCCTATTCCGTTGTTATTATTATTAATAAAAGAAATACGGGACGGTCAGACATTACTATCTGACTGTCCCGTAAAGCAATAGTTACCACCTTTTTTTGGTAGTTAAATTTAAGTATTTTTTATCCTTGCGAAATGTACACTTGTTAGGTTTGGAGGTCCGTAGTCCGTTAAGCTTTGGGACACAATCGCACTAATTCGGTCGCGGCTTCAGATCTGCTCTGCCTAATTAGCCGAGCGTTTGCGCGGCCACCGTGCACTCTGTCAAAGGATTCCCCGCTCATTACGCGCGTTGCCAACATCCCGGTCAAACCGATTCTGTCTACGTTTTAACTAACTGCGTTTTACAAATAGCAGGTAAGCCGGATTAAAGTTTTGTGGAAGTCTCGCGGTTGAATTTAATTTATGGCTAAAGAAATAAGTTGGGCTAGGCAGGCACGGAACAGACACGGGCGGGCAGTGCGATGCGATGTTCGCGGAAGGCGCGATAAGATCGCGTGAGAGGTGGGCGCACGGGTACGTTCCACCGCGCCGCCCTAGCGGGTAGGGCTGTCTTATGCGTTTAGACAAACATACGATTGAGTCATACAAAAATGAATGCTGTCTTGGCCCAGCAAGAAGCCGCTCGTTTACAATTCGGGTGAGTTCGAAATCTGCGAGAAGTAACAGATTTGTCATCATCTGCCGAAAGACGTCCACTACTGAAAAACGGTATCCCTTTTAGAAGAGAGGAGTAGCTTTATGTATTTGCTCCTTACGGGTAAGGATAATACAAGCCTGGGACCTACCAGCAGTGTTAAAATAACCTTACTGTTCCGTAGGAGAGTGACGCAGATATACGCAGCTTATAGCTCTGTCCCTTTCTCTCGCGATATTAATATTAAAATAATACTGCTCTAACAGCTGGTGGAAGACTACCTAATCATTATAATGATTCATGCATCAGAAGGGATGTGAAAAGCCTGTCCTGCGCCTGACATCTCCCTGGACGTGTCGGTCTTGCATTCAGTGCATCTGTGTCTTCGCCAGCACACCATTTGATCTTATGAAATATTCACCACTATGAGTTATATTGTTGCGATAAACACGACTACAAGATAGATAAATAATTAGTGTTTATGCAAGCTATTGCAACAAGTGATAGATAGAACCTTCTCAGCGATTACATTTATCTGACGACAGATGTCATGTATCGGCAGAGGCCGGCAACCCTGGGCGCGTGCCACACTCAGCCAGACTATTCGTCACGCTGCGTTAATGGTCGCGCAGCACGCTACACTTGACTATCTGCTTGCACCGCTATAGTAATTCTAGTTATCGATTCGCAACAGACATTGCACACCGAAACGATCTATTGTAAAAATTAATCTCAATCACGACAGTCTGAAAATGGATTGTAACTTCATAAACTTGAGAAATATATTTTTTCGTAATTGCCAAAGTTTTTCTGAATTTTTGTGATTCGGAATTCTTCCCGTACGTTTCCGCCTACATAATTATTCTACTACCTATGTTTTAGTTTCAACTATTAGATTCCTTTGTAGTATCGTCGATCGTAAAATGGGAACTAAATTTTGAACAATAAAATGTTATCTGATTTACTACGACCATTTATCAACCTTTGGTTACATATTTAATAGGCATTTAATATTGTGTAATACATGATGCTACGTAATTCGTTGGAGTATATCTGAACCGCTATAGTAAAAATCTTAATTATCAGTATAAAGCCAGAACAATAATCATGTATAATGAGGTCGTTTGTGGATTTTTGTTTGAATGTACATTATGTCTCCTATACGGTTTCATTGATAGCAATGTTACATGTGGTATATAATTTGGAAACGTGATACGTGGGCGTGAATCGATAGCCAGATGGCCGCTGACTGTACATTGTTTAATAGCACTGATTAAACTTAATTAACTGAAGCCATTGTCGCGGAGGACGTCCCTCGCGCGACCGACGCGGCGACACGATACGCGTAGCGGCGCGCGTGTCGCCAAGCAGCCGTATGCGGCGCCGCAGCGTGACACTGCGCTATAAGGCATCGGTCACTGACACCTGCAGATCTCTAGTACTGTTATGTTTATCCTACTGACAACTTTTTCGTTCGTTTATGACGTGTAGTAGGTATGGTGGTGGTTGACTTTGCAAATTAGCAATAGCTGTATACATTTCACATGAGTCGTTGCTGATTTTTTTATAGTCTTAGCGGGACTGATTGAAGATCTTTGCTCTAGGTGCAGGAAAACATGTTTTTTTTTATATAATAAATAGGTTTGCGCTTGACCACAATCTCACATGATGGTAAGTGAAGATGTGGTCTAGGATGGACCGCGCTTACCCATAAGATGCCTGTTCACTCTAGACTTGAATACACCCAAGTTATATTTATCAGGGAAAACGTTGCCCGGGAGGTCAACCGGGGGGTCGGTTGGTTCTCTTTCTCGCAGTGTTTTCTATGCAATGCAAAAGCTGATTTAGTTTTGTCTGTACTGTAGCACTAATTATAGAAACCCTATACAGGGTTAAGTGATACGTCAAGTATCAACAGACAATATTTTCCTTAACTCTAGTGATATGGCAATGACTCCATAAAGCTTGGAGTACATTTAAAAAAATATTTTATCTCATTTTACATTCAGCTTATAATCTTTTTTCTTTAATTTATGAAATAATTTAAACCAAATAATAAAAGGATAGTAAAAAAAAGACACAAAGCAACTCTCTTACAATGATTTGAACAAGATTTGAACCCGAGTTCAACACCTCGTCATCACAGATAAGGTCCTTAACCACCGCGCTTAATTATACTTACGTGATCGGATTGAAAAAAAAGGTATTATTACAATATGTACACCTCTGTCTTCAATATTATAAATTGGTAGCGTTTATATTATTATTTAGTTGCTGAAACTTTGTACGCAAATCCATACAATTGTTTTGTTCTATAGAGTTGCCGGTGGCCTGCATAAAACTGCAAAAATTGATGGAAGGTTATTTCCTTTCCAAATCATTATACACATAATTTTAATCAGTAGGATACCTACTTTCGATATAAGTTAAATATTTTATGGACAACTTTAATTTAAAATTTTGGATATATCCCGATTCTTTTTTAATAAATGATTAATGCCATTTAACTCATTAGGGCATCTAGTTTATATTTATACTTATAACTATTTGGAGGGCATTCTATAGAAAAAAAAAAACATACTATAGAAAAAAATACATTTTCGGCCTCAGTATCGGTTATAACCGATACTGAGGCCGGAAATGTTTTTTTTTTGTCTGTCTGTCTGTCTGTATCACGGCTGCGCATCACGCTAAACTACTGAATGGATTCAAATGAAACTTGGCATGATTTGAGATCTTACTACGAGGTAGGACATAGGATACTTTTGATCCTGTAATCTAGCACGGTTCTTTTGGGAGAGGGGATTAAAGTCAAAATGGGTACTTGGTTATACGCTTGGTCCGATTTTGTCAATTTTTCTTCATAATTATAATAAATATTAGTAAGGGAACACTCATAGAGAGTTGTTATCAAGGTTTTGTAATCGATCGGGTTAAGCAACGTTAGGTAAGGTCATTAAATAGATGGGTGACCGTTTAACGCCATTTGAACTAAACGGGTCCGTGCTTCGGAGAGCAAGTAAAACGTGGGTCCCAGTTTTTAACCGACTATAAAAAAGGAGGTTTTATGTATTCGATGCGAATGTCTGTTATTAAAAGTTTAGTTAACGTAAAAATAGCGCATGCGGAGCTGCGTGGGTCAGCTAGTATAATATATTATAATGTTTCATTTTGCAATATCCCTATGATTTACGATAATATTGTCTGTTGACACTTAACGTTTCCACTCTGTATATGCAAATTTTGATATGTTCAACTAGCGACCAATATTGAAATTAAAATACTCAAATGTTTTTTTAATTTAACTAATATTTATAGATAAACGTGCTTAAATCTATTCAGTTAAAAATAAAATACTTCATTACAGATGTATTGAGGTCGGATTCACCTAGGGAGTTGGAATGTTAGGGGGTCAGGAAACCTTAGCGGGTAGGACGATAGTGTTCCTGTAGTGATCGAGGTTGGGCGGGCGGTGCGCGGGTCCACTGGACGCCGCCCGTGAGATTTATCGCGCGGCCACACGCAGCTGGCGCGTTGCCCATCGCCCTCGCGCCCTTTTATCACCGAGTAAAACACTGCCGTCGCGTTAATTTGTTTGTTCTGACGCGGTCGAGCTAATGAATCGCCTCGGGCTGGACCCGTGTCCACGCTCCACCCGCACCGAATTAAACGTTTACACACCCTTAATTTGGTACGGGATTACAAATAAATCATTAATCATGTTACACGTTTGACGCATTTTGGTACGGATTTTATCGATATTGGCGCAGCACGACACTTGAGTGTCACGACAACATTGTCACGTCAGATGGGTATGTCGACAGAGTTGCTCTTGAGAAGTTAAATGTGGCATCAAAAGTAGGTGATGTCTAATAAACATGTTGAGCTCACTGATTTAGCGCGAGTGAATCAGGCGCGCTCAGGTGAGGTCGCATTCCTGTGCGCGCCGCCCTACCTGCGCGCCAGAAATACTCGCGCGCACCGCCCGCCCGCACCAACACCGCAACTGATTTTATTTTCGGCAGACACATACTATTTGCACAAACATTTCTGGATTTGATAGTTTTTGTTATTACTCCATATTGTTGTTAACACTTCTTCGCAAATTCTATAAAGTATTTTACGTTACCTTAATACTCTAGATTTCTCTACTATAGTCAGTGGAATGTGCCCACCATGTACTGGTAGTTTAAGATTCTGCTGCCTTCTGAAAACAGGCCAAAGTCTTATAACTATCTTTTCGTTGTGAATTGACTGTTCCAACCACAGTAAATTCCTGTAAAGCAGCTGTGAATACAATCATACTTGTGCATGAACAGAATATTTCACATCTTATTCCTAATTATGTATCCTATGGTTATTTATTTTACTGTTAACGCTTTCTTCGTCTTGTTTGGTTCACCACTTAATTAGGTGCTGCTCGTAAAACTGTCTTCCTCATCTTATATTTACCGCGTTTGCCCTTTTTATTATCCGATTACATGGGCCGCGCCGTTTGTAAAACGTTCTCTCCTTTGCGAGGGGAGCACTTTCATTTGTTTCTTCAGAAATTACTTCAGACTATCTCGGTTCCTTACGAAATTCGTCCTTCAGTCGAGAGAAAATGAGTAATTCCTACGGAACGTACATTAACGTTATAATTAGCTAAGATTATTGTCGCCCCACCCACTCGTGGTGTCAAGTCAGGTAATTAATGTTCACGCCGATATGATTGCGGTTGGTCAGAGCTTATCACGACGCCCCATTGGGGGATACTCGTTGCGCAGGATACAGATAATGAAACTACACTCATATTTAATTGTGCCCCAGTGCTGAGCCATTTGGCACATATGATAAATTAGTATGACTTAATGTTTCTGTCAAAGGTGCGGATATTAATGTACATATTTAATGTTCGGCTGTAGCAGCGCGGTGTCGATCCCGGGTAGCGTGGCGTTGCAATTAGCAGGACACTCGACGCGTCGCTCCCACAAACCATGGTACGGACTCCACTCGTGTGACGTCGCGTAAATTAAAACGCGACACTCGACCCGATCGCGTCCTCGAACTGCAATTCGTTCTTCGAATAAATCGTTTAAACAACTAAGGAAAAATAACCCGATAGGTGTCTAGCTTTACGCTTAAAAAATATAAAGTTAACCGTTACATTGGTGAATTTCTTTGTCGATGTTACTTTCTCTTAGAAACCACGGATGTATTGTATTCGCTGTGCCACCATTAAATAAAAGGAATAATAGTACTTATTTTTAAAATAACATTTAATAGGTAATTCATATTCTAAAAATCTTTGTTTTTTAAAAACTAATTCCTGAGTCATGTCACTTCAACAAAACGGACGGAACGGCTGAAACTGGGACATTTCCTTCCAGTTTATACTTATCACGTAAAGTTATGATGGCGCCTTTTGAAAATCATCTAAATTTTATTTACCAAATTATGCAACTTCTACATAAAGACCATAATATGGCCAGCAAGATATGTAAGTGGTGTTATTTATTACGCGTTTTGTAAGGTTGAAATAATCTATCCATACGTTTTAGCATTTCATTAGCACCCTTGGCATTAGATATGTCTAGAGAATACAATACAAATATTCTTTACTAGCTGACCCACACAGCTCCGCCTGCGCTATTTTTACGTTACCTAAACTTTTAATAACAGACATTCGCATCGAATACATGACCTCCTTTTTTATAGTCGGTTAAAAACTGGGACCCACTTTTTACTTGCTCTCCGAAGCACGGACCCGTTTAGTTCACGTTAGCGTTAAACGGTCACCCATCTATTTAATGACCTTACCTAACGTTGCTTAACCCGATCGATTACAAAACCTTCATAACAACTCTCTATGAGTGTTCCCTTACTAATATTTATTATATTATAAAGAAAAATTGATAAATTCGGACCAAGCGTATAACCAAATACCCATTTTGACTTTAATCCCCTCTCCCAAAAGAACCGTGCTAGATTACAGGATCAAAAGTATCCTATGTCCTACCTCTTAGTAAGATCTCAAATCATGCCAAGTTTCATTTGAATTCATTCAGTAGTTTCGGCGTGATGCGCAGCCGTGATACAGACAGACAGACAGACAAAAATTAAAAAAAAAAAATTTCGGCTTCAGTATCGGTTATAGAATGCAATCCAAATATAATTTTCAAAATATATTTAATGTACAGAATTGGACCTGTTACAGTTTTATTATAAGTATAGATTGTACACCAAAAGAGAAGATACAGGTTAAAAGAATGTATAGAGAACTCATTTTTTACCCAACTGCCAGAAGGAGAGTTATTCTTATTACTGTCAAACACGCACTACTCTTAGTACCGGACCGATTTAGATTAGTTTTATTTATTTAAATGTTTGTATACACATCCATAATTTTTGTTTTCCTGACTAATAAAGCCACGTTAAAGTCTATTTTCCACTGCAACTTGTTGGGTTGGGCATAAAGCAGTAAGACTAAAAGATTTGCGGT
This sequence comes from Furcula furcula, assembly GCA_911728495.1. NCBI lineage: Eukaryota > Metazoa > Arthropoda > Insecta > Lepidoptera > Notodontidae > Furcula > Furcula furcula. The sequence goes on from OU452243.1 coordinate 24,252,018, forward strand.
TGGGCCCGGTCGGTTCGGAGGTGTTCCCACGGGCGCGCCTCTTCGTAATTGAGAGCGCCCGCGGGCCGATAATTGTGCTCGCGCCCGGACGCCCGCGCTCGAACCGCCGCGATGCCGCGTAAATCATGCCCGTTACTCTCCATTACCTCATAATATCAAATTGACTTGCGAGGATTTCCTCCCCCCTCTATACACTGTACTGTTGTTTTCCCACCCAGTTGCCTGATCAGTTATAGGGGTCTTAGCAGCAATATTTTTCCAAAGCTATGTAAGATGTACCGCTGAAAGAGTACGAAACTATTAATAGTTACGCAGCAATAGCACGTATGGAGTGGTGTGTAATTTTGAGATGGTTATTCATTTACATACCTACATTCATAGATTATCTCAACAAGTATGTATAGTCTAATAAAGATAAAAACAAACAATGATACAACCGCGATTTCGTCTAGCGAATAGGAAAATAAGTCCCTAGTTGTCAGGGACTAGATTTAGCGTGAGCATCACGTGTCCATTGCTTTGGAGAAATTATTTGTATCTCGTAGTAAAAGTCCTCAATACCCGTATTTATCTGGTGCGGATAAGCTAAGCATTCACTGTAGTATCTCCGAAATGTTTATGTTCCACGACGACTACCATGCCAATGCCAGATTCCTCCTACTCCCCAACTTGTATCAAGTTATGCCTGACGCAAACCAGGTTGGACACATCAAGGGAAAGGATATACAATTTAGGGCACATCCCTCTATATCTAAAGAATAAATATTTCGAAAACTTGTAATGTTCAATGTATTAATTACTTGACTTTTTTTATTAAAACCCCAGCTTGTACTATTATATTTTACGCGAAATTAAAGCGATGAGTGCAGTTAGGTTCGATAGCCTTATTTCGTTCATATTATTAGGATGTCGAGGGTTACACCACTCGTCACGACAAGGACGTCGATGTAGTAAAGGCATGCGAGCTTTTTAAACAAACTTTATCCGTCTATAAAACAGAAAGAAGGTGTGCGATAAAACGATCGCGTGACTGCGCCTCGTGCCGTAGCGTAGCGTCTGTGAATGCCTTGATTAGACCAGACTACAAAATATAAAAACAACAGTTAAAAATGAATATCTTTTTCTAATATTCGCTTCCAAATATGTATATTGGATGTGTAAAGTGACATTATATCTGAATTGCATCAATATCATGAATTTTAAGTGCTCTGGAGCGAGTTGTACCAAGTGGTTAGCTGGCACTATGGGCTTATCGGCGTGACGTCAGTCCACGGGGCGGTGCCGACGTAGAGGCATGTAGATCGCGAAATTGATTGTTGCATGTTATCTGATGGGGCGCGGGTTCTTCGCTAGCGTTTAATACGGGAGTCCGCGTCTGGCACGCGATCCTTTTGACAGGAGATGGTCCGCGCCCCCCAGCCCCGCGGAGCGCGGTAATTACCAGCGCACGGGCCGTGTGCAGCGGCGATGTCGCCGGGGCTCCTAGATAGCACCAGGTAATTACCGCACAGAACTGTGTACACAAAGCACCGCCTTAGATTGTGCCGTGGTCAAAGAAAAGTAAGAAAACATAAACATCTAAACAATACAAGATAACCGACGCGTGTGTCTCTATAATCTATGTGTAAGTTGTATGTAACTACAAAATGTAGAAAAAATAATAAACTTCAAAACAACCGTTTATTTTTCGTTTTCATCATTAGTTGAAGTGTCGATGTTGCGACACGAATTGGAAGGTTTGTTAAATTTGGGAGGTTAAATGGTGGTTTTCTCGTAATTTGATTGGCGAGAGAGAGCACTCAGCGGGTGCGGGCGGGCCGCGTCCGAGTTGCGCTAATTGCCCTGCGCAATATAGAAACAATGACAAAACTTAGGAGCGCCTTGGACGCCGTCGACCCTCGACGTTTCGCTGTTTTATTTAAAATTCACTTACCCGCCTCGCAGATTGTTATTCAGCCAGGCTACGTCTGACGTTATGAAAACAACAATAAACTTAATTACATTTCAATTTTAACGGGATCCTTGTGAATTACGTTTTTCAGTTAAGATTTTTCTAATTACAAAGATTGTCTGTATGTAATTTGTAATGGATATGATTCGAGTACCCAATAGACGGTATAATTAATTGGTTTATGGCATCCGTGGAGTGTGAGGCACGACGGATAGTAGACGATAATTGATAGTGACGTATGATGGACATTCAGTAACCGTTTATAGTCTCTTGAGAATGACTACATCGAGTTAACAGCAGCTAGCAGCATACTTGTGCTAGACCTAATTTGTACCACACATTTCATCTACTGTCTACTATCCAATTTCTAAACAAACGTTAAATAAAGTTATATCACCTTCTTCCGTAGTAAGGGTTTCCTTATAAAAAAGCTGTAATTTCCAATTATCGAAATACTTACGACCTCCAACTATGACGTATTCCGTATAATATGCAACACAGGGTCGTCAAGCACACACATTAAAGCAGTCTTACTTTCCTGTTGCTATATAAGCCTATTTAACTTAAAAAATAAACAAATCAGTGTAATGAATGTAGAGTCGCAGCCCGCAATTGTAACGTAATATTTAAGTATGTTGACTCTACTAACTACATTTTATTCATTCTGCAGCTCTGTTACTTGGTCATGTGCTGTTGACATTGACGCAAAACAAACTCACCTAGCCTAACCTCGAGCTTACCTCTGTAAACTAAGCCCGCCCTAAACTTTTAAGGCCCGGCTAATAACGCAAGCAATTTGTGGGTCCCCCTCTGTTTACATTCTTGCTTTACTAAGGTGATTTGATGATTTTGACTTATTCAACTTGTTGGGATTGTGTTGGCCCGACTCAAAACTGGTCTTTGCAAATTATTAATGGCGATGTCCAAGTTGCAACATTTGCATATACTGGATGACTTTTCTATGAAGAACATGTAAGTAAAAAAATAAGTAATTATGTCGTAGCCACAACTCTGTTTTAAGGCTGTAAAAAATCATCCACCATGTATTTTATTGTTTTATATTTTTTAAGATTTCAAGCTACGTCTGTTGCTGCAAAAATATCTACGTGTGAACTTGTATTAACTAATTAAACATTCTTTTACATACCTATTGCTATTAAATGAACGTGTAGACAACGTGGTTATATTGAAGCTCAGTTTCACCAGCATCCAAGGCGAGTGAAACTGTGAACATTTCTCCCGTGAAAGCTACGTAACCAGTCTGCCACATATTTACGCACCCATCTATTATAATATGTGCACCAATAATTTTAAACAATCTTAATAAAGACACTTTTTGTTACCATCCTTTTTCGAAGTCATGTTATGTAAACATAAAACTTACAGTATTTTATTTTGTTCTACTCATTACAAAAGTAAGCAAACCTGTAACAACAGGTTTGTGAGTAGTGCAAGTTATAAATTTCTCCATAAACATGAAAATGTAAAAATGAATTTGTCATGAAGCTGCAAAGTCGTAATTCAGTGACGCGGTACATAAAAATAATAGCCTCATATGAGAGGTCGCAGTATTATTGCTAAGTGATATTGATTGGCAGAGGTGAGGTCGCGCATTCGCCGGCTCCGGGAGCACGCGAGGTGAGATGTTTTTATTCGGCCGACACGTCCACGGCGCTCGTCTCGACGATGTGTCGTCCTCCCACGGGACACTGGCCGTACTTCCGAACGGAGATATTTATAGCCGCCCCAGAAGCCGCCTGTTACCTAATGTAACGTTTTATGGTAGCCCTTATTACGGTTCCCACACCGAACAGTGGCCTACCTCGCATTCGTAGTCCTAGTGAGAAATTTTATTTATTCAATCGATCCAGATAAATATTTCGTTTTGTTCTCCTAGTAAAATAAGGAGCTATAGGAGTTGCCCATCGCTTACGGCCGGAACGCGAGCAAAGGTCACTAGCGGCTCGCAAAAATGCCATGTCGAAGATATTCTTTGCGGCAATCGTAAATTGGGCGCGTCCCTCGGGTGCCTCGCCGCCGCCTCCTGTGCCGCATACGCTAATCGCAGGCCACCACCCGGCGCGCCGGCGCTGCCTGTGCTCGCGTCTTGTTTTCCTCTGTGCATCCCGTCGTAATGGCCACGAGAAAGCCTCTTTTGTTACGCTAGCGATTTGTTATATCTCGCCGCGCTTTTCCGAGATACCTGCTTTGACTCGCGTAATTGTTCTTTCGAATTGGCGGTTTTGTTGTGTATAAAATGCTTTGTCACATAAATCCGTTAAGACGCCCTTTATATTTACTGTTATAGACTGAATTCTATTGTTCATAATCCTATCCATTAGCATGACTGAAAGTTGTTCTCAGACGAAAATCAACTTACCTACTGTTTATATTTACTTAACTAGCTGACCCACGCAGCTCCGCCCGCGCTGTCTTTACGTTAACTAAACTTTCAGTAATAATAATAAATACACTTTATTGTACACCAAAAGTTACATGTAAATTGAACAATACGTAATATACATTCACATAGAATACAAAACCTCCTTTTTTAAAGTCGGTTAAAAACTTGGACCCACTTTGTACTTGCCCTCCGAAGCACGGAGACGTTTAGTTCAAATGGCTTTAAACGGTCACCCATCTATTTAATGACCTTACCTAACGTTGCTTAACCTGATCGATTTCCAACTGTCTATGAGTGTTCCCTTACAAATATTTATTATAATTGTAAAGAAAAAATTGTTAAAATCGGAGCAAGCGTATAACCAAGTACACATTTTGACTTTAGTCCCCGCTCCCAAGGGAACCGTGTCGAATGTCGGGATAAAAAGTATCCTATGTATATAAAACATTTTCGTCCTCAGTATCGGTAATAGAATGCCCTCCAAATATAATTTTCTAAATTTCTTCAATGTACAGAATTGGACCTGTTACAGTTTTATTATAAGTATAGATAGATTTATTATAGTAGGTATAGTTCATATTTAATTAGCCGACATACACCTACCTACATTGAATGACCAGACTCAGCTAAATAAATGTAATATGTGCTAGGTGCGAAGCCGTACTCGCTATGCTCCGGTGCGCCCTCGGCCGTTCAACTTGGTGTTGTGTTCGGTTTGCTGCTTGCTGCTCGAGAACCATTACTTCCTACATGCCGCCAATAATAATAGTCAGAAAATGAGCTCTCTATTTATATTTACATACATTCAACCGAAATCTTACCGGATGTTGAATGATAAGTAATATAATTACATACTTTTATGTCAATGTAGTTCTTTCTTTTTTTTTCCCTTTCTCGTTACTGTATGTCTCTTCTTGTATCAGCTGTGTGTTCATTACCATGTCTTGTGTGTGTCAAAATAAATAATTTTCTTCTTCTTTATAATATGTAGTCGTGGAAAAGCACTACTTACTTAGTTAGAACAGAAAGCAAAGCTTAGCACCTTAGCCGCCAGAACTACCGCACATATTAAAGGTAGCGTTATTCAGCGGCGATTTTCTTTAAAATGAAAGTACTTCCTCAGTCGGGTTGAATACGAAGTGTGTTGTTACAAGCTGTTCTAACCCGCAGCCTACTTTGATTTCTGTAACAATTTTTTTTTAGTAAAAGTAAATATACCGATGTTAACGCTCCAGTACTTATATACGCTCTTATAAACCCTAAAACTTTTCAGGGCTATAATTCCGGAAAACTGCAAAAAATAGACGCCTTTTAAATGTTTTTTTTTCGTGCTCGTGGAACAAACGTGTCGAAATAATGATATAGCCCGTGACATACTTTGTTCTGTGACAACTATCGCCGCAAGGGGTTGTTCTCGTAGCTCGCAATGACTCGGCGACCGCTCGTTACTGTCTCACCTGTCTTGCACCATACATATAACTGCCCCCGAATCACACCCTCCAATGTTGACGCTAATGATGTAACTGTCAACACGGTATTATTATTTAAAATCCAGAAAATATAATTTTTTCACTCCAAGCTAACTAATCTTCTAATGCAATGCTAACCATTAATTACTTAGCTGTGTGCTAGCACGCAACAACAGAGAGTCTGGTGTTTTTATTCTGTAGTAGGAAATATGTACATGATGTAAATAGACTTTTTTACTTCGGCGGCGGCATTCATCCCGGTTCATTGTTCTTCGAAATTGCTCTCCGCTGAGAATAGTGCTTTTGGGTCTAGCTCTGTATGGCCTTTAGTTTTTAAAATAATGCATCCACCAAGGATATTGATTAACACTATTTTATTATACCGTAAGTGTTACCTACGAAATATAGTACCTACCTTACTCTACAAACATTTGTACCTGACAAATGGAACTCAAGAAATGCGAACTTACGGCCTAATTCAGAAGTGTCTGTTAAATATTTGTGATTAATCTTAAAATGAACAGTTTGTATATCACTTGCAAAGTAGATAGCCACATCAAATGTCCCATTTCATTATTCACTTGAGTTGGCTTTATTTATCTCTATCTCTATATTTTATACAGGTAAGTAGTTAGGATTATTTTCTAGGAACATTACAATATATTTAAAAATCTTAAATCCACAACGTAAAACATTCTTATTTATTGTAACATTACAAAGAAGTCACGTCTTCAGCATTGTGTGGTACACAGTATGTGTTCATATTGTACAAATGTTCATTATGTTTACATGTGCATATTTCACGCTCAGCAGTTTTATCTGCATTCGCAAATAGATAGCCGATAGAATGATAAAGTGTGTTTAGCTGTATTCAGTTGTTTACTCGACAGCGGTAAAAGGTTTGCGAGTCCCTCGCGGCGCGGCCGCTTGTTTTCATTTCGTTATTTACTTTTAATTTGGCAGCAAGCGGATGATGCGGCGGGCGGGGCGTGTCGTGTGAATAATTGAGCCGACACAGAGCCCGAGTGTCGGTCCGTCCGTGTCGTGGCAGACGCACCGACCGCCGCTGTTACACATGCATCTAAATAACATTGCTTTGACACATCAGAACTCAACACTAGTCAGTACGGACTTCTCTTAAAAACATAATACTTTGGCAATTACTGATAGAGGAGAGTACATACTGTAATAATAGGCACACGATATTATAATTATATTACAGTTTGTTCTGGTGTCATATTGACCGGAAATTAGAGGTTGAACGTTAAAAGAGCGCTGACCCGCCCACGGTACCCGCCCGGTCAGCGCTGCCAGTTTGCTTAAACCTAACCCCATGTCGCGTAGCGGGGATAGTGGCCCTACGAAATAAAGAAAACAAGAACTAAGAATAAAGAATTATATTTACAAAGAAGGCACAGGCTAGAGAGCAAGGGTCGTGAGTAGGCTAACGGTTTTTCCGAGGTACGCGCACTGAGAATCGGTCAGGTTCCCCTTCTAAGTGAGGTGAACTTATCAGAGTCGTCGTAGCAGAAGCAGCACGGTGACGGCACGGCGCGACAGCACCAGGCGCAGCACGGCGCAGCAGTTCCAAGGTCGACCAGCTTAGCAGCTGGTCCGGCAGTGGACAGGCTCAGCAGCCGTCCTCAAGCTCGACCGGTAGGGGTCGACAGCAGCTTGCGTCCGACGCCTCGTGCAAGGGAGTTCGTAGTGGAACTCGTAGGTAGGACCTCGTAGATAGGACCTCGTAGATAGGACCTCGTAGGTAGGACCTCGTCGGTAGGACCTCGTAGGTAGGACCTCGTAAGTAGGACCTCGTAGGTAGGACCTCGTAGGTAGGACCTCGTAGGTAGGACCCCGTAAGTAGTTTTAGAGCACAAATTGAATTTACAAGGTTTTACTTATTGAAATAGTAACATACGTGCGCACTCCACAATCGTGAGACAAGCACTCGCGAGCTCGCGGCGAAATGGCTCGCCGTGGCGCATATAGTATGGTTATAGCTATATAGTACTATAACGGTTTAATATTTTAAGGCGCGTACACACGCGTAACGTTACAGTACCCCGGGAAATAGTGTAGGATTTTGCCTAGATGAAGCAAAATCCGTCTACCTCTCTACTAACTAACTTAGCATTTATTCCAACCCATTCACTCACTCATCGTTCATCAACCATTCATTCAGTCTTCGGTCCTTACATGACCTTAGACCCTAACAGACAGAGTGTACATTTATTTAGAGCAATGTAGACTCAAGACAGGAAGTAAGGAATATTGTAATGTAGTGATTACAATACTCTGAGAGGGGTGTTGGTTATGGTAGCAGGGTAATGTAATGTAATATTGTGTAGTTGTAGTCTAGTCTAGTTTAGGTATGTAGGGAAATTGACCGGCATAGCGGTGGGTAGACACCGTTGCAGGACAATACAAGGATGTATGCCCATCCAGTCACGTAGTAGCGTTCCTGGGCAGCAAGGACATACATCAAGGACTCAGGTTTAGCCTGAAATTCGACCAGACGACGAGTAGGCGACGTCAGCCAAACTATATATTAATGACTGCTGGGATAGTGTGTAGGGCACCATCTGCCAACAGCTTAACAAGGAAAGGATAAGTGACTACCGAAGAGCGGTGTGTAGGGCACCGTCTGTCCGGTAGGACCTTAAGGATAGCGTTGTGTCCATCCGGTGAATGTGAAGCATTCCCGGGCAGCAAGGATACACGCTAGGGTAGGATTAAGGGATAGAAATGGACGCCATCATGGAATCAGTGTCCATGAATAGGGTAGGAGTCTAGACTAGCTATAGGTGTTATAAAAGCAATAAGATTGTAAATAAATTAAAATTATGATAGACAACGCAGGGTGTCATTACTAGTGTTGTATGTAAATAGTAGTTATAGTTAGATAATGTAATAGAGATTAGTGTAATGATGTAGTATATTTTTAAATAAAAAAAAAAATTATTAAGAAAAATATGTAAGTGTGCATTGCATAGGAATCGAACCCGCGTTGGACTTAGGCTCAACGGTTCAAATCATATAGCTAGGGTAAGTATAAAGTTATGTAGCTAAGTAGCTTAATATAGTGTAGTATAATTATGTAGTGGAATAAAATTAATAAAACGTTTAGGTTGTTTTATTACATGTATGGCAACCCCTCCCTTCTAAGGGGGAGGCCTCCGCTCAGCAGCGAACATCTATCGGTTGCTAATGATGAAAGATTATGATGGTTACGTGTATATAAGTTAATTATAGTGCCAAGTTTAGTTAAATAATATAGTAAATATAAGGTTATGTTTGGTAGTTTATTTGTTTAAAGTCTTTGATATGCCAAGCGCCTAAAGGATTTCCGGACATATCCGCAAGTTCATACACAAGTGGAGACTTCTTAGATATTATCTTGCATTTAAGTTTTAGTGTTAGGTGTTTAGTTAAATTGCAGTATTAAGTTATGTTTGAATGTCAAGTAAATTAAAGGTTACAATGTTGGTTTTGAACAATAGATAGTAAAGAATTTAGAATAGTCAAATTAAATTTTGTTTAGTAGCTAAGTATATATTTTTATTTTTTTTTATAGAAATATTTAATGAAACCTTCTTCATTGGTATAAGATAGTATCCCCAGAGAAAACCCAAAATATATATAAATAAATCCAATGGCCAATGGCTTATTTGAGTAGTGACCGCCGCTACCGTACTTTTTAAGTGGTACGAACACACTGTTAGTAAAATAGATAACCCCAAAAGAATGTAAAAGAGGAAAGAGAAGTTTTCCACGTAGGCTTTCTCAGTCGTGACCCGCTGTTCAAGAAAAGTGTGTTATGTTAGGCTTATTTTTGTAGTTGGAGTTCATAACGCCCGCTCCAGAAGAATAAAAAGAATAGTACCCAAGAAGAAAGAGTCAGTAAAGGCTTTAGGTAAAGCAAGTAAAAAATAAAAATAAATTTTAGTTACATGTTTGCATGTCAACAAAAAAAGTAAAGTTTGTAAAAGTGTTACGTATTTAGAAGGACTGTAGAAATAGGTTCTACGTCTCGTATTAATAGTACAAGCGCTAGTTTACGTTTATTCACGAGAGTGTACTTTATTGGATAAGATTCCATTATTGTGATTAAAATGCTATATAAATGCAAGATAAATAGGTTTAAGGTAGTTTACTCTCACTAGTTTTTATAGTTTTAAATTAATAAATACTTAGATTTGATATATAGATATAGGACGCTAAAGTTTATTTAAAAGTTATTAAGTTATAATTTAGTTGAAGGTAGTTTAGTGTAACAGAAAATAATAAAAAAATAAAAAAATATGTACGCTTGCCAGCGCAAGTACGCACGTAGATTTACTACAAATCTATTACACTGTGTAGTAATAAGTGTAAGATGTATGTGTAGTAAGTGTAGCACACGAGATGATAATAAGTTGGTATGGTGGTACTACTTTTTCCATCAACCGCCTCTTACGGGACCCACTGGATGTGATGGGATGGTCCTATTCTAACCCGGGAACCATACGGGGAACCAGATTATAGAGATACTGCTACAAAAGAAACTACTACGGGGTGGTTGTGCTAGCCGTACAAGGTGTAAAAGAAAAAAATTGTCCGCGACCGTTACAATACACAAAAGAAAGTACAAAAAGAACCGTCACCAAAAACCCGCGACGAAACCTGACCGCGAACTCAGTGATAGCAGAAGTAATACAGAAAGAAGGAAAGAAAGAAATGTGAAGGAAAAACCGTTATAACCGCGTTAAGGCGCCACTATCGCGTAGCGGGGATAGTGGCCCTACGAAATAAAGAAAACAAGAACTAAGAATAAAGAATTATATTTACAAAGAAGGCACAGGCTAGAGAGCAAGGGTCGTGAGTAGGCTAACGGTTTTTCCGAGGTACGCGCACTGAGAATCGGTCAGGTTCCCCTTCTAAGTGAGGTGAACTTATCAGAGTCGTCGTAGCAGAAGCAGCACGGTGACGGCACGGCGCGACAGCACCAGGCGCAGCACGGCGCAGCAGTTCCAAGGTCGACCAGCTTAGCAGCTGGTCCGGCAGTGGACAGGCTCAGCAGCCGTCCTCAAGCTCGACCGGTAGGGGTCGACAGCAGCTTGCGTCCGACGCCTCGTGCAAGGGAGTTCGTAGTGGAACTCGTAGGTAGGACCTCGTAGATAGGACCTCGTAGATAGGACCTCGTAGGTAGGACCTCGTCGGTAGGACCTCGTAGGTAGGACCTCGTAAGTAGGACCTCGTAGGTAGGACCTCGTAGGTAGGACCCCGTAAGTAGTTTTAGAGCACAAATTGAATTTACAAGGTTTTACTTATTGAAATAGTAACATACGTGCGCACTCCACAATCGTGAGACAAGCACTCGCGAGCTCGCGGCGAAATGGCTCGCCGTGGCGCATATAGTATGGTTATAGCTATATAGTACTATAACGGTTTAATATTTTAAGGCGCGTACACACGCGTAACGTTACACCCAACCGCATCACAGTCTATTGCTTGATTAGTTAAGATGAAGTATATTCTAATACATAAAAGATAGACGATGCCTCGATAGGCTTTGATTACTTATTATACTACGTATTATAGATTTACAAGTTAATTAGAAACAAACATTCTAAAATTAGATCAGTTAAAGTACGTTTAACTAAGGAAAAGAAAGTTAATCACGTTCAGTAGAATGACAGATGTCGCCGAGGTGTCGAGATGGACTTCTTCCTAAAATCCTTTGAATTGCGGAATAATTGATGTCGCCAACTTCAGTTTCATTGTCTTGTTTATTTCCCTACTGTTCATTACGTACATATGTCATTTAGTTAGTAATTTTCATTAGTAACTGTACCCAAATTATCTTTTTTTTGACAAGGGGTAATCTATACTTATAATAAAACTGTAACAGGTCCAATATATCTTCAATGTACAGAACATTGAAGATATTTAGAAAATTATGTTTGGAAGGCATTCTATAACCGATACTAAAGCCAAAAATGTATTTTTTTTTGTCTGTCTTGTCTGTCTGTCTGTCTGTATCTCGGCTGAGCATCACGCCGAAACTACTGGATGGATTGAAACGACTCTTGGCATGATTTGAGATCTTACTACGAGGTAGGACATATGATACTTTTTATACCGACATTCGGCACGGTTCCCTTGGGAGAGGGGACTAAAGTCAAAATGTGTACTTGGTTATACGCTTGCTCCAATTTTAACAATTTTTCATTATAATTATAATAAATATTATTAGTAAGGGAACACTCATGGAGAGCTGTTATCAAAGTTTTGTAATCGATCGGGTTAAGCAACGTTAGGTAAGGTCATTAAATAGATGGGTGATCGTTTAACGCCATTTGAACTAAACGGGTCCGTGCTTCGGAGGGAAGTACAAAGTGGGTCCAAGTTTTTAACCGACTTTAAAAAAGGAGGTTTTGTATTCTATGCGAATGTATACTATTGAAAGTTTAGTTAACGTAAACACAGCGCGGGCGTAGCTGCGTGGGTCAGCTAGTAGTTTAATAAAAGTTATAACGGTAATTATCCAAAAATTAACGCATAGGACTTTTATTGTATTTAAAAGTGTCAAATGACATTGCGAACTAATGTGTTTTGAGAGCAGCAACGCCAACAAACTGCTTTGCAGTTTGGCTAGCTTTATAATATTTTTAACCGGCTTCAAAAAAGGAGGAGGTTCTCAATTCGTCTGTATATATATATTTTTTTATGTATGGTCGCGCATAACTCTGGCAATTATGAACCGATTTGAAAAAATCTTTCTTCCATCCATTCTTCAATCCATTGATTGGGTCCCATAAAAAAACATTGCTTAGTAATAAGTAGTTCCTTTTTATTCGAGAGAGTAAACTACTATGATGATTCCATGCAAATTTCATTACGACCGGATAAATAGTTTCTGAGTTTCTGAAGAAACATGAATTATGTAAAACTATGTAGACGATAATGTGATCATAACCTACCTAGATCATTTTACGGTCTTCGTTGGTTCAATCTTTATATATGAAAATATCACTAAAAAGTTTAAAATAAAATCTTTATAAAAAAAAAATTGAACCGACTTCAATATCACTGAAAAGTATAAAATAATTTAAATATTATTGAAGTTGGTGTTAGCTTACCGGATGTGTATATTTGGCACCAACTTCAATAATATTTAAATTATTTTATACTTTTCAGTGATATTGAAGTCGGTTCAATTTTTTTTTAAAAGATTTTATTATTGATATGTTTGCAGTAGTTAATAAAAAAAAAAGTACAGTGAAAAGTGACGCTAAGGTTATATTTACTTGTAAAATACTTTATACTTCCTCTTTGAAGTGGTATGTGGTCGATTTTGAACATCCTCTTATCTGTACTGTAAGCGTATTTGCAAATGGAAACTACGTTTTCGAGGTCGGGGGTGCGACGACGACTGCTTGCGTGCTGTAAGACATTAGGTCGCTGACTAGGAGTTCATGGGGGGTGGCTTATTGTCTCGCGTCTATTAATATCGGTGTTTATAGCAAATTAATTTCTGCGGCACACACCAACTTTTCATGTTGTATTCTAAAAATGCAATGTTTTCCGTATAATAATAAATTATTTTAGTTTGTTGATTTCATACTAAACTTGACAAGTTGTAATAGTAGTACTACCTCTCCGCTAGCATTAGATTGATAGAATCGTAATATTTTCCAAGTTTTATCATTGTTTGGAAGTACCCCTAGGGACCAGTCCAATAAATTGGATTCAAGTTAGAACTTTGAGGACAATTTTTTGTTTTGTAGTTTTATGATTGAAGTTGCGACGCTAGCGTTATTTAAAGCTTTTACACAACATATACATAATACTTTGATTTGTTTGCCGTTTCCAGAGAAAGGTACTTTCAGGTCGCTAATTATTGAGAGTTCCTTAATTGTTTGAAAGTTGGTGTTGAGCTTATAGTCGAAATCTTTGAATTATTGAAAGAGGAGGGGCTGTAGAATTGATGGTCACGTGGCGCGTAGGACTACGCCTCGTGTTTTGTAAACTTGGTTGGACTAATTTAGAAGACCTTTGTTTACGGGTGCCGCCGTTGTCTCGATTTAATTGCTGGCGGTATTTCTATTAACCTCTCATGGGTTTCTTTAATATAATTGAAACGCGAATTGAAATATTTTTAGACTGGATATTAACCACTTCCACTTGCATGACGTAGTTACGGAAAATTACGTTTCCACGTGTTTGACGCGGTTATGGAAACCGGTCGTCCATATCTCGATGGTAGAGAGGTCTAAAAGTGGGACGAGAGTAGTGTGCAAAGCTCTGTGGATGCAGGGCGACCGCTGCAGCAACAACGGTGTTTGTTGACGAGTCCGTAGGCGGCGCGAGCGGGGCGCGCGGGCGCTCCGGGGCGGCGGCAGGTGCGCGCCGCGTCAGTTCCGCGACTCTCGCCGCTCGAATGCCACGTTCCTCGCGACAGACATGTAGCGCCGGCCCGAGTTCGCCGACTGTGAAGTGACTCGAGTGTTGTGTTGTTGCAAACTTGTAGACAAACATGGTGGTGCTTGAGGGCGGCGGGGCCCTGCTCGAGCCCGCGCTAGCGCTCGACGGTGCGACCGCGGCGTGTCTAGAACGCGCGTATGCACAAGCGGATGTTTCACTAAAACTTTTACCAAAACGCTATATTAACTTACACCAGTGGTTGTCGCCAGTGACCACCTCTGTCACGGCCGCTGCCGCCGCCGGGAAGGATCTCAAATTACAAATTGTAAGCTTTATTCATCACTGAAGCTTTACATCATTGTTATCTTTCAGTCTGTTTGTTCATCGTGTATAGGAGAATATTCGACGTCTTATAAACTTTACATTCGATTTTGATGCTGTATTGACAATATAATACATATAATTATGTATAAAAAACAAGAATTATAAGTTACATAAGTATATTTCATGACAATGACTTAAGAACCCTAAAAAGCCGTGCAAAGTCTAGATAGCTATGGCATTAAATTTAATTTCATATTTTATACAATAAACAAAAAACTATCTTGAAATTATTGCATTGATTAAACAATTATTTTATTAATGTAAGTAGCTTGATTTTTCGAATCTCGTACTACATGATATTTTTCATATAATGTATGTCATATATTTAGCACAACACTCATTGTCGACAATTTTTATTTACAGTATAGTAATTAGTTTCGAAAATAAACAAAAATTACTTTGAAAGTATAATAAACTTGCCGCACACACAATAGGACACTCGCTGATAGATAGATTGCCATTTCATCTCTCGTCTTTCGCATAATAAAATTAGTACCTACTTTGGTATTTCCAACACCATAATCCATTCCTTGCAATATTTAATTATGAACCTTGGACCGAGATAGGAAAGACCTTTAATGAATACAGTATATACTGTACAGTCACTTATTTAAATCTACTTTATGACCTCTGTGCTTAATAAGTCTTAAGAGTTGTTTATGTACCTACGCACTTATTTATTGATCTTCGAAGAATAATTTAGGGGTCAATGTCTTGATTGATTGGAAATATTTATCGCAGAAAATATGAGGTGTTCTTAGTGATTTTACTACCACTAAATACACTGCTGGCCTTAATTTTATGACTATTAACCTCCTTATGTTACCTAGTAGCATTAAATTCCCGGAGATGTCATTTCAGATATTGGAATACTTTGGCTTGGGCCCATCATTTCAGTGGTGTACTAATTTGTAATTTTAATAAAATAAAATTTAGTAGTTTTGTTGGATTGGATAAGTATCATCTACGTTTGAATGAGTTTATATTTCTTTTCTAATAGTTTACTTGAATTGGCTGTATGACACTGAACCATTTGAAAAATCGCTCCATTTTCGTTACCTGTTTTCCAGCTCTAACCGCTGAGTTCGGTAATGCGTTATTATCTCATCCCTCTGTAGATCTTGTATTGAAATCAATACTAAGTGACACGGGATCGTGCTTTTATAACGGATTCTGAGCGCGAGTTCGGTAATGCGTTATTATCTCATCCCTTTGTAGATCTTGTATTGAAATCAATACTAAGTGACACAGGATCGTGCTTTTATAACGGATTCTGAGCGCGAGTTCGGTAATGCGTTATTATCTCATCCCTTTGTAGATCTTGTATTGAAATCAATACTAAGTGACACAGGATCGTGCTTTTATAACGGATTCTGAGCGCGAGTTCGGTAATGCGTTATTATCTCATCCCTTTGTAGATCTTGTATTGAAATCAATACTAAGTGACACAGGATCGTGCTTTTATAACGGATTCTGAGCGCGGCAGACATTTACTTCATTATTGATTTGTGTAATTTATGTTGATAAGAAATGTGTTCAAGTTCAGATTTTGACGGTGTAATTGAGTTGACACCGCCGGCAGTGTATGAGACGATTATATGCACCTGTAATAACACAGAAATTATTTTAACATTACAATTTTTTTTTATTTACAATAATTGCAAATATTTTTTTGCAAATGTCAATAGTCTGAACAACTCGTGATCAAATAACAGACTTTCCTCACTGCTTTTAAAATGTACTAGTCATCTAATGCTAATTAAATAAGCTTAATATAAACTAACGAAACATAGAGAAATTGCCTCGTATTAACATTATCAATTAGGGTAAGATATGGAATGAAGAGGAATCCAGTTTGAGTAACTATTTAATATTCCTAAACCTCGACCTGTTTAGAACAACGCATTTAGTAATTTTGGCGATAACTTGTTTTTCTGGCTGTATCATCGCTGTTCAATTTACAAGCTGTAGAGAGTTTTGCCGGAGCAACCGTCGATTTTAATAATGTACATAATAAAATAATATTGACATGATACCTGTAAACGTAAGATACTGCACGGTGCTAAATCCGTTTGTTATCATGTTCATATGCGTTGACGGCGGCTTAATGCGGAATATAAGTGACGGAACATTGGTAAACTTTTTTATTTTTTATTATAAATAGGTTTGCGCTTGACCACAATCTCACATGATCGTGATGGCGCTTACTCATAAGATGCCTGTTCACTCTAGACTTGAATACACCCAAGTTATATTTATATTTGTGACCTGACCATTCATAATCTAAGTGCTTACCCTGCCGGTACTAGATACATAGAAGCAAAAAAAAATTGCTAGTGTACCGTGTTCGCACTGAGGAAGGGTGTAAGCGAGTCAGCGCGAAAATCTCTTTGGTGGTTCGGGCAAGAATGCCTTACGAAACAGTTACACGATGCTAACGTGGATGGAAGCAGATAATTATAGAGATCAGACCGATATTGCCCTATCAAATTAATAGTGTTTAACTGAAAATAATCTACATGCCTGGTGCGTTAAATAAATGTTGAGAAAGCAAACTATGTACAGTGAGAGACATTTCTGGTGATGTCTTTAAGATACCCGGTGTCCAAAATACTTGTGGACGATAGTCCAGATAAACTGATGCGAAACCGGCACTGGAAATGATTACTATGCTATTATCTATAATGCTACTCATTGTAATGTGTGACTCTGATATTAGGTATTAGGAGCAATGACGTGACTGCGTATTTCTTGCTTGCATTGTGTCAGTCAACGTATTTATGTAACGCGCTACGTATCCGGGCGGAGTAATGCAACGTAATTTTTGGCATTATTGTTTACCAATGAACAGCACATCGGTCATTGAACTAAAATTTATATTTTTTTATACAATTAAGAAACGAGCAGTGCAATCGCATCATAGTAAATAAAACACACGTTTGTGGAAAGTTGCATTGTATTGTCGTTCAACACCGAAGACATTAGTTCTAGAGTTCCATAGTTATTAAGACATAGTTATAGAGTTCAGTAATTTTTCCTACAATGTTCTCGGCATCGAAACAGAGATTCTTGCACTTTACTAAGTTGTGTTAGTATTGACACCGTGTTGATATCTACCTGGACAGACTCTTTCAAAATACTTCACCACCTGGGTAAAAATTCAATATTTATATACTGATGTATGTGCGAGGTGATACTTTCGCGATTGCAACTCCGTTGCCCTTTACGCGCGTCCGTCGCAGACGTGGTTGGGCGGCCGCCGCCCGCCGCCGGCCGTATCGCGCCGCCCGATCTCCCCGTATTCATCGCAACGCCCGGAAAGCGCTAAATGTAGAGATAGCCCGTCTGACCACCTTACCTCCTTGCTTTTTGAGAGTTTACATTTACCGTCGAAAACTTACATTACACAAATTGGAACTCTTTGTATTTCATGTTTATTCAGACAGATTTTCTAGCAGAGCACGTAATTGATATGAAATATACTAAGCAGATAGATCTGGGCGAGCTCTCGTATTTCATAAAAATGTATCTTGAAATATTGACCATTACTAAATGAACCTGAACATTCGTAAGTTTGGGTCTACGAGTCTACGGCGTAGGCAGTGGGTATAGAACAGTTAGTGTGCCGCGCGCCACAACGTTCATTTATTTGCGACTTCCCTAGCTCTTTTGTTACGCTCTGTCGCCGGTGTCTGCTTTGAAAAATTGTAATGCAGCACCATTGTAGCGGCGGGGTACCGCGATTGTGCACACTGTAAACGACCAACTATTTATTTGCCAGCCGCGAATATACGTATGTTGCCGACAACAGAATATAAATAGTAATATTAGGCAATGGTCTAAAATTTCTACTTTCTGTTTTCCATGTATTGTTCCATTTCAAATTGATTGTAACAAAAATTATATGTAAATGACATGTAAAAGATTCGTCAGGTTAGGGTAATTTGCATTATATGTGTGTGTATTGTGTATAGGTACCGACATTGTACACAAAGACGGAGTCGTAAGTCGTAGTCGAGGGCGGGCGGAGCACACGGACTGCGGAATACATTAGCCGCCACCAGCAGTGTCGGCTTCGCTACGCCGCAATATATTTCACTGGCGGTCATTTTCGACAATTAACCACATAAAATAAGTGAAATTATGCATGCCGCCGACGACGGCGTATATCACGTCCAGTTACGGGCCCACTATACCTACCTACATTAATTATTCAAAGAAATATTTCGCTCGACCAGGCGGCGTCCGGAAGCGCCGGCTCTGTTCAAGTGATTGATGGAGACCTCTTTATTTTACTATTCTTTGTGTAAAATGCAATTTATATCAACAAAGTTTTTGTTTTCGCAGCCCTTCTGTATACCTACATAAACAACATTTTAAACTCATTATTTATTTCGTGTCTAACAGATGTTTGCACGTAAAGTATGCAAAAACCTAAATGCCTCTCCATAAGCCTTCACTTCAGTCGGACCTCTGAAACGGCCGGATTCATTTTCTCTTGCAATTTCCTACAATATCCGGCCAGCGTTCGGTATGTTCGCAGGCTGTAAAATTATTTCCACATAATCTTACTTCTGTTGCGAATGTGAACTCTATAATAAATAATAATGTTGAATTACGAAACACGGAGGATTTTTTACAAAAAAAAAAAAACTATCTATGAAGCGAATTACTTATGACAACTCAAGTTTCAAGTTCAAGCACGAGATCAACGTCCTGCAGTCGAGTCGGCAATGATTGCGTAACGCCAGCCAGCTGCGATCGGCAAACGTCGCGCATGCATGCCCCGTGCGTGAGCCTCCACTTTGTGGTTGCTATCGAACAAACTTGTTTGCCTGATTTACATTAAATTGATCGTCACATCACACATGTCGTTGACGATTGAGCGTATTCTGTATTAATCCCCAACCGATTACACTCAACTTTCATCTAGCTAAATATTTTACTTTACCGTAAATCTTGTGAGGTCATGTCAATTTCCAGAGAATCAGAATAGCCCGTGCCATCATTCGCTCGCGTAAGATGTGTTCTGGTTCTCGGCAGGCATCACCTTGAGGTGTGCGTGAATCAGCAGACGGCACGCTCACCGGTGTGACGGCGGCAGGTCGAGAATAGCGTGCGGTCTATTTAGGAGTCCTCTCTGTTTGTTTGCCAGCAATATGTGTCATTGTTAACTAATTTAAGTATCAGGCACTGCCAGCTGTTACGACACGCCAGCGTGGACGTGGTTCATATGCGAACTTCGATACTCTTATTAATCACCTTGTGATTCGTGCAATTGATCACATGTCCAAAACGTACGCGATGAGAGCCGACGCCCTAATTCCGATACGAAATACTAACACCACCACCATCGGGCCTTGAAGATTACGAGCATAATAATTCACGAGCCCTAGCAACAGTAAAATTTAAGACACTCTGTTTTATAGCTGTCCCGTACATTCTAACTTTTATCCATCCACATTCTTAGCTGTTTCAATAAAACAAATCATCTTTTCCATATTACGTGCCTCTATTGGTATGGCTTCACAAACACTCATGGCCCTTTATGATTAACATTTTCTTACTTTTCCCCGTTTAAGCGAGCAATTTATATGCATAGAACGTCAGTAGTATAACGAGCTCGATAATGAAACTCTTTAATTTTTTAGTGAGGTGGGCGATGTTGATAATTTATTAATTAGTACGGGCCACCGCTGGTGCTGTTATTCCGATAGCCAACGACATTATCACTGGAGAGTTGCGTAAACATCAGAATGTAAAACACGATACCGTTTAGTCAGTTAATTAATTGCCGTGACCGGAACTCTGGAGCGGAGAGCGCGCGGCGGTCGTCGCAAGCTCGTTACGGAAATAATGAGTGCGACCGCTGCACAAGTTGCACCGCGTCGCGCCTACCCGTTGCTTCATTGTGCTGCATTCGATCCTGCCTAGCCGCTTTACGAGTTTAATCAACTGCCCTGAAAACATTTTTATTGCCACGCAACGGACGTACTGTTACGGAGAAAGACGTACTGTTACCTACTACAACATTTGTTATTGTTATTCGGTACTCTTTTTATTATTTGCAGTACTTTTATCGAATTCAGCTAATAAACAGATTGCTTAAGCTCTATACTTAACAACCCTACACGTAAAATGACAAATTAGTCGAGAGAATGAGACGTGGCGAATGGCCTACGTTACAGTAGCGAGGCATGGGGTAGCATAGACGAGAGCTTATTAGGGTGAGTTTATGGGGCCTGCTCTGTACTATAGACACATTTATGCGCTTTCAGTTTCGTAACATACATACATGTTACGTCTTAGGTGAATCTTGAGAATTAATTTCGCCAGGTAATATGACACCATATAAAACATTTCCGTTTGGTACATGGGTTTATTGGGGTCGTGTGATTGAGGTAACCGTCGACGAGACGTGTCACTTGATTTAATTAAGAGCCGCTTTACCGCCCGTTCCTCCGAGCTAACACCACGTACGGCGCCCTGGTTAATTTCCAACAGACTCGTTCCACCAAAGATTTATTTCAATATTGAACGTCTTACGACACTACTCGTGCTACGTTCTCTTCGGATGCCATTAACCTATTCTGGTATTCTCTGTCCCTAACTTTAAGATGTTATTGAATTAATATGCTATCTTCGAAACAAATATTGAAATTATATTGACACTACACCAAGAAATGTTATTTCCTAAAATGAGAAAAGGGTAAAGTGACGTGACCAACAAGGTAAAATCTTTTAAATCCGCCCGTGATTGCATCGTTTAGTCCAAATAGACCTCATATTTCACCGTAGTATCTCTTGACTTACAATTTAATAAATTGGCACTATTTGTTACGAGGGAACCTAGTGAGAATTGAATAGTATATATTATCCTTTTGCATTTGTATTTTCTTTAAGAATCGAAGTATTAACTAACGAAGTATTAATCGAAGTATAAACTCACTCATAACATTAATATGGTTTAATATTTTGTTTAATGCAAAAAGCGACCGCATCGGTGCTTTCTCTTTTATTTCACCACTCAAGCCGCATGCATAGGAATATAATTAATTACCAACTCTTGTCGCGGCTCAATCCGTTACAATCACATTAACCTACATCAAGACCCCGTTATACGTTCAACGCGTTTTCTGTTCGGGGTCCCGTAGCCAAGGTGTCATTCGACAATACGGAAGGCTGGAGAATAGAAAACTAATGTATGAGATTGACATCTCTTCGCTAAGTCACCAGAGATACATATTATGTCATTTCCATATATTTGTTTACTATTCTCTGGCGTTCCGTATCGTAGAATGTCAATTTTGCTAAAGGGGCTGATGTTTTATTTGTCTCACGTATCACTCCATTCTTATCAAAAGTTTGAAGAAAATAATAAATCCTAAGCCTTACCACAAAATACTGAGAGTAGCCTTACAGTATTTAACCTTCTAATTTCTATCTACGTATTTAAAAGTAAATGCTATGTCAAGATCAAAATCGGAATATATGGAGTCCCTATAGGTATAACTAATTCGAGCTATATGGTGTTTCCTCACTAAGGGATCATAATAAAGTAATTGAATTTTACTAATTACATATTTATGTCAGTCCAAAGTTTGTGATTAATTTAAAAAAAAAAAATTGGGAGGGAAGAAATATTACTTATGCGATAATTAGCCAGAGATTTTTTGGGAATTTCGAGTGTTGGCATCTAATGCGCTACTCGTGTTGGCCGTCATCACGCGTCGCGGGAGAAGTTCGTTATTAATTCACCGCTTTTCAACTTGGACGCTTTTACTCGCTTAGGTTCTTCACTTTTCACGAATCAAGCAGCATTTTAACGAATATTTCATGCCGTATTATCGAACTTTTCTATATTTAAGAAAACTCTACGTTATTCCTACCTCTCCTCCAGCCCTTTCATTATGATTTATCAAACGTTCTAATCACGTCAGCAAGAACCTAAGTTTAAATGTTGTAATAAATCATCAAGGACGTTTAAAACGCTCGCGTTCTTTATGATTATGATGTTCAACAATCGGCAATCACATGTTGGCCAAAAAGCGTCCACGCGGTGTTGATTGTGACATTGTCTGTGTCGGGCGGCTGCAGGGCTCGACGCGCGACGCCCCGCGGCCGCCACCCGCTCCCACATTTGTAATGCAAATTGTTGCGCCCGCCCGCCGCAGCGCGCCTCTGTGCTTCGCGCACCAGGTAAGCTGCTGCAACCACCGTAATTATTGTGAAAAATATTCATTTGTCCGCGTCTAGCTTCATTACCATATTGCAGCTTTCTGTTAACTCGTCTTAAATTGTTATTTCGACCTTGTTTTAATGTTTGCAAACTCGCTCCGTCAGTCTGTATCATTTCCCGTGTAAGTCGATATCTATGTCGACTACATATCTAACAGTTAGTTTTAATCGGTGGAATTCAATAGCTAACAGCAGTGACTGCAAGAAGTTGTGTGAAGTTTCGTGAGAACCTATAGCAGCTCGGCAATCGACTGAACGTTATCATATTTCAAACGGTTTCGCAAAACGAATAAATAAGAACGGAGGCAAGAAGCGTGCGGTGAAACCGAGTCAAAGCGTGGGTATTAGAAACGCTCCGATTACCACGCTGAGACAAGGCGCTGCCGCAGCCGCGTGTACCTCTGCGGGGCGGCACTACCACTCTTGAATTTAATAACCCGACATCGTCTCTGTACCCACACTTGTTGCTCTTTTCTCATAATTGATTTGATTTATTCAGGTTTTCACCATTAAACCCGTTTAATACCTTCACAATCATTCAATTACATTGATATTTTTATGACTCATTCATCTGCTCATTCTGAGATTAATTCATGCCACAGTTTTAAGTAGGTACCTGAAATGTTAAAATACAGTTGCCGTACATATCGATAAGTGGTTCTATCATTTTATTGTTAGGTGTTGTTTAGGTGTATGAAAATCAGACTCGTCTCGGGACTCCTTAACAACCGGGACAGATGTTTTACTTGTCCTCCGAAGCACGACCCAGCTACGCTTGGCTTACAAAAAGTTTTGGTTTTAATTCTAAACTAACTTATACGCGAGTGAGTTAATAATTCAATACGTTTGAAGAACACTTAAGATAGTTCTCCTGGACTAGGGCATAGGCCATAATGCACCACGCAAGGCGTGCCTGGGCGTCGTCACGATGTTTTTCTTCACCGTTAGCAAATTGTAAATATTTCGATTAGTTCATATGATTCACTCTAATTGAAAAGCACATTGGCAAAAGCATACTGTTAGAGTCGGATTTGAAACAGGCGACTTACGACGTGTCAAGCAGGTTTTCTAGCCGCTAGACTAAGACCTAGTATATTTATTTTAAGCAAAGCATACACTCATTAGTCAATAATAGAAACAACGACAAAACTATTAATAGGTCTTCAATCATAGTCATAATATTTATATTTTCAACAAATTTTGAAAAAAATATTAGTCTCATATACGCTTAAGATTGTTGCATAAATAAAATATACCGGGTGAATTTTTCAAGTGGGTGTGGTTGGTCAAATCCGAAACTATAAGATAGCGAAAAATCTTAAAGGAGTCATTCCCATTCTGATGAAAACTAAGACGGCATCATTGGTTTAATATTCCTAGCCAGGAATAAGACCCGTTAACTTAAACAAAAACTATACCCTGTATTATTACACCATTCGATAGGTAATGTCTCCAGTAAGGGCCAAATTCTGGAAAGTGATGATTTATGGCAAACTATAGGAAAGAACTCAGTTTTTGATGATGATGAATCTTTATTTTGGAGAACCTTAAATTCTTACGGTGCCAAATCTGGACTGAAAGTTAGTAAGCCTTTAAGTTTCATCGGTGCGCTGTCCAAAAATCTCCCCGTCCCATGTTATGCTGGCCGAGTGCACGGGCGCGTGCCCATATTGATTTAATTTTTATAATCTAGTAACAATTTGTGTAGCCTGGTACATAGCTTTTCGACCACTGTTTCTTAAAACCGCCTATGATAGAAGTGGGTCACACGAGTGAAACAGCCTTATTCATAAAAATATATTTTTTATTTAAATATAATTTACGATATTTACTAATAAACTACAAAGTGGCGTACTTTGTACGTAGGTGTTATAATCATTATTTAGTTTTATAATATGGTTACAATGAATCAGCTATGTAGGCAAGTAACAAATGAAAGGTGATGAGGTGGACGAAGTGACGGAGTCGGACACGGGTACCGCTGCTGGCTTGACCGCGTTCCACTAACGGTACTCACTCCGAAGTATTTCTCCGGCCCGTGGCACACTTCGTGCGTGCGTTCACCTCGCCATCTCACTGTCTCCGCATTGACTGGCTACGTTGGTTTAGCGGCCTTTCAGCTCTGCTTATCTGATATTGAATAATATATTTCATCATATAGAATTAATAATCCGATATTTGATCCTGTAGGGTTACTTACTCTGCGCTGCCGTCAGTGCAGCTGGACGGCATCGTCACTCGGATGGTGCAATTTAAAATCGAATTGACGTTTGCATTGGAAAATGTCAAGCAAGAAACATGTTACGGATATTTAAGTTAGAAACACAAAAAAAATATGACATATTTCGACACCCGTTTCAAAAAAAAAAAATTTGCGATGAGGTTGGGTAAGTAAGATCTAAAAATATTACAAGTTTTAAATCGTCAGTGGTTCCCTAAATATAGTGACAGACAGACAAAGTCGGACCATAACGGTTAATTTTTTACCTTTTAGGTATGGAACCCTAAAAATAACAGTCTGATAGAAAGGCGCTTGTAAGATTCCGCGACTAAATTTCTAAAAATTTCGTCTACAATTACCTTTTAGGGAAGTTACAAATACGAGAATAATTTATGAACAGTAACGTGCATGTTAAAAAAGTACATATATAATATGTACATATTTTAGTAAGTAAAATACTTTGTATTTTTAATGATTGTTAGAAAACAATAGCAACGTGGTTTTCTGATTCAACTAATGAATTCGGATCAAAATACCGTTGGAGGTTGTTGAACTATCTGCGGTCTTCATATAAAATGCAAACGGTAACATTTTGTATGTTTTTTTACCGCGTAACTTAAAGTTGTGAGTTTGTGTGTGTTTTATGAAACAATCGTTGGTTTGCTAAGATATAACAGACACCACCACCTCATCTTTAATACAAAGAAACCGTGTGCCGCGGGTTACTGGCTAATATTCGAAGGAATCTGAAGCTTTGTGCCAACTATCTAAATAAGCGTTGTAAAATATATGAATTAGTTAAAATTAACCTTAAATGTACTTTATTTGTGTAAAAGTACGATTGCTAACCTTCTAATGCACGGATGGTGTAAATATGGAACAGGTTTCGATTTGAATCGGTCCTGACCCGACTGAGCACCTTTTCGGTGCCCTTATTTTTGTATATATGTATAATGAAAACATTAATTCTAGAAACAGACACATTTCGTATGTGCTAAAAATAAAACTAATCTTCAAGTTTTAAAGTATAATATTTTTTTTTACTGAGAGCAATGTTTGTGTTAACTTGTAATAACTTCACACTCCATATAATCTTGATGTTTGTATTATTTACAAACGTTAACAATCAAATTAAATATGTATACATACTACCCAGACAAATTATTAAAATTTCTACGTACCATTATAAAATATCTGGTTTTACTAACCTTGAAATTAATGTGAAATTTTATATTTTTTATACGACTTAATCTTTGCTTGAGAATAATGCCAATAAAGGTCAGTGGATTTGTTTTATGCGAAACAAAGCTGCGAAACAGAAGAATTAAGAAGCTATTTCGCTGTCCCTCTACCACGCCAAGCGACATAATTACATTGTCGTAGCTCATTCTCCTTTCGTTTATTTTCACAAAATGAGTTGGCGATTACAACGTTTTGGGAACATTATATTTTTCGCTCATTTAGAAACTTTTAAAAGTTATATTATACATTTAATATTGTAAAGGTGGTGCTGAGATTTTCCACGGAAATTAGTTACGTATTTCATGACGTAATTTTAATTAATTCTGGGCTCTCCCGAATTAGTTTAGAGCGATATCCGTAGTTTGCCAAGCAAGTGGATAGCAGTAAAAGCCCGGGAGGTCGTTGCGTTAAGGGTCCAGTTAGTGCGAAATTGGAGCGGAGGTGCGACCCAGGTCCTAACGTGCCACTTCATTACGCGGCCTCGTTACCCGCCCATGTCCATACCATCACACGGTAGGAAAGTAACATATGCAAACATACATACCTAATTGCTTGTATATAAAACAGGCGAGCGCGCTATTAATATTTATAACTTTTTATGATTATTTTACTTATAAATCGTTCAGGTGATGAGGACCAAAAATAAATATCGTTATTTCGCGCACAGCCATGAGGCGGAATTTTTTGTTCTTTGAAAATTGCCCAAAATTAAAGTGTAGGTGTGGTGAATTATTGGTTTTATGAGAATTATTCCCGCACAGTTATAAGCCGCCGCCCGTTCCTTGCGTGCGTGTGATTACATTGCCGTGTAATAAATTCACATTTTCACCACCTTTGCATCCTCATTTCGTTTCCTTCTTTGTTTACTGTGTGCCATTGCGGTTGATATCCAGTGCATAGCCGCACTATACTATATCACTTTAACACTTTCATTAATGCAATGTGTGAAATAACATGCGGGTAGTCAGTGTGTTAGCTAGTATAAATATTTTTAGGCATTCACAATATGAAAAAATTACTGATTACAATTAAAGAAAAAATAATAGTTATTGCTGGGAATATTATTCGCAATCAGCTATTTTATTTCTATTATGTTTTTCCTTATGCTCTCCGTGTAACTTTACGTCTTCTTTATTAACTGTTTTATCAAGTACCTATTGCAAGGTATATTTTCCCAATGTCAAGTCCGTACTACCTGTTGCCACTGTGGTTTTTTTAGCTTTCATTTGAGTTTTATATTATTAAAGTGTTTTACGTATTAACTTCTTAAAGTAGTTTTATTAAAACCGACCCTGACCCTGTGGTCAGGGTCGGTTTTACTACAGAGTAGAGATACCTATCTAATATGTAACCAATTCAGTTTTAATTTACTTAAGTATTCGATTTTCTAATATTTTCTCTTGGTAAAATGAAAGTTAGTTAAACAAATTAATTAAATTTATGTTTGTAATTTTAGTATGCTTAAAACTTTCTCTACTCAATCAAATCATCATCATCAGCAGCAGCCGACAGACGTCCACTGTTGAACAAAGGCCTCTCCCTTAGAAGGGAGGTGTTGCCATAATCCCCACTATCATCCTAAATTAAATATACCTTAGTAAACGAATCGCTCTATAAATTCTTCTATAGATAACCAAACTTCACAGCTTCCGCACCTCCTTATGCTCCCTGCAGTCTACGAACGAGCTGAGGAACGACTAAGCTGCTTCACTCGTCTGCCAAATCGACCCCCTATCTTGTGTCATTTATCAACAAATATCTTTGGCGGTTTTCCAACATACTGCAATCATAAATTACCTCTACACACCTAATTATCGCGTGTTTATTTACAAATCAAAGAGTAACACTATACACGTTCGTCATTATCCGCCTACGAGCTGTATAATACATATTTTGAACAGAAGTTAAACAGCCGGTGTTACGAATAGTCCAATGACGTGTATGCATGTGGTTGTTGATAATTTATGTTAGAATTTTTATTAAGTATATACAAACGCAGCGGATCGCTTCAATGAAGTCGAAGTACAACGCCGCGCATACAGATAGCGATAATCTACGCATGTAGTGCAAGCCTTACCTCGGCCGCATGACCAACATATCGAGTCACACGTGCAATACGGTCATTGATTTACTATCATTACGATTCTACTCGTCAATCGCCATTTGTTCACATGAAATTAGGATAACCCATTATTACGAAACGACTAAGCTACTTTATTCAGGTTACCTACGTGAATATAAATTAAATGCATTATTTAGGAACACTTATAGGGCTCGTTGAGTATCTCTCATATGAAAGTACCTACTTTGTCCAAAGTGAAAGTCGCCAGAAAAGCGGTCACGCACGCGTGTCACGCGAGTTGATATAAAAATATGTAGTTTAAAAGTTTACGTGCACTTACAAAAAGATGCACAGTCGCTTTATTTTTATATAGTCGATGTTTATAACGGTCAACATAGTTTTCGTTTTGTGCAAATCTTATTTACTTAAATTCGCGGCTCGGTGACTTTGGCCGTGCTCGGGGAACGTGCGAGACTAAAGAAAGCGGGTACGTTAACGGCGACGAACTGATCCATTTAAGTCGTCGTGTTTCGGGTCTCGAAATCTGCCTTATTACTATTCCGCGACGACTACTCCGTCATTGTCGCGAAGCCGGATTGTCCGTTTTATTCACACTTTATGGCCATTTAGGCATTAAACGGGTGCAGTTCTATTTTTCTACTGTTATGTTTAAAATGTTCTGTTGATATAATAAACAGTAGGGGTGAGTAGTTAGGGTGCGACAGCTAGGTGTGGTCCTGGAGCCGTCATCGATGCGGTGCCGGTGATGGTGTTTTTACGAGTAGGGTGCGACGCGGCGCGGGCGCGGCTGCTAATTTCGATAAAAGCACCGTCCGACCGCGCCCGCCCGCCGCCGTCACCACTGCGACCCATAAATATCCATCTATACCACAAATGTACATAATATACGTGTCTACCAACACCGACTTCTCTTTTAGCTGCTTCGTGGGGAAAGTAAACTTGCGGTCTAGTTTCACTAGTGCAGCGGTCGAGATTATAAATCTGCACGATAGATCGTTTACCAGTGCCAAGGTAGTGAAAATCACCAATTGACACACATGTGGTACGGTGGTGGTTTTAGGGCCGCCTCTTCAAGGGACTGCTGAAACTCTTTTGAACAATATTACGAGGACGGTCTCAACGTCCATACACTTCTTATTTACCTCCACATGAAAAGGATGTGACTGCTATGTGTATGTGGTACCTACCGAGCTAATAGGGTGTTTTGAACGCGTTTGTTTAAATTAGATTTATCGGAATGGCTCTTTAACTGAGATTATGTTTGATCAAAATCCGTTTATCACAGTTTAATTTTCTTGTCGGGTGGTTTTGGGTCACTTTCTCACAAACTGTTTTAAGTTTAAAGAACATATATATTTAATTCAGTCTATGCAATTGTAACTTTACGCACGGAAAAACTACCGGATCGGACGCTCACTCATAACGGGGACAGATCGACATTATTGCAATCGCCGCCTAATAACATTATGTTCGCCTGGCACTATGATCCTATCGGGAATAAGCTTGTCAGTACTTAATGATGCACAAAAACTCCGCTCCAAAATCTTAGTGCAATCTTATTGGTGAATATTTCTCCGTTTCTCCGCTCCGCTGCCTCGCTCCGCTCCGGTGGACAGGCAGCCTAAAGGCGCACTTGTCACATGTCCCAAGTTAGGTGACTTTATAATTGCAGCGCGACAGCAGTGTGGCTGCAGCGCTGCTTTGTAATTTCATATATGTAATTAAAAAAAGGGGGAACGGCTGCGCTACTGTCAGATTGTCTGCAGCCGCGCTGCAAATTTGAAGTCGCCCTTAGTCTTACTAGCGGAGTGTCCATAATAGGTATGTTACTCACAGTCAAACGGTTACACAGTTAAAAAAGTATGTCGAAGAGGGGCTCCGAGTTATGGTAAATTTGTATTTATACCTCATCACAAATTAGCATTTTTATGGAAAACGTTACGTACTTATTCGTCCGACGATTACTTTTAGTTTAATTATATTATGCTACAACATGTAAGTCTGTACATGGGGCAAAGTAAAAAGGTTAACTTTCGGTGAAACACAATAAAAAAAACCATTCGATATTCATAGAACCGTAGGCGTATTCCGAAAAGTACAGAAGTAAGAAAAACTATAGGATTAGTGATCAAACTGATGTTGTTTCAATTAATGGTAAAAAAACTAACAGATTTCTTCTTTCAAATCCTAAAATTGTTTAGGTAGAGGGAGATAGGAATCTTATTACAAGCATTGGCTTGTTTTATCAGTATACATAGGCTTTTCTAAAATCGTTTCATTAACTGTATAAATACAGGAGTGATGGCTGACCGGTGGAAAGCCAAAGATCTTGTAAAGAAAAACAGGGTATATGTGCGAATGCTGTGCAGTGCAGTCATTATAATATTCGTGTGCGTTTTGTTTACGAAATAATACGAAGCCGTATAAAATATATAGTATAATTCTTTACTGGAAGCAGCATGCGGCCTTAAGGCTGCCTGTCCACCGGAGCGGAGCGATGCAGCTGAGCGGAGAAACGAGAAATATTAACCAATAAGATTGCACTAAGATTTTGGAGCGTGGTTTTTGTGCAATCTTATTGGTTAATATTTCTCGTTTCTCCGCTCCGGTGGACAGGCACCCTAAGGCTGAGACACCCTTGGCTTGTCTGTATGAAAGTCAAACGAAAATCGAAAGCAGTTTTGGTAACATTTATTTACGACCTGCAATGCAAGGACATAAGTGATGCTTTGGTTATGCGTTGATATCCGTTATTTTTAAGAAATACATATATCTAAGATTAAGAGACATTTACTGATTTTAGAGATGTCGCGCATGATGATTGTCTAAATGAAATATCTTTGCAATCTCTACGAAGTTTTTGTGGATCCTATGTTTGAATACCTACTCAAAATACTTATTATAAATAACGTAGTATGAAGTCGTTTAGTTTTCTTTGGTCTAGACTATTTATTATCATCCTCAGACAGGCCGTCTGTTTACTCGAATAGAATAATTAATTTAAATTTAACCTAATATCAGTATAAAAAAATCAGGAGAAATTTGGGTAGGGCGTCGACTACGTAGGCGTGGCCACGCCCCGCCCAGTCGGGCCACGCCCTCGCCCTTTGCCACCTTTTCGCTGAAAATCTGTAAGCGCTGTTTCATGTAGGTATTCAATCAAGTAAGTAATCAGGATTAAAATGAAACCTTTGTTTTAGGCAAACACTCATAGAAACTACAAACGTTTGTGTAGGTAGGTACTGTTAACACAAAACCAAAATAATGTTCTTCATCACAAACGCAATACGCTTCATGTTATGATATTCCTTAAGTTATCACCACCGGAATCACGTATTGTGTTTCTCATTAATCTTCTAAAATGGTGTACGTTGAAAATTGATTACATTTAGTGGTTGATAAGAAAAGAGATGAGAGTCGGCGGGGTCGCAGCCCGCGGGGCAGATAAACTCGTTAGAGCTAGATACGCCGACGACGTCGTCGCGAGCGACGGCTGGGCACGCGACGCCACGAGGATATCCCCGTAATCTCGTTGTGACTCCCGACCCCCAGCGTTTCCGTTTCGATCCAAATTACCTTTTGTAGAAAGAATCCAATCGACAATCTAATTCGTCACAATCTAAAATGTTTACCCGCTCAATTTACAACACTCCTGCTGCGAAAATAAAGACAACAGTGAAGACATTTAAACGAATAGATGTTCAGTTTGCTCGAAGCACGTAGCACCTCGTCGACACCGCTAAAAGCTTCTTGTTGACGTAGCGTTCGATTCTAGAGTACGACTCCGTTCTTGTCCTTGTAATTGATTGCTTTGTCGCGTAATTTGTTTGTCGACGCCAGGCGGAGCGTGCAATCCTCGCGGGAGCACCGAGGCGCTTGTCCTCTCGTCCTCTCGTCATCTTTGCCGTAAATAATAAATACTATCCGCCGAGCTTCGTCCGCCCGTGCGCTGCGACACTCGCGAACCCTCGACGTGACCGCCACACAGTCCACCCGCTTCGTGACTCAGCACCTACGTCTTTGTTACCGTTGATGAATTGTACCATATTAATGATGAAATGGTAGACTAATATAGGTATTGTATACAGAGTGTTATTAAAACCCGGTCCGTTAGCTGAGGGTTGAATATCTATCAAATATTTTTCTTGATTTGTACCAGCAATGCGAATATTACCCATACAAATCGGACAGTTTTATAACACTCTGTATAACTTGTGGACCTAGCAGCCATTAAATCAACGTCCATCCAGTTGAGCAATTGCATAAAAACAAAATTTCTACAAGTCGAGAATCGTAATACAATGACGTGCTCCGAGGTGCACCGGTCCGGGCTGATATAGTTGAGCTAAGCACGGGTGAGCGTTCCGTCACTAATAACCCCGTAATTGGTATCGAAGCTCACCGCAGCCGGATTACTGAACGTCTAATTGAATGCGAGACTCTGGATCGCCACCGGCTGCTTCGCTGCCACCTTACAGCGACAGTAGTTGGAGCGACTTAATTTTGTTGCGGCCAAGTTGGTCTGTTTTGCGCACGTGCTACTGTAGCCGCGCAATTACAAACGGTCTTAGTGAATTAAATTGCTGTAGAATCGGGAGCCGGCCGTGTCAAGAGATCAAACGTTACTTCCCCCACCGACGAAACGCGACTTTACATTTACCCATTATGCGGTCGCAAAGTTTACGACGTTAGATAATAATTTCGTATCAATTAGCTAATGAAAAATAAAATAGGCTCGGCTAATGTAGAGCACCGTAATTAAAATTACGATGATGAGTCGTTCACTGGCGTCTGGTTTTAAGTTGAGAGTTAATTTAATTTGAACTTGAGTAAAATAGGGATATGTGGCGCCAAAGGCAAATCACGATCTTAATATTGGTAGAAATACGAAATACATTTATTCAACTTAAATGGAGTACAAAATTAGATCTAGTACATACATACGAATTTATGTCCATTCCATTTAGCCATCCATTCCATCCTTTTTAACAAATAATTGTATTGGTTTACGCCCTTAGTCGAACGTATAGGGTCTATAAATTAAGTATAAATATGTATGTACTAGTTTCTATCTATAGTATACTTATCTAAATATATCAATATTAGTCATTAACATATTGCTAGCGGTAAGTGGCGCGCGGTCGTCAGCTGGTAGGAAATGAGCAAGTCGCGCCGCCACGCCCGCTCTCGTACGTTATGTGTTTACAATGATCACGCTAGCTTTCGGCACTGGACCCGCGCCAACTAATCTTCTCTCTACAGGTAGATAGAGTCCGCGCGTTCCTAATGACATCACACTCTATACCTATTCTAATACTGATTCACCTCATTCAAAATATTCACAAATACTCGCGACACCGAAAATAATTTCCTGGCGTTTCTTACGCAACAGAATGTTTTATTATTTCTCTGTGATATTTTGATTTCTGAATGTAACACAATAGGACTTGCATTCCGCCGATAATCGAATACATATTTTTATAAACAAAAGCGCGGTGCGTGCATTTTTATTTGCTTGCTTTTGTTGCTATTTAAATTGGAATAGAAAGCTCTTAATTTGCAGCGTTTACGATAGCAGCATATGCGTCGGACAGCGCGAGGGCTCTTATTAACTTTTTTAAAAGATTGTGTTAATTAGCGTACTTCACTTACTAGGAGTCGCCCTCGAGCGCAGTGCAGCACTGCGCCGCGAAATAAAAACAAACGATACGTTAATATTAATTAAACTGTTATACGCGCGTTTACTTCGCTGGTATAATATATAATTATTCCGTTTTATATGTACGTGATTGGAGACTGAAATATTGAGGTGTAAAGGAAAATTCCACAACCAAACCTAGTTTTTAGCATTTAATCATTTTGCGAATGAATTTTCTAACGGTGAGCTTTTGGTCCGCAGCAATTATTCCGGTCGCAGCAGGCGGCCGCGGCGGGCGGGCAGGCGGCGGCGGCGCAGCTGCAACTGCTGCAGCAACAGCAGCAGCAACAGTTCCAACTGCAACAACAGCTGGCCGCCCAGCAGGCGTTCACGCAAGCGCCTTACGTGATCAACGCCGGGCAGGAGGGTGCGCCGTACGTGAGCGCTCTGATCGCGGGCGTGCCGCCGTACTATGGCGTGGCGGCGCCGTGGGGCGTGTACCCCGGGCTCGTGGCGCAGCCGGCGCAGCAGCAGGCGCAGCAGCCGCGGCGGCCGCTGACCCCCCAGCAGGGGGAGCAGCAGGTGAACGGACAGGGCCAGTACGTGATCCCGTACTACGACCCTGGCTCGCTGGTGATGGGCGGCCGCAACGGCACGCCGCTGCGGCTCGTGTCGCCCGGCGGCGTGCTCGCCCCGCGCCAGTACCCCGCGCCCGCACACCCCGCCGCACCCGCCCCGCAAGCCGCACAGCAGCCGCAGCCGCAACAGCAGCAGCCCGGTGAGTGAAATGACACCCCACACACGACCACACAATTACCTCTCCACACATACATCCCACCACATATGCACACACAACAAACGACACTGATCATTTTCAAATTGTTATAAATCTGCAAATCACTGTGTGAAGTAATTTTGAGTGAATTTGCAAAAATAGCTTATAATCCATCGATTAACACATCCCTTTACATCTGTGACTGATTGAACTTAGATTGTTAATAATAATGATAAAAAAAGAATGGAAGGATAATCTCCTCCTTATTTTGAAGTCTTAATAAGTCCAAGAGTATAATGAAACAAGCAATGCATAATATTATCTGCTTTGGTTTTTTTGATTTTCGATTTGAATTTGGACACAACCTTACAAATGCTAATTTTGTTTTGTATAAATAAACTTAAAATATCAGATTTAAAAGGCGTTATTGATGCCATAATTAATGGTTTTGTATTGTTGGAATTGACAGTAATATTTCAAAATATATAAAACCCAAACCTCTTGCCAAATAATTTGTTGCATTGGTTACTGAATATTGTGGAAGTGATTTTTCGATGAAAACTAATTTAGCGGATCGACCGCGTGAACATAACTTACTAACGTGTAAATAAAGAAAAACAATATCATTTATGAATATACTTTGAGCATGATTTAGTTTACCTATACATATCTCAGTAGAGAAGGACTGTATACCACGCGTAGATTCGAGTACCTATTTATTGACATGAAGATGTTTTGAATATTTTTTTACTAACTAGTCGTGTAGTTATTCTTATATATTCAGTAAATAAGTATGTGTTTTCGTAATCTGTAGATACTAAATAATAATCGTGTTTTATTGCGCCAACATATAGATTTATTGAGGCATTCAACATCTACTGCTTGTAGTGTGTGGTCGCACAGAGCTCTTGTGTATTATTTTAGTATAGTAATATTGTATGTGTATTTATTCATGCTTTTAATAACACCACATAATTACCTGTATATAAATAATTATTTGTATAATATAAATTTTTCATGATTTTTCATATCTACTACTTGTGAATAACGTGTCCAAACAAAATAACAAAAACGAGACTATAAAAAAAAGATTTGATTAAAGTGGAAATAATGTTATGTTTGTTATTATATACATATCATTTACGATGTTTTATATATTTTGTACCTAACTTTGTGTACTTAATAATTTTGACACTGCTGTACATATACAGGTTAATTACCATTATATCTGAAATACCTAGAAAATTATCATTCCATTAAGTATGGAAAACATGTGTTTTAGATATGTATTTATACATAATACATGTATACAAAACTCCCATCACTCCGGTCTCCAAGCCTAGACACAACACAACAAAATATATCTTTTTTTGTCAAAAACATTTTACTGGTATATCCTACATGTGAGGTATGCCAACGATGACGACGATTTATAAATTATCTTCTTGGTAAGCTTCTTTCGGCTTTGGACAATTTAACTCTTCGAAATGCAATGGAAATGGATTCCTGGAGGACCATGAACGATGTGGAGGAATTTATCTGGTAAAAACCATAAAACTGATGTTCTCCATTACATTGCTCTGACAATTATGAACCGATTGCGATGATTCTTTTTTTATTCGAGAGAGTAAACTGCTATGATGATTCCATGCAAATTTCATTACGACCGGATATTTTTTTCTGAAGAAACATGAATTATGTAGAACTATGTAGACGATAATGTGATCATAACCTATCTAGATAATTTTACGGTTTTCGATGAAAATATCACTAAAAAGTTTAAAATAAAATCTTTTAAAAAAAAATTGAACCGACTTCAATATCACTGAAAATTATAAAATCTATACTATAATAAAATTCAAAGAGCACTTTTTCTGTACATTGAATATTTTTCCAAAATTTCTATGTGGGGATACTATACTATCGACATAGAGGCCAAAAATATTTTTTTTGGAATTATTGTCTGTCTGTCTGTCTGTCTGTCGTTCTGTTCGTCCAGGTTTCATTTGAAAACCCGTGGATGATAGGACTTTCACTGATGTGTTGTGTAGAAGTCAAGGTATAAGTTGGTATATAAAACATCACGCTATGTTTCATGGGGGCTAAGCAGTGAAACATACTATTTCATTTCATTTAAAAGCCAGCGGTTAGGTCCGCTGCACCACCAACGCTACATTTGTATAGGTAGGTAGAAATTGAGAATAC
Organism: Furcula furcula; assembly: GCA_911728495.1. Classification (NCBI taxonomy): domain Eukaryota; kingdom Metazoa; phylum Arthropoda; class Insecta; order Lepidoptera; family Notodontidae; genus Furcula; species Furcula furcula. The sequence continues at coordinate 24,289,034 of OU452243.1, forward strand.
GAAATTGCTAAATTTGTACTTAGGTAAAAGACCTAAAATGACTCGAAATGATCTAACGCAATAAAATGTACTACTACAATTCACACTACACACAATGAACAGCTCTCCCAAAAAATGCTTCAAGGTCAGGGGTCAAGGGGGGGGGGGGGGGGGGGTTGTTTTCATGAAATTTTAATGAAACTCCCTAAGTCCAGGTAGTGTATAGGTATTGTATTACAGTCGCAACAATAAAAGATGCGAAAAACTTAGTACTTTAATTATCTTTACGATGTTAGCGGGATTTACATTATGAACAGCGCCATCTATCGGTGAAATTGAACATATAATCACTATAGAACTTTAATTATACACAAAAACAAAACTTTAAACAGCCACAGAATCTATTAGATGCTAATTATATTATAATATTTAGTAGAATTAAATGGTCATGTACCGTATACTCGCGACGCGAATAATAAAAATATAAGAAGTTATTGACCACATAAACATAATATTCATCAATCTATAAGATTAAAGCTTCTTCGGAACGTTTGGGGTGTGGCCCTAGACGTATATTAAATACGGGAGCGGGGTTGCGACCACCGTCCCCGTGAGCAACGGGTAAGGTACCCCTGGGTCGGGAACCCCTGTTCCTGGTGCGGATCCCACCAGAGACCCACGTCCCAAGTGCCGATGCGATAGCCGTATGTAAGAATTCCACATACCCCGGTTGACCCCCAGAAGTCCCTGGGACTGAAGGTTCGCCCCGCGAGTGCAAAAAGCAAGCAGATCAAGATAATAATATGTAGCTAGACACTCTTTTCGTAGACAACTTACAAATAAGGGGTCACGGTTACTTGAATAATATGTTCACGGATAATTCAAATAGCTGGTGTTAGTAGGTATCATAAGTTTTAAAATGGAAAAATGAATTAGTAATTTGTACACATAATCGTTATCGTCGTCGTCATCATAATATTGTTCTCTAAACAACCCCAGTGACCATCCACCACCAGACAAAAAGCTGATAGGCCATAATTGTCATGACCAGTATGAAACAGTTACACAAAGTTGTTACTCCCTGCGAGATTTGAACCTGTGACCTCCGTTTTGCCAAGTAAGCGGTGTCCCGCTGATCTCTTATCTAGGATAATGATCTAGAATTTAGTGCGACAGAGGGGTTGAGCGATAGGGTGGAGTGGTTTAGAAAAGGGCAGAGTTCGGGCGAAGACCAGAGCGGGCATGTGACGGGAAGGTAGGAGGGGGCAGAGTGAGTGAGGAGAGAGAAATAAATTAAAGTAGGAGAAAAAATAGGGAAACAAATGGGAAAAAGAGCCCCCTCTTTTTCCGAGAAGAAGAATGAGAAGGCGAGAAAATTTGGACACCGGAGCAATTTTAATGTAGGCAATAAAAGCGCAGGCGGGAGCTGCACGGGTCAGCTAGTAATTTAAATATTATTGAAGTTGGTGCCAAATATACACAGCCGGTAAGCTAACACCAACTTCAATAATATTTAAATTATTTTATACTTTTCAGTGATATTGAAGTCGGTTCAATTTTTTTTTTAAAAGATTTTATTTTATGTGCAACTTTCTTTTGTTTTTTCTGCACACACTTCTATTATAGAGTAGACAAAAATGCATAATTCTTAAATTATGTGTATTATAGTCATTCAGAGAAGTCGTAGAGTTGGGTTTTTGCCTATATGGACTGCACGCCACTGCCTGATTATGGTGTCGCGTTAGATCATTCTTAATTGTGGGAAAGACAGGTGTATATACAGGTAAACGAAACGGTAGTTTTATTTTTCGGATTATATCGCAGATTATTCAACAGTAGCATTACCTGCGACTTTGCGCATTACTCAGGCTCTTGGCTCGATTCAACTCGATCGAACTCCACCCACCTTGATCCTATTAGACTTATCTCGCCTTAGATAGTAAGCCTAAATGCTTTACATAACCTATCTCGATGCTAAATTTCATCAGTTATCAAAACATTGATGCCGTATCCTGCAGAGGAACTGTTTCACTTTTCAAGGTAAAGTACCCTGAAACCTGTCTCAGGTTATCGCTATGTCTTGCTTTAAAATCCAGTAGTTTCCACACTATGCAGGCGCATATTATACATACGCAAAAAAAAATCGAAATCCATCCATCCCCAGTAGTTTCTGCGTTATACGCGCACACTGGACATTCTCAAAAATGAAACTATTTCAAATTTGTTTAGTAGTTTCCACGTTATGCGCCCGCACGAGACCGGGACATACACACGAGAATTCCAAAAATTGCTGTTGGCATCCAACAATACGGAACGCCAGATAATAGAAAACAAATGTATGGGAATGATGTATCTCTTCGCATATATATCGCGGTCTAAATTTAAAAAAATATTTAATTTATAGACGATCCATTTACCGTTTTAAAACAATATACATAGTTACGGACATCTCCCATCTACCACCACCACATACCTGCCGTGACCATGTATGCTGTAAAGTGTTAGAAATACTAGTTACTGGTTTTTGGTCCAGGTAGGTACACCCGTAGTGTTACATAGATATTCTGCCGCCAACAACAGTGTGCAAACATTGATGTGTTCCGTTGTGAAGGACACTGTACCTAGTGAAATTACCGGATACAAGACTTAATATCTATCTAATGTCTTAATGGTCGGCAACGCATTAGTAATTCTTCTGGTGTTGCTAGCGTCTATATGCTGTGGTGACGGCTTACCATCAGGCGGATCGCAACCTTCCATACAACCTTGGATGTATAAAGTAAAATCAAAAACAAACTACGCTATAATGCGTAATATTAGTCGTTTCAATTTATAATATTCACGTGAATATCAAATAATTCTCATTGTAACAAATTATTTATAAAAAAAATATAACTACGCGGCGACGGTGACCCACCCTATCAGCCGTCACTTTTATTTTTAAAAACATCAACTAAGGTCTTTGTGACGAGTTCAAGTTATACACATGAAGGTATATGTACATGTCTTTTATGTTTTTTCATATATAACGTATTATATTAGTACAATTATATTTGTAGTCGGATATTTTCTTCTTAAATTATTAGATTTGTTATTTTCTATATAATAATAATATCTTGCGACAAACTAAGGCTAGTTTGTAGTATCAGTTGTTTGGTTACCACAGTACAGGCTTAGTGCGCCTGCACTAAGCCTGTACTGTGGTAACCAACTGTTACTACATCGATATAATATATAAACTAGATAAACATTCACGAACAAAATGACATCTAAAATGTGGTCGCGGAGGTTGCAAACTTATCTGTGCTGGTGGCGGAAACGAGAACTAACGATTTTATAATGATAATGACTTGTAGTTTGACAGTTTCATATAGACAGTAGCGACACTCCTATCGGCAAAAATAAATTTGTCAGTATGTGGCTTGTAAAGAAATAGCGACACAAGAGCGCTTACCACTTTTTGAACCGAGACACCAAATCTAGTTTATACAATATTATATCGATGTGATAATAATAATAATAATATAATAAATACGTAGGTAGGTAATTAAATAGATAAACAAAACCCAGACGCAATGTGGGAATCGGATCCACGACCGTATAAGTAGCTGACACCCTGACCGATACCCAATAGGTCATGGATTCGATTCCACTATTTTTTTTAATTCAATTTAAGCTAATGCTTGACTGCAGTCCCTCCTGATGGAAAGTGGTGACACAATCGAGGATGGTGAAACACACTAGCTTATTCACTCTAGTCTTGAAGTCACCCACATTATAATCGAACCGGAAACCCGACGCAGCTAAACTGTTCCAGTCTTTAGCTGTCCTTATTACAAACGAAGAAGCAAATTGCTTATTTCGGACTGAAGACACGTTCACCACGGAAGGATCTGTACAGGCAGTGCGTCTCGTCATCCGATTATAGGAAGAGGATGGTGGAATCGAGTCATGCAATTCCTGCGCATACTCCAAAATGTATCCTGTAGAATTTATACCCAGAGGCGCCTGTGCTCTACGCTCTGTAAATTGGCTTCCACCAACCCAGGGTCACCAATTAGCCTTTTAACAGTCCTCTCCACCGAGTCCAAAGCTACTAGATAGCATTTTGCAGCACATATATGACTGCAGTAGGTGCTCCACACGATCGGACTTGCGCTTTATACAACTTTAGAAGCTGTCCTGGTGTGAAGTAGTGTCGGACCTTTGTAAGGACACCTAGCTTCCTTGCAGGGAGCTACTTTGGCCTTGGACTCAATGAACCACCCAAATTTAAGGTGCGAGGGAATTTCAACTCCCAGCGACTGAAAGCGGTCGGTGTATTCCGAGGATGCATTCTGAAACGTAGGAGTCGAGATAATGTGTTTTGATGGCGTTGAATCTGCTAGCTAGACCAACGGGACCGTCATTATTGCCTTGTAATTTTCTGAGCCCACAATATATTTATCCTTAAGTGTTAGTAATTGTAACTTTTAAGTTTGTTATTAAATAAATGATTTATTTATTTTTTGCCGTCTGTTCCATAGCCTAAAAACAGTTATAACAATAATTATTTTATGTAAATGTGTCATATCATGCCTATTTCGAAGTGCAAACTTACTTATTAAGAGAGTGAGAGTACCTAATTAAAACTCATCATACCATTTGTCATTTTGAATTACCCGAATTTAAGAAGAACAAGCGGTAACAACAGCTCAGTGGGCGAGCGCTTGCCTTGGAAACAAGGTGCGCAGGTTCGAACCCCGGCTCGCACCTCTGATTTCTTCAATGAATCATGTGCGAATCGTCTTTGTGCGATTGTTACTAACTTTCGGTGAAGGAAAACATCGTAATGAAACCTGCATGTCTGAGAAAGCCTAACTAGCTCTCGAATGACGTGTGAAGTCCGCCAACCCGCACTTGGCCAGCGTGGTGGACTATGGCCTAAGCCCCCTCATCTTGAGGGGAGGCCCGTGCCCAGCAGTGGGACATAAACAAGGGCTGGTATTATTATTATTATTAAGAAGAACAAACTTTATAGACCAGAAAGGTATATTCTGATTTATTTTGTACGCAATTAATTGCAACGATGCCAGTATTTTATACGGGGTGTAAGGGGCATCGTACCGAAAACCGATACCAGGGATCCAGTACATGATGCTGAACATTCTAGTGCTGAAATTATTCATTGTCTTTTTCATGAATTACCAAAAAAAAAGCCGCTTTTTGTAATAAAATTAGGATAACATCATTATTGGTATAATAATAAGCCTTATTTCAATTTTTTTAAAAATATTACTTATTTGTGCAAACTTAGCAATCATCAGCAGCCGAAAACTCCACTGCTAAACAAAGGCCACTCCTTTAGAAGGGAGGGGTTGCCATAATCTCCACGCTTGGCAGGTGGCTTGATTGAAATTAGCAATGTAATTTGAAAAATAAATATTATTTCGTACGTATTCATTACATGCTCAAAAGTTAACAAGTTAGTCATTTTCCATGTAAATGATTTCTGTAACGTTGTAATGGACAATATGAGAAATTTTATAAAAAAGTTTTCGGTACGTAGTCCCTTACACCCTGTATATTATTTATTCTAGTTTAAAGCAGATGGCCATAATATAAGTCTTTAATCAAATATACCTGTTTGTTCGTTTTTATTTACACAGCAATGCAGTAAATATCGACATAATACCAAAAATATGTTCTCCATAGATACAAAAAGTGGTCATAATTTATCAAAATTAAACAATCCGGTTTTAATGCCCCCTCCACGCGAAGGCTATAGGTATTCAAATGGCTGACATAATTGTGCCGTCATCTACTTTGTTCTTTCGATGTGTTGCCGAGCAAGAGGATGGACTTTGAGTCAATCAGAGCCATGACGTTTTTATTTGACGCTTGTACCTCTTAATTTTAAAAAAGAAAAGAAAAACTTACAATGTACTGCAAAATATCATATTTAATTATTAAATAATAATAATAATACCAGACACTACCCCCCGGCACTACTGGGCACGGGCATCCCCTCAAGATGAGGGGGCTTAGGCCGTAGTCCACCACGCTGGCCAAGTGCGGGTTGGCGGACTACACACGTCATTCAAAACCTAATTTTTAAGATTTTGCATATTTAACAACTTTTTTTTGACGCGGGGGAAACCTTCTAAATGTCCCCGGGAGCTGAGGGGCTCGAGGGGTATGTGGGATTCTTACCCATGGCTGTCGCATCGGTCACATGAGAGGGACCCCAGGCTCTCCGGTGGGATCTGCACAGGGGCCCCTCAGTGCCTTGCCTTTGAGCCCGCCACCGGGGGGCGCATTGTAGTCCCCCGGGAACCTGACACGGTGCTCACGGGGACGTGGGTCGCGGCCGTCCTCCTCGGAGTCGCCGCCGTACTCAATGGACGTTCTAGGGCTGACACCCCGAAGGTTGCCCGTTGTTTATAGCCCCGGACTCAGGGCTAAGGAGCGAGACGTTGTGCGGCCGCTTGATGTGGCCGGCGCCTTCGTCGCCGAGCAGGATCAGCGCGTTCGCGTTCCCGCTCGGCGGCCTCCTTCTGGGACATGACAGTCTCGCAGAAGGCGGCCATCGCTCCCTACGCCGCATCCCCGGACAGCATAGCCCACACTAGCTGCCCAGGGAGCCCGATCCGATGACTGCGACCAAGTCTCGACGCTCCAACGACCTTGCGCGACAAGCCTCTAGCGTCTGTTGGGCGGAGTCAGACTGGTCGCAGTGGAAGCATCTTGTCGTCGCTTCACGTCCGATCTTATGTAGATAATCACCGAAACAACCGTGACCTGTGATTATCTGCGTAAGCGTATATATTTAACTCGCATATATTAACGTCCTATACCTACCACGGTTCGCACTTCGTACTGAACTAAACGTTTCTGAGGCCCTTCAAACATATTATTGTATTTACCAAGGGTCTATATATTTTCCTTCATTGGTAACAAATAATAAATACTTTTGTATGATTCACACAAAATGTTAAAAAAATCACATCGGGGCTGGGATAGGGTTCGAACTGGCGCCTTATTGCGTCCTTTAGCCATACATACAATATACAAACATCCATTTGTGAGAAACAGTTTCAAATCCTGACGAAGAAATAATTATTTATTACATCTCTCTCCAATTTCAGAGCTGTCCTCTTGTCGGTTAAGCAATTTCCATTCCGATCAATTATCTGCTTTTGCTTATTTTGAGTTCCTGATTCCTTCCACTTTTTCTATAACCTGTTTCATGAAATTTCGTCTTGATCTGTTTCCTTCTATTTTACCTTTCACTATTGTTAAAAGTGTCGTGTCGTATCAAGTGACCAATCCTCTTTCTTGTCCTATTTTTAATAGTTCTTAAAATTTGTCTTTCTATATTAACCATTTCTAAAGTTTCCTCATTCGTTTTCCTTTCTGTCCATATTATTCCCTCCATTCTTCTTCAACACTACATCTCAAAAGCTTCCATCATTTCTTATCTTCATTACATGGCAATCTTTAATACTAGCAGTAATACAAGAAAATTAAATGTTAAATCAGACAAAATCGTCCGGAAATAGTATCATGAATCACCTACATGCTAGTAAAAGGTTCAATCTAAATAAGCGCATGCTAGCTTTTGACCTTTTAGCTTTGGCAAGGATTTCTTAATATACATTATATAGAGACAGCACTAATAGTAACTAATAACCGGTTTATTGATTGGAATGCCACAGAGGTCGGTTTGCGAGCAGGTCCAAGTTATGTGTCAGCATACTACTTATGTCCTAGAGAAAGATACAGATTGTGACAGTAATAAGAAATACTTACCAAAAAAATGTATAAAGCTAAAAGAGAATACATACGTATATCGCTTCCTGCCCCCCTAGACAAAGTAACATTCTACAATCGCTATCGCTAATAGAAAGTATAAAAATGTATGAGAATGACATAAGTCATCGAAAAACCACGTGACAAATTGTAGGGAATTGACACCGTTAGCGAATGATGAAGTAGATTCGCTATGAAGCGATTGCATCTTGTCTAGGCCCTCTGGTCTAATGTCGACCGGATTTTCTAACGAAAGAATATATTGATCTGTGTTAATTATCAAGTAGCTCGTGACATTCAAACGGTCGTGACACAAATATTAAACTTGAAACTTGAATCATTATTATATTTACAATAGGCATGATGACTAATTTTGAAAAAATACTCTATAATGTACTTACGGGTCTACTATTGCCGAAAATAATCATATTTTTGTATTAAATTTACAATTAATAGCAATATTTTCAATTTTTAAAATAGAGTTTGAATTTCGTTCCAAAACTATGGCCGGTGCATGGCGCCATGTTGTGACGTCACTACGGCGGTGTAAATAAACATCTGTCTAGGTATAAAAGTTAAAAGTGAATCATTGTATGAAAGAAAAAGTTGAGATGACAGTTTGACAGTTGTTTATTTACACAGGATTGACGTCATTCACTCTGAGCAGCGTTTATTACAAAATGGCAATTAGCTGTATTTAAGTAATTTATTTCCTTAAATATCACGAAAATCTCTCTATTATTATGAAAATGAGATGCATTTTTGGAATCAGTGCATTCATCATGCCTATTCAAATTAACATGAATTCGCGGAACTGAAAATATATAAGTAATCGTCCTCGTCGTCATACCTGCCACATGATGGATTGTAAATACATAATGTAAGAGTGAGTTGTGTCTGCGCCGGAGAGTATTCGCAAAGGAGGTTGGAGTTGTACCGCTCCGTGGCGGCGCACGGCGGAACTGGAGCGCGGAGGTATGTCGTGTTGCAGGCGGCGTGTCGGCGGCGCGCCGCGACTCGCTCGAGTTCGGCGGCGGCGGGCCGGCCGCGGCGCTGCAGGAGTATGCCGCGCGGAAATGGGGGCCCTCGCCGCTGTCACCGCCGCTCGGTGCCGCGCTCGGCCCGGTCGGCCTGCGCCCCGTGTCCGCCGCGCCCGGCGCAGAAACCGCTAAGTACAGGTGCGGACATCAGGACATCACTAGCCCCGCCTTGCCTCGCCTCGACTCGCCTCGTTCCCATCTCACGAGGGCCGGCCTCGGGCGGGTCGGTACCGGAGTGAACCCTCTGGAGGCGTCCGGATCGGTCGATTTATTGTACATTGTAAATACTCGTATGCCATCATTGTTTATATGACACTGCGGTTGTTAATTTTTGTACAGTCGCTACGATGTAGCCGTTTGAGCATGCTTACATTTGGTCCCCATCGAAATACATGTGCACAGAGCGTGTATGTTTTCTTGAATTGCGCCGTTTGTCTTTCAGAGCTGTGAGCAGTTTAGCGCAGGGTCTCACGTCGAACGGTATGTTCGGTTCGTCGTCGTCGCTCCTGAGCAAACTGAGCGGAGTGGGCACCATCTCAGGTCGGTAGTACGCAAACTCCATAACTCCCACTGTCTGTATATATTGTAAATAGTGTATATATTTAACATTGTATATTCTCACAAAGATTCTTAACATAACTCGTATGCACATTCTAGCAAGTTATTTTTTAGCAAACATACAACGAATAGAAGTATATTTATTAATTTCAAAGTTTACTTCTGTTTTACGTCCAGTGGAGTTATAGTAAATTATAGTAAAAAAGTAATACAGAATTGCAACTTTGGATGTTCCTCAAAGCATCGGATAAATTATGATATCTTTTATATAAATTTAATACGGGAAGTAACCACGTGTTGTTTTGGCACGATTCGAAACATCTTATTTTACATTACGATACTTTAATATCAGCAACCGAAAAACTGTCTACTGGCTTCCCACTTAGAAGGGAGGGGTTGCCATAATACCCACGCTTTGCAGGCGTTTTGGGGATACTTTAATATACTTACATCGTTTATTTAACATATGTAAGTGCTTGACTGCAGTTCCACCTGATGGAAAGCGGCGATACAATCGAGGATGGTAAAACATACTAGCTATTAAAAGCCTATTCACTCTAGTCTTGAAGACACCTACACATTATAATCTTGTGAGAAAATCGACACAGGCAAACTGTTCCAGTCCTTAGCTGTCTATATTATGCATTTACAAGCGACCCGCCCCTGCTTCGCACGGGTGCAATTTCGAACAAAAATGAAGTAAAAAAATTTAAAGTTACTACTTTTGATTATACAATTTCTTGTATATAATGTACAAAAACACGTGCTGACTTCGTTACGCAATACGAACAAATTTTGTTTGAAAGTGATGCGTGAAAGGGCTACCTATAGCTGTCCATGGGGACAGCATTCAACACTTGGTCTAAGCCTGCAACGTTGAATGTCTTGACCTTGAACGTTGAGTGGCTAGATCTCAAATATACTTCATTCATTCCACATGCTCCCACTTGGCATGAATGAGGGTTACCTTCATGATGTTATTTACCATTGCAGAACTAGTGGGTGGCGGCGTGGGAGTGGGCGGAGTGAGCGTGGGCGGTGTGGGCGTCGGAGGAGTGGGCGTGGGCGCGCTGGTGGGCGACAAGCCACCGGCGGGTCGATCGCGCCTGCTCGAAGATTTCCGCAACAACCGCTTCCCCAACCTACAACTACGAGACCTCGCGAACCACATCGTTGAATTCTCACAGGACCAGCACGGCTCTAGGTTGGTACATTCCCGTCCATTGAGTACTGCGGCGACGGGGAGATCCCACTGGAGAGCCCGGGTGTCCCCTTTTATCTGCCGATGCGATAACCGGGGGTTTTAGTGGGTAAGAATCCCACATAGCCCGGTTGAGCCCCAGAGCTCCCGGGGACCTTTTGTAGGTTTTCCTCTCGAAAAAAAGGTTGGTACTTTCCATTCAATATGACTGACACAGTTTCCTCACAAGGGCTTCTTGGCAGTTACAAAGCCATGTGATATTTTGCAGTGTGTGTGACGATTTACAATTATTTTTGAAGAGCAACAGTAAACATTTTGGAATATAATTTTGTAATTTGGTCTGACATCTCTTTACGAATACTGATGATAAAGTTCACTAGTGCGGTATTTTTTAATAAACACATTATTTCACCGGATTTTTTAATACATTATTTAATGAAGTAGCTAATGTACAAAATACAACTTGAACTGGCCTACAGCGGACACATTTTTCTGGACCGTGAAAAATAGAAAGTGCTAGTTAGGACGAATGCATATTATTATAATTAATTTAACATTAAAAGCTCCACACTCTCAACACAGTACGAGGCAGCGCGGTGTGGTTAATGCAAGAAGGTTGAATCAATGGTCGACGCCCTCCCTCCGTCCGCTTATTGTTTCCACTAGAGACCCGCTATTCCCGCAAACTATCGCTTCCCGTTACTCCCCGATAGTCAAACCTCGGTTTCCTCATTGGTGACCACTATCTACTACTACTACTAGATCCTGGCTTACAGGACAGTGGTGGGAATGAGTGGTGGGATTAGGCTCGCTAGCTATTAATTTTATAAAAAAATACTAGCTGATCCGCGCAGCTCCGCCCGCGTTTTTGTTGAATCTATTCATTCCATTCTCGAATCCCCTTGAACACACACAAAATTTTTTATCAACATCGGTCCAGTCGTTAGGAGGAGTTCAGTGACATACACACGTACAGTAGAATTACATATATAAAGAAGATAAGCAGCACTTTATAATAGCTATGATTTTGTTTTCTAGGTTTATACAACAAAAATTAGAAAGGGCGACGGTACAAGAGAAACAAATGGTATTCAATGAAATTATTGGCGCCGCGTACAGTCTAATGACGGACGTGTTCGGCAACTACGTTATACAAAAGTTTTTCGAATTTGGAACCACGGAACAGAAAACAACATTAGCACAAAAGGTTAGTAATATCTGTTCTGACTCATTACATTGTTCGCTATTGGGGAATGTTAATCTATACATATTATAAAATAAAGTCGCTCCCGCTGTCTGTCTGTCCCTATGTATGCTTAGATCTTTAAAACTACGCAACGGCTTTTGATGCGGTTTTTCTTAATAGATAGAGTGATTCAAAAGGAAGGTTTTTAAGTATAATACATGCGTAGAGAAACACTGATAATTTTAGAGGTTTCTAATGTGATGTAAATAAACACATTTTTTGCGCTTACATTGCAAACGCTGGCTGAACCCTACGAGATAAATCAAAATAATGTACTACAGTATTGTATACCTTAACAAGGTCTACAAAAAAGTCCGCGATGGTATATGTTTATCTCTTAGGGATAACCCACAATAAACAATTTTTATCCTTTACTTTTTATGAGAAATAATTAACTAAGTATTAATAAATTGTTGTTAGAATGAATTTCTCCCTTTTCCAATATAACTAAACTAAACTTCACTAATATTTACACCAATGAAAAAATAGCTGTGAACGTTGTTCATACCGCTAGCTAAGTTAAGCAACATAAGGCAAGGTCATTACATCGATGGGTGAACCGATTTGTATGAAATTTTGTGTGCATTTCGGGTAGGTCTGAGAATAGGTAGTAAAGAATATTTCATGCCGCTAGGTTAAGTAACGTTTGGGAAAGTCATTACTTAGATGGGTGACGGCGGCGACTCCGGGGAGGACGGTGAAGGGGTTGCGAGCCCCGTCCCCGTGATCATGGTGCCAGGATTATGGGGGCTATAATGTGCACTGATGGGCATTTGGTGCAGATCTCACTGGAAGGCCCACATCCCCCTTCTTATGTGGTGGTGTGCGACAGATGCAGGGGTTTAAGTGGGTAAAAATCCCAGATACCATGATTGACGAGGATATATAGAGGGAGAGGGGATTCGAGGAGGGGGTGATCGATGAGGGATAGGGGATTAAGATGGATCATGGGGGAGTGAGGGGGAGCAAGGTGGGTGAATAGAAAGGGGGAGGGGGTTCAGAGAGGGGCCAACGGGGAGAGGAAGAGGGGGAGTGTGACGGGGACCAAAGCGGGAAGGGGAAAGAGAGGGGAGAGAGAAAAAAGGGAGGAGGGAGAAAACGGGAGCAAAATGTAATAAAAGCGCGGGCGGAGCTGCGCGGGTCAGCTAGTTTTATTATAATTGGTAGAATCTAAAGCTAATTTTGGTAGACTAAATATTGGGTTGAATTACAATTGTATGTGGTTATCGAACATACTGATGTGTAATGATAATGTTTTGAACTGTAGATTGCTTGTGTTTATAAATCTATTTCTCTTTACTTATGCGAAATACTACATTAAGGTGTATACAGGTGGTACACAAATTATATGCGAGTCGATCTACTGAAATGTGACTTAATTTTGCTAGTATCGTGTCACTGTTAGTGTTGTAATAATAATATCTTGGGACAACCCACACACGGTCATCCGTTCCCAAACTAGGCAGAGCCTGTACTATGGAAACCAGACAACTGATACTCAGGGCCAGATTAAGCCAGCGCGGGGCCCGTAGCAAATCATATATTGATGCCTCCCGCAAGGATCTGGACTTGTATTATGTATTTTAATTTATAGGTATAATGTGGCCGTGCGGGGCCTTCGAGTCGCGGGGCCCGTAGCATTTGCTGACTCCTGCTATATGGCTAATCCGGCACTGCTGATACTAATACTTATATACTTTTTTTTGTAAATACATACTTAAATAGATAAACCCATCGGTTAGCAGGCAGGGTGTCTGACCACTAGACTAACGGGTCCGTCCGGGTGTTGTAATTTCAGAAATAATATTTGCTTGCAGTAATTTGTTTTTTTTGGGTTTATCTCGATTTAGAAGTGCGTTTTAGTTAGTAATTATAACATTGTGTTATCTGATCTGAAATTGGCGGCCAATGTTTTTAACACGATAAGTCAACTACGCAAGAGATAGTTAGTACTAAAGTGCTTGTTAGTACAAAAGGCACAGGTCTAAGTTTTTACGTGCCCATCCGACGCATGAATATTATTACTTTACAGGCGATCGGGTGATTGGTCTGTATGTATTGGATTAGAACCCGCGACCTCTGGTTTACAAATCAAGCGGTTTCATATTGTGCCACGAATGTAGTGTTTTATTTATTGCATTACATTTTATAGGTTTATGTATGCCAAAACCACTACTCTTTCTAAAATGTTATTCCAAAGGTTGTCTGAAAGTAGTCGCAACTTAAGACCGCTAATTTTGTATACGTTACTAGAGATTTATTTACAGGCGTGTTTATCTAGTGATTAGACACTCTGGCCACTATCGAATAGGTCGTGGGTTTGATTCCTGCCAAGTGTCCGGATGCTATTTATCTGCTTGAGTATGTATTTACAAAAAAAAAGTAGTAGTGTCCGGTTGTCTGGTTATCATAGTACAGGCTCTGCCTTGTTTGGAATTGGATGAGTGTTTGTGAATTATCCTAGTATATTTTTATATTTTTGCTAGTTTAATGTTGTTTTTTTGTATTATTGTGAACAATAAAGCCCGCGGGGTATCTAATAAGTAAGATTAGCACCTACCCATCTTCTCCCGTCGGGTGTCGTAAGCAGCGTATTTCTATTAGATTACATACAACCTGCGATCCTCAAGACGACTGCCAAGCGTCGGGATTATGGCAACCCCACCCGTCTTAGGGCTCCCACACATAACTGCGAATTCGCATCGCATCGCAAATATCTGCGAGAAACAAATGAATTTTTGTATTGAAATTGCATTTGTTTGTCGCAGATATTTGCGATGCGATGCGAATTCGCAGTTATGTGCGGGAGCCCTAAGGGGGAGGCCTTTGTTCAGCACTGGCTGTCTTTTGGCTGATGACGGTGTACCAGCTTTTAATCTAAATCTTTTGAACGACGTTGCGTGCGCTTACCCCGCCCGCATGTATTTTGGGCCGGCTCGTGCAAGCGTTTGTCGTCCTAAAGGTGGTACACCGTTCGTGATTGCGAGAGTACTTACCTACCATCAGGCGATTGTCTTGCTTGTCTTGTCACTAGGTGAAATAAATAAAAAGGTTCCCAGAACTCTATCAAGAGTCGCAGTGTGGCTTACAGACTATCGTTTGTGCCTGTTGTACAGAGATACATGACTGTGGTTCTTGAATGCGAGAGTTCAGATAAGAGTTATCTATCTGTTTATCCATATGGTGTAAGCGTGTGGTGTGCCATCGTCCAGGTGCGCGGGCACGTGTTGAACCTGGCGCTGCAGATGTACGGGTGCCGCGTCATACAGAAGGCGCTCGAGTCCATCCCCGCCGAGCAGCAGCAGGAGGTGGTGCGCGAGCTCGACGGACACGTGCTCAAGTGCGTCAAGGACCAGAACGGCAACCACGTTGTGAGTAACTACCTGCACACACACAGACACACACACTTGTAGTCTCTTTGACACACGACGTTCGTTGTTTGTAGTTCAATCTACTCAACATGGATATTATTAGTAACTTTATTGACTGCAAGGTTACGTTACTTGAACGTGGTTTCTGTATACCATGTTTTTCTTTACAAATACAGAAGCGATGGCGGACTGCTCGTCAACCAAAGTCAATTAGTAAGATTGTATATGATCTATCAATTGTCTTTGGCTGGCCTCTGGTCAGACATCACTGCTGTATATAAACATTTATTGCTATGATTTTGTTCTTTTAAAGATACGTTACAACAATTAAAATTAATGTAACGACAATAATAACTCGTATGTTAGAGTTGGCGTGTAGCGGGGACTTTTGTTGCTATAATCTTTTTTATATCTCTTGTCTGTTCTACAAATATGTATGGAGATGCGTGCACATAACAACGTGACTTTCACAGACCGGACAAGGGTGACAAAAAGTCACCGCGACCAGAATCACTCGTGCGCGTTAGCACTTAAAATCCACCGTGTCGTTTACCAGCTCAAAGAGATTTTAAATAACTTTTACCTATTGAGATCCACAGTCAATGTAGTTTAGCTGGTGAAATAATAAGTGTCATTATTCGTGTCGTGCAGGTACAGAAGTGCATCGAGTGCGTGGAGCCGTCCGCGCTGCAGTTCATAATAAACGCGTTCGCGGGCCAAGTGTACGCGCTCTCCACGCACCCGTACGGCTGCCGCGTGATCCAGCGCATCCTCGAGCACTGCACGGGCGAGCAGACCGCCGGCGTGCTCGGCGAGCTGCACGCGCACACCGACCAGCTCATCCAGGACCAGTACGGCAACTACGTGGTGCAGCACGTGCTGGAGCACGGCGCGCCCGACGACCGCGCGCGGCTCGTGGCCGCCGTGCGGGGCAAGGTGCTGCAGCTGTCGCAGCACAAGTTCGCCTCCAACGTGGTCGAGAAGTGCGTGTCGCACGCCACGCGCACCGAGCGGGCGCTGCTCATTGACGAGCTGTGCGGATTCAATGACAAGTCAGTACACACACCTAACGACGACTGTACTTAAATGCATCGTGTCGATTTTACCTGCCTTAGCCCACTGTTGCGCCGACGGGCTCTAATATAACTACTATGCGATTCAATTGAGAATTTGACTGCCATGATGATCGCGACTGCGGCGACTTCACTCGTTGTTTACGATTTTTGTACCGCCAGCAGAGTGAACACAAAATGAAAAATTCGGCCCAGTTTTTATTGTTTATTTTAATGTCTTATTTTGTTATCTAAAAGTGGGCTAAGGCTGCTAAAATCGACATGATGAACTTAGATTTTAAGGAACCAAGAAGGAAGGAAGGTCTTTCAATTAATATGCATAAATATCAAACAAGTTTTAAATTAATTCCCATAACTTTTCATACTTCAAAATGTGACTTAGGCCACTTTTACGCTGACCCGCCATCATTTGTTGCAACGTTTATGGACCTCTATTCGCTGGCAGCGGACCCATAGCTCAAACATTATCGGAGTCGGGCCTAGCACGACATTTTTTATACGTCCTAGTAACAAGACAAACGAGAAGTTCGTCTGATGGGGAGCGACACGCCAAGCCACAAACTTCGGAGATAAGGGGGGGGGGACGGCCTTTTTTTTGACATTTTTGATTATCGGTCAAAAACTGAGTAACATAAACCAAAATAAAAATCTCTTTTGAGATGTGCAAATGAAGCCCTTTCATATGATACCCCACTCAATATAGTAGTCTCACTTTGAAATTTTAATGACCCATTTCGACCCTCATTAGAAAAAAAGTAAAAGAAAAAATATATTTTTTTTCATTTGCGTTGGGTTTGGGTAATTAAGATCTAAAACTATTCCAAGTTTCAAATTGATAGCATCAGTGGTTCCTGAAATATATAGGTGTGTGACAGTCAGACACACGAAGTCATACCATAAGGGTTCCTTTTTTACCTTTTAGGTATGGAACCCTAAAAACCGTCAAACTTATTAGTTGCAAGAGACAATGTCTCCACTGTAGATCTGGCTGCGAAATTGTATAGCTATTAAAAGTGCAAGTAACACTTCGTTCAGCACGATCATTTCCACGTGTTTGTGTTCCCCCCAGCGCGCTGCACGTGATGATGAAGGACCAGTACGCCAACTACGTGGTGCAGAAGATGATCGACGTGGCGGAGCCGACGCAGCGCAAGGTGTTGATGCACAAGATCCGGCCGCACATCGGCTCGCTGCGCAAGTACACGTACGGCAAGCACATCATCGCCAAGCTCGAGAAGTTCTTCATGAAGGCGCCCGAGCTGGGGCCCATCGGCCCGCCGCCGCCCAACCCCGTGCTGTAGTCTGTGTAAAGTATTAACGCCCGCGGGACTAGGCTGATGCGACGGCGCGGGTGTCCACCCCGCCTATTATAAATTTTGTGAATATTTGCGATTGTACATTTGTAACTATAGAGCTCGTCGCTCCTATGCGCGCGGGCGGCGGGCCGCGGCTGTACATACGTAGCGGCAGACTGATGTACAGAACGATACGGTAATACGGTAACTGTAACAATAGTTGTATAGCGTCGACGCCGACCCGGTGCTCGGCCGTCGCGTCACCGCGGCGTAGCGTTTATTGCGTTCTTAGCTCTTAAGTGTTCTAGTATTATTCGTTGTTCGTATGAATCTATGTATAAATATTTGAACGTCTCTCATTCTCGTGTAATTTATGAATCGAAGGAGAGGACGGCTCGGCGGGGCCGTGCGTCTCCGTAATTTTAGCTCGTTGTAGATTTACTATTAGCTGGGCTAGGGGACCTTGAATCTTCCGAAGCGACGGAGATGCCGCAGGCAGTTCTGGACAATCTGCACTATAGTCGTGATTATTATAATATTATTTTGTACTATTCTTCAAGTCGAGCTCTCGTTTAAGTTTTAAAACCGGCTTTAAAATCGTACATAGCCTATCGAATATCGTTTAGTGCCGGAGTGTATAAATACGTCGATTATAATTTGTGAAAATGATATTTTTGTATATTTTTATGTAATTAATTTAAGTTATTTAGTTAATGAGCCCCGCGAAGTCCGGGGCGAGCGCTTATCGAGTGGACGATGCTTATGTTTAGTGTAGTCGCGGCGCGGCGCGCGGCGCGTAGGTTATAGTGACGATTGTAAAGTCCTGTACTGATAGTTGTAGTCCCGAGGTCTACCTTGCCGGTTGCACGTCACAAGCGTAGCTACTCCTCATTCCCCCTGTGTAATTAATTTTTATAGGAAGCGTAGTTTCCTACGACACATCCAATTTTTTTACGTTTAGATGTAATTGAAAATAAAATTATTGTATATGGCTGTACAAAAATGTTAACAAAATGATTTGTAAAACCCGTATGTGATGGAATAGGGCGAGGCGTCGAGCGCGGCGACCTGCGACGTCGCCGCTCTGGCCGCCCCGTCTGTAGGTTGTACTAGATAACATTTATATGATGATCCATCTATTTAGACATTAATTATAATAAAGCATTTCTGTAATAATATTACAAAGAATCTGTTGTTTTATTCAATTTAGTTAGATCCTGGTCTTATGACGCTATTTCCCCACAACAAAAGCCAATTTACACGAAGCCATCGCTGGCTGACAGTCGCACTGGCAGCCAGCACTGGCTTGGTATTGTCATTTTCAAGCCGAGCCAGTGCTGGCGAGAATATAGCGCCAGTCTATTTTTCCCACGAATTTATATTTACTTCGTAAAAACTGGATAGATCACATAAATATATTAATATCACTAATTTAAACTTTATACTACATTTTTAAGGTTTGTTTTTCATTGACGCAAGTCGAAGTAGAAAAACGAGCCGAGTGAGATAGCTCAAAAGTAGATGTGTGTCCTTGTCTGCCCCATGAAGCTATTAGGGTCAAAGTGGAGGAAACACTCCCAAATACATGCCTGAGGTCAACGCTATCCCTTTCATTGAGGTCGGATCTCTCTTTCTAAGAGGGCAACCTTAATGTTTCATAAAAAATCAGGACATCTTTTTAACTTCGTCGCATAATACGACTTACTTGGCTTGTTTACCAAGTGTCTGGGTGTTTTATCTATATAAGTAAGTATGTATTTACAAAAAAAAAGTATATAAGTATTAGTATCAGTTGTCTGGTTTCCATAGTACAGGCTCTGCCTAGTTTGGGATCAGATGACCGTGTGTGAATTGTACCAGGATATTATTATATTATTATTATGCTTTAAGTTTAAACCGATTAAATATGTCTAGTTGCTTAATCAGTCTGATTATGGGTTGGAGCCAGTGGCGGTCCGAGAGGGGGGGTCGTAGGGGTCATGACCCATCCCAAAATCTTACACGTCAAATCGACAAATTTAACTTGTTTCTTTGAAACGCCGAAACAATTAAATCAAAAATATAGGGTATCATAATAATTTTGAAAAACAAGGATGAGAGCAACCATGTTAGAAGAGTGGCTGAAAGGTTTAGCTCCTCTAAATATTTTTCTGGCAACCTCTTTGTTCTCTTTGTCTTTTTGTTGGTAAGAATAGCACCCTCTCATCTCTTCCCGTTAGGTGTCCGCAAGAGGCGACTAAGAGAAAACAAGAAGACGGGCAGCAATGTCTTTCTGTTGGTTGAGGTACAGGTCAACCTGTACTGAGGGATTATGGCAACCTCTCCCTTCTATGAGGGAGACCTTTGTTAAGCAGTAAAGGTTTTTCGGCTGCTGTTGTTGTTGTTGATGAACCTCTTTGTCGAAGTTGGATTTACCTAACTGGATAAACAAAGTGGTTAACAAATTCAAGTGTGTCGTTCCCAACGACTATCGGAACGGGTGCTACATGGACATTAATTAGCCATGATCTTCGTCTTGTCCGTGTTCATTTTAAGGCCAACCTGTTAGAAAACTCTCCTGAGGTCATATAGCACGAGTCCTCCAGCAACCCCGCCATAATGAATACATTATCGAAGGTGAGTGATATGAATTCGATGCCAAGTCCCTTTTTCAGTCCAAGAGCTTAAAAACGTCTTTCAATGCGTTCGTGAACAGTTTCGGAGGAATAAAGTCTCCCTGTCTTAACACCTCTCTGCAATCGTATTGCTTTTATACTCTCATTCTGTAGTCGGATCGACATGGTAGCGTTGCTGTGCAAACACTTCAACCCTTTGATATACCGTCAATGTGGCTTCGCTGGCTACCGCCTAGGTTTTGATTGAATCGTAAGCTTTGTCGTACTCCATAAACGCTAGACATAATGGCCGATTATACTCCTCGGTCTTCTGTATAAACTGGCAAAGCGTATGAATACAGTTGGAAGTCATCAAACCTGCGTTCAAGTCAAGACGTTTCGTAATGACTCTCGAAAACAGCTTGCACGCGTGGCTCAGGCATGAGGATATAGGCGTATAATTCTTAACATTTTTTTTGAAGAAAATTGCCACCACACTCTTGTGCCATTCTTCTGGCGTATACCTCCGTAAGACGGAATTAAATAACTTCTGGAATAATAAAATTACCGGTTTTCCACCCACTTTCAGTAGTTGTAATTCTGTCATCTGGCGCCTTGTTGTTCTTAAGCTGTTTCAGAACCATTCTAATCTCGTACAGGCTGACGGTTGACCCCGGTGTGGTATCAGGTTAGTTTGGCTCTGGTGTCCTGAGATGTTCTGGAAATGGGTTTCCGTGTCGAGGTGTATAACTGTCCATAAAACTTCTCGAGCTCTCAATATTTCCGGTTTCGATGAGATGGCACTAGCATCTTCGATCTTCAGCTTGGTCATTCGGCTTTACCGAATATATGAATTCTTTGCAAACACTTGAGAGCCTTCGTTTCTCTCAATTGTGTTCTTAGTACATGCCGTATTAGTAGAAGGCAAGTTGTGTAGCAGCGATTTATAAATTAGTCTATTGGATTCGTCATATTTCATCATATTAGCTAAAGGTTGCAGTCTTATCCCAATCCGGTTTTCCATTAACTTAATGTTTGTATCGGAGACCTTCTGAAGCTTTTTGTGGCGTGGGCACCTAAAAAGCTTGGATCCTACTGCGTGGACAGTTTACATCAACCAATGGTTTAACTCATCCGCAGTTATGCATTATATGTTGGGCTAGACGATTGTGTATTCGGGGTCCAGGATTAAAGCAGATGCCGGACGAAGCGTGGACTTCATTAGACGAGACCTTAGCTTGACATTGATATTCGATGTTCCTCTTACAATACGGTGATCGCTACCAGTTTAAACCTTACCAATCACGGAGACATAATTGAATATGTGATTCTTGTTCGTATTGATGAAGTCGATCTCATTTTTGGTTGAACCATTGGGGCTTTATTCACGTCCACTTCCTAGATGATCGCTTCTTGAAGAAGGTTCATCGCATTGAGTACTTCCTTCTCTATGAATTGGACCAGCCCCTGGCCCCTTTTGGTCCCGCCACTTATACTCATACGACCCCACTCCCAACTCATCGCCATTCCACGTGCGCACTTTCGCGTTGAAGTCCCGCCATAACAACGATGAAGTTTGCTTCTGGAGGTATGCATGGCTTGTGCTATCTCCTCATACAAAGCCTCTATTTCCTCGACACACTATCGACTTTTAAGACTTTGTTAATTAGGAACTTACGGACGAGAAACCCAACACCAGCCTGGTATTTTCGGTCTCCTTCTCGGAAGAAGAGCATATTGCCGCAATCAAGGGTTATCGTATCCATCCCTCTCTTTGGATTTCAGATATTCCCAAAATATCCCAACGCAACTTGCTAATTCTTCCTCCAGCCAAACTTTGGTGGGGGTTGTAGCGGGCATCTTCAAAAAGGGGGGGGGGGAGGTGTTGTAAATACATATTTATATGTAGATACATAACCCACGCCCACGATCTGTCCAATATGACCCCCCCCCAAAATCTTTGGCTGCGACCGCGCCTGGTTGGAGCAGCCCAAATACGGAAGAACTGTGTACAAGAAGAACAAACTGTGATTGATAGGGAAACAGATGATAAATAAATAAGGACCTCCTTCTGGCCGATATGACCACAGTGGGTATTTTGAAAGATCTCAGGCTACGCAAAATATATTATAGTGCGCAAGTGCTTGCGTAGACACAACTGCACTCTCTCTCTCTCTCTTCCGTTTACCTCTCAAAATACGATGGGATGAAAAACCGACACGACCGGGGAGAGACCAGGTGCAGGATCAACATTTTACATGCCCATCTTACGCATGGAGCATCTTACTTTACAGAAAATCAAGGGATAAATAATAAGCTAATGGTTGTGAAAATAAAAGCATATGAAGTTATGATTAAAAAAAATATTGTGCTATAAAATCATTTATTCAGTACGTTTAACGATCTCCGATTAATCACAAGATACTGAATAGCAATTAGCATTATATGCAAACAACTAAAACACCTTTTAACCAACACATTAGACGATAGAAAAAGCATTCGCGGTAAATTTAGTTTTCCATTGGACCAACAGCAGATCATTGCAGCTTCATCAAATTTATTTTCCAATGGGACAATGGATAGTCACAGGTACATTCCTTCACTCAATATTTTTAGGAAATCTACAAGAAAATAAAAAATGTATTAATATTGACCAGGGGTAAATAAAACAGTATGTATATTTATGGAATGATATAGGTACTCTACAATCCAACCACAGCGGCTAATCTTTCGCAAGATCAGCCATCATCCAGTGCACAAATGCTTGCGTAGACACAAGTGCACAAGTGTACTTTACATGCCTATCCGACGCATGGATCATCTTACTTTACAGACAATGACCGGCCTGCATTATCCTAGCCAGTGAGGAACAACTACACATAGTTGTTGCTCCCCGCAGGATTCGAACCTGCGACCCCCGGTATGCAAGCAAGCGGTTTCCCACTGCGCCACGGAGGCTACTAGACGCGACAGGACTAGGAGGCGACAAGAATAAATATGATTTTAATAATATGTATCTAATAAGTTACAAAACTAACTGTACCTAAACTTAACCTACATACCTACACACTTGTAAAATTAATGAACATACAATATGTTTTCAATATCAATTCTTTGAACTAAATACATCGTTTATTTTTTGATCATAAAGTGGCGGTAAAAAATCCCCAAAACGGAAAGTCTTCAAAAAATCTTTACCATGGTTACTCTATTAAAATAATGTGAAATATTTTAAAATTAAATAATTCAAGTACAAATTAATATAAACTTAAACCCAATACCAACAAACGAACTGAAAACGTGTTATGTGCCTATCGAAAGAAGAACTGATCGAAAATATGGTGCTTAATGCACAGGGATCATCGGTAGGTAATTATTGAACAAAATCGCACTTACGAGTGATATTCGGTATTAAATACTGGATACAACATATTTTTGCAACCAAGTACTGCACATTTTATCACCATTTTTATGATTTTAATTCACTTTATCGTGAAATTATGGTATTTAAATGTTTGATCGATTTATATGACAGACAGTTTCATGCTGACAATAAGCGACAGTGTTGCCACAAAATACGAACCCTTAAAATCGGTAATTAAAATTGCATTTGAGTATAATTGTCGAAAACACAATAGAGCATTATTCTAATCGAACTCGCAGAACAGTACCAATAATTTTTTTATTAGACATGATTGTCATCGTATTTTAAGTTTTTGGGTGGAAAACATTCTTTTGATGTGTAAGTAAAGCATTTCTATATTAGGGTATCCATTTCTCGGGTAATTTCAATTATAACATGGACCACACATCGGACCTCAATGAAAGGGATAGCGTATGCCTCAATCAAGTATTTGGAGTTTGGGCTCCATTGTTGACCTACTAGCTTCATGGTCTGCCCCTTTGTCAAGTAAGTTGCCAACGCAAAATAGTGTTAGGCCCAATTCACACCAGAAGAGCAGCGGACAGAAGCGGCGCGGCGCGCACTTTCACTGTGAAAGAATTTTAGACTTTATCTACAATACGTAAAAGACCAGTATCGCTTGAAAAGCTCAAAGAAGCCGCGCGGCTGCCCGCGCCTGCGCGAGCAGTCGCGGGCGGCCGCGCGACTCATCAAAGCGGCTGCGCGAGCATCCGCGCGGCTGCGCGAGCGTCCGCGCGACTGCGCGGGCATCCGTGCGGCTACGGGGACTCGCGCCGCACAGTGGACGGAAAAACGAGGTTCCCTTTCATAGGATTTTTGAAAAATTATAATAGTAGTGTATGATTTCTTGGTGAACCGTACGATATTAAAGTTTTGGAAATGATAAGCTTAGTTAAGATAACAACTGAATTTATTATATAACTTAACTAAATTAATGAATTGTATGAATAAAATGAATTAGTGAGCACGCGCGGTTTGATTGCCACCGATATATGCGAACTGATGAAGAGTTTAATTAGGCTACGCGTGCCGAGTAAAATGCATACGCATCAAATTATACGGTCACTCTGCATCGTGCATTACCCCGAACTTTCCCGTTCAAAAGATATGAATAAATTAAAAATGCATATTTGGACGATGTTTTAAAACGCACACGTGGTAATGTACCTCATTTTTTTTTTACCCTTGATCCCTGATAGACAACAAACCTACCTGACTATCTATCTTGACAAAAAGCGTACTTATTCATAACGTATGGATAAATTAACCATTGAATTTACACGACAAATAATGCGATATGAATTAATTATATATTTATTTGCAAGAATATAGGTAGCTAAGCTAATAGCTTCTTCTTCTTGTTCAAAAAGAAGTGCTATGATAACCAATTCCATTTTAAAAAGTTTTTTACTTTTAGTTTATTTACTCCAAAACAAAAAAATACACACCGTGTGTCGAACGAATCTACAAACTAGACCGAGCCAGCGGCGCGGCGGCGGCGCGAAGCGGTCGGTAGCGGCGCGAGGCGGCTGCGAGCGGCCGGGCGCGGCCTCTTGCGCCTGCTCTGCCGGCCGCGTCGCGCCGCTGCCGGCCGCTTCGCGCCGCTTCTGGCGGCTGCCAGTCTGGTGTGAATTGAGCCTTAGGTAGATTTCTTAATAGTTGATTACATTTGCTTATAAGTTTTTCGTGTAATAAAACATCGAAATATAATACTACTAGGACGATGAAATGTAATATTATAAATTAGCACACGAACAACATGCAATACTTTTATTAACAATAATATTAGTAACAATTTATCATTATGAAGATAGCAGCACTGAGCTGTTGTGTGATTGTCGACATTGTCGTAGTAAGTAAACCGGTGTCGCGGTGTACTGTTAGAGTAGGGTGACCATTGTTATGTATGGCGTCGCGTCGGTCGTCTCGTATGATGGTTTCCATACAAACGTTGGTTAACTCAACCTGAATTGTGGAATGAGATACAGATATCCGGAAGAAAACGATAGCTAGGTATTACCACAAATTCAAATAATTTATTGTCTTAATTGTTGTAAGTACAGCAGATCTTATGTAATGACTGCGGACTTCCATTAAAATCCATCCAATTATACAATACAAATAATAATTATAATTATGTCACCAAAATTACGATTTGAACGCAAAAAGACACGGGGGAAATCTTCCAAAGATCCCCGGAAGCTGTGGGGCTCGACCAGGGTATGTGGGATTCTTACCCACTAGAACCCCCGCGGCTGTCGCATCGGCACATGAGAGGGGGGACCCTAGGGCTCTCCAGTGGGATCTGCACCAGGGGCCCCTCAGTGCCTTGCCTTTGAGCCCGCCGCCGCCGCCAGGGGGGCGCATTGTAGCCCCCCGGGAACCTGTCACGTTGCTCACGGGGACGGGGGTCGCAACCCCGCCGCCGTCCTCCTCTGAGTCGCCGCCGTAGTCAATGGAGCTGCCAAAAGACCTTAGAAGTGAGAAAAAGAATCCTTCCACATAGTAATGCGTGGACACCCTATTAGACAGATACACTACTACTTTCAGACCTCTCATCCGGCTCGTGATCTTTAGTAGACTGCGCTGTCCAGTTATAATACAGGTTCGTGATTTTTCCAAGCCAGTGACCTCCGCCACGTTGACTTTATCCAAACAACGAGCCAAGTAAGTAGTTGTTTGGATAAAGTAGCCACCGCTGCAGCGGTGGCTTTGTCTAGGATGAGTAAGGCTCAATTCACACCAAGATTCACGCTCGCGGCCGCCCGAGCGCCGCGTTTTTCAAGCGATACTGGTCTTTTACGTATTGTAGATAGTTTAAAATTCTTTCACACTGAAAGTGCCCTGCCGGCTGCTGCCATCTTGGTGTGAATTGAGCCTAAGGCCCGTTCGCACTAGCATTTGGCCGCCTAGGACCTAGGCCCTAGGTGATTCGTTCGAACGCGAGCGGTGCGTACCAATCTAGCGGTGCCCGCGCATCTGCATTGACAGGAATTTACATCTTTTTCCCACAATAAGTGCTGCACACGAAGTAAATATAAATCCGTGGTGCTGCACAATAAATATGCCTTTTGCTGAAAAGGTTTGTAGGCGCAAATATGGCAGCGCGGCACACTAAAAGTGCGCTGCGGGCCGCTGCCATCTTGTAAAATTTTAAAAAGGAATCAAAAACATCGCTGTTTAGAGCTAAGGTTTAGACATTTCGTTCGCGATCACTACTAATTTCTCGTAACACAACGCTACGCCGCTCTAGCGCCTTGCGGTCTGCCCCACAGAACAAAATTACTCTAGCGAGGTCTGCCCGCTGGCTTCAAGACCCTACAGCATTGCCACCCCGCTCGCGCTGACTTCGTGTCCGAGGCCTAAGACTGGCGCCAGCGCACTGGCTTCGTATAAACCATACTTACAGAGAGAAAGTTTATATCCGACTTCACTCTATGCTATGGTACGTAATCAAAGGATTGGGTTCTAGGGTTAACAGATAGAACCCTCAGATTAAATATATTTTTTTCTCTGAGACCGAACCCTATAAAATACATCTGAATGGATCAGTAAGGACCGCCAAATACTTTACCTGCTGTCTTGGTTGTGTAACCCAAAGAGTAAGGTGTAACCAGCATCTAGGACTTTGCATAGACTAAGTTGTACCTACATTTACGGTACCTACCACGTCTATGGAAGTGCGCACACAAAGCGATTTGTTGATGCAACTGTTAAATTAACACTTAGTTGCCAGTTGCAGCAACAACAAAAGCCTTTTTTTTCGCGGGGAATCCTTCAAAATGTCCCCGGGACCCGTGAGGGTAACCGGGGTATGATGGGATTATTACCTACTAAAACCTAACCGTCTTGACACATCGGCACATGAGAGAAGAGACCTGGGCTCTCAGGTGGGAGCCCCTCAGTGCCTTTCCTTTGAGCCCACCGCCCGGGAGCGCATTGTGGCCTCCCGGGAACCAGTCACACGTGTTTACGGGGACGGGAGTCGCAACCCCGACGCCGCCCTCCCCGGAGTCACTGCAGTACTCAATGGACGTCCAGCGACTCCGAAAGCCTAGTTTATGTTTATAAATAATTGCTGTCCCGCGCAGCGCCACCCGCATAGTTTCCGCGCAACCTTAATTCTTTTTCCTGTAAGAACCTTCTACTAATTATTAGAAAACAAAAAAAGATGGTTGAAATCGGTAAAGTCGTTCTCAAGCTATGGCGTGACCAAAGGAAATAGGGATTATTTTTTTAAGGGACTCCAAAAAAAGGAGGAGGTTCTTACCTACAGCTTTCAGCATATCTCGGCGATTAGAACTGTTAAACACCTACGGTTTACATCAAATGTTTAGTTTGTCTCATTAGTACTTTTGAAGGTTTGATGATTGTCAAGGTTGCACTCTATGCATCTACGTAGTAGTAAGTAGGTAGAAAAATGATGATCACATTCTGATGATTGAGCAGGACGGAATTCACAAGATCTCTGCACCAATAAACGTAGAACTGATTGGTTTTTATAGAAAGACTAGCTGACCCGCGCAGCTCGCGCTCTTTTTACTCAGAAACGTTCTTGGGCTCATGCACAACACTTTGCTGAAGATCATGACATGATCAAATGCATAGTTTACGATTCTATAAAGGACATACAGACAAACAATTAAAAAATTAATTTATATATATATATATGTATAGATATTGTTACATCTTACATACATTATTTTTGAAGTCGCTTGAAATAAACCGCCTTCAAAATGTAACTAAAAAGCCTGAAATAATTTCGTAGTATGTTTTTTTTACATCTACATAGTTGGACGTGGACTACAACATCTAAGAAATTATTTCAGGCCATTTTAGTTACATTTTGAAGGCGATTTTGTGACCACGGCTGGTGCAACCCGGCCGAAACGTCAAGCCAAAATATAAGGTAAATCGCGTTAATTCCCGATTAGAATAAAGTTAGATTTTGAAGGTGGTTCTTTTTTTGTAGAAATTATTTATGTATAGATTTGCCACATGAACATTTTTACCTGACATTATTCATATATCATATAACCATATGTAGTCCCTTTTCGTGTACCGCAGTAAGAATCCCGGTTAAAAATTAAAAAAAAAACTATTATTTTTTCCTATGCTTTATTCAACATCAGATTAAAAACTTATCATTATACTTAGCATAGAAATACTCGTAATTTATCAATTTATGTGTCCATTATTTCTCTTCCTCTTTTTCCTTGTCTTTCGTCTTGGGCTTGACGCTGCGTTCCCTGTCGCGGGAACGGTCCCTCTCCCTGGAGCGTTCGCGGTCACGGTCGCGAGATCGCTCTCGCTCCCGCTCCCGCTCCCGCTCCCGCGGCCGCGGCGACCGCGACCGGGACTTGTGGCGACGGGACCGCGATCGCGAGCGGTCACGCCGGTAAGATCTAGTAACAAAACCACACTATTAGATAGGTAAAATGTCTAAATATCTAACAAGGGCTGAAGAGGATTTCCCATACGGTACTGTTTATAAAACCGGCCAAGTGCGAGTCGGACTCGAGCGAGTCTTACTTTAATGAAGCCTCAATTCGTTCCTCAAAGAAGCGTCGAAACGCTACTTTGAATCCGCGTCCCGTCACGCGAACAGTTTAATCCGCGCCGCCGCCGATTACGCCGCTAGTCCTTCTGACTCGCGCCGCAGACCACGGCACGTACTGCTCGACCCTCCTGACCCCATGACGATCCTATTGGACCGGGATGCGCCGACCCCTCCCCGACAACCGTATGCTACACTAGCTATCAGACACCGGTCTCGCCGGCGAGGCCGAAGGGTCGTACGTATGCGACCGCAACGACGTGCATCACCCCACTGAGTTTCTTGCCAGTTCTTCTCAGTGGGGGCGCGTTGTGAACCGGTGGTAAACTCAGCCCTCTCTTAAGCGACAGCCCAAGCCGAGGCCGTGCCTCCCTGAGGTGCCCTTGTGCTCGTCGCTACTTCTGCCGTAAAGGCTAGAGCGCTTCAAGCGCTCGCCTCCTATTGTCCGGTGAAGCTGCAATGGCCATCTGCGGCTAACAGCGTCTATCATTCCCAAAAAAAAAAAAAGAAGCCCCAATTCGACGCCCATTGAAACGAGTTTTTTTTTCGTTTGCTATGAAGTTGTGTAAGTAAGATCTAAAACTATTTCACCAAGTTTCAAATCGATAGCGTCAGTGGTTCCTGAAGAATATAGGCGTGACAGACACAACGAAGTCGCATCTTAAGGGTTCCTGGGTTCCTTTTTTAGGTATGGAAACCTAATAACTAAAGACAAACACAGCTCAGTGACAAGACTAGCAGGACATGTGATCTAAGCGGCACGTTGTATAGAATTGCAGCTTGAGATATAGTAGGCGTTGCGCAAATGGAGCTTTGTTGATTCTCGAGTTTCGGCAACTGAAAACCGCAACTGTTTATGACGTGTTTAGGAAACTAGGAAACTCTAACGCAAATTGAGTTAAGAGCTTCCTAGTTAAGAGTTTCGGCAATCGACTACATTGCGAAGAATTGCTATTGCTACCTGGATGCCTAACTTGTAAGTTGTAATACCTAATTTGATGTCTACACAAGTATTATACAAATACTCATAAACTTACCTGCGACTTCTAGAAGAAAATAAAAAGACACAAATCAACATTTCAGGAATAATAATTAGGAAATTAGTATCTACATATTGTACTTACTTTTCTCTAATTCTATCCGGTTTTATTGAACGAGAACGTTCGCGTTCCCTATCCCGTTCTCTGTCCTCCTGCAAGAGAAAGATTTTATGAATACGCGAGGTAATAAGCAATACCTACTTTGTTTGATCGAAATTCCCTTGATAGGAATAGAAACTAGAAGATTTCTATAAGTTATACGAAAAAAAACAGTATAAATAAAATAAAATACGTACTGTGTTTGGCACAATATTTTGTGACAATGTTTTAATTAGGCTGACGAATTATTTTTGTTTAAATAATGACGTTAACATGTTTCAAGAGTTGGTGTAAAAATGTGAGATGGTATACTGCAGTAGTTCAGGCCTGTAAGACTAAACTAGATATAAAACAAATGTTGTACCAATGGAAAACAGGACTAATATTTCACTATCAAATTCAGGCAGCAGTTTCCAAAAGTGATAGTAATGCATCAGATTTTATTAACCGACTTCAAAAAAGGAGGAGGTTCTCAATTCGTCGGTATGTATTTTTTTGGGAATCAACCCCGTGGGGTGTCCAGGTAAGAACAGCACCCACCATATCCTCCCATTGGGTGGCACTAAGGGAAAACAAGAAGACGGGAAGCAGCGTTTTTCTATTGACTGATAAGTCAACATAACAATAATATATGTGATAACATATACTACGGTCCCCAAGACGCCTGTCAAGCGTAGGGATTATGGCAACTACCCACCCCGAAAGGGCAGTGGCGTGCACTGAAAGCAGGCAAAAATATCTGCAAGTTGTTTATGTTTTATGCTATTTGTTCGTGTTCCAGCACAAATATCCTTAAATAAATCAGTATTAACAACATATCCATGTACATTAAAAAAAAATTACGTTTATTCATGTCCAAACTAAGATTTTTTTAAATTAAGACTGTTTAGAGAAATCCTAGGGTAGGTAAAGTATTTTTGTCAGTATGGAGCCGCTGAATAAACTTATTAATGTTTTCAAATGCAAATTAATATGTCTATAGTATTTGCTTGCATATGGATATTTGAAATAGTATAATAACATACTTAAAATAGGTGAAACAAGCCGAATACATTTTTTTGCCTACCCTCTGTGCACGCCACTGCGAAAGGGGGAGGTCTTTGTTCAGAAGTAGACCTGTTTCAGCTGATGATGATATCAATCATACTTACCTCCTCTCTACGGTCTCGCTCCCTCCTATCGCGTTCTTCCCTCTCCCTGATGCGGTCTCTGTCGCGTTCCCTCTCCCGTTCGCGGTCGCGGTCGCGGTCACGGTCGCGATCGCGGTCATGCAGGTGCGGCGGCGGCCGGAAGGGGGGCGTGTAGGGGGGCGCCGCGATCATGTGAGGCGGCGGCACCAGGTGTGAGGCCATGGCCGGCGGGCCCATGGGCCCCGGCGGACCCATGGGCCCCGGTGTAAGCTCCCTGATCTCAGTGGGCACCCACCCGGTTTGCTCCGGATGACCTGCGGGTCACGTGGTATATACTCGTCGGTCAATCAATGTTTGGAACAGTAAGGACTATAATTGCTTGCATATTACAGGCTATTATGCATATATACATACATAAAATCACGCCTTTTTCCCGTAGGGGTAGGCAGAGCCCAAGGGCCGCTTTTCGCCTCCGTGAGAAACGAGATGTGATGGGTGGCGAACCACGTCGCCGCCATTTTGGTTAATTAAATTATTTAAATGATTGACCATTGCGTTCTCACGAATAAGGAGGGAAAGGGAAGGATAGGTGTTGTGAAAAGGAAGATTGGCAATTTAGAGGAGAAAAGTAGGATATTACCGCCCAGGAGGGCAAGGAATGGGACAGTAATAGCTATAGGCCGACCGTTTAACTCGCGAATCGCCTGAGGGAGCGAGGAAGGATGTTAGCGGATGGGTGAAAGGGGTGCGCGGAGCAGAGAGCTTACGTCAAATGCGGCAGTGCGCTGGCTGTGCTCAAAGAGGATGTAATAGATAAGAGTCGGGACTTCCATACATCGTAACTATGGACTTGATTATGTCCGACGCGAACAGTTTAGACAACAACACAAAAAAAAATATTGACAGTTTCCAGTAGGGCCAACTTAAATGTTGGCGATTGCAGCGCTACGCCGGTAATAAGGGGAATTAAAAATCATCAGTCGCATCGCGCCCTCAAAACTTTTTCTTTTTTCTTAACTTCTAATTTTAGAGGTTTTAAACGGTTTTATTACTGAATTTATGAAATATTTTATAGAAAAATAAGTAAGAGTAATTTAAAAATAATAAACAATAAACCAATGCAACTACCAAGATTCGAACCCACGACTACGGTCTTGTAATCCAAGCTCTTTACCACTGAGCTGTTTATACTTGACAGACAACCTCGAAAAACAGGTATACTTATTTACTTTCTCGATAGAAAGTGACGGAGCTATACACTTAACGCTATCCGGAATCCCAAAAATAAAATGTAAACAAATCATTAAAAGGGTTCTTGGGGTGTCGTTTTTACAGTTATACGTTTAGGGATTTTTTTTTTAACTAAATTAAATTGTTTCGTAGAAATACATTTTATCAAGCATATTAAAAAAAATGCTATTTGTACAACTATAAATTGAGAACATTAACAGATTTCAGATTTATTTACTGACAGTTACTATAATTATTTTATTAGCTTACATCTTAAAGAACCTATAATGACAATGATTTCAAGTTCGAAATGGAATTTTACTTTAACAAGTTATAAGAGTACTGCAAACGTGAATGATTTACATGACAGGTAATGTTTTGTAATTCGGTCGGATGATACTCGCCATGTTTCTTTCTCGTGTTTGTGGTTAAGTTTCTGGTGTGTCGTGTTTTCTTTTCATTGTTTTTGTTAGATTTTGCTTTTCAATAACATATGTTTGAAGTTATTATTTTATTAGGTGAGTTCTTCGGAATTAGAATAACTCGAAGCTTAGTTTGAGAACTATTGGTTTTGTTTTCTTTTCTTGGTATTCCGGATAGAGTATAGGACACAGAACACCAATCGGTATAAGTACTATGCTTAATTCAAGTAAGAACTCGTAGGCACGGGTAAGAACATCAAAACTATAAATTGCGCGAAATTTGCGCTTGTGACAGATCAAACTCATCACTACATAACACTTAGATATCAATATAACTCTTATAACTTTAAATAGTTCAATTTACCTGCCTCGTAGAGGAAAATCTGCCTACGCTTTGCTTAAAGGGACCATAGACAAACGCGTACTCTATTCTTAATATATAAACTCTATGGTATAATAGGTATATTGACTTCTCTACCTGGTGGAAAGTAAGATTATAGTAAAACTTCTTTTAGAGTTCGTGCAGGGCAACGTTACTACAACGTATTAGAACGGTACCAAAGGTAATTCATTGAGCGTTTAGTTAGTTTCTCTCTCAATCTCTTAGTAGTCTGGTATCTGAAGTTCCGCTCGCAGAGCTGGTCAGTTTGTGTTTGGCTTTGCAACATCGCCAAATAGAATTATATTATTACTTGATAATTTTTAATTACCGGTTAAAAGTAAGTATCCAAATGAGAACGAAAGTTGGTTAAAAATTAAATAAGGCTGTATGGTTTTAATACCTTTGCCTGCCTTCGGCAAAGTGGATAAAAACAACGTGTGAAAGAGACCCCATTGCGCGCGAGCGTGCGGGCCTAGGTGCGAGCAAGATGGATGGAGTAGCCATCTTGGCGGCCATATTGGCTGCCATATTGACTACCATAGAAATGAGCGTCGGAGGTCTGTTCTACGCTACTATGGTAGTTTCGCCTACCTGGCTGTGCTCGCAGCGCGCGGTTGGTGTTTTTGTTACGGACGCTTGAAGATAAACGCACAAGGTATACGACTGCCAAGATAAATCTCAAGATGAATCGCTCTTCCAGTTTTGCGAACAAAATTAACAAGCAAGCTAAACAAATAGCATACAATGTATATTCCTTTTTTAAAGCCAGAAAACAAGATCATGAATCGATATGAATATTAGTGACGAATAGTCCTATAAATTTTTTATCTGTGGTTAAATATTTCTTAAACGGAGTTAATTATTGTTTTATGATTTTGTACCTATGAAGCTATTATAAAATATTTGTAAAACTTAAAAATAAATACTTAAAAAAAGATACTTATTATTTTATTCTTTACCAACAATGTCTATCTCGAGATAAATCTTTGGATTATTGACTCCGTGTGTAGCGTTACCCGCCCCCGCTCCCTTCTTACCGCGCAGGCGAATCGCGAGTTAAACGGTCGGCCTATAGGGAAGCCGGGGTCGCATACCCGTATACTAACTACCGGACAGGTAAGTTGGGATGAGTATCCCATGGCTATTATGCAGGTCTGCTATTATTATTGTAAATCTATGACGTTATTGTAATGCGATACCCATAAACGTGTACCTGTAAAACTGTCGCTTATTTAGCATACTAATGCTTAAGACCACGATACTTTTGACAAAATAACTATTTAAAATTGACTACTGTCACAGCTTCACTTAGTATTTTTTATCGTTCAATTGTCATAGTAATTATAGTTTATGAACTAATTGCATATAATTATTATACTTTACAAGGAAGAAATGTTCCAAAACATACTCTACAACATCTACTCTAGATAATGACGAAAAATCGCATCAAACTTTATTAGATGTAGATTTCAAGAAGACAACGAACAAGCTGACTGAGGTAGATAGAAAGATTAAAAAAATATATATCCTTTTCTTCTTTACAAGATAAAAATCAGAACAATAATTGTAGTTTATCTTTATGAGATCAAAAGCGGAACAGTAAATTTATGAACACAGGAGTGACGACTGATAGGTGGCCAAAGACAATAGGCATGTAGACTAATTTTGAAAAAATACTCTATAATGTACTTAAGGGTCTACTATTGCCGAAAATAATCATATTTTTGTATTAAATTTACAATTAATAGCAATATTTTCAATTTGTAAATTAAAGTTTGAATTTCGTTCCAAAACGACGGCCGGTGCATGGCGCCATATTGTGACGTCACTGCAGTGTAAATAAACATCTATCTAGGTGTAAAAGTGAATCATTGTATGAAAGAAAAAATTGAGATGACAGTTTGACAGTTGTTTATTTACACAGGATTGACGTCATTCACTCTGATCAGCGTTTATTACAAAATGGCGATTAGCTGTATTTGAGTAATTTATTTGCTTGCAATGGCGGGAGATATTAAAGGAACTGTATTATTGAGAGACTTGTTCACTTGTTTTATGTATATTTACTATCCTCAATAAGGCGCGTCACAAGACTTATATAGTAGCTACTTAGGTTACATAAGGAGGGGGTGCCTATACACACACTACACCACCCCCCTTATTTTTGAAAAAAAAACCATTAATCTAAGTACGTTTACATTCTAAAAAAACTTCATTGAAACCTTTTTTTTTTTTTAGTAAAGAAGTAATCTGTCGGATATAATTAAGTACTTACATCAAAAAATCGCGTAAACACCTATCTAAAACTAGAAAAAAAAAGTCTAATACTTATAATAAATCAAAAATAATAATAGTGAAGAGAAAAAGAAAAGATTTTAAAATAAGTAGGTATCTAGTTTAACATAAATCTAGTACTTACATAAAATAAGCACGTATTGTACGTGTATACATTTAGCAAGTATAGTATCTATCTACATATATTATTTAAGCATTAAAATGTTGAAACATAATAATTAATAGTTGGATTAAAACCATAATCAATAAAACTAGAATATTATTCTGATTCTGCCATTCGTCATATTTTTGTACAAAGTATATCTCAAAATATTATTTTTCAGTCATACTTAGCATAGTCATAAATAATTAATAAAATAAAATCTTATCTGCAATATGATTGCGCAATTGGTAAGTATATACTTATACAACCATGTTTACATATTATACGTCTTAAACGGCACTTTTGCCATCTAAACTCAAATAAGGTGTACTACAAACTCAAGCTAGGCTCATTTGGCACTTAGCGATTTTCAATCGTCAAAAATTAAATGACAACAAGGTAAATCTCTATAAAAGAATGCTATGCAAGTGCAAGGTACACTTTTTAATATATTTCGTGGTAGGCCTACCTTTAATATTATATTCATATTTACGCAGGATACAAGGAATTACTTACATTTATGTGCACACTTATATATTATACATTATTATTTGTTCAAAAATAGTTCATTCACTTTTTTATTTATTTTTCACAATTGAACCCTTTTATTTAATCACAAATCCCGTGGCTCAGTACTGCCAGAGGCAGCACTGGCAGGGTCGCCATGCAGTGGGCGAGAGATGTTGGGTGTCCGTGAATTAAGTAAAGAACTGTGTTATACAGATGCGTTTAATACTGACCTTATTACTAGGGCGTTACATATCTTATATATGCACTAACACTAACATAATATAGATAGGTGGGGTGACATGCACACTACATTAAATATATTTGAAATGTCTTTTAAAGGTTTTATTGTCGAAATACTTTTTATATAGGTATTATATTGTCTTTTTTTTACACTTTCATTCATTTCACTTTCTTCACAAAACAAAAGTCTCTAAAACCCAATACGCAGTACTGCCATAAGGCAGCACTGGCAGGGTCGCCATGCAATGGCGGGAGATATTAAAGGAACTGTATTATTGAGAGACTTGTTCACTTGTTTTATGTATATTTACTATCCTCAATAAGGCGCGTCACAAGACTTATATAGTAGCTACTTAGGTTACATAAGAAGGAGGGGGTGCCTATACACACACTACATGCTTAAATATCATGAAAATCTCTCTATTATTATGAAAATGAGATACATTTTTGGAATCAGTGCAATCTGTTCTAATATTTAAAACCACAGATTTATTGGTCTTTTGTTGCAGTCATCATGCCTATTGGTAGGGTTCAATATGTCATGTTCAACCCTACCAATTTCTTTGGATGGCTACGGTCAGTCCAGTGTTCATACATTTATAGTTCCGATCTTGATCTTGTAAAGAAAAACAAGAGTAACTGCTGCGATGTTAGTTCTAGTGCGTAATATCAAAATTGATTATACTTAAAGTGCAGCGCGGACGAACAATTTATCAACCGCAAGATACTGTGATTCGGTATTTGGTTTTGCCGTTTTTACTTAATTTTATGCAAATATATTTCATTTCTAATACTAGTTTCGGAAAGTAGACAGATTGGGCATTAATAATAAAATAATACCAGCCCTTGTTTATGCCCCATTGTTGGGCACGGGCCTCCCATCAAGATGAAGGGGCTTAGGCCTTAGTCCACCACGCTGGCCAAGTGCGAGTTGGCGGACTTCACACGTCATTTGAAAGCCAGTTATGCTTTCTCAGACATGTAGGTTTCCTCACGATGTTTTCCTTCACCGAAAGCTAGTAACAATCACACAAAGACGATTCGCACATGATTAATTAAAGAAATCAGAGGTGCGAAAGCCGGGGTTCGAACCTGCGCACCTTGTTTCCAAGGCAAGCACACGCCCACCGAGCTGTTACAGCTCGATTGGGCATTACCTGATAAAATTGTTTAAGATTAGATATGAAGTTCCCCGTGGTGTGTCCGGGTAAGAATAGCACCCTCCCATCTCCTCCCGTTCGGTGTCCGTAAGATGCGACTAAGGGAAAACAAGAAGACGGGCAGCAGCGTCCTTCTAATATATTACCTACCACCTATACTGCGATCCCCAAGCCGCCTGCCAAGCGTGGGGATTATGGCAACCCCTCCCTTCTAGGGGGAGGCCTTTGTTCAGCGGTGGACGTATATCGTCTGCTGATGAGATGTGAAGTAGTTACCCCAAGGTTCTTCGTAGGGCACATGCGGTGGCGGCTGGAAGTAGTGGTCGGTGGGAGGGGGGGCGAAGTAGTCCGGCGGCGCGGCCATATCCCGCTGGTGGCCGCTGCGGCTATACTCGCGACGCTCCGCCGTCATCACCTTTACACAAGGATTTTATTCTGGGACAATCCACACACGGTCATCTGACCCCAAACTAGGCAGAGCCTGTACTATGGTAACTAGACAACTGATACTAATACTTATACAGGGTTAAAGGTTAAGTCGACCTAGATCCTTGAAGGGGTTGTAGTTTCCATCAGTCTCACTGATTTGACTGAGAAATATCATAACCCAAACTGGTTTAGTTTTCAAGATATTCGACTTTGGAGTTTTTTTTTAAAGATAGTCGATTTTTGTCTATTGGGCAGTATTTTTTTGGGTTTATTGCCTCTAATTTATTTATATTTGCGATTTTTGTGTCGCAGATAAGTTGCTTTATTGTTCTCAACACTGATTTGATGTATTTTATTGAACCGAATGGAGGATTGATAGTTAGAAAGGAGATGTTCCATTTTAGGCCAACACTATGTACACTACATGGAAAAATAGGAAAAAACATAGGAGAGTTTCATAAAAATAATTATAAATTAATTTGAAGCGGAGTACAATTGTACATAAATGATTA
This sequence comes from Furcula furcula, assembly GCA_911728495.1. NCBI lineage: Eukaryota > Metazoa > Arthropoda > Insecta > Lepidoptera > Notodontidae > Furcula > Furcula furcula. The sequence continues at coordinate 24,327,754 of OU452243.1, forward strand.
CTTGTGGAGTTATTTAGTATGTCCACCCTGTTTTTTAGGGCAGCCATGACAGTTGCGTTTGACATTGGTTTACTACTTGACAGTTAATGCTATAGGTGACGTTTCGTAATAGATTGTTTACGTGTGGAGTACATAATGTATTACGAGTTTATAGTGATTATTTATGTTTACGGACATTCATTGACTGTTTCTTTCTTGACCCGGGGCTTTTCTGTATTGATTATCGCCTGTGGTTTGGATTGGAATCCGTCGTATAAGTGTTATTTCACAACAAGTTCAATCGCAGATATAGTCAGTTGTCAAAATGACATTCTAGTTACGTATATCCGATCCATCATATTATTGTGTGGTGTTGCTACAGTAGTATTTTATTCTCTTTGGTGTTGCTCTCCTTGACCAAAATATCTTATATGTACAATAAAACGAAGCAATATTAAAAAAAGAGAACATACAAAACAGTTACTATATTGCATAGTTATATATACATATAGTGTACATGGTGTTGGCCCAGGCTCCATACATTTCTGGAACAACTCCTTTAAATAAATTCGTAGAAAATATTTTTTGCTTCAAAATACAGTGTTAAAAAACACGCCTCCGATCCGTGAGGGTATTATTCAGTGTATCAATACAAATACTGTACGTAACTCATTTGTTGAATAGCTCATTTTTTTTTCTACTGTGTTCCCGAACAACGAATGCAATCTTGTATTTCTAGTACAAATGAGAACTATTTTTTTTAGATGATTATCATATGAGTTATATACGTGTTTGTATTGATACACTGAATATTAGACCCTCACGGACACGTGTTTTTTTAATTCTGTATGTATTTTTGTAAATTCATACTATATATATAAATAACACCCAGACACTTGATGGGAATCGAACCCACGACCCATTGGGTTGCAGCCAGGGTGTCTAACCACTGGACTAATGGGACTATCAATAGTGACTGTGTGAGCAGTGTTTACACGCTGCTACTTTACGGCAGAATATCACTAATATCACTGCCGAACCTACAAACGTCAATTATAGTTAATGGTTATTGGTTTAATGACCATTAACTACTTTTTTGAAATCGGATTATTTCGACACTGGAAGCCAATTAATACTTAAAACGCAGATATTGAGTAGAGATATCAATTATCTCGTATTAAATAATCGAAAATAATCATAAACGGCTCCGACAGTCGAAATAAATACATTTTAAAAAGTACCTTAATTAGAATTAAATTTAATTGGGGTTTGTTAGAGCAGCAGTAAATATCTTTTAAACTAAAATAAGCAGCAATTACCTGGATTGTATTCTCTCTGGCTTGATAATTGTTTCCCATTAGTGGTGGCAAGCTATCGTCATGTCTGCCAGGACCTTTTTAAGCAAAAATAAATCATCAAAAACCATAATAATAAGAATATTAAAAAAAAAAAACCGACTTCAAAGTAAATTATCTAAAAAGCATAAAATAACGAAAATATTATTGAAGTTGGTGCAGAATATACACAGCAGGTACGCTAACACCAACTTTGGGGGATGGAGCTGCTCGCGTCCGTAGGATACACTTAAATTCTGACAACCCTACACGTGTCCCCTGGGTAGTGCCAAACGTGCAGCGTAATCGGTTGTAGGCCCTAACATCGGCTGCCGGCTTACAGTTACCACCCACCAGTCTAATTCATGCTGCCAAGCGATTCGTCGTGTTCCAGCATGTAGGCTGTTGAAGCCGATTGGAGGATGGGTCTGAGCAGTTGCGTTGCGATGTATGCCGAGAGCTATGCGCCAGACCTTGCCCTGTCGGGTGCCTGGTCGCGGAGGGTAGCGGGATCCGAAGCACGGTGCTCCGCTGGCCGACCGCTGGTAGTAGGGGGCCCAAGTAGTGTGCCAGCCACACACGAAAGGCTGCCCCGCTAACTGCGAAAAATCCCGGGGTGGCTCCATCGTGCCGGTTGGCGACCGGGCGAGAGGACCCGATGGCGAGCCCTGGGGGGGTTCGGGCGTCCCCGCAGTCTCCAGATCAGGCCCCCATTGGCACGGCAACTCTGGTCGTGTTGTTGGGGTCACATCGCAGCGTCTCGCTCAACTGCCATCTTTCAACCTATTCACTCCAAGACCATTAAAATGAAAAAGAAACATAAAAAAAGCACGTTTACACAGCGGAAGCACGTCCTCTCGCTCAAAGTGCACCTCTGTAACATTCGAGGTTTGCACTCCAATATCGATGCTGTCCACTACCACCTCGAGACCGATAAGCCTCACTTGCTTTTCTTAACGGAGACGCAGATTAGATGTCCGTCGGATGCGGCGTACCTTGACTACCCTGGGTATACTTTAGAGCACAATTTCCACAAGCGCGCCGGAGGCTGTGTGTACGTCCGCAATGACATCTGCTGCCAGCGTCTCCGTCATCTTGAAGACCCCACTTTGTCTACGCTCTGGATGTTGGTAGACACTGGCATAGACAGAATTGTCTATGCCTGTGTCTACCGATCGCACAGTGGTGACCAGGAGACAACTCGGTTATTTCGCCAACTTAGTGAAGCCGCTGATATGGCCCTACTCCGCTACCCTGATGCACAACTAGTCGCTCTGGGGGATTTTAATGCCTGCCACCAGGATTGGCTATTCCCATACCAGAGGACTGATCACGCTGGAAGAGAAGCGCGGAACTTTGCGCTGACGCTGGGCCTTTTCCAGCTAGTAAAACAAGTGACTAGGGTACCTGACGTAGTTGGCCATACAGCCAATTGCCTGGACCTTCTGCTGACAACTGATCCAGACAGGTACGAAGTTAAGGTTTCCTCCCCATTGGGAACTTCGGATCACTGTCTGGTGAAGTCTGTATCCTGCTATTCCCCCCCTGATTATGACTCCCGCGGGAAACGGCGAGTATGGCGATACAACTCAGCAGATTGGGACGAGATGCGGCATTTCTTTGCGTCTTATCCTTGGCAGCAGGTTTGCTTTTCTTCTGAAGATCCGTCGAGTTGTGCGGATGCTATAACCGACGTGGTGCGTTAAGCGATGGACTATTTCATCCCTCATGCTGATGTACCTATCGGTGGCAAAGCTCGCCCATGGTTCAACGCTGAATGTGTTCAAGCTGAAAAAAGCAAGCATTCGGCGTATCTTTCCTGGGCTGACGCTCGTGACCGCAAAACTCCGGACATAAGTGAAAAGAAGAAAGCCTTTAACCAAGCCGCTAGGTCTTGCAAAAAGGCACTGAAGAAAGCTCGTTTCGACCATATAAACCACATTGGCACAAAGCTCCCAGCCCAGCCATCAGGGAGTAGAGCTTTCTGGTCTCTAGCCAAGTCAGTCGAAACAAACTTTTGTCGGCCTTCACTACCTCCACTGGTAAAACCTGACGGGACTCTAGCTCATACGGCAAGAGAGAAGGCAGGACTATTTGCTTCTCTCTTTGCTCGTAATTCACGTCTAGACACTGGCAGTGCTACTCCACCTCTACTGCCTCAACGCGACACGTCAATGACTGAAGTACGCATTAAGAACAAGGAGGTGTTGAGTGCACTGTGTCATCTAGACGTGAACAAAGCTAGTGGACCAGATGGTATACCAGCGATAGTACTCAAGGTATGTGCACCCGAGATGTCTCCAGTGTTGACGCGATTGTACCGCCTCTCATTTAGGACTGGAATAGTGCCCAAATCCTGGAAGCTTGCCAACGTGCAGCCCGTGCCCAAAAAAGGCAGTCGTGCTGATCCAACTAACTATCGGCCGATTTCAATAACCTCCATACTCTGTAAGACTATGGAGCGTATATTGAACTCGCGCCTCATGGCATACCTAGAGCAAAATGATCTCCTCAGCGACCGACAGTACGGGTTTCGCCAAAATCGATCGACAGGGGACCTTCTAGTGTATGCCACGCATGTATGGGGCGAGGCCCTCGAGAAAAATGGGGAAGCGCTTGCTGTATCCCTGGATGTCTCGAAGGCCTTCGATAGAGTCTGGCACGCTGGCCTGATAAGCAAGCTTTCAGCGTACGGCTTATCCCCAGGTCTGATCGGCTGGATAAAGGACTTCCTGAGTGAACGGTCTCTCCGAGTTGTTATTGACGGCTGCTCATCGGAGCCGATGATAACTAATGCCCGAGTTCCTCAGGAATCCGTTCTTTCCGCAACCCTCTTCCTGCTGCACATTAATGATCTGTTGATGATACCCGGTATCTATGGGTATGCAGATGACAGCACTGTTGTGGAAAGATATCTGCCGGGTACTCGGGCCGGTAAGGATATTATCCAGGCCGAAAGAGAGGCCATGGTAGAGCGTGCGAATCTCACACTTAAGGCAGTTTCCGAATGGGGCGATGCCAACCTTGTGAGATTTAATGCCACCAAAACACAAGCGTGTCTGTTCACCGCCAAAAGGAGTCTGTTTAACTTGGCTCCTACTTTTCAGAATGCATCCTTGGAATACACCGACCGCCTTCAGTTGTTGGGAGTTGAAGTCTCCTCAAACCTAAATTTTGGGCGGTTCATTGAGTCCAAAGCCAAAGTAGCTGCAAGAAAGCTGGGTGTCCTAGCTAAGGTCCGGCGGCACTTCACACCGGGACAGCTTCTGATGTTGTATAAAGCGCAAGTCCGGTCGTGTGTGGAGTACGGTAGTCATATATGGGCCGGTGCTGCAAAATGCCATCTAGCTGCTTTGGACTCTGTGGAGAGGCGTGCTAAGAGGCTGATTGGTGATACTGGGTTAGTAAAAGCCAATTGATGAGTTAGTGAGAGTCAAGATGCATTTTGGAGTGTGCACAGGAACTGCATGACTTGATTCCACCATCCCCCTTCTATCATCGGACGTCGAGACGCACTGCGCATACACACCCTTATGTGGTGAAAGTGCCTTCAGTCCGGACTAAACGATTTGCCTCTTCGTTTATATTGAGGACAGCTAAGGATTGGAACAGTTTGCCTGCGTCGGTTTTCCCGGCCGATTATAATGTGGGTGTCTTCAAGGCTAGAGTGAATAGGCTTTTAATAAGCTAGTGCGCCTTACCATCTTCGATTGCGTCGCCACTTTCCATCAGGTGGGTCTGCAGTCAAGCACTAGCTTATGTTGAATAAAAAAAAAAAAACTTCAATAATATTTTCGTTATTTTATGCTTTTTAGATAATTTACTTTGAAGTCAGTATTTATTTTTTTTAAATAGTTTATATAACACTTTTTAGTGACTTATTTTACCAAGATAGGTATCAGCACTATCACGCAACTCGAACGTCTACATTACAGTAACTTACTGTAAACATAAAAAGTTTATATCTCTTCTGGACCGATTTTGATGAAACTTGTACTCTACCCTAAGTTGAAAAATACTCTAACTATTGCAAAAAGAATTTTCGAAATCGGACTTGTAGTTTCTGAGAAATCTGCGGACAACCCTACATACATACATACACTCGTGAAATTTGGTAAATTTGTTTAGAAGCCCACATAGCCTAACATATATGAATATTACGCATTTCTATTAATATCTAATATATAAAATTCTCGTGTCACAGTTTTCGTTGCCATACTCCTCCGAAACGGCTTGACCGATTTTGATGAATTTTTTTATGCTTATCCGGTATCTATGAGAATCGGCCAACATCTATTTTTCATCCCCCTAAAAATTTTTATTTTATTTTATGGCAAAACAACGTTTGCCGGGTCAGCTAGTTACATACATACGCGTCGAATACAGAACCTCCTTTTTTGAAGTCGGTTAATAAAATAGAAAATAGGTTATATGTTTTTTCCTTAATTTATGTATGAGGTCGTGCTTGGTTTCTAGCTTTAGGTAAGCGGCGGACTGCGGAGTTAAATATATTTTGGGACAATTGCACACACGGTCATCTGATCCCAACCTAGGCATAGCCTGTAGTTTGGAAACCAGACAACTGATACTAATACTTATATACATTTTTTTTTGTAAATACATACTTGAATAGACAAATAACACCCAGACACTTGGTGGGAATCGAACCCACGAAGAGTCAACTCATGCGCGGGTGTTGCTTGGGGGACTGGTCTGACTACTATCCCTTTGGCCTTTTAGTTTGTAGTATTTTCGTCGTATCTTTATTCTTTTTCCCTCTCTCTTATTTTATCTTTTGAATGGCAGGACACACTATCGCTGATGCTGATCTAATTGTAGCAAAACAAACATTGTTTAAAAAAAAAAGGAAAATGACAAGCCCGCTGAGTTTCTTGCTGGATCTTCTCAGTTGAGGCCGCGTTGTGATCCAGTGGTAGCTTTTTAAGCTGTCAGCGGTCGACGTGTTAACATGGTCTAAATCGGAATCATCTGTCGGCGGTTAAAAAAACATCTGACCGTTCAAAAGTGCTAGCGTTAAGCCTAGCGTAAAGACCCATCAAGTAGCAGCCAGGGTGTCCAACCACTAGAGTTAGACAAACAGGCCCGGCAAGCACTTGTGCACTTGTATATCATATACCTGGAGGGCGCCTCATGTCGGGCGGCGGGACTCGCGGCGGGCCGACCGCGTGCAGGCCGACGCCGGCCTCGTTCACGCGCATGCGCCGCTGACGCTCGCAGTACGCGCTCCACGTCACCTCGTTGAAGCCGTAGTTGAAATAATCTGAAACGTTTACATATGCATCATTCTGCTCGAACCTTACTCTAACTTAAACTAGGTACCCGTTTGAGCGATGGTCGCCTTTTGCGAGACTCTCATGTCCCAGAAGGAGGCCGCCGAGCGGGAAAGCGAACGCGCTGATCCCGCTCGGCGACGAAGGCGCAGGCCGCGTCAAGCGGCCGCACAACGTCTCGCTCCCCAGCCCTGAGCCCGGGGCTATAAACAACGGGCAACCTTCGGAGTCGCTGGACGTTCGGGGTATGGGCCCTAGGACGTCCATTGAGTACGGCGGCGACTCCGAGGAGGACGGCGGCGGAGTTGCGACCCCCGTCCCCGGGAACACCGTGTCAGGTTCCCGGGGGGCTACAATGCGCCCCCCGGCGGCGGGCTCAAAGGCAAGGCACTGAGGGGCCCCTGGTGCCCACCAAGAGATCCCTGGGGTCCCCCCTGTCATGTGCCGATGCGACAGCCGCGGTGGTTTTAGTGGGTAAGAATCCCACATACCCCGGTCGAGCCCTACAGCTCAGGGCTACCTTTGGAATGCTTCGGCAGCGTCAAAAAAAAAAGAAAAAGGTACCCATTTAAAGCTTGAGACTGACTCAGCTAGACTTTTTACTCTTCAATGGTAGAGAGATAGTACAACTGGCCCTGTGCCTGCGCAAGCACTCGTGTATGATAATATCCTCTGCTTAATGGACTAATCAAAAATGCAAACGCAAACCCCGACTACCTTTTCACACACGCCCGCTTGCGCTTGTAGCGTTAGCTATGAACTATGACAAGCATTTGAACTTGCCATGAACGACTACTGAGCAGAGTGCAATATCAGGAAGTAACTCTGGCTCAGTCAATAAATCACTTTATAATTTTTTTCACTGAGGTTTAATTTAATTTAATTTAATTTATTAAGGATCGCCAACATTACATACATTATCAAAAATGAAGAACATGAGCACAGAACATGAGTTAAATGTTGTAATAATTATAGGTGACCACGACATGCGCAAATACAAGTGCGATAACAACCTGGATAATAAAATAGTTGTTACCAATCATTAAACATTAAATTATCAAACAGAATTAATTAAAATGAAAATAATTGAAAGAAATGAAATGAAAAGAGAATTTATAATAGATATAACACAAAAATTGCCAAATATCTTAAATTAAAACTACTCGTAGAATAACTAACTACATACCTGTAGAATAAGAAGAAAATAGATAATAGAATCAATAGAATCGATAGAATCAAAGAAAAAAAGATATATACACATATATATAAATACGTATATATATTTGCATTAAAATGTCATACAGTGTCAGCTAAAAGACTCATCAAGGATTTACGAAACTTAGTCACACTATCAGAAAATATATCGATATCATCGGCAGCAGTCTTATGTAAAATGTTATATTGCTTAAACAAACGACTGATTGGTGAATTAAGGCCCAGATTAGTGTAATAATTGCGAACATAAAATGGAGCATATTTTTTTTGCCTTGGTATATTTTTGGGGATATTAAGATTAAGTTTGGAAACTAGCTGTGGGCTGTCTATATTACCATTAACCAACTTGTGTAAGAACATTAACCCTAAGAGATTCCTACGAGTAGATAAGGAAGTCATATTAAAGTGCTTAAGCCGATCGGGGTAATGAGGTATTTTTTTGGCTAACTTGCAGCTGTAACATAAATGCCACAAAAAACGTTTTTGTATGCGTTCGATTTTTTTAACATAAATTTCATAGAATGGGCACCAGATTTGACTGCAATATTCTAATCCACTTCTGACAAGACATTCAAAAATACGTATTTTAGTTTGTGGGGATTTAAATTTTTTACAGTTCCTAATCAGAAAACCGAGGAGTTGAAAAGATTTCGTAACTATGGAATCAATATGCTTATCAAATTTTAACTTACTGTCGAAAATAATTCCCAAATCTCTTATAGTGCTAACTCTTTCAAGTTCTTTGTCTCTTATGTAGTATTTCCTACAGGAAGGTGTTTTGTTTCTTGTGAATGTTATAGTATAGCATTTGTCAGTATTAAGAGTCATACGATTTGTATCACACCAAATAATTAAACGATTCAGATCGTCCTGTAATAAATTTGCATCGGTTATAGAAGAGACAGAACGTAAAATTTTCAAGTCATCAGCATAGAGATAATATTCTGTATTTTTAAAGCAGTCACTGATGTCGTTAATGAAAATATTGTAGAGGATTGGGCCTAAGTGAGATCCTTGCGGAACGCCTGAATTTACGGGAAATGATTGTGAAGAGTATCCATTTGCTACTACTATTGAATAGCGATTTTTAAGGTAAGATTCAAACCATTGTAGAAGAGTACCAGATATGCCAAGTCTGGCTAATTTTAGTAGAAGTAGATCATGATCGACCGTGTCAAAAGCCTTAGAGAAATCCGTATAAATTACATCTACAGGAACACAAGAGTCGACAGAATTAACCAAGCTATCATGGTAAAGTAAAAGGTTAGACACGGTCGATCTCGATTTCATAAATCCATGCTGCTGTTCTTTAATGTATTGCTTTGTATGAAAATAAATAGTAGGATACAAAATTGCCTCGAAAAGTTTTCCAAAAATAGGTAATATAGAAATAGGGCGGTAGTTAATAATTTGACCAATTTTACCAGATTTCGGCAATGGAACGACTTTAGATAATTTCCAAGTTGAAGGAAACGTGCCTGTTTGTAGGGATTTATTGAATATTAGAGTAAGCGGCTGAGACAAAGATTTCGCGCAAAGTTTAGCAAAAACAGAAGGAATATTGTCTGTCCCGGCCCCTTTAAACTTATCTAGATGTTTTAAGGCACTGTACACGCTATCATTACTTATTGCAATTGAACTGAGATTTTCTGAGCATATTGTAGGAATATATAAATTCTTTAAATAGTCATTGCCATTGTCCGGCTTCAAATAAACAGATGAAAAATGTGTAGCAAAAAAATTACATATTTCAGTACCACCATTAGCTGTTTGACCTTTGTAATACATGGCACTTGGGTACGATCCAGAATTTTTTCTATTGTTTTTTACATAAGACCAAAATAATTTACTATTTATAGTTAGAGATTCTTCTAATTGGGACATGTAGTTTTTATAACAAAACTTTATGAGCGTATCGCATCTAGTTCTAAGTAATTCATAGCTTATGCAATCCATTGGGTTATGGTATTTTTTAAACATCATTCTGTATTTATTTTTTTCGCGTAGTAGTCGCTTTAAGTTATTATTGTACCAAATGGGGTATTTGTTTGTTTTTGGTTTTGATTTTGGAGCAAAATCATGGATAGCTGTTTGAATAACTTCATTAAATACAGATACCATGGAATCAACATCTTTACAATTGGAAAGTAATACCTCCCAGTCAATAGTGCCAAGTTTTTTATTGATAGCAACGTAGTTTGCTTTAAAAAAGTTATATTTAGGCGTATTATTATTTGGCACAATGTAGTCGCAAGTTGCGTTATTTAACTCAATAGATAATGGTGGGTGAAGTGGATCAAGAGAACTTAACAATATATTACTTAATTTAACATCTGCTGTGATATTGCTTATAGCTAAATCAAGAATACGACCGCTGTTGTTGACAACCTTGTTATGTTGATGATAGTTACCGAATGCCATAAAATTCAATAAATCACTAGCAAGAATATTGTTGTTATTGATAATCGGTCTGGTGTTTGGTATATTATCAGACGTCTGCCAATTAATGCAGCTTAAATTAAAATCACCGACTATAAGTAATTGCTTATAACTTTCAGTAATCTTATAAAGATTGTCTAAAAAATGATTAAATATTTGTTTTTGTACGGGTGGTGGTAAATAAACACAACATATAAATAATGTTACAGCGTTCTCAAGATTATTTGGTTTTATGCTGACCCAAAGGTCTTCGCAACCACTTTCATAATCGTATAGACGACACGAAGATAGCTTTTTTGAAACCGCAATTAATACACCGCCGCCTAACCGTTTTTGAGAGAACTGAGTTGACTCTCTGTCACGCCTGTAAACTATATAACGTTCATCAAATAATTCGTTGTCAAAAACAGCACTATTCAACCAAGTTTCTGTAAAACAAATAATATCAAAATTATGGTTAAGAATATTTAAATATACGTTTGTTGTTTTCGTGTTAAGACCACGAACATTTTGATAGTAAATATTTAAAGAATCGAATTGTAAAAAAATAACATGCCATCTATAGCTAGATTAGAATAAAGGAAAAAAATGAATAAAGTTATGTAATACAAATCTACGTTTTTAAGAAAGTCTTGCGAGTGTTTCATTATCACGTATAAAAATGTATGGACTAGAGTCTTCTTTACGCATAAATATTTTGCCTCCACGAATCCATACGTATTTGTACTGAAGTTCCTTGGCCCTTTGTCTGGCTGCTGCGTGTAGCATCTTGTTTACGGGTGACAGATGTTCTACTACATATACTGGTACAGATTTTGATCCACCGATGCCAAGGTCTTTGCTTTGCAGTTTCTCTTTTTGATTAGACTTGTTGTATTTTATAACAGCAGCAAGTAGTGAATCTCGCTGCCGAGGACTACTAAGCTTGACAAGAATGGAACGAGGACGATTGCTGTCTGTCATTTTTGCTATTCTGGAACAGTAATAGATGTCAGATTCACTAATAGGGTGGCTAACACTACGAGCTAGCTGTTCTACAATTTTTATGATATTTTCGCTTTTTGACTCGGGTACACATTGAATTTCTAAATTGTTTGCTCTCGATAGTTGGTCCATCTGGTTTATGCGCGATGTCAACGTCCGTACGGATGTGCATAAATTGCTGTTTTCCTGTTCAATCTTTTTAATCCTCTTGAAGTTGGCTGAGCATTCCGTTTTAATTGTTTCGAATTGTTCGTTTATGAAAGACATTGATGATTTTAGATCTTCAAGTTCATTTCTTATAAGACTAATCCCCGACTCTAACGGAATCTTAATATTTTGGTCAATATAACTGGTCATGATAGATTTAAATTCTTGCCTAATTATTTCACGTAGTAAGTCTTCAGATTGACAAGTACAAAAAGCCGAATCTGTGTGTCTTTTTTCCTTAGATCTTATGGTAACATTCCTGATGCTCATAGGAGATGCAGGTTCCGAATCCTGACGTGTGGGTGTACCGTAAGTGCTGTCAGAAAGGTAACTGTCGCTACAGCCAGATGTCGATGTCTGAAGACGCTTTGCTGACTTACTTCGACATTTTTCACAAGTCCACGAAGATTTTTTATCTTTATCCATAGCTTCGAAGCGTTTAAGTGAAATGCATGCACACTTAAGATCGAGTGTTCGTGAGCATTGTAAACATTTTATGTAGTCTTTATTCACTATATTGTTACTGCAATTTGCGCATGAAATAGGCATCTTTCAGTTGCAAAGAAATAATTAATTAGAATATTTAAGAATAATATTATATGTAGAATATAATAAGAGGTCATATAACAATGAAGCGAAGAAAGCCCTCGTGAGCTAGCACTGCAAGAATGTGTGCAAGCGGGAGAAATGCGTGTTGCGATAATTGTTAAAAATATTTTGTTGTTATTATCGCTGTCTACTCACGACTTTAAAAGACACAATCCAGTATTGCATTGGTAATATATCACTGTGTAATTTAAACGGTTTAAGCACCAAACAAGAATAAAATTATTGAGAAGAAATAAATTGTTGTTCGCACGACATATGTCATTTATTTATACTACTTTTCACTCTCAAAGCCAGTTGTAATCATTTTTTATTTTATATAACGTAGTGACACGAAAAGCACGATGCCATCTGATGGTAAGCGCCTCTCCTACAGACAGCTGCATTGCACTGTTCAACCAAGACAATTGCCATAATGTCTCTTGTGTCCAATAATTTCACCCGCTAAAGTGCCCTTCATACTGAAACAATGCTGCTGAGTAGCAGAATCTGATACTGCAGTCCCAGACCTAAAACCTACTGTTTGTTGCTTTGCTGATATTCAAATCGTTATAATTATAGATTATTAAAACAGGATAATCACTTTTTCAACTATCTAATTTCTACAGCAATTTTAAGTTATGAGATTATTTGAAATTCTGATACACTATAACTCACCTGATATATCAGCACCAGGCTTATTCCATGGCTTGTCTTCAATTGTATCAATGTTGAATTCCAGTGCCGGCACGCCATTGATGCTGCCTGGACCATCCAAGTCTTCTAGTGTGACTTTACCACCTGTTGTGGTGCTACTCCGAGTCTTCTCTCCAGCACCAGCAGCAACTAATCCTACACCACGCTGCAATAGGAATAAATACAGTAATTAGGAGGTAGGTCCCTTAGGCCGTGTGTACACACTAAGAAATGTCACCATTTCAGCTGCAGATAGAACAAATAGAACAAATGCAACATGTACACAACAAGAATTTAGTCAGTTTTCTCTAATCCAGGGGTGGTTAAAAATTTGAAAAGTCCATGATATGAAAAAAAAAAATGAGAGTGGCAGCATGGGTCAGCTAGTGTTGCGAAAAAAAAACTACCATTTTTTTAACCAAGACAATAATGTTAATATATATATGAACACTCATCTCAACCACATACTTCAGATATACAGAGAAGACAGATTTTTGAACATCTATTACACCCAAACTGTAAAAGAATTTTAAACCAAAGATAACTTATATATTGCTGATTAACATACTTACTTTTATATTTAAACTGCCGTATGCCTGCGGTCCTGACTTTATCTCTCCAATAGTGACTTTGATGTCATCACTGTCGTCAGAGTCGGAGTCCCCATTGTTCTGGCTGTCAGCATCACCATTCTGCTCCTCCCCTTCACGCCCCACCTCAGCGAAATGCTCGTCGTTGAAGTGGGAGTCATCATTATTGGTCTCATTATCCTGTTCTTTTTCTTCATCACCTTCCTCCTGTACATAAATACACACATTACCACTAGTAAATAGCATTCTAAAAATTAAATTGTGTGTTAAGTTTGCTTTCAAAATGGATTAAGTATAGGTAGAAGGAATTTAAAAAAAATTGTATTTAAAATGCATACTTTAGATATTTTGCAAGGTCGCTGCTTTGTTAAATTATCAATTAATAATAATTAGATAGTGTCAGTTAATTGTTAAAATAAGAAACGAGCTGAACACCCAGTAAACATAGGCCCAACAAATTACAGTCCTTCACGCAAAATAGTGAGAGAGAAACTGAAGCATTTCAAAAAACCATGCAACTACAAGGTTTTATAATGCCTGGCTACGTAAATTTATTATATTTGTACATTATTATGAATATAATAGGTTATGTTAACTTACAGCTGCCCCGTCAGTCGTATCAGACTGCCGTTTTTCCTTCTCAGTGGTTTCTGATGTCTTGTTTCCTGTCTGTTCAGCGGTTGAATCACCGTATAACCAGCTATCATCATTTTCATCGCCTGGTGCCGTTTCAACAGCAGCTTCTGCCATTTTAGCTTTGTTTTTTATAAACAAACAAAATAATAATTCACGAATACTATTCCATCATGATTCCATGGATTTATTTTATTTATTCCATGGGCGAGTCCAGGCCGTCGACACTGCCTAGAAACCGATATTTGTATGGAGTTATGAACGTAAATATTAGAAATAATGGCACTAATTAGGTAGGCAATATAAAGTTACCAAATTAAAATGACTGCTTATACGTATTGGCTTCAACTGTATGAAGTTCTGTTTTAATTTGGACGTATTATATTATAATAAGAATTTGTTATTCTTTTTGTTGTCTAACCTGTGGATGTAACTTGACATGTGAAAATTTTATTCTGGTTTGAATTTTGGCGGCTAATAAGTTATTATATTATTTACATTTACTTAAGCCATAATGGGCGTTGTGTTAATATTATGGGTGGTAAATCGTTAAGAAAATGTGAAATATATGGTGTTAGGCGAGTCACAAAAAGGTTTTCTGAGATATTTTTGGCCAGATTTCCACATGACCCGGCAAGGTAAAATTTTATGATAAATTAATATAATAAATGTAAATATTTCTTGTGGTGTAGCAGTTACATTACTATTGAATCCTATTTAGTAGTCGATCGCAAGTTTTGTAATGGAATTATGAATTTATTCATAAAACTTAGTTGTTGAACAAAATAAATAGTGATGTACATATTATATACTGATAGGTCCATAAATATCGATATTTTTGCCTGACTAGCCCAGAAGGAGGGCTATATTTTTCGAGTGTGTGTATGTATGTTTTTATTTGTAGTTGTTTTTTGTGTTTTTATAATATTATGCTTTTTTCTTCAGATGGGTGAAGTTAATTGGAAATGAAGACTTGTTGTATTTATCCATACAAAGATATGGCACAACGTGTTATAAGGATTAAGAATAACTTATTAGTTATTCTAAAGCATATAAATAAGCATATCTAGTATGACGACTCCATTGTGAATCGAATTTTGAGATTAATGATAGTAAAGTATTCAAAAATCATAAATATTTCTTTATTTTATTTGTAAAAATTGCTTAATTTTATTTTGAAAACATAGTTATTATACATAGGTAACTTTGCGTGAATTAAACTTAACAATAAACACACCCGTATATTGTGTTCTTTCATTTTCATCGATATCGATAAACATACTAAGGGGTGGCAAGCCCTAGTGGTATACAATATTTAAAAAAAAATGGCAGGTTGGCCAACTGGTAGCCATTAAATTTTATGTTTGTTAAGTTAGGAAAAGTACGTTCATGATTCGATTCAGGGGCTTGCTTAGAGGAAGAAAACAATAGAGGGCTGGACACTTTCTTTCTCATTCACGCAAGAAAAGAATGCGTTTATGTAGGTTACGTGTGATAGAAAGAAACAGAGTATATGATTTTTTGTCCCTCAGCATGTGTTCGATTTTTCCGCGCCGTGGGTGCGAAACAAATTTGACGTTTGCTCCCACTTTGATCCGTAACAATTTTAATGTGGTTTTAATATATATAAATAACTTAAAATTCAATAAAAAACTAACTGTGACATTACTGTGTGTTGTGGAAATCCTATAAGAATCGTGCAGTGCAGTATTATAGGCTGTAAAAGTGACAGTGAACGTAAAATTAATGGAGTATCGTTTCACAGGTAAACGTGAATTATTATGGCCAATTTAGAGATTACATTAAGAAACTAATACATGTAAACGACTTATTTAGATATTATTGCTCTAAATTAGTTACTATTTTACTTGAAAGTTACGTGTAAGATCGATAAATTCTTGTTATTCATCCATAACCTAAAATTTTCAGTTTATTGATCGCCATTATCAGTGTTACCAGTGTATAAAAGAGAGACTACCATAAATAAGTGGTAAATTATTATTAAGTGCATCATACACGATCCCACATGCTGGGTGCATCGAAGAATTTCTCAGATATCCCGAATTTATTTTTATGATTTCCTGAAAATATGGATATTTGTACACTGTGGATAGCAGCAACAAAAAGAATTAATTAGGTTGCTAAAAGTTATTCCCGAATGCTTAAATATTCAGAAATAACGTAAGCGCTCAAGTAATTCGTCCAAGGCTGCGCAGGACGTATTCATTCGTTATTTATAGGCACAATGGTCATTGTACATTTAATATGCATGTTGTTTAAATATATGTATGTATGTTGTTGGTTACAATTTATTGGTAAATTTGTCTGAATTATAAATAAATAGTACCGACGTTGAATAGTTTGTTTCATTTGCCCCCCTATTATGTACCTATCACGTTTGACAACTAAAGTGATGATCAATAAAGCAAAGTGACTATT
Source organism: Furcula furcula (assembly GCA_911728495.1). Lineage (NCBI taxonomy): Eukaryota > Metazoa > Arthropoda > Insecta > Lepidoptera > Notodontidae > Furcula > Furcula furcula. The sequence goes on from OU452243.1 coordinate 24,344,146, forward strand.
AAATAACTATCAAATGATTCATTTGGCATTGCCTAACTTGAATCACCAATAAATACCAAACACACTTTCAGTAGACATCAAAGTTTGGTGGACAACTGAAGCTTGATAGTCACTTTGCTTTATTGATCATCACTTTTTTTTTTTGTAGGAATAGTACTGTTTCACCGGACAAGAGGACGAGCGCTTAAAACGCTCCAGCCAGAAAGGTTTGGGTAGCGACTAGCACAAGGGCACCTCAGGGAGGCACGGCCTCGGCTTGGGCTGCCGCTTAGAGAAAATGAGTTTACCACCGGTTCACAACGCGCCCCCGCTGAGAAGAACCGGCAAGAAACTCAGCGAGGGGATGCATGTCGAGGTTGCATGCGTACGGATCCCTTCGGCCTCACCGGCGTGACCGGTGTCTGTGTGTTGATGTGTTTACGACTCTTGACATCGTTGTCGGTGTTGGTGTTGATGTTGTGTCATGGTCCAGGAGGACGGACATCGGGTCGGGTGGGTCGAGCAGTACATGCCGCGGACGGCGGCGATGTACGGCTTGTCGACGATCTGAGGGACCTGGCCGTTGCCCAATAGGACATGGGTTCGATTCCGAAGGATTGTCTGGGTGTTATTTATCTATTTAAATATGTATTTATACAGTTTACAAGTATTTGTAATCATTTATCTGGTTACCTTACTAAAGGATCTGCGTAGATTGAGATCAGGTGGTCATTGGTCAAGCGTAGATTGTCCCAAGATACTAGTACTATAGATTTGTATATTGGAGAAATTTACTAAAACTTACCCGGTAAATGGCCATAGTATGTATTATATTAAGTTATAAGAAAGCCAATTTTTGCCTACCTCTCTGGGAAATAGCATTTTATTGTTTTTATCTCTTAACTTTTTTGTATGAGGCTAATAATTATCTACAGCTCTTAGCCACTTTAATCACCACGTGATATCACCCAGGTGAACAATGTGGAATAGACCTTAGCTACAGCATATATGATATTAAGTGTACATTCACTTTGTAGCCTCCGTCGTGGGTTCGAATCCTGCGAAGGGCAACAAATTTGAGTAGTTGTTCCTTACTGGCTAGGACAATGCAGGCCGATGACCTGATTGTCTGTAAAGTAAGATGATCCATGTGTCGGGATTTGCGATAGGACGTATGCCCGACTCCTGTCCGTCAAATTAAAACACCGAGCTTTGGTAATAAACACTTATAATCAAATTGAGAGAGAACAACTTATAATACAGTGGAGTAATCGTAATAATTAAAACATGTCTCTGCCATAGATACTAGCGCGCTGTCATCTTTTTGACAGCCCCTTTGGCGTTCCGAAACCGTGATCCGAGATACGCCACACATGCGTCGGATGGGCATGTAAAAAGTCGGTCCTGCGCTTAACTTCTCCCCAGTCGTGTCGGTCTTCCGTCCCATCGGATTATGAGAGGTACCTATTATATAAAGGAAGAGAGAGTGCACTTGTGTCTACGCAAGCACTTGTGCACTATAATATCTCCTGCCTACATGGCTGATCTTGTGAAAGATTGGCCGCTGTGGTCGTTTCGGCTAGGAGAACATTATTATAACAATCACTTTCGTACTTTTTGCAGACTGTCATAGATTAAGACGATATAATGTAAGAAAAGTAAATGTTGTGTCAAAAAAGTGGTTTTTGGTTAGGAAAGAAAATATAATTTACAACAACCTCCGTATTTGCTTTACACAAAGGGTAAAATTTCCCTTACGTGGCAACTCTAAATTTAGTATGTACTTATTTTTCTGTCCTTATCGGCGGCACGCTTGGTATATGTCTGTATTATATTCTGTCTACGATGTCTGTATTATATTCTGTCTACGGGGGCTTGTATGGGAGTGCCGACTCTTATACGTAGTGTTAAATCCTCTTTGGGCGAGTCTATTTTGATGATTGATTGGATTGGCTAGCCGCACACGTACAATATTATTGTCAATACAATATTGACAATATTTTTCATCAATAATGAGCCCCGCACACTACGCAATATTACTGTCAATATTTCGTGGTATAATTTGACTCAGTCGTTTAGTAGCCAGATTCGTGTGCACACGTTTCATATACAAAAAAGCAATCCAGAAGGAAACGATGAATTAAACATGGTTGAGAAAATTACCTAAGCTAATTCATTTCAATTTAATAAATGAACTGCGCGTTACAGCAGAACATAATTTTAAAAAAATACATGAGAATGAGAAATAGCAGCCTTCAAAAACTATTATCCTTATTAAATTGATAATAGTTTTTGAAGAAAATATGGTTCTATATTTCTGGGAAAGTTTCCCTTGTTTTATCATCATCATCAGCAGCTGAAAGACGTCCACTGCTAAACAAAGGCCTCCCCCTTAGATGAAAGCGGTTGCCATAATCCCCACGCTTGGCAGGGATCTTGGGGATCGCAGTATAGGTGGTAGGTAATTAAATAGAAAGACGCTGCTGCCCGTTTTCTTGTTTTCCCTTAGTCACCTCTAACGAACACCCAACGGGAAGATAGGAAAGAGTGTTATTTTTACCCGTGAATCTCACGGGAAATGTTTTATAAATTCTGATAAATATTGGTTATGGGCGGGAGTAGAATCTACAATATTTTTACTGTTTTCGTCCTCCGTTTTGAACAAAAACACGAACGTCTGCTTGCTTAGAAAATGTTTCTTCAACTAAAATATTGCCGCGCGCCCGCACACGTCATTATTATTGACAATACCCCTGCCTCCCCCCGATATTGTCGCGACAAAATCAGAATATCTGGAAATCGACAATAATATTGAACAATACCGCAATACGGACCGCACACACACAATATTATTGACAATATGCACCATGAAGCTAGTAGGTCAACAATGGAGCCCAAACTCCAAATACTTGATTGAGGCATACGCTATCCCTTTCATTGAGGTCCGATGTGTGGTCCATGTTATAATTGAAATTACCCGAGAAATGGATACCCTATTATAGAAATGCTTTACTTACACATCAAAAGAATGTTTTCCACCCGAAAACTTAAAATACGATGACAATCATGTCTAATAAAAAAAATTATTGGTACTGTTCTGCGAGTTCGATTAGAATAATTATTATTATTATTATTCATTTATTGACAGGTCTTGAAGACCCATAAAAGAAAATATAATTACAAAGACAATAAAGATAATAAGATATAATAAGATTATTAATTATAATGCTCTATTGTGTTTTCGCCAATTATACTCAAATGCAATTTTAATTACCGATTTTAAGGGTTCGTATTTTGTGGCAACACTGTCGCTTATTGTCAGCATGAAACTGTCTGTCATATAAATCGATCAAACATTTAAATACCATAATTTCACGATAAAGTGAATTAAAATCATAAAAATGGTGATAAAATGTGCAGTACTTGGTTGCAAAAATATGTTGTATCCAGTATTTAATACCGAATATCACTCGTAAGTGCGCTTTTGTTCAATAATTACCTACCGATGATCCCTGTGCATTATGCACCATATTTTCGATCAGTTCTTCTTTCGATAGGCACATAACACGTTTTCAGTTCGTTTGTTAGTATTGGGTTTAAGTTTATATTAATTTGTACTTGAATTATTTAATTTTAAAATATTTCACATTATTTTAATAGAGTAACCATGGTAAAGATTTTTTGAAGACTTTCCGTTTTGGGGATTTTTTACCGCCACTTTATGATCAAAAAATAAACGATGTATTTAGTTCAAAGGATTGATATTGAAAACATATTGTATGTTCATTAATTTTACAAGTGTGTAGGTATGTAGGTTAAGTTTAGGTACAGTTAGTTTTGTAACTTATTAGATACATATTATTAAAATCATATTTATTCTTGTCGCCTCCTAGTCCTGTCGCGTCTAGTAGCCTCCGTGGCGCAGTGGGAAACCGCTTGCTTGCATACCGGGGGTCGCAGGTTCGAATCCTGCGGGGAGCAACAACTATGTGTAGTTGTTCCTCACTGGCTAGGATACACTTGTGCACTTGTGTCTACGCAAGCATTTGTGCACTGGATGATGGCTGATCTTGCGAAAGATTAGCCGCTGTGGTTGGATTGGCCGTATCGGCGAGAGTACCTATATCATTCCATAAATATACATACTGTTTTATTTACCCCTGGTCAATATTAATACATTTTTTATTTTCTTGTAGATTTCCTAAAAATATTGAGTGAAGGAATGCACCTATGACTATCCATTGTCCCATTGGAAAATAAATTTGATGAAGCTGCAATGATCTGCTGTTGGTCCAATGGAAAACTAAATTTACCGCGAATGCTTTTTCTATCGTCTAATGTGTTGGTTAAAAGGTGTTTTAGTTGTTTGCATATAATGCTAATTGCTATTCAGTATCTTGTGATTAATCGGAGATCGTTAAACGTACTGAATAAATGATTTTATAGCACAATATTTTTTTTAATCATAACTTCATATGCTTTTATTTTCACAACCATTAGCTTATTATTTATCCCTTGATTTTCTGTAAAGTAAGATGCTCCATGCGTAAGATGGGCATGTAAAATGTTGATCCTGCACCTGGTCTCTCCCCGGTCGTGTCGGTTTTTCATCCCATCGTATTTTGAGAGGTAAACGGAAGAGAGAGAGAGAGAGTGCAGTTGTGTCTACGCAAGCACTTGCGCACTATAATATATTTTGCGTAGACTGAGATCTTTCAAAATACCCACTGTGGTCATATCGGCCAGAAGGAGGTCCTTATTTATTTATCATCTGTTTCAACAGTTTGTTCTTCTTGTACACAGTTCTTCCGTATTTGGGCTGCTCCAACCCATAATCAGACTGATTAAGCAACTAGACATATTTAATCGGTTTAAACTTAAAGCATAATAATAATATAATAATATCCTGGGACAATTCACACACGGTCATCTGATCCCAAACTAGGCAGAGCCTGTACTATGGAAACCAGACAACTGATACTAATACTTATATACTTTTTTTTTTGTAAATACATACTTATATAGATAAAACACCCAGACACTTGGTAAACAAGCCAAGTAAGTCGTATTATGCGACGAAGTTAAAAAGATGTCCTGATTTTTCATGAAACATTAAGGTTGCCCTCTTAGAAAGAGAGATCCGACCTCAATGAAAGGGATAGCGTTGACCTCAGGCATGTATTTGGGAGTGTTTCCTCCACTTTGACCCTAATAGCTTCATGATATGCACTATATTGACAATAATATTGAGCGTGTGCGGCTAGCCATTGGATGGAACAGATTGAACCATAGAGTAAAGCAGGTTGCCAACCATTTGAAAAGTTTCCCCCAATCCTCAATGGCGTTTTTCCGTACGTTTTTCTTCGACGTCAAATTGACGTCAAAGAAATGGTCCGAGCCAAAAACGCGGCTATCCGCGCTCACGACTACTACCCCACCGAAGCCAACCGGATCCGTATGCGCGCTTTACAGAGGGATGTAAAGCGACGGTGGGACGGTTTTCTCGAGGGTACTTACGTAGTGAAAAATCCTAAATGTATGCGAGGGTATCACTCCCTCTCACCTAGCTTATTGGAGGCTAGCAAGAGCTCTAAAGTCTGACACGGTAGCCACCATGTCTCCCCTGACCCGCCCTTCAGGCACCCCGCCAGGTTTTGACGACGAGGAAAAAGCCGAGGTCCTGGCAAACTCTCTAGAGAGACAATGTTCTCCTAGTGCCCCAATTTCCGTCCCACCCCATCGCGATCACGTAGTTCGGAAGTAGAGCGCAGGGTTTCTGCCCCGCCATCCGACACGCTCACCCCGGTCACCCATTCCGAGGTAGAAGATCTCATCAAAGGCCTTAAGCCCAAGAAAGCCCCCGGCCCTGATGGCATCTGAACCGCGTACTAAAAATACTTCCCTACCACTTGATCGTCTTGGTAGCCATCATCAATACCGTCATGACGCACGCTATATCTTCCCTTCGGAGTGGAAAGAAGCAGACGTCATCGGCATTCACAAACCCGGTAAGCCACGCGTGACGATCCCACGAGCTACCGCCCCATAAGTCTCCTTAGCGCCCTGGGCAAACTCTATGAGCACTTGCTCCTCGCAAGACTCGAGAATTTGTCATCTCGAAGGGCATACTCATACACAAGCAGTTCAGCTTTCGGGCTGGACGCTCTTGCGTCCATCAAGTGCACGGTGCAAGGCATCACGGAGCAAGTCCTCTCCGGGCTCAACCAGCCCAAATAAAAAATACACTGGAGCCTTATTTTTCGATGTCGCCAAGGCATTCGATAAGGTCTGGCACAATGGCTTGCTTCACAAGCTCTACCTCATAGGAGAGCCAGACCGTCTCGTACTCATTATACGAGATTTTCTCAGGAATCTTACCTTTCGATATCGAGTCGAAGGTACGCGATCCACTCCCCAAGTCCCCACCCTATTCAGCCCGGAGTCCCTCAAGGCTCTGCGCTCTCTCCACTCCTGTTCAGCCTGTTCACGAACGACATTCCTCGTTCGGACAGGGTGCAACTAGCCCTTTATGCGGACGACACGCACTATATTTCTCACACAGAAATAAGGCTCACCTGACGCGCACTCTTCAAGTCGCCGTCAACGCCCTAGGCGAATGGTTCCGAAAGTGGCTCATTGACGTGAACCCGGAAAAGAGCACCACGGTGTTCTTCTCCCGAGGTACCATCAGATCCCACACTAGGTCAAATCACCTTCTATGGGCGTCCCATCCCCTGGACCAGAAAGGTCACCCTAGACTCCCATATGTTGCCCATAATATGTCATTTGGACCGCATATACTGTCAGTACGCAAACGAGCGGCCTTTGTCCTCGGTCGACTCTACCCCATGATCTGCAGGCGGAGTAAACAGCAGTCGCTTAGAGTTACTGTTGACACTACAAAACCTGCATCCGTCCCAACCTAGCTTACACCAGCGCCGAATACGCACACGCGGCGTGTGCGAATTCGGCACTCCCGCATATCAGGGGTATACAAACAAACGCGGACACGTCCAACTGGTATGATTTCACAGAAACTGACAAAAACACTTTATGAATTATTTAGTACGTAGTATCTAAGTTTGTTGCTAACACATTACCCAGGGACGTATTTCGTAATTTATTACAGACAATTAAAATATTATTCAAATTTATTAAAAAAACATTAGTTTTTATAAACTTAAAATATATAACGGAGCTGGTTATGCTGGCAGTAAACCAATATTTGTTATGTAATTTTTAGTAATATATCAGTGTAATTGTTAGTAGTCCCCAATAAAGTGAAAAAAAAAAAAAATAACAAAATTATAAAAAAAGGTATCTCAAATTGTTGAGGGTAGTTCTAAACAAATCAATAAATACCTACTAATGTTGAAATCTTAAATTCTCTAATGCATTTTTTTAACATCACGTCACGTGCGTACTTTGATTCTTATTTTATTGGTCGTTTTTCGAGTCTTCACATTGTAAGGTATGTAGGCTGTATGATATATAGGCCTGTGCCTACACAAGTACCCTCTTATGTTTTTATGACAGTTTGTGTCTTGTGATTAAAGCGTCTACGTTGCATCTTCCGTTTGTTTGTTTTTATATCCCAAATACCGGATATTTGGCGACGAATTTTCGATTCACACGTATATTTATTGTGTTAAGCATAAGTTGTGCTAAATAATAAATAAGTAAAGCAATGGTCGATGTACAAACAAAATTTGTCAGCATGGGTGCATTGTTTGGCGGGAGTCTTACATTTGATCATCGGGTGCAGGAATGGAGTATTTTTCATAGTCGATTTGTGCAATTTTGTACAGCAAATGGAATCTCCGATGAAAATGATAAATCTGGAGTAAGAAGACGTGCAATGTTGTTGACTGCATTCGTGGAAGACACCTACCGTGTGGCAAGGGATTTCATTTTTCCCAATGAATTGGAAAAGGCAGAATACACAGTATTACTAGAAAAATTGAATAGTCATTTTCTAGGTAAAAAGAGTACTTTTGCGGAAAGATACAATTTCTATAAGGCGGAACAACGACCGGGAGAAGATTTAACCGAGTGGGCGGCACGAGTGCGAAACTTAGCACAATTTTGTGGTTTTAAAACAGAGTTGGAAACGGCTTTGCGTCAATGTTTCGTTTTAGGCCTGAAAAACACAAAAGAAAAAGAAAAACTCACGTTTTTATATCCCAAATATCCAGTATTTGGGATATAAAAACAAACAAACGTAAGATGCAATGTAGACGCTTTAATCACAAGACACAAACTGTCATAAAACATAAGAGGGTACTTGTGTAGGCACAGGCCTATATATCATACAGCCTGCATACCTTACACACATATAATCTGACCTACAAATAAATTCGGACAAAGATTCGGCCCTGGATAATTGTCTCGCTACCTCTCTTTTTTTGCCACATTTGCCTTCTATTTTTCTAGCTGTGCCTGCATTTTTCTAATTTTTTTATGTGCTACTTCATAACTTTGTTTATTCATTTTGTAATTCTCACTAATATTTTGATAATATTCCTTGATATTTCGCCAAAAATTATTAAAAAAAACCGTACACTCAAACTCACAAAAGTATACCAGCGGCCATTGAAAACAAAGCGTTCCTATTGGTTGAAGTGGACATAACCAGATTTGTTAGTAACAATAAGGGACGTAACCAACTACGTTACTAAACGCTGATTTTAACGCGAAAAATCTATGGGACGTAGCCTGTTATGCTTGGAAATTCCTTTTGATATTAGAATGTGAATGACAGATGAATGTGCTGCAATAGAAATTACATTTTTTCGCATATGTGACGTATCCACTTTTGTTTCTACACCCCTGAGTAAGTTTACATTACGAAATTAGTGGCATGAAATTAATTTCGTGACTTTAGTTTTACCAACAGTTTCACGTGTAATTTAATATTTTCGTAATGCATGCATAAATTTCATGAAAGCAAATGAGTTTCGTGGACTGCGCGATTTTTTGGTGAAATTAGTGTCATGCACAGTGTTGCCAGATCGGCCCCTGAGGGGCCGATTCTCGGCCTTTTCGAAACTATGTCGGCCTTTGCCTGCCATCGGCCCTTCATCGGCCTTTAAACCTCAGACAGCCAATCCATCGAAATCATTGGTTCGGTTGACCAATTCCTATTCCAAAAGCTTAGAACTTTATTTAAAAATAAATAGACATAAGTCATACGTTCTAAACATTAAACATGAAGGATGGGCTCTTGTAAAACAGAAAAACGAAAATTTTTGATGTTTTTTTTGTTTTACATCTCTTTTTTCCTGTTTCGTAGTACCGTTTCTGATGGAGAGGGCTCCCCCTTTTCCCCCCAAAAACAAGGGGGGAACCCTTGTTTTTTTACACATATTACTTACTAATTATAATTCATAAAATGACGAAAATTTCCTCAGAATTAAAAATTAAAAAGCTCGAAAATGGGGGGCTCCGCAACTTTTCCTTTAAAGGGGGGGGGGGTAGTACACCTCCCCCTGCCTCCCCAAGTCCTTCCCACCCCGCAATTCGACGGAACTCAATGGAAAGTCGTACTTCGGCCTTAACTGCCTAAAATCGGCCCCTGCCAGCGCTGCTTTCGGCCCATTTTTAAACTGTCTGCTGGCAACACTGGTCATGCAACTAATTTCATAGTATAGATGCGACGCGGCGACGTGAAACTAGTGTCGCGAAAGCGCCTGCGCTGTGCGGAAGTTTATTTATAAGGATTTTAAGTTTTTAAATAATCATTTCTTTAGCTACATTGAATAATATAGTAAAATATTGCTTTGATGCTGATGGCGCCATGGTTACTGCGATAGTGTGGATTTCGGGACACAATTTTTTTTCATCATGTGAACGGAATCACTGTATTCTATGGAACTCGTCTATGTACGCGCGTATGCACTCGCGCGTAATTCGCTCAATCTGAACAAGGTCTTCTTTTTTTGACGCGGGGGAGGGAGATTTTCCAAAGATCCCCGGGAGCTGTGGGGCTCGACCGGGGTATGTGGGATTCTTACCCACTAAAACCCCCGCGGCTGTCGCCCCCCAAGGCTCTCCGGTGGGATCTGCACCAGGGGCCCCTCAGTGCCTTGCCTTTGAGCCCGCCGCCGGGGGGCGCATTGTAGCCCCCCGGGAACCTGACACGGTACTCACCGGGACGGGGGTCGCAACCCCGCCGCCGTCCTCCTCGGAGTCGCCGCCGTACTCAATGGACGCTCAAAGGGCCCACACCCCGAACGTCCAGCGACTCCGAAGATCAGAACAAGGTCTTTTTTTTTTTTGACGCGAGGTAAATCTTCCAAAGATCCCCGGGAGCTGTGGGGCTCGACCGGGTTATGTGGGATTCTTACCCACTAAAACCCCCGCGGCTGTCGCATCGGCACATGAGAGGGGGACCCCAGGGCTCTCCGGTGGGATCTGCACCAGGGGCCCCTCAGTGCCTTGCCTTTGAGCCCGCCGCCGGGGGGCGCATTGTAGCCCCCCGGGAACCAGTCACGGTGCTCACGGAGACGGGGGTCGCAACCCCGCCGCCGTCCTCCTCGGAGTCGCCGCCGTACTCAATGGACGTTCAAAGGGCCCACACCCCTAACCTCCAGCGACTCCGAAGGCTGAACAATGTCTAACCCAACCCTTCTGGCTGGAGCACTATAAGTGCTCAGCCTCTTGTCCGGTGAAGCTGTCATGGCCACCTGCCGACAGTACTACTCCTACAAAAAAAATGCGTTTTCTTACTTCAAAAACATCAATTTATGTATCAAATGAAAGGTGCTAATGGGACGAGTTGAACTATGTACTATACATGTGAGGGGGCTAAAAGCAAAAGCGCCACTGTCCATTTTGGCTCAAACTGAACTAAGAATGCCATCTGGTAGATTATTTTGAAACCTATCGAATGGTTCCATTGGTTTGAATACAATGTTATATCAATGTGACTATCCCATAGAAAAATGAGTTTGAAAAAAAAATTAGAAGCAAGTACGACACAGTCCTTATCAGTTAAATTGCAAATACGCTACAGTCCAAATTGACCAATCACAGTAATCACCATAGATATAAAATGTTCCACTACTTTAGTAATCACAGAACGGTCGGCCACTTAGAGGAGATACCACTAATTACTCTGAGGGTCGGCCATGACAATTTTGTATTGGCGGTAGATGATTTTTTGTAACCCCGCGGCTACATCTGCACGCGAATATTCGTGTCGCCCTGTCGCGATAAAACTTCGTCTTCGCCCAAACGGCGAAGTCGCTGGCTACATTATCGTCCTTCTTAGCAAAAGCACGTGGTATTCGGGCGAATATTCGTCGGAATCAGTGTTGCCAGATGCATTGAGCGTTTTATAATCTGTTTATAAATCTGTACCTACTTATGCCTTATTAACATGAAATCTGTATAAAATATGTATGGACAAAAGAGCTAAAATAAGTGAATTGGATAGGTAGGATTAAATAAAAAAAAAACAGTCAACTGCAAGTTAGACTCGCGCATCCAGGGTTCCAGGGCATACCTTTGATTGGACGTATAGTTATTTTACTATTCGTCTAATACCTCATAAACTAAACCGGAAAACTCAGTTTGATAGTCGAGGATAAAAAATAATAAGGACGTTTGTATTAACCACTAGATGTCCTGCGCAGCTCTGCCCTCGTAATTTTCTAGTGTTTCTTTCATATGAACCTTCTCTTGACAATAACAAACACAAACAAAAAAATAATTAGCGTAATTGGTCTAGCCGTTCAGGCATGTTGCCGTGACCAAAGGAAACAACAGGGGAACAACATTTAAGATTATTATAATTTACTACGGAATAAGAAATTTGATATATGGCAACTCTGCTGCAACTGCAAAGGCGAAGTGTAGCCAGTTTGGCGAGGTTTGTCGCGACAAAATCCTTTGATGCGTGTCAATTTACCGACAACACCGCGAAGGCATTCGTATTCGCCCGAATACATCGCGCTAGCACGAACTGTTTGGCCACACTTGTCGCGATAACGCGAATCTTCGCCGAAGCGCATAGATGTAGCCCCGCTATAAGTATTGGGTGCAAAAGCGCCTCTGTCCAAGCGTTTTGATGCAAACCTTAGGCCTAGTCCGCACTGCGATATTTCACCGCGCGATATTTATTCTCGCGACTTATATTCCATGCTCGAAATTACGCCTCGTACGCACCGCGAGTAAAATTTCGCGCGATTTTTGTCAGATCGATGCTGTTCCCGGCTGAGACGAACGTGTCTCCCAATATATATACTAGTCTATGCGAACGTGTAACGGACATAAGAAAAAAATTGATTTACCTGATACTACGGCGGCGACGTAACAGACGTATAAAATGAAAAAAATAAATAATTATTGTCAATTTGTAATTTTATTATAATTAATAAAGTATTTTATTTTAACTTTACTTTTGTTTTCTCTCAGCAACACTGCATTGTTCCCACGTAAAATATATCTGTTTGTATATTTCCTCCCACAATCTTGCTTTCAATACTCGATCGTGACACATAATATCAAATTTGTCCCACAGGGGAGGTCCCTGTGCACCAGAGTGATTAATTGCTCTATTTCAATGTCGTCATTTTCTCCTGCTCGCCTGCCGATCGGGCGTGAGACGAAGCGCGCGACATCTCGTCAATACCGTTGTCAGCACAGAACACTATTTGTCAGTGCACGACTGAGAGAAACGCGCGAATTTTTTCCGCAGTGCGGCCATAGTCATACTACTTACTATTGCACAAAACATTCGCGCGGGAATGAATCTCATTCAATTTGCATCAAATCACAGATTTTTTTTTCCGCGCGAATTTTATAACGTCAGTGTGGCTAGTCCTTATTGAACGTGTTACAGAATTACGAGAAAAAAATCGCGCGGTGAAATATCGCAGTGCGGACTAGGCCTTACACTGTCCCAACACTCAGATGCAAAAATAATACTGTCTGTAATCAATTTTATTTTTTCCGTATAAAATATGCTTGTTCCATGATTTGTGTAAGAGCCTAAAGAGCCACTAAAATGATCTTAGATATATCAGTTATCTGATTATTTTTAAGTCCCTATAAAAGATACGTTTTTGCTACTTATCGCCAAAAACAGATCTTGGACAGTGGCGCTTTTGCTTTTAGCCCCCTCATGTGTATAGTGTGTATAATCGGTAACACACATTACTTTGCGATGTTGAAATAAAGAAATGCGAAAAATTAAATACATTTAATTTAAATAATTTTAGTAATATACAATAAATTTTCAAGCTGTAAAATATACCACAAAGTAACAAAAAGTTTCAGTTCAGATGAAACCAGTTAATCCAGTCCATTCCTCCTTCTCGGGAAAATCTTTTGCTCTGCCTGTTCCACTTTCTGTGCAACATTGGCCAGTTGTTCAGAGGCATTGGAAGCTTCCCCGCCACACGTCTCCGCTAGCTCTTGGACACCGTGAGATACCTTCGGAATAGAAAAATACTAGGTTTTATTTCAAAAAGTCATCCCTGCGAGTTGGACCGCGCGCAGTTATGTAAAAGAAATAAAAAAATATTACCACATTTACACATGTATTTTTTGTGCATAGTAAGGAAAGTTCGAGAATTAGCGGAGTCGTTAAGGTCGCTTGCGACCATCGATATACTATACCAACTAGATTAGCTGTCACGAACAAAATGACATCGAAAATGTGGTCGCGGTTACATTTATTTACACAACTATACACGTAGCTAGAAATTGTAGAAAATAGTTTTAAATAATTCGGAACGTCGGACTAATAGCAGCCTTCACATGTAGTAATAAAGTCTAATTCTGTATGCAGTAATGTTGGCACATAAAACCTTTACATCGGAGACAAAGAAAAATCAATAAAACCGCCAAAATTATACGAAAAAAAGTTGTTGTTTTGACTGTACTCATTTAAAAGAAAATCTTAACCACTATAAAATAAGGTTCAAAACGGGTGTGTTTCCATTGTGTGTGTACTGACTTACAAACTTATCCGTGCTGGTGGCAAAAATGAGAACTAACTTTTTTATTATGGTAATGACGTGTAGTTTAACAGTTTCGTATAGACAGTGGCGACACGCCTATCGGCAACATTAATTTTGTCAGTCTCTAGCGGAGAAAATATCAAATAAATAATTTTTATTTCGTATTATAATGATATCTTACTTATATTTATTATTTAAACTAGTAGTAATAAGAAAACGAAACGAAAAAAAATTTCCCCATCTGCAATTTTAGTATTACGATAAGTATTATATTATTTGGACAGTTTATAAACGCGCAATAAGGAATTTCGATACATCCTGTTGTCGGCTCGTACTAATTTGAAATAAGCGACAGCCTCTCTATTTTCGTGACCACTTTTCGGGCCGTGACAGCTAATCTTGTTTAGATAGTATATCGATGCTTGCGACCTACGGCTTCGGCGGCAAGACTGATGTCTGTTTGAAAGTGTTAAGAAACCGTGTGTGGTGGTAGGTTTTTATGTGCAGTGGAAGTTTGTGTTGGGTTTGGATCGTATATATAATTTGAATAAACCTTTTAAGCTTAACACTGAGTTTTATTAATGGAAATACAATATGTAAAATATATGACATACACAAAGGAATAATTACAAATCAACCGCACTTTTTGCTAAGGCAACCATTTGCATAGATAATGTCAGTATGCAAACTATGACAAGGGAGGTTGCATACTTAACATCCTCGGAAGTTTTTAGAATTTAGATCAGTAAATTCTGTAAGCCAATTCTCGTGCTCATGTCTTGCAGTCTTGGTCCAAACAATGGCTTTGTTAGCATGTCAGCCAGCTGCAGTTCCGAGGGTACATACTTCACGTAAAAGTCTCCGTTTTCAACACATTCTCGAACGAAGAAATGCTTCAACATAATATGCTTCGTTCGCTTATGAAACTCAAATTTAGGATTATGGGCCAGTTGAATAGCTGACGTGTTATCCAGGTTTAGGACTGGTTTCTCGACTCTGATCAATTTATTTAGAAGCCGATTCAGCCATATTATTTCTTGGGCTGCTTCACTCGCTGGTATGACCTCTGCTTCGGTAGATGCGATCGTGCACGAGTTCAGTCGTTCGAGTCGACAACGCTAGAACCGGAAAGTGACTCGTATTCGCTTTCGTAATTTGTAGGCTGAACATCTCCTGTGCTCTCGACAAGGCTACGTTGCAACATCGTGTTGTCAGGATCATCTGTGCCACTATCGCTGTCATATTGCTGATCTTCTCCTTGATCGACATCCAATATCATAGACACTCGCTTAGGTGGTGTCTGTTTAGATTGATTTGATGATGCCTGTTTAGTGTGATGAGACTCTACGTCACTAAATAGGTTTGAGAGTCCAGTTTTAGGTTCATCGTAGAACATGGTTTGCATTACTCGAATGTCTTTCGATGTCATGATCGAGTTCTTCGAAGGAATGAAGATTCTGAAGGGTTTCGCCGTTTCTGAATATCCAGCAAATACTCCTGGAATTGCTTTTGGTGCAAACTTGCTACCACCAGTACCCTTCTTCAGTATGTATGTCTTGCTTCCAAAAACATACAAGTGGTTAATACAGGGTTTCCTGCCAACCCATTTTTCGAAAGGTGTTTTGTTTTGGATGGCGCTGTTTATACTCCTGTTTGATAGGTAATTAGCAGTACTGATTGCTTCACCCCAGCATTTGAGTGGTACATTAGCTTCTATCATCATGGCTCTTGCTTTCTCTAGGAGTGTACGATTTTTCCGTTCAGCTGTTCCATTTTGATTTGCTGTGTATGGTGCGGTAAGTCTACGTTGTATACCGCAACGTTTAAGGTAAGCGTCCAACTCTTTGTTCACGTATTCTGTGCCGTTGTCTGATTGCAAGAATTTGATTTTGTTTCCGGTGTGAGTTTCTGCTGATTCCTTGTACTCCTTAAATTTTTCCAGTACTTCGGTCTTGGATTTCATGAGATAGACTCGACAGTATCGACTATAGTCATCGATGAATGTAACGAAATATTTGTTACCGCGAACGGATGGCGTTCGAATTGGTCCACACACGTCGCTATGTATAATTTCTAAATGTTCTGTCGTCCTTTGAGTCGTTTTGTCTATGGAAGCAGGTACTCTATGCAGTTTTGCTTGTATGCAGGTTTCACACTCATTCAATGTTTCGGAATCATCAAAGTCTAAACCAAGTATTGTTTTGTTTTTCAATGCAGTTTTCAGATCTTTACCGTTCATGTGACCGAGTTTTCTGTGCCAGTCGTTGATGTCTGATGAGTTCGTTTTATTGGGTTTATTGGAAACTTTATCAGGTTTATCATTGACCAGGTTATTACGCTCTTGTTTTTCAGGTGTAAAATAGTATAGACCATCATGTTGTTTGTATGCGGTGAGAGTGATTCCATCTTTGGGATTGTTAACCGTCGCTTTATTTTTATGAAAGAGAACAGTGCATCCAGCATCTGTCATCTTGCTGACGGACATCAGGTTTGTGCTAAGAGATGGTACATACAGCGTATCTTTAAGGTGTGTAATTGCCTTACCTTTGCCATTTTTAGTTTCAAATGTAACTGTACCTTTTCCTCTTATGTAAACTGTGTAGTCTTCAGTTGCGAAGTTCAGGTTTCCTGATGTACTCTCAATGGTCTTGAATAAGTCTCGTTGATTAGTCATATGAGACGTGCAACCGCTGTCTAATACCCATATGTTGTTAACGGAATTCCTCTTGCGTGATAGGAGGCATTGTGTAACTATATGGTTCTTATGAAATCCATCTTTCGTTTTATTTGGTTTTTCATTATTTTTCTTCCAGCAGTTTGTACAAATTTTGTGACTTCTGTGTTTGAAGATGTTACCTCTTCGTTTACAGATTTTGCAGGATACATACAGTGCTTCTTCATTGTCAGGTGCGTTGCTACTGCTGACCATGTTTTGATTATGGCGCGCTTCATATTCTTCAATAATTTTAGTTTTAAGCGCTTCAGGCGTAGGAAGAATATCTAGTGTCTCAATAGCGACTCTGAAGTTTTCATACTCTGATGAGAGGCTGTACAACATTAGAATTGTAAGTAGATCCTCATTCACTGTAATGTCCATATCAGCCAGTTTGTCAACAATATCCATGAATTCATTTAGGTGACTCACCACGTCAGATCTCTCTTGTTTAGCAAGTATAAGCCGTTTAAGTAGAGATGCTTTTCTCGCAAGACCTTTACTGGCATAAATGTCTTGTAATTTTTCCCATAGTTCCTTAGCCGTTTTGCAATTTTTAATTTGCTTGAGTTCAAAACGAGCGATTATAAGGATGAGCTCAGATCTCGCCTGTCTGTCTCCTTCCTTATCAGCTGCATTAGCAAGATCTCCGGAACTTTCTATATATTTCCATAATTTTTGTCTTATTAGGACAGCTTCAGCTTTTAGTACCCAGGTATCGTAGTTTTCCCTCGTCAGTGGTTCAATTTTTACGTACGACATTTTTTCGTATCGGGTACTCACGTTTTTCAAATTTAGAAACGATCTGCTACCATGTTAAGAAATCGTGTGTGGTGGAAGGTTTCTATGTGCAGTGGAAGTTTGTGTTGGGTTTGGATCGTATATATAATTTGAATAAACCTTTTAAGCTTAACACTGAGTTTTATTAATGGAAATACATAATATGTAAAATATATGACATACACAAAGGAATAATTACAAATCAACCGCACTTGTTGCTAAGGCAACCATATGCATAGATAATGTCAGTATGCAAACTATGACAAGGGAGGTTGCATACTTAACAGAAAGTGTAGCATACGGTTCACTAGAGGTTGTTGCAATGTCGTGTCTGGTCGGGAACTGACAACACATGCAAAAGCCGGCGCAAGTCTGAAGGACTAGATTCATAGTCTGCCGCAATGTCTGTCGATTAAGGGGGTAACAACGGTAAAATTGCAAAAATAGCCTTTGTTTAAAGAGTTCGATGGATCAATCCGCTATTGCATTGGCTATGAAAATTATATGTATTTATACCTCAGATCTTCAGCAAATAGTTTTATTGATTAGATATTGGATTAAATATAACGTTTTCAAGCAATATGTATTTAAAAAATGTACTACGTTGGATATGAATTGTGTTAGCGTTCAATATCCGTTCATCGGATAGACGTCAAACTTGGACTATGAAAAGCATAATAACCTATTCTACAATTTGTATTGATTACATTTCTTAATTTCATTCATGTTTTACAAGAAATTATAGAAAAACCAAGTACGCGATGCATTTCCCCTTGCAGCGCCCCCGCGATCGCCTTCCATCAGTCTTTCGTGGACTGTTATGGAGGGTGGACGTGCTCGATTTTTTTTTGACAAGACGATATTAATTTAAATGATTTTGAACATATTTTTAATTAAGATATGTTACATATGGTATAATTATAACATTATAAATCATTTCAAATGAAATCTATACTTCTATATTTAATTAAAGATATTTTTATAGTAATACCATATTTTTGGTTCATCATAGAATATGCGAAAGTATCGTTGCCGTGTATTATACCTAACTATTAAAGCGTATCAGAGTCATATATGATCTTACTAATTGAAATCGTATTTAATACTGTGTAGGTCGACAAAATGACATACATTATGATATCCTTTACATTATGATTTTTTTAACCGACTTCAAAAAAGGAGGTTCTGTATTCGACGCGTATGTATGTAATATTAATAAAAATGCGTAATATTCATATATGTTAGTCTATATGGGCTTCTAAACGAATTTACCAAATTTCACGAGTGTATGTATGTATGTAGGTTTGTCCGCGGATTTCTCAGAAACTACAAGTCCGATTTCGAAAATTCTTTTTGCAATAGTTAGAGTATCTTTCAACTTAGGGTAGAGTACAAATTTCATCAAAATCGGTCCAGTAGTTAAGAGATATAAACTTTTTATGTTTTCAGTAAGTTACTGTAATGTAGACGTTCGAGTTGCGTGATAGTGCTGATACCTATCTTGGTAAAATAAGTCACTAAAAAGTGTTAATTAAACTATTTAAAAAAAAAAAAAAACCGACTTCAAAGTTAATTATCTAAAAAGCATAAAATAACGAAAATATTATTGAAGTTGGTGCAGAATATACACAGCAGGTACGCTAACACCAACCTCAATAATATCGTTATTCGTTATTTTATGCTTTTTAGATAATTTACTTTGAAGTCGGTTTTTATTTTTTTTAACAATATTTTTTTGTCAAAACATTAACGGTGTTATTATTACTATCATGTGGGTTTTTGCAACTTAGCAACGAGTCGAGTACCTGAGTGGTTGGCTTGGTGGTGAGCGACACGCTTACCTACGGACAGTTGCATTGGACAGTTGCTCGTCTTCTGAGACATCTGGATGGTTAAGTTGGAAGGGTACTCGTGGGCTATCTAGGTGGCGCCACTTTAATCTTAGATTTCTTCCGCTATGTAACATAAGTAGTAGTCACTGTAGCTGGCAAAATAACAGGGACAGGAAAAGACTTTTCTATGGGTGGGTGCTTCGATTACTATCAGGTAATACCTTGTTACTTAACTAAGTTGCGTAACAATAAACTGATGGTGTTGTTGGCAGGCACGAGAAAAAATACCACCGCGTTAAAATGTTAGTTATCTAAAACCAGATTGCTTATTAGAATCTAGAATGCTTATTAAATATCTATTTAAATTTTACATTACCTATGCACCTACCACTATTACCCTCTGCATCATCCAAAGGTAGACTGGCAGAGAATGCCTAAGGCATTAAGTCCGCTTTGTACATATTTAAGTGTGCTAAAGAATAAATAAAATAACAACACAGGTCCGTTGATTTTGTAGTTTGCTACCCTGGCCGCTGACCTTAAGATCTTGGGGTCGATTCCCACACTGGACAAACATTCATGTGCATGAACATAATCTGTTTGTTTTGGGTCTGGGTCGTTTTTACCTGTACTTAATTATGGAAAAAGTTAAGTATCTTATCATAGTTTCAGTTCGATGGCCATTACCGAGTCGATCACGGAACTCATCTACATCATCATCAGCAGCCGAAACGTCCACTGTTGAAAAAAGGCCCTCTCTCCCTTAGAGGGGAAGGGTTGCCATAATCCCCACGCCTGGGAGGCGGTTGGGGATCGCAGATAGGTGGTAGGTAATCCAATAAAAAGACGCTGCTGCTCGTCTTCTTTTTTTTTCTTAGTCGCCTTTTACGGACACCCAACGGGAGGAGATGGATGGGTGCTATTATTCTTATCATGGAACTAATTGTCACAATAAAAATAATTTATGATTTTTGGGTCGACGTTGGGTATCTGGTCTTGAATAAGGTTGGAAGCTAGCAAGCTTCCAGATTCGGGTACTTGTGCTGCTCTTAAAGATAATATACGCATTAGAATAGGAAACATTATAGTTACACGCTTCTCTAATAATACCGCTAGCATCTCATCAGGGCCACTGGCATGCATTGCAGCATCTTAAGTCACTCTCTTTGTCATACTCGAACATCGCAATCAATCATCAATTTGCGTTTAGTTAATTTTTCCAGGAATCAAAAAGCTCAACTATCAGATGGATGTTTATTGGTTAGAGAATTTGGAACTAATTTAGGAAATATGTTAAAAAGGTTCCTTTTTAAAAAAAAAAATATTTTGAAGGCTCTGTTAAACGCTTTCGTTTTGACGTGCAGAACAGAAACTTTAGAACTTTGTGCATAGTTTCATTTCAAGTACGATTACAGTCACGGCAAAACGCTGCGCAGTAGCTATTTTTAACCGACTTCAAAAAGGAGGAGGTTCTCAATTCGTCTGTATATATGTATTTTTTTTCTATGTATGTTCGCGCATAACTCTGGCAATTATGAACCGATTTGAAAAAATCTTTCTTCCATCCATTCTTTAATCCGTTAATTGGGTCCCATAAAAAAAATATTGCTTAGTAATAAGTAGTTCCTGAAAAAACAAGAATGTTGACTGCGCAGGAAAGCTGCAGGAAAGCCTATATACTACCTGACTTTACGTCGCCTTTTAAGGACAAAAATGGTCATAACTCTGGCAAATATTTACCAATTTCAATAATTCTTTTATTATTCGAAAGAAGAAACCACTGTAATGAACCTGTATGAATTTTATCACAACCGGATAAGAACTTCCTGGAGGACCATGAATGATATGGAGGAATTTATCTGGTAAAAACCATAAAACTGATGTTCTCCTTTACATTTCTCTGACAAATATGAACCGATTTCGATGATCCTTTTTTTATTCGAGAGAGTAAACTACTATGATGATTCCATGCAAATTTCATTAAGATCGGATAAATTGTTTCTGAGTTTCTGAAGAAACATGAATTGTGTAAAAGTATGTAGACGATAATGTGAAATCATAATGATGTCATAACCTACCTAGATCATTTTACCGTCTTCAATGGTTCAATCTTTATGTATGAAAATATCACTAAAAAGTATAACAAATTATTTAAAAAAAAATTGAACCGACTTCAATAACACTAAAAAGTATAAAATAATTTAAATATTATTGAAGTTGGTGCCAAATATACACAGCAGGTACGCTAACACCAACTTCTTTAATATTTAAATTATTTTATACTTTTTAGTGTTATTGAAGTCTGTTCAATTTTTTTTAAAAATAATTTATTATGTATGTATTCAGAACTCACAACATACTTGCGCAATGGTTCGTCAACCCTAACTTCAGATACACAAAAATCCGCTGTGACTGTAAGTTATAAGTAGTGCGAATGTATATGGATTCCGAATGGCAGGCACAATGTATTCAGCTGGGTCGAAGTGCGTTCCGGTTGTAACCGGACCTAATAACCACCAACAATAGAATAGAAGTATGTATAAGTCTCACTAGTCAGGCATTGGCCATTCTATAATAGACGGACTGAACCTTTGATATGAAGTTTGGAATATGAAATGCAATAATCCGTATCCTGATGCAACACGTCAACTACGTTACCACTGTAAGTGGTTGGGTTGTCAGATTGTAATTAGGTGGTACGCCAAGGTATACATCAAGATATAAAACAGTGGGTTACCGTTATTAAACTGCATCATTTCATTCTATAACGGAATAGGCAAAATTAACAAAACTCCATTCGACACATCTGCATATTTTTAGTCTATGATTTTTCAAATGTAATATTCATATTTGCTGGTAGCGCCCTCTACGATGACAACTCTCGGCCGGAGCGGCCAGATTCTCAAGGTCATTGGCGCATGTTACCCCCTTAAGGGGTTTGGTTTCTGGGATGCATTCAAAGTAACGTTTGGATGCTTCTTTAAAGAAATATAAAATGGGATCAAGATTAGATTGAAGTCAGAATAAGTTTACATTCGACATGTACTACGTGGCGCCGACGGCATGTCGGATGAAACATTTTGGATTAGCTATTATCGTAATGGGTGCGGGCGGCATGTGACTAGACTTTTGGAAGTCATGATAGAGCGAATGCATGTTTTGTTTATACAAAAATGTCAAAATAAGTTAAATATTTGTAAGTCAACTTATGACCAGGAACTTTACTGGTCCAGTTATATGCTAGCCAACCAAGTTTTCTAGAACAGTAAGGACACCATCATCATTAATATTTTTATAAATATTTTTTTATTATTATTTTAAGTAAGTTCTTTAGTATACGCGTTTTTAAGCAAATAAAAATGTATTTATTTCTTTCTTCCATCTTTCTTAAATGTGTATCGTGACCACCCACTATATTTGTGATCACTGATCAAGTTTAGGGTAAGTCCCACACAGTATCTAAAATAAATACAAAAGGCTATTACCGCATCTGCTTCAGCTTTCACCTCAGATGCAGCAACATGCATGTTGTCCACCACTTCCTGCATTTGTGCTGCATGCTGTATTGGCTCAGACTCAAGCACAGGAGCAGCCTGAAAAGGAACAATTACTAAAATAAAAGCCTTTAAATGTTGAGTCAGTAATAGAATATTAAGCGAGTATTATTGAAAATACATACATATTAATGAGTGATAGAGTAAGTGTGTGAAAACGTCACAGTCTTTGGGCAAACTTGGGATGATTGCGGATCACGAGGTTATTAAAACCACTTCCAACCTCATAAATAAATTCTTGAACAAACACTACATTTACACTGCCACTAGTCGATCTATGAAGTGAAGTGCTGTCATGCATATTTTATTATGGATTTACAAATCAGCACAAGTGCTTTAAAATTTAATACACAATTATTATAAGATTATTGTATTATAAATGTTACCTGCTGGCATCGATGCATGCAGTGGCAGTGATGTCTAATCACAGGCTCTGCAGCAGCCACCTCACGCATTTGCATCTCATTTTGTTGCAACTGAAATTAGAGAAATAATATTATGCAATATTGTTTGTACATCAATTTATCAAACAAGCTTTCCTAAACATGCATGATGGCATTTTACTTGATTTTCAAAGGCACCCTCACATTTGTTACATTTTACCATTGCTGGACTTACTTCTATTTCCCCCAATTAGGCGAATTTTGTGTCTTCATTTATCGTGCACTAATGGCATATCTATTGTGTGAAATATCATTGAGTATGACAAGATTTTAAAGAATTACAAATAGACAAACCAAAATATCTAGGCACATCTGTGACCATAGCAGTACCACCAGTGTCAGTATTTTTTATATTCTGCCGCCAAGCAGCAGTGTGTAAAGATTGCTTTGTTCCAGTGTGTAGGGCACTATAGCTGTTGAAATTACTAGACAAAAAAACGTAATATCTAATGTCTTAGGGTCGGCAATGCGCTATGCTACTAGCGTGTATAGGCTGCGGTGATTGCTTACAGACGGAACGTATTCTTGCTTGCCACCTTGGTAGTAAAAAAAAACCAGTAGGTACTAACTTTTTCAATGAAATTAGGGTCAGTATAGTTGTTAAGTTCTGTAGCAATTGGTATAGCTTGAGATAGTTTCTCATGGCCCATGGTGGCGTTATTGATAGCCTGAGCAGTATTCATCAAATTAGCGATAGCAGAGTCTCCTTGTTGTCCATCCATAGAAGTGTTAGCTGCTACACCTAACTTCGCTTCCAATTGTTCTATCCTGTTTTGTAAAACTGCAATGGGGTCCATTTTTATAGATAAAAGCAAAACAAAATATTATAAAATAAAATCACACCAAATGCGTCAGTAAATAAAATAATTGAATATCGAAAAATTCGAACGCGAATACAAAATTCAGATGTTTATGACATTTTTTTTTAGCAGAAAAAGTTACTGACTTACTGTCAGTGTCAGCTAGCCAAAGAGCCATGAAGCTAATAGGTCAAAGAGCACAGGCTGACAGTCCAGTTCACAGAACAAATGTTGTTGGTTGACCGTTGAACCGGGGGGTGTGTACAAGGCATAAACTTCTTCTTATCTTTGTATTAATCAATCAATGTCAAGTTGTCAACGTCATTGTTTCATTTGTCATCGTAGGTGGTTCGTCAACAACCAACCCAGGGTCTCCAGATTGGGGGTTTTTTTCCCCATTTTGGGGAAAAATAAAAACTTTGGGGAACTTTTGGGGAAACGAAAACTGTGGGGAAAATTTTGGGGAACACAATTTTTCTTGGCGAAAGTTTGGGGAGAAACAAAAGCCTAATTCAGAAAGGTTAATAATCAAAAATACGAGTATTTCACAATATCTCACGTAAAACAATACAATGTTGTTAACATTACACTTTCGTTATTGTCCCCCTCACAGTCAATAGTCAGAATGGCGGGCGAGGGTGTCTCTGGAACACACTCACTCACTTATGGGGTGAGGCCCTCGAGAAAAATGGGAAAGCGCTTGTTGTTTCTCTGGATGTCTCAAAGGCCTTCGATAGGGTTTGGCATGCTAATCTTTTAAACAAGCTGCCAGCGTACGGCATATCCCCTGGTTTGATCGGCTCGATAAAGGACTTCCTGAGTGAACGGTCACTCCGAGTGGTTGTTGACGGTTGCTCATAGGAATCGTTGACGACTAATGCCGGAGTTCCTCAGGGGTCAGTTCTCTGCGTAACTCTCTTCCTGCTTCATATCAACGATCTGCTGATGTCCGGTATCTATGGGTATGCAGATGACAGCACTATTGTGGAGAGAGAGTAAGGAGGTTATCCAGTCTGAAAGAGTAGCCATGGTGGGGCGCGCAAATCTCACACTTCAGGCAGTCCCCGAATGGGGTGATGGCAATCTTGTGAGATTCAATACCACCAAAACTCAGGCATGTCTGTTCACCTTGAAAAGAAGTACGTTCGTTCATCTTGGATCCTACTTTTCAGAATGTATCCTTTGAATACGGAAACCACCTTCTGTTGTTGGGTTTTGAAATTTCTTCAAACCACAACTTTGGGCGGTTCATTGAGTCCAAGGCCAAGGTAGCTACTAGACCTTGCAAAGGTCCACCTGTACTTCACACCGGGGTAGCTTTTGATGCTATATAAAGCACAAGTCCGGTTGTGTGTGGAGTACTGTAGTCACAAATGGGCTGGTGCTGAAAAAAAAAACATCTTTCTGCTTTCGACTGTGGAGAGTGGAGAGGCGTGCTAAGAGACTTATTGGTGATGCAGGGTTCGTAGCGGACAATTTACAAAGCCTAGAGCACAGGCGTAGAGTAGCCAGCCTCTCGGTATTCTACAGGATGCATTTTGGAGAGTATGCGCAGGAATTGCATGACTTGATTGCATCATCGGACGACGAGAAGCACGACACGTACACACCCTTATGTGGTGAGCGTGCCTTCAGTCCGGACTCCGGATTAAGCGATTTGCTTCTTCATTTATAATAAGGACAGCAAAGGACTGGAACAGTTTGCCTGCGTCGGTTTTCCTGCCCGATTATAATGTAGATGTCTTCAGAACTAGAGAGAATAGGCTTTTAATAGGCTAGTGTGATTTACCATCCTCGATTGCGTCGCCGTTTTCCATCAGGTGGGACTGCAGTCAAGCACTAGCTTATAAGTAGTAAAAAAAATAACTAACACTAATAATTCTTATTACAAAAAGTAGCCTCTAACCTAAAAGTTTCCATCTATCTCTATACGACCAAAATTCAGCCAAACACGTTAAAGCGTAACAAATAGTATAAGAAACCAACTCGCTAACACTCATAAAAAAATAGTAGGTGTAATTAAGGGAGTATTAGATACGAAATCAATTTTGGGGAAAATTGTACAAAAATGTATCTTTTTGGGGAAAAATAAAACCTGATTTGGGGAAATAACACATGCATGATCTGGAGACCCTGAACCAACCGCACCTTGCCTTATTAAAAATAAACGAAACATTTGTCAATTTTTCTTTCTTTGAATTTGTCTTATTACTGTGATAATAAATAAGACTACTATAAAAAAATGGATGAAGAATTAGGGCTAACAGAAGAGGATTTCAGCTTACCTCCAGTTAAATATGAATGTACGTATTTATACATTTATTTTCTCTCTTTCCTCATGTAAATAAAACATTTTTAATCGATCATTGTCACTGTATTTAATTATTTTTCAGATTTGGATCACACAGCTGATGTACAGTAAGTGTATTTATAAAGTTTTTCTAGGATAACACTATGGAGTATGATGTGATTATTTCTATAAAGCACTTCTTTATTGACTCATACTAGGCACTGGGCACTACACAGAAAATACACTCCAGGAGGTTATGGTATTACAATTTATGTATTCATTCTTTTGGGAATAGTTTCAACAGTTCACATATCTTAAAGACTATCTTTTTAATTAGGTACTTACATTCTTATCACTAATTATATAATAATAATTAGAGTGGGTAACATTTAATAGGATTAGTTAAAATCATTTCAATATTTTGTATTACTTCTAGTAATATTCAACAATGGTAAATAATTAAATTAGTGTATGGAAACCTTTAGCAATGAGTACAAGTACAGTAATCTTAGAATTTTATTTTGTCATATTTTTTTTTCAGATTACATGCATGGGGTAATACTTTAAAAGAAGCCTTTGAGCAATGCGGTATGGCTATGTTTGGATACATGACAGAACTTGAATATGTTCAAATAAAGGAAGTACACTCAATAGAAGCAAATGCAGACGACATGATGGGCCTGCTGTACCATTTTCTTGATGAACTATTATTTCTGTTCTCTGTCGAGCCATTTTTAATATGTAAAAAGTTAGTGATAACAGAATTTAATACAGAAGAGTTTAGGATAGTTTGTAAGTGTTATGGTGAAGAATTTCAAATTGGGAAACACCCCCAGGGTACGGAAGTGAAGGCTATAACATATTCAGCAATGCAGATAATTGAAGAACCAAAAGATAATAAGTTTGAAGTGTTTGTTATAATTGACATTTGAGTATTATATTTTGTTGAACATATTTGGACTTTTATATGTAGACTTCTAAAACTTTGAATAGGTAATGTTTTTCTTTCTTTCTACTCTGTTGTATGTACATTCAAAAGAGAAAATTAATTTAACTACATACTAGCATAACATAAAATTAGCATCCATGCTTCATCCTAAGCTAGGTTAAACATGTCGAAGATGCCTCACACACACCCTATGATCATGATTATTGATTTTGCTAACTATATCTTACTTTTTGACCAACCGTGATGCATATTCATTGACCTACTGTATTACTTTGTACTATAGACATCATTGCCCACATTACATTGAAAAAATACAATTTGTATGTACTTACTTATGTAGCTAAATTTTGAAACTATCTATGGGGTAAGGCAATTTTTTTAGCAGGTGCATGCATCTGTATTTGTACACAAATGCATCCAAACAGTGAGCTATACTGAAATCATCAGGCACTGAAGTGAGACATCCCTTTTTTTGATCTTGCGGAGGCAACCTACCTGGGGACTCTTGTCAACCAGGGTATATGGGTTTTCTACCCACTAAAACGTCTGCGGCTGTCGCATCGGCACAAGGGGAACTTCGGTTGTCCAGTGGGATCTTCGGAGTACGGCGGCGGCGGGTTACGACCCCCGTCCCCGTGAGCACCGTGTCTCTCTGGGCGCATAATGCGCCCCCCCATGTTATTATCAAGTAGAAATCTAAATAAGAAAAATCGGAATTTAAAAGAAAAATTATGAATGTGTCGGATGCGCTTATAATGCACTTGATCTCACCCCTCTCTCCCCGGTCATTCGGTTTTCCATCCGATCAAATTGTTTGTATGCACTTAGTTCCTTTCATTATATCATGCGTACCTAGTTGGCTTATCTTGTTAAGTATCTCCTTTATATCCTCCGTATTGGGTTATTCCTGTAATTTACAGACTCCCACTTACGATAATACATATATAGGTACGAGTACCTACTTAGTTGGAAAAGCCCGCGCATCAAAATTATAGGAAAGTATATAGATAATGTAGTCTTATTGCTCTTATTGACAGACGACATTGTGCGCGTCGCAGGTAACCGATGGATGCAAATAGCCAATTGCCGTTCATTGTGGCGTTCTAAGAGGGAGGCCTATGTTCAGCAGTGGTCGTCTTCCGGCTGATGATGATTGCTCTTATACTTGTATTCCGATGTGCGAGTTTCGTTCATACGTTTGCCTGTTATCAAGATGTAGGTACTTACCATGAATTATTATTAACCCTCGACGCATAAAGGAAGATTGTTTTTCAATCTGATGCCAATATCTGTCTGTGGCATCGTTGCTACCGAACTAACGGACGGATTTTAATGATGTGTTTAGTTAGTTTAGTTAAATCGGGATTGTTCAAGATATGTTGTAAATCTGTTCAGCCGCTGAAACTTCAGCGATTTATAATAATTGAGATTTCTTGTGTCTGGTTTGTAAACCTACACTACTCCACACGCGATCAGACTTGCGGTGTACATAATATTAGAAGCTGTACCGGTGTGAAGGATAGTGACATAGCTAGTCGTAGACGGGCCCTGTATAAAAGAAATGTTGGGGGGGGGGGGGGGGCTAAATTAAGGGTAAACCTACGTAGTACCCCCGTATAATTGATACGGCGGTAGCTACATCCCTGGTGCAGGACCATTTCTCTTCGGACTTTTCTAAGAACATTTAGCTTCGTTGCAGCAACTTTTGGCCTTGGACTCAATGAACCGTCCAATTTAAAGGTTTGAGTAAGATTCTACTCCCAATAAGATAGATATTGATTTGATTACAGTATTCTTAGAAGCCTGCATCACTAGGTATTTATTTGTGTTTGTATGTGCGTGCGTCAGTATCTCGCATAATTATATTTAAGAGCTTTGCCAAGTTTATAGTATATAGTCAGCTCCGGATGTTTTTTGTTGGTATTATGTAAAACTGGGTAATTAGGCTACGACTGTTGTCGAAAGCTGATGTTCGTCAATCAAACGAGTTGGTACTTTCCCAAGATTCATACAACTTCGAATATCTGCCGGCATTTCTATGTGCTTATCTTTTATTTTTCGCGGAGGAAACCTTCAAAAGGTCCCCGGGAGCTGTGGGGCTCGACCGGGGGTATGTGGGATCCTTACCCACTAAAACCCCGTGGTAGTCACTTCGGCTCATGAGAGGGGACCCCAGGGCTCTCCCGTGGGATCTGCACCAGTGCTTTGCCTTTGAGCCCACCGCCGGGGGCGCATTATAGCCCCCCGGGAACCTATCACGGTGCTCACGGGACATGGGTCGCAACGGTTCGGGTCTAGCGACTCCGAAGGTCTATGTGCTTATCTTAGACCTTAGTCTAAGATAAGCACATAGACCTTCGGAGTCCTTAGCACGTTGGTGAAGCACCTTAGTGCTTACTTGTCTTCGGAGTCAATGGACGATTGGACGTCCATTCAGCACGGCGGGCGGCGACTCAGGTGTACTACGGTGGCAGGGTTGCGGCCATCGTCCCCATGAGCACCGTGTCACGTACCCAAGGGGCTATGATACGCTTCCCGGCGATGGGCTTCATTCTTCAAAGGAAAGACACTGAGGGGTTCCTGGTGCATATCCCACCGAAAAGCCCAGGTCTTCAGTCTTATGTCCGATGCGACAGCCGCGGGGGGGCCATAAGTAGCTACGAAGCC
Source organism: Furcula furcula (assembly GCA_911728495.1). Taxonomy (NCBI): domain Eukaryota; kingdom Metazoa; phylum Arthropoda; class Insecta; order Lepidoptera; family Notodontidae; genus Furcula; species Furcula furcula. Next base: position 24,374,120 of record OU452243.1, read on the forward strand.
CACAGGTCCGGGGACTTATTGAAGGTTTCCCCCGCAACAACAAAATAAAAAGTGCTTATTCGTACTTATGGGCTGCTGGGCGTTGTTTTTATGTATTACTATCGAACGAAGAGTAGTTCGTGTTAGGCTTCTTACTTGGCTTAACGACGCTGTTGTCTAGACAACGAACAACCGGGACCCACTAACGGGGAAACGTTAAATTCAAGCTACTACGCGCGACGTTAGGCAAGCTTTTTCTTACGTGGGGAAATCCTCATGGATTGCACGCCCACTGCCACAGGTGGCAGTCGCGCGGGTTATGTCGGACTCATACCGACTGAAACCCCACAGTGTCCGCATCCCGCTCTATGTGACGGGCCCCGTACAATCGTACTCGTCCGGGTGTCGCCAGAAATCGTGTGCTTTGCGGCGGACACTTCCTCGTCCTAGTTCCTCATGTATAAAGCCCACAGACTCGCCCGCGGACATATAATGACTGACCTTGCCTAACGTTCCTTACCAACTGGTCGTTTCCTGAACAGTGATTTGGCTATTAGCGCCTCATTATTCATTTTTATTGAGAGAAGTAAATCATTGCAGGAACAACCGCTTAAAAATTGTTTGCAGTTCGTTTGGGAAGCGTCTTACAGAAGACTAGCCGCAATTCCTCATACTTATCACCCTTTTTTTTTTCGCGAGGGAAAGAGAACAGCTCTTAAATTGCAGAGAGAGATGTAATAAATAATCAATATTCTTCGTCGGAATGTGAAACTTCTTAAAATTGGATGTAGTTTCCATAAGTAGCGTACCTACTGGCTAAATGATGCGATATGGCGCCGGTTCCAATCTTTTTTTCAAAGTTCCTTTTCAAAGTTCCTTTTCAAAGAACCCAGGGCTCTCCGGAGGGATCTGCACCAGGGGCCCCTCAGTGCCTTGCCTTTCCTCATACCACCCAGAAGACTGCAGCCAGCTAACGCCAACATAGAGCGGCGTTGATTTTTCTAGTACGCTATGACAAGTCTACTCGGTGGTACATCCTTTGTAGAAGAGACCGCCGGTAGGTACCACTGCAGTCAAATACTCTGCCACCAAAGTAGCAGTGTGTAAACATTGCTGTGTTCCGGTGTGAAGCACTTTAGTTGGTGAATTTATCGGACTGAAGAGACTTGATATCTAATTTCTCGGGTGATGACAGTATAGGCCGGCTTGTTGCTTACTATCAGGTCTCGTCTTGCTTGTCTCGTCACCAGGTTGGATAAAAAAATGTCCGTCCGGTTTGCTGCCAACATAGCGGATCCTATAGAGAGTACTATTAAAAAACTTAGGAGACTGATCTCCTGAGTTTGTTTAATAATCTAGTGTGCTTTGCTTACTCTACATATTTACAGACCAGAGGGTATCACCAAGAAGCTAATCGAAGAAGCGGTACCTAGTTAAGTTAGGAGTACCTGCGGTCCTTCGGAGTCGCTGGACGTTCGGGGTGTGGGCCCTTTGAACGTCCATTGAGTACGGCGGTGACTCCGAGGAGGACGGCGGCGGGGTTGCGACCCCCGTCCCCGTGAGTACCGTGTCAGGTTCCCGGGGGGCTACAATGCACCCCCTGGCGGTGGGCTCAAAGGCAAGGCACTGAGGGGCCCCTGGTGCAGATCCCACCGGAGAGCCCTGGGGTCCCCCTCTCATGTGCCGATGCGACAGCCGCGGGTTTTAGTGGGTAAGAGTCCCACATACCCCGGTCGAGCACCACAGCTCCCGGGGATCTTTAGATTTCCCCCACGTCAAAAAAAAAAAAAAAAGAAGTCTTCAGACTCGCTGGACATTTAGGGTGTGTCACACACCGTGTGTTCCCTTGACGTCCATCGAGTACGGCGGAGACTCCGAGGCGAGTGGCTGGGGCCTAAAGGCAAGCAAGGCGACTACCCTTTGCCACGAATTCCTTTAGCTATACAACCCAGTCGACCTCGCTTTGCGATCTATTTAAATAAAAATTATTCGCCGAAATGTATGTACGCGCATTACTTCCAAGGGACTGCACTAAATTGGATATTTTTTTTTTTTATCCTTCAGAAGATTCCTAAGGAACAAATAAAAGAGAGAGGGACAGAAAATTATAAAATTACACGGGCGGAGCTGCGCGGGACATCTAGTTGAAGTGAATCTTCTTATGCGACTTCCAAAAATGTTATCACATAACGCGTCAAGCGTTAAATGAAGCACCTTAACGCGTTATCGCTTAACGCGTTAAGTGATAGGTGTTAAACGATAGGCGATAGGCGTAAATTTGTTAAGGTTATGAAAGCGCTCATGTGACGCCGTCACTGAGTGAGTGGGTGAGTGGGTGAGTGGGTGAGTGGATAGTGAGTGGATAGTGAGTGGATAGTGAGTGGATAGTGAGTGGATAGTGAGTGGATAGTGAGTGGATAGTGAGGTGGATAGTGAGTGGATAGTGAGTGAGTGAGTGAGTGAGTGAGTGACCGCCGACTCCGCCGACTCCGTTGATTCCGTTGACTCCGTTGATTCCGTTGACTTTGTTGACTTCGTTGCGCGGGGAGGTGGAATAGAAAGAGACAGAGCGAGAATGAAGTTTCACTTCTTCCGCGCGGAGGGACTCCACGCACGCACATTTTTTTTATATAAGTACCTAAAAGTAGTCTAGGAAAATGAAGTAAGTAAGTATTTCAATTTATTGGTTGCATTTTTTTCCCTTTTCCTTGTTCACTGTTTCGGTTACTCGTAGTAGAGAGTCAGCATAATATTAAACAAATTACTTACCTTTAAATAACGCCACAATGAACATAGGCTCAGCCAGCAGTGAACGTCTTCCGGCAGGCGATGATAAGGCAATGCTAAGTACTTACATCTTCCCGGGGCGTGCTTTAGCGACCGTCTGGCGCTGGATGAACCATGGCGAAGGTCCGAACGGAGAGCCCAGAGTCCCCCAATAAGCGTCGATGAAGGCCACCGGGGAGGTTTTGGTGGGTACAAATCCCGCATAACCTGGCCTCCACCCCCTCGGCGATCGAGTACCTTTTGAAGGTTTCCTTCTCGACCACAAAAAAAAAGTACTTAAGTACATATACTTACCTATCTTCATAAAATATCATAGATGAATGTAAAAAAACGTAAGTATGTCTAATATGTTATCATTATTCTCATTTAGCCATAGGGTGGGCATTAGGGTTCCATACCTAAAAGGTAATAAACTATTTAAAAAAAAATAAAAACCGACTTCAAAGTAAATTATCTAAAAAGCATAAAATAACGAAAATATTATTGAAGTTGGTGTTAGCGTACCTGCTGTGTATATTCTGCACCAACTTCAATAATATTTTCGTTATTTTATGCTTTTTAGATAATTTACTTTGATGTCGGTTTTTATTTTTTTTTAAATAGTTTATTTAACACTTTTAGTGACTTATTTTACCAAGATAGGTATCAGCACTATCACGCAACTCGAACGTCTACATTACAGTAACTTACTGAAAACATAAAAAGTTTAGATCTCTTAAACTACTGGACCGATTTTGATGTAACTTGTACTCTACCCTAAGTTGAAAAATACTCTAACTATTGCAAAAAGAATTTTCGAAATCGGACTTGTAGTTTCTGAGAAATCCGCGGACAAACCTACATACATACATACATACACTCGTGAAATTTGGTAAATTTGTTTAGAAGCCCACATAGACTAACATATATGAATATTACGCATTTCTATTAATATTACATACATACGCGTCGAATACAGAACCTCCTTTTTTGAAGTCGGTTAAAAAAGGAACCCTTATGGTCTGACTTCGTCTGTCTGTCCGTCTGTCTGTCTTTCAAACCTGTATATTTCAGGAACCACTGATGCTATCGATTCCAAACTTGGAATAGTTTTAGATCTTACTTACCCAACCTCATCGCAAATTATAAAAAAAATTTTTTAACTTTTTTTAAATGTGGGTCGTCAAAATTTCAAAGTGAGACTACTATATCGAGTGGGGTATCATATGAAAGGGCTTCATATGCATATCTTAAAACAGATTTTTTATTTTGGTTTATGTCACGCAGTTTTTATCTCCGAAAGAAGTTTGTGGAGGAAAAAATCTGAAATAATTATGGGTAATACATGCCTATCTATAATTTACAGGAAAAATAAAATGATCTTTCTAAGTACTTAGTACAGTTTTATAATAATCCTAAAAAATCCTCGACAAACAAACTTAATTTTGCGACGAATGTCGCATTAAGTATTTTTAACCGACTTCAAAAAAGGAGGAGGTTCTCAATTCGTCTGTATATTTTTTTTTTTTTTTTTTTTTTACTATTAAGTTATTTTACTATTGACGAATGGTAAAATAACTTAATACGTCCAAAGATGGTATGGAACCCACGGTGGGGTAGTCGGACTCGCACTTGACCGATATTTTTTTGAATTCTTCCTAATAACAGACAATCAATTCGTTCACCTGATGGTAAGTGACATGTCTGCCTTTACACAGCTGCGTTGCACTTCCAATCGTCACCCAAAACATATTCGACGTCCTAGCACCTTCGAAGAGCCATACATACTCCAGCCTGTATCGACCTTGCGTCCTGTCGTTATTTTTTCTCACATTAGAATTAAGTCATCCTACCTGATGGTAATAGCTGATGACTATTTAGCTTGGTCTTCTTGCTGCCTACTTACGAGGTCAACAAACGTAGGCTTTCGCCAAAACGGCCTGAAAGGACCAACGAAGCACATCAACAAGGGAAGGCGAAGGACAACGGAACATATTCGTTGGGTTTGTTTGTTGCTGTTGTTCTGTCGCAGTAAAGCCAGCAAACGATCTCTGGCTTTCGCCGAAACTTTCCAGGACCAATGGCTGTCGTTGGAATGCGATATAACAGCGCCAGGTGCATAGTTAAGTCGCACGGGTTGTAGAATATTGACAATCTATACATATATAAAATCTTTTTAAAAAAAAATTGAACCGACTTCAATATCACTGAAAAGTATAAAATAATTTAAATATTATTGAAGTTGGTGTTAGCGTACCTGCTGTGTATATTTGGCACCAACTTCAATAATATTTAAATTATTTTATACTTTTCAGTGATATTGAAGTCGGTTCAATTTTTTTTTTAAAAGATTTTATTTTAAACTTTTTAGTGATATTTTCATATATAAAGATTGAACCATCGAAAACCGTAAAATTATCTAGGTAGGTTATGATCACATTATCGTCTACATAGTTTTACATAATTCATGTTTCTTCAGAAAAAAATATCCGGTCGTAATGAAATTTGCATGAAAACATCATAGTAGTTTACTCTCTCGAATAAAAAAAGAATCATCGAAATCGGTTCATAATTGTCAGAGCAATGTAATGGAGAACATCAGTTTTATGGTTTTTACCAGATAAATTCCTCCACATTGTTCATGGTCCTCCAGGAAGTTCTTATCCGGTTGTAATAAAATTCATACAGATTCAATACAGTGGTTTCTTCTTTCGAATAAAAAAAGAATCATTGAAATTGGTAAATATTTGCCAGAGTTATGACTATTTTTGTCCGACCGAGCGAGTCCGAGCGACTAAAACGTCATCTATATAGGCTTTCTTGCAAGTCTCAGTGTGCAGTCACCATTCTTGTTTTTTCAGGAACTACTTATTACTAAGCAATAATTTTTTTATGGGACCCAATTAACGGATTAAAGAATGGATGGAAGAAAGATTTTTTCAGATCGGTTCATAATTGCCAGAGTTATGCGCGAACATACATAGAAAAAAAAAAAAAATATATACAGACGAATTGAGAACCTCCTCCTTTTTTTGAAGTCGGTTAAAAATTACTTGTCCTGACTGACGGACTGACTGATTCATCAACGCACAGGATAAACCGCTGGACCTAGAAAGCTGAAATTTGGACAGTAGGTTCTTCTTATGATGTAAGCATCCACTAAGAAAGGGTTTTTTAAATTCCACACATAAAGGGGTTAAATGAGGTGGAAAACAAAATAGCGGGCGTAGCCGCTGGGAATTGCTAGTATTATTATAAAAATAAAATCTATTGATATAAAATATTTGCCCGTGGGGTAAACTGGGGTGTCTGGGTAAAAATAACACCTTCCCGTTGGGTGTATTATTCCCTTAGTCGCCATACTTAGGGATTATTCCCTTAGTCGCCACTTATGGACACCCACCCTTTTAGTCAGTGCCGGATTAAGCCAGCGCGGGGCCTGTAGCAAATATGAACGCGTGGCTCTTGACATGCATAGTTTTTTTGTTATTATAGCGAGGTTATTTACACGTTCTCAGAAGACAAAAAAATGCATCTACCGCATCTATTTATCGCAACTTTTTTACTATATCATAGGAGCTAGAACTTGCTTGACTGTAATCCCAGATGGTAAAGCACCCTAGGTTATGATAACTCTATTTAATCTATTCTTGAAAACAATTATAACAACAATACATATAACACAAATAATTATAATTTACTGGGCAACTGGCAGGAAAAACACGCTATTCCAGTCTTCATTTGTAAATATTGACCAAGCAAACTGCTTTGTCCGTTCAGATGGGACGTTTATAACGTAAGAGTGCGTAGCGACGCCGTGGATCTCATCGTCTAGGAGAAGGTGGAATCAAATCCTGTAAAAATCCTGCGCACACTCTCTGAAATATATTCTGTAGAATACCAAGTTTTTTTTTTCTTTTTACGTGGGGAATTCCTCATGAACACCCATACTTGAGTGTGATGTCATGTCATGTCATGAGATGTCACTCCTACGCACTAAAACTCCATGGTGTCCTCATCCCGTTATGTTGACGGACCCCGCTCGGGTACGGACATGTGTACTCGACCAAGTCCCGCCAACGGCTATTCGCTTGCGGCAATTCCTACGTCGTAGGGTTAACACCCACGGACCTGTTTGCGGGTGTAAAAGCCCCACAGACTATCAGCTGGTAGCGTGCCGAGACCCCTTAGCACGCGAGCCTCAGGTGCAGGTCATAACGTCAGCATTGGCCTGCCTTCTGAATAGAATGCCTGCACGGGCCTCCTGTGGCATCGCGGATCAGCACCGGGATCACTCTCTCTAAACCGCTCCATTGCTTCCTTCTGCGAAATAAGGCTTTCACAGATGAAGGTCATTGTCAACCACGGTCTTTCACTACCTATTATGTCTTGTATCAAGGTGGACAGCGACATGTCGGTCCTAATTGCGGCGCACAGCTGACGCCCCACCGTTCACGCCGTGCAAACCTCAAGTGGGTGCTGCGCCATAATTTTCACCATAATGCAGTTATGGCAGCCGGGGTTCTCCGTTCCGGGTGTGTTGTAATAGTAGGCTGGAGTAACTATGCCCCGACAGGATCTACATGCGCCGCTGGAATGTGAGGGTACCGTATTTTCACTCCTGTGACCACGCAACGGAAGTCGTCTAGTGCTTTCCTTCGCCACCACTTAACTTCAATAGGAGGTGTTCCATCCCGGCTCCGCACTTCTGTGTTCTGTCAATAAACTCCGGTCAACACCAGCGCTTACAAGCCCCAGGGTAGCGCGCCTCGACAGCCCGCATGCGGCCTCGCACGAAATTGTGCGGTATCCTCGTATCACCCGGACCACCATGACTCTCTGTGGTCTGTGGTCGTTGCAACGGGGTCTTGATTTAGGCAGTCAGGATTTCGGCCCACACTGGTGCGCCATAAAGGGACATTGTTCGTACTTCCCCGATATACAGGCAACGATAACTATCACTCAGGCCACCCGGAATCGGAAGGAGCTGCGACAGAGGATCTACAGCCGAATCAGCTTCGGCTAGACCCTTGAAATGGACGACGAATCGCCATTTCGGGTCGAGGACAAGACTCAAATATTCCATATGCCTCCTGACTTAGTTCGTGACACTCTCGGCAGCTGTTCCGGCCCATGAGGGTGGCCTCATCCTAGTTCCGTGGAAACACAGGGCCTAGGTCTTATTCAGGGCTACCCGTTATGACTGGGCTTAACCAGTCGTAACAAGTCAAGTCAAAGTTCAAATCAGACGAACTGGAGCCCGCAGTGTAAATAGTTATGGAGCACCCAGCCGTATGCGATGTTCCATAGAAGAGGGCCGTGCACCGTGCCCTGCGAACACCACGCGCTATGGCACCGTCACTTCCAACGCAGACGACACTTCGGTCCTCGAAATAGGACCCTACACGCCTAAAATAGGCCGAGACCTGATGGTAAGATACCATAGCCGTAGCCTCCATCACACATCTGAATTGAAGTGTGTTGTGTGTCAAGAGAGACTGCCAACATGACACCACCCTGAGGCAATGCCATATCCGAGAGGGCCCTGAAGCGAAGGGTCGTGTCTATGTTAGACCGATCCTCTCGGAATCCGTATTGGGTGTTGGAGGCTCGGGCACTACTTTCTAATAGGAAAGTAGCAGATAGACTATCTACTATATTTTTTTCTTTGCTATATGTGCTATATGGGCACTGCTTATGTGAAATTACCGGGCTCAAGTGGCCTGTTAGCTGCAATGCATTGCTTCCTGCATCTTTCTATTTCTATCCGATATCCTAAGTATTTGTGTCAGACTTAGAGTTGGTACTTACTCTGAGGTGTCAGATGTCGCTTTTACTTAAATTTATTTTTACAAATTTTATTTTTTGATATAGATATTAATTACATTCTTCTACTTTTACGTGTCGAGATTAATTGCGATCTAGGCTAAAATAAGAAAGAATCAAAATTATTGTATTACTTACCCATCTGAAGTTGTTTCTGAACGTTTATTGTCTATGATAGAAGCCTTTGCTGTAGTCACTTCCGTTATGTTCGCGGTTTCAATAATTTCCGTATCCGATTTCTATCTATCTACAGATTTTAGTTTTATAAATTTTATCAATGTAATGTAAATCTGAAATTTCTCCGCAGTCTCAATATATAAACTACACTGCCTATCAATAATATAGGTATTTAAATTGTAAATGAAATAAGGTAAGTATATAAAGTATGTACTTATTGCAATTACTAAGAAATTAATGTATGTAGTACCTAAGTAGGTAGGTATTTTTTTAGGTAAGTACTTTTTCATTAATTAACAGTAATTATTGATTGCTGTGCTTGAAACGCACGTAGGCTACTCACACTGAACTGATATGTAGGTACTTAACTTACATGTAAGTACCTATTATGCCTAAATTACATCACACCAAATCCTACTATTTTTAAATTGTTTTTTTTTTTATATATATTTTTTAAGGGTAGATTATATTGTAGGGGTAGTCGGACTCAACCAGCTGATTCGATGATGATAAACAATGCACATATTCAGTATTCATTACGTATTCCAACTCAGACAAAATTATATTGTTATGAATGAACTCCAATAATTCCTGATGGATAACTCTTGTACTGTACTATCTTTATTCTAACTACTAAGTAACTACCCGCAATATCAAAACGTTTGTTTATGTGTATTATAATCAACAATTAAATTATTTTAATATACCCTGTATACATACCCCGTATATGATTGGAATTTATTTTGAAGCACATGTAACATCTAGATTTCGAATTTATCTGTCGAAGTACCGTAAACAAATCCTGCAATAACGGTATGTGAAAGTTTTAAAATTTTATATTCGCGCCACCTACAAAAATATTCAAACCTTGCGGCCTCACACACAGTTGTACTAGATTGATAGAAATCAGAAAGAAAAGGACAGTACGCATCTCAAAACCGGTCGAACAATGAAAACTCAAAAATTCGTTATATTTTTTATGGCTTCCCCGAGGGGATGAATTTGGATCACGGAGCGGCGCGTCTGCTAGGGGTTGCTCGCTCGGCCGCTTCGCGCTTGCGTACGTAGTTCGCGCCACTGCTACGTCGCTTGCAAGCCAGATGTTCTGAAAAGCTTCCTGTCGTCGTTTCAATGCTCTGCATTTTTATCTATTAAGTTATTGTAAAATGTGGACTAGGACCTTTTTATTATTTTCGTTTACGAGTGAAGGAATCAGTGAATAAGTATCATGTGTATTTGGTTAAACTGTGTGTATTAATTGAAAATTATCGAGCGTCTCGATGTCCACGAGTTCACTCGGGACCAACAAAGCGGCGGACATTTTATTTTGACTACTCGATAATGTAGCGTTTGCGTTAAAAACATTAATGTCGTTTTATGATTATACATTCGGATATCGTTCGCTTACACCTTTTGTAAGTATATTGATTTCACCATGGGTATTTTGTGAGAAATCTTTGAATGTGTACACTGGGGTTTAGAAGCGGTTATGCCATGTATCGCCGCTAGGTTGTCGATATTTTTGGGAAAATGTCGTTGAAAAAAGTGACGTAAGCAAAATCGGACAGCTGGAGGTGAGGCTACGACCCTTTGGCATTACTTTGAGTTATTAAATCCGCTATCGACCCACCCCGCTTCGGAGGCTTCTCACATATGATTTCCGCGCGCGCGGCGCCCCTAACCTCTTTACTAATCTAATTGTGATGGTTGTTCTTCGTCGCCATAAGAAATTTAGATGTGCAATGGTATTTTAACATGTTCGTCGTGTTAATTAACAGCGATGCCGAGGGGGGTGAAGCGAGGGCCGGCGGAGGGCGAGGCAGAGGTGGTGGTTCGCGCCACGGCATCTCCCTCGCATACCACGCTACTGGACGATAGCCCCAGCCAGCCCATCAGCTATCACCTGCTTGACCACGGCTATGGAGCCACGCCACAGCATCAGATCAGGCGCGAGGCGCCTACGGCACCGCCGAAGACGTCTGAAGTAAGTTTTGATTTACATTTTTTTGCATACAACAAGAAGTACCTATCTCAAGTAATACCTTGATCTTTTTGAGGATCTGGTAACCTTAATCTCCACAATATTTGTTATATGAGGAGTCTGTATTGCTGCCGGCACAGCAAAACCAAAACCTTAAACACGGGGCTCTTCCTCATAATGTATTTTACTTCAATCTACAACTGCCTCACCACTGAATATCAGGTGGTATCACAATCAAGTACATACTAGGTTATATTGAGTAAATAAATGTGTCATGTTTGACTCTACATTACAAGGTCCTATCCTCTATTTGCCATATCGGTTTGGAGGGTGTCAAAGATAATCGTGTAAATAGTTGGTGCTGTTAAGTGAGTCTTTATTATCAATCTATACCCAATAGATTGTTTTTACACCAACAGTATGAAACATCTGTTTTGGGTACAATGTTCATATGCAAAGGTGCATCTTAAACTTATGTGTTACCTCTTCAAAGTTAGAAAAGTGTAACTTCCTTAAAATCATTTAACAGATTACTAACTAATAATAAAAATAATATTCTGGAACAATCCACACATGGTCATACGATCCCAAACTAGGCAAAGCCTGTACTATGGAAACCAGATAACTGATACTAATACTTATATACTTTTTTTGTAAATATACACTTATATAGATACAACATCCAGACACTTAGTGGAAATCGAACCCACAACCTATTGATCAGCGAGCAGGGTGTCTATAGACCAACAGGCCTGCCAACTAAGTTACTAGTGTATGATTTTTTGATAGTCAAAGGGGAAAAGAATCAAGTAGGAGTTGGATTTTTTTTTAAGTTAATTTGTCATTATTGATTCCTAACTACTAATTTAGTAGATTACATAAATGTGTTTTAGTTTCGTTGTAGTTCAAAAACTCTGTAGGTCAGTGAAAGCTGCAATGGATTGCACATTTGATGTTTGTGTAAATCATGAAGTCTTGAAACTATTATGAACACTGTAGGTATGTTTAGTTGAAAATGGTAGAGTCATCATCATTGATATTAATTTATGCAGATTTTAGATTGCAGTGTAAACTCATTGGAATTTTTGATTTCATTAATATTATTTATTTTATGATTCTTTTTTGTGTTATGTAATAACATGAAAATATCTAAGCCCCTCTTGCATGTAGCTGTTAATATTACATTATGTTTTAATGCCAATTTTGAGCCTATTTTCTCTTATTTTCTATTCTGTTTTTAGATATTGATATATTAAGACAATTTGTTTACTGCATACACTAATCAAGTATATTATGATATATATATGTAAGTATATGTAAAGTATTAGAATTCCTGATTAGATTATATGATTGTATAGGCTTTTTGATATTCAATTATCTTTTCTTTAAGTCACACCTCTTATGCATGTGTTTGAAGGTTATCATTTTAAGGTTAGGAGTGAGTCTGAAATCCAGTTCTACCTCAGGCTAGACTAGGTCTAGATATCTAGCTTACATGTTAGACCAACCTTTGATGCATCAGTAATGTATGTCAAGGCAAAATTTTAAGTTGACAACTCATAATTTTTATGTATGTGTGTTTTCATTTACATATTGAGATTATGTTGAATTTTTTAATGTAATCTTAAGTTTATTGTTATGATGTGATTTTAAATTTACCTGGGTCCTAATATTAGAATGAACCTAACATAAATCTGATCTAGGAAAAGTTATTTTCAACCCTTTTTTATATCAATTAATATGCTTGCTTCTGTTTACTTTCAAACACCTATATTTATAAGAGCAAGACTAGAATGTGGGAATGAGGGGTCTAAAAAATAATAATGGGGTCAACAACCTTTGTAGGGTCATTGCACTGAACAAATAGATGCCTGGAATTGGGCATGATTTCAAGTCCATAATTTGTAGCTCTAACATAATATATTTATATTATACTTTATCATGAAATTTTACTACTATCTGCTATGCTGGTTTTAGGTATTTAAGACCATGAATACTTTCAAACTGTCTTTATGGGTTCACTAGAGAATAATAGCCTGGGTAGAACTCATCAGAATCATTTATATAAGCGTACATATTTACTAAGTATAGATAATAGTTTATTTTGTAACAGATTGAGATATAGACAGATTTTTTTATCCTAAAATCTATCTATTTTCTTATTCTGCTTATTAGTGTTTTATTTCTCTAAACATCATGGACTATCATATCAGCGAGATGTCATGAATTATCTTAATATTTCCGTCATACATATCTAGAATCCAAATCAAAATGGCGGTTCCTTGGCGACATTATTTTTGAGTGCGCCCAACGGTAGCGTGTGCACTGCACTACTGAAAAACTGTTTAGCTGGCGACCCTTCGCGTGGTTCCGACCAATCACAGAACACTGACTTTCCTACATCCGAATTAGGTATAACCGTTTTTCGAGGCTGATTATTTGATTCGATTAATAAAACAATCCCGTATTTCTTTTTAATACTTGTGTGTACCTACGCAACTTTTACCGTAGTGGTAACACTCAGTAATTCTACATTATTTAAGCTTAGTTCACACGACACGGTGGGATCGATGTTTGATTGTTTTTACCATACACTGATTCATTTTACACATTTTCTGTAAATTTGTACAGATAACACGTTTTTGATGAACACGTCGCCTTGTTTCTAACGGTACTCGGTCCTTTGGATATTTGTAAGAGTAGACGTTTTAACCGACAGCGGTTTATCCTCGTCGATATTGAGGTTAATTAATAACTTATTATTTTTATTAAAGTGAGAAGGTATTACGTCTTCCAATATAGCGGTTCATACTACACTATGCTGCACTACCGGAATTTACACGAAAATAGCATTTCTAAAATTCATAAATTCGTCTCATTGCAAAGGGGTTTAGGGCTTATCTCAGCTAAACACTTAATTATAACATTGACAGTTACAACTTTATCGTATTGAAAGCATGTAGGTACTAAATAGCTGGTGCTTCATGCAACTTGGAGTGACTGGACGCAAAGATCGCACTGCAGCTAATTTTATTGCAATTAGTGACGAGAAAAGCAAGACATTCGTCTGATGGTGACGTTTCCAAGCAGCCTGCCAAGCGTGGGAATTATGGTATTCCCCCCTCTTAGGAGGAGGCCTTTGTTCAGTAGACGTCTTTCGACTGCTGATGAAGCGTCATGCCTGCCTATCGCTGCGTACAGTTGTACTGCAGTTGCAGTGCATGTCGGAAATGTCACCAGCTAAAGTGTCTTGCACACTATGTTCCGGAACCCACCAATGTTTAAACATCGCTACTGGGCGGCAGGATATCTGCGGTGGTACCTACCTGGACGACGGTCTCTTGTACAAGGAGACAGACCGACAGATTTTAAGATTACGAATTCCGACTTTTGGCTTCCTTACGATTTCCATGTTAAATCACGCTCACTGATTAGTGTAAAACAAAATCACTATCCACGACTGTCTGTGCGCTTACTTTGTCTAATTACCCAACATATTTACGGAGTTAACTGACATTGGTAAATACGCCTTCGACAGATTCTAGGATGCCTAAATCCGTTGGACGCGTTCTAGACAGTTTAAATTTGCATTTAATTGATTCGTACTTTTAAGGATTCTCGTCACGAAATAAAGTATTCCGTTTGCTCGATTCGGACCACCCTGCGATCCTTTTTTTATGTCTGAGTACACAATCGAAATTAAGGCTTAGGTAGTTATTTTTTCTTGTAAAGAAACCATCCAGTAACCGTTATCTTTTGGCTAGTCAATACTGCTTGTGTAGTGGGCTGTAAGTTTGTTGCTTTAACTAATATAGAGTCAGCTGTCCGTAAATAACCTTAAACTTGTACATTGCGTATGCCACATAGCGAGATCTACAAGTGTGGCAGGAGTCACACATGGTAGCAGTTTGTCATGTCGAGTGGCGTTCTCCCGGCGCGCCAGGCCAAGCGGCATATGGCTCAAACACTAGGAGGTCACGTGGCCCAGGTACTTCCTGTCATCGCACTTGCATTGCACATTTTCGGTCATTGTACTACTATCGTTCGTTCCATTGCCCTAACCGTAATTTACACCGTCGATCCACCCTTCGTTCGTCCGTTGCGTTTAATGCACATTAGATTTTTTTGTGCGATAATTTTTCGGTAATCTATTTTATGCGATCCGGTTGCGTCATTATTATTTCAAAACGTGGCAAAGGGATGACTTGTTATGTTAAAAACGGCAGAAATTCCCGTTGACAAGGGATGGTTTATCTCCATAGTACAGTGACGCGCCAAGTCGCATCTGCTCCGGTTCGCTCGCTTTGCACACAAGCGCGCGAGGCCCACAAATCCGGCAAATTAACAATAACCCGTGGTTCACTATTAATAATAATACAAATACTTCGAGATAAGAAATTGCCATTCTTTCGTTAGAGGTCCCTTCCGAGAGCTCGGCGGCTTTTGTGTTGATTCTAATTTATGTCATGTATTGTTGTTACCGGGTACCCTCCCCACACTTCCTTTTGGGGGCTTTGGCCCCGCTAGATGTCGAATTGAATTTGTTGCACGAGCTTATTGAAAGACCTCGTGCAGCTTCCACTTGGCTCCTCCTATCTACTTCATTATAGTGACGTAATTTTTTCTAACTAAATTAACTTAATACGTGTGTGTTCGCGATTATGCCTATCTAGTAATTAATATGGGGTCAATGTACAGATTAAAATTGAGAACAGTTGTTACAAATTGCTCCGTTGAAGTGTGTGGTCGTGTGTGAAGTAGCTCTAAGTTCTATGATGATGCTCAATTGAAGATAATGACTTACTTTGTGCGGAGAGTGAGTACTGCAACCATTTTTGCCTTAATATTAACTTAGGCTTAAGCTTTTAGTATTAACTTATCAATGTCTTAATTATGGACAAGTGAGCTTATTATTGGCTATTCGGTATATTCGGATTCTAAAAATTGTCAATGCATAAATCATTACTATTAAATAGCTCACTTATTGAACACGTCTGTTATTTCTTGAGAAGTCACGTCGCAGTGTACATTTTATTTCTTCCTAAGCTTTAGCCTACTTTATTTAAACTCTGTCGCAAATAAAAGGTCCGCTGCGACTCCATCCGGCCTTTATACATACCCTAATAGTCGTATAAATAAATAATAATGTAGGTAATCATGTGCTGTCTCAGACCATTGATATTTTAATCTTCTCACTATGTTCTCACTAAACTATGGTAATAAATTCGTTTCTGAGTGTAGTATAAAGTCGGTTAAAAAGTATGCAGACAAATAGACTAAAGACGCTTTATGCTTTTTATAGATTTGATCTGGTCCTTTGCAGTAATTAAAATTTAAATCGCGATATAATCCGTAAACGTAGTTTTACTTCAATATATTAGTTTTTTTTTAACTAGTAATGAGACTGGTCGGAGGTTCGTTTGGTGGTAAACGAGAAGCCTACCTGTAGACAGTTTGTGTTACACTTCTGGGGCCCTACCACTACCTCCATTACATTGGCGTGCACACACTTTTTTGACAGTGTAGGCAAAAAGGCAAATTTCTTTTGATTATGCACTATATTTGGATCATTCACAGAAGTCCTAGGGTAGGCAAAGTCTTTTGTCTGTATGGACTGCACGCCACTGCATAATAGAGTCTATTAGCAGTATTATTATCATCTCCCTAGACAAGCTATAGATACGTCAATATACGTAGTTCTGTCACTTTCTATCGAGAAAGTAAGGTTGCAATAATATTGTTCTTACTGGTGGTGGTGGGGTTTTCAAAATCTTGCCATGGCCTTCTCACTGGAATACATCACAATGTTCAAATGTTGCTTCTCTGTGGCAAAATCTATACTAATACACACATCAAAAGTGTCTAGGGATCAAGCATTTTTAAGCGGATTTCTTGAGATTGAGATGTGGCTTTGTAATAAATTTATGATTTTATAAATTTATATGGATCCTTTTTGGTGCATTTCATAATTTGAATCAGGAACTGTGAATCAAATTCGAGTAAAAGATGAAAATCAGCTGTCAATATTTTCCCTATAAAAACATACAACGCATTGAAGACATTATTAGTGCTACTGTTTCCCTACTACTGATTAAAACCAACGTTATTATGGAGCGGCGACGTCATTTAAGCAGGGAAGAAATGCTCAGAGCCGTGGGAATGATAGAAGCTGGTTCCCGGCAACGTACTGTGGCTTTAGCTCTGAATACAAGTCAGAGTGTTATCAGTCGACTTTGGACACGTTACCGAAGCACTGGTACCGTGGCTGAGCGCCATGGAGGACGGTATCGCTGCACCACACGGAGACAAGACCGATATATTCAAATCTTAACTCGAAGAGCTCCAACAATAACTGCCATGATGTTAGCCGTGAGGCTTCATCACTCTTCAGGGAACTTAATTAGCGACCAAACAGTCAGAAACCGCTTGCATGAAGTGAACCTTCATTCCCGAAGACCGCTACGGGTACCACCTATAGCAATGCACAATCGTAGGATTCGATATCAATGGGCTCTTGAACACAGATATTGGGCAGAAGAACAATGGCGTTTCGTGTGCTTTTCTGATGAGTCTCGTTTTGGTATGAGACCGGATACAAGACGTATACGACACTGGAGAACCCCTGGACGCCAACAGCGATTAAAATCCTGCCAGGAAGTCCATCCTTATAGTGGTGGAACCATCATGGTATGGGCGGGTATTTGGATCGGCGGAAGAACTGAGTTGATTTGGATCAGAGGCAACCTCAACGCTCAAATTTATGCTGAGACGATTGTATCAGACGTCATCGTTCCTCTACAAGTGCAAATCGGTCCCTTATTTCAGTTAATGCATGATAATGCACGACCGCACACCGCAAGAGTTGTAAGACAGACTCTCGCCGCAGCTAACATCAATGTCCTGCCCTGGCCTGCTCAGTCGCCAGACTTGAACCCGATTGAGCATGCATGGGATATGCTACAGAGAAGAGCTCTGCCGAATATGGAGGGTATCCAGTCGCAAGAAGACCTTTTTTTGTTGTTGCAACGAACATGGGCGGCCATTCCACAGCGTGATTTGGATGAACTCATTTTGAGTATGCCAAACCGATGTTCTTGTGTTGTTAGTGTTCGCGGTAGAAACACGGATTATTAATTGTTTAAGTTACCCAATAAAATTTTAAAGAAAACTGTTATTTCAGTCTTTTTTTCGAACTTTTGTGTTAGTGGTTCAAATGTCAAAAATCCCTTTATTAGGAAAATGGCAAATTTCTTTATTAATGCAAAGGTGACTTGGTTTATCGTTACTGTGACAAACGAAAACACTTTATTTGATGAATCCTTAAAGAAAATTTTAATTAATATCAATCAGGAGAAAAGTTATTGCAAAAATATATGTTGATCCCTAGACACTTTTGATGTGTGTATTTTAAAGAGGCAAAGTTTAACGTGAGTTTGGATGTTCTGGGTAATCTTCGGTAATACTGATTTTGAAAATTATTTCACTGTTATAAAGGTATATTATCCCTTAGTGCTATAGACTAATTTTTATTTTGGTAGACATGGACGGAGCTGCGCGGGTCAGCCAGTATTTTTAATACGGTGGTATTTACCTGCTGCGTTATTATGACCAAACTTAGTGACCGATTTGGTTGTACCTACACCGAATTTTGGTGTCGATGTTGTCTATAGCATTAATATCGTAATATTGCGTGTAACTTTCGGTGACTGGCGGGTATTTGCTTTCACGGTGGCACAAAATAATCAGGACAGGACGGTGGTTATCACCACTTGGAATTCTGTTCATTAATTAGATGTACTATCGCGGTCATGAACGCCGTAGTTCTCAATCAAAATCGTTTGAACCACGCGACGTTACGTGTGCTTACGCCGCCTGCAGGCTTAGCATTTGCAAACCTTGATAGACGAGTGATCTTGACGTCACCATGACGTAGTGTTTAACATTTTTGTATAAAGAATGACTTGACTTCAACACTACGTCATACTCTACACCGAACTATCAAGACTACAAGTCTTGCTAGGCCTATTGCACGTATTTTGGACCGGCTCGTGCAAGCGATTATCGTCCTAAAGGTGGTCAAGCGTTCGTGACCGCGACAGTACGTTTATCTTCTTTAATACAATTTACAAGATATCGATTGAAAATATTTTGTAAAATCTGTTTAAGGTGATCATTTTCATTACGGTAGGTTTTAGTGTACGTATACATATCTTCTATCTATATATCTATCTATACTATAATCAAACAAAAAACAGTAGAGGTCGAAAACTCTCTACACTGACTATTTTTTACAGAAATTATATTTGTCTGTCTGCCCGTTTGTTACCTCATCACGGGAAAATGACTGAATGCATATCAATGCAATTTAAATAGTGAAATAGTTACTACCCCAACTTAGAAAATAGGCTATATTTTATTAAAATCGGTCAAGTAGACCAAATATATAGTTTTACCCTCCTATTGTAGGCAGCCGCATACAAAAAAGGGGTCAGGATTAGTTGAGCATTATGTTTACGAATAATTCAACAGTGCTGGCTGTGGGCGAAGCCCTCGCTGCTAGTTAGGAATACGAAAGATCTGGCTCTGTGGAAGCGGATCCAAGATAACATACAAGACCGTACACAGCTAAGGAGTCACGATCCTCGGTAATCCGACTGGCAGAGAGTGAGTGAGATTATGAATACGACCTTTTTGAGGTCAGAATTTTATACAGCCAGGCATGCATTTTGCCATCTGTTATGGCACTTATATTAATAGCTTATATTAATAACTAGCTGACCCGCGCAGCTGCACCCGCGCTTTTATTACATTTTGCTCCCCTTTTCTCCCTCCTCCCTAGATTTAGCTATCTCCATATTTCTCTCTCCATATTTCTCTCTCTTATAAATAAAAACTAATTATATGCTCTTTCTCTCCTCTCTCTTTCCCCCTCCCGCTTCGGATTCCGTCACACTCCCCCTCTTCCTCTCCCTGTTGTCCCCTCTCTGAACCCTCTCCCCCTCTCTCTTCTACGAACTTGCTCCTCCTCACTTCCCCCTTACTCCACCTAACTCCCCCGATCCCTCACCCCATCACCCCCTCCTCGAATCCCCTCTCCCTCTTTCTCCTCTCTTGCACCCTCCTCTCGTTCTATATATCCTCGTCAATCATGGTATCAGCGGCATTAAATATACTTTATGACCTATTCTCAGACCTCCCCGATATGCACACAAAATTTCATACATATCGGTTCACCCATCTATTTAGTGACCTTTCCTTATGTTGCTTAACCTTAACCTAGTGGTATTCGCATCTTTTATTGTTGTGACTGTAATACAATACCTATACACTACCTGGACTTGGGGAGTTTCATTAAAATTTCATGAACCCCTCCCCCCCGAAGCCCTGACCTTGAAGCGTTTTTTGGGAGCGCTGTTCATTCTGTGTAGTGTGAATTGTAGTTGTACATTTTATTCCGTTAGATCATTTCGAGTCATTTTAGGTCCTTTACCTAAGTAAATATTTAGCAATTTCGTATTCTCAATTTCTACCTACCTATACAAATGAAGCCTTGGTGGTGCAGCGGATCTAACCACTGGCTTTTAAATGAAATGAAATGGTATTTTTCCCATGCCTATTTCTTTCCTAATCTAGTTTGGACTCGTTCGGGATTTACAGATTTTAACTTTTCAAAGATATAATGTCATATTGCTATCAGCAAAGTACTTAGAACAATACAGAAATCTAATGAAAATGTCCTTCGCCACTGCCATATCTTATGCAAACTAAATGTCTGCTCAGTCCCTATTGTATATAGCGTAATAATACATATCTTAATTATTAAATGATCAGTCTATAATTACCCTATTCACATACAAAGGAAATTACGTGGTAATATGTGCAAGTAATGTTTCACACTGCTTAGCCCCTATGAAACATAGCGTGATGTTTTATATAACAATTTATACTTTGACTTCTACACAACACATCAGTGAAAGTCCTATCAAAATCCATCCACGAGTTTTCAAATGATACCTGGACAAACAGAACGACAGACAGACATACAGACAGACTGACAGACAGACAGACAATAATTCCAAAAAAAATTGTTTTGGCCTCTATGTCGATAGTATAGTATCCTCACATAGAAATTTTGGAAAAATATTCAATGTACAGAAAAAGTGCTCTTTGAGTTTTATTATAGTATAGATAAAAAAATCCCTTTCAGGCAAGTATCATGGAAGCTGCTCCACTAATTTCTATTACACAAGCTAAAAACCATAAGAACAGATAAGTAACAATTCAAGAGATAAGAAAATGCGAAAATGCATTAGTGCCGCTTGCAACATGCTGCACTCGGGGTCCGTTAATGTATTGTTATCTCGACACTATAATATTCCAATACAATAATTAGTATAACTAAGGATATTGTATGACTATACACACTGACTCTCTGAATCTTGCCCGCTTCCCGGCGACCAAGACTGACCAAGCGATCGGCGCTTTCACCGATCATCTTAAATCGGACGTTGAAGACGGATGTTGAAGCGGACAACTTTTACGCTGTCCGCTTCAAGCTGCCCGATGACATTAAGGAATTAGTCCGCGCTAAAAACGCGGCTATTCGCCCGTACGACTCCTACCCCACCGATGCCAACCGGGCCCGCATGCGTGCTTTGCAGAGGGACGTGAAGCGCAGCATCGCGGAACTCAGGGAGGTTTCTCGAGGAGATCTCGCCGTCACACCAGCCTTACTGGCGGCTCGCGAGATCCCTCAAAACCGACACGGTAGCAACCATGCCCCCCTTGACCCGCCCTTCAGGCGACCCACCCGCGTTCGAGGACGACGAGAAGGCTGAGGTTCTCGCTGACTCACTAGAGAGTCAGTGCACACCCAGCTCCGCTCCCGTCGATCCAACGCACCTCGATCTTGTGGATAGGGAAGTAGAGCGCAGAAGTAGAGCGCAGGTCCTCACTCCCTCCCACCGAATCCCTCTCCCCGGTCACGCAGACCGAAGTAGAAGATCTGATCAAAGGCCTTAAGCCTAAGAAAGCACCGGGCTCCGACGGCATCTCCAATCGCGTCCTTAAGGTTCTCCCTGTCCATCTGATATGTCTTTTAGTGACTATCTTCAACGCAGCCATGTCCCACTGCGCCTTTCCTGCCGAGTGGAAAGACGCGGATGTAGTAGGTATCCCTAAGCCGGGTAAGCCTCGCAGCAGCCCTGCGAGCTACCGGCCTATCAGTCTTCTCAAGTCTCTCGGCAAACTCTATGAACGCTTGCTGCTGGCGAGACTCAAAGAGTTTGTCACTTCCAATAATATCCTCATCGACGAGCAGTTTGGCTTTCGAACCAGACACTCTTGCGTCCACCAAGTGCACCGCCTCACGGAGCACATCCTGACCGGGCTCAACCAGCCCAAGCCCGTCTACACAGGCGCCCTATTCTTCGATGTTGCCAAGGCCTTCGACAAGGTCTGGCACAACGGCTTGATATACAAGCTCTTCCAGTTAGGAGTCCCCGATAGGCTCGTACTCATCATACGAGACTTTCTCTCGAATCGTACCTTTCGATACCGGGTCGAAGGTACGTTTTCTTCGCCCCATCCTATACAGGCCGGAGTCCCCCAGGGCTCTGTGCTCTCTCCCCTCTTGTTCAGCCTGTTCACGAACGACATTCCTCGTTCGAACAGAGTCCAACTCGCCCTTTACGCGGATGACACCGCTCTCTATTATTCCCATAGGAACATGTCCTATTTGACGCGTGCTCTTCAAGCCGCAGTCGACGCCCTGGGCCGATGGTTTCGTACGTGGCGCATAGAGGTGAACCCGGAGAAGAGTGCCGCGGTGGTTTTCTCCCGGGGACCCGCCAATATGTTCTCCGCGCGGAGCCTTCGGCCCAGCAGACGACTGGCCCCAATATCCCTATTCAATCGCCCTATCCCCTGGACTAGGAAGGTTAAGTACCTCGGAGTCACCTTGGACTCCGCCATGACTTTCGGCCCGCACATTCGGTCCGTCCGCAATCGAGCGGCCTTCGTATTAGGTCGCCTGTATCCCCTTCTCTGCAAGCGGAGTAAAATGTCGCTTAGAAATAAGTTGACATTATACAAAGCTTGCATTCGCCCAATTATGACTTACGCGAGTGTAGTTTTCACGCACGCCGCCCGCACCCGTATCGATAGCCTCCAGGTTATCCAAAATCGTTTCCTCCGACGTGCCGTCGGTGCCCCGTGGTACATGCGGAATGTAGATCTGCATTCCTATTTCAAGTTAGATTCGTAAGTTCCTCAAAGAAGCGTCGAAACGCTACTTTGAATCCGCGTCCCGTCACGCGAACAGTTTAATCCGCGCCGCCGCCGATTACGCCCCTAGTCCTTCTGACTCGCGCCGCAGACCACGGCACGTACTGCTCGACCCTCCTGACCCCATGACGGTCCTATTGGACCGGGATGCGCCGAACCCGACAACCGTATGCTACACTAGCAATCAGACACCGGTCTCGCCGGCGAGGCCGAAGGGTCGTACGCATGCGACCTCAACGACGTGCATCACCCCACTGAGTTTCTTGCCGGTTCTTCTCAGTGGGGGTGCGTTGTGAACCGGTGGTAAACTCAGCCCTCTCTGAAGCGACAGCCCAAGCCGAGGCCGTGCCTCCCTGAGGTGCCCTTGAGCTCGTCGCTGCTTCTGCCGTTAAGGCTAGAGCGCTTTAAGCGCTGGCCTCCTATTGTCCGGGGAAGCTGTAATGGCCATCTGCGGCCAACAGCGTCTATCATTCCCAAAAAAAAGAAAAAAAAAGGTTTAGGCGTATAATGGCAGATTCTCAAAACGGCAGATGAGTCTGGTTTAGGCGTCCAGAAGTTAACACCAAGTTTTGGTGTTAACTAAATCCTTTTTCTTTTGTAGTCTCTTATTTATTGGATTTGTTTAATATTGTTTATCATTGTCTGTCGATATTAATGTGATATTTCACAATAGATAAACACCTGACCTTATCTTAGTTATTATTGATTTTTATTGATCAGTAGTTCCGCCAACTAAAGTGACCCTACCACGTTGATCTTGCCCTAACGATAATTCGATTATTTATTCAGCATGTAAATATTTTTTACCAGAACTATTATACATGGCCTTTTTATTTTGTAAACAAATATAACCTTGTCTAGTTAGAAGGAAGTATCCTAGTTAGAAGGAAGTATTTGGAATATATATTCAATTTTCCGCCGACCGAACGAAATTACAAAACTAGGCGATATTTTTTCCTCCGAAATACCTCAGTGCCTGATGAGGGAGGTTTTTTAAACAGTGATGGTACTAAGACGCGGCCCTTAACTGCTGGCCTTTTAGAAAAGCTCATTGTCACACAACGAGTTATGGAAGAGAGCTATGCTCGGAGTTTCTTTGCGGGACAGAATCCGGAATAATGAGAGATTCGCCGAAGACCGGTCACCAAAACAGCTCTCAGATTATAAAAGTTGACATAATACTCGTATTGGGCAGGCCATATCGCTCGAAGAACCGATAACCGATGGGGAAAAAAGGTTTTCGATTGGGGACTCCTAACAGGAAGACGCTACGTAGGCAAGAAGGGGAGGCTTCTTGCCTACGTTGCGTCTGCCAGTGATGACATATGGTAATGAGACGTGGTCTCTAACGGCTGGCCTTTTAGAGAAGTTCAGAGTCACACAACGAGCCATGGAGAGAGCTGTGCTCGGAGTTTCTTTGCGCGACAGAATCCGAAATGTGGAGATTCGCCGAAGAACTAAGGTCACCGACATAGCTCTCAGAATCTGCAAGTTGAAGTGGCAATGGGCAGGCCACATCGCTCGAAGAACCGATAACCGTTGAGGAAGAAAGGTTCTCGAGTGGCGACCACGAACCGTAAGACGCAGCGTTGGCAGGCCTCCCACTAGGTGGACTGACGACATTGTGAGCGTCGCAGGCAACCGGTGAATGCAAATAGTCAATTGTCGTTCATTGTGGCCTTCCAAGAGGCCTATGTTTAGCAGTGGACGTCTTCAGGCTCGTGATTAACGACAACCACAGCTACATACATATCTAAATACTCTAGTGGCCCTGAAGCCCGTAATTTTGCCAGTGCTTTGAAGAGTGACGATACCTGTGTTGTAAATAAGTGAGTTTACTATTGACTACTGAATCACCGCTGCGTACCATCAGGTTGATTGCGGTCAAGCTAATATTCTTTGGTACATACGACGCTTCTTGGAATATTGATTTTTGAAAAACTTTACAAATGTTAGTTTTTTTATTATTGACAAATTATGTCTTTCCCTACCATATCATCGTACTATAAAGCCCCTCCGCACATTGCACTCCTCGCTACCCTCCAAAGACAAACTTACGGCTACCATTCTTTGGTCCTTTCGCAAGCCTTCAACAGGGTCCCTGTACGCAGTGGGGTATGTGTCCACTGGAGTATGTAGGATTCTCACCCATTAACATCTCCGTGACTGTCAGCCTTGGCACTTGACCTGGGCTTCTCCGCTGTGGTCTGCACTTGTGTGGTACTCAGTGCCTTGCCTTTTAGCCCGCTGACGGGAGGCGCATTATTATAGCCGTCAGGGAATTTATCACAACGCTCACCTGAACGGGGTCGTAACCGCGCCGCCGTATTCGATGGTCAACACCTCAAACGTCTATCCACTTCGAAGACCCGTTATTTAAAGCCCCGGGTGCAGGCCTTAAAGATTATTGCTACTTACCCCTAGATATAGGACCACGCGTCGGCGCGGGATACTATTCATCATCATCATCAGCAGCCGAACTACGTCCAGTGCTGAACAAAAGACCTCTCCCTTAGAAGGGAGGGGTTGCTGTAATCCCCTCGGCAAGCGCCTTGGGGTCTGGGGATCGCAGTATAGGTGGAAGATAAATACAAATGAAAGACGTTGCTGCCCGTCTTCCCGTTCTCGCTTAGTCGCCTCTTACGACACCCACCGAGAGGAGATGGGGGGGGGGGGATGCAATTCTCACCCGGCACCCCACGGGGATACCATTATTTTCTCTCAAATTAAGCGTATTGAGTTTGTTATAAAAATATTGGAACTCTTAACACGTCTATGAGGTGATTGTATTACATGCACATCTTCTGGAATAGATATGTTATGCGTAACGTCTTCCGTAGGCGGTGAAAAGAAGACTGAACCTGAGTGAGAGCAGTTCCGGCAGCCAGGGCCACGTGGTGCCCATGAAGGCTGACTTCAAGACGCCCAAACAGAAACGCGTCAAGGTTCTCACGCCGTACAGTCGCCCGTCCAGTTCTATGAAGAAGTACACCGAACGTTCCAGGTACATGTTTCTGTGACAGGTAAATTTCCATTTACAGAGAGTAGACATTTTTGTAGTTAGTATTAGTTGAACAAATGCACCCCTATTCCTTGCGACACTAAAAGGTTTAGGCCAGAGGTTCCCAGACTTTTTATTTTTTTCCCATAGACCCCTTTCAAAATTTAGCTGGTTTAGGTGGACCTGACCCTGCAGCTACGTTTCTGGCATATTCTTAAAACTCGCCAAAAACGTGAAGATTAGATCTAACTATAGAAATTTGTGTTGCGCCAACGTAGACCCCCGTTGAGTCAGTGACCGTTGGGGTCCATCTGGACCACTTTGGTAACTAAGGGTAAACGCCGTACCTCTCAGAGGTGCCTCAGGTCTCTATCGGACAGGTTATTTACTGGAGCGTTATAAACTTCCCAACGGCTGTATGCCATTTGGGTCCTACAAAATGCCCCTTTACAAAAAAATATATACTCACTATATCTGTATAATAGATAGATTGATTAATATGTAACTTGCTTTAAAGTGAAAACGATGTGTTTCTTCTATTGGTTTGACTCCCAGTTCAAGCAATGACGATACTGATTAAAACCAGTTTAATGGACACTGTATAAAAAGCAGTAAGCAACATCAAAGCATCGAAGAGAGCTACAAAGATGATTCCACAATCAACAAATCGTTTTGTCGTCTTAATAACACAATCCTTCTTAAACCAAAACTCAAACCAACGTGCGTCTGCTCCAAAAATGCGACAGTCTCGTTGTTTTCTTAGGTTTACCAACACATTGCTACCGATCCTCATTGGCATTTTGCCTGGCATTTTTGGCTACGGACAAAACTTCAAATAAGCGTGTAAACACGTGATAGAATTTCTTGGGGGCCAGGACGAGCGCTAGATCGTGCCCAAGCCCAAGTTTATTTCGGTGGAGCAACAGAAAACGCGTATGATTGCGACGTAAACGTACACTCTACCAGCAAATTCTCTGGCTAACCGCACGTCAATGCGCGATTGCCGGGTTCTACACATTTTAGACTCAGAATCTATTGAATTTCTTCTTGCGCGTCGTTTTAACATGCGATAAACTAGATGTCATGTCACAGTGTAAAGAAAACACATAGGGCCAAACGCCTTGGATCTTTTTTTTTTAATCTGACAACGAAAGCCTGTTATTATAACCATCCCCATTTTCAGTAATATCCCGAGCCACTAATATGGACACCGTATGCGGTTCGGGTTCGCCCTAAGTTTGTCTCGCCTGATGCCCACACGGTTGTCTTTTGTAGACAGCCTTCTCAATCGATTGAATTAATGTAAAATAATTGCATGGGTGCACTCACGGGTAATTTTGGTACTAACGAGTACCTACACAGAATGTGGCTAAGAACCGTAGATACTTGCAGATTCTATTAAGATGAAATAGGGTCAATGCTGCACATAACGTGTGGCTGCGACGCTCTTGCAAAACGTAGATTGAGTCACCAGGAAGTAGCATATCTCACACCAGATGATTATGTACAGCTCCAAGCTGGCGCAATCGTGGCGTACCTTAAGAAACTCTTCTATACGTCAGCAGCAGATTAAAGGCAAGGATCCAACTGGGTCGAATTGCGTTCCTGTGGTTACTGGGCTTAATTCATAACCACCAACAAAATAATATAATAGAATAGGTTGCGTTTATCTGGCTCATACTGCATTTCCTTGTTCCAGGTTTGACACATCATTAGGTTTACTCACAAAAAAGTTCGTCGCACTGTTAAGGTCGTCGCCGGACGGCGTGCTCGACTTGAACATAGCGGCGGAACATTTATCGGTCCAAAAGCGTCGTATATACGACATCACAAACGTCCTAGAGGGCATAGGGATATTAGAGAAGAGATCGAAAAACAATATACAGTGGAAATGTGGTGAGCATGTGTTTAAGTTGTGAAAATTACGTTAAGAAGGTGAGTGGTCCCTTTTGAAAGGGACGAATACGTCTATTTGCGACCATGTCAGTTTCATAGATTGGCATTTTATATGGTCAGTGTTCTCCTCCCAATAGTTGGGGTTTGAAATCGGATTTAGTGGAATTAAATAACAGATATGGTGTCAGCCCTACAATATCTGTAGAGATGTAATTTTTCGTAGCCAAAAGCCACAACGGTTGGTTTCACCGGGTGGTCTATGGGTTTTTCAAAATGACAACTTTGTTGGCTACACAGTGCAGGTTCTAAATACAAGTTACTTTGATCTAGGTCCTCTTTCTTACTTAGCTTACAGTACTATATATAAACTTTAGCGTTTTTTTAAAAAGTGATAGCTGAGGGTCAAGTCGTTCACCTGATTGTAAGCTACGTGCATCCAAGGATAGTACATTGCACTGCAGCTTGTTTCTCTAATGTATTTATTCTTATTAAATTTATGGAACTCACATTATTATCTAGCTTCAGTGCCCTTCACATCATTATCACCGGCAGCCGAAACACGTCTCCACTGCTGAACAAAAGGACTCCCCCTTTTAGGGGGGCGGTTGCTATAATCCCCAGGTTTGGCAGGCATCTTGGGGGTCGCAGTTTAAGTAGTAGGTAATCCAGCAGAAAGATGCTGCTGCCCCGTCTTCTTGTTTTTCTTTTTCCTTACTCAAATCTTACAACCAAATGGAGGAGATGGGTGGCAGCTATTCCTACCCAGACACCCCATGTGCACCTGCCCTTTACACTGGAAAGAAACTGGACCTATCGGCCGCCAGCACAGGGTCTTCTCATAGTCATAGAGCATTGATGGTCTAGTGAGAGATTAGCTGTGGTCTTCTGTAACATGGACTTGGATTTTTTGTTAGTTGGTTTGTTCCAGTTTTAGAATAAGCGATTCCACCGTGTTCATCTCAGGCGTCCAAACGGGATTTTGTCGATGGTAATAGACGCGGTTTGCCTATAAACAACTGCACTGCACCTGAGACATAGTTATTAAGATTATTGAGCCCGGCAATTTCACCAGCCACAATTTTGTTCACCGAAATGTATACACCAGTGTGTGTCCCTGTTTCACCACATATGATTTTTGTTCGACCTAGTGACAACACAAGCAAGACTTTCTCCTATTGGTAATCGACAAGCCTGCCTATAGACAGCTGCATTGTAATTTTACCAGCTACAGCTGAACACAGTAATGTTTGCTTGCGGTAGAATATCCGGTACCTATCAGAACGGTTCCTTGCACATGGAACCTACCCCCGTAGTAAAATGCGTGTGTATATGCGCAGGCGTGGGCGGGTGCGCGGAGGGCGGCGCGGGAGGCGAGGGTGGTTCAGGAGTGTCGGGCCTATCAGCCAGCGCGTCGGTAGCGCGGCGGCTGCGGCGGGAGGTGCGCGCGCTGGGAGCCCGCGAGGCCCGCGTGTGTCGCGCCGTCGCCGTCGCCGAGCAGGCGCTCAGTGAGCTATCAGCCGCGCACGGAGCTCGAGCGTACATCACGTACGCCGACCTTCGCTCCATCAGGGACTTCCGCAACCAGACCGTCATACCGATCAAGGCGCCGCCCGACACGAGGCTAAGCGTTAGTCTATCAACACTATTACTTACATACATCTTTTTTGTTCTTATATATGGTGGGAAGCAAGCAAGCGGCCCGCCTGATGGTGAGCAGTCGCCGCAGCCTAGATGCTAGCAACACCAGAAGAATCACTAGCGCGTTGCCGACCGGTAATTTCACCAGCTACAGTTCCCTTCACACCGGAACAGCAATGTTTACACACTACTGCTTGGTGGCAGAATATCTGACACTGCTGTGGTAGGTACCTGGACGGTTCCCACCTAGTAAACACATCATTTAATACATCTTAGGGCCCCGGCCTTTGGCGGACACTCTGACGAGACACAAACGCCAACAATATCAATTTGCAGCTCTTGCATAGGGTTTGTTTAGTCACCAATAGTAGGGTCTCACATACATTACGGTTTAAATAATCTGCTATAGACATAAAAAACTGATATGACCTTCAGCAATAATTAAATCCTATTGGGTTTAGGCATTCACAAATAGTACAACTCATACTTTAAAAAACTTGTAAAGGAAGGATTTTAACACGTAGAACCTTTTTGAAATTATAATAACATGGAAGACACCTCCCAAAATCAACTAATGGAAATTATGAAATATTGGCAGGCAGTTGACTGCAAACGACACTTTGTATGGCCAAGCAAGCCTAGACCGGCTGAATATGATCAGCTTCCATTGACCAATGAATATAGGTTAGGGCTCAGTGATCTTTGAAATAAAACCATTTATTCAGACATGAGGAAGTCAGAGCTCAGTGATCTTGCTAATAAAACCCTTTATTCTTCCTCTAAGTGTAAGCTGTAACTCAATTTCAAATAATCTCTGTGCATTACAGGTGCCTCATCCGGATGAGAAAGGCTACATGATCCATTTGAAATCATCTGGTGAAATTGAAGTGTTCCTATGTCCGAAAGAACGACCACCATCACCTGCTTCATGTCAGTATATTTTGTGTGTTTTACGGGTCAGTCTCAAAAATGCCAATCTCTCAAAGTGATGATTCCTCATAATGTCAAGATCTCAAAATAACGAAATTAGGAATTATATTTTCACCATTTGCGGTATTGGGGTTTAATGGCAGGAAAGTAGATGTTATCATCTAAATATTGGCATAATGCTGACCTGTTTTTATTATTTTTCTTGCTTATGATATAGTAATAATAAATAATTAAATATTTGTGTGTTGCAGCATCGGGGGCGCTGCCTGCAGACCCGTTGTTGGAGGACAATAAGGCACTGCTTGCACCTCTTATAGCGCAACTGCAGTCGAAAACCTTCAGTTCCATCAGTGCGGACTTTACGTGAGTATCGTTGTCGTGGATCCAGTTCAGTAACGTTGTCGTAGATCCAGCTAACTAAAGTTGTCATGAATGCGGCTCAGTTATGCTGTCGTTGATCCAATTAACTAACGTAGTCTTGGATCCGGCTCAGTAACGTTGTCGTGGATGCAGCTAACAGACGTTGTCAAGGATGCAGCTAACAGACGTTGTCAAGGATGCAGCTAACAGACGTTGTCAAGGATGCAGCTAACAGACGTTGTCAAGGATGCAGCTAACAGACGTCAAGGATGCAGCTAACAGACGTTGTCAAGGATGCAGCTAACAGACGTTGTCAAGCATCCGGCTCAGTTATATTGTCGTGGATCCAGCTCAGTAACGGTGTTGTGGATCCAGCTAGCTTACGTTGTCGTGGATCCGGCTCAGTAACGTTGTCGTGGATGCAGCTAACTGACGTTGTCGTGGATCCAGCTCAGTAACGTTGTCGTGGATCCAGCTCAGTAACGTTGTCGTGGATCTGGCTCAGTTATGTTGTTCTGGATCTAGCTCAGCAACGTTGTCGTGGATCTGGCTCAGTTATGTTGTTGTGTATCTAGCTCAGCAACGTTGTCGTGGATCTGGCTCAGTTATGTTGTTGTGTATCTAGCTCAGCAACGTTGTCGTGGATCTGGCTCAGTTATGTTGTTGTGTATCTAGCTCAGCAACGTTGTCGTGGATCTGGCTCAGTTATGTTGTTGTGAATCTAGCTCAGCAACGTTGTCGTGGATCTGGCTCAGTTATGTTGTTGTGTATCTAGCTCAGCAACGTTGTCGTGGATCTGGCTCAGTTATGTTGTTGTGAATCTAGCTCAGCAACGTTTTTGTAGTTCTAGCTAACTAATGTTGTTATGGATCTGGTTCAGTTATGTTGTTGTTGATCCTGCCCAGCAACTTTGCCGCGGATCCAGATGAGTAACTTTGTCGTGGATCAACCTATTATACCACTTAATCATATGACCCACATTACTTCAGCATCAGGTGTCTTGGTGGTCGCAGTATAGGTGGTAGGTAATCAATAGAAAGACGTTGCTGCCCGTCTTCTTGTTTCCCCTTAGTCACCTCCAGACTTATCCAGACTTCTATTCTTACCTGGACACCCCAATTACATTACTTGACAGTTGCATAAATAGTGAATGTATTGTGTGTAGCACGCCCGTGAAGCGGGAGGCGGGAGTGGGAGGGGAGGTGAGTGGGCAGGCGCCCTGCGTGACGGACCCCACGCTGCCCCTGCCCGCGACCCCCACGCCGCCTGCGCCCACGCCGCCCGCCGCGCTCCCAGCGCCCCCCGTGACCCCGCGACCGCT
This sequence comes from Furcula furcula, assembly GCA_911728495.1. NCBI lineage: Eukaryota > Metazoa > Arthropoda > Insecta > Lepidoptera > Notodontidae > Furcula > Furcula furcula. Next base: position 24,406,280 of record OU452243.1, read on the forward strand.
CAGTCCACCAGGTGAGTGACCCCCTCGGCGGCTGTTGCGTAGTATCTATCTATGAAAATGTCCTGAACGATACGGCCGCACATAATCTCCCACATAGATATGTGGGAGATATTATAGCACTATAATGGTGCACTGACTTCCTCAATCTAATTTGACGGAAGATCGGCGCGACCAAGGCGAGGTCAGGTCAAACTCAAACTCAAAAATCTTTATTTCAAATAGGCTTAACGCCTAGCACTTTTGAATCGTCATTTTTTAAAAGCTACCACCGGATCACAACGCGGCCTCAACTGAGAAGATCCGGCAAGAAACTCAGCGGGCTTGTCATTTTTTCAATTTTTTTTAATCATTTGTTACAAATGAATCGACATTAGCGATAGTGTGTCCTGCCGTTCGAAACATAAAGAAAGGGAGAAAAGAAGAAAACAATAAATTACGACAAAAATTACAATAAACTAAAAGGCCAAAGGGATAGTAGTCGGACCAGTCCCCCCAAGCAGCACCCGCGCACGAGTTGACTCGAGCAGCAGCCATCACTCCCCTCAACCATATTGGAGGGAAGGGGGTGACCCGCCAAATGTTTTTACATGCCCATATGTCCTTTGTATTATCTTACTTTCGAGACAATACAAAGATAGGCTTGTCCTGACGTCGTTGCTCCCTACTATAAAATGATTGACCAAAATTCAAAATTCATATGTTTTTTTTTCAAATAGGCTTAACGCTAGCACTTTTGAACGGTCAATTTTTTAAAAGCTACCACCGGATCACAACGCGGCCTCAACTGCGAAGATCCGGCAAGAAACTCAGGGGGCTTGTCATTCTTTCACATTTTTTTTTAAACAAAGTTTGTCTCTTTACAAAAACCTGTCCTGTCGTTCAAAATATAAAAAAAAAATACGACGAAAATACAGCAAACTAAAATTCCAAAGGGATAGTAGTCGGACCTCCTGTTTTATCCCTCCATGGCGCAGCGGAAAATCCTGCTTTCCGCTGCGCCACGAAGGTACTTACGTATATAATATGATACTAAATACATTTTACCTGATCTAAATACTTACTCTGGATAAGAAAACTGTAAATTACAAACTCTAAACCAATCGCCAATCGAGTGTAACTGCTGCCTATTTAATAAACTCTTAGAACGGTTTCTGTTATTCAACTATCATTGTATTATTACCTGGATCTCAGAAAAAAGGGGCTGCCTTAAAATAGTATTGGAGCAAATAAGTATGTATGTGTACTGTATGTGTGTGTTGGTTCATTCAACGGACTGTTAAATCCCTCGTCCTTTCTCATGAAAGATAGGTAGGGCTTAGCCCAGTATTCACCACACATGCCAAGGTTTCGATAACAATATCCAATTTGTGTGTAACACAGGTGGTAGCGCGCGAGGTCGTTTACGCAACGCGTTGATAGCGGACAGCGACGACTTCGCCCCCATCATGGGCGGCGGCCGCTTCCAACTGCAAACCGAGGACCAAGAGTCAGGTAACCACACATCTACACAATGGCCAATGAGCGTAGTATAGTATAAAAAGTAATCAGTTCAGAACAAAGAGGTCTTACGATAGTAAAAATCAGTATTTGGGATACTTGTTGCAGCGGTCAGATTCCATTAATGAGTCGTTTCTTACAGAGAGACTCATCCCTTCCTTCCTATATTCGAGAGTTATAAAAAGCCCTGTTCGATCGCTGAGGGTATTAGGTTCAATTCATACCAAGATGGCAGCGGCCGGCAGTGCACTTTCAGTGTGAAAGAATTATAAACTTTATCTACAATACGTAACAGACCACTATCGCTTGAAAAGCGCGGCGCCGCTTGAAGCCGCCCGCGGCCTCCTGTGGCCGCCCGCGCGCCTCATTTTTCAAGCGATACTGGTCTGTTACGCATTGTAGATAAAGTTTAAAATTCTTTCACACTGAAAGTGCGCTGCCGGCCGCTGCCATCTTGGTGTGAATTGAGCCTTATTCTGTATTGCAATACAATCATATGTATACAACTCATTTGTTTAATATCTTATAATTCCTGATTTGTAACATAATAATGAATGTGATCATAATATTCGCCTGACAGATCGTACAGGGGTTTTTAACACTCTGTATTTGTATTAAAACTATGTATTATACAAAATCATTCAGGAAGAAATTATTTTTATAATCGCGAAAGCCCACAATCAAATCCATTGTGTATCCATTATAAGCGAACAGACTGACACTGGTAATGACTTTAATTTACATTACTCAGATTAGTGACTATGAATTTAAAATAGCAATATTTCCCGTTAAATTCACCTATCGGTAAAAACTTTTCCATTTGACTATTGTCTAGTTTTCACCGAATGTTGTCTATTTATTGATATTATAATTTTTAATTATAATAAATCTTCAAAAAATTTAAGCTACGTTGCCATAAATACAAAAATAATTCCATTTACGTTATGAAATTTCACAGAATATGCATACAATATTGCTATAAAGAATCAATATTGATGTAAGATTTCGAATTATGTTGTACATTTGTGTTTAGAAAATAATTGAAACTTAGAATAATAATTACACCTGTACATTCAAACTTATGTCTTGCTTTGTCATTCAAATTCATGGGACACAAAGATTTTGACCCATTGCACCTCTAACACTTTCTGTCATTAGCAATTTATTTCATTAATAGTGATGAGAAAATCATGGTTAGTTAAATGGCTCACGAGCAGTTAATTAAAGAAACATTCATAGCCGGTGCAATGTGTCAAGAATTCCATTATATTATGCACTAAATCATTACCCACAGTATGAGTTTGTATTGAAACTTTCTTGTGTGTGATTGTGACGGTGACGTCTTTCAAGATATCACACACTAGCGTCACTAGCGGAATTACATAGAAATCCGAACAATAAGAAATCTCGCATCTTGTTCTGCAAATGTTTTTTATTCGACTGCCCCAGACAAAGGACTATGTTCTTTGAACAGCTTGAACTTGAATCATCAAGCCGTTTAAATACTAATACCAAATCCAAATGTCAACCAAAAAATGGTCCAAATGGTACCATCAAATGGTATCAAATGGTTGGACCATGTTCAAATACCAATTCGATTTTTTTATAAACAAATTTTTGGCCTTTTTTATTATTGCCAAAAACATCAAATATAAATATTATACACCGTTTTTATTTACAAGTTCAAAATCGTGGCAATAAGTGTATGAATACAGCAGAAATGGCTGACTGGTGGCCAGCCAAAGGTAATTGACAGGGACAGAATATGACATATTGAACTGTACTATCGAGGACTCGAACGCTGTACCAGTTTTCAATCAAAATCGTTTGAACGACGTTGCGTGCGCTTACCCCGCCCGCATGTATTTCGGGCCGGCTCGTGCAAGCGATTATCGTCCTAAACGTGGTACAACATTCGTGACCGCGAGAGTACCAATGGTCTGGCAGGTCACCGGTCGGCCATCACTCCTGTGTTCATACATTTATTGTTCCTATTTAGGTCTTGTAAAGAAAAACAGGGTATACATTACATACATATACAAAGTGTACATATTATAACGTAGTCCGAGTCCATTTGGCTCACAGTAGGGTTTTAGACGCTTTTATAAAACTAGTTACTATTCAAACTCATGCTAGGGTTATATAGTATACACTGGAGTCTGGAGTCGTTGCTTATGGTTGCGGGCTGGTCTGGCACCGGAGTACGGTCGGCGGAGGGAGGTGTCGCCTCGCGGCTGGCACTCTGGCCGTGACTTGTGTCTTTAGCACTCACATCACAGTCAGAGTTCTAGCTCTGCGGCGACGCGGGCGGCGGACTCGCGGACCATTCATCATACCATCATTATACATACACATACGCCACGGTGCTCTGGTTGTATGGTTTATTTGTAAACACTGCTGTTTGTGGTTCATGATAGATTGAAGACGAATCGTAAGGTTATTTATATAGGATACGTGACGGCCTAATAAGGTCACATTCAGCATTCCCAGTAGATCCTTCACAATTCCTGTAGTTTTCGTAAAATGGTCAGACATTTTTGGTGAATCATCAATTCATTTTTTTAGCAGATTCATATTTGGTGTTATGCTGCCATACGAATAAACATTAAAACAGTAACTTACTCTTATTTTGATTGACCGAAAGTGGCCTTTAGACCCACAGGGTGTTTGAATATGTTGCTGGATAAGGGACACCTTTTCGTTTCTCTTGCTGCTATCGCAGAAACTGAACCATACTGAACATGTTTCCTTTGTGTGTTTTACTCATTACAGAAGTTCATAATAATAATCAAATAAAACTTCTTTCTACTCGTTTGCCATGCTTTCGTTTCTCAACACCAAGTAACTGCACAAAAGTTTTGTTTTCAAATCAATTTACTTCTGATCCTATTTTCTTTAGTCCGCGACAAAATGTTCTCTGTGTGTCTATTCTTTTGATTGCTTAAATGGTACCTTAAATTGCTGCCTACTTAACGGCTAATAAAAATTTGGTGTAAATATCACCGTAAAAAGGATTTCGCTTCAATCTGTCATGAAAATCGATGCTCTGATTTTGAATATTTGTAAAACTGGGAAGAGCGCCAACGCACTAGCGATTTACGAACACTTGAGTGACGATTTATCTACATAGTAGCCGCGAGTGTTCCCAGCGAGGAAGCTGTAAGCACGTGAATCGCTTGTGTGATCGCATCTACAAATACAGTTTGTGCGTTCCATTACTTGATTTACGATTGGGACCTCGGCGTATACGAGTCAATCGAAATCAAATATGCACCTTGTATAAATCACCACTTCTGTGACACTCAGGCCGTTAATTAACCATTAACTCGTCACTTACTGCCCCATTCGAAAACTTCAATTAATTATACTATTATTTTAGTGTTAATGTTACATATTCATGTCGAGTGCGCGCACCCTCTGCTCTTTGTAACTTCTTTATTTTCCTCTCCATCCAAAGGTTGCCTGGAAGAGATCGCTTTTAGCGATAAGGCCGCCCATTGTTGCATTTTTTATTTATTTGTGTCTTATTATTTTTGTATACAGATACATAGATAGATAGATAGACAATTCTTTATTGCGCACAAACAAACAGTTGTTTGTGCGCAATAAAGAATTGTCTATCTATCTATCTTTTATGCTTATTTTCAGTCATCATTGGGTATGTGATAATTGATTGATGCAGAATATAAAATAAGATTTGAATACAACACCTTTACTAAGGGATGAGATAATGAATCATTAATGGATTACTGAGTGTGACAGTTAGCTCTTATTTGCACTATGCGGTTATCCATATTGTAATCAGCCAAGAGGTTGTCCGCAAGCAAAAAAAAATATCTTCCTAGAATCCGGTTAGCAAACGGTATTTCTTTCACTTGGTACTGTGCAAAAACCTAATTTTAAGCGATTAGCGTTCTAAAGGTAATCAATCGGAAATGACTCTCACTGTACATTGCCGGTTATTATAAAGTGCTTCACGATACAATTGCATGCTTCTTCACCTCATCAACATCAGACGCTTCACTAACTTGACAACTATCTTTGTATTCATGAGGTTACTACCCGTTTCTTATTTTTAAATGCTTACTGTGACAGAAATGTTAACATTCGTTATGCACCATTTAACATTTTGTATATCGAATTTCATCTATTAATGGAAAGATGCGACTTACATTCGAATTTCAGAATTAAAACAATATCTTAACGCTAATTTATATTGTTCAAACTCATAGATCTATAATTTATACTAGATTAACAATGTCGAACAAAAAGTCACCCAAAAATATGGTAGCAGTTCTTCTTATTTAAATGTAAAAAAAAAGTATAAATAGAACTTAAAAGCTACATTATAAGGTTCATAGCATTTGCAGATAATTTGAAATAAGAATTAAAAATAACGACGCGCGAACAGTACAGGACAGGTCGACATGGCAATCGGGGTATACGTACACGTAAAAGTACACGTGATTTTGGGGGGGGGGGGGTTAGTGGAAAACCTCACCACATATCACCAGTAGGGGGGGGGGGGGGGTTTAAAAAGTTGCTAAAAAACATCACGTGATTAATGGACGACCCCTAGGTAGTTCAATAGGAAAACGCTGCTGCCTGTCTTCTTGTTTTCCCTTAGTCGCCTTTTACGGACACCCAACAAATTTCCTCGATGGGAGGCTGCTTTGTTTGCCCGGTCAACCCACGGGTCTTGTTATTAGACGAAGTATTAGCTTATTTTTCGGTGGACGGACAACTTATTCCCCACTTTAGCTTAGTTCACTGACCTTAGTTTTTAATTAGTTTAACTGGTTGTGGACGTTGGGCTTTAATCTAGTACAAATAATAAATCAATGGTCAGACTAAAGCATTTTGTTACGGTATCATTATCGTTCTTCGTTTTTGAATTTGTGTGTGAATAATATTTTTAATGTGTGATTTTTTTAATTTTGTAAATAACGTTAACTTTACGAATACTTTAAGATTAACTGTACAGCAGAAATGTTTTAATATTTCTTCTGCTCATAATGGTAAAATTCATTTGTATATACATGTACCTACCATGTAATGTTGACGTCATGGGTTTTTACAGTTTTTCAATATTTTACTAACACGGTACATCTTACAAAGTGAATGTAGATGGGATAAAGATAGTTTCAGAGGGCAGAGTGGACCGCCTGTCAAAAACAAAAGACTTAGGAAAGTACTTTCAATTTAATTAATAAAACAGGTCAATAATTATTTTATCCTTGCGATGAGTACGTCTGCTATTGCACTTAATCTTAAAAAAATAGGGAACCACTATTGGAATCCCTAACGCAGTGATCAGGCTTGAAAACTAAGAACATTTTTTTTTATCGCCTCAGTCTCGTGTCAAGTAGACCTGATAGCGACACGTCTACCTATAGATAGCTTAGCAGTACTGCCGCTCTTCACCCGTGACAATACTGATGAAGTCTCTAGAGTGCCCGGAACATAACAATGTTTACACATTTACCCTGTTTTTTCTTACAAGATAACGTTTGGATATGACGTATTAAAACGACGTGTATAAATAAAATAAATAAATAAACCCTACCAATTGTCTTTGGCTGGCCGTCACTCCTCTGTTCTTATATTTATTGTTCAGATTTTGTTCTTGTAAAGAAAAACAGGGCGTAGTAAACCCTTGATTGCATCAACAATTAAATCAGGTTGGATGACAGTCCACTACTAGAACAGCGAGAAATATAATTGTTGAACTTGACTAGTATGCACCCACCGCAACTGTCACTGCTGGAGCAATCATTCAATCCACATTCACTATTCTAAGTTGTTATAAGTCGAATAACGGTAATACTAGCATTTCTTTTCTCGTGTGATTTCCCATCACTATTTATCACTTCTCTGCAGAATCACCTTCCGTTTCGTAACTATTCATTTTCAATTTTGGAACATTGTGACGTCAGCATTGCAGCAAAGCTTAAAGGATTCCCGTGGGGCAGCGCAGGTGTCTGGGGGCGAGGGACGGGGGCGGGTCGCGAGCTGCGTCCCGTAGGGCTCCAGTGTACGCGTGTAGCACCATGGGATTCAGCTCATGGCCGCGCCCCCACTAACACCAACCCATCTACTAATACCACGTAACCATCGCCACTATAACCGCTATCATGTCTAACTCGTTTTGCACTGTGTACGACGACGATAGGTTTTGCTGTCCGTCTAAGGTCGGTTTCTGAAGAACTTTTACCTGTATTTTACCTATTCGTTAGCGCTATTTGTACTTGAAAAATATAATTAAAATAATTGAACTGGTAATATTGGCAATATAAAAAGCTTTATAATCAATTTTAAATTTCATATTCGAAAAAGACCCATCTAGCGGCAAATTATACCACTGCTTATCGGTCTCATAGTTATTGCATAGCTTGTGACTTATTCAGAAACACAGTCACAGTTGAAAGAAAAATACCAATAGCTAATGAACAGTTAACTGGGATCTTCAGAAACCGGGCAACAGTCATGACTGGCTCAACCTATCGTCTAATGTGTTGACTGATGTTTGCATGAAATTAATTGATAAATATCTGGATAATTTGATCTTTTTTGTCATGCAACCATCAGTCGTGATTGAATAAGTGTGATGTACGCCCACGGGCTGATAGTGAGGCGACGCTTCACTAGCCATTTGTATAATTCACTGTTTAGAGGCCGTAGTGTAAGAACATTACAGAGTATAGCAGTTTTGTATCTGCAACCATGCGGCATCGCGTTTGACGAGTCGTATCCAAATCATGCGTTCTTGCGATCGTTTCAGAGCTATATTGCGTTTACGAAATTAGCTGCGTTCCGCGCAATGGACATCAGCAATGTAATAGCGATTTTAGCTATTACATTGCTGATGTCCATTGCGCGGAATTTAGAGCTGTCTCTGTGTATATAAGTCATACACTACGGTCTCTAGTTGCTGTCGATATTAGTAAATTGTACGCAATTTCCTACACCCCTAATAAGAGATTTGATAGGTAACTAAAACGTTCTTATTATCAGTTTGTCTGCATACATTTCACAATAGCTATTGGAAACGAGTTAAATGTACGAAACAAAACGGCAAGTATGAACTTTTCCGTTTACAATCAAATCTCTTAGTATGGTTATTTAACTGGGTTTGATATTAAATGATCAGTTTGATATTGTGATGAATTTTTATAAAGTTTTTGTTTGTGGCTTGCAATTTTGTAAACTACTTAATTGTATGTTTGATTTTTATTGATAACATTGTGAGTGTTACAAAATGAGTAGGTTTATCGATATTATTGTACAGTGTTCAAGGATTTTATGTTTAGTTGTGTCAGTAGTAATTATATTTTAGTAAGCGTCTGTGGTCTGTGTTTATCAACTAATCTTAGACCTGCTAATACATGAAACAGATATACTTTGTAAAAGAATTAGGCTATCTGTGACTTGAAAACGTTATTGTAAATTCATTCTGTATTGTGAAGTTTCGTTTAGGGAGGTAAAGTAAAACATCACCTAAACTTGCGAACTAACTCATCAGTATCCCTATTTTAAGTAATTTGTATTTGAAATTTTCATCATGTTGATTAACAAAGTTTCCCTTGATTATGCATGTATGAGATCGCATAGTAAACTACCGCAGTGTCCCTAACTTCTTTCCAAATGTCTCACACTAGGCCCTCTAAGCGAAATCCGTTGGAAAGGCATCATCATCATCATCACCAGCCGGAAGACGTCCACTGCTGAACATAGGCCTCCCCCTTCGAACGCCACAGTCAACGACAATTGGCTATTTGCATCTACCGGTTACTGCGTATTCCGGTTCGTGGCCGCCACTCGGGAACCTTTCTTCCCCACCGGTTATCGGTTCTCCGAGCGATGTGGCCTGCTCATTGCCACTTTAACTTGCAGATTTTAAGAGCTATGTCGGTGACCTTGGTTCTTCGGCGAATCTCTTCATTGCGGATCGCATGAAATGTATGAAATATCGCTCACAATTTTGATAGTACAGCGCATTTTTTCCGTCTAAAGTCATACTAGCTAGAGGTATAGCGTTCCCCGAGGCGGTTGACGGCGTGCATCCTTTGCCCTGCCCGGGTGGGTAACTTCCTCCCCACAGAAAAAAAGAGCGGTAAAGGCGTGCAAGTTTTGACAGTATATTATAGATTTATTCATATAATCGTCTTTTACGTACTACCGCGGACACGAACGGAGTACCAGTTTTCAATCAAAATCGTTTGAGCGACGTTACGTGCGCTTACCCCGTCCGCACGCATTTTAGGCCGGCTCGTGCAAGCGATTATTATCTGAAAGTTAATACACCGCCTGTGAACGCGAGAGTACAGTAAATTAGATTTCTGTCTTAACAATTAAATCATACTCCACATCGATGTCAAAACTAGCATGGGCTAAAAGCCAGAAACACATTGGCTGACGTCTAATGTGTGTCGTGACACAACGCAGCATATCAGTTACATACATTTTGTATGGTTAGAGACACACCATTATGGCGTGTCGTGGCGCAGTTCGAGCTAACCGATAGGCTGCTGACGCGTTGAGTCACGACACGTCAGCTTCATGTGTTTCTGGCGTAAGCCTGATGAGATGACTGAAATATTTTTTATTATAAAGTATATAAATGGTCCAATGTGTGTGTTCCAGAGCCGCTGGAGTTAGAACCGTTCCTGGCGCTAGAGCCGCCCATGTCGGCGACGGACTACGGGTTCTGCCTCGACCACGACGAGGGCCTGTCGGAACTGTTCGACTTCGAGTTCTAGTGCAGTGCGCGAGTGACCGCGGCCCCCCCTCGATGACAGTGCCACTCGTCTCCGGCGCGGCGTCTCGTCGATATATCGAACGATGATGTGATCTGTCGTTCCTGGGATGATGGATGCTCTAATAGTTATACTTCAGTCGTTGCTCAAACGGGTTTATGTTAACCTATGTGATGCGTGCGAAGGGCGACGGGGTAGTAATATAGGGTTCTCCTTGGACAATCAGCCCTAGAATATCTTTTTGATCTCCACCACGATATCACTCTGATTGAATATTTCCACCCACACATCATCCCAACCTTTGGGATGAATACATTCATGTTGACACAAAAAAAAAGTAAATTCATTACTTTATATTTAATTAATATAATAATGTACCTTTGCCAGATAAAAGAACATTAGGTACTAAACACTATTGTGTTATTGCGGTTAGAAATATCAGGTAGAAGTATAATTTTGATTGCGAAAAACAATTACAGTTTTTGCGTGCGAGTTAAATGTCTTTTGCTGCTACTTAAAGGTCACGGGTTCAATTTTGATCCAGGGAAAACATTTATATGCTCTTCTACTCAAGTTGCCGTATACTTCGAGACTATTGTCGGATTGGAGATATTGGCTATCCTCGGCGATGGCCTTAGAAGAATATAGTATATTTCCAACGACTCACCCCTGAATCTATACATATAAAATTACTTGTCCTGACTGACTGACTGACTGATTCACCAACGCACAGGCCAAACAGCTGGACCTAGAAAGCTGAAATTTGGACAGTAGGTAGGTTTGTCTTATGACGTAAGCATCCACTAAGAAAAGATTTTTGAAAATCTGACTCCTAAAAGGGTTAAATGGGGTGTTTTCTTTTGTATGAAACTTTTTATTGTATGGTACGATTGACTTGAAATTTACTGAAAAGATTCACCAAATAAAATAAATCAATACGTGATTCGCGAATTTTCAAAAACAACCTTTGGGTTAGGGGTTGGTAAACTTTAAAAAAAAAAATAGCGGAAGCCGCAGAAAATTGCTAGTATTAATATATATTTATTATATACTGAATGTGTCTGTTAGTGTTGTGTTTGTATGTTAAATTGAATGATGTGATGTGTTAACGTCTATGCCTCGATAAAGCGTCAGAGTATCCATCATCCTAGTAATGACATATAAATTCAACTTGTTAACATTGTGCTTAAGTTAACCTTCTAATGATTGGACTGTAAATTATTTTAATTTCTCGACTGTGACTTATATACTATTTAATTGAAACTGATTCTAAAACTGTTATTGGTGGCGTTGTATACGTGAGGATCTATAGGACAGTGAGGGGGCTTGGGAATATTTTACGTGTAGAAAATATAGGATTTTTTTAATATAATTACAACTCTATTGACATAAGAAATGTATCTACAAAATACATATGGTGCTAATTTCCTTCTCACTATACGTGCGAGCACCAATCAACAGTTTAAAATAACTATGTATTTATGAACTAAACGCTTATAAATTGTTCCTTTATGGTGATTCAATCGACTTGTGGTATTACCAGGGAATTAACTGGGGAACCGGGGGCTACTGTAGTTACATACAATGTCTGTGTATTCCTATATATTTACTGCAGGTTAACAAAGTTACAGAATTTATTGAAGCGATCTTTGAAGTGGTAGCACACTGCACAGTAGTCCCCGGCACGCGTCGGGCCGGTCTCGTGACTATAAATATAACCCGTGCAAATGATATCGTTTTGGAAATGTCATTTTGATTTCGGATTTCGTGCAATCAGCGATCGAGAGGCGAGTTAAGCCGGGAACATACTATACTGTCGTGTCGTGTCGTCGCGCGTCAGTAGCATATCGTTTACACACAATAGCTATGTGGTTAGGTCCCCGCCCAGGTTGGTACCGCAGTGTCATATTCTGCCGCCAAGCAGCAGTGTGTAAGCATTGCTGTGTTCCGGCGTGAAGGGCACTGTAGTTGGTGAAATTACCGGACACAGGGGCATAATGAATGTATCGGGTGATGAGCGGCAGTGCAATGCAGCAGTCGATAGGTAGTATAGGTAGTGTCGCTTATCAACAGGCGAACGTCTTGCTTGGCTCGCGATTGGGTTAAATAAATAAAAAACTTACCGCGCTGCGTTGCGATATTTTACGTCCTAATAGTATCTCTAATACTAAATATTCTGAGATATAGATTATAGATTGAGTTAGGTCTGAAGGGGAAAATCAACGAGTACATTTTTTATGCCAGTTTTGCCCTGAGCTCGACAAAATAATAGAACCGTTGATTTCTTTTTAAATCAGGGTAGATTTTTAAAGTATACTTGCTACTTTTTTTTTTTTTTTTTTACTTTAGAACTAACTCATAATCAGCCAGTTTCTTATTAAGCGTGCGGTGTGTAACCTAATACGCTTCTTACGCTCCACTACACGATACGACAGTACAGTATATATTTAGCTTTATCATAGTGACAATTTCAGAATGTTATATTGGCTCGGTAAGAGTGACCCGCGTCGTCCGCCCCGCGGCCATATGTAAATATGTCGCTCAAATCAGTAGAGGCCGCGGGCGGTGGCGCATGTAAATATTACGATGTAATGAACGGTGATATCTTAGCGGCCTTCGATTTTACTTGTAAAGCTAGCTATAGTGACCCATACGTCATACGTTCGCGCCGTTGAGGGCTGTCGTTTGCGCATAACACCAAGAAGCTTATAGATAAAAGTTGAAGCTCCACCTAAGTGAAGACGAGAGTGGTTGAACGCTCTCTTTCTAAATAAACACATAAGAATGAGACAGTCATATGTGTTATCTGTTTCGCTTTTATCTAGAAGCTTCTTGCTTAACACATTGTTCCGTTGTCAAAACTGTATTGCCAAATATTTAGTTGATACCCGAGTTACTGAGTTTGTTGTTACAACTGCCGTACTTACAAACGTCATTTATAATTAATGATCATTGATGCAGTGCTTGAATGCGGTAACAGCTCAGCGGGCGAGCGCTTGCCTTGGAAACAAGGTGCGCAGGTTCGAACCCCGGCTCGCACCTCTGATTTCTTCAATGAATCATGTGTGAATCGTCTTTGTGCGATTGTTACTAGCTTTCGGTGAAGGAAAACATCGTGAGGAAACCTGCATGACTAAGAAAGCCTAACTAGCTCTCGAATGACGTGTGAAGTCCGCCAACCCGCACTTGGCCAGCGTGGTGGACTATGGCCTAAAGCCCCCTCATCTTGAGGGGAGGCCCGTGCCCAGCAGTGGGACATAAACAAGGGCTGGTATTATAATGCAGAGCTTGGAATTCGATTATTTAGACACTTGAAATCAATAAATTACTCATATAGTGAGTAAATATATCCATTATCTTGCACTCAATAATGAAAAATAAGCTTAGACTGCTCCTAGAGTTGAAATAAATTAGACTAAATATGATTAATAATGACTGACGTTTGTAAGAGCGGCGGTAAGTTTCATTAGTTCGTTTGTTTGTCGTTGTAAATAGAGGGCGCGCGGGGACGCGGCCGCCGTGTTTTTTTTCATATCTCCGTATCATTTGTGAACTAAGTACAAAGTGCGATACCGTAAGCCGTCTCTACCGTAATGTAAGTTCATAGCCCCGGCGGCGCGCCCCCGCTCTTTTTTTAAATAGTGTACAGCACAAAATGTCATTGTAAAAAAACCTATTAATAAGTGCATATCAAGATAATTTTAATGTTAGTATTAATTTGGGGACGCGAGTGCGGTCGGGTGAGGAGGCAAGCGAGAGGCGAAAGCTGGTTGCAGTTACAGGCAACATACATTTTATACACGTTTTGTGAATGAAGTTGTTCTCATCAAACGCATATAAAATAACATTGAACTATATACAAACACAAATTATACGCTGAACGAAATACATACGAAAATTTTTTAATAACATATTTTTTTTGTACAAAATATGTGACGATTTCCCGCCAGACACCGCTAATGCGTAGTATTAAATCAGTAATTTCTTTTTATTTATAGCTTTTCTTATGTTGTTGGTAAGTTTTAAGTTTCCTTTGATAGTTTATTTCGCCACAAATTATAATATAGTATGTCGTATGTGTAAGTTTAACACCTTAAATGAAATTTTGCTATAAATGAATTGTATCACCTCAATATAGTTAGTGATTATTATGTTTTATTTTGAATTTGGATAGTTTTTAATTTTGTTTTGATATTGTTTTATTGTCGGACAAAGCAAACTCTGCTGACAATACATAATCTTGCAGAATTTGCTTCAACGGCTCTCGTCAGGTACCTTATTCTAAAATAAGTTGTCAAATTCTAATGTGTGAGGTTTTGTTATGGTCCTTCAACATCGATCACTATTTTAGTATCTTATTACCAAATCATTAAACAGAAATCTTTACGGTACCTCGATTTTTAAGGTACATTCGATTAAGTAGGTGGCTAGTGAGTGGCCTACTCGTACGATACTGTAATGGGTCGTTTATTCTTTACCACACAAATTCTGGGTCCAAATGTACGAGAAAAATAAGTACAAATTGTAAAAAGAAACACTACAAATTTTCTCGTAATTTAGTTAGGTTTTACGCTACTTCCATTGATAATATCGACCGATGTTTCGTTTCTAAAGTGATGATTTTGTGAACCCATATACTGTAACTTGCGAATTGTGCGATTTATATTATTGAGCATCAGCAAATGGTCTTTAGACTTGCTAATAAGTTATATTTGAGGCAAAGTAAGAACTTCAATGCTACGCATAAGATTTTTAATAAAAGAATAACAATTTCACTTCAGGTGGCTTCCGATACGAGTACTGTGCGGCTCAGTCTACTCTTATTATTTTGATCTGAGCAGGGCAGAATAGATGATGAGTTCTATGGACGCCACATGCTTAGAATGGCATGGAAGACGCGTTGTTAACAAAGACATCATTTACTGTACAAGAATTTCTATGTTGGTAATTATAAATTATTTATAGTTTATAATGTGATATCGATCACTTGCAAGTAAAGATGCGCGACTGTTACTAATTCCACGATTCGAATAATCTACAACTACTAATGTACGCATTCGACTTGAATATTAGTAATATACTAATGTTAATAGTCGAATAACCACTACTAATTAGTAATTACTAACGGCGTTTGAACTAGATTGTTTGCGACTCAGTCGACAGATTCTGGAATGAATTGGGAATGAATTATTTGCCGTTCCGGTCACGCACCGAATGAATAATGACAGAGTGCCTGTCAAATCACATCATTCAATCCGCCGAATAAGGAGCGAATAATCAAAGTCGAGCAAGTATCAAATTAGTTACTAACTTCGTAAATCATTCGAATAAGTCGAATGATTTTTATAATCGAATAATTCGAATGAAATCATTCATAATCGCGCATCTTATTATGGCATCTTTACTTGCAAGCACAGATATAGATTTACATAGATAACGCAAATGCATGTACTTCGCGTGTCCAAACCCTTACTTACTTACTTACAGCCCGCGCGCGTCTGTTGCAGTCTTGCAGCCGGTCGGCCGAAATACTAAAAAAAATCAACGAAGCATCGGCGGCATCGGTGTCTTTGAATCGGTTTGGACTTCCCGTCACTAAATTCGGCCGTGACGTCACAGAAGGTGTTAAAAACTTGGTTCAAAACAAATCGTGATACTAGCGTTATCTATGTAAATCTATATCTGTGCTTGCAACCCATGCTAAGCCTGCTGTTATAGTTGTTTGAGGCACTACCTAGTTAGTACACTCGTTATATAAACTATACTTAACTGTTTGTTTTTATGCAGTTTCATTTCGCGATTGTTAATATTGTATAAATAATAATTCATTGGTTTCAGGATATCAAAACATAGTAAGATCTGTCTTTGTTATGAATGTGTGAAATATTTCCATTAAATATGTTTATATCTTGACTAAAACCTCAGCAACAAATGGAACAGCTGTTAAACTAAAATATTACTACACTGACAGGTTTAATACATATGAAAATATTTTAATGGAATTATTGTGTATATAATAGCGTTTATCGCACATTACTCCGGGAGACACTTGAATAGAATGTACTCTCAACGTCCGGTGTCTCGGTGATACTTTGTGAAAACCTCATGTAGTTACGCTTATTCGATATCTGCCAGTATTTTTGTAAGTTATTTCGACGGATCCAGAATACCGTTGAGGTGTAATCATAATTTCTAATAAGCAATGTGTCTCGATAGATTATCGATATAGGGGTACAACTGTTACAACGATATTAGTCCGTACATGTCGCGTCACGCGACGGTCCACAGGGTTCTAATGTAGTATTTTCATTCAGACAATATTAGTTCTTCATAGTTTACATTAAATACGTGACGTAAGTGAGATATATTATAATTATTAGTTTGCCATGTCTGCTGCGGGATTTCAAGCGAGTTATAATTAATGTACCGGATTGGTGGTCACTGCGATTGATGTAGATATTTATTTGTATATGACTTGCGCTTAGATTATCAGTGAGTGAAGTAGCAACAAAACTAGGCAGGGCCCAAATTCTCTATTTTAAGATTCCACGCTCAACTCTAGCCTTGTATCGCCAAGAAATAAATTGACTAATATTTCCAGCTTATAGTAATTTGAATCGTTCATAAATCCGACTTCATAACTTATTTTTTTTTTTGCATAAAAGACGAGTCATAGGGAATAAGGCTGCCTGTCTACTGGAGCGGAGAAAAATGAGAAGATTTTTAAACGCGGAGTGGGAAACAGGATAAAAAAAAACAGTAAAACAGATAGCCTAGCTCCGACAGTTGTCCACTGCTCCGCAGTATTCACACTCGCGTCAATAGACGGGCAGCCTGGGGTCTGTACGGTTTCAAGCAGCAAGTTTAGTGTAATACTTTATATGTGGTTTTATAATGTAACAAATTGAAGGTGCAATGTTATTTGTATATGTATTTATAAATGCGTGCGAGCTGCGCCGGCTGCAAGCGCTCCGAGGGCGACGCGCTTTGTCGCGCGACTTGTCGCGGGTGCCACGCCTGTCTGGTTTGTATTCATTTGTGTTGAAAGACTGAGGTTGACTATTCCAGTTTCGACGAACGTGCGAGTTATTTGTTGATTGAATTTAAATATAAAGTCATATATATATAGTTAGGTTATATTTTTTAATAAATATAATATTGAGATATGTAATATATTTGTTTGTTTGATTTGAGACCCACTCCCGGCACACTAGGTAAGTATACATGCAAATTATTTATAAATGACTAGTTTATTGAATCACACCAACACTGACGATACTACATAATTCCCTTATCATAATGCAACCTGAATTAACACCTTACATATTTACAAATTGGCACCAATTTTTTTTCACAAGCGCATCTGAACATCAGTCTCTGATAAAGTTTTGAACGGGGAAGTTCCTGAAGGACTTGCTCCAGATGTCTGTGAAGGCGGTGCTGACGAGGTCGTTAATGAGCGGCCGGATGACTGCGAACCCTGGCTTCCACGTCGCGTTGATGAGCCGGTCCAGCATGCGCTCTGAGATATCGAATATTGGAGACATTACTAATACAGTGAGTCTGATCCGTGCAGTGGTGTGTGATAGTGACTGTCTTATGAGTCGGTGGACGTTTAGGGCATTGACCCTAGATGTCCTTCCAAGGCTTCTGGGGGGTAACATTGCCTCCTCCGGCGGCGGGACCAAGAGGTACTAGAGGTGGTGCAGATCCCACGGGAGAACCCTGCAAACCCTGGTGTTTTTTTTATTAATTTTAGTTCGGGGTTGGGTCCTAGGACGTCCATTGTCGTCCTAGGACGTCCGTTACTTGGAACGGTAATTTAACTTAAAAATTAAAAATATATTGTGTTACCGAGTATTCCGTTGCCGCGCAGCAGGTTGCCGACGTGTATCTCCATGTCCCCGATGTGGTCGACCTCCACGTGCACGTTCACTCCGGTGCCGTTGCGCTTGATGCGCGTTGTCTGCGAGTAGTCCCGCAGCGTCAGGTTCCAATGGCCCGAGCGCGCCACGCCAAGACCGAACGCGTCACCCTGAACACGTATAATAATAATAATAGCCTCCTGTCCAATACGACCACAGCGGCATACTTTCGCAAGACTAGCCATCTACGCGAAGTGCATAAGACTAAGTGCTTACGTAGACACAGATGCACGCTATATTTTTTACTTTCACGATCCGGCAACCGGAGACTGATGCAACCGGGAAGCAGCAGTTAGGCACAGGACTGGCTTTTTACATGCCCATCCGAAGTATGGATCACCTTTCATCTTCTTCATCTTTTTTATGTTTTTGTGGAACAGTTTTAAATAGATATTGTCCCTTAAAAGTTTTTTTAGGTCCTAAGTGACAACAATCAACTTAGCTAAGGGAGGGAATAATAGCTGGTAGATACGGCAATTACACACATTGGAGAGAACAGAAAGACAGATAAATGTGGTAGTTTTTTACCTTAAACTCATAATCGCCGTTGAGCCATTTTTCTGGAAAATATTGTGAATAAATGATACGTTCGTTTTCCCAGTCTGTTCTGGAATTGAAAACAATTTCGTTAGATAAATCATAATTTTAAATGTTACTTAAGGTAAGGTGGGGTAAGACTGTCACCGGGGTAAGACTGTCACTTTCAAATAACTCGAAAAGTTCTGCGTTTTTTTCCAATTTAACTTGTCGATAAAACAGATATCCTGAAATGGGTCTCGGCTCAAAACACAGTTGTCACTTCTGCTGAACTATTTGGTCAATATCACACAATTAAAATGTCAGCTGTAAGAAAAAAAAATGGCTAGTTGGTGGATCTGAAAATATCATTAAAAATTTTGTGATATTAAATGTTAAATTGAGATATCTTTGCTGTAAGTAGCATCATACTAACATCAAGTTTAAAACTATCTTGTTATTTTCACATAAAACAAATAAGTTTCCTAAATATTTAACAAAATTAAACCATGACATAAAAATGTCCAAGTGGGGGGAGGCTATCAGTTTACCAGGCCCCAAGTCAGATATTGTAAACATTTTCAAAGCGGGTATCGGCTTTAACTAGGTGCTAAAATAGAATAATTAGTTGCTACCTAGAAAAACTAATTGTAATAACCCTACTAGCGACGTTCCGCACTTTTACTCACGTATACACTTAAGAAAATTGATGACAACAGATAGAGATACATTCGTATTTATAAATGTGCATATGCATTCTTTCGAAAGCTTCCTATATTGTTTAAAGGAAAGTTTGTAACTGTTTGTGTTTGCTCATTCTTTATACTTTAATCGTTGAACTATTTCATAGTGACAATGAGGTTTTGATATCGTTAAAAAAAACAAGTCAAAGGTTTTACACCCCTGTTTTCGATTGTATGTCAGTCTTACCCCGGATAACTACACACATCAAAAGTGTCTAGGGATCAAGCATTTTTAAGCGGATTTCTTGAGATTGAGATGTGGCTTTGTAATAAATTTATGATTTTATAAATTTATATGGATCCTTTTTGGTGCATTTCATAATTTGAATCAGGAACTGTGAATCAAATTCGAGTAAAAGATGAAAATCAGCTGTCAATATTTTCCCTATAAAAACATACAACGCATTGAAGACATTATTAGTGCTACTGTTTCCCTACTACTGATTAAAACCAACGTTATTATGGAGCGGCGACGTCATTTAAGCAGGGAAGAAATGCTCAGAGCCGTAGGAATGATAGAAGCTGGTTCCCGGCAACGTACTGTGGCTTTAGCTCTGAATACAAGTCAGAGTGTTATCAGTCGACTTTGGACACGTTACCGAAGCACTGGTACCGTGGCTGAGCGCCATGGAGGACGGTATCGCTGCACCACACGGAGACAAGACCGATATATTCAAATCTTAACTCGAAGAGCTCCAACAATGACTGCCATGATGTTAGCCGTGAGGCTTCATCACTCTTCAGGGAACTTAATTAGCGACCAAACAGTCAGAAACCGCTTGCATGAAGTGAACCTTCATTCCCGAAGACCGCTACGGGTACCACCTATAGCAATGCACAATCGTAGGATTCGATATCAATGGGCTCTTGAACACAGAAATTGGGCAGAAGAACAATGGCGTTTCGTGTGCTTTTCTGATGAGTCTCGTTTTGGTATGAGACCGGATACAAGACGTATACGACACTGGAGAACCCCTGGACGCCAACAGCGATTAAAATCCTGCCAGGAAGTCTATCCTTATAGTGGTGGAACCATCATGGTATGGGCGGGTATTTGGATCGGCGGAAGAACTGAGTTGATTTGGATCAGAGGCAACCTCAACGCTCAAATTATGCTGAGACGATTGTATCAGACGTCATCGTTCCTCTACAAGTGCAAATCGGTCCCTTATTTCAGTTAATGCATGATAATGCACGACCGCACACCGCAAGAGTTGTAAGACAGACTCTCGCCGCAGCTAACATCAATGTCCTGCCCTGGCCTGCTCAGTCGCCAGACTTGAACCCGATTGAGCATGCATGGGATATGCTACAGAGAAGAGCTCTGCCGAATATGGAGGGTATCCAGTCGCAAGAAGACCTTTTTTTGTTGTTGCAACGAACATGGGCGGCCATTCCACAGCGTGATTTGGATGAACTCATTTTGAGTATGCCAAACCGATGTTCTTGTGTTGTTAGTGTTCGCGGTAGAAACACGGATTATTAATTGTTTAAGTTACCCAATAAAATTTTAAAGAAAACTGTTATTTCAGTCTTTTTTTCGAACTTTTGTGTTAGTGGTTCAAATGTCAAAAATCCCTTTATTAGGAAAATGGCAAATTTCTTTATTAATGCAAAGGTGACTTGGTTTATCGTTACTGTGACAAACGAAAACACTTTATTTGATGAATCCTTAAAGAAAATTTTAATTAATATCAATCAGGAGAAAAGTTATTGCAAAAATATATGTTGATCCCTAGACACTTTTGATGTGTGTATTTACACGAATTGCCGCAAAAATGAACGCTGTAACGTTGCAATAGAGTTATCTGTTACTTGGTTTACTTGTTATAAACATGATTTATTTTCAAAAGTTCTATTTGGTGAACGATTTCTGATAAAATATGTCACTGACAGTCTTACCCCGTGTGGTGGGGTAAGACTACCAGTTTTACCTATATCACAATTTCTTCAAAATTTCTGTTCCAGATGCAATTACGGTAATGTATTCATTGTTTTATATAAGCTTATAGTGTCAATGTGCCAGTGGCATTACGGTCTTAAAGGTAGGGCATAAATGTAAGTCACAAAAAGACAGTTTGTCTGTCCGACAGTAAAGTATGTTAGTCTTACCCCACCTTACCTTAAATCTTTAACTCTGAAAATTTACAATTTATCAAAAATAGAAATAAATTAGAGTATGTCGGTGACTTCGAAAGACTGAGGCGGGGTTGCGGCTCTCGTCCCCATGAGCATCGCAACAGGTTCCCGGGGGGGCTATAATGCGCAACGGGCTCCAACGCAAGGCATTAGGGTCACCTGGTGCAGATCCCACCGGAGAACCCAGACCGACAGCCGCAGTAGTTATAATGAGTAGGTAAGAATCCTACACACTTCAGTTGACCCCCACAGGGACCCGGGGAAAAAGTTAGTTCCTCTGATATAGAGCGCTGGCAACCTCACTCACTGCGCGTACAGAAAGCCACGAAATGAGCGTTAGTTGCTTCGGGCCCCTTCTATTTTTTGTAAAGTGTTAACAAAATGTTCTCAAATCATTATTTGGTAGGTTTTTGGAGCAATTTGTCGTACCTTTCTCGAAGACGTCCTTTTTTGTTGACGGGGAAGAAACCTTCAAAGAATAGGTACCCTTTGAAGGCCTTAGGTGAAGGCCGGGTCACGTGTGGCATTTTTACCCACTAAAAACCTCCCCCGGGGCCCTCATCGACGCTATGGACATGGATACTCTGGGCCCTCCGTTTGGACCTCGCCAGAATCTCCAGGGCCCTGGAGATTAGACGAAGAAAGACGTCCTAGGAAACCGAAGTTTTTAAGTAGGTACCTATACATTTAGTTACTTGTATTTAGTGACAGTAGATTGTGACCACCCTCTCTCAAACACATCATTGAGTGTGAGCGTGTAGCCAACGCCGTTGATAGCGCGGGACTGCTTCACCTCCTTCGCGAAGTGAGGGTCGAAAGGAGCTACTCCCATTTCTGGAATGCCTGCGGGAAAAGGGTAATTTTTATTCTCGAAGGGGCAAGCGAGCACAGGCTGATCGTAATTAAGTGGAACATGTACTTAGTAGGTATTTCATTAGTCGGTAGGTCTTATATCTTAAGCATTCAGTTCTCTATATTCTTTTACACACGAAAGAAAGTAAAGACCCCTCCGGTAGACCTGTGCAGACAGATCTGCATCAGGTAAATGATGCTGGTAGACAGTATTGTGTATGGCTAGTGTTAGCCGTAATGCTAATGTTAGCACGACAGTCGAAGTCTAGCAAGCATGTGAAGTATTAAGTCAGTTTTTGTTATTAGGTAGGTATACGTTTCTTGTAGATATATTACGCAATATTCCACACTGATTTGCTAAGTTTTGCAGGCAATGCTAGTTCTTGTTAATTGTTCAAGACATATTATTATGAATTTCGACTGTGGCAACCAAGGCACCTTTTCTTGCTAAGATTGCGAGATCCATTGGATAAATATGTGCTCATTCAATAGTACGATGGTACTTCAAACTTCTACTTACCTATTTTGAAATAGGGTCGCATTTTATTGAGAGCTCTCTTCATGCATCCGTCAAAGTCTGGCGATGTTTTCTTGCACGCTGCAAATATCTTCTCTGAAAAAAAAAATAACCTTGATATTTAAGCGAGTTGAGGTCGATTACTACCGACAATAATTGATGAATGAATGAAATTGTTTGTTCGTGTTATTTTGCTTGCTATGTGCAGTCAAGGACAGAAACTTTATCTTAAAAGTTATTCGCCGAATGTTCGCCATCGACATTTTAGTATGTAAGAACTTACTTACAATTTTTTCAAGTTCTCAAGTTTTTTTTTGTTGGAGATGTTCCATTTTGGGCCAACACTATGTACACTACATGGAAAAATAGGAAAAACGTAGGAGAGTTTCATAAAAATACTTATAAATTAATTTGAAGCAGAGTACAATTGTACAAAAATGATTACTTATGGAGTTATTTAGTATGTCCACCCTGTTTTAGGGCAGCCATGACAGTTGCGTTTGACGTTGGTTTACTATTTGACAGTTAATGGTATAGTTGACGTTTCGTAATAGATTGTTTTCGCGTGGAGTACTTAATGTATTTCGGAGTTTTTAATGATTCTTGACCCGGGGCTTTACTGTATTGATTATCGCCTGTGATTTGGATTGGAATTCGCAACAAGTTCAATGGCAGGTCTGTATAGTCAGTTGTCAAAATGACGTTTTTGTTACGTATTTCCGATCCATCATATTATTGTGTGGTGTTGCTACAGTAGTATTATATTCTCTTTGATGTTGCTCTCCTTGACCAAGATATCTTAAATGTACAATAAAACGAAGCAATATTAAACAAAGATAACATTACAAAACAGTTACTATATTGAATAGTTATATATACATATAGTGTACATGGTGTTGGCCCAGGCTCCATACATTTCTCCTTCGGAGTCGCTGGACGCCCGGGGTGTGGGCCCCTTGAGCGTCCATTGAGTACGGCGGCGACTCCGAGGAGGACGGCGGCGGGGTTGCGACCCCCGTCCCCGTGAGCACCGTGACAGGTTCCCGGAAGGCTACAATGCGCCCCCCGGCGGCGGGCTCAAAGGGCAAGGCACTGAGGGGCCCCTGGTGCAGATCCCACCGGAGAGCCCTGGGGTCTCCCCTCTCATGTGCCGATGCGACAGCCGCGGGGGTTTTAGTGGGTAAGAATCTCACATACCCCGGTCGAGCCCCACAGCTCCCGGGGATCTTTCGAAGATTTCCCCCGCGTCAAAAAAAAAAAAAAAGAAAAAAAAAAAAAAAAGGCTCCATACATTTCTGGAACAGCTCCTTTGGTCGTGAATGACAATTACTTTGACGGCTGTATCTGCAATATGTCTATATTTGTAGTGTACTTTTCAGCAAGAATTTAGGGTTACTTCGCAGGTCGTTCAATTGATCGTAAGAGACATTATTGGGTATTAAGTTTCTTGCTGATTGGCGGCAGAATCTCTGATAGGTCCTAGTGGCAATTGTCTAGACTAGCAGGCTTAGCACGATTTGCCAAGACTTCGTAATCTTAACGGTTCGGTGTGGAGTATGACTTAGTTATCGACCTAGCTAATACCGAAAATGACGTTTCTATGTCGATAACTACGTCATACTCCACACCGAACTGTCAAGATTACGAAGTCTTGGCAAATCGCGCTAAGACTGCAGTTGCCAGTGGTAGCGAACAAATGGGACGCGACTAAATGATATCATCACCAGGAAAAAATATCATCATCTTTAGAAGGGAGGGATTACCATAAACCCCTGCATGGCGGGTGTCTTGAAGATCAAAAAAAAAAGAAAGAAAAAATATCGATAATAAATCAAAAATACAATATTGGTATGCTTCCAACGTAAGTTGCCTGCAGTTTGCCTGTAATATTTTAAAGTTTTAAAGGAATACTTGGAGGCACTGGGTGAGCAAGACGATGTGTACCTATAATGAATCCTGAGATAATCCACACACGGTGTTCTGTTCTCAAACTAGGCAAAACCTGTACTAGAGTAAACTAGACAACTGACATAACACTTTTATACTTAGGTATAAATAGATAAATGACACCCAGAAACTTGGTGGGAATTGAACCCACGACTTAATGGGAAGTCAGGGTGTCTAACTAGGGTTGCCAGCTCCTGTTTTGTATTGTAGAGGATTTATTATTAGAAATTATAGGACTCAGGGAGGAATTAAAGTACATTACGTTATTTTAAGTAAAACGTTCTATTATGGTGTCAGTAGAGATATTTACTAAAAAAAACACTATACTTTAATACGAAGCAAAAATAAGGTATTAAAAAACTTACGTAGGTAAAACAAAGACAATTTTTTTTTTCTTTATTTAGTATTAGTTTTTGCTGCTTTAATTAAGAGCTTCTTCATGTTCAATTTTTTCCATATTTTGTCCTCTATTATTTTTTTATATAATATAAAGGACACTATAATTGGAGCTGAAAAAGAGGACGTCCTTTAAATTAAAGGACGTCTGGCAAACCTATGTCTAACCCACCAGACCCAAACATAAGTTAATTTATAAAAAAAAGTGAAAGATTTGTTACATGCCTTTCTAGGACAGATTGCAGCAAGCAACCGGTGGAAACAATCTCTGATGAGTTGCAATTTCACGAGATTATCGTTCTCAATTAACATATTTATGCAATGACTGTAGGCTCGTAATTTTTCATAATAATCGGAGACGTCGAAAACTATACTTATAATAAAACTGTAACAGGTCCAATTCTGTACATTGAAGATATTTTGAAAATTATATTTGGAGGGCATTCTATAACCGATGCTGAGGCCGAATATGTATTTTTTTTAATTTTTGTCTGTCTGTCTGTCTGTCTGTATCACGGCTGCGTATCACGCCGAAACTACTGAATGGATTCAAATGAAACTTGGCATGATTTGAGATCTTACTACGAGGTAGGACATAGGATACTTTTTATAATCTAGCACTCTAGCACGGCTCTTTTGGGAGTGGGGATTAAAGTCAAAATGGGTACTTGGTTATACGCTTGGTCCGATTTTATAATTTTTTCTTTATAATACGGGCTGTCTTGCTCGCGTAGCGCTGGCCGTATGTCACGCCATGCCGCCCTTAATGATATTATTCGCAGGGGGCTTGTCACTGCCGGTGTCCCTGCCGTACTGGAACCAGTCGGCATTACACGAGATGACGGCAAGAGGCCTGATGGTGTCACTTTAATACCATGGCAACATGGTAAGCCGCTGGTGTGGGATGCGACATGTGTCGACACACTTGCTGCGTCCCACACCCCGGCAACTTGCAGGGCGGCTGGAGGGGCTGCGGCGACCGCTAGTGATGCAAAGCGACGCAAGTATGCAGCTCTAGGTTCGAGCTATATATTTGCGCCCTTTGCGGTGGAGACCATGGGGCCTTGGTCTCATGAGACGCACGCTTTGGTAAAAGAAATTTCATCCAAACTTATCGAAGTCTCAGGAGACCGTCGGGCTGGTAGCTTTTTCTGCCAACGTATAAGCTTGGCCATACAAAGGGGTAATGCCGCCAGTCTTTTAGGTACCCTTCCCTCCCAGTGCGGCGACAACTTCGAGGAAGTTTTTTACCTAGTTTAAGTGTACATTTATTTGTAAATAAACTGTAAATATTTTGTTTCAATAAACAAATACTTTATAATATAATAAATATTAGTAAGGGAACACTCATAGAGAGTTGTTATCAAGGTTTTGTAATCGATCAGGTTAAACAACGTTAGGTAAGGTCATTAAATAGATGGGTGACCGTTTAACGCCATTTGAACTAAACGGGTCCGTACTTCGGAGAGCAAGTAAAAAGTGGGTCCCAGGTTTTAACCGACTATAAAAAAGGAGGTTATGTATTCAATGCGAATGTCTGTTATTAAAAGTTTAGTTAACGTAAAAATAGCGCAGGCGGAGCTGCGTGGGGCAGCTAGTGTTCATTAAGGGTATTTTTAAACCAAATTTAAAAAGCCTAAGAACTTTTTTAAGTGTCACGCATAGCTCTAATGATGATTTGAATATTAAGAACACTGTACCGAAATGGAGCCACAAAAAAATTAAGTTGATGCCCTTCCACGTGATGCAGACAAATATGCAACAGCTGATTTCGATGATTATTTTTTTTATTTGAGAGAGTGAACTATTAGAATTATAATGATTCGATGCAATTTTATTACGACCGGACAAGTGGTTCCTGAAACATGAATGATGTGGAGGAATTAAGGAGTCTATAATTATTGAACTATTTTATTAACACCTATGCTTGGGTCTAGTACCTATCATACCTACTTACCTATTCGTAAACTAGTGAATTATTACGTCATCACCTTTATAATCTCTGAATATATTGTATTCAGAGATTATAAAAGTGATGACGTAAGTACAACAAAACGTTGGAATCTGTGCGTTTTCAGTTGGTTAGCTCATAGGTACTTCACACAATGAATTGTGATGCTGATTCCACCACCATCACGCGTTCAGAACCTGAGCCGTGCAAAGCCGCGGCGGATCGCTAGTATAATTTTATAAATTAGTACTTATTAGGTCCGGTATTTATGACGGACATGACCAATAGCGTGTATAGAAAATGACGCGAATTGTGTCAGCATTTTGAGTTGACGTCCCCAAACAAGATAATAAGGTTTAGCCTAGTGGTAGGTAAGACACCCTGGCCACTCATAGGTCGTGAGTTTGATTTTGTTTTCCGTCTGGGTGCTATTTATGTATATGTATAAAAAAAAGGATAAGTACCTATAAGTATTTGTAGCAGTTATCTGATTACCGTAATGACGTACGGTGCTGAGACGTGGTCACTTGTGGTACGGCTAGTCCACCAATTTAAGGTCGCTCGGCGAGCTATGGAGTGAGCTATGCTCGGCGTCTCGAACCGATGATCGTTGGCGAAGACTGATTCTGGAGTGGAGACCACGAACTAGAAAACGTAGCGTAGGTCACCCTGTGACCCGGTGGAGTGACGATATACGCAAAGCAGTTGGCAGTGACTAGATGAGGAGAACCGAAGACCGGGCTCAATGGCGTGTATTGGGGGAGGCCTATGTCCAGCTGTGGACTACTATAGGCTGTGATGATGATGATCTCATTACCATAGTACGGGCTATGCCTAGTTTATGGCCTTGTGTGGATTGTCTTAGAATATTATTATGATTATTTAGGTCCACGTCTATGTCAAAAAGAAACGCGAAGAGTTAGGCCTTCGCTACAAGAAACTGCACTGGCTTCTTGGAAAACATTCCGTGTTGTCTGTGCAAAACAAAATACTTTTATACAAGCAAGTCCTGATGCCAGTATGGACTTATGGTATACAGTTGTGGGGCTGTACCAAACAAAGTAACGTACAGGCAATACAACGTTTCCAGAACAAAGTACTCAGAGGTATTGTAAATGCGCCCTGGTACATAAGAATTAACGACCTCCATCGGGACCTCAAAGTGGACCTTGTTGCCAAAATTATTAAAGATTATGCTGAAGCTCATCAATATCGGCTTCATCACCATGTGAATGTCGAGGCTATCCAGCTCCTCGATAACACGGCTATAGTGAGAAGACTGAAAAGGACAAAACCTTTTGAGTTAGTTTAAATATTAAATTAATGCAGTGTGTAGTGCAGTGTAGAACACAATAACAAAGTGTCTTCACCATAATAGAGAGAATAAGAAAAGTGCCATTGGACACATTCTTAAACTATTTTAATTTATTCGTTTAGGTCAAATTAATATTACTCATTAGTCTTTAGGCTAGATTGTAATTTATATGGTAGCAGGATTATGGAAAAAAAAAAATTTTGGTCCACAGCTTGGTTGCAACTTTCGTCATAGCTTGTTGATGTAGAACCGAGTTTCAAGGATGATGTATCTTGCCTAACGTACGTTATGAAAACTGTTTCGGTTACATCTTTTAGAATATACGAATTGGTTATAGTTTTGTCATAAAATTATCTATTGCGTGCAGTTTTGTAACATATCTTAGGTACCTAACTATCAATAGTTTGTCAGTTGTTGAGCCTATTCTTTGAATGTCAATTGTTTACCTTTGGTTATGCCTGGTATTATATTCTTATGTATAAAATGCAGTCAATTTTCAGTATTCCGGGCAGTACATGTTTTAAAATAGATACAGTTTATAAAGTTAATGTGTAGATTGTACCATAGGTGAAATTCATTCCTGAGCCATACTATACCAGTCTACCTTAAGGTAACGAAGATAGCCCTGATAGGTGTACAATAAATATGTATATATGGTACATAAATATTATACCTACTTAGTATATATACAATTACTACATACATACATTATACATACATACATTTTAAATCCCGATCTACGTCACGCAATCTGTGATCTAACGCACCTGACGGTTTCACCTACAATCCAGTCTCTATAACGAAAAAATCTGTAACATTTAAGAACTTGTGAAAATGACGTCAGATTATCAACCAACCCAGGCGTCAGTGTATCGAAAAGTTCACTGTAAAGTCTCGTCTAGATTGGCTCTACACATAACCGCTGACATTGCCTAACACAGCGCGGTGACTGTAGCTACGCATTATTATATATCAATAGCATATTAATAATCCTTATTGATGGGCATCAAGTGCCACTTATACACAATAACTGCCACATTAATGGCGTACGTTGTTAGTTGTATCATGGATAAATGAACTAAAGGATAAACAACCTCTATACATTCGAGCGTACCTCGAAGTTTTGCAAAAAAAATCCTTAGATTCAGGGTGCGCCACTGTGCACTGATCCTTAGAATTTGCCCATAATTTCCGCAAGCGCTAGTATAGCAGATAAATTATAAAGAATACCAGTTTTATCAAGATTAACAATAGATGGCGATATTTTAAAAATAGCGTTTACACCCAAGGTCACATCATATAAAATGTACTTGTAATCAAACACTCAATCGGCGGATATACGCGCATCATTTGCGCGCGAGTGGAGAGTACATCGGGTGGACTTATCAGTCATACCTACGTCTATAAACGCACAGGCCAAACGGCTGAACCGAGAAACATGAAATTTGGACAGTAGATTCCAGTTATGATGTATGGACTCCAGAAAGGATTTTTGGAAATTCTAATTTATCATATTTTTCTAATGTATCATATTTTTTCGAATGTATTTTTTTGAAGTGAAACTTCTTAGGCGACTTCCAAAAATGTTATCACTTAACGCGTTAGACGTATGGTTCGGTGTAGTTCGTTGTGGTTCGGTGTGATTCTTCGTTGACTTCGTGTTGACTTCGTGTTGACTTCGTGTTGACTTCGTGTTGACTTCGTGTTGACTTCGTGTTGACTTCGTGTTGACTTCGTGTTGACTTCGTGTTGACTTCGTGTTGACTTCGTGTTGACTTCGTGTTGACTTCGTGTTGACTTCGTGTTGACTTCGTGTTGACTTCGTGTTGACTTCGTGTTGACTTCGTGTTGACTTCGTGTTGACTTCGTGTTGACTTCGTGTTGACTTCGTGTTGACTTCGTGTTGACTTCGTGTTGACTTCGTGTTGACTTCGTGTTGACTTCGTGTTGACTTCGTGTTGACTTCGTGTTGACTTCGTGTTGACTTCGTGTTGACTTCGTGTTGACTTCGTGTTGACTTCGTTGACTTCGTGTTGACTTCGTTGACTTCGTTTTGACTTCGTGTTGACTTCGTGTTGACTTCGTGTTGACTTCGTGTTGACTTCGTGTTGACTTCGTGTTGACTTCGTTGACTTCGTTGACTTCGTTGACTTCGTTGACTTCGTTGACTTCGTTGACTTCGTTGACTTCGTTGACTTCGTTGACTTCGTTGACTTCGTTGACTTCGTTGACTTCGTTGACTTCGTTGACTTCGTTGACTTCGTTGACTTCGTTGACTTCGTTGACTTCGTTGACTTCGTTGACTTCGTTGACTTCGTTGACTTCGTTGACTTCGTTGACTTCGTTGACTTCGTTGACTTCGTTGACTTCGTTGTCTTCGTTGACTTCGTTGACTTCATTGACTTCGTTGACTTCGTTGACTTCGTTGACTTCGTTGACTTCGTTGACTTCGTTGACTTCTTGTTGACTTCTTGTTGACTTCGTGTTGACTTCGTGTTGACTTCGTTGACTTCGTGTTGACTTCGTTGACTTCGTGTTGACTTCGTTGACTTCGTGTCGATCAGTGTCGATCAGTGTCGATCAGTGTCGATCAGTGTCGATCAGTGTCGATCAGCGTCGATCAGTGTCGATCAGTGTCGATCAGTGTCGATCAGTGTCGATCAGTGTCGATCAGTGTCGATCAGTGTCGATCAGTGTCGTTCAGTGTCACCATTTTTCTAGCAACTACTCATCGAGACCTACCTATCAAGCCCAAACTCGGTGGGCCTACCTTTATTGGTGAAGAGATCCCGTGACCACCTTCTTACTCCATCATCAGACCCTGATCACCATTTTTTTAGCAACTACTCGTCAAGACCTATTCAACGAGCCCAAACTCGACGGGTCTACGTTTATCGGGGTGGAGATCCTGTTACCACCTTCCTGCTCCATAATCAGACCCTGATCACCATTTTTCTAGCAACTTCTCATCGAGACCTACCTATTAAGCCCAAACTCGGTGGGTCTACCTTTATTGGTGAAAAGATCCCGTGACCACCTTCTTACTCCATCATCAGACCCTGATCACCATTTTTTTAGCAACTCATCGTCAAGACCTATTCAACGAGCCCAAACTCGACGGGTCTACGTTTATCGGGGCCGAGATCCTGTTACCACCTTCTTACTGATCATCATCAGACCCTGGTGAAGGTTACCATTTTATTTAGTATCATCGGATTTACAAATTATGTTCTAAATTTCAGATCTCTCGGACTAATAGAAGTAATGGAAAATGTCTATTGTATACAAAATATCCCTACCTGGAGTCGGAAAAGAGTAACCACACTACATCGATATACTATCTAAACGTTTAGATAGTATATCGATGGACCACTAGGTCACTCACTCACCCATAAGAAAATATAGCGCGATCGCCGAGCGCAGGTATGAAAAGCGAGGTACTGGTATAACGAGGTATGAGCTTGCCTTCTGTACGCACCGCCGGCCGGCCGCCGCCGTCGGTCGCGTCGCCGGTCGCCCGGCGAAATTCACCCGCATTTCCGCTGTGAGTGGCAGGCAGATCGTGACATGCTTCATACATTTTTGTTTGTACATTTGTTCCATTGGTCCGGAGCGCTTCGCTCGTAGCGAAATGTTCGTGGCCGGGCGGTCATGTGCCGATGCGACAGCCGCTTAGTTTTAATTTGGCGGGCCTCTTGGTCTAGTGGTTGGTCACCCTGGCTGCTACCGATAGGTCTTGGGTTCGATTACCGACCACCATATGTCTGGGTGTTTTATCTAGTTCATCGTCATCATCAGCAGCCGAAACTTCCACGAGGCGAGACCTTTGTTTAGCACAAAGGCCTCGCCCTTAGAAGGGAGGGGTTGTCATAATCCCCACGCTTTGCAGGCGGCTTGGGGATCGCAGTATAGGTGGTAGGTAATCTAATAAAAAGACGCTGCTGCCCATTTTCTTATTTTCCCTTAGTCACCTTTTACGGACACAAAACGGTTTTTTCAAGTATCAGAAACATTAAATTAAATACATATGTATATAATTTTACAAGATTATGAATAGTTCCGCAAACTCGATCTCAAGTTTTAGTCAATTAGTATTTTAGTTATTTGTAAATAAATGTACTAGATGGCGCTGATTTTCCAATATAAATGTAAAATTTGTGTAAATTCTATAAAATTGAGACTCTTAGTGCCATCTATGCACAAATTGAGAACTAAAAAACGTGGTACGCTGTTTGCTATGGAGGTTGTTTATCCTTTAGTTCATTTATCCATGGTTGTATGATCGGTGTGTGCGCTGTACTTTCGGCGACAAAAATGGTAAACACACATGGGCCACAGTGTACAGGGCACTCGCGAGGCAGCCTCAGAAAAGCCCGAGCCGTGACTCGCGAGGCAGACCGAGTTATCACGCGATGAAATTGACAGTTGTGGTCAATATCTGCAGCTAGCTCGCGAGCCAACAAAACCGTCGACCACACCGGACGAACAGTGCACACTGAGGCACCTTTGAGCGCGTCCCATTTACCGACAGCCGACTGCTCTAGATACCCCGAGGCAAGCTCAGCCGATCCAAAGGCAACGTACGTTCGCACAACCCCG
Source organism: Furcula furcula (assembly GCA_911728495.1). Lineage (NCBI taxonomy): Eukaryota > Metazoa > Arthropoda > Insecta > Lepidoptera > Notodontidae > Furcula > Furcula furcula. The sequence goes on from OU452243.1 coordinate 24,439,433, forward strand.
TTTGTTTGTTTGTTTGTGTAGGAGTAGTACTGTTGGCCGCAGATGGCCATTACAGCTTCACCGGACAAGAGGGCGAGCGCTTTAAGCGCTCCAGCCAGTTATGTAGCGACTAGCACAAGGGCACCTCAGGGAGGCACGGCCTCGGCTTGGGCTGCCGCTTAGAGAGTTACCACCGGTTCACAACGCGCCCCCGCTGAGAAGAACCGGCAAGAAACTCAGCGAGGGGATGCATGTCGAGGTCGCATGCGTACGACCCTTCGGCCTCGCCGGCGAGACCGGTGTCTGTGTGTAGGTGTGTTTACGACTCGTGACGTCTTTGTCGGTGTTGGTGTTGGTGTAGTGTCATGGTCCAGGAGGACGGACATCGGGTCGGGGACGTGTTCGCACAACCCCAAGACACGTCCAACCGACCACACCTTTGGCCCGCGAGGATTCTGCGCGAGCCCGTGCAACCGGTGGAGACGCGGCTAGTGATAATACTAAACATAAAAATATATAGAAGATCTGGCTTTTTCATATGTATCCATTTTGAATGGCCGTAGACCGCCTAATAATAGATGTAGATGAATTTGTGTATTTGTATGTGTAGAGATGAAATGAAATTAAATTTATTTCAAAGTATATGAGTTAGGCTACATGCTACATATTTTAACTATACGTTTGATGAGTACAGATTGTCAGGGTACCTAGATGACCTCCGTTACTTACATTAGGTCTCTTTAGATGTTTATGTTTTTGTAGTTTTGTGGCTTACCGGGGGAAAAAATGTAATCTATGGGGAAACCACTTGCTTTGCTAGGTGGGGACCACTGCGAGGAGCAACAATTTTGTCAGGGTGTTTCTTACTGGTGACGAGAATATAGGCCGATATCCTGGGGCCTTACCATGAACCCTTATAGCTATATAGCCCTTATAGTTTAACACGAAAAGTGGCCGGTGTACCTACTTACCATGATCGCACTAATTAGCAGACCACTCAGCCATTCCGTCACCCAAACAGGTGAGTGGTCACGTGACAATATTATTTTCACTGATTTTCTTTTGGTGTTAAACTGCCCTGCTATAAGAGTACATGGTTAGGCCCCTGATTGTCTGAAAAGTAAGATGATCCTCCTGTATCTGATACATAAAATATGACTATAATTTGTAGCTTAACCCTATTTTTATACCTTCTTGATTCAATTGTAACAGTATCAAGTAGTGGTGGGTCGTCGACGAAACGAGACCGTTTATTGACAGCGATAAACCGGTTTATAAAACAGTCTAAGGTTTATACTGTTGTCGAAAAGTTCAGTGCTCGACGTTCACAGACTACTTACGTATTGCACCGATAAACTAGTCTATGATTAGACTAGTTTATCGGTCGACTGTAACCTGGTTTATTCGTCGAAGACACAAAACAGTCTAAAAAACAGTTCGTTCATTCAATGCCCACTCGTAGTATCAAGAGCAACTGTCTATTTAATCGTAATTACATAATGATTGCCAAAAAAGAAATTATGTAACAGAATATTGGGCACAACATGACAAAGTTATTATAAGTTACAATATGAGAGATAGAGCATTTATTTTGTAAATAACCGGCGGCTTCATATTTGACTAATTTAAATTTTAATTGAACTTTGAAAAGCAATTAATCTGATTTGATCCGATATGCAATATTTAGTAGTTGACAATGTGAAACGCAGGTAGACATGCATATTTCATCAAAAGTTGTCTCGATATTATTGAATGTATCTATGAAATATCCAGCCATGTATATCCAACCATTTAGACAGCGTTCGTCGACGCCCAGTTTTTTGTCGACTTGTGTTACAAATATTGTAATTTCTTACGAAGAAAAAAAACTTTTATCATAATAACAAATAGCCTATAGCATTACGGAATAATGTAGCTTCCTACTGGTAAAATAATTTTCTAAATCGGATCAGTAGTTCCGAAGTAATCTTCGGAACTACTGATCCGATTTAGAAAATTATCTATTTTTTATCCGATTTAGAATCTCGCATAATTTCCATTGAGAGAAGATAATCGATATCTCTACTCACTATCATACCTAGTATAAAAGTATTAATTGCCTGCGAATGTGGAAAAAAACCGATTTCAAGAACTATACCCTACCCACCCTACCCTACCCCCTACCCTACCCTACCCTACCCTACCCCAGGGAGTACCCTAGGGATTACCCTATATTAACAAACTTACAAACATACAAACTTACAAACTTTACCTCTTTATAATATTAAAGTATAGATTACATACGGCCGCACTTACAATAGTTAATGATCCAGTTCTTGAAATCGGTTTTTTTCCACATTCGCAGGCAATTAATACTTTTATACTAGGTATGATAGTGAGTAGAGATATCGATTATCTTCTCTCAATGGAAATTATGCGAGATTCGGAATAATTAAATTAAAATAATAAAATTACTTTTGCGGATTATATCGCGGTTTAATTTACTTTCCCGACATCGATGTTCCCGACTAAGTTTCGAATGCTTTGCAGCACCCATGGTCACGGGAGGACTGAGATGTTGAACGTCCTTAGGTATGTGACATAGATAGTATGTGACAATTATGCCGGTGCACCCACAGGTCTACTTAGTTATTAAAAAAAATAAAAATTTAAAAAATAAAAAAATAAATTATTGTCCGTAAAAGTAGTTTTATTTCAATGTGTATTCGCGTAAATAAAAATCAACATGAGACTTAAACAAAACTTATATAATATTAACGGTAACTGACGGTTTTTGGTTCGGCAGATACAGCCTTACTGCTCATCACTTAAATATGTACCTACTTAATACTCACCAATCTCGTTGATTTCATTTTCAGTTTTTGTCAGATGTATACAACACAACACTAGTATGGCACTTATAAAAATTAAATATTTAAGTAAGAACATTTTTGTATTATATTAATTACTCTGTATTTAAGCTTAATTATGTATGATGGTATTTTAATGATTCATTAATTAGGCCGTTTACAAGTAAGTTGGCACCAAAATAAAACTATATAAGTATTTAAAAATACTACTACTATTCAAAAGAAGAACAGAATTAAAAAAAAACAAAGAATTCAAACGTTCTGTCAGTTTTTTTTTTAATAAAACGCAACGGTTCCGTGGTCAGGCGGGGTCTGATTGCGTACCGCGAAAGTGCATGTCTGCATGCCCCTACCGAAATAGCAGTTGCGACAGACACCCGATGTTGTCACTAAACCATAGTCTTGACATTTGCAAAGCTGGTACAAGTTTACTTCGGTAATATGTGAAGACTGTGACTTAGATAGAAGGTTTAATTCTAGACTTCTAGAGTAGGTATCCCTGGGTACCTTTCACCCCAATGTTTTCTTCCCGTATAAATCAATAAATAAATAAGATAATAGTGTTTTATTTTCAGGCTAAATAAAACACGATTCTTCGGTCTACTGCATATAATAATTTGTTAAACAACTATGTATGTAGGTATGTTAGTAAGTACACGTAATATACCACACACAAACACACTAAGTTGGGAGGTATTATGTAATCATCATCGTCATCATCAGCAGTCGAAAAGACGTCTTTCGTCTTGTCTTTAGTGGACACACTACTGAACAAAGACCTTATAAGGAAGGGGTTGCCATAATCCCCACGCTTGGCAGGCGTCTTGCTGGGGATCGCAGTATGGGTGGTAGGTAATACAATAGTAAGACGCTGCTCCCCGTCGTTTTCCCTTAGTCGCCTCTTACGGACCCTTAATGGAAGGAGATGGGAGGGATGGAGGGTGCTATTCTTACCCAGACTGCAGCTTGATAAACCTGCCCATTGTAGCCCATTCAGCCTCTCCGCAAACACCCTGAAGATGCTGTGTTACTGTCGCAACTTTCTTACTACAAACGATTGTTTAATTGTTAGCCTACTCATATGACACATAATCTCACGTTGGGTATCCGTAAGAGGCGATTAAGGGAAAACAAGACGGACAGCAGCCTTTCTATTGGATACTTACCTCCTATTCCTACTGTGATCCCCAAGACGCCTGCGAAACGTCAGTATTAGGCAACCTCTCTCTTGTAGGTCTTTGCTCAGCACTAAGTCTTTCGGCTGATGATAATGATACACAAAGTGGAATCCACATTCCTGACTGCAGTTTGGTTAATTTTAAATATTGGATTGCTCAAGTCCCATACACTGTGCCATTAAATTTAAGAGGGTTTCGTAACATGACCATCCATAACTTAACTTGCAAGTTTTGTAATATTGTTGTGTAATGTGTACATAGCGCGAGATGGTGCTGTATTCCTCGCCTCGTTTGATTTAGGCACACTGAGAATGCTGCTTATAATTTAAATAGCCTGTCTTGGGAAATATCTCTAATCTCTAACCCACAAAATATATCAATTAATGTTAATTATTCATTTAGTTCTAGAAATCGGATTATTTTGACAACTACGGGAGTCAAATAGGCCCCTTAAAATATTAGCAGTATCCGTGGTGCCTTACGGGTGGACTAGCCTTCGTTAGTCCGCCTGTAAGAGTCTTCCTTTTTGAGGTTGTATCGACCGTCTGTTAATTTTTTGCTTGTCTCCCGCTTTGCAAAGGAGTGTGGACATGCTGGGCATGCTGGTGGACATGCTGAAGATGCTGGTGGACATGCTGGCGGACATGCTGGTGGACATGCTGGTGGACATGCTGGTGGACATGCTGGTGGACATGCTGGTGGAGATGCTGTCGGACATGCTGGCGGACATGCTGGCAGACAAGTTGGGGGACATGCTGGCGAACATGCTGGTGGATATGCTGGTGGACATGCTGAACATGCTGGTGGATATGCTGGTGGACATGCTGGTGGAGATGCTGGCGGACATGCTGAACATGCTGGTGGACATGCTGGCGAACATGCTGGGAGAAATGCTGTCGAACATGCTGGCGGACATGCTGGCGAACATGCTGGGGGACATGCTGGGGGACATGCTGGTGGACATGCTGAACATGCTAGCGGACATGCTGCACATGCTGGCGGACATGCTGGACATGCTGGTGGACATGCTGGACATGCAGGTGGACATACTGGGGGACATGCTGGTGGACATGCTGGCGGACATGCTGAACATGCTGGTGGACATGCTGGACATGCTGGTGGACATACTGGCGAACATGCTGGGAGAAATGCTGTCGAACATGCTGGCGGACATGCTGGCGAACATGCTGGGGGACATGCTGGTGAACATGCTGGCGGACATCTGGACATGCTGGTGGACATGCTGGCGAACATGCTGGGAGAAATGCTGTCGAACATGCTGGCGGATATGCTGGCGAACATGCTGGGGGACATGCTGGGGGACATGCTGGTGAACATGCTGGTGGACATGCTGCTGAACATGCTGGTGGACATGCTGGTGGACATGCTGAACATGCTGGCGGACATGCTGAACATGCTGGAGGACATGCTGGTGGACATGCTAGCGGACATGCTGAACATGCTGGCGGACATGCTGAACATGCTGGTGGACATGCTGGTGAAGATGCTGGTGGACATGCTGGACATGCTGGCGGACATGCTGGTGGACATGCTGGCGGACATGCTGAACATGCTGGTGGACATGCTGGTGGAGATGCTGGCGGACATGCTGGTGGGTTATCATGCGTAACGATAACTTATTTTCATGATCTAATTTACGATGTTTCAAGCAAAAAGAAACTAAACTAACTGGTGGACATGCTGGGGTACATGCTGGTGGACATGCTGGTGGACATGCTGCTGAACATGCTGGGGGACATGCTGGTGGACATGCTGAACATGCTGGGAGAAATGCTGTCGAACATGCTGGCGGACATGCTGGCGAACATGCTGGGGGCATGCTGGGGGACATGCTGGCGAACATGCTGGGGGACATGCTGGGGGACATGCTGGTGGACATGCTGGCGGACCTGCTGAACATGCTGGTGAACATGCTGATGGACATGCTGGTGGACATGCCTGCGGACATGCTGGTGGACATGCTGGACATGCTGGTGGACATGCTGAACATGCTGGAGGACATGCTAGCGGATATGCTGAACATGCTGGCGGACATGCTGAACATGCTGGTGGACATGCTGGTGAAGATGCTGGTGGACATGCTGGCGGACATGCTGGCGGACATGCTGGTGGACATGCTGGCGGACATGCTGAACATGCTGGTGGACATGCTGCGGGACATGCTGGTGGACATGCTGGTGGGTTATCATGCGTAACGATAACTTATTTTCATGATCTAATTTACGATGTTTCAAGCAAAAAGAAACTAATTTTTTTGTTTAGAAAGACTGTTTTACCGCTTTTGACAATTTATCATTAAGAGATTTGCAATACTAAAGGTTATTAGTAACTTGTTATAAATCAACATCAATTTTAAATTAAACAGATAATCGTGTATATACACGAATATTTAGTAAGGTATCTTCACACAAAATGTCGATATCGATTACGTACGTAGTACTTTTTAACAACACTTTTTTTCCTTTACACATAAACAATTCACTCACACATAGGTTTATCTTTTTTGGTTTCATTTTTTATCGGACTATTGGCCGGTTTCTGAGGTACTTTTATCGATAGTTTATCTATTCGTTAGCGCTATTGGTTCGATAACTTGACACATTGCGTTTCCGAAGCACACATTGTCACATAAAGTCCGTTTAAACTAGGCTCAATTTAACTGACCAATTTGTGCAGTTTATTGGTTCGATAACTTTATTTGACGATTTCAACCAATGATATTATTGTTTTCAACACCAAAATTGACGTTTTTGAAGTTGACGCTGCTGCAGCGTGCGCGCGCAGGGAGCCTGCAGAAAATTTAATGTTTGTATGTCACTTTGTTTACGCAGCACTAGCGCTACGAGAATTAATGGCGTTTAGTGACACTACTTACGGTGAATGTAATTGATTATTACTTAATTAATATCATTCTTAAGCACTTATTTATACCGGAAAAACGTTAATAAAAATAAGAACTGGTAATATTGGCAATATAAAACATTAAAATCAATTTTAATTTTGATCTGAGAAAAAGACCCATCTAGCGTCGAATTATTGCACTGCTTATCGGTCTCATAGTTATTGAATGCCTTTCGGAGTACTCAGAAACTCAGCGACAGTTAAACTAACTTTATCTTATACATAACTTTATTGAACCAATAGCTAATGAACAGTTAACTGAGATCTTCAGAAACCGGGCATTAGTCGATCTTCTATATATATCTTTGGAATGAACACAGAAGTAATAGCTGAACCACCTGAACGATGGCCAGCCATAGACAATTGGTACACTTGAGTGATATTGGCCAAACACATAGGCTAGCCGCACACGTACAATATTATTGTCAATACCATATACTCAACGTTTGGGGAGCCGTGGGCGTGTTTTTAAAAAAGACAATAAATTGATTTTTGAATTTATTTATACTTCTACATGCCTTGGTGGCTAACTACAGACTAACTTAATTATCTTAATCCTATCCCTCACGTAGGGTGTCGACCAACGCCTAGTGGCGTGATCCTCATGCGCCCTCAGCAAATTCTCCGCCGTCGAGCGTGGGCGCATCCGGTGTGCGAAAGCCACCCAGAGTCAGTCAAAACAGAGACTTGCTTAGGGTGCTAAAAAGATCGGGCGATTAGACGTGGGTGGTGGTATAACTCCTCCCTCCGTAAGTTCGAGATTATCCGAGGAATGAGGATGATCTCGAAAATTCCAAATTTTATTACAAATCTTAATTTTACGCTTATAGGCTAACAAAATAAATGAAATTAATATGATTACAATTAAACATCCTATACTAATATTTTTAAAATTTAAAACACTCTTATATCTATCACTAATAACTTCACTTCCACTTTTCTGTCTTAAATAGTTCAGGAACTGGATATCGGTGAGATCGATTCCGTTAAGGTTAATCGGCTCTTTCTGGACATCATTTGGCTTGCTCCATATCTTAGGCAGGTTAATTACTGGAAACTTCTTAAAGGTTATATCTTTCCCTCTAGATTGGTGTCTTTTCAGATTAAATTCGTTAATCTTGATTTGGCAGTCATCATCAATGGATAAAAGGTAAGTCCCGCAAATAGTTTCCTGAGTTATATCATTTTCACAAAATTTTGTGAGAGGTGTTTCGGTTTTTGCATAAGCTATCCATCGATTGGGCTGGATAAGCTCGATTTTCACATCTTCGATGATAACAGGTACTGGATGACAGGTGGAAACATTTGTAGAAAACTTCATAAGTTCTGCGACACAACTATCTTCTGTGGCAGGTGAAACGTCGTTCTCGAAGCATAAGAAGCGGGCTTCGTCTATCTCTTGGCATGGCTGAGAGAGCGGTTTAGTTTTCAACCCTTTCACAAGGAGATAGGGGTATTTAGGTAGGATAAGGGTTGTTAGGCTTGTAAGGCTATTATAAATGGGCAATGGAATCAATTTAAAATAATTAAATTCTTCATTTCTGACTAGTGGGATGTGCATAATAAACTTTATCTGATTTTGTTTGACGTACGCTTTTAACTCTATACATTGTTCTATTTTTACAATATTTTCAATTCTTACCGGGTATACTAAGTTTTCAGTTTCTTCAATTTCTTTTAACAATGATATCAATTCATCCGTATCTACAATTGATTGGTGTAGTAATTTAATTTTAGCGAACGCAACAGCCGTCTCAATTTCATTCAGTTGGGTATAAAGTGTTTGGAAATTGTTTATAAATCTTATTATATAAAAGAGTAGGCAAAAACCCACTCATCACGAAATCTCAGAAACTACAAGTGCTAGGAGTCTCAAACTTTGCATGGGGGTTCCTTTTAAGACGTAGGTGCTCACTAAGACGCGATTTTGGGAAATTCAACCTCTAAGGGGGTCAAATAGGGGGGCAAAGTTTGTATGGGAGAACGCGATTCCTTGGTCCTATTGACTTGAAATTTTGCACAGACATTCGTTAAGAAAATTAATTGAATTAGTATTTCATATTTTTTATAATTTATCCCTTTACAGGGTAAAAAAGAAGTATTATTACTTAACCGATGGCGGTACAAATATATTACCACAATAAGATCCGATAATTCGAAAGATAAACTAAAAGTTCCTTGGCCAAGTGGTTACGGAAGCGTCCTCTAAGTGCGGACTGTCCGGGTTCGCTACCCGAGTGCTGTTTTTTTTTTTTATTTTTAAACTTTGTTTTGATTTTTTTATTTATATTAAGATTCGATGTTTTAAATATTTAACTCATATTGACTCCGGCACTTTTTATTTCTAATATATTTTTTAAATTTAATACTTTTTTTAAATTTAAAATCATGCATACGTAGTTAGCTTCTCTCTAATGTTATGATTTAGTTATTAGTGGAAACTTAATTGATTTTTGTACTATTGGATCTTATATTTAGTAATAAGTGGTATCATTTGTTTGTTTCGCAAATATAACAAACTAAAAATAAAATAATGAAAATATATTTTCAAAATATCTGTTTGGGTAGGAATACAATATGCATGCACCTATTCTACGTATGATATAAAAAAGCCTAAACTTTATTGGAATTATTGTCTGTCTGTCAGTCAGGGTTTTTTCTATAGGTTGGCTGGTGTTGGGGACCAACGACGTCAAAGTATCTTTAAATAGTGTGAAACAAAGTCGCTATCCGAGTCTGTCTATATCGGATAGCACCTCCTAAACCACGCAGCGATTTTCACCATCGGTTAGATAATTTTTCATTGAAGGTTTTAAGTTTTATCTAAGTAAATAAACTTACATAGCTTACATTGACTAAACCTAAAGAGATACATATTTAACAATCAAGTACTAGAGAATTTCATTAATTCCATATATTATAAAGTAGGTAAATATCCGGGATATAATATACCCGCCCCCCGGTGGCGGACTCAAAGGCAATGCATTGAGGGACAGCTGATGCAGATCCCACCGGAGAACCCCCTCTCATGTGCCGATGTGACAGCCACGAGAGTTTTAGTGGGTAAGAATCCCCCACAGGATCCCAGGGACATGGTGGTACGGTGTGGTACGGTGTGGTACTCGGACTGACCGGGACTGAGTGGGACTGACCGGGACTGAGCGGGATTGAGCGGGACTGAGCGGGACTGACCGGGACTGAGCGGGACTGACCGGGACTGAGCGGGACTGAGCGGGACTGGCCGTGACTGACCGGGACTGAGCGAGACTGAGCGGGACTGGGCGGGACTGACCAGGACTGAGCGGGACCGAGAGGGACTGAGCGGGACTGACTGGGACTAACCGGGACAGCCCGGGACTGACCGGGACTGACCGGGACTGAGCGGGACTGACCGGGACTGAGTGGGACTGACCAGGACTGAGCGGGACTGACCGGGACTGACCGGGACTGACCGGGACTGAGCGGGACTGACCGGGACTGAGCGGGATTGAGCGGGACTGACCGGGACTGACCGGGACTGACCGGGACTGAGCGGGACTGACCGGGACCGTCCGCGTCAGTCAGTCAGGGACACCTGGTGCAGATCCCACCCGAGAACCCAGGTTTCCCTCTCATGTGCCGATGTGATAGCCACGGGAGTTTTAGTGGGTAAGAATCCCAAATACCCAGTTTGACTTCCCCACGGGATCCCGGGGACATATTGGATGTTTCCCCCGCTACTCCCTTAAACTGTGACAACGGTGACAGATTCCCGGAGGTCTATAATGCGCCCCCGGCAGCGGCTTCAAAGGCCCTTGCCTTGCACTGAGGGGTACACGGTGCACACTCTTTTGTGTGGACAGCCGTGGGGGACACATACTGCAGTCGATCGACCGCAGGATCCTGGGGCCTATAATATATTTCCAAAATGTCTGTGTCGGTAGGAATACAATATGCATGTATTGTACGTATGATATAAAAGCCAAAACTTTATTGGAATTATTGTGTCTGTCAGTCAGGGTTTTTTCTACAGGTTGGCTGGTGTTGTCCCTATCGAAGTCAACATAGTGTGAAACAAAGTCACTATCCGAGTCTGTCTATATCAGATAGCACCTCCTAAACCACGCAGCGGTTTTCACCATCGGTTATATAATTTTTCATTGAAGGTTTACCTATGTACTTATATAGAAAACCTAATTCAGTTTTATGGGACTCAGCAGACATAATAACAATAATATGATCAAGTAATTCGATTAATTAAATAAGAGCAGCCGTGGTCTGGAGGTTACGGAAACGTCTTCTAAGCACAGCACAGGGTCCGGGTTCAAATCTCTCTTTGGGGTTGTTTTTGTGTACTTTTATACATTTTATTTTTGATCATTTTATTATATTTTTATTGAAGTGAAACTTCTTATGCGGCTTCCAAAAATGTTATCATTTAACGCGTTAGACGTTAAGCGTTATATGATAGGTGTTGATCGTTAAGTGATAAACGTTAAGCGTTAAATTTGTTAAGGTTATGAAAGCGCTCATGTGACGCCGTCACCGAGTGAGTGAGTAGGTGAGTGGGCGAGTGGGCGATTGGGCGAGTGGGCGAGTGGGTGAGTGGGTGAGTGTGTGAGTGGGTGAGTGAGTGGGTGAGTGGGTGGGTGAGTGGGTGAGTGGGTGAGTGAGTGAGTGTATGAGTGCGTGTGTGAGTGTGTGTGAGTGTGTGTGAGTGGTTCGGTGTGGTACGGTGTGGTACGGTGTGGTACTCGGACTGACCGAGACTGAGCGGGACTGACCGGGACTGAGCGGGACTGACCGGGTCTGAGCGGGACTGAGCGGGACTGAGCGGGACTGAGCGGGACTGACCGGGACTGAGCGGGACTGACCGGGACTGAGCGGGACTGAGCGGGACTGAGCGGGACTGAGCGGGACTGATCGGGACTTACCGGGACTGACGGGACTGACCGGGACTGAGCGGGACTGACCGGGACTGACGGGACTGACCGGGACTGAGCGAGACAGACCGGGACTGAGCGGGCACGGCCGTTGGGGGTTTAGTGTATAAGAATCCTACATACCCGTTTGACCACCAACAGGGTCCCATAAATCCCATTAAAGGCTTCCCCGTGACCCCTGTAACCGGAAGCACCATGACAGGTTCCCGGGGAACTATAATGTGCTTCTCCGGCGGCGGGTTCAAAGTCAAGGCACTGAGTGGTATCAGCTGGTGCAGATCCCGACAGATACCCCAGGTCCGCCCTCTAATGTGCCGATGTGATAGCCGCGGGGGTTTTAGTGGGTAAGAATTTCCCGGTTGACCCCCGTTTACGTCTTAACGATGAAGCCGAACAAGGAAGCCCGTACTGTTTCCATAAATTGGTTTTAAAGAAATGGTGTCCTGTTCCTGTCCTTAATCCACCCAAATTATGCACCGGTACACGTCTGCAGTTTCTAATAAAATTATAAATACAATTAACAAATCACAAGCTCAGAGATTCAACGTTACAGGCTTAACCTAAGCGTTGAGTTCTTTGCCCATGAACAGACAGCTATACGTCCTATATAGCCATCTTCTAAACAAAATTTGTTCATATTGCGTTACGAAAAGTCAGCTACAAACATTATATAAGAAGAAATTCTATAATCAAATCTCAATTACACCCGTGCGAAGCCGGGGCGGGTCGCTAGTATATTATAAATGTGAATAATTTGGTTACTGGTTTGCAAGAACTTGGATTCGTTTAGACTACGTGTTATTTCTTGAATATTTTCTTCTATCAGAATGAAATTGCTTCTGGTAGCGTTGGCTATGTTTGTAAGCGTACCCACCATTTCAGCGATTATTGTCATTTTACTGGTTATCCTATCCTGTTTTGTATTTACTTCATTAATCAAGCTCTCGTATCTTATAGCATCGTCATGGTCAAGATTGCCTGTGATTGCTTTTACAAATGAACCTAAAGGGTTAAACAATCCCCGTTTGGGTCTTGCCGGTGATGGAACCAGTTGCTTATATTTTTCAATAGTAATATTCATAACATATTCGGTCTGTGATTCGACTCCATTAAAGTCTGAATCAAAGGCGTCTACGTTAAAACTGTTTTGAACTTGTTGTTTAAGATTTTGATAGGTATTTATATTTGATTTTAATTGATCATAAATTAATTCTAAATCTAAAATTTTAATTACAGTCCACTTATCATGGCTCACGATTGCTTGACCTTCCTTTACAGGCAGCAGTCCTGGGTTCTTGTCAAGTAGTTGCAGATGAAGGGCCTGGCTGAGGATCGCTTGGACCGCCAGTAGTATTAACCTGTGGAGGACGCCTAATGTCTTTAATGGGAACTTTTGTTTTCCTATTATGTGTGATAATGGGTACAACGTTCCTTTGTATATTCCCCGTTACCTGTGCTTTCTGATATCGTGGTTTATCTTTACCACGCCTTGTGTTTACTCCTTTAATAAATACCGTATCTCCTACATCTATATCAAATTCCGTTTCTCCACCGCGTTTCTCCTTTAGCGCTATCTTTTTATCTATCATCTTGTCTGTCAAATATTCATATAAGTATTTCGTTTTCCTTACATGTTCCCTAACCATTTGCTGTGTGAATTGTTTATTAAAATCTACATAAAATGCACTATTAGATTCGGTGTGACCGAAAACGACTTCGAATGGCGTAAGGCCCGTAGTCGAGTGTATGGTATGGTTATACGACATTACTGCGTATGTCATGACAGATGCAGAGTCCGTAATTTTACGCTCATATTTGGCTATACGGTAAATTTCTATAATCGTCGAGTGAAACCTCTCGACGATTCCCATTGAGTTGGGGTTGTGTGGAGTGCCAATGTGAAGGTCTATTTTATAGAATGATAACATTTCTTTCATAAGTGCATTGTTAAATTCCATGCCGGGATCTGCACTGATTCTACCTGGGGTTCCGTACATGGAGAAGTACTTTATAAGTGCCCTAACTGCTTCTGGGGTAGACTTAGCATTAATTTCGATGGCTTGACCTAATTTGCTGAAGGCATCTACTATTGTTAAGTAATGCTTTCCTTCTATCGAGAAAGTATCTATAAATAATTCTTGAAATGGTTTAGTTTGGGTCTGTGATAACTGTAATTCCGGTTTTAACGGTTTACGATCGTATTTCATTCTCTTACATAGTTCGCACGCGTTTATAACACATGCAACCGTTTGTTCCATGTTATTCCAATAAAAATTACGCCGTAGATGTACTAGTGTTTCTTTAATTCCCCTATGACTATTTTTGCCTTCGTGATATTTAATCACAACGGCTCGCTGTTCATCCTCATCTTCTACGTAAACTACCCGTTTCGTACACTCATAAAACTTTACTGTTCCTTTCCGGAAAAGTGATATAGTTGCCGCTGAGAATAGTTTTCGATGAGATTCGTCTTCAAAGTAAAAGAAGTATTTGATATTAGGTCTTATGTATTCTTTTAAGAACTTATTTACAAGATCTGGGTTGCCTAATGGTAAATGGACTTCTAGAACATTTTGTTTTGCTCTAGATAAGTTTTTAACAGTCAATTCATCCCTATTCCAAGTATACACAAGGATTTGGTTCGGCTTAGTATCTATGGCCTCTTGTAATATTGGTATGCCGTCGGTATCTATATCACAGGCTGAGTGTATTGTCCCTATACTATCCTTACTTCCTCGTTCAGATGCCGTAGCGGTACTACTGTCCAATGACGGTACTGGATACGGGGATTTCGGATCATCGCGCGTTAGTGATGGAATGCTCATAGTTTTCTCCGAGTTCGAGTCTGACGATATTGATATTGGGGATGGTGTTCTTACACGCGATGTTGAGGCGTGAGATTCATTGTTTTGTTTTTTTGATAATCGCGTAATTTCTTTATTTAAGTTGTCAACGTGTCGTTGAAGTTTTTGTTCCTTTTTATCTAAATTTACTTTCATAGAGATATCATCATCGTCACCTAAAGCATTAATCCTAATTCTTGATAGTGCGTCCGCGTTACAATTTTGTTTACCATTTTTATATACAATATTATAGTCAAATTCTTCCAAACGTAATTTCCACCGTGTTAACTTACTGTTTGGTTCTTTTATCGAATTCAACCAAGCTAATGGCCTATGGTCCGTATAAATGGTGAATTTATTCCCATATAAGTACGGTCTAAAATGCTTTGTAGCCCATACGATTGCTAAAAGCTCTTTTTCTATCGTACTGTATCTTGTTTCTGCGTCATTTAAGGTGCGACTCGCATACGCTATCGGCTTGTCACTACCTATAGGGCCCTGTGAAAGTACAGCGCCTATTGCAAAGTTTGATGCGTCTGTTGTAAGAACAAACGGTTTTGAGAAATCTGGAAATTGTAAAAGTGGGGCATTAGTAAGCAATTCTTTACATTTCTCGAAAGCGTTAATATATTCCTGTTTGGTTGCATCTATGTGATTCTTCTTTTTTAAGCAAGACGTTAAGGGTTGGGTTAGTTTGGCAAAATCTTTTATGAATTTGCGATAATAACCTACTAGGCCAAGGAAACTCTTGATTTCCGTGGTAGTTCGTGGTAATGGGAAATCTAACACTGCTCGGATTTTGTCGTCATTGGGCTTTAACCCGTCTTTTGTAATGGTGTGACCTAAGTATAACACCTCTTTTCTTAGAAATTCGCATTTATCAAGTGTAACTTTCATATTTGTTTCCCTAAGTCTTTGGAAAATTTTGCGCAGTTTTTCAACGTGTTCCTGCAGGCTTGATGAATATACTATTATGTCATCGAGGTAAACCAGACAATGTATACCTTGAAGACCGCGCAACACGTTGTCCATTGCTCTTTGGAACGTTGCCGGTGCCGTTTTCAGGCCAAACGGCATTCGCTTAAATTCATAATGACCTGATTGGGTAGTGAACGCAGTTTTCGCTCTATCTGCTTCATTAACCTCTATTTGATGGAAGCCGCTCGCTAAATCGATCGTGCTGAAGTACTGCGATTTACCTAATTTATCGAAAAGATCGCTAATGTTAGGCAAAGGATATTTGTCGTCGACGGTAATTTCATTTAGGCGTCGGTAATCGATTACCATTCTAAACTTCTTTTCGCCCGACGCGTCTAGTTTTTTGGGGACCAGGTGTACCGGTGCACTCCAAGGAGAGTGGGAATTTTGAATGACATTATCTTCTAAAAGTTTATCTACTTGCTTTTGGATTTCCTCGTTTTGGCAAGGCGCGTGTCGATAAGGCCTGATATATATCGGGTCTTCATTAGTGGTTCTAATATTATGTTTAACTTGATTCGAGAAAGATAGTGGAATTTTATCGCAGTAAAATATATCGCGGTACTCGTTACATAACTTGGATACACACTGGCGTTCTTCTTCGCTCATGTGATCTAAACGTAACTTATTTAAATTTTCTTTTAATAATTTGTCAACTTCATAATCACCTTTTATTAAATTTAACTGACATTCCTCGTTTACAAATACCGTAACTTCTAATGGTTCTTTAAACGTGATCGTCGCGTCTTCGTTTGATAAGTTTTGTATAATTGTATCCGCATAAAAGTTATCGCATTTTACTAAAGCTGCAGGCATGCGTATGCCTTCTTTAAATTGTACAAAATCTACAATGGCGTCTCCGTATTGTAAATTAGTTGGAATCTTAACTCGTGTCTCAGATCGTGATGGCACGTTAATCTCGTAAAGTGGGTTATAAATTATAGGAATTTCCGCGTTATGAGTCTGTAGAACTTGGTTTTTCATATCAATATTCGCGGCCAATTTTTTTAAAAGGTCCGAGCCTATTAAGCCGTCATACCTTCCGTCTACATCATAAATATAGAACTTATGGGAAAGTTTGCTTTTAAACGTTTTTAATAATGGGATGTGTATTACTTCATTGTGCATGCTCTGTGCATGCGTACTAACAACAGTAAAAGGTTCATAAGCCTTATAATCGCTAAAGAATTCATTAGCTTTGGTAGGGCTAATAAAAGAGCGACTACTACCGGTATCAATAAGAAATTTCGAATTGATCTCCGGGACCACTATATGCGGTAATTTTAAAACACTATCACAACAATTTAAATTTATTATTTCTCTGATTTCTTCGAGGCCTTTTCTTGAAAATTTTCGTCGTCTGGATTTGTATATTCAATCGCGTTAAAGTTATCGACATAACTATTATCGGGAATTTGTTCTACATAATCGTCACACGCTTCATACATGTTGTAGTAATAATTTTCGTCATTATCAGACGTATAATTTTGGCAAGGAGTTGGTTCCTCGGAATAAAATAATTCGTTAACCATGTTTTGTCTTACAGGGGCCGTACGCATGGATACATCCGTATCTATAGCTCTAGGCGTTTGTTGCTGATTGGGGATTCCGAATTTATACTGATTAGCGTTCGAATGCGATTGGTTCTGATTACCGAATCTAAAACCTTGTTGCGGTATACCGAATTTATATCCGCCGTGTTGAAACGGTGCACGCGGTTGTTGATACGCCGCTTGACCGAAACTACGTTGGCCCTGGATATGTGGGGAATAATTTTGGTTTCCAAATCGAAAGCCTTGAGGAGGCGGTTGATTAAAGTTTGGCCTTATTGTGTGACCTTGTGGTGTCCCGAATTTAAAATTATTTTGAGGGATACCGAATTTAAAGTTATTATTTTGTGGAGTTAAATTAAATGCAGGTTTAAAGCCTTGGGCCATAGGTAATGGTCTCAGTGCATTAGCTGAATTTTGTTGTTGAGAAACGCTTTGTTTATTTAATTTATTTTTACTATTATATTGAAACTGGAAATTAATTTCCTCAGTCACGATGCTTAAGGCATCTTCAAGGTTTGAACAACCCTTTAGTCTAACTATTCGGATTAAATCCTCAGGCAAATTATAAAGGAACACATTTAAAGATGTGTTGTTATAGATTATCATTTTTGCGGCTTTGATGCCTTCATCAGGCAGCCTAATTACTTTTGCAATCAACGAGCTTCTAATATTCTGTATTCTATGACAAAATTGAATGTATGATTCGCCCGGTTTAATTTTCATTGTTTCTAGCTCGATAGCAATACATTCTTCCGAACGCGGATCGCCAAAATGTTGGGTAAGTAAGTCCCTTAATGTTTCCCAGGACGTTACGTGCGGGTTATCACTAAGTAATGATGCAGCTTTTCCCGTTAGTTTGCTGCTTATCGCATGAAAGAGGTATAATTCCTGTGCTAAATTGCCGGGAATTCTACCACCGCTTAACACATATTCACACTTAGAGACAAATAAATTTAATAATTTCTCATCCCCATCATATTTAGGGATGATGCATAAAATTTCCTGTTGCACTGGCCGAATGCCTTCCATTTTAATCCTATATAATTACACAAAACACAATAATAAAACACTATTAAATTAAATACGCTATAAAATTCTAAAACCTAAAACACAAAATATAAAACACGCAATAAAATTTCAATAGAAATTAATTAAAAGTTGCTTATAATTACTAAGATCTGTTAAGTTGCCTATTTTTGTGCAAACAAAATCAGATAAATACACAATTCTGACGATTTAAGTTCAGGAAATGTGTGAAAGAGGCAGGGAATATGAGAAACAGGAGGTGAAAAGGTTTACTCACCAACTGCTCGATCTCATGCCGTCTTCTTGAGTCTGGTTGGCCGCCGCACAGCTTCCCACGGGAGACAATTTGTTTGGTTCGTGTTTCCGCGTTTCGCACGAATTACTAAAGCGATACCGATTTTGGGGTATTCTTCGACAGTAGAATTTCGGGAAATTCGCGAAAAATCCACAAGGCTGCGCCACTCAACGTTTGGGGAGCCGTGGGCGTGTTTTTAAAAAAGACAATAAATTGATTTTTGAATTTATTTATACTTCTACATGCCTTGGTGGCTAACTACAGACTAACTTAATTATCTTAATCCTATCCCTCACGTAGGGTGTCGACCAACGCCTAGTGGCGTGATCCTCATGCGCCCTCAGCAAATTCTCCGCCGTCGAGCGTGGGCGCATCCGGTGTGCGAAAGCCACCCAGAGTCAGTCAAAACAGAGACTTGCTTAGGGTGCTAAAAAGATCGGGCGATTAGACGTGGGTGGTGGTATAACTATATTGTCAATATTTTTCATCAATAATGAGCCCCGCACACAACGCAATAAAATTGTCAATATATCGTTGTATAATTTGACTCAGTCGTTTAGTAGCCAGATTCGTGTGCACACGTTTCGCAAAAAAAAGCAATCCAGAAGGAAACGATGAATTAGACATGGTTCAGAAAATTACCTAAGCTAAATCATTTCAATCTAATAAATAAACTGCGAGTTACAGCAGAACATAATTTAAAAATATACATGAGAATCGGAGATAGCAGCCTTCAAAAACTATTATCCTTATTAAATTGATGATAGTTTTTGAAGGAAATATAATACTATGTTTCTGGGAAAGTTTCCCATGTTTTAACATCATCATCAGCAGCTGAAAGACGTCCACTGCTAAACAAAGGCCTCCCCTTTAGAAGGAAGGGGGTTCCATAATCCCCACGCTTGTCTTGGGGATCGAGGAATAGGTGGTAGGTAATCCAATAGAAAGACGCTGCTGCCCGTCTTCTTGTTTGCCCTTAGTCGCCTCTAACGGACATCCAACGAGAAGATAGGAAAGAGTTTTATTTTTACCCGGATATCCCACGGGGAATGTTTTATAAATTCTGATAAATATTGGTTTTGGGTGGGAGTAGAATCTACAATATTTTTACTGTTTTCTTCCTCCGTTTTGAACAAAAACACGGACGTCTGCTTGCTTAGAAATCGTTTCTTCTATAAAAATATTGCCGTGGGCCCGCACACGTCAATATTATTGACAATACCCTTGCCTCCCCCCGATATTGACGCTACAAAATCAGAATATCTGGAAATCAGCAATAATATTGAACAATACCGCAATACGGGCCTACGCAATATGCACTATATAGTGCATATTGTCAATAATATTGTGTGTGTGCGGGCGTATTGCGGTATTGATCAATATTATTGTCGATTTCCAGATATTCTGATATTGTCGCGACAATGTCGGAGGGAGGCAGGGGTATTGTCAATAATATTGACGTGTGCGGGCGCACGGCAATATTTTAGTTGAAGAAACGATTTCTAAGCAAGCAGACGTTCGTGTTTTTGTTCTAAATGGAGGACGAGAAAAATAAAAATATTGTAGATAAAAAACTAAAAACGTAGATAAATTGTGGAACCCAAAACCAATATTTATTAAAATTTATAAAACATTCCCTGTGGGATATGCGAGTAAAAATAGCACTCTTTCCTATCTTCCCGTTGGGTGTCCGTTAGAGGCGACTAAGGGAAAACAAGAAGACGGGCAGCAGCGTCTTTCTATTGGATTACCTACCACCTATACTGCGATCCCCAAGCCGCCTGCCAAGCGTGGGGATTATGGCAACCCCTTTCTTCTAAGGGGGAGGCCTTTGTTTAGCAGTGGACGTCTTTCAGCTTCTGATGATGATGATAAAACATGGGAAACTTTCCCAGAAATATAGAATCATATTTATTTTCTACAAAAACTATCAATTATCAATGTAATAGTTTTTGAAGACTGCTATTTTTTATTAAAATTATGTTCTGCTGTAACTCGTAGTTCATTTATTAGATTGAAATGATTTAGCTTAGGTAATTTTCTCAACCATGTCTAATTCATCGTTTCCTTCTGGATTGCTTTTTTTGTATATGAAACGTGTGCGTGCACACGAATCTGGCCACTAAACGACTGAGTCAAATTATACTACGAAATATTGACAATAATATTGTGTAGTGTGCGGAGCTCATTATTGATGAAAAATATTGTCAATATTGTATTGACAATAATATTGTACGTGTGCGGCTAGCCTATATCTTTTTTAGTAAGTCTATGGCCAAACATTTATTTGTACGATTTTGATCTTGTAAAGAATAACAGATTATAGTCGTAAGGTATAAATGCATTTCTTATAATGTAATCATCTCCAATCGTAGCCCCTTAGTTTTTTGGCGGGAACGTAAAAAGGGCGGTTGTATTTAAATTTAATTTTTTGTGTTATTGTATTTATTTTAAGTGTATAATAGTTACTACTAGAGTTAATTTTTATGTAACTATTTTGTAAGTTGTAGTTGTATAAATTGGTAAGTAAGTTTATTGTATATAGTCATTAGTCATCAGTATGGAGATTGAACCGGAGCCACCTGATAAAAATCCTTTATTTACACTGATTGAAGCAGACACTTTTATTAATAACAATAATAACTATGATTTATTAGATACTGGCAACATTTCTTTATCGCATGATAAAAAACTAAAGAAAATATTAAAAACTCCCACCTTCAAAAAGAAGTTAATTCATAAGCCATTACTTAAATCTGACCAGATAGTTAAAAATCAAAACATTCCCGATAACACCTCAAGTATTAATGGCTCAACTGAAATAGAAATGTCTCCGACTTCTGAAAATAATTTTCGCAAGACATACACTGACGCTGATCATGGCCCATACATTGTACATGTGGAACTATTGACCATTAACCCTCAGAGTGGTACCACACTGCACCCAATAAAATTTGGACATTTTCTTTACAAAAATAATCTTAAAAATATTTTGGATGGTGGTATTAAGCGAGTTGGTAGGAATAGGCTAACTGTTCAATTTAAATCAGCGCAGGATGCAAACACCTTTTTATCTCACCCCATATTGGCAAGCAATAACTATAAAGTATATATTCCTACATACAACATTTGTAAAATGGGTTTAGTACGAGGTATACCGATTGAATGGACACACGAAGAAATTATTAATAACTAGCTGACCCACGCAGCTCCGCCTGCGCTATTTTTACGTTAACAAAACTTTGAATAACAGACATTTGCATCGAATACATAACCTCATTTTTTATAGTCGGTTAAAAACTGGGACCCACTTTTTACTTGCTCTCCGAAGCACAGTCCCGTTTAGTTCAAATGGCCTTAAACGGTCACCCATCTATTTAATGACCTTACCTAACGTTGCTTAACCCGATCGATTACAAAACCATGATAACACATCGATTTCTCTGCCAATATTGTAGATACTGTACTGCTGCTGGCAGAGAGTAGTCGTCTCCAATCCGGCTAACCAGTATCCGCCGCTCTATGTCCCATGCAAAGTATACTTGGAGCGCATGTTGGGTGCAAGCCCAGTCCCCACCATAATGATGGCAAGTCGTTGTCACCGCTCGCCTTATCTCACTCAGATAATCACTGAAACGCCCAGATTATCTAAGTGAGTCTACAGGTTATTCGCCCACTTTTCTGTTGTTTGCTTTCCACTGTCAGCGTCAAACCGCGACCGGGCAGTTGAGCAGACGGAAACGCGAATTGTGGGACGAGGCGATCCAGGCGTGGCAGATTCGTTGGGAACGCGAGGAGAAAGGAAGGGAGCTGCATCTGTACTTTCCCGATGTGGCGGCACGTTTGAGGGCGCACTGGGTGGAGCCGGACCATCAGACGTCCCAGATCCTCACGGGGCACGGATGTTTTAGGAAGCGGCTGAATGAGATGCGGTTAGTGGAAGATAGTCTGTGTGCATGCGGTATTGAAGATGAGGACCTGCACCATGTAGTGTGGGCCTGTCCCCTGTATGAGGACTTGCGTGAAGAGATGATGAATGGTATCGCGCGCGATGAGGAGGGTCCGATGTACTACGCGGATCTTGTGAGCACGCCGGAGAACTTCAGGAGGTTGCGGAGATTCGCGCATGAGTGGTTCGACCGAAGGAACAGAGAGGAGAGTTAGATGGTGGATACACCCGGCGACGGAGTCCGTCACGCGTGCTGTCCGCCCCAGAAAGGGGAGGGTGACGACAAGGGACACGGGCGTAGAAATAATGTGTAGGGAGTCAAAATTGCGCGTGGTGGACAGAGCCACAGAGCAATACCGCGCGCATCTACCGCGATTCGGCCCATATGACCGGACGGTCGGTGGGGCCATGGGTTGGTGGAGGGTCATGTCAGCGTTAAACGCGTCCTCAACTTCTTTGGCCACACGGGTAGGAGAAAATCGGAGAGCCTAGAGCTCTCTCTAGGCTCTCCGATTTTCTCATCGTGACATGGATGGCAGAAGCATGCCGATGCGATGGGCAGACACTATCACAGCGGTACCAGGAAAGCATACATAGAGCTCAAGATCGAACAGCATAGAGAAGAGTAGTGGCAAAACTCTGCATTTAATAAGTCCCTCAGTCCTGAGGTCACGACTAAGAGAAAGAATATCACAATAATTTGCGTAAATATTGTCTGTTGACATTTAACGTTTCCACCCTGTACCTACAGCCTTTATTTATCACTACCACAACTAAGACGAATTTGACGACATATCACAAGTCAAATCCATTGAACAGTTCAGGCTGTAGGCCGTGCCGAAGAAATAGACATACATAGATACCTAATCTCGAAATACATAGCCTTCCTTCTGGGGCAGTCAGGCAAAAATACGTCACTTTCTAACCGGGGGCCTCATTACCGTTTGCCGCCCCGGGCCCCCGATAGTCTTAGTCCGCCACTGCATGGAAGTGACCATTACCCTATACTGATTTCGCTCCCTGGCATTTCGACAGCTCGTATTTCTCCTTTACCGCCGTTACTTTAAATATTAAATTAAAAAACTGTGACTGGGATTCGTACAGCACGGCTTTGGAAGAAAAGTTTAATACCTTGCCCAAAATTAGTCAACAAAACATTCAAAATTGTTATGATAGGTTATCAGACGCAATGTTGACAGCAGCGGGTGAATTTTTTCCTGTTAAAAAGTTTACCAGGAGGAAAGTTTCTTCACCACCATGGTGGGATAAAGATTGCACGGAAGCAGTCAATGCTAGAAATATTATAGAGAATGAATGTAATGACTGTTTAAACTTGCAGTCATTCTTAGCTTTCAAACGATCGGTAGCTGCTACTAAAAGTCTTTTACGTAAGAAATAAAATCTTTTTAAAAAAAAATTGAACCGACTTCAATATCACTGGAAAGTATAAAATAATTTAAATATTTATTGAAGTTGGTGTTAGCTTACCGGCTGTGTATATTTGGCACCAACTTCAATAATATTTAAATTATTTTATACTTTTCAGTGATATTGAAGTCGGTTCAATTTTTTTTTAAAAAGATTTTATTTTAAACATTTTAGTGATATTTTCATATATAAAGATTGAACCATCGAAAACCGTAAAATTATCTAGGTAGGTTATGATCACATTATCGTCTACATAGTTTTACATAATTCATGTTTCTTCAGAAAAAAATATCCGGTCGTAATGAAATTTGCATGGAAACATCATAGTAGTTTACTCTCTCGAATAAAAAAAGAATCATCGAAATCGGTTCATAATTGTCAGAGCAATGTAATGGAGAACATCAGTTTTATGGTTTTTACCAGATAAATTCCTCCACATCGTTCATGGTCCTCCAGGAAGTTCTTATCCGGTTGTAATAAAATTCATACAGATTCAATACAGTGGTTTCTTCTTTCGAATAAAAAAAGAATCATTGAAATTGGTAAATATTTGCCAGAGTTATGACCATTTTTGTCCGACCGAGCGAGTCCGAGCGACTAAAACGTCATCTATATAGGCTTTCTTGCAGCTCTCAGTGCGCAGTCACCATTCTTGTTTTTCAGGAACTACTTATTACTAAGCGATAATTTTTTTATGGGACCCAATTAACGGATTAAAGAATGGATGGAAGAAAGATTTTTTCAAATCGGTTCATAATTGCCAGAGTTATGCGCGAACATACATAGAAAAAAAAAAAATATATATACAGACGAATTGAGAACCTCCTCCTTTTTTGAAGTCGGTTAAAAATATGAAGGCTGGCGTCGGTTCTGTTCTACGCTACCTCCTGATTCTACCCTTACCTCAGTGTGGAATAATATCAGACGTTTTAGATCATCATGTCAAGATAATTCACAATCCTCTTTTTGAAGTGAAACTTCTTATGCGACTTCCAAAAATGTTATCACATAACGCGTCAAGCGTTAAATGAAGCACCTTAACGCGTTAAGTGATAGGTGTTAAACGATAGGCGATAGGCGTAAATTTGTTAAGGTTATGAAAGAGCTCATGTGACGCCGTCACTGAGTGAGTGGGTGAGTGGAGTTCAGAGTGGAGTTCAGAGTGGAGTTCAGAGTGGAGTTCAGAGTGGAGTTCAGAGTGGAGTTCAGAGTGGAGTTCAGAGTGGAGTTCACAGTGGAGTTCAGAGTGGAGTTCACAGTGGAGTTCAGAGTGGAGTTCACAGTGGAGTTCAGAGTGGAGTTCACAGTGGAGTTCAGAGTGGAGTTTACAGTGGAGTTCACAGTGGAGTTCACAGTGGAGTTCACAGTGGAGTTCACAGTGGAGTTCACAGTGGAGTTCAGAGTGGAGTTCAGAGTGGAGTTCAGAGTGGAGTTCAGAGTGGAGTTCAGAGTGGAGTTCAGAGTGGAGTTCAGAGTGGAGTTCAGAGTGGAGTTCAGAGTGGAGTTCAGAGTGGAGTTCAGAGTGGAGTTCAGAGTGGAGTTCAGAGTGGAGTTCAGAGTGGAGTTCACAGTGGAGTTCACAGTGGAGTTCACAGTGGAGTTCACAGTGGAGTTCACAGTGGAGTTCACAGTGGAGTTCACAGTGGAGTTCACAGTGGAGTTCACAGTGGAGTTCACAGTGGAGTTCACAGTGGAGTTCAGAGTGGAGTTCAGAGTGGAGTTCAGAGTGGAGTTCAGAGTGGAGTTCAGAGTGGAGTTCAGAGTGGAGTTCAGAGTGGAGTTCAGAGTGGAGTTCAGAGTGGAGTTCAGAGTGGAGTTCAGAGTGGAGTTCAGAGTGGAGTTCAGAGTGGAGTTCAGAGTGGAGTTCAGAGTGGAGTTCAGAGTGGAGTTCAGAGTGGAGTTCAGAGTGGAGTTCAGAGTGGAGTTCAGAGTGGAGTTCAGAGTTTAGTTCAGAGTGGAGTTCAGAGTGGAGTTCAGAGTGGAGTTCACAGTGGAGTTCACAGTGGAGTTCAGAGTGGAGTTCAGAGTGGAGTTCAGAGTGGAGTTCACAGTGGAGTTCAGAGTGGAGTTCAGAGTGGAGTTCAGAGTGGAGTTCACAGTGGAGTTCAGAGTGGAGTTCAGAGTGGAGTTCACAGTGGAGTTCACAGTGGAGTTCACAGTGGAGTTCACAGTGGAGTTCACAGTAGACATGTGCGCCGCCCCCGAATATTGCGGCGGCGGCGTGCTGATGAATCTAGCTCGGCGGCGGCGTAGCGCCGGCGGCGTGGCTAATTTATGTGAACTAACAAAAAAGCTTTATAAAATAAGCAATAATGCAATGACTTGTTTTATTTATTTAAAATATAAAAAAAAACAATTGTTTTTGCTACGCTCAAAATTATTTTCTTTTGTTTTCTTCAGTAATAACAAGATTTTCGGCATCATAAAGCACGGTCATAGCGAGTTCACTCAAGCTAGTATTTAATAAACTTGTCATTTTAAACCGAACGGCAAGACGGCAAGACGGCTCTTGCGCGAAGTCTCGACGAATTCGCTTCAACCTCCAGAGCAGACCGGGTTTCGAAGCGGGTATAGCACCAACGCGCTTAGAATAACCAACGATCATATACACACAGTTAGGCAGATTGTACAAAAGACTGCAGAATACGATCAGGCCCTGTGCTTAGCGTTTGTGGATTATGAGAAGGCTTTGGACTCCATTGAGACCTGAAACAGAACCAGCAATCTGATCATGTCTACCTATGCCGAGAAGTGAGACAGGGGGATGTTATATCCCTAAAACTCTTCACTAACGCTTTAGATTATATCGTTATGACGCTGGACTGAAAAGGGCCCGGGGCATAAATATCATTGGCAGTTATATGTCCCACTAACAATTCGCGGACGCTATCGTCACCATGGCCAAGACACTGCAAGACCTGCAACGAATGCTAAATGAGCTGGCTGATTCTTCTCACCGCATCGGATTCCGGATGAATTTGGGTAAAACCAAAGTCATTATAAACGAGCACGTTGTTTCGGGCCCAGTTGCCGTCAATGGGGTTCCTCTCGAAGTTGTTCAGGAGTATACCTAGGCTAGGTCAGGTCAGGAGTATATCGAGCTTCTGTTAATTCATTGCTTGTCCGCCGCAAAGGAGGGAAGTGAAATTTATGCCTTTCCAACTCCTCCTATCTACCTTTTTAATGAAATTCCTTGCCAAGACAATTTAACGTTTCTCAAGGACTCGCGGAGGATCAAATATCGGTGTCTTCAGTGGTGACCACTGTAGATCCTGGCTTACAGGAGTAATAGTGGTGCGATTATTCCAAAAAAATACCTAGGACAGGCGCTACAACTAGGTAAAGACAACAATGACAAGGAAGTCAAAAGGAATATTACAGCTAGGCTGGGCAGCATTCGAAAAACTTCATCGAGTTTTCTCGTCGCGACGCGTCGCCGATAGCGCTATGTAAAAAGACTAAAGTCTTTAATCAGTGCGTCTTATCCGTGATGGCATACGGATCCGAGACGTGGGCTCTCACTGTACGAGTAGTCCACCGATTCAAGGTCGCTCAGCGGGCTATGGAGCTAACGTATGCTGGGTATTTCTCTAAGGGAACAAATACGGAATAAAGTGATTCGCTCGAGAACCAAAGTGACCGACATAGCTCAAAGGATTAGCCTGCTGAAGTAGCAGTGGGCTGTTCGTATTTGTGAACCCAATGACCGTCGGGGTAAACTGGTTCTAAAGTGGAGACCGTAAATCGGGAAGCGTAATGTGAGACGCCCTGTGACCAGGAGGAGCCACGTGGTTGGCAGAAACTGGATGAGAAGAGCCGAAGATAAGACTCAGTGGCCTGCCTTGGGAGAGGCCTATGTCCAGCAGTGGACTGATGTAGCAGTCTACATGATGATTGTAATTTTAAAACGAAACATCCAAAAAAGCCCGAGCTAAAATGGCACTTGTTCGCCTAACCCACGCCGAGCAACAAGTGGCGGCGGCTCAAAGGATTAGCCAGCTGAAGTAGCAGTGGACTGGTCATATTTGCCGCAGAACAAATGACCGTCGGGTAAACTGGCTCTGTTGGTGGAGAGTGGAGACCGCAAATCGGGAAGCGTAATGTGAGACGCCCTGTGACCAGGAAAAGACACGTGGCAGAAACTGGATGAGAAGAGTCGAAGATAAGACTCAATGCCGTGCCTTGGGAGAGGCCTATGCTGTGAACTGGTGTAAACTAATGATGATGATTGTCATTTTAAAACGAAACACGTAAAAAAGCCCGAGCCAAAATGGCACTTGTTAGCCTAACCCACGCCGAGCAACAAGTGGCGGCGGCGGCGGCGGCGCGCGGGGTTGACGCGGCGTGGCGGCGCCGGCGCGGCGCACATGTCTAGTTCACAGTGGAGTTCACAGTGGAGTTCACAGTGGAGTTCACAATGGAGTTCACAGTGGAGTTCACAGTGGAGTTCACAGTGGAGTTCACAGTGGAGTTCAGAGTGGAGTTCACAGTGGAGTTCAGAGTGGAGTTCAGAGTGGAGTTCAGAGTGGAGTTCAGAGTGGAGTTCAGAATGGAGTTCAGAGTGGAGTTCAGAGTGGAGTTCAGAGTGGAGTTCAGAGTGGAGTTCAGAGTGGAGTTCAGAGTGGAGTTCAGAGTGGAGTTCAGAGTGGAGTTCAGAGTGGAGTTCAGAGTTCAGTTCAGAGTGGAGTTCAGAGTGGAGTTCAGAGTGGAGTTCAGAGTGGAGTTGAGTGGAGTTGAGTTGAGTTAGTGTGTGTGTGTGTGTGTGTGTTTTGACTGTATGTGTGTGTGTGTGTGTGTGTGAGTGAGTGAGTGAGTGAGGGACCGACCGACCGACCGACCGATCGACTGAGCGAGAATGAAGTTTCACTTCTTCCGCGCGGAGGGACTCCACGCACGCACATTTTTTTTTTCTCTGGACTGGGTATCCCAATTTTTCTGCAGCTTGGATCCGGATACAGTTCCTAATTCAGAATAGATTCCTTATGGATACGATAAACAATCTAATCCCGATAGCAATTTCATAACGGCTCCATTCTCCATGACAGAATTTAAGTTTATCTTAAATCGAGTTACTGACTCTGCCCCTGGTGTAGATGGTATTCCATATTCTTTCGTTGTCAACGCCAAACCCAATACATTGTCATTTATATTAAGCTTAATCAATACTATTGTTGAAACAGGACATATTCCACCGACCTGGAAGCATCATATTATAATTCCCATTTTGAAACCCCATAAAGATCCCTCAGATCCGTCTTCCTATAGACCAGTATCTTTGTCCTCTGTTCTGGCAAAGCTGGCAGAACATTTAATTAAATTAAGATTAGAGTGGTTTGTAGAACACAACCGTATTTTATCGCCAACTCAGTTTGGTTTCAGAAAAGGTAAAGGAATATCCGACAATCTTAGCATTTTTACCACCGATATATTAGAATAGAATAGAATAGAATACTCTTTATTGTACACCAAGAAGATATTTACAATATAAACTTAGAACTAAAACATAAAATGTACAAATGGCGGTCTTATCGCTATAAGCAATTTCTTCCAGACAACCATTTTGCAGGAGAAACACAATCAGAATAAATGGGCAGCTGGTGGTGTACTACAAACATATACATAGAACATCATATCGTAGAACATGGTAACAATTATGTCTAATTTGTAGTTGAAGAATAGTGCGATTTTACCATCTGTTTAAATGATAACAGAGTCTGAGCACGTCTAATAGGAACAGGCAGAGCATTCCACAGGCGGGCAGCCTGAACTGAAAAGGATTTGTCAAAATAGCTTGTAGAATGTACTGGTATTTGCAACTCTAAATTCTCTGATGACCTCAAGCACCTAGAATGTGTTAAATGCAAGAATTCAAAACGACCTTTAAGATATGAAGGAGTTATGGGATTGAATAGAATACTGTATAAAAGCGATAAAATATGTGTATTCCGGCGAAGTCGAATTGGCAACCATACATTAATAGGTTTTAGCAAGAATGAGTCCACAGTAGCTGCATTTTTGGATATTTCGGCCGCGTATGATAACGTTGACCTATCAATATTAAAATCAAAGCTTAATTCTTTAAATATACCTTCTAAGTTCTCGAACTTTTTATTTAATCTTTATAGTGGCAGGTCAGCTTCAGTTCGTGTTCCTGGTGTTAATCCTTCCACTAGAGTTTTGTGGAAGGGTGTTCCCCAGGGATCAGTCCTTAGTCCTTTATTATATGACATTTATACCAAGGATCTAGAAACTGTTATTTCTCCTTGCTCTATCCTCCAATACGCCGATGATATTGTTGTTTATTCATCCAATACTTCAATAGAGGCAGCTGCCGTTGACGTTGAGAAGGCAATCAACAGTTTGAATAGCTGGTTAGATAGTCATCACCTTTCATTATCTGTATCAAAAAGCATAGTCGTGCCTTTTACAAGAAAAACCAAAGTTCCAGCCTTAAATCTTACAGTTGGAGGATTACAGTTACCAATGGCTAATGAAGTATTATTCTTAGGGACTAAACTTAATACTAAATTGAATGGTGCATCGCACATCAAGCATATAGTCGCTAAATGTGAGAAGAGCTTAAATATCTGAGGGCCCTTTCAGGCACTTGGTGGGGGGCTCATCCCTCAACAATGCGACTCGTGTACAATGCTTTGATCAGAAGTCTCCTTGATTTTGCCTCTTTTGCTAATTGCCCAGCTAATAAAAAAGACCTCGAAAAACTGAACTTAATACAGTCAAAATGCCTTCGCATCATCCTGGGTGCAATGAAAAGTACTCCGATTAGTGCGTTGCAAGTTGAGTGTGCAGAACCTCCACTTCATTTAAGACGTCAATACCTGTTTGATCGTTACTTTTTTAAGGCTTCAATCCCGGCTGGGTCCTAAAAGAACACGCGCATTGTTCCTGTTGGAACCACACGGGCTTGAGGCTTGAGGGGTTAAAGTATGGACTCAGACATCTCACCCCCTTCTTCCAAAAATTGATACCTTGAATAATTTAATACTTAGTAATAATAATTTCTGGCATAATAGACAAATTCCCTATCTTATAATTAGCTATAGAAATATTATTAGCATGAATTGTACATTGTATAAAAGATATCCCATCAATCCCGTTTTTTTATATAGCTACGATGTTGTTGTTTTGAAGCCTAGCGTGTTATTTTCTATAGGCATTAATAAGAATTCTTTAGAAGCTAATGAGTTGCTCTGTGATTACCTTAGAAAGAATGCTTCTGACGCAGAAGTATTTTTCACCGATGCGTCTAAGCCGACACAGTTAGAACCAGAGTATGATAGCGAAAATAATGTTGGAGCTGCTTTCTTACGGTATTCATCGGGATATTTCAAATTATTCAAATATCCTAATGATATCTCAATATTTTCTGGTGAATGTCTAGCCGTATTGGAATGTTTAGTTTATATCTTGACTAATAAAATTACCAAGGCAATAATATTGTCAGATTCTCGCAGTTGTCTACAGGCCCTATTATCAAATCCATTTTGCAAACAGGTAAATCCTATAATTTTTGAACTTAAATTTAAATTGAAGCAATGAATGGACGCAAATTTACAGGTTTCGTTGGTATGGATACCTGGTCATTCGGGTATTCATGGCAATGAATCTGTAGATAGTTTAGCTAAATTAGCCGGACATCAAGGTCGCTTCGTCAACATCGCTTATGGCAACGACCTGCTCCTACTAACTCGTTTAAAACAGCAAGACAATTGGAAACACGATTGGGCTAAGTACTACAAATACCAATAAGGCTCTGTTTTATCGTACAATTCAAACTGATATTTCTACTAAACCCTGGTTCTCTAAACTAAATTTATCAAAAAAAATTACTTCTATCCTCTCTCGTCTGATATTTAACCATTGTTGTTGTGCTAAACACCTGTTCAAATTAAAAGTCAAAGACTCTCCACTTTGTGATTGTGGCCAAGATATTGGAGACATTACCCATATCCTTTTCTTTTGTCCAAATTATAGTTCCCCTTCTTTATATGACTTCCTTATAAAATATAAAGCTCCACTTCCCTGTAATATCTCCTCTATTCTATCCTTATCTAATAAATTATATATTAAATCTATCACGAAATATATCCTTCACTATAATATTTGTTTATAATCTCTTCCCTAATATATTATATGTTTTTCTATATTATTAAATTTAATTATATATTGCCCACATCCTCAAACCGCATCCATTTCCCCAACCCGTCGATCTATCCGAAATACGAAGCATAAAGTTTTCTCCGGATCAAATCAAACAGTTGCAACAAGAACACAGAACTGGACATTGGCAGTAGTGGCACTAAGTAGTAGCCGATTGCCAGCGAACAAAAAAGAAGAAGAAGTAGCCCCTTAGGACACCTGCATTTTATTTCTTCTTCAAATACGCTTCGGCCGCGTACGTAACCAGGTCTACGTAACCAGTTTCGTACAAGGATTTTTTTTCCTTCTACGTAACCAGTTTCGTACGAAGACTTTTTATTCTTCGTACGAAACCACCGAAACCCATATACTACGTAACCAATATCGTTGAAATATTTTTTTTTATTTCTTCATAACTAGTTATGTTTGAACACCAAATTAGAAAAAGATAGTACTAGATATTAATTTTTATTTAACGTTTACATAAATTACGCCATTTACTGGTCCGACTATCCCTTTGGCTTTTTAGTTTGTTGTATTTTCGTCGTATTTTGTTTCTTATCGTATTCTTATTTATATCTACTAGTATAGGGGGTGCAGAGTATAGCATACTACGACCGCAAATATCACCAAAATAAAACTTACTGCAATGGTAGTACTTTTAAATACTTTTTATGTTATGTTTAAAGTTTGTAATTTAATTCAAATTCAAAAATATTTATTTCAAATAGGCTTAACGCTAGCTAGCACTTTTGAATGGTAAATTTTTTTAAAAGCTACCACCGTATCACAACGCGACCTCAACTGTGAAGATCCGGCTCGAAACTCAGCAGGCTTGTCATTTTTTTACGTTATTTTTTAAACAGTTTCTGTCTTGTTACAATTTTATCGGCATCAGCCACAGTGTGTCCTGCCGTACGAAAGATAAAACAAGAGAAATAAACAAAATACGACGAAAATACAACAAACTAAAAAGCCAAAGGGATAGTCGGACCAGTAAATGGCGTAATTTATGTAAAGGTTAAATAAAAATTAATATCTAGTACTATCTTTTTCTAATTTGGTGTTCGAACATAACTGGTTATGTAGAAATACAAAATGTTCTTTCAACGATATTGGTTACGTAGCGTCGGGTTTCGTTGGTTTCGTACGAAGAATAAAAATTCTTCCTACGAAACTGGTTACGAAGAAGGAAAAAAAAATCCTTGTACGAAACTGGTTACGTACGCGGCCGAAGCGAAATCTCGCTTACATAAAAAAACTAAATACATGATATGTATTTTGTGTCAAGGGGTAAAAATAAAAAGGACTTAAATATAAATTCTTTATTACAAGTTAAATTAAACTTATAGTACAAGAGACCACACTGTCTTCGTTCATTAAATAAATATAGTATCACCTAAATTTACAGGAAGTAAGTAGAACATGTTACTTGAGCAATAGAACCACATAGAACTAAGTATAAATCTTAAATATCAGTATCACTGTGCAATTAATAATAATGTGAAGAAATTAACCGTTTATTGTAATCTTATAACCTACTTTTGTGATAATAGCCAGTAGAAAAAAAAGAACAAAATGATTTAGATAGTTAAAAAAACAATTTCAATTTTGTACCTCTTAACTTGACATTGGCAAAATGCTCAAAGCAATTGCCATGAAAAAAAAATTATACCAGTGTACCATAGAGAAAAATAAACACTACTTTTTTTCACTTCGTAGGTTTATGGTATCATTAGGTACTTTTTTTAAAATAAATTATTTCAATATGGCGACGACGATGTTGCCAGTATACTGGATATTTTATCAAAGAAACCGTATTATTGGACTTGTTACACTCAAAAAATGGTTCTAGTCTTCAACCCACTCGTCGTATGGTATGTGCTCCAGGATTCGGTCCAAGAATCGTGACATTTTCTCGGCAAGGTCCCTCTTCAGTTCTGGTTTCATCTCCTTCAGCAACTCTTGAGCATTCGTGTTGATGAACAGGTTTAATGCTGCCTCTGTAAAATTATAACAGATTAATCAGCAAATAACAGGCTGCATAGGTATAATTTAATGGCGGATATTATAATATGATAATCATCACTATTAACTATACATATATCCAGTAATAGTACAGGCTAGCCAGACAACTGATACATATGTACTTAAGACACTTAGTGGGAATCGAACCCACGACCTATTATAACCACTAAACCAACAGACCTGTTCAGAAACCTGTAACTGGTGTATATACGGGGTGTTAGGGACATCGTACCGAAAACCGATACCAGGGATCCAGTACATGATTCTGAACACTAGAGGTGTTGAAATTTTACGCAATATACGAACGTATACGCAATCAATTATTATTATTTTAGAAAATTAGCAATGTAATTTAAGAAATAAATATTATTTCGCATAATTATATTCATTACATGCTCGAAAATTAATAGATAAGTTAGTCATTTGTCATTTTCCATATAAATGGTTTCTGTAATGTTGTAACGGACATTATTTGACATGTTATAAAAAAAATTTCGGTACGTGCTCCCTTACATCGTTTATAGTTCTTATTAAACTAACTCGATTTGAAGGATGAGTAGATGTTGATTATAGCTTACGTTCAGGAGGCACTTATAGCCAATAGGCATGATGACTGTAACACAATACCAATAAATCTGTGGTTTTAAATATTAGAACAGATTGCACTGATTCCAAAAATGCATCTCATTTTACTCAATGGTTTCATAATAATACAGAGTATTCGTGACATTTAAGCAAATAAATTACTTAAATACAGCTAATCGCCATTTTGTAATAAACGCTGCTCAGAGTGAATGACGTCAATCCTGTGTAAATAAACAACTGTCATCTCAACTTTTTCTTTCATACAATGATTCACTTTTAGCTTTTATACCTAGATAGATGTTTATTTACACCGCCGTAGTGACGTCACAACATGGTGCCATGCACCGGCCATCGTTTTGGAATGAAATTCACTCTATTGTAAAAATTGAAAATATTGCTATTAATTGTAAATTTAATACAAAAATATGATTATTTTCGGCAATAGTAGACCCGTAAGTACATTATAGAGTATTTTTTCAAAATTAATCATCATGCCTATTGTAACCACTGTTCGGTAAAAACGTTCTGACTTGAACTGAGCGTCTCCGTGCTTCGGAGGGCACGTTAAATTTCGGTCCCGGCTATTGTCAATATTGTCATCTAGACTGCTGTCGATAAGCTAAGACCTAAGGGCTTGAACAATTCTGATACCAGGATGGCCAGTAGCCATACGACAAAAAAAAATAGCTTACGTATGACAGGGTTGCCATTATGCAAGTTCTCGACACCCATCTGTATGTCCTTGACGGAGAAGTCCAGCTTGAGTTGTTGCAGCTTCAGGTATGTGCGGCCATCGCGTTCGTACGGCTCGCCACGGAAGTACACCTTCGCCTTAACACCATCTACGATAGGAAAACGTATGTATTTTACAGCGATATAATTCGCTTGACCCCCTGAATGATATACTGCTGAAAATAAATAAAGTCCTTATTTAAATAAAGAAGATGAGTGGGTGGAAGTCCTCTTGATATTCGTGGTCAAAGTCTGGTGCATTTATTAGACCAATAACATAACCTATAGAGAACAGTGACAACTGCCAGCGTGTAAGCATATTTCCACGGTCCTTATCGGACATCTCGGAAGGATTCGGTTCTGAGTGTCTTAGGAGTTTGTACTTTTTTCCAAAACAGATTTCTTTTTCTGGAAAAAACTACTTCCTTACATACAAAAACCCCTTCTATCTATACTATAATAAAACTCAAAGAGCACTTTTTCTGTAGATTAAATATTTTTCCAAAATTTCTACTGTACTGTACTGTTTGTACTAGGGGGGTACTATACTATCGACATAGAGGCCAAAACAATTTTTTTTGGAATTATTGTCTGTCTGTCTGTCTGTCTGTCTGTCTGTCGTTCTGTTCGTCCAGGTATCATTTGAAAACCCGGGGATGGATTTTGATAGGACTTTCACTGATGTGTTGTGTAGAAGTCAAGGTGTAAGTTGGTATATAAAACATCATGCTATGTTTCATAGGGGCTAAGCAGTGAAACATTACTTGCACGTATTACCACGTAATTTCCTTTGTATGTGAATAGGGTAATTATAGACTGATCAGTTAATCATTAAGATATGTATTATTACGCTATATACAATAGGGACTGAGCAGACATTTAGTTTGCATAAGATATGGCATTGGCGAAGGGTCAATTTTTGTAAGGGGTAAGCCGGTCCGGTACACCCAGGACATTTTCATTAGATTTCTGTATTGTTCTAAGTACTTTGCTGATAGCAATATGACATTATATCTTTGAAAAGTTAAAATCTGTAAATCCCGAGCGGATCCAAACTAGATTATGTATGTATTACAGTCGCAACAATAAAAGATGCGGAAAACTTAAAACTTTCATTATCGAATATCATTAGACAGTAATTTACGATGTTAGCATGATTTACATTATGAACAGCGCCATCTATCGGTGAAATTGAACATACAATAACTATAGAACTTTAATCTATATATTATATCAAAGAAAGTCGTGTTAGTTACACTATTTATAACTCAAGAACGGCCTAACCGATTCGGCTGAAAATTGGTGGGGAGGTAGCTTAGAACCAGTAAACGGACATAGGATAGTTTTTATCCCGGTAGGTTAAGGTTAAGCAACGTTAGGTAAGGTCATTAAATAGATGGGTGAACCGATTTGTATAAAAGTGTGCATATCGGGTAGGTCTGAGAATAGGTCATACAGTATATTTCATACCGCTAGGTTAAGGTTAAGCTACATAAGGCAAGGTCATTAAATAGATGGGTGAACCGATATGTATGAAATTATGTGTGCATATCGGGGAGGTCTGAGAATAGGTCATAAAGTATATTTAATGCCGCTGATACCATGATTGACGAGGATATATAGAACGAGAGGAGGGTGCACGAGAGGAGAAAGAGGGAGAGGGGATTCGAGAAGGGGGCGATGGGGTGAGGGATCGGGGGAGTTAGGTGGAGTAAGGGGGGAGTGAGAAGGAGCAAGTTCGTAGAAGAGAGAGGGGGAGAGGGTTCAGAGAGGGGATAACAGGGTAGGAAGAGGGGGAGTGTGACGGAAACCGAAGCGGGAGGGGGAAAGAGAGAGGAGAGAAAGAGCATATAATTAGATTTTTTTTATAAGAGAGTGAGATATGGAGAGAGATAAATCTAGGGAGGAGGGAGAAAAGGGGAGCAAAATGTAATAAAAGCGCGGGCGGAGCTGCACGGGTCAGCTAGTTTTAAATACTTTTGATAGTCCAAAATAATATTTCATATTTTTTTTCTGATTAGACGTGACAATGTACTGATGAGAATTATTTCTCAAATAATCTGTATAGTAAGTAGGTACCCCCGGAAGAAGAAGCATTTCCGTCAAAAATTAACGATAAATTCGAATAAAATCGGTGAACAACGCCATATTATAAGAATAGCCCTGTGGTGGGCCATGACATGATGTTAGATATAAGTAGGGACCGGATTTATATGTAAATACATATTTTTAATTTCAATAGTTTTTACTCAGTATGTTGTTTTCTTCACGAATCATGACATTTAGAATGAGAAAATGCAATTTTTATTTTCCATATTTTTCCATATTTTAGCATATTTAAAAAATAAGTCCATTTTTTTACAAAAATTAATATATTTCTGTAAAAAGGGTAGAAAATAGATGTATACGAAACAAAGTACTTACAAAAAGCGTTGGTAAATCACAAAAAATATGTTCATAACGGGGTAGGAACAATTTGCGAATGAGCAAAATATTTATTATTCTGTAAACGTGTCACGTCCTCAGTCGCGGGTCGTTACAGTAAGCTATCGGCGCTAAATTCAGCGCCTATTCACCTACTACTTTCCCCGTATTCACCTGATAAATACACAATTAAAAAATAACTGTCGCTAGTAGTGGTCCGTCATATTCAAACCCGCGACCTTAAACTTGCCTTTTTTGAATTGGGCGTCACAAAACATGAGATCCATGTACTGCAACAACAAAAATATTGAAAAGAACTGCCATATACCTGAAACTTATGGTTATTTTTAACTCCATATTTTTCCATATTTTCCCATATTTTCCCATATTTTCCCATATTTTCCCATATTTTCGCTTTTTAGTCCATATTATTGTTTTTTTAGTCCATATTATAAGTACATTTTTTGGAATTTTAAATACATATAAATCCGGTCCCTAGATATAAGCAATAAGCAGGTACCTACATATTGGATAGATCTCTCACCGTATTCGCCCCAGTAGTCTCCGCCGCCAGACGCTCTCACTAGCAGCAGCACGCCTGAAGAACGGTAACGCGCGCGCGCGCTGATGTGGGGCCCGAACAGCGTTAGTTGGAACTGGTGTGTCTCCAGGTCCGACCTATAAGGCACAGCATGATGGTAAACGAAACGTCCATTATATTGTCTAGAGCCAAATGATGTTCAGTGCCCTTCAGAACAAAACATAACAAGTATGTAGGGTAAAAGTGGGATAGTTGCCACACTTTTTGAAATTACTATATATCTCTCAGTAAAAAAAAAGCAAAATTCTTTATTTGTAATACGGGTAGGTACATTGGTTTATTATCTTAAAATGTATGCAAGGAAAAACCATTATCTTTGATATTTCCAGAGTATTGGCGATTTTTGCGGCCTTCTCTAAATTTTGGGGCATCTATCCCGTATAGGGGATAATTGCCTAATCCATGTAAATTACGTTTAAGATAGATGCCCCGCTGAGAAAGAGGACATATATGCCTTTCCATGCAATCGCACAGAGACATGCAACACGTTCAACTTAGTGGTAGTTGTAGAGTCTCTCGAAAGATAAATAAAATAACATATGATCCATCCGCCAAACTAGAGAAGTTACAGTCGAGGCAACTATACCCCCTTTTTTTTTTGACACGTGGGAAATCTTCGAAATATGGGAGCTGTGGGGCTCGACCGGGGTATGTGGGATTCTTACCCACTAAAGGGTTTTAGTGGGTAAGAATCCCAT
This sequence comes from Furcula furcula, assembly GCA_911728495.1. Classification (NCBI taxonomy): domain Eukaryota; kingdom Metazoa; phylum Arthropoda; class Insecta; order Lepidoptera; family Notodontidae; genus Furcula; species Furcula furcula. Next base: position 24,478,583 of record OU452243.1, read on the forward strand.
AAACCCCGCCGATGTCACATCGGCACATGAGAGGGGGACCCAGTTCTCTCCGGTGGGATCTGTACCAGGGGCCCCTCAGTGCCTTGCCTTTGAGCGCGCCGCCGGGGCCACCACCGCATTGTAGCCCCCCGGGAACCATGGGTCACGGTGCTCACGGGGGCGGGGTCTCAACCCCGCCGCCGTCCTTCTCGGTGTCACCGCCGTACTCAATGAACGTCCTAAGGGCCCACACCCCGAAAGGCAATTATACCCCTGGGGCAACTACCCTGGTTTTTCCCTACATAGCTGCTTGGCAGCAGAATGTATGGCACTGCGGTGGTATCTACCATAATGGTCTCTTGCGCAAAGGACTAACCTAGTAGAAAGTGTTGAAAGAAGATTATGGCTCTATAAGCCACGATCAGATAGACCGGAGTGTTACATGATAAAGCGACAGGTTTTGCTTTTTGTTGAGGTAGAGCTGAACTACTTGCGTAGGCGTTTTTTATTTATATGGATTTACAAAGCAGAGCAGCCCCATGGCACTTTGCGGAAAATTTGTAGTCGCCCTTAGATGTAGTTCACACGGCATTTATACCGGACGTTTTTTTGGAAGATAGATCTTACCGAATGCATAGTGGCACATACATTGAGTATAGAACCGTTCAAACGTTGTTTGTACTCAAAAAACATGTAAAAAACTAGTTGTCAAGCAAACCGAATGAACTTCTAACATATTCGGCTTGCAGTAGCGCATATATAATGGAAATACACGAATGGAAATGTATAATGTGAACACCCTGCTGTTTTTCCGTTAAAATTGAATACAGTAAAAACCTTAGTGTTTGAAGATTTTTTGTAATTATTGATTTGAAAGTTAATTTTATCGGGATGGTTTTGGCTATGTTTGAAAAGCTTAATATTATTTTCAAATTAATTGAAATAAACATATTTGACGATACGCGTAGAAATGCGTCTACAGTCACCTTGAAATACATCCCGTGGCCGTTTTGCCACTTACGATGTCACTTATACTAAGTGGGTTCGCAAACATCACCTCGAGGTGACCACTGTCTTTGTCTCCACTGACCCAGGGCCAGTTATGAGTGGTCAGAGCCATGACACCGCGTTGTACGTGATCGGAATATATTAACGGCATAATATTCTTTATTTCCGAACATTCCAATGTTGGCAGTCATAAAATTATAAATTAACTGTAAGGTGAGTGTTGATGAACTGACAAATCTTTAAAGGAGGCATTCGACGTTTTCATTTTGTTTTAGGTGTGAACGTGGCAGAATGCTTTTAGAGAATAGGTTACTTTTTTAACCGACTTCAAAAAAGGAGGTTCTGTATTCGACGCGTATGTATGTAATATTAACAGAAATGCGTAATATTCATATATGTTAGTCTATGTGGGCTTCTAAACAAATTTACCAAATTTCACGAGTGTATGTATGTATATATGTATGTATGTATGTATGTATGTATGTATGTATGTATGTATGTATGTATGTATGTATGTATGTATGTATGTATGTAGGTTTGTCCGCGGATTTCTCAGAAACTACAAGTCCGATTTCGAAAATTATTTTTGCAATAGTTAGAGTATTTTTCAACTTAGGGTAGAGTACAAGTTTCATCAAAATCGGTCAAGTAGTTTAAGAGATATAAACTTTTTATGTTTTCAGTAAGTTACTGTAATGTAGACGTTCGAGTTGCGTGATAGTGCTGATACCTATCTTGGTAAAATAAGTCACTAAAAAGTTTTAAATAAACTAAGTATTTTAAAAAAAATAATAACCGACTTCAAATTAAATTATCTAAAAAGCATAAAATAACGAAAATATTATTGAAGTTGGTGCAGAATATACACAGCAGGTACGCTAACACCAACTTCAATAATATTTTCGTTATTTTATGCTTTTTTAACCGACTTCAAAAAAGGAGGAGGTTCTCAATTCATCGTGTATGTATTTTTTTTTTTTTTTTTTTTTTTAATGTATGTTCCCTCATAACTCCGCTAAATATGTACCGATTTGGATGATTCTTTTTTGTACATAATGGACATTCCATCAAGTTGGTCCCATAATTTTTTTATCCCTTATGAACCAGTAGTTCCTGAAGAAACATGAATGGAATGTTAGAATTATCTGGTAAAACGCCTAAAAATAGATGATGTTCTAATCAATAATGGTTATAACTCTTACAAATATTTATCTATTTCGGTGATTCTTTTTTTATTCGAAAGCATGAACCATTAGGATGGTTCGGTCTGAATTTCATCAAGACCGGATAAGAACTTTTTCGAAGAACATGAGTGATGGGAAGGAGATATAACTGGAAGAAACCATAAAATAGATGATGTCTTCGTCTACAAAATGGTCATACACCATCCAGATCATCCTACCGAATTCAATGGTTCCTTTTGAACCCCCGACCAAAAACGAGGTGTTATTAGTTTGGGGGGGGGGGGGGGGGGGGGTCGTGTCTGTCTGTCTGATAACTGTCTGTGGCATTGCAGCGCTCAAACGAGTGGACAGATTGGCGTATGCTGGTTTATTGGAGATGGTTCTTAGCGATGTTTCTTGAAAATCGGTTTAGCTTTGAAAACCATCAGCTCTTTTCCAAGTCGAGATAGGGATATTTCGTATACAATGGACATTTTTAATTACTTCTATTACTCCGAAAGATCTGAAATTTAGAACATATGTAAATCCGTTGATAGGTACTAAAAAACTGGTACTAAGAAAATGGTAACCTTCACCAGGGTCTGATGATGGAGCAGGAAGGTGGTCACAGGATTTCTGCACCAATAAACGTAGACCCACTGAGTTTGGGCTCGTTGTGTAGGTCTCGACGAGTATCTGCTAGAAAAATGATGTTCAGAGTCTGGTGATGGGAGAAAACAGTATGATGTTAACAGGAACTATGTTCCATGAAATGTAGGACCCACCGAATTTTATATCTGTGGTTGGGTTGGGAGATTTTAATTAAAATAAATTTATACCTGTTGGTATTAAAGCTTTATATCCAAATCGGTATATAGTTGAATAAAGACTTTTCAAGAGAATATGACTAAAAAGAATAAAATAAAATTTTTATAAAAAAAAATAAACCGACTTCAATAGACACCACACTAAAAAGTGAAAAATAACTTCAATATTCTTGAAGTTGGTGCTAAAATAAACACGATACTTACCCCAACACCAGAATCAACTAACCAGCACCAACTTCAATAATATTGAAGTTATTTTTCACTTTTTAGTGTGGTGTCTATTGAAGTCGGTTTATTTTTTTTTATAAAAATTTTATAGATAATTTAATTTGAAGTCGGTTATTATTTTTTTAAAAATAGTTTATTTAATGCTGCTCTCATGTGGTAGCACCATGTAAATTACAATCTAATGTTGTCTTTTATTTACGCAAATACTACACATTGAAATGAAACTACTTTTACGGAATATATCGCGGTTTATTTTTGATTTTACTTTCCCGATGTTGCGATATATTCCGTAAAAGTAGTTTTATTACCCGACTACGGAACGGAGGGAGGGTTATGATTTTAACAAGAATGTATGTATGTATATTCATCTGTTCCCGCATATCTTCTAATCTACTTAACATAATTTGACAAGTAGGGTGTCGTTAGAAGCGTCTTGATTGATTGTCCACTGGTTATAGGCTATATAATATTACATTATTAGACTGCGATTTTATCCGTAGTCGGGTTTTAGTTTTTAAAACTTATTACTTATTGGCGCAGAGTACGAAGCCTCTCGGTATTCTACAGGATGCATTTTGGAGAGTGTGCACAGGAATTGCATGACTTGATTCCACCATCTCCCTTTCATCATCGGACGACGAGACGCACGGCACGTACACACCCTTATGTGGTGAAAGTGCCTTCAGTCCGGACTAAGCGGTTTGCTTCTTCATTTATAATAAGGACAGCTAAGGACTGGAACAGTTTGCCTGCGTCGGTTTTCCCGCCCGATTATAATGTGGGTGTCTTTAAGACTAGAGTGAATAGGCTTTTAATAAGCTAGTGTGTTTTGCCATCCTCGATTGCGTCGCCGCTTTCCATCAGGTGGGACTGCAGTCAAGCACTAGCTTATAAGTGGTAAAAAAAAACTTGTTTCAATTACAATCTAGCCTAAAGGCTAATCATAAGGTAATATTAGTTTGACCTAAACGAATAAATTCAATTTTGGCACTTTTTACATTGTCTTTATTAAGGCAAATACACATTGTTATTGTGTTCTACATTGCACTAATTTAACAATCAAAAGGTTGTGTTATTTTCAGTCTTAGTCGGAGAATAGGATGGTAGGTTAAAAGGTGGATAGAAATTGGAGGTCGTGCTGAGTCGATAACTAATAGTTCAATTAACTTTAACATTGAACTAATTCCATTCATTAATACTACAATCAAGTAAATGCCATTAAACGATGTCTTGATTACTGTTCAATAACCAACGACGTAGGCTTCTTCAGAACAGGAATTGCATGAATTGATTCCACCTTCCCCCCTTCTATCATCTGAGGAGACTACGCACCTGGCCCTTACGTAAACGTCCGGATCCGGACAAAGAGATTTGCTTCGACATTTTTTATATGTATAAGTACAGTTAGGGACTGGAATAGTTTACCTGTTTTCCCGTCCGATTATAATGCAAAGCTATGATGATTATGTTTTCAAAGCTAAAGTGAAAAGACTTTTAAAAACTTTTTTTCTGGAAACCTTTAAGTGCGCCCCCCGGCCGCGGCGGCCGGGGGGCGCATTGTAGCCCGCCGGGAACCTGTCACGGTGCTCACAGGGAACACGAGGAGGACTTTTTTTTTTTTTTTACTGGGAGTACAGACGCTGTTGGCCGCAGATGGCCATTACAGCTTCACCGGACAATAGGAGGCGAGCGCTTAAAGCGCTCTAGCCTAGCGGCAGAAGTAGCGACGAGCTCAAGGGCACCTCAGGGAGGCACGGCCTCGGCTTGGGCTGTCGCTTAGAGAGGGCTGATTTTACCACCGGTTCACAACGCACCCCCACTGAGAAGAACCGGCAAGAAACTCAGTGGGGTGATGCTCGTCGTTGTGGTCGCATACGTACGACCCTTCGGCCTCGCCGGCGAGACCGGTGTCTGTTTGATAGTGTAGCATACGGTTGTCGGGGAGGGGCAGGCTCAATGCCATGGTCCAATAGGGCCGACATTGGGTCTTGGGGATCTATTAATACGTGTCGCGGACGGCGGCGCGAGTCTGAAGGACTAGTAGCATAATCGGCGGCGTCGCGGATTAAACGGTTAGGGTGCTTAGACGCGCTCTCAAAGTAGCGTTTCGACGCATCTTTGAAAAACTTTCGAAGGGGATCTAAATCGAAGTCGGAATGCAAGTCTACGTTCCGCATGTACCACGGGGCACCGACGGCATGTCGGAGGAATACCCGCCGCCGCCGTCCTCCTCGGAGTCGCCGCCGTAATTGATGGAAGTCCTAGGGCCCACACACCGAGGCTTTTAATAACTTAGTGTAAGGTACAATCCCATTGCGTTTAGATGTAGCATAATCTAGTTATTGACTCAATATAAATAGAGTAAACCAAAATTGTTGCATTATCTATAACCAGTGTTTTGTGTAGGGCTCATAATATACTTATGCGGTAAAAATATTTTAATTGATTGTGGATCCTCCTTTCACCATAGTTATTAGCGTTTTCCTTCATAAAGGATGTGAAATCTTTGTACTTAGTATATGTTTAGTCATATCTCACAGAACAATAGCTTTACAAAACCTACGTGTGATGCGGCAATCAGACGTATTCGTCGTTTTTCCGTGAGAGTATGTTACTCCTTATGCAAGTGGTTATTGACAATGGATTGATTGCTTTGTTTAAGCTAATTGATTAGGAAGTTTGTTTAACAATATTAAATATTTATATGACTAACACGGCCATCCTATTTCTCAATGACACTAAATAAGGTCTCGATAAGGTCAAATAGGCACTATTTAATAAATAAGGAATTAATAAAATTAATTCATTTCCGATATTCGAAGGGCATTTGAATGTTTTAGGGTTCCATCATCGATATAATATGTATTTAAACTAGATTAGGTGTCACGGTCCAAAAAGTGGTAGACAGAAATAGCGTCCTTGTGTCGCTATTTCTTTACAAGCCACAGGCTGAATAAAATATTTTTGCCGATTGGAACGTCGCTACTGTCTATATGAAACTGTCACACTACACATCGTTTATCATAATAACATCGTTACTTCACGTTTCCGCCACTAGCACAGATAAGTTTGCAACCTCCGCGACCACATTTTAGATGTCATTTTGTTCGTGAATGTTTATCTAGTTATATAATATACTAGTATATTATATCGATGGGTTCTATACCTAAAAGGTAAAAAAGGAACCCTTATGGTCTGACTTCGTCTGTCTGTGTGTCTGTCACCCCTATATAGTTCAGGAACTACTAATGTTATGGATTTGAAACTTGGAATAGTGTTAGATCTTACTTACCGAACCTCATCGCAAATAAAAAAAAAATATCTCTTGCTTTTTTTTATAATGGGGGTCGAAATGGGTCATCAAAATTTCAAAGTGTAACTACTATATTGAGTGGGATATCATATGAAAGGGCTTTATTTGCACATCTCAAAACAGTTTTTTTGTTTGGTTTATGTCACGTAGTTTTTGGCTGATAAGCAAAAATGACAAAAAAAAAATACCGTTCACCCCTTATCTCCGAAGTTGGAAGGCAAAATCTGAAATAATCTGAAATACATGTCTATTTATATTTTACAGGAAAAATAAAATTTTCTTTCTAAGTACTATAGTTTTTGAGTAATCTTAAAAAAACCCCGAAAAACAAACTTAGTTTTACGTTTTTTTTGCATCTGAGGTGCACCGCCCGACTCGCAATTTTTTTTCTTTGACATCCAGTCGGTTTTTTAATTGATATTAATTTATAAGTCAAAAACTACGTGACATGAAATAAAATAAAAATCGGGTTTGAAATGTATAAATGTGCTACGGTTTTAACCCTTTTATATGATCCACTTGATATTATAATGAAAGTAATAATAGTAATAAAAAGAAAAAAAAATCATAGATTTTTGTGTCAGATTTTTTTTACCTAAGTATAAGCCATCTACTTAGATAGAGTTTTTTCTATATAGTCGAGACTGACTGAGAACTATGAGCTTTATGAAAATAAAGCCCACACAACGCCATTGAAGTGGACGGTATTATGCTGCGACCTTGTCCATTTTAATTAATTAATAATACAATAATAATATCCTAGGACAATCCACTCACGGTCATCTGATTCCAAACTATCCAGAGCTTGCACTATGGTGATCAGACAACTGATACTAATACTTATTACTTTTTTTCTAAATACATTTTAAATAGATAAATGACACCCAGAAATTTAGTAGGAATCGAACCCACGACCGCATGGCCCCCGTATCTTGGAGTTTCAAACGGTTACCAACCAACCCGCGGAGCGGCCTAGATATCACAGGAATGACGCCACCGGCCATCGAGTCGGACTTGTGTGAACTCCAAGTCGCCGATTGCCCAGAGACAGCTTGAGATTGACAAAGATGACATTCCCTAGGTTCAGAGGCCATGACCCACTTTGGGTCGCTGCGCCAGAGGAGTAAGTAAGTGTTTACCTGACGTTGGTGATGGTCATGTTGGAGGCTCCGGTCGCATGGATGTCCTTGAAAGTGGCTCGGTAGCCGTCTGGCCCACCACCCAGAGCGATCGACAGCTCATCTATCACTATTGGCTCCGACTGTAAGCAAATATAGACTTTATATTATATGTGGTAGGTTGTTTATTGGGTCTTATCCCGCCACTCATTCCACCACTTTAGCCAGGATCCAAGAGTTAGCCAGGATCTAGAGTGGTCAGGATTGAAGCAGCATAGTGTAAACGATGTAGTATCCTGGTGTAAAGGGTAAGGCAGTCGGAGAAACGACTGTGCTTGAGACATAATAATGTTTCAGTTGAACTAAGGCCTTCCTCTTAGAAGAGAGGGCACGAGTAGCAGTGCTACAGAACACAAACAAAAAAACACGAACAGAAAATTGTGTCAGAAACGAACACGCGTGGTTCAGACAGATTTAATCGACTCAGCAAATGAAATCGTTTGTGTATCTCAAATAAGCTAAAATTAGCACTCGTAATGGCATATTTTTTAACCGGCTTCAAAAAGAAGGTTCTCTATTCGACGCGTATGTATGTAATATTAATAAAAATGCGTAATATTAATATATGTTAGTATATGTAGGCTTCTAAACAAATTTCCCAAATTTTATGAGTGTATGTATGTATGTATGTATGTATGTATGTATGTATGTATGTATGTATGTATGTAGGTTTGTCCACGGATTTCTCAGAAACTACAGGTCCGATTTCGAAAATTCTTTTTGCAATAGTTAGAGTATTTTTCAACTTAGGGTAGAGTACAAGTTTCATCAAAATCGGTCCAGTAATTTAAGAGATATAAACTTTTTATGTTTTCAGTAAGTTACTGCAACGTAGACGTTCGACTTGCGTGATAGTGCTGATACCTATATTGCTAAAATAAAAGTCACTAAAAAGTGTTAAATAAACTATTTTTGAAAAAATAAAAACCGACTTCAAAGTAAATTATCTAAAAAGTTTAAATTAACGAAAATATATTGAAGTCGGTGTCAGCTCTTGCTAGTCTTAGTTGACATGATGTGCTAGCACCGACTTCAATATATTTTCGTTATTTTATGCTTTTTAGATAATTTACTTTGAAGTCGGTTTTTATTTTTTCAAAAATAGTTTATTTTAAAAACGACCTCCGGATTACAAACGCGGCCTTGTCCGTCCGTCCGTCTGTCAGCGGGCTGTAACTCACGAACCGTAATAGGTATAGGGTTGCAATTTTCACAGAGTATTTACTATTTCTAATGCCACTATAACGACAAATACTAATTTTACTGATATTAAGTAATTAAAAATGATTGGTGTAATAAAAAAAATGGAACCCTTTATGTCGGTCCGACTCGCACTAGACGGATTTTTTGGTTCGTTACTAAACCGACTTGTATCGTATTAACAGTTGATGATCTCAAATTGAACTGTGTGTATACTCTTACCTCTTCAATGCCAAGTTCTGGTGCACCGCCCTTCATATACTCGATGAGGGAGTTGAAGCTCCGCAGCAAGCACGCGTCCACGTTTGGATCCTGTCGGGAACACGGTCGGCCCCCAAACACGTCTATCGAAAAGACATAAGGAAGCGTTTAATTTTACAGAGAAGTGCTTGATTAAAAAACAATAACAACTTTAACTAGAGTCGTGCTTACTAAAGTTAATTCTATGCTCTCGGCTTGTCTTGTGTTTTAGGCATGAAGCCTAGAGACGCAGAGTAGCAAGTCTTTCGGTATTCTATAGGATGTATTTTGAAGAGTGTACGCAGGGATTACATGTCTTGTCGATCGTCGACGTCGATAGTCGACGATTTACTACAGACGACGAGACGCACGGCGATCATGCACTCCTTCGTTGTGTACGTCACATTACTCCTGACTGAGCGATTTGCTTCGTCGTTTATAATACACTAGCTGACCCGCGCAGCTCCGCCCGCGGATACTACATATAAACCTTCCTCTTGAATCACTCTATCAATTGCTGAAAAGTGCATCAAAATCCGTTGCGTAGTTTAAAGGATCTAACTGTACAAACATCGAGAGCGACTTTGTTATATATTGTAATAAAGAAAGATACAGCTAAGGACTGGAATAGTTTGCCTGTTTTCCGCCCGATTTTAATTAATAATTTATTTATTTATCCTTAATGTACTAGTGGTACACAAAGCGGACTTAATGCCTCTAGGCATTCTCTATCTGTCAACCGTCATTACAAGCGAGCTATTTCTCGTATATATGTTGAGTGATTATTATATAAGTACTTAAGTATATAATAATCACAACAACAACATAATGTTATGTTATGAATTTCTCGTATATACGAGAAATTCATAACATTAGTAAGTATTTGTGAATGAATCACAAATACTTACTAATGTTAACACTTTAATGTGATTGTTTTCTAGATTAGAGGGAATAAGCTAGTGTGCTTCACCGCCGGTTTCTATAAGGGACGATTGCAATCAAGCAATACTACCTAACACTACTTTATTAGTCAGCTGTTATGTTAATATTGTTGTCGCCGAGCTAACGATGTTTATTGGTATTCCGTCGGCATCATATAACGGCATATGCTAGTGAATACCGGTGAAAACAATGGGACGAGGTGTATGCCACAATGGGGACCTTGAGGAACTTATACGTTTTTCTATATGACTGTGGAGATAATAACAATACCATTGTTATCATTTTTTATTTGTTAAGGGAAATTACTGTTGAACCAAAGATCTATAAATAATAATTATTAGGTCTAACTAAGCCAACGGTAGTCGGAGTCGGCAAACATAGCGTGGGACGTCCGCAAGCGAGATGGAGTGACGATATACGTAAAGTGGCGGGCAGAAATTGGATGAAGAAAGCCGAGTATCGTAGTCAGTGGCGTGATATTGGCGAGGCCTATGTCCAGCAGTAGACGACTGTAGGCTGAGGATGATGATGATGATGAGGTCTAACTAACCAGACTCTGCGATACAAGTCCAGAACTTAGTGCAGAAGTTACCGTAGTGGTATGTTTTATTAATCTTGTAAATATGTATTAAATAAATAAACATAACGTCAGGTCTTAAAGCATCAAGTATTAGGTAATTTGAATGCCCAAATCAGTCAGTAACATTTTTTATCTTTTGCAATATACATACAGAAACGTAATAATAATTCATATACTTACTGGTATATTATAACAAACTTTAGAATTCATTTTGTTTGCAGTCAGCCTTTTGTTATTATAATCTATATTGGTTAGGTTAGGTTAGGTTGGGACCCGCCCCTTCGGAGTCGCTGGACGTTCGGGGTGTGGGCCCTTTGAACGTCCATTGAGTACGGCGGCGACTCCGAGGAGGACGGCGCGGTGGCGGGGTTGCGACCCCCGTCCCCGTGAGTACAGTGACGGGTTCCCGGGGGCTACAATGCGCCCCCCGGCGGCGGGCTCAAAGGCAAGGCACTGAGGGGCCCCTGGTGCAGATCCCACCGGAGAGCCCTGGGGTCCCCCCTCTCATGTGCCGATGCGACAGCCGCGGGGGTGTTAGTGGGTAAGAATCCCACATACCCCGGTCGAGCCCCACAGCTCCCGGGGATCTTTGGAAGATTTCCCGCGTGTAAAAAAATAAAATTTAAAAAAAGTTACTCTCTGACGAAAGTAGAAAGAATTTATTAATTAAATTACATATTTTAGTACACTTATTAAAGTTGTTGTTTGTCAGTCGATTCTGGAATTTGCGTTCTGTGTTTATTTTGGAGCTCCTTCTTTTTTTGAAGTCGGTTACAAACCAACGGCAGGGTTTCGATGAAGCATGAGTAGGTAAGTTAATGAGTCATATTATGCAAATGAAAGTTGACTGTCGAATTTGCTTTCACCTTTCCTTGCATTGCGGTTAAAACGATTAATAATTGAGTAAAATAAAAATAAAACCGCTTTCGTTTATATGAGTATTTAATTTTGTTTGTAGGTTTGTAGTGTTTAATATCTTGTAAAATGTGCCAGATTTAAAATAAACGCATAGCTAAAATAAATAGTACCTGAAGTCGTTCTCAAGTCATGACGTAACCAAGGGAAATAAAGATTCATCACTATTACACTTTTTTTTTATAACTACAATAAATTCGTATTTCCACGTTTGCAATTATTGTTGTATTTTTTTCTTTATTTAATGCATCGTGAAGAGCGGCACTTACTGATACAGGTACATACTTAATAGGGGGTGCCCACGAATTGGATGTATTTAATCACTTTTGGAGATGAAATAAATTTATATTATCTATACATATAAAATTACTTGTCCTGTCTGACTGACTGATTCATCAACGCACAGGCCAAATCGCTGGTCCTAGAAAGCTGAAATTTGGACAGTAGGTTCTTCTTATGATGTAAGCACCCACTAAGAAAGGGTTTTTGAAAAATCGACTCCTAAAGGGGTTAAATGGGGTGTTTTCTTTTGTATGAAACTTTTTATTTTATGGTTCGATTGACTTGAAATTTACTGAAAAGATTCTCTAAATAAAATAAATCAACACGTGTTTCGCGAATTTTTAAAAACAATCTTTGGGGGTGTGTTGGTAAACTTTGTACGAAAAAAAATAGCGAGCGAAGCCGCAGGCGCTTTATTTATATAGATTTATGAATACGACCTTTCGACTTCAGAACCATACTGGCCAAAGAAGGCTTTTTCAAGAAGATGGCTAACCATCGGGCTAAGTCCTCGGCTTATATGTTTAATATTTGTTTCACAATCAACACCCAACAAACTCCGACGTATTGATTAATCAACGCTGACCGGCTCGTTGTAACGGTGTGTAATGCACCTGCCAGTGTCAGGTCGTCGACCGTGGGACCTTGCCCGCGAAACTTGATCTCGCAAAAACTATACTGTTACTCGATCTTAAACGTTTTTAACGAGAACTGGTTGTAGAAGAATACGGCTCTCTTCTCAGTATTACGAAATAGAGATAAGATTAGACAGTTTTATTTTTATAAATGGTAGCCTATTGAGATTGGCGAGCCAAGTATGCCAGTGCCTCAGGTGGGACACTGGTCAGGCAGAATTTCATCATAATGAGCAGTAGCAGAGAGTAGCACCTTAGAAGGGAGTGGTTGCCATCAACGTTCCGCTTGGCAGGCGTTTTAGGGATCGCTATATAGGTGGTAGGTAATCCAATAGAAACACGCTGCTGCCCGTCTTCTTGGTTTCTCTTAATTGCCTCTTACGGGCATTCAGGGCGAGGAGACGGGGGGTGCTATTCTTACCCGGACACCCCACGACTAATCAAGTCTCTCATGAATAAACAGGCAGTATCAACCAATGTAATATTCTCATCATCGAAACATTTAGGTAAGTATATTTTTATGTCGACTGACTCTACATAATAAAGTGCCTGCCAGTGCCCCAGAATGGACCCCGGCCAGACAGAACCTACTAATGTGAATTTCACTCAGTAAGGAAAAAGTTAAGGTAATTATATACCTAACTAGCTGACCCCCGCAGCTTGCCTGCGCTATTTATACGTTAACTAAACTTTTAATAACAGACATTCGCATCGAATACATAACCTCCTTTTTTATAGTCGGTTAAAAACTGGGACCCACTTTTTACTTGCTCTCCGAAGCACAGACCCGTTTAGTTCAAATGGCGTTAAACGGTCACCCATCTATTTAATGACCTTACCTAACTTTGCTTAACCTGATCGATTACAAAACCTTGATAACAACTCTCTATGACTGTTCCCTTACTAATATTTATTATATTATAAAGAAAAAATTATGAAATCCGACCAAGCGTATAACCAAGTACCCATTTTGACTTTAATCCCCTCTCCCAAAAGAACCGTGCTAGATTACGGGATAAAAAGTATCCTATGTCCTACCTCGTAGTAAGATCTCAAATCATGCCAAATTTCATTTCAATCCATTCAGTAGTTTCGGCGTGATGCGCAGCCGTGATACAGACAGACAGACAGACAAAAATAAAAAAAAAATACTTTTTCGGCCTCAGTATCGGTTATAGAATGCCCTCCAAATATAATTTTCAAAATATCTTCAATGTACAGAATTGGACCTGTTACCTGACCTGTTGTTGTTAGTTTTATTATAAGTATAGATTTATATTTTAATTTCAACTGACATTGGTCCTGTGGGCGCTATTGCGGATTCTGATAGTGCAGTCCAGAGTTCAAATTGTCAAGCCGGGCACAGTGTGCGGCGTAATTCTGTCCGCACTTTCTCAGTGGAAATTTAGTTTCATTGTTTGTTTGCTCAATGTTTCTATATTCAGTGAATATAGCCAGCGCACCCGTTACCCGTGGGGTGTCCGGGTAAGAATAGCACCCCCCCATCTCCTCTTGTTGAGTGTCCGTAAGAGGCGACTAAGGGAAAACCAGAAGACGGGCAGCAGCGTCTTTCTATTGGATTACCTAACACCTATACTGCGATCCCCAAGCCACTTGCCAAGCGTGGGGATTATGGCAACCCCTCCCTTCTAAGGGGGAGGCCTTTGTTCAGCAATGGACATTTTTCGGCTGCTAATGATGATGATAGCCCGCGCATAGGTAGTGCCTATGCGCAGACGAAGCCGAGGGGATTGCTAGTTAAATCAAACATATAATTATGACATGTACGTTCGTACGTACGTTCTAACCGCAGAAAATTAGTGTCATAATAATATGCTATACTAATGAGCGGTTTTATTATAAGGGCCCAATCTGCTATTATGTAGGTATAGGTACAAGAATAGATTATTACATAACCAAATTAGGACAAAATGGCATCTGGCACAAGGCCGAGCCGAGTATGTAAACTAGCCGGAGTTAGTTAATTAACGTCCTTTTGCAATTAAGGGCCGATTAGAGCAAGCTTGCTTTTGCATTAATGTTAGATTAAATAACGAATAATTTAATCTGTAGAGAACGTGCGACTTATTCTGGAAATAATGGAACGGGACTGTTAGTCTAGTGGTTAGTCACCCTGACCGCTACCCAATAGGTCTTGCGTTCGATTCCCACCTTGCGCACAGAATACATAATAGTAGGTACTCTACTTGCGTCTGGATGTACCTATACCTATATAAGTATGTGCTTACAATATAAGTATTTGTATCAATGGTCTGGTTTCAGTTATCAGATAACCGTGTGTCAATCAATAGTCCCTATTATTATTATTGTGTATTTCCTTAGCCATTAGCGCAGCATATTCACGTAAAGCTCAGTGCACACATACATGCCGCATTTAATACTAATGGCCTTTACATCTATTATAGATGATTTAAATAGAAAGTGTGTGAGAGATTTGACATTTTCTTTGATGGCTAAATAATCTAATGTGAGATTGGCATGATCGACTACACTAGGAGCAGCTATGCTATTATCTAACCAAACCTATCATGGCTGTGCTCAATGGTGAGCTCGACGTCGAGCCAGCTTTGAATACGACGAACTTAACGCTGTTAAAATCCGTATTCACTATTGCATTTCGGCTCAACGTTGAACTGACTGTAGCCTTAAGTAGTTCCACTGTAAAGCGAGAAAACTTATGGCGATAGTGTTGTATAAGCAAAGTTAGTGAATACAAATAGGCAACTGGGAGTGAGCGTTGAATGAACGAACTGTTATTTGGCTTCAACAAATAAACCAGTTTACAGTTCACCGATAAACTAGTCTAATGATCGTTTACTTATATAGTTTGTTGCACTACGATTGCCCGTTGTATTTAATGTATTTTCATTCTGTCCATCCAAAGGTTGTCTGGAAGAGATCGCCACGAGTGATAAGACAGCCCATTGTACTTGTTATTTTTGCAGAACTTGTAAATTTATTACTATCCGGTGTGCAATAAAGAGTTAATAAATAAATAAATGATAGACTGGTTTATCGGTGAACTCCATGCAATACGTAAGTATCTAGTCTGTGAACGTCGACCACTACTTTTCGTCAACAGTATAAACTTGTCTAAACTTGCATAAAAACCGGTTTATCGCTGACGATAAACCTCCTCGTTTCGTCGACGGTAAATGCGTCGACGACCCACCCCTAGGCAACTCGCCGCTGCGCAGCGTCGAGTGCGAGGTAGTGTTGCTTAAAGAATAGCACTACAGTAGGGTTATTCACAAACATCGGAAGATTCCGTTTTCGAATTCAATGAAACCGTTTCCGACGATATCTTGTAAACGTTATGCACAAATCTGATAGTTTCTTTGAAATTACATGAACATACCTGATAGAATTAATAAAACACTTCGATGATGGATTCAGCAGTATTTTGTAATGCATATAACCTTACTGAAATACGTGATAATTATCACAATACAATGTGAAAATTTGAGCATCCGATGATGATGAAATATATGATCTATCAAGTTGATTGATGTACAAACGCATAAATATTGAGTAACATGTAAAATGTCATATAATAAAAGTGCTCACCCATGGTATATAATAGCTTAAAGCAGTGGTTCCCAAACTTGATTGGGCTCCGACCCACCTAACAAAAACAGCCAAATTCGGGACCCACCTCTTGGCTGTCTTAAAAAGGGCATAAAATATTGGTAACGCTCAGATTACCTAGTATCTGTGTTAATTGATTCGTCTTCTGCCCATTCAGCCATTTCGTCGATTCGTCATGCAACAGTATTATTTGACAGTGGTATGCACTCGATTTACTTTAATTCTTTTTCTCCAAACATCGCTCCAACAGCATCTTTAATCGATAACACTAAGTCTTCCCCAATGGTGTGATGCTTTCCTGCTCTGACGATCCTTAAGCTAATGAGGTACGAGGCGTACGAAGCATTTTCATTAATAAAATGTGAAACAATGTTTTTTGACGATTTCATGTCCAATAATTTTTTTGGAAAAAATCTACTAGTTTATTCGCAAAATGGGAATGCTTTGTTTCTATATGACGTGTCAACTTACTTGGTCGCATACTTTCGTTCGCTAATATTTCGTAACAAATCACACATAGAGGACGCGGATTTAGCGTATCATTATTCCAAGTGAATCCTAGTTTCAGATATTCAGGGTCATTTCCTTACAACTTCCCGTCGTTTCGATTCTTGTGAACTCGTTGAGGGAGCTTGGAAGTCAACTTCAGTGCTACTTCTGTTATTTATAAGAACAACTTCCGTCTTTTCATCACTTTGTTCCCAATCTAACGGCGGCGGCGACTGTTTTTTTGTTATTCGTTTTAACCACTTTTCCATGATTATCTTCAAATTTTGATTATTGTAAAATATTGACTTTAAAAAGATTATAAGGGCGTAAACTAACGAACACAACGCAACGGGTAACAAGTATAAATTTAAACTTTTAATAAACCCCCGACTTAGGTAAACGAACTCTTAAAAAGACTTATCTGTACTATTATCACACCGTTAAGATTTCACCATAGATTTTTAATTCGGTGCGTCCTATATTTAATGGTGCCGAGTTCCTATTGCCACCTTCCTGCTTGCTCCCATCACCAGACTCTGATCAACAATTTTCTACCTACTAATCGCAGCAACCTATCCAACGAATCCAAATTCGGTGGGTCTAGGTTTATTAGTGCAGAGATCCCATGACCACCTTCCTGCTCCATCATCAGACCCTGATCACCATTTTTCTGGCAACTACTCGTTGAGACCTATCCAACGAGCCCAAACTCGATGGATCAAAGTTTATTGGGGCCAAGATCCTGCTACCACCTTCTTGCTGATCATCATCAGACCCTGGTGAAGGTTACCATTTTATTTAGTATCATCGGATTTACATATGTTCTAAATTTCAGATATTTCGGACTAATAGAAGTAATTTTATACAAAATATCCCTACCTCGACACGGAAAAGAGCTGATTGTCTTCAAACAAATAAAAAAACCGCATTCAAATCCGTTCACTGGTTGGACCGACAGACAGACAAGACTTCCGGACATAGGCGTGAAACTTATAACTCTCCTCGTTTTTGGTCGGGGGTTAAAAAATATCACAAAAACAAAAGACCCTGAGACCAAAAGAGAAAGAGCCTGAGTCGGACGACTCAGGCTCACCACTTTACACGAAATGCATTTCGCCGCCTGTCCCGATCCCCGCTCGCTCCTCTCCTCTCGCAGTAATCGAACGCGCGAGCGCCACCGCGCCGGGCGCGCGCGCCCTTTTGCACCCCTCCCTCAATGGCAGACCGGTTGTAAGCCCGATCGGGTCGGGTTTTCAGGGCCCACTTAATATTCGCTCGCGACCCACTGGTGGGTCGCGACCCACACTTTGGGAACCTAGGGCTTAAAGCTTTTGATCGTATAAGTTGGGTAACGGATGGCATTTTGTTAGTGCAAGTAATCACCTCGTTTCATAAGCCATTTTAAACATAGAGCGATGCGGGCAGCGGATTTCGCGATTTTTTGTAAACAATTTCATTTTACATTCTATTAAATCTGGGAGATTGCTCAAGACAAAAGAAATACTAGGGATAACCCACACATAGTGATCTAATGCCAAACTGTACTGTAGCAAACTGATAACGCACATATTGTAGCTATAATTTGAATACAAATACGTTTTAAATAAACTTTAAATAATAATATCTTGAGACAATCCGCACACGGTCATTCGATCCCAAACTAGGCCGAGCCTGTATTATGGAAACCAGACCACTGATACCTATACTTATATAAGTAGGTACTTTTTTTGTAAATAGGTACTTACTTAAATACATACATACTTAAATAGAAAAATAACACCCAGACACTTGGAAATCGAACCCCCGACCCATCGGGTAGCAGCCAAGGTGTCTAACCACTAGACCAACGGGCCCGTCAGATACATAATAGGTATAATAATAAAAAGAATAATAATACCAGCCCTTGTTTATGTCCCACTGCTGGGCACGGGCCTCCCTTCAAGATTCAGCGTAGTGGACTATGGCTGGCTAAATGCGGGTTGACGGACTTCACAAGTCATTCGAAAGCTAGTTAGGCTTCCTCAGACATGCAGGTTTTCCTTCACCAAGAGCTAGTAACAGTCGCACAAAGTCGATTCGCACATTGATCATGTACGAATTAAAGAACTCAAAGGTGCGAGCCGGGGTTCGAACCTGCGCACCTTGTTTCCAAGGCTAGCGCTTGCCCACTGAGTTGTTACAGCTATAATAGGTATATAAAAGAAAACACACTACAGTGCACTCCACATCAAAACACAGTAATGTTAACACATTGTTACTTAGCCTTCAACTAGCACCATTTTTATCATGGAATTTACATCGAATTCAATAACTACAACTTGTAACTAATAACTCAACCACGTCCTTTTTTTAATTATGAGTGGTTTATATAAATGTAGAACATAAAACAATGCTACCCGGAAGAATTTAGTTCGGTCGGAATGTCTTTGTTGCACATCAAACAAATAAGTCATCTTTGTTATTACATAATGTTGTCTTTTACTTACGCGAATATTACACATTGAAATTAAACTACTTTTTTTTTTGTTATTACATTACTTTCGGATCCGCTTTGATATATATTACATACTATATTGATGTTTAGGAATGCTTTGTGTGATAATTTTTACTAAGTACCTATACATATGTGTGCCCAGGGTCGGGTATGAATAGTACCCTCCCGTCTCCTCCCGTTGTTGACCGTAAGAGGAAACTAAGGGAAAACAAGAAGAAGACGGGCAGAAGGCAGCAGCGTCTTTCTATTAGATGACTTATGTAGGTATACTGCGATCCCGTTGATCCCGGACGGGCCCGTTGGTCTAGTGTTCAGACACCCTGCCTGCTAACCGATGGGTCGTGGGTTCGATTCCCGCCAAGTGTCTGGGTATTGTTTATCTATTTAAGTATGTATTTACAAAAAAAAATGTATATAAGTATTAGTCGTATCAGTTGTCTGGTTTCCATAGTACAGGCTCTGCCTAGTTTGGGATCGGATGACCGTGTGTGGATTGTCCCAAGATATTATTATTATTATTATTATCCCCAAGACACCAAGCGTGGGGATTTTGGCAACCCCTCCCTTCTAAGGGGGAGGCCTTTGTTCAGCAGTGGATCATGATAAAAAAAAATGAGTAACTTTATCGACGACATAATTAATCGGTAGAGCAGACGTAAGCTTCTGTTTCAATAGTCTAAGGACTTTTTTTGCACAAAATACTTATTAAAAGCATTTTTAGGAAGGACAAGGATTGATTATAAGTATATAAAAAGGCCCGTTTACATCTCTAGACGTTCAAATAGCAAGCAACGAAGCTAAATGGAATAAATAATTTTCTATTTACGGTATAAACGCACATGTCAGGGCATTCAGGATGCCTAGTTAATATGAAAAACAGTAAACGGGGTGCCCTTGACTTGGTCTAGTTAGGTTTTCCAATACGATGAACAATTTACTGGGCTAATTAAATCGTTCAAGCAAATTCGTGAGCTAACAAGCAGTAATAAACTATTTATGATCGTGTGCGCCTATATGTAGATGCAGAATTATTAAATTTCCATTGCATACGTGTTTCAGGATTTTTTAGATTGCGATTTAGCGTCTTATACCTTGCTTAAGTAGATGGCTATAGTTCTGTACGTGTGTTTGTCATTGAACTCCTACTAAACGGCTGGACCGATTTAGATACTTTTTTTGTGTGTTTGAGTGTGTCCCTGAATGATTTAAATTCATAATTAGACCTAATAGGTGGCGCTGCAATAGCTGGTGTTCTCAGTTTTTTTTTAATTTTCATTTATTTATTTATTTATTAATACTTTATGCATAGGCGGACTTAATGCCTAAGGCATTTTCTGCCAGTCTACCTTAGGGTGGTCCAGAAAATTTACAAAGGTAGGTGCAATAAAAGGAAAAAAAACCATTGAATGAAATTCTACATTATAAAAAATGAATATAAAACTACAACACAATATACTCAGACACGTGATCGTATTTGCGTAAATTGTGAACGAATCGAATGCAGTTATTAAGAAGCCTATCGAGTTTATTGAGGAGATCTGCATTCAGGTCATAGTAACACACAGCAGCATAGTCAAGTAGTGGAAAAATTAAGGAGTGTACAAGCATTGTTTTTGTTATAGTTGGTAGAAAGTTCTTTAAACGCAGAAGAGACCGTAAAGACCCAGTAACTTTTTGGCTTACATAAGCTACTTGATCTTGCCAACTAAGGGTACTATCTATACTTATAATAAAATTGTAACAGGTCCAATTCTGTACATTGAAGATATTTTGAAAATTATATTTGGAGGGCATTCTATAACCGATACTGAGGCCGAAAACGTATTTTTTTTAATTTTTGTCTGTCTGTCTGTCTGTCTGTCTGTATCACGGCTGCGCATCACGCCGAAACTACTGAATGGATTCAAATGAAACTTGGCATGATTTGAGATCTTACTACGAGGTAGGACATAGGATACTTTTTATCCCTACTAGTAATCTAGCACGGTTCTTTTGGGAGAGGGGATTAAAGTCAAAATGGGTACTTGGTTATACGCTTGGTCCGATTTTATCAATTTTTCTTCATATTTATAATAAATATTAGTAAGGGAAAACTCATAGAGAGTTGTTATCAAGGTTTTGTAATCGATCGGGTTAAGCAACGTTAGGTAAGGTCATTAAATAGATGGGTGACCGTTTAACGCCATTTGAACTAAACGGGTCCGTGCTTTGGAGAGCAAGTAATAAGTGGGTCCCAGTTTTTAATCGACTATAAAAAAGGAGGTTATGTGTTCGATGCGAATGTCTGTTATTAAAAGTTTAGTTAACGTAAAAATAGCGCATGCGGAGCAGCGTTTTTTTTTTTTTTTTTGGGAATGATAGACGCTGTTAACCGCAGATGGCTATTGCAGCTTCACCGGACAATAGGAGGCGAGCGCTTGAAGCGCTCTAGCCTTTACGGCAGAAGTAGCGACGAGCACAAGGGCACCTCAGGGAGGCACGGCCTCGGCTTGGGCTGTCGCTTAAGAGAGGGCTGAGTTTACCACCGGTTCACAACGCGCCCCCACTGAGAAGAACCGGCAAGAAACTCAGTGGGGTGATGCACGTCGTTGCGGTCGCATACGTACGACCCTTCGGCCTCGCCGGCGAGACCGGTGTCTGATAGCTAGTGTAGCATACGGTTGTCGGGGAGGGGTTGGCGCATCCCGGTCCAATAGGACCGTCATGGGGTCAGGAGGGTCGAGCAGTACGTGCCGTGGTCTGCGGCGCGAGTCAGAAGGACTAGCGGCGTAATCGGCGGCGGCGCGGATTAAACTGTTCGCGTGACGGGACGCGGATTCAAAGTAGCGTTTCGACGGTTCTTTGAGGAACTTACGAAGGGGATCTAATTTGAAATCGGAATGCAGAGCGGAGCAGCGTGGGTCAGCTAGTCTATATATAATTTTCATGTAGGACAACGACTGCCATGCCGGCTAGTATAGTTGTAATTTTTTTAATTATTGTAAGCTAGAGTCTAATCCCTGTTTGGTATCCGTGTAAGAATAGCACCCTCCCATCTCCTCCCGTTGGGTGTTCATCATCATCATCATCACCAGCCGGAAGACGTCCACTGCTGAACATAGGCGTGGCGTTCCAAAGGGGGAGGCCCCTTTGGAACGCCACAATGAACGACAAATGGCGATTTGCATCCACCGGTTACCTGCGGTTGGGTGTTCGACTAAGGGAAAACAGGAAGACGGGCAGCAGCGTCTTTCTATTGGATTACCTACCACCTATACTGCGATACCCAAGACGCCTGCCAAGCGTGAGGATTATGGCAACTCCTTCCTTCTAAGTGGGAGGCCTTTATTCAGCACTGGACGTCTTTTGTCTGATGATGATGATATCTTCCCGTTGGGTATCGCAAGAGACGACTAAGCGAAACCAGCAGACTTCTGTGTGATATCCACCCAAGCGTATACTGCGATTCCTAAGACATCTGTGAAGTGTCTGGATTATGGCAAACCCCCTTAAGAGAGAGGGCTATGCTCAGCAGTGGTGGTCTTCCGACTGATGATGATGAGTGCTTGATCACCGATCTAAAGTAATCGGTGATGTAATCGTTTAAGATAAAACGCTTATTAGTTTTAAAAATAAATATATTTAATGAGAATTAACTTAATTGATTTATATTAAAGTTGGATATTAGAGTGTCAGTATTATTATACACTAGCTGACCCACGCAGCTCCGCCCGCGCTGTGTTTACGTTAACTAAACTTTCATTAGTATACATTCGCATAGAATACAAAACCTCCTTTATTAAAGTCGGTTAAAAACTTGGACCCACTTTGTACTTGCCCTCCGAGGCACGGAGACCTTTAGTTCAAATGGCGTTAAACGGTCACCCATCTATTTAATGACCTTACCTAACGTTGCTTATCCTGATCGATTTCCAAACATTGTTAACAACTGTCTATGAGTGTTCCCTTACAAATATTTATTATAATTATAATGAAAAATTGTTAAAATCGGAGCAAGCGTATAACCAAGTACACATTTTGACTTTAGTGCCCTCTCCCTAGGGAACCGTGACGAATGTCGGGATAAAAAGTATCCTATGTCCTACCTCGGAGTATTAACTCAAATCATGCCAAGTTTCGTTTCAATCCATCCTGTAGTTTTGGCGTGATGCTCAGCCGAGATACAGACAGACAGACAGACAAAAATAAAAAAAAATACATTTTTGGCTTTAGTCTCGGTTATAGAATGCCCTCCAAACATAATTTTCAAAATATCTTCAATGTACAGAATTGGACCTGTTATAGTTTTATTATAAGTATATAGATATAGATATTGAACGACAGGAAACAACACGGTCACAATTAAAATATTCAAGGTCGATGAACTGTTAGAGATCAAATGCTTTTGTATAAAATTATTCATAATTCTGTTGACTCAATGTTAATGCTCTCAGCAAAATTATTTTTTAAATGTCAAGTGCAAGGAATAAATTACTTATTCAGAATCGCTGCTTAAGAATTAGGTACTTACTGACCATTATTATAACCGATTTTAACTTGTAGCGTGGTGTTATGTATTTATTTGTAGATTCTTTATTATTCATGTATTATCTACAATTTTAACTGTGTATAAGTCCAATAGTTTGTATGTTTCCCTTGAAAATAAAATAATATTTACAAAAAAATTAACCGCCTTCAAAATGTGACTAAAAAGCCTGAATTTTTTTTTTTGCATTAGTTGACTACAACATATATAAATACATCTTATTATCATCAGAACTAGAATTTGAAAAACATGTGGCTCTATGTTTTTCAGAAAGATCTGAAAATTTCATATAAAAAAAAAAAACAATTTGGTTCTTAAATGACTGAGTTTTACGGAATTGACCACCTCTTCCTTTTTTGAAGTCGTTCAAAAATATATAAATTTTGCTTGTTATTTGATATGACAAATAATAGCTTTTTGGACAAACAAAAAACCAAACGAAGTTACCGTTCGCCGTGAGTACCTAGCATTCATCGTTGATGTACAAATGACTTCAAAATTTAATCGCATGACAAATATGTAACTGTCCATTTCTATTAAAAAAACGGCCAAGTGCGAGTCGGACTCACGCACCGTGGGTTCCATACCATCTTTGGACGTTCCTATAAAAGTTATTTTACTATTCGTCTAAAGAACACCTCAGATAGCAAAAAAAAATGTAAACAGATATGTAATGTGTACAGATATGTTTTTATTGTATTGTATCCTACCTACCCATAATTATTTCAGATTTATTTTTCCTCCACAAACTTCGGAGATAGGACCGGACCGGTATTTTTTTGACATTTTTGAATAATTACGTGACATAAACCAAAACTAAAATCTGTTTTAAGATGTGCAAATGAAGCCTTTTCATATAACCCACTCGATATAGTAGTCTCACTTTGAAATTCTCGAAATGTCGACCCCAAAGAAAAAAAAAACGATTGGAATGAGGTTGGGTAAGTAAGATCTAAAACTATTCCAAGTTTCAAATCGATGGCATCAGTGGTTCCTGATTTCCTGAAATATATAGGTGTGTCAGACAGACAGACAGATACCATATAGAATTCTTTTTTACCTTGTAGTGTGTGGAACCCTAAAAAGCTGACAATCGTCGCGCAGTCGTCTACATCTATCCAAGTCTAAGCTACCAATATTGAGTACATTTCTCCTACTTTGTACGTTCTTCCGCGTTAGCAGACAGTTAAGTAATAAGTAATTGTGTGAGCTTAACACAAGTCACTGTTTTTAACAATGTATTGTAGGTGACTTAATGATCCGTTGTTAAGCACGTGTCTTACGAGACGAGGTGATTTAGGAGTTGCACCGCGTTGGTTTAGAACGGGTTAGTGGGTTATTGGGTCTGTTGGGTTATGTCTACGTAACATGGCACTCAAGTTCCAACAGATTTTGATATATACTTTTAGACTTACGCGTTCCATTATCTAACTTTATTTTAATCGGGAATTAGAGCGATTTGCCTTATATTTAGCCGTGGGGTGCCGGGTTAGAATTCATCATCATCATCATCAGCCTACAGTCGTCCACTGCTGGACATAGGCCTCGCCAATATCACGCCACTGACTACGATCCTAGGCTTTCCTCATCCAATTTCTGCCCGCCACTTTACGTATGTCGTCACTCCATCTCGCTTGCGGACGTCCTACAGGCCTATTCCCAGTAGTTCTACATTTAGTTCTACATGTCTGACTACTAAGAAAAAAAAATCCTACTAGTTCTACACTCATGTAGAACTAGTAAGAATGCATTAAATATAATTTTTTCATTCCCAGTAGTTCTACACGATGACGTATTAGAAAATTAGAACTTTATTAGTGAGCAGAATATTTTTTGTTTGTTCACGTGGGAGACCGCCGGGTTGTCAACCAGGATATTTCAGATTAGTATCCACTAAAACTTTTGCGGCTGTTGCATCGGCAGCTGAGATGCCATTATTCATGAGGCTTGCTTATGTCCTATGCTACCCTGGTACTTCTGGTATAAATTGAAGGTCACACTTAGATAACAAACACTAGACGTCAATCATGAGGTAAAACCCAATCTCCTCTCCTGCTCTAGTAGTAACTACTTACTTCTGGTATGTACGAACTTTTTTTTTGCGATAGATTTATTCTCATGGATACCCGCGCACGGCCTACTATGCGCGGGTGATGTCAGACTCTTACTGACAAAAATTCCATCAGGCCTTCCAGCATTCCCGCTATAGGTGGGCCCCGGCAACGTACATTGTACTTCATCCGGTTCCCGCCAGCGGCCGTTCGGCTTGCGCCTAACTTACAACGGCTCGACCAAAATGGCCAAGCCGGAGCCTCTACAGGCTCTCCCCCCCCCCCTATGTCACATGTGGTGCCCTCCAGTCCAGTCTGCTCAACAGAGAAGTATACTACTACTATCACCTTTCGGCCCTAAGATTGGATCGAGCTACCGGCCCCCATACCCCGGCAAAGCCGCCTACCGGCGCCCATACCCCGTCAGAGCGGTTGCTACGGTGCCCCCGCCCTAAGGCCTTTTGGCCCCGACTCCACCCTGCACCACCACCGCGCTCAACCGACGGGTCCAATCGGGAACAGCTGTAGCGATGCCCCCGCCCTAAACCCCCCCCTGCGCCTTGCTGCTGCTCAACCGGCACTCATATACTGGGAATAGCAGTTCAGACCCCCCCCCCCTAAGGATTCGCCACCGAGCTACAGCTGGCCACCTCAGAGTGGAGATATTACCCGGTGCCCAGTGTACACCGTCCCAAGCCCATTGTCCTTCCTCTGGACGTATTCTCTGGAATTACAATGGACCGGGCACTCGGGGAGTACCGGGTACCGGTATGTACGAACCTAAGGTAAGAAATGGTAAGGGTAACTTGATATCACAAGAGAGATGAAGCCTCTTTGTGCCCTCTGTTGTCCTAGTACTTCTGGTATAATATTTTTCTTATATCTGGTAAGAATGAATTAGAGGAAAAAAAGCAAACACTTAAAATATCAAATTTTTGAAGAAAAAAATATCATTTATAAGTTTACTAGCACACTCACTAATAAAGTTTATGTAATATTTTTTGCAGTACGTCATCGTGTAGAACTACTAGGAATGAAAAAATAATATTTAATGCATTCTTACTAGTTCTACATGAGTGTAGAACTAGTAGGTTTTTTTTTTCTTAGTAGTCATACATGTAGAACTAAATGTAGAACTACTGAGAATAGGCCGTCCTACACTGCGTTTGCCGACTCGCGGTCTCCACTCAAGAACTCGTTTATTTGCTCCAACGATACGCTAATACGGTGGCCTATGTCGATAACTTTGGTTCTCTGTCTGATCACCTCGTTCCGAATTCGATCTTTCAGAGAAACTCCAAACATAGACCATTCCATAGCTCGCTGAGCGACTATAAGTTTGTGAATTAGAATTAGAGTGGTTTAGAATTGCATCCTACCATCTCCTCTCGTTGGGTGTTGTAAGCGAGAATAGGAAGACGGGCAGTAGCGTCTTTCTTTTGGATTTATCTTCCACCTATACTGCGATTCCGCCTGCCAAGCGTGGGGATTATGGCAACCCCTCCCTTAAAAGGGGGAGGGCTTTGTTCAGCAGTTACAGGCTGCTAATGATGACCTTATATTTTGGTTTGAAGTTTCGTTTTTGTGGAAAA
Source organism: Furcula furcula (assembly GCA_911728495.1). Taxonomy (NCBI): domain Eukaryota; kingdom Metazoa; phylum Arthropoda; class Insecta; order Lepidoptera; family Notodontidae; genus Furcula; species Furcula furcula. Next base: position 24,505,833 of record OU452243.1, read on the forward strand.
GTGCCGTATCCAGATTCGTATTGCAGCAATAGGTGCATGAATGAAAATGAGATAGGATTTGTAGATCCTTGGTACAAAGGAAAGTGCAAAAATTCGCACCGCAGTGAAAGTGATATTTTACTTTCACGATATTTATTGTTTACAATGCAAATATGGAATACGCATTAGCGATACGAAGCCGCCCGACTGGGGCAGGCTAGCTTACAGAAGATTGCAACTGGGTGTGTAGAAAGAGCCTTCTCGAATGGCGTACCCTGCACAATCAGCTTTAGATTTTTTATAAAACCAAGGTGGCAAGCTAGCATGCGGCCCGCTTGGCCGCATTTTTTCTATATTAGTAGACCTAACACTTAAGGATTATGTCAATTGATGAAAAATAGATTAATAATTCAGTGGTTAATAACTAAAAGACAATTAATGAGTCATAATTAACGTTCAACCAGAATAAGAGCTCTCGAGCGCTCAGAATAGGTCCCAAGGTTGGCAACCGTGCGTGCTCTTGTTTACCTACTTTGCGCGAAGATCGGTGCCGGACGAGGTTATTTTATAGTGACCGTTGCACACGGGATTTCTTTTCGTACGAAACATAAAAAATATTTCATAATTTTAAGTCTATCATTTAATGATTGATTTATGTTCTTTAAAAGGTATATATCAACCTCCGCAAATATGGCGAGAATGCAGAACCACATCCCGTATACGAGTATTTAGTAATTTCACCAGCTACAGTGCCCTTCACACTAGAATGCAGCAATGTTTACGCACTGCTGCTTGGCGGCAGAATATCTGACACTGCAGTGGAACCTACCTGGACGGTTCCTTGCACAAGAAACCTACCACTCTTACCGACCTACCGTCTTGCTGATGAACCAATGTTTACTCAATTCGTCATGAATAACTGTTTTGTAGACAGACAACGCACGAAATGTGGCTACTTACTGGGCTAATACGATTTAGTTTTTGCCCCATGATAAGAAGAAGTAGTAGGCATTCATGTCAGCACGAGTAGAAGGAGAGGAACGAAGACTATGATAGAGTCATCTTCGGGTATTGTTTCAGAAACAACAATACAGTAGCCGCGACTGCTTCTCTCGCTCGCTCGAAGGAGTCACTGTACTGTCGATTGAGGGTATGCGAGGCATCAAAAGAGAACAAATGTGGGTCGTTTTGTCTCTTTTTACGTAGCGCAGAGATTCAACTAATTAATAATCTATATGTATACCCTCTTTTTCTTTACATGAACAAATATTGTATGGCGTGATGGTTGACTGATGGCCAGCTTTGGTAGAGTAGAATATACCATATTCGACTCTATTTGGGTATACATCATCAGTTATGATTGTTACATTTTTCGATGTGTTTTTTTTTGTTGTTAAAGATTTAACTTTTATAAATAGTGCATGCGGTGTTCGCCTGTAATAGATTGTTACACTAGACTAAGTATGACTGTACTTCAGTTTTAGGTATTGCATAAGTGTAAACAATTGATGGTGAACCAATATAATAAATAAAAAAAAAATACATACTTTATTATCGACTGGTTCATTATCTAATCAGGTTATCTAATTATGTAATCATCAGGTAAATTTGCGGTAAAGCACTACAATAATACCAGCCCTTGTTTTTGTCCCACTGTTAGGTACGGGCCACCTCTCAATATTGGCTTAGGCCGCAGTCCACCACGCTGGTCTAGTGCAGGTTGGTGGACTTCACACATCATTCGAAAGATACTTAGGCTTTTTCAGACATTGTCCCGTAACTCCACTGTCCCACAAAGGTACCTATTGATGAGGTAAATAAAACAGTGGAATCCGAGTACAAACTTTAATAATAATAAAAGTGCCTATGCTGCGGAGAGGGCAGTATGGTAGGTTCGACCTAACTCCGATTCCCTTCGATTATACGAGTATTGTGGTGTAGTACTTCCCGTGAGCCGTCGGAGAATGCAGGGGCCGGCCATCCAAGAAGCAACGCCAGGTAGGTACCACCAAATCTTCAACTTCGGTGGTCGGTGGTCTTGTGCCACGTATTATAAAAAACGCGGTTCTTCCAACCGGTAGGTGAGACCCCAATTCTGGGGTCCAACAACACTAGAATTTACTGAAATAACTGATTGAGTACTTAATTATTTAAATGAAAATATAATAGGCTCGTATAATGAGGATAAAGGTTAATATAAACAATCGTGTATTCGCCTCAAGAGCTCTCAACGGTCTGGCCGACAATATCTGCGCGTGCGCCGGCCGGACATTGGAATGCAATCGAGGAGCGCTAAAATAGCGCATTATAGTAAGCGCTAAAATAGCGCGCTAAGAATATTATTATTTATTTATTTATTTTAATAAGGTTTGTTGTAAATGTTAGAGATAAGTTTATACAAAGTTATGTTTAGTTTATAAGTTAGATTAAATATTTAGTTTTAAGTTTATTTTTATAATTATGTAGTTATTTAAAAGAAATGTAACGTACATCGTTACAGTACCCCCCTCGTCTCGGAAAGGGTTTTGACCCTAAGCCAAACCCGCTTAAAACTACCACTGGCATCACCATTCATTCTATCCTTGCAAAAACCTTCCTTACACTCAACCTTCATAAATAGCAACAACAACTATTAGATAAAATTGTTGCCGCGTCCTTTCATTAAGCAAGGCAGCTGTGGTATAAGCACCGCTGACTAATACCAGCCGTAAGGTGTTAAAGTTGACTGAATGATGTACTTATGATAAACGACTAAGTTGTAATACAAATTGTGTAATTTAATTAAGGCTTTTTATCAATTTTAAGTCTTTGATATGCCAGACACCAATGTTTTTTCCGGACATATCTTCTAATATGTATACTAATGGAGATCTTTTCTCTATAATTCTGCATTTCATAAATTTTGGTGCTAATTTTTTACTAAAAAATTTGTCCTTATCACTTAATACAAAGGTACGCTTATATACTAAATCGCCTACGTTGAACTCTGCTGGTTTTCTACGCAGGTTATAACGTGCAGCATTCTTTTCATGTGCATGCCACAATGAAGCTTGCACATCATTAAATACTGACGAAAGATGTCCTAGGTTTTCAGCATATAAATCCCTTGGTAAAAACAAAACTTCATCACCTAAATCATGGTCTGTATAATGTGAACCACATAAAACTAGTTCCCTACCATATACGAGAAAAGAGGGTGTATACCCGGTAGATTCATTCACTGAATTGTTAATAGCGAACTGAACCTTGGGAATAAAAGTGTCCCAAGTTCGGTGGTCATTTTCAACAAATGTGGACAGACATGTGACAATTGTTTTATTATAACGTTCCACGGTATTAATTTGCGGCGTATATTTTGGAGTGAAATATACGTTTGGTATTTTGTATCTTTTAAATAAAGCATCAGTTGCAGAACTAATGAATTGGCTTCCATTGTCCAAGAAAATTGTTTGTGGAATTCCATGGACTAAAAAGATGGAGTCTTCTAAAATTTTTATTACTGCATCTGAAGTAGCACGACGTAAGGGGAAAATATGACAATATTTGGAAAAACAGCATGTAACCACGAGCATATAGCTATTCTGCTTACGAGTGACTGGTAAGGGGCCTATAAAATCGATAGAAATCATTTGAAATGGTCGTGAACATTGTTTCGGACGACCCATTTCACCTAATGTAGTGTGATTTTGTGTTTTATAGGACAAACAAATAGAGCATGAGCTAACAAAGTTAACGACATCTTGGTACATTCCTGGCCAGTAATACGTAAGTGACAAACGCCGATATGTTTTAAATATACCAAGATGACCAGCTGCCGGTTCAGAGTGGTTTTCTGATATCACACTTTCACGAAATTCACTAGGTACAACTTCTTTCCAAGCGAATTCTGAAGTTAAAGGAGATTTAGTTTTAGAAAGCCTAAATAAAGAGTTATTTTTTATTAGAAAATTTGGAAAATTACTTGGTGTATTAAGACAACCATTATAAATCTTTTTGTACCACACATCATCTGTCTGCGTAATAGAGTTAGAAAGAGAAATAGCGGCATTGGGAAAGGCTCGGGACAGAGCATCAGGGATCACATTATCAACTCCACGACGGTGTTTTAAAATAAAATTGAATGAAGACAATCGTACACCCCAACGTGCTAATCGTCCTGTTGGATTATCTAGGGACAAAAACCATTTTAAAGCAGAGTAGTCGGTATAGACCGTAAATGTCTGCCCATTTTCGAGATAGCAACGCCAGTATTCGAGAGCGGTCAACACAGCAAGGGTCTCTCTTTCAGTAATGCTGTAATTTTTCTCCGCACTAGTGAAGGATCTACTCATGTAGGCAATCGGGTGTTCTTTACCATTAAGATTTTGTGTTAACATTGCACCGACTCCATAATTGCTAGCATCAGTGTGTACCTCAAATGGTTTTGTATAATCCGGACAAGAAAGCACTGGTGCAGAAACCAAACATTCCTTTAAGGCGTTAAAGGCTGCATCGGCTTCCGCGGACCATCGAAAGGGAGGTGCATTTTTTTCATTCGACGTAAGCTTATTAAGTGGTCCTGCTAAAGTACTGAAATTTTGTATAAAACGTCGGTACCAAGTTGCAGTACCGAGAAAACGTTTCAGTTCCTTTTTGTTGGTTGGCGTTGGGAAGTTGATAATGGCTTCAACCTTTTCTGGGTCTGTGCGTAGACCGCGAACGTCCACAAGATAGCCCAGATACTTGAGTTCGCCACGAAAGAATTTACAACGTGGGGCCCGAACCCACGACCCTGAGATTAAGAGTCTCATGCTCTACCGACTGAGCTAGCCGGACATTGGAATGCAATCGAGGAGCGCTAAAATAGCGCATTATAGTAAGCGCTAAAATAGCGCGCTAAGAATATTATTATTTATTTATTTATTTTAATAAGGTTTGTTGTAAATGTTAGAGATAAGTTTATACAAAGTTATGTTTAGTTTATAAGTTAGATTAAATATTTAGTTTTAAGTTTATTTTTATAATTATGTAGTTATTTAAAAGAAATGTAACGTACATCGTTACAACATGCAGGTTTCCTCACGATGTTTTCCTTCACCGAAATCTAGTAACAATCACACAAAGAAGATTCGCACATGATTAATTAAAGAAATCAGAGGTGCGGGCCGGGGTTTGAACCTGCGTACCGTTTTTCCGAGGCAAGTGCTCGCCTATTGAACGGTTACTAAAGCACTAAACTTAAAAAAATAAAAAAAATGATTTATTACTATTTGTTAATGCTTAAGATAAGATTGCTTACTACCGCACTCACAAACCCCAATTAACTTTAATTATAAGTCACTTTTTAAAATCTATTTATTTCGACTGTCGGAGCCGATTTTGATTAATTTCGATTATTGAACACGGGATAATTGTTATCTCTACTCACTATCTGTGTATTATGTATTAATGGGCATCGAGTGTCGAAATAATCCGATTTAAAAAAATGGATTAATGATCATTAAATTTAACTGACGTTTGTAGGTTCGGCAGTTAGAATAGGTACTTTCTGTAAACAATGTACTTATTGCGTCAATGTTTTCGATGAGTAGAAAGATGTAGGACTGCTTTAATTGCATGCACCATCGCATGCACAAAATCTATTTACTTATAATAAAACTGTAACAGGTCCAATTCTGTACATTGAAGATATTTTGAAAATTATATTTGGAGGGCATTCTATAACCGATACTGAGGCCGTAAATGTATTTTTTTTATTTTTTGTCTGTCTGTCTGTCTGTCTGTATCACGGCTGAGCATCACGCCGAAACTACTGAATGGATTCAAATGAAACTTGGCATGATTTGAGATCTTACTACGAGGTAGGACATAGGATACTTTTTATCCCGTAATCTAGCACGGTTCTTTTGGGAGAGGGGATTAAAGTCAAAATGGGTAGTTGGTTATACGCTTGGTCCGATTTTATCAATTGTTCTTTATAATATAATAAATATCAGTAAGGTAACACTCATAGAGAGTTGTTATCAAGGTTTTGTAATCGATCGGGTTAAGCAACGTTAGGTAAGGTCATTAAATAGATGGGTGACCGTTTAACGCCATTTGAACTAAACGGGTCCGTGCTTCGGAGAGCAAGTAAAAAGTGGGTCCCAGTTTTTAACAGACTATAAAAAAGGAGGTTATGTATTCGATGCGAATGTCTGTTATTAAAAGTTTAGTTAACGTTAAAAAAAGCGCAGGCGGAGCTGCGTGGGTCAGCTAGTATTAAATAATTACATAAACAGAGAATATATTTTGTTAAACCATAAACAATTGATTACTTAGAATTTAATTTATTCTCTATGCCCGACAAGGGGTCAGGCGCGAGTAGTAAAAAAATAATTAAGCTCGCAAAGAACTTTCTTCTTTTGATTACGATCATACGGGATAATACCGCCCACCGTTACCATTGTTATGTACCGATAGCAAATTGACACAGATAAAATCACTCGTCCGTCTACTTTCTTCTACTTACTTGTGTTGGAAGCGCCCGAAGCCACAGCGGCGAATATTAATATTAACACTGGGTAATTCGCCATGTTTTCAAATAATAAATTTTATTAGAATAAAAATATAACCGTTTCGCGGTTATATTTCGCGCGTTCGATTTACCGAATTTGAAATTTTGAATACACCTTTTTAATTTTTTTTACCGGGCAAGCGTCCGTCGCGTGCTGCCTCGGCGGGAGCAATGGCGCGGTGTTAAGTACTGTCGATCCAACTTAAGATGCGTTGACCGCGACCGCAGAACTGGCTTCCGATATTTTAGGGTCCGATTTCTGAAGCGGAGACCAGCGGAGAGGATGACGGAACGAAGAGGATTTCCGCGGATTCCCGCTACGCAGATTTATGCCGGTTGTTTTGGATTTGACGATGATCCCTCGCATTTGGAAGGTGGATATTTCTTTTGAACTTTTTTCCTCATTTTACCGTTACCAAAAAATTAAAAGTTTAATTGAGAACTTCCACGTTTGTTGAAGTCGATTAAAAATGGTAAAATAAATATTTGATTGCCTTTTTTTTTTTGCTTTTTCTGCATGAATTACGAATAGAGTCGCATCCCCTTTTGAGGAATGGGGCAAAATAATTAAATATTATGTTTTGGTATCCAATATAAATAGTGTATCAATGCATTATATTTTTTTATAAGGTATAACATTATATCATAATTGTTCCATGTACGAATTGTAATTAAATCTCTCTTTTAAACTCGATTTATCGATTCGGGCCGAGTCATCTAACCGAATATCGATACCGTTATTACCGGTCCGCTCAACAGAACGATGCTGTTAAAAATATACTTTGCTTTATTTTTATTTAGGGTCCGGAAGTTTCAAAATGTTTCACATCATTTCGTATCGTTACAAAATTATTAATTTTTGTCTCTTTCTTAATTACCAAGGAATTGTTTTTGCGTACTTGCTTACTTACATTTCCTACCATTCAAATATCAGATTTTACATGACGTTATTAGACTACATGTTTCTGGATCGTAATAAGTTTAATGTTGTGTTGCAAGTATATTGTCTTATGTGTCATTATCACCTTTAAATACTTATCGCTCTTTATTATTTGATGTAATCAACATAAAAGTTCATAACTAAAACCTTTCTACAAACAAATTAATTTATTAATTACGTTTAATGTGTACTACTGACTAAAAATTAAAAAACTCGTCTTCATCATAACGATTATTTTGCACCAACGGTGTCTTCAGCGCTGAAAGCTTTAATCCTGACTTCTCCATTTCGTCGACTTTAGGCAAATTCTTCTTTATGAGATCTTCGACATCTAGTTTATCCAGCTCCTGCTGCACTTTCTCTTTCAGTGGGCTCTCTATTGCATCCATTATTTGGTAGCGAAGTAAATTAGGCAAAACGTTTACTACAAACTCAATAAGGTAATCTAATGTTCCTGCCCCATTGCACCTTACTTGTATATTACCTACTTCCAGTTCCAAGTCCTTGAACACTGGCTTTTTTCGCGTATCCAATGGCTGTCCCATAACAATTCTTGCCGCAATATATTCTACGGAGAATGAAGCGGTTCCGGCTCTGGACATCAACCCACTTACCGCCGAAATATCCCATTGAGTCCTCCCTTCGAGTTTCTGTGTGCCTATATCAAAATCGGCAATAACTGTGTTGTTTTCCATCTTCAATGTGATGTTACCAACTCTTTGGAACGACGAGATTCCTGTCAGCCAAGTGTTAGATAGTGAGACCGTGAAAATGCTCGCTGAAGTGTTATAGTCTTTGATTTGGTACGGGTCAAATTTCATATCACGCACTTTCTTCCTAACATCTATGATGACCATGTCCAAAGGTGATATGGAGTTCGGGAACTGCATATCGCCGGCTATTTCTTCTAATTTTGTGTCAATTTCGATTCTGACTTTAGAGTATGCTTCTTTCAATACATGAGGCTTGATGGAGTCGAAAAGGAATGTGCCAACGGAGTTTACAATTCCCTGGAACATGGCGCCGAAGAAACCCAAGTTTTGGAAGTCGACTGCAATTGTGCTGAAGGATAGGTCTATGGCGATGTCTTGGGATCGCAATTTGCCATCTCGCTCCACTCCGAGAGTGGCTCTGGCTATGACATTAAGGCCGGTGATGTCGACGGTGTACGGCCCTTGTGCTCTATTGAACCAGGAAGATATCGTGTAGTTACCTCGGGCTTGCAGTTTATCAATGCTCATTGCTGCTTGGACCTGGAATAAGAATAAAAACAGTTGAGGACTCAGGAGATATTACTATGGTATATAAGCTTTTGTTGTGACTGCGCCGGTGCTGTGTCGCGAAACTAAATATCGGACCATAAATAAAGTTACGAACAGCGGGTCTAAAAATTCCACTTTCGGTGATTTATAATATGAGTAAGTTACGATTTAATTTTTATTCGTATGGCAGCATTAACACCAAATATGAATGTGCTAATAAATTAATTGAGTATGATTCACCTAAAGTGTTGCCATTTTACGATAATTACAGGATTTGCGAGGGATCTGCTGGGAATGCAGAATACTAATTTATTTTAGATGAAATGCTTAATGTGATCTTTTAAGGCCCACCGGTGTAAAAAATATTATTCGATTCACAGATCTGCTAATGGGCTGGTTATATAGAGCAATTTTGTGCAATAATAGAAAATTGTAGCAATACTGTTTCTAGTAGAAATATTAACAATGGAGACGAGATTCTGTAATTTGGAGGCCTTCCAACTCATATGAAGAAACTAGATAATCCTTACCGACATAGATCCAATCTCAGCGTTCACGTACAAGATTCGGAATTTGCTGATATCGTGCACGGCCGTATTGGTGAAGTGCAGCGTGCCAATAGATAAGGACTGCTTCATGTCTGGCACCGGATACGGGTCCGGTATGTTGGCGCCGGGCAGTCCCACCGGATCCGGCTGCTTGAAGTGCTCCAACATCACCAAAATATTTTCGCTTAGTTTTTTCTCACCTTCAGCCAGAGTTTCTTCTTCCACGCTATCATCTTCAGGAATATCTGAAAAATGGTCGTAATATCTGCTTCAGTTGTTCAGTGGTCGATATGGATACTTCAATCGTTGGGTTCTGGGTTCCCAGGTCAGATGTAGTGGTATTAGTGGTAGTTTTCCGTCTAGCAACTCTTGTCTTATGTTGTCAAGTTACGAGCTATGCTCTGTGAATGGCAATAGGTACAGTCCGACCAGTATAACTTGGCGCGCCAGTGGAGCCACGATGTTCAAAACAAATGTCCTTTTCTAACTGCTCCTCTAACACCATTTTTAATCACTTTCAGCAAGATTAAGGTATAGTATTTTTCAAAAAATACGCACTGATTGCTACAATGAATCAAGTATAAAAGTGACTTTTCTAGTTGACCTTTTTAGTTCCTCAAAAACGCCACCCGCCATCTTATACCGGTCAGACCATGGTCAGACTGTGGTCTCGTTTCCTATTAGGATGTCACGAACCGTAGCCGGCGGTACGTGAATGTGGTAGTTCTACCAACTTCTTCGTTAAAAAGGCGTATGTGAAACTACATAAAATAATGCTAATATACTCGTAGAATAATTAATTAAGAATGTCAACCGCACTTGGTCAGCGTGGTGGAATATGGTCTAAGCCCCTTCGTGAGGAGAGGCCCGTGGCCAACAGGAGGACAACCGCGAGGGCTGGTAAAAAACTAGGCTTTTTAGTTAGGAATTAAAAATCTATAAAGGCCTCTTGCGGTAAATCATAATATGTGTAAGTTACGGTTTCATTTTTATTCTTATGGCAGCATTAACACCAAATATGAGCCTGCTAATTAGTGCTAATAAATGAGCCTAAAATGTGTAATCATTTTGCGAAAATTACAGGAATTGCGTAGAATTTGCTAGGAATGCAAAATACGAAGTTCCTTTTAGATGGAATGCTTAATGCGGCCTTTTTAGGTCCGCTGATGTTCTTTGCAAGTATAAATATTTTAGAATAAAAGAGTTTAAGAATTTCAAATTAGACGCCAAGTTACAAGCCTCGATTAAATGCAATATTCATTAATACAATGCATACAGGTGTATGTAATAAAATCATGGATAAACACATACATACGAGTATGCACGGTACGTAATAAGTAACCACGGCAGCAACATAAGGTCCATGTATCAAATTAATAATAGGTGGCTGCATAACGTATAATATTATAACCATAGTTACTGTACAATATGAGTATCCTATCTTCTATACTTATAATAAAACTGTAACAGGTCCAATTCTGTACATTGAAGATATTTTGAAAATTATATTTGGAGGGCATTCTATAACCGATACTGAGACCGAAAATGTAATTTTTTTAATTTTTGTCTGTCTGTCTGTCTGTCTGTCTGTCTGTCTGTCTGTCTGTATCACGGCTGAGCATCACGCCGAAACTACTGAATGGATTCAAATGAAACTTGGCATGATTTGAGATCTTACTACGAGGTAGGACATAGGATACTTTTTATCCCGTAATCTAGCATGGTTCTTTTGGGAGAGGGGATTAAAGTCAAAACGGGTACTTGGTTATACGCTTGGTCCGATTTTATCATTTTTTCTTTATAATATAATAAATATTAGTAAGGGAACACTCATAGAGAGTTGTTATCAAGGTTTTGTAATCGATCGGGTTAAGCAACGTTAGGTAAGGTCATTAAATAGATGGGTGACCGTTTAACGCCATTTGAACTAAACGGGTACGTGCAGAGAGCAAGTAAAAAGTGGGTCCCAGTTTTTAACCGACTATAAAAAAGGAGGTTATTTGTATTCGATGCGAATGTCTGTTATTAAAAGTTTAGTTAACGTAAAAATAGCGCAGGCGGAGCTGCGTGGGTCAGCTAGTTACAAATAAACTAAGGTGTCATCAAGGTGTAAGGTGTAAATATTTTACAATAACGAGTAGATAGAACTGAAATCCCTTAACATTAACTGAAAGAGGAAAATTTAGTGTAAATCGTTGTTAACACTGGAAAAAAATAATAAACTCAATCTGCCAAAGTGATCTTCGGTAGGTAAGGATTAATTCTAATAGATTTATGAAGTAGGTACAATATGAATAAATAATAGTATTTTTTTTTAAATAATAAAACTTACTTTAAAACAAGCCAAAAATATCCGTCATATTAAGAAGTTCTGAACAAATACTTTAAAATTTTCTAGTTCCTTTAAACCGATGAATGAGCTCTACTATATATGCGGCTTGATTCTCTTTAGAATTCCAGCACACTTTGGAATTTTATTAACCGACTTCAAAAAAGGAGGAGGTTCTCAATTCATCGTGTATGTATTTTTTTTTTTTTTTTTTTTTTTAATGTATGTTCCCTCATAACTCCGCTAAATATGTACCGATTTGGATGATTCTTTTTTGTACATAATGGACATTCCATCAAGTTGGTCCCATAATTTTTTTATCCCTTATGAACCAGTAGTTCCTGAAGAAACATGAATGGAATGTTAGAATTATCTGGTAAAACGCCTAAAAATAGATGATGTTCTAATCAATAATGGTTATAACTCTTACAAATATTTATCTATTTCGGTGATTCTTTTTTTATTCGAAAGCATGAACCATTAGGATGGTTCGGTCTGAATTTCATCAAGACCGGATAAGAACTTTTTCGAAGAACATGAGTGATGGGAAGGAGATATAACTGGAAGAAACCATAAAATAGATGATGTCTTCGTCTACAAAATGGTCATACACCATCCAGATCATCCTACCGAATTCAATGGTTCCTTTTGAACCCCCGACCAAAAACGAGGTGTTATTAGTTTGGGGGGGGGGGGGGGTCGTGTCTGTCTGTCTGATAACTGTCTGTGGCATTGCAGCGCTCAAACGAGTGGACAGATTGGCGTATGCTGGTTTATTGGAGATGGTTCTTAGCGATGTTTCTTGAAAATCGGTTTAGCTTTGAAAACCATCAGCTCTTTTCCAAGTCGAGATAGGGATATTTCGTATACAATGGACATTTTTAATTACTTCTATTACTCCGAAAGATCTGAAATTTAGAACATATGTAAATCCGTTGATAGGTACTAAAAAACTGGTACTAAGAAAATGGTAACCTTCACCAGGGTCTGATGATGGAGCAGGAAGGTGGTCACAGGATTTCTGCACCAATAAACGTAGACCCACTGAGTTTGGGCTCGTTGTGTAGGTCTCGACGAGTATCTGCTAGAAAAATGATGTTCAGAGTCTGGTGATGGGAGAAAACAGTATGATGTTAACAGGAACTATGTTCCATGAAATGTAGGACCCACCGAATTTTATATCTGTGGTTGGGTTGGGAGATTTTAATTAAAATAAATTTATACCTGTTGGTATTAAAGCTTTATATCCAAATCGGTATATAGTTGAATAAAGACTTTTCAAGAGAATATGACTAAAAAGAATAAAATAAAATTTTTATAAAAAAAAATAACCGACTTCAATAGACACCACACTAAAAAGTGAAAAATAACTTCAATATTCTTGAAGTTGGTGCTAAAATAAACACGATACTTACCCCAACACCAGAATCAACTAACCAGCACCACAATGAGCACCACAATGAGCTCTACTATATATGCGGCTTGATTCTCTTTAGAATTCCAGCACACTTTGGAATTTTATTTCATCATCATCTTCATCATTCATCATTAGCAGCCGGAAGAGGTCCACTGCTGAACAAAGGCCTCCCTTAAGGCCTAAGGGGCTTTCAATTATGGCAACATAATCCCCACGCTTGGCAGGCGGCTTGGGGATCGCAGTATAGGTGGAAGGTAAATCCAAAAGAAAGACGCTGATGCCCGTCTTCCCGTTCTCGTTTAGTCGCTTCTTACGACACCCAAAGAGAGGAGATAGGGGGATGCAAGTCTAACCGGCACCCCAATTGTAAAAAAAAAATTTAAAATCCACTAATCTTTAAAATTATTTGTGCAATAAACATTAGATTCTAATTTTACGTTCACAAACTAATCAATTTACCAGCTCATGACTTCAGAGATGTTAGCTCAACATAGATAAAGTATTAGTACTCCATACTGTGTATGTTGCTGAGCTAGCGATGGGAGGAAGAAATTCATAAGCCCTTTTTTTCGCGGGGGAAACCTTCTGAAGGTCCACAGAATCTGTCAGGGTCAACCGGGGACTCTTACCCTCTAAAACCCCCGCGGTTGTCGAATCTCCACATAGCGTCTTGTCTGTTCATGACGTTTTTGTTTTGATAAAATGTTTATGTTTGTTTGTAGGTACTCTATACTGACTTGTCCAACGCTAAGATTAAGATAATAATGATAATGATGTTGGCGTAAATTTCCTTGAAACGTTAATGTTTATTTCTAAGGTTATACTTTGAGAGTGATTTGCGTGAATAGTTTTGTAATTTATTACGAGTATATTGTTATAAATGACATGAGTGTGGCAGGTGAATATTTTATCCATATAACAACCGCGATATAAGTGCATTTACACCTTTAACAACTAATGTATTCAACGTATGTTATTCAACTAATGTAGCTAGTAATGTTATAGTTGCAATTTCTGTATACATGTTTTTAGTTCCAAAAAAGATTATATTATTATATTATAGCATACATTTTAAGGATATTAGTAGGTACATTATGTATATACGAGTATATATTTTTTAATTTATTTGGAAATTTCATAATAATAATATCTTGAGAGAATTCATACACGGTAATCTGATCCCAAACTAGACAGAGCCTGTAACTATGGAAAACAGACAACTGATACTAATAGGTACTTACATACTTTTTTTTTTGTAAATAAATACTTAAATAGATAAATAACACCCAGACACATGGTGGGAATCGAACCCACGACGCATCGGGTAGCAGCCAGGGTGTCTAATCACTAGACCAACGGGCCCGTCAAGTAGTCGTAGTTATACAGGGTGTATATTATACGTAGTCCCTACGTACCGAAAACTTTTTTATAAGATTTCTCATATTGTCCGTTACAACATTACAGAAACCATTTATATGGAAAATGACAAATTACTAACTTGTTAATTTTTGAGCATGTAAGTAATGAATACGTGCGGAATAATATTCCGCCGCCTGCCAAACGAGGAGATTATGGCAACCCCTCCCTTCTAAGGGAGAGACTTTTGTTCAGCAGTGGACTTTTCGGCTGCTGAGGATTGCTAATTTTGCATAAATAAGTAATCTATTGTATTTAAATTGGAATTAGTCTTTATTATTATACCAATAATGATTTTATCCTAATTTTATTAAAAAAGCGGCATTTTTATTTGGAAATACATGAAATAGCCGATGAAAAATTTCGACACTAGAATGTTCAGAATCATGTACTGGATCCCTGGTATCGGTTTTCGGTACGATGTCTCTTACACCCCGTATAATGCGTCTACGATAGGTACTGGAAAAAATATGCGAATGCAAAATATTTGCAATTTATCTTTACATAGTATAAACTTAGAATATAGAATACTATCGAACAGTATAAAACAAAGTCGCTCTCTCCCGCTGTTTGTATGTCTTAAACTGATAGATAGATGCTGAATTAGATTGATTTAGATTAGAGATTTAAGCAATAAATAGAGTCAAGATTTAAGACAAAGGTTTATACGTACCTAGTATATCCGTGCGAATAAATCCTTAGTATGCCAATTGGGTTTTAAACTCCTTTTGTCTGGTATAATCTACTAGGAAGCTCGCACGTGTTCTTTATTTATAATTATACTTTAAAAGAGTCCTCAAATATTTGAAAACACAGACAGCAAATACTAAACCTTATTTCTGATTTACCAACACAACACACATTCCAAAAAGCAACACAATATTTCACATTTCTTATTGTTAAATATGTTAATAAAGAATTAACCCTTTATTATATAATTAATTTCTAACATCTACGCAATTAAAATAATGTAATACACATCGGCTAAATTAGTAAGTTATCTCTAAAGTAATTATAAATAGGTTTAAAATTGATTATTTACATACCTTGAGTGTATCCGGTCATAAAAAGTATAAGGAATATTAATTTGCGAAACCACATCCTGTCTGGCGAAGTGTTCCCTTTGGGGCACTACGATCGACTGATGCACATGAATGGAGAGATCCTGATTCGACGCCGGGGTCACTGTTTATCTGGAGTTCGCTCGTTATCTCATATTTGGACCCAACTGTGTGGGGATAAGTAGCTACGTAATGATATCTGATGTTTGTAAAACTACTGGGAATTCCTTCTGCGATTTTTTTTAAATAGTGTGCGTAAACAAAATGATGATATGTTCGTTTCTTACGAACTATGGTTTGAAAATACAGATGGCTGTTTTACCCTGTTTTTCTTCTTTGTCTTCATCGATATACTTACCAACATATCGATGTTTGTCTTAGTCAAAGACAATTAGGTAAGAATGGTAGGGTAAACAATTCAACATCACTCCGTTGGTCATACATTTATTACTCCAAAATTGATTTTGTAAAGAAAGACAGGGAATTGAAAGCATCTTATAATGTTTGCAAAACTATCACACGACACCTCGACCTCTGTTTGGACTTTGAACTAATAGAAGTTAAACGCTACGAAGTTACTTCCAATTGCGCTACAACATAATGTGGGTCTTGGCCTTCTCCACAATCTTCCTCCAGTTGCCGCGATGATTGGCGACCCTCATCCAGTTGGTATAATTTCTCATCTTCCTCAAATCCTCTTTCACAGAGTCGACCCAACGCTTGTTAGGTTTACCCTTTGGTCACTTTTGTTGCGGCGTCCACCTTGTCATAACCTTTGCGGCTCTCGCGTCTTGCATTCTCTCAATGTGGTCCGCCCATCTCAATCGCTGTAACTTGCAGAACCTGACAATGGTCTCATGTCGGATAAGTGCATCCAGTTCGTGGTGATAAATGATTAGTGATAGTTTTTGTTTATGTACTTACAATAGTATCTTGTAATTAAACTAGCTGACCCACGCAGCTCCGCCTGCGCTATTTTTACGTTATCTAAACTTTTAATAACAGACATTCGCATCGAATACATAACCTCCTTTTTTATAGTCGGTTAAAAACTGGGACCCACTTTTTACTTGCTCTCCGAAGCACGGACCCGTTTAGTTCAAATGGTGTTAAACGATCACCCATCTATTTAATGACCTTACCTAACGTTGCTTAACCTGATCGATTACAAAACCTTGATAACAACTCTCTATGAGTGTTCCCTTACTAATATTTATTATATATTATAAAGAAAAATTGATAAAATCGGACCAAGCGTATAACCAACTACCCATTTCGACATTAATCCCCTCTCCCAAAAGAACCGTGCTAGATTACGGGATAAAAAGTATCCTAAGTACCTCGTAGTAAGATCTCAAATCATGCCAAGTTTCATTTGAATCCATTCAGTAGTTTCGGCGTGATGCGCAGCCGTGATACAGACAGACAGACAGACAAAAAATAAAAAAATTACATTTTCGGCCTCAGTATCGGTTATAGAATGCCCTCCAAATATAATTTTCAAAATATCATCAATGTACAGAATTGGACCTGTTACAGTTTTATTATAAGTATATAGATAGATATAGATAGGTACACTATGTGACTAGATATTATGAAATAAATTAATGTTTTTTTTAGCTGGTTTCTCTAGATACCGTCTGTGTCTAGTTTGGAAATCTCTGGTAATTTCTGTAGAAAATGTTTATTATGTGTCTAATCTGTGTGTTTGGTGTTTTTTCAACTAATAAATTAATATCATTGTTTATTTTTTTAAGAATTATATGTAATTTCTAGTAGCGATCTGAATAAATTTTGTGTAATACGCATGCTCACAATGTATTGTAAATAAAAAATGTTTCTTAGTATTTTCGCGGTCAGTGTCCGTTTGGATTGCAACAAAAAATCGTTGTCATCTGTTATCATTAATGATGCGGTGACCACAGTGTCCATTCCGTGAATTAAGGATTATTATTCTCAATATAATAAATAAATCATCATTAGGGGTGCGCATCGATATTATTGGATAGGTCATTAGGGTTGCTAATAACTTACGAAAAACTTTTATTAATTAACTGAAATGACGAGGCAAGCAGATATTTGCCTGATATGCGTCACGACTGCCTATTAGACAGCTGCACTCAACCCTACCAATTGTCTTTACACAGCACATACTGTACAGCAGTGACAGCTCTGTGGGGGTGGCACAAACAAGGTGCGCAGATTCAAACCCCGGCTTGCACCTCTGATTTATTTACCTAATTGATCATGTATGTCTTTGTGCGGTTGTTACTAGCTTTCGGCGAAGGAAAACATCGTGAGGAAACCTGCATGTCTGAGAAAGCCCAACTAGCTTTCGAATGACGTGTAAAGTCTGACTGTGGCCTAAGACCCTTCACCTTGAGGAGAAGCCCGTGCCCAACGGTGGGACTAATCGATCGCTCTCGTTATGATGTGATATAACCATCTTACAGAACTGGTTCTGGCACATCCTGTAGTATGGTACCTCTGACGTCACAAGGCGGTTTTTCAAAGCAAGTTGCTAAAGTCCGGGCGCGAAGCAGGAAGAATTTCGTACGTTAACCTGTTATTACCTGTCTCTGTCGCTCCCGCGCAAAATGCATAGCGTCACGCTCGCACAGATGCAATGAACGCGCGGCTGCATCTGTGCAAGCGTGATGCAACAACACATCCCACCCAGGAGCGACAGAGACATGTAATGACAGGTCAACGTACCAAATTCTTTCTGCTCGGCGATCGTACTTTAGTGGATTATCCTAGCCCCTTGGTTGTGTCTGTGCAAGTATTCACCATTTACGAGACGCGAAGGATTAGACGCTAAAACTCTCTAGCCGCGTCTCCACCCGGCGCAAGGGCTCGCGCGGCAGCCTCGCGTGTCGAATGTGCGGTCGGCGTGGACGTGCCCTAGGGTCGTTCGGTCGGGGCGCACGTTGCCTTCGGCTGAGTGAGCGTGGGCTCGACCGACTTGACATTTGACTCGCGAGGCTGCCGTGTGAACCCGTGCCGCCGGACACAGCTATTCACCAGGGCGTGCCCTCCTGTCACATACAAGTTACTTGTCGGTGCCTCCCGTAGTATTATCTCCGGTAGTTGTTTATATTGTGTGTGTACTGGCCTAGTCGGCGAGCAAGAGAAAATAAGACAAGACAAGGAAGGAGGGCTACACAAATTTACAGTACTGGGGGGAATTTCGATTTACTAATTAGCTTGTTCGCACATATAAAACAATAGTTGTAACTCAACTAAGGGGTCGGTAGGGAACGCAACGGCGATTCCCACGGTTTTCTGACGTCTTCCTTCTATTGGTAGTGGCCAGGAACGACACGGACGCAGAGCCTGGACTAGGCCCGGTCGGTCAGCAGCTCAGGTGTATAAACCCGACGTCGAAGACAATCTTCAACGAGCCTTGTAACTTGTGAAGTTCGAATTCTCGTACCCGGAGTAGAACCTCGTACCCGAAGGCAGAATTCTTGAACCCGTAGGTAGAACTCTGGAACGCCACATAAGCGTTCCTGTAGTCGCCGTTCCCTAACGCGACACCCTCCAGACCAGCTTTCAGTTGGTGGAGGCTGCCGCATTATGGAGACGTCTACAGGAAATAAAATACACCCTAACAATAGGTAGGTCTAACAGTACCTAATACACATACAGAGGAATTACAATGAAAATCCTACAGCAGTAATTACAATATTTAAACAACTTACCAGTAATCACTGGGATTCACTGGGATTCACTATTTGAATTATTTAACAACAATAGACTGTTAACTTTAAGTTGCACTATATGTCGAACACGTCGGCAGAGAAATAATTAAGGTAAGAAACTATTTGAAGTGGTGCTCGGTGCTCAGCTCAGATGGTGGTGGCTTGCCCAACTACTGAGCCGAAAACGAAACCTATGGAAAGGGAATGGCGTCGAACCGTCTAGAACACCCAGTACCTAATGCGGTGGCCGCCGTTGAGTGGTCGACACTATTTACTTTCAGGTACCGAGTGCAGTTGCGTCGCCTCGAACCACGCTAAACCCCGCCTATTTAAAACCTAATACCCTCTGTTTAAAAATTCCCCTTACATAGGTATCCAATATTACCTATGGTTCTAATAATAAAATTAATAAGAAAACATGATGCAGCTTTTAGAAGAAGAAGAAGAAGAAGATATATTTATTTGTGACACATTTCAACACACATATCAAACATTATAAGTATATAATAAATAATACAATAACACTCTTAGTGTGTATGTGCGTCACAAAATGGCTCCAACTCAGCATAAAGCTGGTTGTAAACAACCAACGCTGGTCTTCCGTTGGAGCCAATTGGTGCCATCACGACGCTATAACCTATATCATGCTTAAACTAATATTATAACTGTACTAAAGAAATTGACATAACACGAAATTCGTAAAAAAGAAAAAAAAATACATAGAAAACAAGATAAAAAGGAAGAAGTATGTCAAACGTCACTTTTTGTAGATTCTTGGGATTTATTAGTCAACAAAATATACTCTATGGAGGCTATTTTGAGAGAAATGAAAGTAAAGTAAAGAAAGCTAACTATAATCCACAATTAATAACTCTAGTAATAAGATAAAAATTCTTAATTTAAACTTGTAATTTCGGTCGTAAACCGTAAGACATATTTAATTTTGAGACTTAAGCCACGTTACAGGATTTGTGTATCAGGTGATGACGTGGCACACGGAAATTTATACAAAAATAAAAAACAAACAAAACGAGTCTATATACAGACCTATTTCGCATCACTACAGTGAAAAATTAAAACTAACACTTACCCATCGGCACTCGGCAGTGATCATCCACCACAAGAACATCAATACCCACAATAGCAACATTAGCTCATTAGATATAGATATAGTAATAGACATAGATATAGCAATGTAGCTATGCTACATTATTTTATGCCCTCATGATGCCTCCAGTGCAGATATCAAACTTGCAAATACAACCTTGCCAAGGGTAAAAACCTTTAAATATCTGGGCTCAGTACTTTCGGAAGATGGGTCCATTGAAGCTGATATAACGCACAGAATAACGTCGGGCTGGAACAAGTGGCGTATGTTGACTGGAGTCTTGTGTGATCCAAAAATGCCCATACAAACTAAAGGCAAAGTGTATAAAACAGCTGTTAGGCCAGCGCTTCTGTACGGCGGTGAAACCTGGCCACTGAAAAAGACCCACGAGCAAAAACTCCACACGGCAGAAATGCGTATGTTACGATGGGCAGGAGGAATCACACTCCGAGACAAGGTGCGCAATCAACATGTCAGAGGGAGCTTCAAGGTTGCAGATATAGTAGATAAAGTGAAAGAGTCGAGACTGAGATGGTACGGTCATATACTACGACGAACGGATGACCACGTAGTGAAAAAGTGTCTGTCCATGGCTACGAAGAAGAGGGGAAGAGGTAGACCACTAACGACATGGTTGACGAAGGTCCAAAAGGACATGAGGGACATGGCACTCAAAGAAGATGATGCACAAGACCGAAATAAATGGCGTCACATGATTGGGAAAGCCGACCCCGCGTAACGGGAAAAGGCGAGGCCAAAGAAAGAAAGAATGTAGCTATGCTACAGTCGTCGATATACTATACCAACTAGATTTGCTGTCACGACCCGAAAAGTGGTCACGAAAATAAGAGCTACGGAGACGGCTGTCGCTCAATTGTCTGCAATTATTATTGAACCTTATTTTATAGTATGTAAGTTATCTTTTTATATGAACATATTATTGTTTTGCGTGTACGTGTATAGTTGTAACCGCGACCACATTTTCGATGTACAGCTAATCTAGTTGGTATAGTATATCGATGGCTACAGTACATATTTTTTCATCTTTGATTTTTTGGCGTACCTATTTATTTTATTGTTTGTTATGTTATTCATTCATGCCCAATGTAAGCGAATGTAAGCGTTCGCCTCTTTTGTTAGTCTGTTAAAGACATTTATTTATTTTATTTATTTATTTTACAATTTTTGGAAGACTATCAACTATGAGTAACTTAAATAGGTAATACAATAGAAGCAGACAGTTATTAAAAAGTCTCCACTAATAGAACATTTAACTAAGTACCTTACTGTACAGTAAAATACTGTAGTAGCGAGGAGAAGTTTCATCAAAAACTTGTATATTTATGGGGTAAAAAAGAAGTTGTATTTGTAGTATACATTCAAATATATATATTTATATAATAATATATATATATTTATATATAATATTTACCCGTGGGGTGTCGGGTTAGAATTGCACCCCCCCATCTCTTCTCGTTGGGTGTCGTAAGAGGCGACTATGCAAGAACAGGAAGACGGGCAGCAGCGTCTTTCTTTTGGATTTATCTTCCACCTAATACTGCGATCCCCAAGCCGCCTGCCAAGCGTGGGTATTATGGCAACCCGTCCCTTCTAAGGGGGAGGCCTTTGTTCAGCAGTGGACGTCTATCGGCTGCTAATGACCTTAGGTATATGTTATTATTTATAAGAAAATATATTACATGTGTTATACTGCGACCCAGTATGAAAAGTGCAAGTCTGCAGCGACCCTATTATGGAGGTTACACGCGCCAGCTTACACGTGCCGCCGAGTCAGCAGCCCCGCGCCGCCGCCTCGTCGACGCCGCCGTGTCGATGCATTCGACACCACCGATTGCGCAGTTGCATATTTCCATGCAACGCGTAACTTAATATTAGAAACACATTCTGTTACTTGCATCGGGCAGGATTAGACGTTAATTTTAGTTATAGAATTTTAACTGTAATTTTTATCTCTAATAAATTAGTATTAGAATTTTGGTTTTTTTTAAGTCCTCCGGCAGCAGCCTACGTAATTGGCGCAGTCGGTAGGATACTCGCGGGCCGGTTCGCGAGACGCGTTTTCAAAAAATCGAAATCAAGAGTTCGCGAGTCGCCCGGGTGACTTTCTAGCACCGCATCGAGTATCCGGATCCACGAGAGCTGCATCCACGAGGAGGAGAGTATCCAGCCTTCGATACGCAGAGGAACCAGAATATGAAGTTGTGAGTTGCACAGAATCTTTCTTGTGTCGCTTCCCATCACTCCCTTAGCCCTATAAGTCCTAATTTAGTTTTAAAAATTTTCCGTGCGGAATCCACGGGACCCAGCGAGCCTGCATTGAGGCAGACTCGCCGGCAAAGTGATTTAGATTCACATAGAAATATAAGTTCACCCGAAAGTAGTTCTAGTATATCAGAGGAAATTGAAATGGCGCACGACCCGGATACTATCTATAAGGCGTTGCGCCCGGTCCCCGACTTTGACGGGAACCCAAATATATTGACGCGGTTTATTGCGATTTGTGATAGAATTGTCATCAAATATATAAGTACAGAGTCTGGAAGTGAGCTCGCCAACTTATGTCTTTTAAATGGAATCCTTAACAAGATAACAGGCCCGGCAGCGAGCATCATAAATTCTAACGGCATCCCGGATAATTGGCTAGATATTAGAAATAGTCTGATAAATAATTTTGCTGATCAAAGAGACGAAATCGCCCTGTATAACGACCTCTCTTTGGCCACTCAAGGAGACCGTTCTCCGCAAGAATTTTACGACCATTGCCAGACATTATTCAGTACAATTATGACTTATGTAACCCTTCATGAGACTGTAGATACCACCATTGAGGCTAAGCGCACGTTGTATAGGAAACACACTATGCAATCGTTCGTAAGAGGATTACAGGAACCCCTAGGTTCACGTATTAGATGTATGAGACCACCCACAATAGAAAAGGCTCTGGAATATGTCCAGGAAGAACTGAATATTTTATATCTACAACAACGCAACGATTCTGTAGCTAAGCAGATGGCTAGCACGTCTAAGACCGCACAATCAGTTCCTGCACAAATTCCAAAACCTCACCCCCTAGCACCAGCAGCGTTCTGGCCATTGCCGGCAATGCAGCGGCAACCACCACCAGCACCGCAGCCATTTAGGTTCGGACCTCAGCCACAGCAGGGCTTTAGAGTAAGCCCCGGGCAGAGTCAGCATCAACAGCAACAGGTACGCATGCCAACTCGTACACAGCAAATGCTAGGCGCTAGACCACCAAACTATAACCCCCACAGCAACGTGTTTCGACTTCCCCCACGGAATCAGCCAGCTTCATCGTACCCTAGACCCATGAGCGGTGTACAAAATTTTACTCCTAGGGCTTTACCACCTTCAGGCGGAGTTCGTGGACACGATTGGCGTATTCACGGGAATCCACCCCCAAGTAACTATTTTAAGACACGACAAGAGATGAATATGAATGAATGCTATGACGTAAATTACTATCCTGACCATTACTATGACTATGACGACGCATACTACTCACCTTACGAAGAGACTTATGACTATTCTAATTATGACTATCACGGAGAGCCATCTTGTTCCTACTCTGATAATTCTCACAATCTTGTTGAAGTTGTAGAAAGTACTAGTGACGATAAGGTGACAGACGATAACCGAAATTTTCACAAGGACATAACCTTAAGAAAGCCAAAATAGAAATTAATCTACATACGCAGCGGCAGTTACCTTACATTCAAATAAAAAATCCACCTTTAAAACTCTTGATTGACACAGGTGCAAACCAGTCATTCATAAGTCCACACGCAGTTCAGAAATACTTTTCTGACATGCCACTTGAGTACGACCCCTTTGAAGTTACTAATGTCCATGCAACCACCAGAAATGACTATTCCATCACGATACCCGGTTTCCCCGAATTTGACGATAGTGACTTAAATTTTTTTGTCTATAAGTTTCATGACTATTTTGATGGACTATTAGGACTCGACTTACTTACTAAATGGGAGGCAAAAATTGACTTAAAAGACGGAACATTGACTACTCGATCTATGGTTAATCCGATTAGCATGTATAACTCCCGAAACGTCAACTTATACGAAGATATAATACCTGCTCAATGTTCAAAAATTATTAGAGTACCCATTAACGCCCCTGACGGTGACGTATACATTCCCGAACAAGTAACTTGTAATTGCATAATATCAGAATGCATTACAACTGTTATTAATAGTCGCGGTATGTTAGAAGTTACCAACCCGACGGAGAACGACATAATACTTTCGTTAGATCACTCTGTAAATGCCGAAGTATTTAATGTTGAGTGCACGCGCACTGAACAACAGTCGTCCCACGTTCAAGATGTCTTATCTCGTTTAAGAATCGATCATTTAAATGAAGAGGAAGCCGCGAATTTAATTGCATTATGCTTGAAGTACACGGATGTCTTTTACATTGATAGCGAACCTTTGACTTTCACAAATAAAATTAAACACCATATTAACACCACCGATGAAAATCCGATCTATACAAAGAGCTACCGGTACCCCTTTATCCATCGTCAAGAAGTTAAAGACCAAATAGAGAAAATGCTCACGCAAGGAATAATTAGACCCTCGGAATCAGCTTGGAGCTCACCTATTTGGGTGGTGCCAAAAAAACTTGACGCCTCCGGTAAACAAAAGTGGCGTCTTGTAATTGACTTTCGGAAGTTAAACGAAAAGACCATAGATGACAAATACCCTATCCCCAATATTACTGACGTATTGGATAAGTTAGGCAAGTGTCAATACTTTACGACCCTTGATTTGGCCAGTGGATTTTGGCAAGTTGAGATGGATCCCAAGGATATTCACAAAACAGCGTTCAGTGTAGAACACGGGCATTTTGAATTCCTTAGAATGCCCATGGGTTTAAAAAACGCACCATCTACCTTTCAGCGGGTGATGGATAATTTGCTAAAAGGCCTACAAAACGAGATATGTCTCGTTTATTTAGATGATATCGTAGTTTATAGCACTAGTCTTCAGGAGCATATGATCAATCTAGAGAAAGTCTTTCAAAGACTTAGAGAATCCAATTTTAAAATCCAAATGGATAAATCGGAATTTCTTAAGTTAGAGACCGCATTTCTAGGACATATTATAAGTGGGGACGGAGTTAGACCAAACCCTGATAAGATAGCATCTATAGAGAAGTACCCAATACCAAAGACTCCAAAGGAAATTAAACAGTTTTTAGGATTGTTAGGTTATTATAGGAAATTTATACCCGACTTTGCCAAAATCACAAAGCCTTTAACTCAATGTTTGAAGAAAGGAAATAAAGTTAATTTAAATAGCGAATACATAAGTTGTTTTGAGAAATGTAAGAAATTATTAACTAACGATCCAATACTTCAGTATCCCGACTTTACTAAAGAATTTATATTGACCACGGACGCATCTAACTTCGCAATAGGCGCTATTCTATCCCAAGGGCCAATAGGCTCTGACAAACCTATATCGTACGCTTCCCGTACTCTTAATGAAAGCGAAATTAATTATAGCACGATAGAAAAGGAATTGCTTGCAATTGTGTGGGCAACCAAGTATTTTCGGCCTTACCTTTTTGGACGTAAATTTAAAATCATGACCGACCATAAACCGCTTCAATGGGTTATGAGTCTAAAAGAGCCCAACTCCCGACTGACCAGATGGAAACTAAAACTAAGTGAATATGACTTTACAGTCGTATATAAAAAAGGAAAGAACAATACAAATGCCGACGCCTTATCTAGAGTTGAAATCCACAACGAAGAGATAAGCTCAGTCGTTGTAAATTTGTCGGAAAAACCACCTACTATAGATGAATCTGCTACTAGCACAGCTCACACTAGTCAGGAACAACCTATCTTAGAAGTCCCAATTACAGACGAGCCCCTCAATAAGTTTCATAAACAAATTTGCTTAACGATTGTAGATGACATTACACGACGGCCTGTAGTGACGAAACCATTCGAGACTCATACTAAGGTGACTATACAAATTACTGAGAATAACTTAGATAATGACGTGACCAATGCGATTAAAGAATTTGTGAATCCGAAAGTAAAGACCGCTTTATTGATTACACCCCCACTAGCTATGTACCAAATCATACCAGTTATTCAAGAAAAATTTAGAAGTTCATCTATGAACTTAGTTTTGGCTAAAGTAGAATTAGAAAACGTTAAAGACTATTTAAAGCAACAGGATATTATTAGAAATTATCACGACGGTAAGACAAATCACCGAGGCATTAATGAATGTTATTTGGCATTATCAAGAAAATACTATTGGCCTAAAATGAAAGATCATATCACGAGATATATAAATGAATGTAGTATATGCGGACAAGGCAAATATGATAGGAATCCAATTAAACAGCAATTTAACATTGTGCCACCGGCAACTAAACCATTAGAGATCATCCACGCGGATTTGTTCACAGTACAGTCAGACAAGTACATCACATTCATAGATGTTTTCTCCAAATACGGACAAGCATACCATCTAAAGGATGGCACCGCTATTAGTATTTTACAGGCTCTCGTAACGTTTTGCACTCATCACGGGCTTCCCCTGACCATAGTAACAGACAATGGGACTGAGTTCACCAACCAACTCTTTGCAGAATTTATCAACCTCCATAAAATCATTCATCACCGAACATTACCTAATTCACCCAATGACAATGGTAACATAGAACGTTTCCATTCGACATTGTTGGAACACTTGCGACTCCTGAAGTTGCAGCGCAAGGATGAGCCGATAGTTAATCTAATGCCATATGCGATACTTGCTTATAACAGCTCTATCCATAGTTTTACCCGATGTAGACCACATGACATAATAAGAGGACACTTTGACCCTAGGGACCCAATAGAAATTGACCTTACACACCATCTATTACAACAATATATGCAGACTCATCGAGAACAGATGAAATTAGTATATGACATTATCAACGAGAGTTCACTTGCCAACCGAACTGCATTAATAGATAATCGAAACAAGTCAAGGGAACCTGAAATCGATTATCAACCCCAACAACAGGTCTTTATTAAAAACCCTTTCGCTAGTAGGCGTAAAGTAGCTCCACGGTATACCCAGGACAAAGTACTGGCCGATCTCCCCATTCATATATACACTGCTAAGAAGCGCGGCCCTGTAGCAAAATCACGCCTGAAACGACCACCCAAGAACGTTAAATTGTTACAGGATACTACTGGCGTTGACCCTTCACCTGATGCAAGCTCAAGAGATCCGACTTGACTACTTAGGAGAAGGACCAGGACTTCTACCTTTCCAACTAGGACCGACTAGACTAACTACGCATTATCATACGTTCCTACAGTTCATTGACTTAGACAGAATCGAAACTGAAGTGTCCGAATTAAGAAGTCAACTCCACGACTTTGAAAATAGGCTTACTAACGCAAGTTATATACTATATGAATTACAGATAAATTACTTAACTAATAAGACAGATAACATTCTAGATCATCTTCATAGCTTGGAACCGAGTCGAGCAAAAAGAGGTCTGTTAGATGGTTTAGGATCTATAATTAAAAGTGTTACTGGAAACTTAGATTATCAGGATGCTATTAGATATAACGATGCCATAAAGGTCTTACAGAATAACCAAGACCAGATTGCCTTAGAATTAAATCATCATGTTAGCTTAAATAAGGAATGGATATCGGAACAGAGTAATACATTAAATAAAATTATTCACAATCAAAAGGAAATTAATGATACAATGCACATATTATTGGATGAGGAAATATATAAAGAAAGTGGTCTTATTAAATTTGGCAAATTTGCTCAAATTTTGGCTATCATTACAGAAAATATCAATGATTTATTAGAGGAACTTATAGATATAGAAAATATGTTAGCTTTTACACGTACTACTACGACTCATCGATCGATGATTAGTCTCAAAGTACTTAGAGTAATGTTAGGTAAATTAAGATCAATTTATGGTAACGAGAGAGTAGTTGATTTAGAGTTAAGAGATTATTATAACGTTATAAGATCGGGCTCATATTTTATTAAAAGGAAAATAGTTATAGTTTTTAAATTTCCCATTGTTTCCGAAAGCACTTATACTCTGTATAAGTTATCCTTAGCCCCAAATAAGTTTAGGCAAATCCTTATCCCTCCTTATCCTTTCATAGCGACTAATAGACAAGAATTCGTGTACATAGAGGCTGAATGCCCGAAGTATGAACACCAATTTCTCTGCGAAGCGAGATTCCAACAACAGCTTCACAGCAAACCAGACTGCATACAAGACGTCATTCTGAAACAAACTATCAACGGAACGTGTAATCTGTCCACTGTAAACTTAACAAACGAAGCAATTGAACGTTTAGATGATCGCAGCTACGTGATAACGTTTCCCCGCGCTACGAAGGTCCAGCTCAAGTGCAGTACCGAAGACTACAATATACTAAACGGAAGTTTCCTGTTAACACTGCCACACCACTGCTCCGTACATTCTCCGGAATTCGCTATAGCAAACACCGACGATGTTATACGAGGTCATCCACTGAAAATCATGAAAATCGACTACCCAACTGACTTGAAACCCGCCGAGCCTACACAGCTGCGCCTCAGTACAATTAACCTGGAGGCCCTACATAAGATCCAGGAGATGACCATACATCAAGCTCCGGTACAACTGAAAACCGCCCCTGAATCGTTTTACTATCATACAACCATACCATTCTACTTAGTTTTATGTAGCATGGTTATGCTGGCAACAGTTACACTGATTTATCGCTGCAGAATACGAAGATGTAAAGTAGATGAAACAACCCAGGAAGACCCAGAAGATACAGAGAACCCTAAAGATCATACTTATGAGAAGCCATCAAAAGCAGCAATTTTTTCTCTCAAAATCGGAAAATAATTGCTGATCTGAGGGTGGAGGTGTTATACTGCGACCCAGTATGAAAAGTGCAAGTCTGCAGCGACCCTATTATGGAGGTTACACGCGCCAGCTTACACGTGCCGCCGAGTCAGCAGCCCCGCGCCGCCGCCTCGTCGACGCCGCCGTGTCGATGCATTCGACACCACCGATTGCGCAGTTGCATATTTCCATGCAACGCGTAACTTAATATTAGAAACACATTCTGTTACTTGCATCGGGCAGGATTAGACGTTAATTTTAGTTATAGAATTTTAACTGTAATTTTTATCTCTAATAAATTAGTATTAGAATTTTGGTTTTTTTTAAGTCCTCCGGCAGCAGCCTACGTAATTCATGTACATTTATAGCTAGTTATTTAATGGCACATGTGTATCGCTCGCCATGAATATATAAACGCACCACATTTATGTAAATAAATTGATTAATTTAGCTTTTTCTCATTTTAATTTATTTTCTATATGTATTAAGTATGTATAATTAAATTTAAGTGCGCTTTTATTATAAAATATTAATTTATACTCGTTTTTTTCCTTTCGTAACGGAAAGTGAAAGGAAAATATTTGAGTGCAGAGACATCTATGCAATAATGTGAACACTATTTTGTTACATGTAGATTGATAAATTGATTTCCGATATTAACCGTATTTTGTGAGCGATAGGTAGCGTTGCTAGTAGATTCTACTTTTTTTTATCTGCTGCATGCACCCTGCAATCTCTTTATGAAAGGGGGCGTGTCCCCTCCTGTTGGGTAGTCCTGTATCCTCATTATTAGTCAAACTGAACTTGTTAAGACAAATCGAATAAACCCATCTAGGGTATACTAGGATCCAAGAATTTCCTTGTCCACCTTCCAGCTCCATCATCAGACCAGCTCGATGATAGTATATTATTGTACTATTGTCCTTAGCATTATGTGTAAAATTTTAAACGATTTGGCCGTGCAGAATTGGGTGAAAATTCATGCTCGCAAATGTTTGTTCCCCACGACGTTGGGGATCGAACTCACGACCTATTGGTTAGAGGCCAGGGTGTCTAACCACTAGACCAACGGGCCCGTCAGTATTGTAAGCCCGTAAGCTTAGTTAACGATTTCAAACAACACCTGAGTTTTTGTGCTCTATAGGTAATCCAATAGAAAGCCGCTGCTGTCTTCTTGTTTTCCCTTAGTCACCTCGTACGACATCCAAAGGGAGGAGATAGGCGGGGGGGGGGGGGAGGTGCTATTCTTACCCGCCCCACAGGTCATACCACGATTAAAATAGGATTATTTTATGAGGGGTTCAAATAAAAAGTTTTTAATTTTTATTACGGGTTAAAACTATAATAATAAATAGATATACAATTATAAATATGCAATTTTTATTACTGTTTAAAGGGTTATTTTTAGTGTTTTTATACGTTCATTATAAATAAATAGCATAAAATCATACAATTTACAGAGAGTAAAGTCCTTGAGTAGTTAAACCACACAGAACTAATTACAAATCTTAAATATAACTTCTTTATTTTCCTCTCCATCCAAAGGTTGCCTGGAAGAGATCGCTTTTAGCGATAAGGCCGCCCATTACTTCTCATAAAAAGTAA
Organism: Furcula furcula; assembly: GCA_911728495.1. Lineage (NCBI taxonomy): Eukaryota > Metazoa > Arthropoda > Insecta > Lepidoptera > Notodontidae > Furcula > Furcula furcula. The sequence goes on from OU452243.1 coordinate 24,536,695, forward strand.
AGGACAAAAATGGTTATTCTGGATTATCCCTAGGAGCTAAACATACTATCACCAACTTTTTTGTAGACCTTGTTAAGGTGTACAATACTTATTATAGGGGAAAAGTGGGATAGTTACCCCAGGGTTATATAGTTGCCTCGATTGTAATTTCTCTAGTTTGGCGGATGACCACATGTTATTTTATTTATCTTTCAAAAGACTCTACAAATACCACTAAGTTGACCGTGTTGCATGTCTCTGTGCGATTGCATGGAAAGGCAAGGTGAAATCAAAGTTTTTGCGGGACAGATGGCTTTTTTTTTCAGCAGGGCATCTATCCTATACGTAATTTACATAGATTAGGCAATTATCCCTTATATGGGATAGATGTCCCAAAATTTAGAGGTTCGCAAAAATCGCCAATACTTTGGAAATATCAAATTGAAAATCCCAGTTTTACCCTACTATTATTTTGATCTATCTCGTAGGGTTCAGCCAACGTTTGCGATGTAAGCGCAAAAAAATGTGTTTATTTACATCACATTAGAAACCCTTAAAATTATCAGTGTTTCTCTACTATATTATGCAAGTATTATTGTTGTGAAACCTTCCTCCCCACCGCGTTTTGGGTCGGAAAGGGTTCACCCAACGTCTCCGCAAGGCGCTGGTTCAGGGCGTTACAATCTTTCTCCTTTTTTTTTTTTTTTTTTTTTTTTTTTGACGCGGGGGAAATCTTCGAAAGATCCCCGGGAGCTGTGGGGCTCGACCGGGGTATGTGGGATTCTTACCCACTAAAACCCCCGCGGCTGTCGCATCGGCACATGAGAGGGGGAACCCCAGGGCTCTCCGGTGGGATCTGCACCAGGGGCCCCTCAGTGCCTTGCCTTTGAGCCCGCCGCCGGGGGGCGCATTGTAGCCCCCCGGGAACCTGTCACGGTGCTCACGGGGACGGGGGTCGCAACCCCGCCGCCGTCCTCCTCGGAGTCGCCGCCGTACTCAATGGACGCTCAAGGGGCCCACACCCCGAGCGTCCAGCGACTCCGAAGGTTGCCCATTGTTTATAGCCCCGGGCTCAGGGCTGGGGAGCGAGACGTTGGGCGGCCACTTGTGGCGGCCTGCGCCTTCGTCGCCGAGCAGGATCAGCGCGTTCGCGTTCCCGCTCAGCGGCCTCCTTCTGGGACATGACAGTCTCACAGAAGGCGGCCATCGCTCCCCACGCCGCATCCCCGGACAGCATAGCCGACACTACGCTGCCCAGGGAGAGGTCCGATCCGATGACTGCGACCAGGTCTCGACGCTCCAACGACCACGCGGGGCAAGCCTCCAGCGTGTGTTGGGCGGAGTCAGACTGGTCGCAGTGGAAGCATCTCGTCGTCGCTTCACGTCCGATCTTATGCAGATAATCACCGAAACAACCGTGACCGGTGATTATCTGCGTAAGCCTATAGGTGAGTCGTCCACTCCGTCGCTGTATCCAGGCTTCGAGATGCGGCAGGAATGCCTCAACGACGCGTTTGCGCGCTATGTGCTCCGGCTGGAGCCGCTCGCGCCACGTCGCGAGAGCGATGAGTCGTTCCTGCCGCTTTATAGATTCGAGCGCCACCGGCTCGCCTCCGCCACTCCGGCGGGCGATGCGGATCCGGTCATAGACCCTCGCATACATGCCCGCCAGGATGTCTAAGGGCGGAAAGCGTGCCAGTATGGTCGCCGCCTCAAAGGACACCGTTCGGTATCCTCGTGCAATCCGCAGTGCCATCCTCCGCTGGACGCTGTAGATTTTCGTTCTACAGCGTCTTATGGCCAGCCTCGGCGCCCAGATGGGCGCCCCGTAGAGGACTACGGACTGCACGACTCCGGCGTAGAGGCGGCGAACTTCCTCGCTCGGCCCCCCGAGGTTGGGGAGCAGCCTGTGCAAGGCCGCTGCAACCCTGTCGACTCGGGGGACCAGGCGCTCGAAATGCTCCTCGAAGCCCCAGCGACTGTCAAGGGTGAGACCAAGATATTTCATGTGCGGCCCCACCCTGACTTCCGACTCACCCACACGGACGCGCAAGTTGGGCGGTGGTTCCCGGCTCCTAGGCAGGCCGTGGAACCACAGCGCCTCGGTTTTCTGAGGCGCTATCTCCATGCCCAACTCGCGTATCTTAGCGACGACGATTTCCGCCCCAAGCTCGGCGAGCTCTTTGGTCCTCTCGAAGGTGTCCCCACCGGCCACGATTAACGTGTCGTCCGCGTAGCAGACGACACTTATGCCGGCGGGGAGATCGACACGCAGAACCGCGTCGTAGGCGAGGTTCCATAGCAAGGGGCCTAAGACTGACCCCTGCGGAACCCCTCGCTCCACTTCCCTCCGGATCCTCGTACCGTCTCGATCCACGTACAGGATGTACCTGTCGCGCAAGTAATCCCTGATCAGGGCCTGCAGGTAGGGAGGCACTCCATGGTAGACCAGTGCCTCCCAGATCGCATCCCAGGGCAGGGAATTGAAGGCGTTGACAATGTCGAGTGACACCGCCAACGCCACGCCACCCCGGGAGACCGCCTGATCCGACAGGGCGCGGACGCGAGTTATCGCATCCACGGTCGAACGGCCCTGTCGGAAGCCGAACTGGCTGTCGGCCAGATCGGGACCGACGCGCGACAGATGCCCGCTGAGACGAGAGGCAACTATTCTCTCGAACAGTTTGCCAACCTCGTCCAGCAGACATATGGGACGGTACGCGGAGGGAGAATCCGCGGCTCTGTCTTCCTTCTTTATGAGGACCAAACTAGCCTCCTTCCAGGCCCTGGGGAACGTAGCTTCACGGAGGCAACTAGTGAATAGGTGCCTCAGCACGTCCCCCAGGGCAGCCAGGCTCAACACCAGCACCCTACCCGGAACACCATCGGGTCCGGGCGCGGTGTTTCGGGCTCTCAAGCGGCCAACGGCCCAGTCCATCTCCTCTATGGTCACCCCCAGATCGTCGCGCCATTCGGGCAACTGAAGGGGGTGGACTGAGGGACTTGACCGACCCGCCGGGAACAAGGTGTCTACCACGCGTCCCAGCAAAGCCGGTTCTAGAGTCTCCGTCACCGGGGGCATCCATGGGCGTAGTTTGCCCAGCACCATATGGTACGGGCGCTCCCACGGATCCTCGTTGAGTCCCTCGAGGAGTTCGTCCCAGGACTGGTCCCTGGCGCTCTTGATGGCATTTTGGAGCGCCTTAGTGGCCACTCGGTATGCCCTGTAGAGCCTGGCTACCTCGTCGGCTTGAGCTCGCCTTCGCCTTCTCGCCCTGGTGAACTCACGGCGGCTTCGCCAGCAGACATCGCGAAGTTGCGCGATCTGCGGCGTCCACCAGTACACCGGGCTACGCTTGGGGCGGCCGGCTCGGGGCATCGACGCGTCGCAGATTTGCGTCATCGTGCCCCGGAACCGGTCTGCTTCCACATTCGGATCGGATCGGACCTCATCGGCGCTTTCCGGCCATGCCGCGACGTCGGCCGCCGCCTCGAGCATGTCTACGTCGAGGCGCTTCAGAGACCAACGTCGCGGGGGGCTGCCTTCTCGGCGGCTGGAACCGCGGGGACGGCGGCGGATGGCCACATCGAAGAAGATGTGGCGGTGGTCGGACAATGTGACCACCTCTTCCGCTACCCGCCATCCCGACAGTTTGCCGATGGCTGAGGGAGTAGCCCACGTCAGGTCGACGATCGACTCCCCCTGCCACCGTACACACGTGCTCACTGACCCCCGGTTGACTAACCGGAGGTCGAGCCCAGCCGCCCAATCGAGCAACGTCTCTCCTCTGATGTTGTCTCTGGGGGAGCCCCACGCGATAGCGTGGGCGTTGAAGTCCCCCAGGACGATCAGCGGACGGGGTAGGCAACGGCGAATGCAGTTCCCCACCCGGTCCAGGTACACCTCGTAGTCGGCGAGGGACCTGTTGGGAGAGACGTAGCAGCCCACTATGGCCATGGTGCCCCATTCGACGGCGACGAAGCCCTGCCCCCTCTCCAGTAGGGTGCAGGGTGGGACACCCTCTCCTCCTCCCCAATAGACCGCCACGGAGCCCAGGTCGTCTCCGAACCACCGAGGGTGGTCCGGGATACAATCTTTCTCCTGCCTCAACACAAAAATAATAATTTGTTGAACTAAATTATATCGGCGACCGCACAGCCATATTTTCTTCTTCTTCTTCTTTGTTTTTTTAAACGGCATCCGAATGAAACAATAAAACCAAAAACCCTTGTCGAAAAGAGGATATATATTTATATTATGGTGAGTGTTGTGCATGAAGGTGTAAATGTAATCGTAAACTAAACAATTATACATATAAACCTTCCTCTTGAATCACTCTGTCTATTAAGAAAAACCGCATCAAAATCCGTTGCGTAATTTTTAAGATCTAAGCATACATAGTGACAGACAGCGGGAAGCGACTTCGTTTTATACTATATATATATACTGAACGTCATTGAACGCTACTGAACGTTCGTGTCGTACAGTGATAGGGGTATCCCTCACCTCATCACCCCCTCCTCAAATCCCCTCTTTTCTTGCATCTCTCTTCTCTTGCACCCTCCTCTCGTTCTATATATCCTCGTCAATCAAGGTATCAGCGGCATGAAATATACTTAACGACCTATTCTCAGATCTACCCGATATACACACAAAATTTCATACAAATCGGTTCACCCATCTATTTAATGACTTTACCTAACGTTGCTTAATCTTAACCTAGCGGTATGAAAAATAGATGTTGGCCGATTCTCAGACCTACCCGATATGCACACAAAATTTGCTGATAGTACTAAATATACTACAGAATGTCTGTAATGTCCTCCTGGCCGAAACGAGCACAGCGGCCAATCATTCAGAAGATCAGCCATGTACGCAGGAGATATTATAGTGCACAAGCGCTTGCGTAGACACAAGTGCACTCTCTCTTCCTTTATATAATACCTCTCATAATCCGATGGGACGGAAGACCGACACGACCGGGGAGAGGTTAGGCGCAGGACCGACTTTTTACATGCCCATCCGACGCATGGATCATCTTACTTGACAGATAATCAGGTGATCGGCCTGCATTGTCTTAGCCAGTAAGGAACAACTACTCAAATTTGTTGCCCACTGCAGGATTCGAACCCGCGACCTCCGGTTTACAAAGCAAGCGGTTTCCCACTGCGCCATGGAGGCAGAATGTCTATATATCCTACAACGTTCACAACTTTTTTGTTATTAAATAATACAAATAAGTTTTCTTTAGAGTTTATTATTATTTATTTATACTTAATAAATTACAAATTCAATTCCAAATAAATGTACATATACCTAGTTGGATAAGATAAGGCACTATTTCTCATAAAAAGTAAAGGATAAAAAATGGTTATTGTTGGTTATCCCTAAGAGATAAACATATGCCGTCGCGGACTTTTTTTGTAGAACTTGTTAAGGTGTACAATACTGTAGTACATTATTTTGATCTATCTTGTATGGTTCAGCCAGCGTTTATTAAGTAAGCGCAAAAAAATGTGTTTATTTACTACATCACATTAGAAACATCTAAAATTATAATTTTTCTCTACTATATTATGCATGTATTATACATAAAAAACCTTCCTCTTGAATCACTCTATCTATTAAGAAAAACCGCACCAAAATCCGTTGCGTAGTTAGATCTAAGCATACATAGGGACAGACAGCGGGAGCGACTTTATTTTATAACTAGCTGACCCACGCAGCTCCGCCTGCGCTATTTTTACGTTAACTAAACTTTTAATAACAGACATTCGCATCGAATACATAACCTCCTTTTTTATAGTCGGTTAAAAACTGGGACCCACTTTTTACTTGCTCTCCGAAGCACGGACCCGTATAGTTCAAATGGCGTTAAACGGTCACCCATCTATTTAATGACCTTACCTAACGTTGCTTAACCCGATCGATTACAAAACCTTGATAACAACTCTTTATGAGCGTTCCCTTACTAATATTTATTATTTTATAAAGAAAAATTGATAAAATCGGAAAAAGCGTATAACCAAGTACCCATTTTGACTTTAATCCCCTCTCCCAAAAAAACCGTGCTAGATTACGGGATAAAAAGTATCCTATGTCCTACCTCGTAGTAAGAGCTCAAATCATGCCAAGTTTCATTTGAATCCATTCAGTAGTTTCGGCGTGATGCTCAGCCGTGATACAGACAGACAGACAGACAGACAGACAGACAGACAGACAGACAGACAGACAAAAATTTAAAAAATTACATTTTCGGCCTTAGTATCGGTTATAGAATGCCCTCCAAATATAATTTTCAAAATATCTTCAATGTACAGAATTGGACCTGTTACAGTTTTATTATAAGTATAGAAGATATGTATAGATACTGGGTGTCCCGGATAGCCAATAGTTATGTGTAGTATTGATAGTAAAGATCCCGAAAAAAATGTCAAAAGCGGCAAAAAATATTTTTGAATTACGGAAAAAATTATATACATTTTTTAGTTTAGTTTAGTTTTTAAGCGTGGAGAGGGCATGTGTTATCATGCCTACTCCTAATGAGCCACTGTTTTTTAAAGATTAATAAGAAATTCGTCCATTTTCGGTTAAATAACGAATAAAATATCGAGTTGACTGCACAAACACTGTTGAGTTTTTTCGTAATTTTATTTCACAAATTGATTGCTTGTATCAACAATAGATCTATTCTCCAACCCACGCGTCGTATGGTATTCGCTGAAGGATTCGCTCTAGAAAGCGCCATACATTTCTCTTCAGTTCTGGTTTCATCTTTTCTACCGTATCTTGAGCCTTCGTCCTGAGATGATTATTTATGATACTCTCTGCAATAGTAAAATAAATAATAGTAAGTAATAATGTCTCGATTGATACGAGCACAGCATTCAATCTTTTATACGTTCAGCCATTTACGCGGGAGATATAGTTCAAATTCAAATTCAAATTTATTTATTTACTTGAATACAAAATATATTTAAATCAGTTGAGGCTCTGTAGCCTGCGCTAGTTAATAAACTGTATTACAGACTACAGCGTCTTCCCCGTTCAACGTATAAATTATTCTTGTAAATACAAGTGTAAGAAGTGTAAAGTACTTGTGTAGACACAAGTGCATTTTATTTTCCTATACGAGTACTCTCACAATCAGCTATCCTATTCACTAACGTAACCTATCATGGCTGTGATCGACGGCGAGCTCGACGTTGAACCAGCCATGAATACGACGTCGAGCTTAATGCTGTGAAAATCCATATACACCACTGCATTCCGGCTCAACGTCGAACTTACTGTTAAACTATTGGACCTTAAGTAGTTCCACTGTAAACCGTAAATTCTCGTGGCGGTAGTGCTACGTAAGTAAAGTTAGTGAATATGAAAACGCAACTCGCCGCTGACCGCAGCGTCGAATTCGAGGTTGTGTTGCTTAGAGGATAGCAGGGCCGATGGGACGGAAAACCGATACGACCAACAAACTTGCTTAGCCAGGTAGATTAGTATGTCACTATGTATTTTCCATTTTTGTATAGATAGGTAGACAATTCGGAGTTGAAAACTAAGTTATACTCCATACCGATGTGCCATCCATTTGCGGTGAAAACATAACCTCCTTTTTTAATACCTAGTCTGTTAATTTAGACCCACTTTTTACTTGCCCTCCAAACCACTGAGACGCTAAGTTCAAATGGCATTAAACGGTCACCCATCTATGCAATGACCTTGCTTGAAGTTGCTTAACCTGATCGGTTCCGGATCCCAGGTTGTTCAAACCTATAACACCTTCTTTGACTAGTTTAGAAGCAACTCGGAAGGAATTCAGAGCCTTCAGAGCTGCCTGACTGTCGCTGAGAATGCAAATGGTTTTACCATTGACGTTTCTCCTTTGCATTTCTTTGATGCTGGCAATTATGGCATAGATTTCCGCTTGGAATACCGATGCATAATGCCCCATACTGTGACTGACACTACAGTCCTTGGAATAAATCCCTGCTCCTGTACCTGACTCCATTTTAGAACCGTCAGTGTACCATATGAGGTGAGTTCCACCAACCGGTTTGAATTTGAGTCCCCTCGTCCACTCTTCCCTGGATGGTATATGTACTCGGTACCTCTTGTTAAACATGTACACTGGATTTATCCTATCACAGGGCATGTCCATTAGATCGTCCAGTTCTTTCACGGGATCCAATAAAGTGTGTTTTGTACAGGGCTTGTTACGATTCCAAACTCCTGCTTTTGCAAGTCTGTATAGCGACTTCCTTGCTTCTGTTTGTATGTAAGTGTGTAGTGGGGCTAGTCCCAGTATCCACTCAAGAGCCAATGTAGGCGTTGTTTTTAAAGCACCTGTAATTGCCATGCAAACTACTCTTTGTACCTTCCTAAGAGAATCCTTGCAGATCTTTAGTTTGGTCCTAGGCCACCATACAGCGCTGCCATATGTGAGAATAGGCCTCACCATTGTAGTATATAACCAATACATTGCCTTTGGTTTGAGTCCCCAGGTTTTGCCATACGCAGAACGGCACATATTGAAGACACGTAAGGCCTTTTTTGTTATGTTTTTAACATGACTATGCCACGTTAGTTTACTATCGAGAGTTACCCCAAGATATTTCACTTCCGTAGCCCATTTTAGTCTGGTGCCGTACATTTCTGGGTCTCTAAGGCCCTCTAAATGACTTTTCCTCGTGAAAGGCACTATAACCGTTTTGCTTGGATTTATGGTATTGTCTTTACACCATCTTTCCACCCTAACCAAAGCACCCTGCAGCAAATCCGTTACTACGTTTGGAAATTTGCCATTTACTTGTATGACTATATCATCTGCTGATGCTTGAAAACTTATAGATGTTACTTGATGTAAAAAGATGGAATACGACTAGAAGATGATTAGAGCTTACTCATAAAATTTTTACTGTCCAAGTTCTCGACGCCCATACGGACGTCATTGACGGTGAAGTCCAGGTCTAGATACTGCAGCTTCAAGTAGGTGCGGCCCCAGTGCTCGTACGGCTCGCCACGGAAGTTCACCACTATCGTAACACCATCTAAGACATTGAACGGAGACGTGCCAATGTATTTTACAGTTGTATGCCTCGTTGAAATCTTGATACAAAGGGTCAAGGAAGTATGAGTTTTGATAGTTAACAAATTCTTTCGTTCTTTTCTCGTACTGTGTTTGAAGTAAAGTATTTTCAGAAAAAATAAAAACCGACTGCAAAGAATATTAAGAATTTCATACTTTTGAGATCATTTGATCTAAAGTATTAAATAACGAAAATATATTGAAGTCGGTGCTAAGAATAGCGTTATGGTGTGTTAACTAAAATCAGCACCGACTTCAATATATTTTCGGTTTTTATTACTTTTTAGATAATTTACTTTGAAGTCGGTTTTTATTTAGCTCACCCCTGCTGCTCCGCCTGCACTTGTATTTTCTATATTAACAATGCTCCAGTTCCAGTTACTTCATTCTTTTTCTCTCACCCCCTCTCCCCATCCCTCTGTTCTCTCCTCCATCTGTCCATCTCTCACTCTTAAAAAAATATAATTCTATGCTCTCTCTCTTCTCCCTCCCACCTCGCTCCCCGTCACTGGCCGTTCTTGTCCTCCCTCGAATCCTGCCCCTTTCTAAATCTCCCTCCCACCTTGCTGACCCGCACTCCCTCCATAGGGAGCCATAGGGCTCACCCCCTCTCTCGCACCCCCCTCCCCCTCTCGCGTTCTCTCAACTACTCTCCCCCTTTCTCTCCCCACTAGTCTTTCCTATTTATAATATATGTGTAGATAGCTATACCTGCGGCTTCAAACGTAATTTTCACGTTATTCTCATAAAATCAAACTCTACATAACACGATTCATCTCTCCCGATCCAACCCCGTCACAACTGTTTTCACCAACAGCAAAAATGCATATTATGACAGTCATTTGGCACCTAGTCCTGATGCAAGGCTTGAAATGGTGCAGAAAAAAATTATAAGGATAGATAGCTTACCGAAATTGCCCCAGCACTCCCCGCCGGTCGATATCCACCAGTCTTGAAAAAGAAATCTCCCGCGCCCGCTGATGTGAGACCCGAACAATTTCAGCTGGAACTGATGTCTCTCCAGATCCGACCTGTAATTCAGCATCGCATGATGGTGAGAGATACCCACGCCCATGGACAACTTTACACTGTTATTTGAGACATTATTATACGGAATCCAGTATTGTTGCTTGTTAATACCCCACGAGTATAGGTAAGAATAACAACCACCTATCTCCTACCGTTGGCTATCGTAAAAGGTGACTACGTAAAACAAGAAGACAGGCAGCAACGTTGCCTACCATTACCTACCACCTAGTACTGCGATCCCCAAGACGCCTGTTAAGCGTGGGGATTATTTATTTATTTATTTAATTCTTCATGCACAAATTTTGTACATAGGCGGACTTAATGCCTTAGGCATTTTCTGCCAGTCTACCTTAGGGTGGTACTGAGAGGGTACAAGGTGGGTGCAAAAAAAAAGAAAGTATCAAAGTCAAAGTCAAAAGTCAAAAATAGTTTATTTCAAATAGGCTTAACGCTAGCACTTTTTAAAGGTCATGTATTTTTTTTTTTAAAAGCTACGCTATAGGAATAGAACAAAAATAAAAATTGAAAGATAATAATAATTACAAAAATTTATAACTATAAATACTGTCGACTAAATATTAAAAAAAAATTATATCAAGATAAAATAATATAAATATATATATACTTCCAAAAATATTATATATATATATATAAATACAAAGACTAGTGTAGAAAAGATTCCATAGGTGTCTTATGGAATCTTATATTAATATGTTCCCGAAATTTTTTTTAATAGAAAACAATGTTTTCTCCATCCTAATGTCCTGAGGGAGCGCATTCCAAAGGAGTATAGCCTGAATATGATAAGACGAGTGGAGAAAATCAGATCGATGAGAGGGCCAATGCAGAAGAAGGTTGTTAGAAGAGCGACGGTGTTTATTATGGCAACGCCTTCCTTCTAAGGGGGAGGCTTTTGTACAGCAGTGGACATGTTTCGGTTGATAATGCTGATGAATGTAACCAGGTTCACACCGGGACACAGCAAGTATACACATTACTAATGCATGGCGGCAGAAAATGCGACACTGCCATTCGGGGTCTGACTGTCGCTCTGATCTAATTGTAACATGACACACTGTTTAAAAAAAAAGTGAAAAAATGACAAGCCCGCTGAGTTTCTTGCCGGATCTTCTCAGTTGAGGCCGCGTTGTGATCCAGTGGCAGCTTTTTCTTAAAAAAAAACATAACCTTTCAAAAGTGCGTTAAGCCTATTTGAAATAAACAATTTTTGACTTTTGACTTTTTGACTTTTGGTGGAATCCAAAAAGCTTATAGGTAAAATAAAAGTGGAGGCAAAACTCTAAATACATATACTGGGTGTCCCGGAATGGGCATATCAAGCTGTATGGTATTTAAAGTTTTGATTGTACCTAAAGACCCCGAAAAAAATGTAATGTTTTTTAAAAACTCATAGAACATAAGTTGGTGTTTATGTTAGTAATATTACCTATAGTCCTAAGAGGTATTTAGTGTTATACCAATAACCCTGTATATCCATGTATCGTATCGATGTTTCTTTAAATATCAATATTGGTATTGATATATCTAAGAAAAAATATCGCTATATCGGTACCATTTTGCAATGATTTTGGCAGTTTGGAAGTTCTGGTGTAATAATATACCCAGTCTAGCCTGCGCTTGGTACTACCATGGATGAATTAGTTCATTCATCCATGGTACAGTCACAAGCATAAATATATTACCATGGACAGTTTGTCAAAAATATCTGATTTCATGATTAATTCATTAATTTCTGATCTCAACATGACGGCAAAAATATGTGATCATTTATAAAAGCATATACATGTAGCAGCAGATATATGTGACATCAAAGAAACACCCAAAATATCTGACGACACATGCGATGCAAAAATATAGCATGCCGCATTGACTTCAAAAATATGACCCACCTATTAGAATGAAAAAATATCTGACATGGCTTGAGTTATAAACATCACGCTGACGCTGACAGCATAAACATCTGCCAAAATGTTTCGAACCGTTTTTCTTCTATATCTCAATAAGTTCCGCTCATTTTGCAAAAACATGTGATATAGCACTGGTAGCATAAATATCTGACACCTGACCATAATATTTTGAGTTATTTTATTCTGTTCTTTATTAATAATAAATTCATTTGTATATAATTATTATGTTTTTATTTGCTATACTCGCGCAATATTCAAGAAGTGTCGCTGTGTCAGTATTACGTAAACGTAAATGATAAGTACGGTAGGTAGCGAGAAATAATCAAACTGAACAAATATCGAACTACCCACTAAATAAAACGTTATAGTTAGTTCTTGTTATTTAACAAGTAAAAAGAAATATTTTTCTACTAGTGCCATTAAATAAATCTTCCATTTATAATTAATTAATATGGATCGTTTTTTTAAATAAAGAAAATTATTACTTTATTGATTGATACTTAATTCTAAACGTATAAGATATAACCTATACCCGTGGGGTGTCTGAGTGTCTGGGAAAGAATAGCACCCACCCATCTCCTCCCGTTGGGTATCCGTAAAAGGCGACTAAGGGAATACAAGAAGACGGGCAGCAGCGTCTTTTTATTGGATTACCTACCACCTATACTGCGATCCCCAAGCCGCCTGCCAAACGTGGGGATTATGGCACCCCCTCCCTTCTAAGGGAGATGATGATGATGATAACCTATACCTATCTAAATCAAAAATATTTTTAAAACGGTTCTGGTAGATTTTGAAATTTGCACGAGTATTGTAAATAAAAACATAATAATTATATACAAATGAACTTATTAAGCTATGAAGAGGTAAACTAACCCGACACTACACTGAAGACATCCCAGACATCAGCCTGCACGAGATTAGAATGGCTCTCAAACAGCTTAAGAACTACAAGGCGCTGGGTGAAGACGGAATCATAACAGAACTTCTGAGAGCGGCTGTCAAACCAAAAGTACCGGTAGTCCTCCAGAAGTTTTTATTGAAGAATTATAGACCTATCTCAGAAGCTGTTTTTGAGAGTCATTACGAACCGTCGAGACGGTTTGATGACTTCCAGCCTCCCGGGTCGGGTTCCGAAAAGGTTTTAGTACCGTAGATCACATTCATACGCTCCGCCAGATTATACAGAAGACTGAAGAGTATAATCGGCCATTATGTCTAGCGTTTGTGGACCACGAAAAGGTCTTCGATTCAATCGAGACCTGGGAGGTATTGCAGTCCCTCCAGCGATGCCACATTGACTATAGGTATATCGAAGTGTTGAAGTGATTGTACAGCAACGCCACCATGTCAATCCACAGCACGAGCACAAAACCAATCCGATTGCAGCGAGGCGTGAGACAGGGAATCTCTGGAGAACCTCAATACGATGCTCAGCGACCTCAGTAGCGTTTCCCAACAGGTGGGTCTAAAATGGACATGGACAAGACGAAAACCATGTCGAATATCCATGTTGCACCCGTACCGATAGTTGTTGGGAACAATACACTCGAAGTTGTTGACCACTATGTCTACCTTGGACAAACTGTCCAGTTAGGTCAGTCCAACTTCGACAAAGAGGTCGCCCAAAGAATCCAACGCGGATGGGCAACGTTCGGGAAACTTGGTGACATCTTCTCGTCTGGAATTCTGCAGTGCCTAAAGACTTGAGGTTTTTAACCAGTGTGTGTTGCCAGTGATGACATATGGTACTGAGACGTGGTTCTTAACAGCTGGCCTTTTAGAGAAGCTCAGAGTCACACAAGGAGCTCTGGAGAGAGCTATCTTCGGAGTTTTTTTGCGCGATAGAATCCGTAATGAGGAGATTCGCCGATGAACCAAGTTCACCGACATAGCTCTCAGAATCTGCAAGTTGAAGTGGCAATGGGCAGGCCAAATCGGTCGAAGAACTGACAACCGATGGGGACGAAAGGTTCTCGAGCGGAAACCACGAACCGGAAGACGTGGCGTAGGTAGGCCTCCCATAGGTGCAAATAGCCAATTGTCGTTCATTGTAGCGTTCGAAGGGGGGAGGCATATGTTCAGCAGTGGACGTCTGCCGACTAGTGATGATGAAATATTATGGTCACGTGTCAGATATTTATGATACCCACTGGTAGCTATATCACATATTTTTGCAAAGTGAGCGGAACTTATTGAGATATAGAAGAAAAACGGTTCGAAACATTTTGTCAGATGTTTATGCTGTCAGCGTCAGCGTGATGTTTATAATGCAAGACATGTCAGATATTTTTGCATTCCAATAGGTGGCTCATATTTTTGAAGTCAATGCGGCATTCTATATTTTTGCATCGCATGTATCGCCAGATGAGTTCCTTTGATGTCACATATATTATCTGCTACTACATGTATATACTTTTATAAATGATCACATATTTTTGTCGTCGTGTTGAGATCAGAAATTAATGAATGAATCATGAAATCAGATATTTTTGGCGAACTGTCCATGGTAATATATTTATGCTTGTGACTGTACTACTATCAGTTTTAAACGTCAAACAAATTCATTGATGACACATTGTATACCAATGTGCATGCATGCATCATACGTTACAATACAAGTACTCTTTATTGCACAACAAAGAAAGATACATTTGAAATTAAAAAAAGTGGACTTATTGCTAAAGCGATCTCTTCCAGTCAACCTTGGGGTACAGTGTCCTGTAGATGATCGAGATAAGTCAAGGTGGTTTGAAGTGGATCAAGTTGGAATAAAGTGGACCGCCGAGCGTAGGTATGAAAAGCGAGCTACATACATGAGCTAGCCTTCTTTACCACGCACCGCCGCCGCGGCGGTGCGTCAGAAGGCAAGTGCCGTCGCCGGTCGCCCAGCGAAATTCACCCGCGTTGCCGCCGTGAGTGGCAGGCAGCTCGTGGCATGCTTCATACATTTTTGTCTGTACATTTGTTCCATTGGCCCGGAACGCTTCGCTCGTAGCAAATGTTCGTGGCCGGGCGGTCATGTGCCGATGCGACAACCGTTTAATTTATCTGGCCTCTTGGTCTAGTTGTTAGTCACCCTGGCTGCTACCGATAGGTCGTTGGTTCGATTACCTACCATTATATTATTATTATTATTGTCTGGGTGTTTTATCTAGTTCATCATCCGAAAGCTGCTGATGATGATGCTCCACGAGGCGAGGCCTTTGTTCAGCACAAAGGCCTCGCCCTTAGAAGGGAGGGGTTGCTATAATCCCCACGCTTTGCAGGCGGCTTGGGGATCGCAGTATAGGTGGTAGGTACTCTAATAAAAAGACGCTGCGCTGGTGCCCGACTTCTTGTTTTCCCTTAGTCGCCTCTTACGGACACCCAACGGGAGGAGATGGGAGGGTGCTATTCTTACCCGGACACCCCACCGGGGAACGGTTTTATCTAGTTAAGTATGTATTTATACAAAAAAAATATATAAATATTAGTACTGATCAGTTGTCTGGTTTCCATAGCTCAGGCTCTGCCCAGTTTGGGATCAGATGACCGTATTTATTTAAAAATTATTTTCAGTATTGAATCATTATTTTTTCAAATATCAGAAACTGATTGAAGATTATGAATAGTTCCGCAAAGTCGATCTCATAATTTTAGTCAATCAGTATTTTAGTTATTTGCAAATAAATGTACTAGATGGCGCTGATTTTTCACAATATGTGTCTATAAAATTGAGACTCTTACTGCCATCTATGCACAAAATGAGAACTAAAAAACGTGGTACGCTGTTTTCTATGGAGGTTGTTTATCCTTTAGTTCATTCATCCATGGTCAGGACAAGTAATTTTATATGTATTGATAGATAGATAAAATAAAGATTTATCGAATGATATTGCCGTCTCATGCCAGTTTATGCTTTAGTGTACATATTTAGATACGCCAGCCATAGCCAACGGACAGTTCGTTAAGCGACGTCAGGCAAGGTCAGGACTTAGAACGGTGACCGTTTAGTGGCATTTAAACCGAGCGTCACCGTGCTCTGGAGGGCACGCAAAAACGCCTTCGGTTATTGTCTTCTAGCCAGCAGTCGTAAAGCCAAATCATAAGCTCAAGAGCAGCTTGAACTACTCTGACAGTGTACTTGAGTAGTGTTTACTTGAGTTTGGTGATAGTAATATCGCCGGTGACGTGGATGTTCTTCAAGACAACGTCCCCCCCTTTGATCTCACCAATCGCCATCTGATCCAGCACTACCGCCTCCGACTGAAAACAAATATATAGGTACTTTATATTCTAAGTGGTAAGATTTTTATTCATTCTAATCCCACTATTCATTCCCACATTTTTTACTGATCCAGTTATCCAGGACCTATAATTGTAACCACCCAGTATGGGTTTAGAAAATGCTAAATTATCTTGGAACCGGATCTGTCAAGTAGGCCACTGAGCTGTCGGATATACTGGTGTAAAAATGTATTGTTTGCACGAATTTCTATTAGGATAGCGGAAGAACAGGAAAAATTACTGTGCATAAGAGTTATATTAACGTCTCAGTCTCAGGAGGCGAGAAGTGTTACAATTACAAAAATTAAAATTATAATTCAACGCGGGAGATTCAAGTCCTGTGATACTGGTCAAATCGCTTTCAACAATACTCAACAAAACTTGATACTTAGTTGGTGAACGTTTGTTGAGTTAAATTTAGTTCCTTTGTGGGTTCACACTAAATATTTCCATTTTTTCACTACGTTAAAACGAATTAAATAAAATGCGATTAAGTCCAATATATCATTGATCACACCAATCATTCGTAAAACGAAGCGTCAATTAGGGCTCCCACACATAACTGCGAATTCGCATCGCATCGCAAATATCTGCGAGAAACAAATGAATTTTCTATACAATTTCCTGCGATGCGGCGCCGCATCGTTATGTGTGGGCGC
This sequence comes from Furcula furcula, assembly GCA_911728495.1. Lineage (NCBI taxonomy): Eukaryota > Metazoa > Arthropoda > Insecta > Lepidoptera > Notodontidae > Furcula > Furcula furcula. Next base: position 24,553,645 of record OU452243.1, read on the forward strand.
CCTTAGTGTTCCAAAAGATCTTTTCGTCAACTACATTTATAGAATCAGTTTGAGCTAACATCACTGTTATCACTGTTCGCAAATCGAACACACCTTTTCAAAGCCAAGATCTGGTGCTCCGTTCTTGATGTACTCATAGAGGGACTTGGATTTTCTCAGCAAGCACGCGTCGACATAATAGTCCTGTCGCGAACATCGGCTTCCAATGGCATCTATTGGTAAAAGATAATGTTTAATGTTGTAAAGAAGTATCAAATTAAATAAATGATAGAAGCTTTATCTAGTAGTTCAATCTCGAGAAATTAACAGCCAAGGATCTACGATTTTTTTCGAACTGGGAATATTATATATCGATGGAACTGGGATAGAAACTTGATAGTGACGCCCATATGGCTCCCCTCTCTCTAGCGTTTGAGATAAATGACTTAAATAAAACTCAAAAATATAGATACATAGATAATGGATGTCATTTTTCGTGAATAGTAAGAACCCTTCACTACTCTTTATTAACCGACTTCAAAAAAGGACGTTCTGTATTCGACGCGTATGTATGTAATATTAATAGAAATGCGTGATATTCATATATGTTAGTCTATGTAGGCTTCTAAACAAATTTACCAAATTTCACGAGTGTATGTATGTATGTAGGTTTGTCCGCGGATTTCTCAGAAACTACAAGTCCGATTTCGAAAATTCTTTTTGCAGTAGTTAGAGTATTTTTCAACTTAGGGTAGAGTACAAGTTTCATCAAAATCGGTCCAGTAGTTTAAGAGATATAAACTTTTTATGTTTTCAGTAAGTTACTGTAATGTAGACGTTCGAGTTGCGTGATAGTGCTGATACCTATCTTGGTAAAATAAGTCACTAAAAAGTGTTAAATAAACTATTTTAAAAAAAAAATAGTAACCGACTTCAAAGTAAATTATCTAAAAAGAATATACACAGCAGGTACGCTAACACCAACTTCAATAATATTTTCGTTATTTTATGCTTGTTAGATAATTTACTTTGAAGTCGGTTACTATTTTTTTTTAAAATAGTTTATTATCCTTCCGCTTTGTGCAGCAAAGATCACCATGAAATAAAAAAAAATATTTGTTAGTGCAAAATATTTGTCTATTTTGTTCCAACAAAGTAGGAAATCATCTTTATAGTGGGGGTACTTTTTTATCGTCCGTCCACTCCTGAACAAGGCCCCCCTTAGAAGGGAGGGGTTGCCACAATCCCCACGTTTGGCAGGCGTCTTGGGGATCGCAGTATAAGTGGTAGGTAATCGTCTTCTTGTTTTCCCTTAGTCGCCGCTTACGGACACCCAACGGGAGGCAGGCAGGATGTGAGGGTAATTTTTATAGCGAGCAATAAAAAAAATTTACTTATTCTTACGAGAACGATTCAGCTAGAGAACGTTTTCGACGGCAAGGTGAATAGTGAGCGAGCGCATCAATAATTATGTATGCGACAGAGATAGACTATGCTGTCTCTGTCACACAGACGAACGGTGTACCACCTTTTTTTTTAAATTTATTATTTTGTGGCTATCTGCAATCAGTGATCTCACTGATTGCAGATAGCCACAAGCAGATTTGTTCTTTGATCTATTAGTGGAGATAGTTCTTTCATCAAAGAACTGTATCTCAAATGAACACCTTTAGGTTCTGGTTTGTAGGTCACTTATATGAAATCTTTTGAGTCGTTTAACGTTTTCGGTATTGTCACTGAGGGCCACAGCCAGTCTGTTGACATGATGTGTTAGTCTTTGCTTGTAACGAGTAGCTACAGTGTTTACTTTTTCCTTGACTGTCTTCATTTCTAGGTACTCGTGCATTTCATTGGTTTTTATGAACCATGGTGCATTTAATATGGTGCGAAATACCGTATTCTGAAACCGCTGTAGTATCTTGAGCTTAGAGTTACTCGCTGTACCCCAAAGTTCAATACCGTAGGTCCAGACTGGCTTCAGAATCTATCTATATACTTAAAACTCAAAGAGCACTTTGTCTGTACATTGAATATTTTTCCAAAATATCTATGTGGTAGATACTATACTATCGATATAGAGGCCAAAACATATTTTTTTGGTATCATTGTCTGTCTGTGGGTCCAGTTATCATTTGAAAACTCGTGAATGGATTTTAATAGGACTTTCACTGATGTGTTTTGTAGACGTCCAGGCATAAAATGGTATATATAACATCACGCTATGTTTCATAGGGGCTAAGCAGTGGAACATTACTTGCGCATATTACCACATAAATTATATTGTATGTCAATAGGGTAATTATAAACTGAACAGTTAATGAATAAGATATGTATTATTGCGCTATATACAATAGGGACTGAGCAGACATTTAGTTTTGCATAAGGTAAGGTATTTCGCCATGTTAAGTAAGTGTTCCGTGGTTGAATGGTTACGGACGCTTCTAGAAAACGTCGTAGATCGAGTCGCTGGATGTTCGGAATGTAGCCCTTACATAGGATGTCCATCCAGTACGGTGGCAACTCCTAGGAGGACGTCAGCGGGGTTGTGACCCCCATCCACGTGAGCACCGTGACACCGTGAACGCTCAAATGCAAGGCACTGATCCCGCAGGTGCAAATCCCACCGGAGAGCTTTGGTGTCCCCACTCATGTGCCGATACAACAGCCGCGTGGGCTATAGTGGGTAAGAATCCCACATACCCTGGTTGACCCCCACAAGTCCCGAGGATCTTTTGAAGGTTTCCCCGCGAAAAATAAAAGGGTCGGATCGGATCGGTCCGAATCTGATCAAGTTGAATGGAGATGGATCGTGTTATGCCGAGTTTGATTTCATGAGTATAATGCGAAAATTACCTACCTACAGGCTGCGTGCGAAGCCGCGGGTACAGCTAGTACATAATGTTATACTAATTTGGTGTTGTACGCAAATATCAATTAACCGCGTCAGATTATGGGCAATGTCCTTTGAATCTAGAACGTCGACGGTTCTGTTGGTCTAGTGGTTAGTCACTCTGGCCGAATGCTATAGTGTCTGGCTTTAAAGCCAAACTGCTCGTCAATAAGGAGGCCATTAGCAGCGACAAACTCCTTTAGTCTAGCTAAAAGCAAGCGCTCGTAGAGTTTGCTATGAGATTTTGATAGCACAAAATACTATTAAACTTACTTGTGTAGTTAGCGTCCGAAGCCACAGCGGCGAGTAGTAATATTAACAATTGATAATTGAACATATTTTTAACTTATAAATTTTAATAAAATGAAATTATAATTAAGTTCTAAACTCGTTATACTGAATTTTTGGTGACACCTTTTTAATTCTTATTTTAACCGAGCAACCGTGCTGCCTCGGCGGGAGCAATGGCACAGATAAAAAAAAAAACAGGGAAACAGCTCCCTAAATACGTCGATTAAGATAGCCTATTCATGTAGGGCTGTCACCTATGTTAACAATTAAATTGTATATAGATAAATTCTTTATTGCGCACATTACAAAAATCGGTTAAGTAGTACAAATTCTACATTCCCTAGGGGTGATTTTTAAGGGGGATTTGTGGAATAAGCCAATTAAACAAGTATAATTTTTTTTAGGTAAACTCTTAAAATGCGCTATTATCAGACCCTGATCAGTATCTGTCGAATTACCTAGGGTCAAGATTTTGCTATATATTTTTAATTCGGTGGGTCCTACATTTAACGGAGCTGAGTTCGGTTGCCACCTCCCTGCTTGCTCCCATCACCAGAATCTGATCAATAATTGCCTACCTACTAATCGCATCAACCTATCCAACGAATCTAAATTCGGTGGGTCTACCTTTATTGGTGCAGAGATCCCATGACCACCTTCCTGCTCCATCATCAGACCCTGATCACCATTTTTCTAGCAACTACTCGTCGAGGCCTACCTAACGAGCCCAAAATTGGTGGGTCTACGTTTATTCGTGCAGAGATCCCGTGACCACCTTCCTGCTCCGTTATCAGACCCTGATCACCATTTTTCTAGAAACTGCTCGTCGAGACCTACCTAACGAGCCCAAAATCCGTGGGTCTACGTTTATTGGTACACAGATACCGTGACCACCTTCCTGCTCCATCATCAGACCCTGATCACCATTTTTCTAGAAACTACTCGTCGAGACCTATGCAACGAGCCCAAACCCGATGGGTCTAGGTTTATAGGGGCCGAGATCCTGTTACCACCTTCTTGCTGATCATCATCAGACCCTGGTGAGGGTAACCATTTTATTAAATATCATCAGATTTACGTATGTTTTAAATTTCGGACTAATAGAAGTAATGAAAAAAATGTCTATTGTATACAAAATATCCCTACCTCGACTCGGAAAAGAGCTGATGGTCCTGAAACGGCTGGACCGATTTTCATGAAACATAGCTGAGAACCATCTAGCATAAACTAGCTTTCAAATAAAAAATCCGCATTCAAATCCGTTTGCTGGTTGGACCGCTACGAAGCCACAGACAGACATACATACAGACAGACAGACAGACTTCCGGACATAGGCGTCAAACTTATAACTCCCCTTGTTTTTAGTCGAGGGTTAAAAATATTTAAAAAAAATACCGGTCAAGTGCGAGTCCGAATCGCGCACCGAGGGTTCCATACCATCTTTGGACGTATTAAAGTAATTTTACTATTCATGTAACACCTCAGATAGCAAAAAAAAAACAAACCGCATAACTAAGTTTGTTTGACGAGGTTTTTTTAGGATTACTAAAAAACTGTACTACTTAGATAGATCATTTTATTATTATAGATAGACATGCATTATCCATAATTATTTCAGATTTTTCCCTCCACAAACTTCGGAGATAAGGGGGGGGGACGGTATTTTTTTTGACATTTTTGGTTATCAGCCAAAAACTACTTCACATAAGCCAAAATAAAAATCTGTTTTGAGATGTGCAAATGAAGCCCTTTCATATGATACCCCACTCGATATAGTAGTCCCACTTTAAAATTTTGATGACCTATTTCGACCCCCATTATAAAAAAAGTAAAAGAAAAAATATATTTTTTTTATTTGCGATGAGGTTGGGTAAGTAAGATCTAAAACTATTCCAAGTTTCAAATTGATAGCATCAGTGGTTCCTGAAATATATAGGTGTGACAGACAGACAGACAGACAGACGAAGTCAGACCATAAGGGTTCCTTTTTTACCTTTTAGGTATGGAACCCTAACTAGTGTGAGTTTTATCGCTCAGAGCAATTTCTTCCAGACAACTTTTATTGATGGAGCTTTATATCAAAGTGCAGTTTAGTGCACAGTGAACAACGAAAGCAAGAATGTTAATAATTACACTTGTACACTGTGGTTATATTATTAAAATTATATATAATACAACTATATAAGTACATATGTGGAAAGATTTCTGGATTTTTTGGAGTGAGCATTTAGTGGACACTGGGCTATTGCAATAGGCAAACTCAAACTCAAAATTCTTTATTATGCATAGGCCTCACGGGGGCTCTTACATATTGTCATTTTTTTAAACTAGCACCGGATCGTAAAGCGGCCTCCACTGAAAAGATCCGGCAAGAAACTCATCGGGCTTGTCTTTTTTCAATTAATAAAACAATAATGCAATTTAGATATCTTAAATTATAAGCTTGTAAGAGTACAGCAGTTCAAGCCCACGCAGCTTTATCATCCAGGTAATCCGAGTTTTTAGAATAGCCTTTTTGCCTCTTGCTCAGGCGGAATTTGTATCAATACTATCTGTAAAGCTGTTAAGGAGCTGTTAGGGCCTCCGCCGACACGATACTTTTTGCATCCGCGTTCGGCAACTCTGTTGCTTTTCGGAAGCTTGATACCGCAGCCGATCGCGAACCCCCTCACACTACTAGCAGATAGCGACCAGCGATTTCGACGCTTTCCGGTCGCTGGATGCAGCAACCGCGCGCTACACCACGCACACTACAGATGCCAGTCGCCGCGACTTTGGTAGTTCCGGGGTTCCCAACTTTAAGGATTTCTCCCTAAATAAATGGAGCATAATACATTGAACTATTTGTATTCTGATTATGTAACATTTATTAATGGGCAATGTTATTAATCTTAAAACCGACTTGTAGTTAAGATCTTAGTGTAAAAAACTTGCTTCGAGGAAAATATATTGAGTTTGATTAATTTTGTTAAAATTTTATTCGTTGAAATATTTTTTCGTACCGTGCAAAGCCGCTTGTAGTGTATGAAATTTAAAACAATCTAAATAAGTAGATACCTAGGTACTTATTAGATATAAAATCAGTCACTATTCGTGTTATACGTATAGTCGCTCCTGTTTGTTTGTTTCCTTAATCTAAACTAAACATTGAATTTTGACCCAATTTCTACAATCATTTTGAGGGTTTCGGTACGTTTTAATATTATACGTAGGTATAGTTATAATGTATAATTATAAGGTTTAAAACTCCGGTGAGGGAAGCTGATGTCAGTTAATATGTTATGTTAAGCACCGACTTCAATACATTTTCGTTATATAGTACTTTTTAGATCATAATAATATCGTTAAAGTCGGATTTTAATATACTAGAAATATTTTATTTAATCTTTTTATTGACTTTACCTATTATAACGCTCTGAATGCATGAAACTACCACGCAACTAGAACAACTATGCTAGACTTTACTAGGAACAAAACAGTGCATTATATACTAAAGTACCGAACTGATTTTGATGAAGCTATTACAACAAGAATTACCGCAATCGGATTTATAGCTTCTGAGAAGTATGGGAATAAACATATATACATACACACACAGACACACATATATGTATGTATATATGTCGCAGTCGGGTCATTAGTATAGGCTGTCAATTAATACTAAATGTCCTGTTAATTCTAAAATGTAGGGTATGAGGTCAATAGTATCAAAGTCAAAGTCAAAATAACATTATTATGTATAGGTCCCACGGAGGCTTACACAAAAATAATTTTTACGCGGCCGCTACTGAGAAGATCTTTTTTTTTATGTTTATTTAAGGACAACCAACAAGACTTACACTAATACATTGCATTTTTTACATTGGTGAACTTAAAACTAAGTGCAAGCTTAATTATAGGTCGCCACAGCATGCAAAAAACGCGTTAATCTTGGAAGACACTCAGCGGGCATGTCCTATTTTGTAATTTTTTTTTAAACAATTGTGTTCAAACAGTTTTACAAATTATGTATAGGTAGCCTTAAAATTCTAAGCTTACATGATTTGAGCAGTTCAAGCCCACGCAGTTTTATCCTCCAGGTAAATCGAGATTTTATAATAAGCCTTTTTTGACAATCGGCTTCAAAAAGTTTAAATTTCTTCATTGGAAGATCTCGGATATCCTGTGGCAGTTTGTTATAAAAGTGTATACTTTGGCTCATAAACGATTCGCCTGTTCGGTGGAGACGCGTAGCATGTACAACAAGATCGTGTTTGGGTTGTTATTTGACAAGTAAAGGTCAATGTCTTGTTGTGTCTTAAATGGAAGGTAGAAGTATCGTTTTCACAAATTGTAATGGGAAGGGAGACTAACAATAGCCGAAGGGGTTACTCGGATATACATATGTTTAGATGCCCATATATAATCTAACATATGTCAATTATTATAATATGTATACGCGTCGAATACAGAACCTCCTTTTTTAACACTTCCGCTGCTAAGCAAAAATCGGGCGCTCGGCGTATGCGGTTCAATATAGACAAAGTGAGTTTTGCGCACAGCCGTTTGCTCAATCAACGCGTGTGCTAACCGTCTAACACGTTCGAGTCGGGCGTGTCGCGATGGCTATGCGCATCGACTCACTAGTCTAGTCGGCCGGTGGCATTACGTGTATGCGGCTTCGACTAGACAAGCGAGTTCCGCCGAGACACAACGGCTATGCGACTGGTAGTGGCCAGGGAAGTCGAACGCGTAGCACAACGGGTGTGCGAATTAACTATCGAGGGGAGTCTGTCCAACTAAAACAGCAGTGCGCATTGCCTCACGTGGCTAGTTTATAGTCTAGTGCTTTCAGTTCGAATACTTACGAATCAATGTATTTGTGTACCTATTCAGTTTTAATTCAAATTCAAAATTACTTTATCATTTCGCATAGCCCTTACGAGAGCACTAATCGATATACTATATATTATCCATGGCACTTATACATTATTGTCAAGTTTTTTTGAAATACCACAGGATGACAACGCGGCCTCTACTGAAAAATTTTAAATTAAAATTATGCTCTATTATTATTACCAATAATGATAATAGACTAATTTTATTAAAAAAAAGTGGATTATTTTTTGGAAATTTATGAAAAAGCCGATGAAAAATTCCAACACTAGAATGTTCAGAATCATGTACTGGATCCCTGGTATCGGTTTTCGGTACGATGTCCCTTACACCCCGTATAAAGGAAATGTGTGGGGGGTTATTTCGAATTTCAAATGATGATGGTGATGAAGATGTGAAAGATGATGATGATGAATGGTGATGATATGTTATGATGAAGATGATGATGATGGATAGTGATGATGTGTGATGATGGTGATGAAGGTGTGAATGATGATGATCATGATGAAAGGTGATGTGTGATGATGATGGTGATGAAGATGTGGATGATGATGATGAATTTTGATGATAGTGTTAAAGATGAGTATGGTGATGATGATGAATAGTGTTAAAGATGATTAATGGTGACGAAGATGTAAATGATGATGAAGATGAATGGTGATGAAGATGTGAATGATGATGATGATGAATGGTGATGATGTGTGATGATGGTGATGAAGGTGCGAATTATGATGATCATGATGAAAGGTGATGTGTGATGATGATGGTGATGAAGATGTGGATGATGATGATGAATTTTGATGATGGTGTTAAAGATGTGTATGGTGATGATGATGAATAGTGTTAAAGATGATTAATGGTGACGAAGATGTAAATGATGATGAAGATGATGAATGGTGATGAAGATGTGAATGATGATGATGATGAATGGTGACGATGTGTTATGATGGTGATGAAGATGTCAAAGATGATGATGATGGATAGTGATGATGGTGATGAAGATGTGACTGATGATGATCATGATGAATGGTGATGTGTGGTGTTGATGTGATGATGGTTATGAAGATGTGAATAATGATGATGATGAATTTTGATGATGGTGTTAAAGATGTGTATTGTGATGATGATGAATAGTATTAAAGATGATGAATGGTGACGAAGATGTGAATGATGATGATGATGAAGATGATGAATGGTGATGATGATTTACATATGTAGACTTGAAAGACACGATATACTTAATTCAATTTGTAAATAAAATTCGTTAATCCACCGATCGGTTATCGTAAACGAAAAGACTAAACTAGTTTATGCCCAATTAGATCACAAAGTATAGAATGGATCTATACTATCTTGTTTTAGTCGAATTAAGACGGCTAAAAAAATAAAGTATAATTGGGGATCACTTGATTTGATTTAGGGAGGAAACATTTTTAACCAACTTCAAAATAAACAATTTAAAAAAAAAAAAACGGACTTCAAAGTAAATTATCTAAAAAGCATAAAATAACGAAAATATTATTGAAGTTGGTGTTAGCGTACCTGCTGTGTATATTCTGCACCAACTTCAATAATATTTTCGTTATTTTATGCTTTTTAGATAATTTAATGGTCTATAACGAACATGTGTAGACGTTGGCGTGAAATAGCTGCTTAAAATTCTTTTTTTACTGGAATGTCTGTTTTTTTTGTTTAGTTTGGTTATTATTTATTTATTCTGTTTGGTTTCTTCCTTTTTTTTGTCAATGTGTCTTTGTATTTTTTTTGTATGGATCAAGAGTCTGAAATAAACGTATATTATTATTAAATACATTGGTTTAATTAAAAAGCAGATGAAGTTCTCTTTTTATAAAAAAAAACTACGCATTTGTAGTTTTTTTTTTCTGTCTTAATTGTTCTTATTGTGCTTGTTTATCGTAAAGATTATATATAATTAAATAATACCTGAAAATTGTTTTGGGTGAGGTATATAATATCATTTTTTTTTATATTTCATTCAACTTCTTGATTATGTATTTGCATTTCAAAGTTCTTAAGCGATTTTACCATTATTCAGAAGGATTAGTCAAATCCTGGTGACTTAGATGCAAAGCGAACTTGTTTTTTTATAAAGTACCTACTGGGTATTAGTTTATACATACTTATATGTATATCAACATAATAACAACGACATCTATAATACCGCAATAGCAGCATGTGATATTTGTAAAAGGGTTAAGGTTGAAACTCAGACGGTTTTGTTACCATAACCGTAACGTGACCAAAAAGATTCAGCTTTACAATTCAAACACAAAAAAAAAGGGGAAACAAATTATATTTTGATACATTTGGAATGTTGTTACAACATTTAATGTTGTTAAGTTAAAAATAAAACTTGTGATTACTAAGTAATTCGATGTTATAGTAATTTTAACAAATCCGTGTATTTGAACTACATAAAATATATTTCATTTTTCAGAAAAATTAAGCTAGTGAACCATATTTTTGGCCCACTGTGCATCGATGACAGCAGTCGCTAAAACGCGGTGCAGCATTGATGCGGTTGCTAAAACGCGCGACTCCGATACAGCGACCGAGCGCAAGGAGTAGCTCAATGGTCGCTAATGAGTTGCTAAAACGCGATGCAGTCGCAAAGATGCCAGTCGTTGCAGCTAGAAAACGCTAGTGGGCGGAGGCCCTTAAGGAATCAAAAATTGCACAAATCATTTCAACTAATTATCAAAAACATTTGTGGTGCACATCATCCTCGTTGTATGTTATCGTTATTCACAGTTCTACGTCATGTTAGTTATAACCAACCCATTATCCTTGCACATTTATCCGGATAGATACATTTTGGGTATTTCGTGTGTGTGCGATTAAATTCCTGTGAATACCCGCTACCTAATTCCATTGTTTCTATGGGTTATTATTGGTTGGTATGAGGACAAAATGGTCTATTAATCTAATCACGTTATTATTTTTAAAACTACAAAATAGTAGGTAAATTATATTTTAATACTAATTTCTTCGGGCCACTAATAATAGTTATAGTTACATGTTTTCCTTTTATATCGACTGTTTCACATTAATAAAATAAATTAATTGTTTCATGATCGTGCAGAAATAGGAATTTAGCTGTTAGGTACATGTCTGGTTTGACGAGCCTGTTCCTCTAGGCTTCTAGAGTCTAGTGGTTAGACACCCTGGCCGCTACCTAATAGGTCGTGGTTTCGATTTCCACCATGTGTCTGGGTGTTATTTATCTATATACCTACTTACTTTACGTGTTTCTTTATAAATTAATAAGTATTTACTATCAGTTGTATGGTTTTTATAGTACAGGCAGTTTATATAGTATATGCCTAGTGTGGGATTCAGATGACCGTGTACCGACTGTCTGATTATATTATTATTATGTCAGACAGGGGGACGGGGGCCGGTGCCATCATCAAAGAGATGATTAGAGATTAAATATACAGCAGCGGCCTTTGGGATTGATTAATACAAAAACTATCCTCACTTATTACAACTGCCACGTATATATAAAATTCTTTAGTAAATATACTACTTAAATACATGTGAAAATAAATTGTAGTCGCATTCAGTAGTTTTATTATAATGATAATTGCAACAGTGACTTCAGCGGTTCGTAAATAAATCCATATAAATAAAAAACGCACGTGAGCAGCGCGGTTGCAACGCTGTAGACGCTCTGCTTTGTAAATCCATATAAATCAAAAATGCACGTGAGCAGCGCGGTTGCAACGCTGTAGACGCTCTGCTTTGTAAATCCATATAAATCAAAAATGCACGTGAGCAGCGCGGTTGCAACGCTGTAGACGCTCTGCTTTGTAAATCCATATAAATCAAAAACTAACGTGAGCAGCGCGGTTGCAACGCTGCTGACGCTCTGATTTGTAAATCCATATAAATCAAAAACTAACGTGAGCAACGCGGTTGCAACGCTGCTGACGCTCTGCTTTGTAAATCCATATAAATCAAAAACGCACGTCAGCATCGCGGTTGCAACGCTGCTGACGCTCTGCTTTGTAAATCCATATAAATCAAAAACGCACGTCAGCAGCGCGGCTAAAGCGTGGCGGCGGGAGAAACCTTCAAAAGGTCCCCGGGAGCTGTGGGGCACGACCGGGGTATGTGGGATTCCTACCCACTAAAACCCCCGCGGATGTCGCATCGGCACATAAAAAGGGGCGACCTGGGCCCTCCGGTGGGATCTGCACCAGGAGCCCCTCAGTGCCTTTGCCTTTGAGCCCGCCGCCAGGGATGCATTGTAGTCCCCCGGCCGCTATACTCGATGGGCGCCTAAGGCCCCCCAAGCGTCCAGCGACTCCGAAGGTACTCCGAAGATAGGACTTATCTCAACTTAATTCTATTAAAAATGTAAACAATAGAATAGAAGATTGTTTATTTGTGATTTAATATTATTAATGTGGGCAGGAATGCGTCGCTGCGCATACAAAAAGCTCTACGTGAAAATACTAAATTTTTCAGGAGAAGAAAAAAACTGATTATTACGCAAACGAGTCAAAAAACTCAATAACTGGGCACATAGCTGTTTATTTTTACGCTGTAAATACCGTTAAGTAATTTTTGTTATATAGCGGGATTAGTCTTCTTCTACCTCAAACACTAAGCGCATTTATCAAACTATTAAATATTATACTTGTTATTGTATAAATAATATTAAATCACATGTTTTAAGAAAATTCAAACTATTATGGCTAACCGACAAAATTGAATAAAATAAATAAATCAGCCGGAAGACTTCCACTGCTCGACAAAGACCGAATTTGTTTAAAGGAGACAGAGATGATTCTATACAATTTTGGGTCCAGGTTGTAAAAAGATGAAAGCTGTGTCTATTGATAGCTAGTATAATCTTAAATTATTACTGAAAATTTTGCGGATTTTGGCAATCTGAGAGACAAGTTAGAAGATATTTACGAAAAGTGAGGTTATGTAACAACCGGTACCTTAATGGCTGATTTTAAGTACAATTAATATTTTTATAAATATATAATTATATGATAACACTATCTTGGCTGTAGTTATCTATGAGTAAGGCAAGGGTATACCCTGTTTTTAACCGACTTCAAAAAAGGAGGAGGTTCTCATTCGTTACAAGATCAATGTGCAGGACGGGCGGACCCGAATGCACGAGCCACTGACGTCCTGTGTGTCTGTAGCTATCGCTGGTACGGTATGAACCCGCCGAAGAGTATGACGTTGTTGGTTACAATGTAGGTTGGTTACAAGGTGTCCGTGAAATAAGAACTCCCAATTCGATAGCAAGCTTGATAGTGGCTCCGACGGTGGCGCTATTCGTATTGAATATTCTTTTCTTCTATTTATATCTTGCTTTTAGTTCCCGCGTCGACCGCTTGCTTGTTCACCGACAGTGGCGCCGAATGCGCATTTACTATCCTTGCAGGGAACTTTACCATAACGAGAGCCCCACCGAGGCAGCCACTAACGTTTTATTTTTATTATAAAAACTGTACATTTTCGCTTATTCTACTTAGGCTATTCTAGACACATACATGATACCTATACCGTTAGAAAGTGCGTGTAAGCAGCTTTCTAACGGTGTACATAGGGTTTATCTATCTATTTCTGTTAGGGAACTACAGGCCGATAAATACTATAAGTAGGGGCGCGACGACTATGCTTTGGCTGCTTGTCGCTTCCCCTGCGCCTTGCCCGTAGTATCCACATGCCCACAAATAGTACCGATAGGTAGCCTGCGATGTGTACTATCTGTATACCTATGATCTAGACCACCTAGGGGCCTAGGTCATAGCAAAAACCCTAGAAAACATGATATTTGATAGAACATTTGCCTGTAACTACGGAAATATGTACAGTAGTGCTGTTTAGGCACTTAGACCCACCAAGGCGGACCCAGATCTAGGTCCTGAGTTGGTTCCTAGATTTGGGACCTAGCTGGAAATAACTATTTGCTGTTCATATATGTGCTTAGCACATCTAGGGAATGTGGGTACTTCTATCATACTATTACCCTACGCTAATTACAAATAGCAAGTACTATGAGACCTAGGCTAGGCTATCTATAAGTGATTCCCCTCCTCGGGATAGTGAACTACTAGTGCGGTTTCACGTGTCTTTTAATGTTTATAATAGAATATGTACGTTAGTCTATAAGGTATTTGTTGATTTTATACTTATGTATGTTAGTTTATAAGGTATTTATTCTATGGGCCTATGTTGCCTGACAATAAAGAAATTATTATTATTATTATTCACAAAACTATATTATAATTTATTAGGAAATTAAATCTAGGCTCTTAACTATCGCAGAGTTATAAAACTTAACTATATATTACTATAAAACACAACACTCTGTAACACAAACACTATTTTGTCCTTTCGTAAACGTCGTCTTGTGGTCGTCCTGAACAATCAAAATCGTAGCATAAAATGTTTACATACAGGAGTGATGACTGGTCGGTGGCCAGCCAAAAGCAATTTATAGGGTTCAAAACTAAATATTCAACCCTAGTAAATGTCTTTGGCTGGCCACCGATCAACCATCACTCCTGTATTCATACATTTATTGCTAAGATTTTGATCTTGCAAAGAAAAACGGGGCATATATTGTTATATAACTACAGTTTGCCTGATATGTTTAGTTCCTCTAAGATAGGATTGAGGATTTTGCCATTAAATCAATTGCAACCCTGAGCCAGCACCCAGAATTTCATAGAGAAACCCAATAGTTAATCCATAGCTCAATGCAATGCAAGCAATGGATTAACTATTGGGTTTTTCTCTAGCTCTTCAGTCGCGCTTACGACCAATGATTCTCCTAAAGAAGGGAGAAATAAAACTAATAAGTATTATAATTATTTATTTCATCATCATCATCATCATCACCAGCCGGAAGACGTCCACTGCTGAACATAGGCCTCCCCCTTGGAACGCCACAATGAACGACAATTGGCGATTTGCATCCACCGGTTACCTGCGACGCGCACAATGTCGTCTGTCCACCTAGTGGGAGGCCTACCTACGCTGCGTCTTCCGGTTCGTGGTCGCCACTCGAGAACCTTTCTTCCCCAACGGTTATCGGTTCTTCGAGCGATGTGGCCTGCCCATTGCCACTTCAACTTGCAGAACTTCAGAACTTAATGCCATTTTTATTCTGCAGAAGATCCCCACAGTAATATAACATAAGACATAATACTGTGGAAATAGCTGAAATAGACAATTATAGCGGTTTCAACATCAGTTAAGCGTCTAATTTTTTTCACTGCATAAGCCGTGGAACTTAGTCTACCTGACAGTTTCTCAATTTGTGGGCCCCATTGTAGCTTACATGCTTATGTATTTTACAGTTTTATGCCTCGTTGAAATCTAGATACAAAGGGTCAAGGAAGCACGAGTTTTGATAACAAGAACGTTTTATAACCGACTTTAAAAAAGGAGGAGGTTCTTAATTCGACTGTATATTATTATTATTTATTAAACATTTATTGCAGGCAACTATGGCCCATAGAAATAAATACCTTAAAGACTAACATACATTTTATATTATATCAATACTAATTAATTATATATATATGCCGGCACGTCATTATTATGAGATGTCAACTGTCATGTTTGACGTGACGCCATGACATTAGTTCGGGTCATTGGTTGACACTGACATATTCGATTGGACAAGTGTGATGATTGGAAAAGTAGAATGGTTATGTTTGATGATGATTGTAAATTATAATGGATAGTCTATCGTGATATTTCCTAGTGAATCAGTGAGGTGTAGCATTGAGTCCAGCGTGAGGATCCGGACGAGAGTCTACGTTCAGCTATTCGGGAAACGATCAGTGGATATTGAGAGCTAAGTACTTTGTAGTGTGAGTGAACACAGTCTAGTCGACAGAGTAGTTCGTGCTGTGAGTCGTATATAGCTTGGGATCTCGTGAGAGTCAGCGTGGTGATCTCGTAGAGAGTAGTTTGTATTGCGAGTAGTCTAGTTTGGGATCATGCGACAGTCAGAGTGATGATCCCGTAGAGAGTATTGCGAGTAGTAGTTTCGGATCTTGAGATAGTTGGTGCGGTGATCTCAAAGGGAGTGATTTGTGCAGTTTGGGATGGCGTGACGATCTCGTCGGTGATCTAGTACAGGGTCGCTTGTATTGTATGAGATCGAACATCACTGTGTGTGTGATGCCGGTAGTTTCCTCATGTGTTATTCTAATGTGCATGGGTGAGATTGTTTTTCTGTGTTCTGACGATTATGTAAAGCTTAAAAAAAAAGAATGTTATGCGTGTTCCCGACATATATATAAATTAATAAATATGTATAAGTATATTTATATTTTTTTATATAAGTATATATTTATATATCTACTTACCACCAGAACATATCTATATCATCATCAGCCGGAAGACGTCCATTGCTGAACGCCACAATGAACGACAATTGGCTATTTGCATTCACCGGTTACCTGCGACGCGCACAATGTCCTCTGTCCACCTAGTGGGAGGCCTGCCAACGCTGCGTCTTCCGGTTCGTGGTCGCCACTCGAGAACCTTTCTTCCCCAACGGTTATCGGTTCCTCGAGCGATGTGGCCTGCCCAATGCCACTTCAACTTGCAGATTCTGAGAGCTATGTCGGTGACCTTGGTTCTTCGGCGACATTTCGGATTCTGTCGCGCAAAGAAACTCCGAGCATAGCTCTCTCCGTGGCTCGTTGTGCGACTCTGAACTTCTCTAAAGGTCAACAGTTAGGGACCACGTCTCAGTACCATATGTCATCACTGGCAACACACACTGGTTAAAAACCTTCGTCTTCAGGCACTGCGGTATTTCGGACGAGAAGATTTCGCTTAGTTTCCCGAACGCCGAGTTGGATTCTTCTGGCAACCTCTTTGTCGAAGTTGGGCCGACCTAACTGGATAGTCTGTCCTAGGTATACGTAGTGGTCAACAACTTCGAGTGTATCGTTCCCAACAACTACCGGCACGGGTGCAACATGGACATTAGACATGATCTTTGTCTTGTCCGTGTTCATCTTAAAGCCACCTGTTGGGAAACGCTACTGAGCTCGCTGAGCATCGTATTGAAGTCCTCCAGCGACTCTGCCATAATGACTATAACATCAGCAAAACGAAGGTGAGTGATGTATTCGCCATTGATATTGATGCCGAATCCGTTCCAGTCCAAGAGCTTGAAAACGTCCTCCAATGCGTTTGTGAACAGTTTCGGAGAAATAACGTCTCCCTGTCTCACACTTCGCTGCAATGGGATTGGTTTCGTGCTCTCGTCCTGTAGTCGGATCGACATGGTGGTGTTGCTGTACAAACACTTCAACACTTCGATATAGTCAATGTGGCACCGTTGCGCTGGAGAGACTGGAACACCTCCCAGGTCTCGATCGAATCAAAGGCTTTTTCGTAGTCCACAAACGCTAGACATAATGGCCGATTATACTCCTCGGTCTTCTGTATAATCTGGCGGAGCGTATGTATGTGGTCTACGGTGCTAAAGCCTTTTCGGAATCCAACTTGTTCAGGATCATACCTTAGGGCTCATTTATTTATAGGCAAAACTCACCGCTAAGCGGTCGCTGGAGCACATTTTTGACAAGCGTTTGTATGAAAATACTGTCAATTTATGCGTTACCTAACCCTACCCGGGTTACTACTTCATTATGATAAAGTATTATGGTAGTTTATAAGTCAAATGCTGAAATGTTATTCAAGTAGTGAGTAGTGACATAGAAGTACCTAAAGTCAGATTGCAACAAGGTTGCAATATTATTATGTTTTTTTATTGAATTTTTTTTTGTTTTGTTTGGGTATCATGTACCTTACAAATTTATTTAATTCAATAATGAGAGTAGGACATTTTCCTGATCTATGGAAAGTATCCCAAGTCATCATGATAAACAAACCTGGTAAACCTGCCCATGAAGTTACCTCATACAGGCCTATCAGTCTACTGCCTGTTGTGTTTAAGTTGTTTGAGAAGACATTACTAAGTAGACTTATGAACATCCTGCAAGAAAAGTCCATAATTCCTGACCACCAATTCGGATTCCCGAAAGAACATGCTACTACAGAACAAGTTCATAGAGTGTGTAGGAAAATTAGACAGTCTTTCGAAAAAGGGGAATATTGTTCATCGACTTTCCTCGATATTTAACAAGCCTTCGATAAAGTCTGGCATAAGGGTCTTTTGTGTAAAATAAAATCCCTATTACCACACACGTACTATGGAATATTAAAATCTTATCTAACTAATAGAATATTTCAGGTAAGAGAAGGCGACTGTACGTCAGGCCTATATGAAATATCAGCAGGAGTGCCTCAAGGCTCTGTTCTTGGACCCATCCTGTACACTCTATACACATCTGATCTACCACAAAGTCCGGAGGTTACGGTTGCAACATTTGCGGATGACACGGCTTTGGTCGCCTCAAGCAAATGTCCTATCCAAGCTTCGCAACTACTACAAAACAGCCTAAAAGATATGGAGTTATGGATGAACAAATGAAGAATCGCTGCGAGCACGACCAAATTGGTCCACGTAACTTTTACCCTGCAAAAAGAGGATTGTCCCCCAGTAACCTTAAATGGCATTCAACTGCCTCATCGCAATAGTGTCAAGTACCTGGGAATGCACTTAGACCGCAGACTAACCTGGAAGAAGCACATACAAACAAAAAGAGATGAAATCAACCTAAAGTACAAAGGTCTCTATTGGCTACTGGGCAGAAACTCAAAACTCGCTGTTGACAATAAGATCTTAATCTACAAAACGATCCTAAAACCTGAAACCCTAATTTGGACATATGGCATACAACTGTGGGGCTCTGCTAGTAACTCCAATGTAATGATAATCCAAAGAGTACAGAACTACATCCTCAAACAAATATCGAATGCACCATGGTTCATCAAAACAACAGAGGTTCATGAAATCTTCAATATGCCTATGGTTAAAGAAGAGCTAAACATGCATGGTGCCAAATATATGCGCAGACTTCAAAACCACCCGAACCAGCTAGCGGGGCAACTCACTATCCCTGAAACCATACGTCGGCTAAAAAAGCGGCGGGATATATTCGACCATGATAGTCAGCAAATCTGACTTCTAGAAAGAAAGGGCTTACTCCGCTGGGAGAAGTGCCTTAGCTTTAATCAACTGCATGCACCTCATCTGCTTATAGTCTGTACTGATAGACTGATCGCAAGATATATACAAAAAAAAAAGTTTTGTTTGGGGTTTTAAAAGTAAGTCAGGTTGCAATGTTATTGATTATGTTTCTTTGATAGATATTATCAGTTTTGTTTGTGATTATTATTTTGATGTGGTGAAGTATCATTGAGTGAAGTAGGTAGTGATTGAATATTTGACTCCAAAAGTCGTTTTACAGAACTTAAATAAATAACAAGTAGAAAAATTGTGGGACCTTAATTTAATTTTGTAATCTGAGTGGTATTGTTTTTCCTACAGGAGGTTCTGAAAAGCAAGTACGACCATGCTACGAGGATGTTATGCGTGTCCTCGTAGTCATACTGATATGACAAATTAGTATGACCACCAGAAATCCGCTACAGGTCATGGTGTTGTCGAGTTGTTGAGTTATCCGTTTAATCTTGTACAGCCAACGATACGAAACGGCAACGTCGCGGCTGCTTTCAGCCAATCCGACCGTTTGCTGTGCTCTGATTGGCTCATTTAAATCGTATCAACATTTTCCGTAACTATCGCAAGGTGGATTTTTATATCGGATCAACATCGGAAAACGCTAGTAAGAAGTCCCGTGAGTGTAGATGTTGATCCGGTCGGAGCTTTTTTTTGGGAATGATAGACGGTGTTGGCCGCAAATGGCCATTACAGCTTCACCGGACAATAGGAGGCGAGCGCTTAAAGCGCTCTAGCCTTAACGGCAGAAGTAGCGACGAGCTCAAGGGCACCTCAGGGAGGCACGGCCTCGGCTTGAGCTGTCGCTTAAGAGAGGGCTGAGTTTACCACCGGTTCACAACGCGCCCCCACTGAGAAGAACCGGCAAGAAACTCAGCGGGGTGATGCACGTCGTTGAGGTCGCATGCGTACGACCCTTCGGCCTCGCCGGCGAGACCGGTGTCTGAAGCCGGTCGGAGCCACATTAGTTACCAGAGATGCATATTGGATCAACAAAAGGCGCCGGATCAACATGCGTTTTCGGATCAACAAAGTGCTCGCGTGAAGTCGCGTCTGATCTGTTGATCAGACGAGACTTCTTTACCGTAAAGGGATATCTATATATACTACTAATTAAACCGAACCGATTGAACCGATTTAATTAAGAACCGATTTGAAAAATTATTTCTTGTACGGTCAGGCCGATCTACTGATTGGGGGATTGCTTTTTAGTGTTATTGAAGTCGGTTAATTTTTTTTTTCTCGTAGTTACTGTATTTTAAATAAAATCTTTTTAAAAAAAAATTGAACCGACTTCAATATCACTGAAAAGTATAAAATAATTTAAATATTATTGAAGTTGGTGTTAGCGTACCTGCTGTGTATATTTGGCACCAACTTCAATAATATTTAAATTATTTTATACTTTTCAGTGATATTGAAGTCGGTTCAATTTTTTTTTAAAAAGATTTTATTTTAACCTTTTTAGTGATATTTTCATATATAAAAATTGAACCATCGAAAACCGTAAAATTATCTAGGTAGGTTATGATCACATTATCGTCTACATAGTTTTACATAATTCATGTTTCTTCAGAAAATAATATCCGGTCGTAATGAAATTTGCATGGAAACATCATAGTAGTTTACTCTCTCGAATAAAAAAAGAATCATCGAAATCGGTTCATAATTGTCAGAGCAATGTAATGGAGAACATCAGTTTTATGGTTTTTACCAGATAAATTCCTCCACATCGTTCATGGTCCTCCAGGAAGTTCTTATCCGGTTGTAATAAAATTCATACAGATTCAATACAGTGGTTTCTTCTTTCGAATAAAAAAAGAATCATTGAAATTGGTAAATATTTGCCAGAGTTATGACCATTTTTGTCCGACCGAGCGAGTCCGAGCGACTAAAACGTCATCTATATAGGCTTTCTTGCAACTCTCAGTGCGCAGTCACCATTCTTGTTTTTTTAGGAACTACTTATTACTAAGCAATAATTTTTTTATGGGACCCAATCAATGGATTGAAGAATGGATGGAAGAAAGATTTTCTCAAATCGGTTAATAATTGCCAGAGTTATGCGCGAACATACATAAAAAAAAAAAAAATATATATATATACAGACGAATTGAGAACCTCCTCCTTTTTTGAAGTCGGTTAAAAAGAAAAGAAAATTATGATAAAAAAATACAAGCCCGCTAAGTTTCTTGCCGGATCTCAGTAGCGGCCGCGTTACAATCCAGTTGTAGTTTGTGTTTTTTTTTGTACGAGCTTCCTTGATGCCTATGCGTTATAAAGATATTTTGACTATGGCGAAACTATAGATAGGACAAGGTCAAGTTATACACGATCACACGGAAGAAGCTTTTCAACGCATACTTTCAGAAAATGGACATAAATGTTTCCACCAACAGCAAAAAAGCATATTTTGAGGACAGTCATTTGGCACCCAGTCCTGATGCAAGGCTTGAAAAGGTGCACTGAAAAATATTATGGATAGATCGCATACCGTAATTGCCCCAGCAGTTCCCGCCGCCGATCCTATTCCACCACAACTTGCATGAAGACCAAAATCTCCCGGACGCCCTGATGTGAGACCCGAACAATGTAATCTGGAACTGGTGTGACTCCAGATCTGACCTGTCATTGAGCATCGCATGATTGTGAGGAATACGAACGCCAGCTCTACACTTTTATTTGAGACATTATTATACGGAACCCAGTATTGTGGCTCGTAGGGTCTCCGGGTAAGAATAGCCACCACCCATCTCCTACCGTTGGGTGTAGGAAGAGGCGATTACGGAAAACAATAAGTCCTATCGGATTACCCACCACCTAGTACTGCGATCCCCAAGACGTCGTCGACGTACCTTTTTTTTATACGATTTCGATACTTGATATATTATAATAAAGATCAGTCTAGACTAGACTCACCTTGCGTTGTTACTTTTTAACTAGTTTCAGATTCTGCGTTAATTCGGTAACAAGTTGCGTAAGGACGTTAAGTCATTGCGTCACCTGCCAGGTTATGCTTTATTATATTTAGATACGCTCATAGCCAGTTGTAATCACTATTCAGTAAATAGTCAGTTCGTTAAGTAACGTCAGGCAAGGTCAGAAGGGTGTCTTAGAAGGGTGACCACTTAGTGGCATTTGAACTAAGCGTTACCGTGCTTTGGAAGGCACGAAAAACACCTTTGGTTATTGCCATCTTGACAGCAGTCGTAAAGTCAATTCATAAGCTCAACAGCAGCTTGGTTGGCGATAAACACATACATATTATAAAACAAAGTCGCTCCCGCTGTCTGTCTGTCCCTATGTATGCTTAGATCTTTAAAACTACGCAACGGATTTTGATGCGGTTTTTCTAGATAGAGTGAGTCAAGAGGAAGGTTTCTATGTATAATACATGCGTAATATAGTAGAGAAACCCTGATAATTTTAGAGGTTTCTAATGTGGTCGTAAATAAACAATTTTTTTTGCGCTTACATTGCAAACGCTGGCTGAACCCTACGAGATAGATCTAAATAATGTAGCTCAGTATTGTACACCTTTGTGCATATCGGGTAGGTCTGAGAATAGGTCACAAAGTATATTTCATATCGCTAGATTAAGGTTAAGCAACGTTAGGTAAGGTCATTAAATAGATGGGTAAACAGATTTGTATGAAGTTTTGTGTGCATATCGGATAGGTCTGAGAATAGGTCATAAAGTATATTTCATGCCGCTCTGATACCTTGATTGATGAGGATATAGTATAGAACGAGAGGAGGGTGCAAGAGAGGAGCAAGAGTGGGAGAGGGAATTTGAGGAGGGGGTGTTGAGGTGAGGGATAGGGGGATTTAGGTGGAGCAAGGGGGGAGTGAAGGGGAGCAAGGTGAGAGAAGAGGCAGGGGGGAGGTGGTTTAGGGAGAGGACAACGGGGAGAAGAAGAGGGGAGTGTGACGTGGACCAAAGCGGGAGGGGAGAGATATAGGAGAGAGAGAGCATCCAATTAGATTTTTCTCATAAGAGAGAGAGAGAGAGAGATGGAGAGAGAAATAAATCAGGGAGGAACGAGAAAAGAGGAGCAAAATGTAATAAAAGCGCGGGCGGAGCTGCGCGGGTCAGCTAGTAATAAATAAAATGTATTTAAAAGAGTTTGTGTTTGTGTTGACTTTAGTAGTGTTTACCTGAGGTTGGTGATGGTAATGTCGCCGCTGGCGTGGATGTCTTTGAAGGTAACGTACTCGTCGTCCAGAGTGATCAACAGGTCATCAATCATTAATGACTCTGACTGGAAACAAATATAGACTTTATATTGTAAGTGGTAAGCTTTTTATTGGATTTCAATCCCACTAATAATTCCCTCATTTTTGACAGCTTAGTTATCCAGGACCTATAGATGTCGCCACCCAGAATGGGATTGGGACACGCTTAATTCTCTTGGAACCAGACCTGTCAGGTTAGCCACTGAGCTGTCGGATACACTGGTGTATAAATGCATTGTTTGCAGTGTCTTGGTGTCAAGTTTATTTATCTATTCATTTATTTATTTCTTTATTTATTTATTCATTTCTTTATTTATTTATTCATTTCTTTATTTATTTATTCATTTATTTATTAATTTATATTTATTTATTTATTCATTTATATTAAGCTGTAATAGCTCAGTGGGCGAGCGGTTGCCTTGGAAACGAGGTGCGCAGTTTCGAACCCCGGCTCGCACCCCTGATTTATTTAATCATGTGCGAATCGTCTTTGTACGATTGACGGGCCCGTTGGTCTAGCGGTTAGAGACCCTGCCCGCTAACCGATGGGTCGTGGGTTCGATTCCCACCAAGTGTCTGGGTGTTATTTATCTATATAAGTATGTATCTACAAAAAGAAAATTATATAAGTATTAGTATCAGTTGTCTGGTTTCCATAGTACAGGCTCTGCCTAGTTTGGGGCAGATGACCGTGTGTAGATTGTTCCAAGATATTATTATTATTATTACTGGCTTTCGGTGAAGGAAAACATCGTGAGGAAACCTGCATGTCTGAGAAAGCCTTAATAGCTTTCGAATGACGTGTGAAGTCCGCCAACCCGCACTTCGCCAGCGTGGTGGACTATGGCCTAAACCCCTTCATCTTGAAGGGAGGCCCGTGCCCAGCAGTGGGACATAAACAAGGGCTGGTATTATTTATTAATTTATATTTATTAATTTATAGAACAAAAGTCTTACCACTAACAGAAAACCTTACGTGATAAGTGAAGTTTGAAGTGGCCTTTTTGGACCCGCAGTAATTTGTTACTGTGCTTAAGAGATAATATATTAACGTCTCAGGAAGCGAAAAGTAATGCAATAGTACTGTGATACTGGTCGAGTCACTTTCAACAAGACTCAACAAAAGTTGATGTATGAGAACATTTGTTGTAGATTTTAAGTGTGAACCCAACACCAAAGATGTCCTTTTTTTTCACGTTCTACGTTCACAAGAATTAAACAAAATGGGAATAATTCCCGGTCCTATATCACACCAATCATTCGTCAAACGAAGCGTCATTTAGTGTCCAAAAATATTTTTTGGAAACTGCGTTTGTAGGAACAGTTTGAGCTTACATCTGTTATTTATGCATAGGAATTACTGTTACAGATATATTAATAGATAAATAAGTACCATTAGCTGTTTATGGTCTTAGATTGTACACTCTTACCTCTTCAAAGCCAAGATCCGGTGCTCCGTTCTTGATGTACGCGAGGACGGCATTTAATTTTCTCCGCAAGCACGCATCGACATTATAGGCCTGTCGGGAACACGGGCTTCCAATGACATCTGTAAATAAATGATAATGTTTAATGTTGGTAAGAAGTGGTAAATAAAATTAATGATAGGAACTTTAAGTACTCGTATCTAATAAGTTTAATTTCGAGAGAGGTTTTCTTAAGTTATTAAATTAACAACCAGATCTACGACTTTTTCGAACTGTAGCGTTTTAGATTAAATGAATTAACTAAAGCTCACAAATATAGGTAGTTTATAGTTTGGCATTTTTTGTAAATAGAACATTAAGAACCCTTTAGTAAGTACTCTTTATTACCTATTACTTACGCTTTGTGAAGCAAATTATTTACTTTGAATAATATTAAATTATGATTTTCTTTTTTCTTTTCTTTGGCGTCCTCCGAAACTGCCGCCCGAGGCGTTTGCACCGGTTTGTCGCATAGATCCGGGGATGTAAATTAATAAGAAAAGGGACGCTCATAGCCAGAATTAATCATTGTTTCGGCAAAGGATCAGTTGGTAAAGCAACGTCAGATAAGGTAAGTCCTCACATAGATGATCGTTTACGGGCGTTTGATCAGACCGTCTCGGTGGGCATGTAAATCCGGTCCCGGTTTTTGTCATCTGGACAATCATCTAGAACTCTAGACATTTAACATTAAAAAATAATTTATTGAAACTAAATATTTACAGTTTATTTACAAACATATACACTTAAACTAGGTAAAAAACTTCCTCAAAGTTCCTAAAAAGATTTTTAATTCAACATTTTGAATATATCCTGATGAAATGAATGTCGTTTTTACTTATATCTGTTTTAGTTTTTGTAATATAACTATAATTTACGAAAATATGGTCTGTTGACACTCAACTGGAATATATTATTTCAACTTATCTTGTTGTCCTTTCATTTTATACTCATATTGATGTTTTCCAAACTCGTAAAAAAATATAAAATTAAAATTGCGCCACCGCCGCTATTTTAATTTTTGAAAAAAAAAAAATTATAATTTCGGTCACGCCGACAGTCAATTAAGAAGAATCTAACGATATGTATGTCATAATAAGTGAAAATTGGTCAAATCCACGCAGCGAAGCTCAGTGACGTCACGCTATTAGGGACCAAAGTTAAAAAATCAACTTTTAATTTCCAATATCTAAATTATTTGTGCATTTTTAAACTTTTTTGCTATCTATCTAAGCGAGTTACACAAAAAATATAAAAATATGCAAGTTGCACCACTGAGCCTGCTTGAGGACCAATTTAATACATATTTAGAAAAAAAACCGCTCCAGTGCGAGTGGGGCTCGCACCCAATCTCATCGCCTCGTCGCAAACAACATAAATAATTTCTTATATTTTTTTCGTTTGAAATGGGTCATCAAAATTTGAAAGTGAGACTACTATATCGAGTAGGTATTATATTTGTCTGTTTTGATTATAAGCCAAAAACTACCTGACGTAGTATTTGGTTTACGTTTGCCTTATCTCTGAAGTTTTAGGAGGGGTAACATCAGCACCACAGCCCTCTTATCCGGGTTCACCTCTATGCGCCACTTATAAAACCATTCGCCGAGGAAGTTGATGTGACTTGAAGAGTACGCATCAAATGAACCTTATTCCTGTGTGAATAGTAGGGCGGTGCCATCCGCATGAAGGATCCTAGATATTTTCTGTTCGAACGCTGAATTTCGTTCGTGAACAAACTGAATAAAAGAGGAGAAAGCACAGAGCCCTGGAGTACCCTGGCTTGTATAGAATGGGGAGAGAATGCGTACCTTCGACACGATATCAAATGGTACGATTCGAGAGAAAGTCTCGTATGATGAGTTCTAGTCTCTTGGGCACACCTACTTAGTTGGAATAGCTTGTAGATCAAGCCCTTGTGCCAGACCTTGTCGAAGGCCTTAGCGAAATCGCAAATTAAGGTCCTAGGTATAGATGGGCTAGGGCCAATTGAGCCCGGTCAGAATACGTTACGTGATGCGATGCACTTGGTGTATGCAAGAGTGTCTGGCTTGAAGACCAAACTGCTCGTCAATAAGGAGGCCATTGGAAGTGACAAACTCCTTGAGTCTGGCTAGAAACAAGCGCTAGTAGTTCGCCAGAAAATTTTGCTTACCTAATTCTAAGTTGTAAAATGTCTTTAGCCGATAGCAAATTGACGAAGATAAAATCACTAGTCCATTTATTCTTTAAACTTACCTGTGTAGTTAGCGTTTGAAGCCACGGCGGTGAATAGTAGTATTAACAATTGATAATTGGCCATATTTTTAACTAATAAATTTTAATAAAATAAAAATATAACTGGGAAACGCTTTTCCCTCAATTCGAAGCTTGCTGCCTCGGAGGGAGCAATAGCAACCGAGTAAATAAATTACAGCGAAACAGCTCCCTATACAGGGTGTCCCACGGCGATGCCACACGGAGGGAAAGTACCTTAAATATTAAAGATAGGATATTTTACTGAAAGAAGACATCGTTTTATTTTTAATAATAAGTAGAACTGCATTCACAGATTTTTTTTTTTTTTTTATTAAAAGAGTGAGAATTTGTATACAACAGAACGGATCACACTTTGAGCATTTGATAAATTAATTTTTTTTTTAAATAAAATGTAAAATTTTATGATCTTAGTTTCATTTAATATGCTAGGTTATTTAGGAAAAAATAATGCTTATGAGTAGCCCTTTCAAACGCTATTATAAAATACATGTAATTTTTCAATCACATTTGGCGGGTTCGATTCCCGGTTGAGGTAGGCGATTTTTAAAAAATCTGTGAATGCAGTTCTACTTATTATTAAAAATAAAACGATGTCTTCTTTCAGTAAAATATCCTATCTTTAATATTTAAGGTACTTTCCCTCCGTGTGGCATCGCCGTGGGACACCCTGTATATGTCGATTATAATAGCCTATTCTTGTAGGGCTGTCACCTATGGCTACAATTAAATTGTAGATAGATAGATAAATTCTGTATTGCGCACATTACAAAAAATCTGTTATTCCAAAGTTATATTATTAAAATTACATAAAATATAACATTATATACTAAATATTACAATTGTAGGTTTCTATTAGGGGTACCCATATGAGCTGTCTTTGAAAGTTCGCGAAACAAGTCAATAAGTTATTTTTTTTAAATTGAGTAAACTTTTCGTCTCCTCTTTTTACCAGGTTATAGTCAGGTTTTAAAATTTATAATTTAAATTTTTTTTAATCACTTTATTTCAAAAGCTTTGTCACTGATTTCTAATCAATCAATAGTGTTATTTTTCTCCATTCTAAGTTTACTAAGCGTTGGTGCAACCCTAACTATCACCACATGTTTTGCGTTTTTCCCTAACCTCATGTTTTGCGATTTTTCTAAAAGAACCTGAACTTGGTATGGTGAAAAATTTTAACACTGATTGATTACAAATTCAGTGACAATTATAGGTGACTTGTAACACGATACTTTTTTTGAGTTGTTCCAATCTTGTATTGTATCTGACTAGACTGAGCTGTAAAATGCCTTTTAGTCTCATGTCTTTTCAGCCTAAGATTTAATTATTTAGAATTATCAACATGTTGGTAGTGATCAGGGTCTGATGATGGAGCAGGCAGATGTCACAGGATCTCTGCATTAATAAACGTAGACCCATCGTATTCGGACTCGTTGGATTGATCTCGACGAGTAATTGGTAGAAAAAAGGTGATCCTCTGATCATCGGACCCTTTTCATCATGGAGTAGGAAAGTAGCTACAGGAACCCTGCCTCATTAAACGTAGACCCGCTGGATTTCGATGGATAAGTCTTGACGAGTAGTTGGTAGACGTCCACTGCTGAGCAAAAGCCTCCCCTTAGAAGGAAGGGGTAGCGCTTGGCAGGTGGCAATGGGGATTGCAGTATAGGTAGAAGATAAATCCAAATGAAAGACGCTGCTGCCCGTCGTCCTGTTCTCGGTTAGTCGCCTCTTACGACACCCAACGAGAGAAGATGGGATGCAATTCTAACCCGGCAGCCCACGGGGACAGACAGATCAGGATCTGATAATGGAGCAGGATAGTCAGTTTAAGAGTAAGTTCTATCATGTCAAGGGTTATTAACATTTTTATATTATTTAAACTTGTTCTTTAAGTATTTTAATGAGTTGAGGTTTGTATCATCATAGTGGATAATGTTGCTTGTTAGTAATATTGTTTTGGCTGAACTATAAATATCATGAAGCTCACTTAGGGTATAATATAGAAATAAGAGCCCACCCTTCAGTAAGCTATTGCGAATTTCTGTATGCCAATTAATTTTACATAATTCCCGTGAGGTAGTTACAAAACCAGCTGATTTATGAAGGAGTTTGACACAAGGTGCACGAGTGAGGGAAAGTGTATGGTACTGGAAAATATCAGTCGACAGGTCGTAACCATGTGGTGGGGATCTTCAGGTATGGTTCTCGAGTAGAAACCACGTACCGGAAGGCTCAGAGCGTAGGCAGGCCTCTCACTAGATGGACAGACGACATTGTGCCCGTCACAGCTGGTGGGTGCAAATAGCTAATTGTCGTTCATTGTTGATGAGTCAGGCACGCGAAAAAAGGGCTTCCACTTTCTAATATAAGTAGTACATAATTATTATAGATGTATCAATGGAGACTGGGATTATTGGGTCCAACTTGTAAAAAGATGAGTTACGGCCTAAAATATGGTTATGTATTTCTATTTCAAAATGTAAAAAACCAGTCCATTAAATCAAGCTGGAAACAGAGGAATCTTAACAAGAAGTTTAGGCAGTTCATAAATCGATTATCTATTAAACTATAATCGATTAATGTGCCCTTAAACGTATTAATTATTGAAAATCGTTAATACCAAACTGTGTGTTTAGTTAATTAATTGTATGTTAGGAATAATCATTGCGATATTTATAGAGATCTAAAAATATTTACATGAGTAATCTTCATATCGATTGAAGTTCACGAACAGCCTCACTAATAAGTCGCGTTAAATCAATTATGTATTTTTAATCTGTAGTATCTGCATTGACAAGTCATTTTTTTTTCTGAGTTTATGGCTATTTGTCATAATCTTGGAGGAAAGATTAAAGAAGTCATACATAATCATTTTAGGGTTGTTCTTCCCAGTTGCTTTGTATCGATATTTTGAATCTCAATTAAAAGCATCTCAGTGTATTGATCCAATTATCGGTTCATTCAATTACATATTACATATCCAGTGGTTAATCCGGGTCGCAAGAAGGTGCCGCAACATCTCATGTAAGGCGGCAACAATCCTGACACATTTACCACCCCTGAACATCCTGGCGGAAATGCATTTCTGCTCCCCAGCAACATGCTCTAGCAAGTGTGTGTGGCTGGAGACTCTGGTGAGGTCCAAGCGGAGCGACTATGAAGGTCACCGGGGAGGTGTTAGTGAGTTCAAATCCCATTTAACCTGGCCTCCACCCCCTACGGAATCTGGGTACCATTTGAAGGTTTCCTCCGCGACGGCAAAAATATGGTCTGTTGGTGGGACACCATGGCTGCTACCTATTATGATCGATTCCCACCTTCCGTCTGGCTGTTACAATCTATATTAAGTAGGTATTTACAAAAAAAGTATATAAGTATTTGTATCAGTTGTCCGGTTACCGTAGAATAGGCTTTAACTAGTTTGGGATCAGATGGCCGTGTGTGAATTGTCCTAGTATAAAAAAAAGGTTCGACCAACATGTGTGTATGTCTAATGCTGCCTACAGACCTACTCAACAGATGGTAACGAATGCGTTTCTATAGTTTTATCTGCAGGCCTAGCACGACTTGCAGTCTTCGCAGGTCGGTGTGGAGTACGATATGTGGAGTATGGTGTTGTTTTGAACACCAAAAAGTTCTCCATGCAAAAAATATAATTAAAATACTACGTCGTAGTTACGTCATACTCATACTTATGTATCAAGTGTTGGATATCGTGCTTAGCATGTTGGACGTTTCAGAGAAAGCCCATGATTCCTCTTTAGGTTTTGTTGCATACAGATAGACCTGTCAAACGACCTAACGAATAGGTTTCGCTGGCCCTATCCTATGTTTCAGCGAAAGCCAATGACGAACATTTCAAGGGTCTAGCGCCGGTGCTCTGTTGCGGCACCTGTCGAATCTGGGTAGCCAAAGTGATAGTTGCCATCGCTTATATAAGGATGTCCCTCTATGGTGCGCCAGTGTGGGTGGACATTCTGACAGCCGAAACCAAGGCCCATTCATTGTAGTACTACCCTGACACTTGGAGGCGGATATGTCGACTTACACCGGCAGAACACAGAAGCGCGGAGCCGGGGCGGAGCACCTCCTGTTGAAGTTCAGCGATAGCGAAGGAAGGCACAAGACCGACGTCCTTGTGTGGTTGCAGAAGCGAGTGGCAGAGCCAAGCACCGACTACTTGACCATACCGACTAAAGGTGCTAAACGACTGGGTGCACCGAAAACACAACACGCGCACCTTCAGGTTTGTTTAGGTCCTATCGGTGAACTGTTGCTTCAACAAGTACCTACCTTCACAAAACTGCCGGAAGAGAGGAGCACCCGAGCTCCCATTAGTAATAAGATTTTATATTAATAATTGTAGTAGAAAACTAGAAATAAGATATAAGTTTAAAATGCATGAAATAAATACTTTTTTCCATCTCCCCCCCCCCATCTCCTCCCGTTGGGTGTCGTCCGAGGTGACTAAGGGAAAACAAGAAGACAGCAGCGGCTTTCTATTGGATTACGGCCTTATAATATTGACGGGTTTCTTCGTCTAGTGGTTAGACACCCTGGCCGCTAACCAATACGTTGTGGGTTCGATTCCCACCCAAAACAAACATTTGTGAGCATGAATTTTCACCCAATTCTGCACGTCCAACTCGTGTCTGATCTGTGACAATACAATAATATGTTATCATCGAGCTGGTCTTTTGATGAAGCTGAAAGTGGATAATGAAACCCTTGGATGGCTACTAGTAAACCCATCGATATTGGGCTTATTCGATTTGTCTTAACAAATTCAGTTTGACTAATAATGAAGGCACACGCTCTCCTGCTGCGGAATGCAGGGCAGGCGTGAGATGATTGATGGTTTCAAAAGAAAAATCCATTGTCATGAATGCCAGTCACTTAACATAAAAAAGTATAGGGTTCAAAACTACATGGGTCCAAAGCATCGATATAATATATAGACTAGATAAACATTCACTAGCAAAACGACATCTAAAATGTGGTCACGGCGGTCGCTGACTTATTTGTGCTGGTGGCTGAAACGTGAACTTATCTATACTATATTATAAAGAGGTAGGCCTTTTTCGCGTGGGTGACTCAACACCTCAGAGCCGAAACTACCAAAGCTAGGACTACAAAATTTGGACAGGAGGTTCATTTTATGGTTTAACCAATCAATAAGAAAGGATTTTTGGAAATTCGAACTCTAAGGGTGTGAAATAGGGGTTGAAAGTTTGTATGGGAAGGGTTCAAAAACAATGTCTTTGGACTTGAAATTAGACTCTTTATCAAAAATAATAAGACACGTCTATCAGCGTTTTTCAGAATTCCTTAGTTAAGGTGTAAAATAGAGGATGAAAGTTTGTATAGGATGGGTGTAAAAACATTGTCTTTTGACTTCAAATTTTGTAATTAGACTCGAACACAACGACACACACACACACACACACGACACGTATCTTTTTATTAATAAAAATAAAAAGATACGTCAATCAATCAATCAAATGTATTTTATTGTGGCACATAGGTAAACAAAAGTTGTTAAAGAAGTAGTACGATCAGCTATGACCCGCCATTTTGGCATACAATAATGATTAAACTTAAAATTATAGCATCTACAAATAATAATCCAATACAGTCAATATTCATAAAATAATAGGGATTAAAAAAAAATATAATAATTATGTCAATAATAAATCAATAATGTCAAAACTCAATTCAATTTGTCATCTAAATATTGATTTATATTATAATATGCTTTATCTATTAGTAATAATTTCAGCTTATATCTAAATGTTTGCACATCTGAGCAGTTTAAAAGATCAGTAGGAAGATGATTGTAAACTCTTGGTGCCATACAAAATACACTTTTATTAAATTGAGCGGTTTGATTTCTTGGATAACAAATTTTCTGATTATGTCGCTTACTTTTAAAATGCTCATACATTGTTTCATACGTCCGAACAAATACACACACTTCATAGATGTAAATACATGGCAATGTTAAAAGTTTTAAATCTTTAAAGTACGGCAGACAACTGTCTGTTGGTTTAAGCTTACAAATTGCCCTCAAGCACTTCTTTTGAGCTTTAAATACCTTTTCTTTATCGACAGAGTTTCCCCAGAAAATTACACCATACCGCAGAACTGACTCAACATATCCGTAATAAGCAGTGATCACAGCAGACCGGTCCACAACTTTTGCAAGCATATAGAGCGCATATGAAAATCGGTTTAACTTGGTACATATATTTTCAATTTGAAGTTTCCAATTTATATTACAATCTAGTCGTAGGCCAAGAAATTTTGTATCTTCTACTTCATGAATTTTTTGTCCTTTATATTGTATGTCTAAATTATGTAAATATTGTTTCCTATTTCTAAATGTCATAATATTAGTTTTATCCAGATTGATTGTCAGATTGTTATAATTATACCATTTAATTAATATGTCAAGTGTACTATTTATTTCTAATTCTAATTCCGACTTATTGTTATTGGTAAAGACAACAGTACTGTCATCAGCAAATAAAACAATATTTTGTTTTATGACTTTAGGCAGATCATTAATATAGACAATAAATAGTAAGGGTCCTAACACACTCCCTTGAGGTACTCCTTGTGTGACGTTACAATATTGAGATGAATATACTATTTCTTTTTTAGTTTTGGGACATAAACGAGTAACTTGTGTACATTGACTACGGTTAGTCAAATAAGATTCTAATAGCTTTAGGATATTGCCCCTCACTCCATAACCTTCTAGTTTTTTTAGCAAGGTGTTATGATTGACAAAATCGAAAGCTTTCGTTAGGTCCATGTATAAAGCTGCTACTAAATGTTTTTTGTCAAGATTACTCATTGTGGCATCAAGGAACTTATAAATAGCCAGATTTATCGTTTTGTTTTTCCTAAACCCCACCTGTTCTTCAGCTAAGACTTTGTTTATTTCAAAAAAACTACAGAGACTTTCATAGATTATCTTTTCAAATACCTTAGAAAAGATAGGTACCAGTGCTATTGGTCTGTAGCAACTCATACTTTGCTTGTCATTCTTTTTGAACAACGGTTTTATCAGGGTTATCTTTAATTTGTCAGGGAAGACACCAGATGCAATACTTAAATTAATAATGTAACTTAGTACAGGGGAAATTAAACTTGATACAGATTTTATTATTCTGGTGCTTACATCATCATAACCAGTACTATTTGTATTTTTCAAAGAAAGTATTAGTTTATCAATGTCAGAAGGAATTGTCGGTTTCATAAATACTGAATGAGAATAATTTGCATTGCATGTCTGAAATTTATAATCCGCACTAGTAGGCCTTGTTTGAGATTGAATACCATTAGCGAAATAGTTGTTAAATGCGTCCGCTATATGACATGGATTATCAATAATATCCCCATTTGAACTGATTATACGTTTAATATGCTCTCTAGGCAAATTGTTTTTATTGCCGTTAATAATTGACCACGTAGCCTTAGACTTATTGGACGCATTTTTAATATGAAAATCATTTTGTGACTTCTGCGTTAGACTTATTATTTTATTTAAACGTTTGGAGTATGTCTTTAAAGATCGTTTATTCTGTTCATTACGCTGTTTCCTATATTGCCAAAGTAGTTCTCGCTTCCGCTTTGAGCATCTTTTTATGCCACTTGTTATCCATCGGGGCTTATTGCGCAAACAGCGTCTAATCCTTTTCAAAGGAAAACACATATCATAAAATAGCGTAAATATGTCATGAAAAATATTAAATGCAGAATTGGCTTTATCCGTACTATAGACTTCACTGAAACTGAGAGACTGAATACACTCCTTGAACTTTTTAATATTTTCCTTACAATAGTTTCTCCTTTCAATATACCAGTGTGTAAGAGAACAGGTTTTTTCTACAGGACAAGAAAGCAACTGTGCAGTGTGGTCTGATAATGCAAATTCATATATTTTATATTTGCAGCCTCTAACATTGTGGACGAAATTATCTATGCAAGTACCACTTTTCAGACGAGTAGGTTCGTTTATGGCCAGTCGAAGATTGTAGCTGGAAACCAATTGAATAAAGCAATCAACATCTTTACTTTTAGTCAACGTGTTTATATTAAAATCTCCGCAGATAATCACGTTCTTATTACTATAGCAAAATTCATGAAGCATTGAGTCCAAAATACTAAAAAATTGTTCAAAACACTGCTTGCTGCTACGCGGTGGCCTATAAATACAAATGATAACCAATTTATGCAGTATGAGCTCTACTGCGCAACATTCTAATATCCCAGGAACGCTATACCCATCAAACGCCGCAATCTCCCTAAACTCATGTTTGTTAAGAACCAAAATACATGAACCGCCGTGACGATTATTCCTACTGAAGGAAGTTGCAAGAGAGTAATTTGCAATATGTAGTAAATTTACATCATCTTTTAGCATATTATGCTCCGTGAGACATAGTACATCGACAGGGGTACCCTGTTCTGCAAGCCATTCGAGATGCACAACCATAAGATTTGATTTACTAATAGCACCATTAATATTTTGATGAAGAATATTTATTTTATTATAGACGAAAAAAGTTGTCAGGGGTATCAGAATTCTGTTGAGTTAACTTTAGGGAATCAGATTCGCAATTAGTTTGAGTTGCTTTATCAACACAAACTGCCATTGGATTTCGAATGGCCTGTTTTCGTAGATATACAATATTACTTTTATATTCATTATACAATATATCTCTTAACAATAATTGGCAGACATGTCTAGCAAATAATCTCTTATGAGGCAGCTTCTTAGAAAATTCCATGTCAACATACTTAACATTAATAAATTTGGAACAAATAAACTCTAATTCATAATTCAATTTAGATTCCCTTAAACATTTATTGAAAGGTATTTCACTGAATAATACATTTGTGTGCCTAGTGTTACATAAAATGTGGCCAATACACAGTTTAAATATACTGGGAGATCTATCATTAATTCCACCTAAGATAACGAGATGGTCTTTTTTTGTAAGTGAATTTATTTCTCTTCGTTCAGAAAGTATCACATCTTGTAGGGTGGCTCCTGGTTTCCAAGAGCAGGTAACTTCGTAGCGCTCCCCAACCAAACGCTGCAATGTATGCTGAATGTTGCGTCCCTGATCATCCGCGATCACAATTATTCTGTTTTTAATTTTTATGTCAGGTGTATATTTTATGTCATTGCTTATGTCATGAATTAAATTAGATGAATCCGACTTCTGCTCCAAATTAGTGTCAACACAAGATGATTGTGCTGCTTTATCAGGTAATTTCTCCGTTGAGTTATTATTTAATGTCTCACTACTTTTTTGTGCTAATGGTTCATGTATACTCTCCAATGATTTATGATTAGACACTGGATTGTGAACTACTTGCTGTACGACGTTGTGGACTTTTCTAGGAGTAGAGTGGCTATCTCTAAGCTTACTACTACGAGAACGATTCAGTAGTGGTGTCAAAGATGTATTTTCAGATAAGTTGAGCTTCTTAAAAGTCTCGATAACTTTATTGCATTTCACAAGCTCTGTTTTTAAGTGATTGTTTTCACTATTCAAGTTGTCTATTTCTTGATGCGCAACCGTCAATTGG
The DNA here is from genome assembly GCA_911728495.1 of Furcula furcula. Taxonomy (NCBI): domain Eukaryota; kingdom Metazoa; phylum Arthropoda; class Insecta; order Lepidoptera; family Notodontidae; genus Furcula; species Furcula furcula. Next base: position 24,590,423 of record OU452243.1, read on the forward strand.
TTAGTGAGATATTCTATTCTGTCATTAAGCTCTGTGTAACTTTCATTTAATGATGTATTCGGCAAACTCATCATAGTTGTATCAAAAGCCGAATAACCAGCTCGAGAAATATCACATAGTGAATTTGCATGATGAAGTTTACGATTACGTTGCGTAACATTATGTTCATATTCATGATCCATTATTAATACCCAAAATTTGCTTTACAGTTATTGTCAATTCCCAAGTTTATAAAATTCTTATTGTTATAGACGGTCAGTACGGTCTGAAAGCTCTGCTTAGGCGGTACATATACTTCCTGGTCTATTGATGCCCAAAAAAAAAAAAATATTGCAGTAATCCGTCACTGGAACGCACCCTTTAGTTATACGGGTGGCAAAATACCTTGGTGCCGGATAGTTCTAGTCTCTGGTTTAGACTAATATGACAGCGCCCCGTGTGTCAAATCGTTGTCCGTCACAAATGTCAAATTACACTTAAATGTCAGCCAATCAGCTGATCACTGGTGAAATGCGGAAGTAATTTATTTGGCAAATAGTGTTTCACTGCTGCATTTTGTATTGTTAATCACCAAATTTCAAAAAAATAACAGTTAAATGAAGATCTCACCTTCCCAAAAATGTTTGCCGAGTTCAATTCCAGGATGACAAATAATAGAATAACTTGTGAAGTGAGGTTAACTTATGTGATAGTGAACTTTTTATATGAGTTAAAGTAAGTTTTAACACGATTACTTAATAAAATTAGACGAGCTAAATCAAACGATGTTTACTTGTCAAAGACCGGAAGCGGAAAAAAGCGAAACGTGTATCAGCGTTTTTCAGATTTCGTCAGTTTATGGTGTAAAATAGGGAATGAAAGTTTGTGTGTTAAAAAATATATTGTATCTATCTATTGACCTGCCCTACCACCACCTCTATGAGCAGTATTATTATCATCTTACATGACATGAGGTAGAGACGTCAATATACATAGTCTATACCTCTGTCACTTTCTATCGAGAAAGTAAGGTGAAAATAATATTGTTATTAGAGGTGATGGTACAGGGGTTACAATTTAGCAAGCATACTATTTTAAAAGAATAATAAGACACGTATTTTTGTGTTTGTGAAAATTTATCACATAAGGGAATTATATAAGACTAGCTGACCCACGCAGCTCCGCCTGCGCTATTTTTACGTTAGTTAAACTTTTAATAACAGACATTCACATCGAATACATAACCTCCTTTTTATAGTCGGTTAAAAACTGGGACCCACTTTTTACTTGCTCTCCGAAGCATGGTCCCGTTTAGTTTAAATGGCGTTAAACGGTCACCCATCTATTTAATGACCTTACCTAACGTTGCTTAACCCGATCGATTACAAAACCTTGATACCAACTCTCTATGAGTGTTCCATACTAATATTGATTATATTATAAAAACAATTTGATAAAATCGGACCAAGCGTATAACCAAGTACCCATTTTGACTTTAATCCCCTCTCCCAAAAGAACCGTGCTAGATTACGGGATAAAAAGTATCCTATGTCCTACCTCGTAGTAAGATCTCAAATCATGCCAAGTTTCATTTGAATCCATTCAGTAGTTTCGGCGTGATGCGCAGCCGTGATACAGACAGACAGACAGACAGACAGACAGACAGACAGACAGACAGACAGACAGACAGACAGACAAAAATTTTAAAAAATACATTTTCGGCCTCAGTATCGGTTATAGAATGCCCTCCAAATATAATTTTCAAAATATCTTCAATGTACAGAATTGGACCTGTTACAGTTTTATTATAAGCATCGATATACATAGTATATCGATGATTATAAGTATAGATTTAAAACCTTTGTATGGTGTTTTTTTTTTGTTTATTGATTTGATATAAAGATATTATATACATATGAACCACACATACTCTTACTTAAAAGCACCTTCATCTGAATTAAATTAAGGGATACGATTTGTATTGTATGATAGGATAGCAGCTAACAGTAATGGATATAAAATAATTGATACGGTTGTGGTGGATACGCGTGGTGTAGACACGGAAGACACAATACATTAGAGTGTTTTAAACCAATAACAGTTTTTGATTTCTATCAATACGTCATGACTTCCACCAACCTTACCAATAAACATTATAATTTGATAAGTAATTTTAATCCCCTTCACATGTGCAAATGTGCAATGGGATAAGATTACAGTTTAGATTATATAAAATAATATTATCGAAACCAATATCCTCATTATGTCACCTACTTACCTACCTACAGGCAGATCTTTTCAATTTAGCGTCAACAATTTCCGGTGAAAATTCTTATGATAATACTATAAACGAATTTCAAGATCAAACCTTAAAATATTTTGTTGGAGTCGATCTACGTGAAGAATGTTTTCCCATGGACAGTTATATGGTTGGTCTATAGAGCAGGACATGCTAAAAACCTTGATGAACCTTGATACATCTTGATGAACACTAATTGGAAGAAAAAAAGTCGTGTATTCATTAATTTTACTTTAATGATTTTACTCCTTCTTCATGTACAAAAACTATAGTCTGATCCGGATCTACGATTTTTTCGAACCAGGGCAGAAACTTGATAGTGGCGCCCCTCTTGCGATTCAGATAAATTACTTAAAAAAGTTCACAAGTATAGGTAATATAATGGTTGGCATTATTCCTGAATAGGAAATTAAGAACCCTTAAATGAATTTGTACTCTTTATTAACTATTACTCTGATTTCTTTAATTAATCATATGCGAATCGTCATCGTTAGACAGTTACCAGCTTTCAGTGAAGGAATACATCTTGAGGAATCCTGCATGTCTGAGAAATCCTAACTAACTTTCGAATGATGTGTGACGTCATCCAACCCGCACTTGGCCAGCGTAGTGGACTATGGCCTAAGCTTCTACATTTTAATGGGAGGCACGTGTCCAAAAGTGGGACGAAAACAAGGGCTGGTAAAAAAAATAGGTTTCCATGATGTAACGTAAAGTTTCTGGAACGTTCTATAGTTTGTGTATGCCACCTGTCGTCAAGTTGTATTTTTTTTTTTGGATTGTTTCTCCTAAAAGGCAAAATAGAGAAGGGATGTTTGCAATTTGTCCAATTTACGTGAAACTTAACAAGGTTATTCCTCTTCAACTAATTATTTACCACGGGTTATTCAAAATTCAATCTATAAAAGAAATCCAAAAATGTTTTAAGTATGGTAAAATTGTTAGTAGAAATCTTATTCTACGAAAGTCTACTGCAGGTATTGTAAGGTATTATTCTTTACACATATTATAATTTAAACATAACATTTTGCCACCCGTGCGAAGCCGGGGTGGGCCGCTAGTGGTTATATAATTATATATGGTAATGACATATATTTTGACAGATTCATATAGACGGTAGCTACACTCCTGTCGGCAAAAATAATTTTGTCAGCCTGTGGCTCGAAAAGAAATAGCGACACAAGAACCGATGGGTCGTGGGTTCGATTCCCACCAAGTGTCTGGGTATTATTTATTTATTTAAGTATGTATTTACAAAAAAAAATATGTATATAAGTATTCTGCCGTCATAAGGAAAAAAGACGTATCTGACATTTTTTTCATAATTGAGTTAAATACGCCATCGGGATCAGAAAAAAATGACGCATCTACCAGTATTTTTTTATTCTGGCTTTAACAATCAGAACCATATAAATCTCACTATTAATTAAGATGCTTCTGCTGCAAGTCATAATGTTTACGAAGTAAGAAAGTCATTTCTGACATATAATAAGTTGAAAAGACGGATTTACGTAGAACCGTCTTATTTGTTTGCACAATAATGTATTTCATCATAAAATATAAAGACGTTACTGCATCTATTTTATCTACGGTCTATATTAAAAACTCTACATATCATGTGATTACACTATGAATTCTAACATTAATGTTATAGCCAGTTTTGGTACTGTCTATACGAGTGCAATGTGGACATAAGAGTACCAGTTACATAATTGTGTTGCATTTAGGAGGGTGGCCTGCTCTAAATCGCATCCCACTTAGCATCCAATACATGCCTCCTTTGCTCCTCGAACACCTGCACCAGGCCATGTACTTTTTGTCTTCATGTACTTCGTTGCTTAGCCAAATTTTCCTAGTGAAGGTGATCCACTCTACATCCCTTCATGTCTTTTCAGACCATCTTTATACCTGAGAAAATAGCCACATTGTTTCCGCTTACCTTCCTCTAGTTCAGAATAAATGATGGGTTTTACTACTCTATCGTCCGACATCTTAACTACGTGGCCACTCCAGCGTAAATGACGTTTCATTAGATACGCCTAATCCCGTAAAATTTACCTCGACGCAAAACATTGGTGTCTCAAACGATAAGACCAATGAAAGTTCATGATTTCACGGAGGCACTTGAGATGAAATCTATCCAATTTTCGTATGTCTGCAATAAAGTATCCACGTCTCCGACGAGGGTAAGTTGAGAAATTTAAGAATTTTGGCGTTGAGCCGTATATACGGCTATAATGGAGTAGGAACTTCTGTGTCCATAGACATTTGTTATACTTACCTATTTTTAAGCCGAATCTACGAGTCGAGAGATTTCGTTTTTCCATCAAATCTTGAAAGGCATTCAAAGTTTCCGCCACAAAACAAGGATCATCCGCATACCAAATCTCTGTGTCTGTGAATATATCATGGGAGACCATTCTTTGAGGTTTTAGCAGGGATAAATAAAAAAGTTTGCCATTAGTAAGCACGATATCAAATGTGTGTATTGTTGGCTGTTTTTAATGTATCTACCACTACCACTAAAAAGTACACTGCAAATAGTATTAGTGCCAAAACGCAACCCTGCTTCACTCCACAACTCACGGGAAAAAAATCTGTCCGCTCACCGTTTACATAAACACAGGTTATTTTATCATGTAACAGTCTTAACATCCGTGCAAACTTTTCTGTACAACCAAGTTTGAGTAGCAGAATCCAAAAAATGACACGACGCACACTATCAAAAGTCTTATCGAGGTCTACCAAACAAAGAAATAGTGCTCGATGTTGTTCTTTTCTCTTGTAATTGACCAATCGAAATATTGCCTCTATTTAGACGAAAGCCAAATTGAGGTTGGGGAAGAATATTTTCTTTTATCATTTATGAGACGGTTGGGGAGTACTCTGGCTAAAGTTTTTCCGAAAGCCGTGGGAAGTGAGGTACCTCTATAAGAATTTCAATCAGCCGAGTTACCTTTATTTTCATACAATGCAAAGATTTTTAACTCTGTGAAGTCTTTGGGAACTAGTTCAACATGCCACATTTGCTTAAAAAGTTTTTGTAGCTGAATGGCGGCAGTAACTTCACTGATAGAAATTGGTTTGTCTAGAGCTATATCTATAGGAAATTCAGATATTTGTTTTATTGTAATCAAAATCAGCTGAGCGATCAATATTAAGAAGTTTATTACAATTTTCCGCCCAGAACCTTAACATTTCACGTTTGTTGGTGCCTTGGTGGTATGAGTGAGTACCATCAAAAGTAGTTTTATATTTCATTTTTATTTTATGATTAAATTTATTTCAGTTTAAATATGGGCTGTTAAATTATCTGACAGTTAATTATGCAACATTGGCGTTTCTACAGGTACTATTGTAAGTTCACCGACTGTAGGTAAGAATCACTAACTTGAAAAGCAGTAAATGGCTAAATACGTCTATTTTATTTAGGTAACGACAACCTAGTTACCCATTATCGCTAAGTAAAAAAGACATTTCATAAATTACTAAGTTGAAAGGAAGTATCTAGCCAGAAACGTCTTTTCATTGCAGTATCATGTATATTCTTGTAATTTTTTTACTAAGCAAAAAGGGAAAATGTAATTTATTTAATATATAAAATCTATTTTAATAATATTTGCATATTTAATTCAATAGACCAAACTTTAATTCATACTTTTTCACAGAAAAAATATTATTTTTATTATTTTCTTGAGCACAGCGAATTTTTTACTTTCAAAAATACTTTTTATTTTATTTCTCCGTTTCGAACTTTCGTTTTATGACGGCAGTATTAGTATCAGTTGTCTGGTTTCCATAGTACAGGCTCTCCCTAGTTTGGGATCAGATGACCGTGTGTGGATTGTCCTAAGATATTATTATTATTATAATTCGTTGTTTAAAATGCCAGCTGTCATCATGTTTCAGTTGATAAAATAATTTGCCAGAGCTCTCTAAAAATGTTTATGTTTTTGTCCGTAGTCCCCTGAAATTCTGATCTCAATAATTTTGCAATCAGAGGGTTAACATATAAATTAGCATTATACAGATTATCCCGTCCTTGACTTCAAGATTACTTGTAGTCCTTGTACATATACGTTCCGGTCTAGTCGCACAAGTTTAGAGAGGTTTTATAGAGAAAACAATATTATTGTCTCCCTCTCAACCACCCCGCTCCAGCAGAACGGCAGACACCTCATTCTTGTCCGTGCGCTCACGGCGTTCGCACGAGTTCAAATACAAAAGATCTTTGAAATCATGAAAAAAAACTAAAATAAATAAGAAAAGTAAAGGAAGTCATAAAACTAATAGTGGAACATTGTTCGTGTCGCTGTTAACGAAGATTTATACTCTCGAGCTAAAGTGTACCCTTTGAATTCATTGGGAATCACTAATGTTTATTATCCGTAGAATTCTTCGGATATTATTGTGCCCATGGATGAATTCATCCATGATTGTGTCTAAATATCATCCTGCCTGCCTGCTGCTGCTGCACTGCTGTACCTCCTGTACCTGCGAAGATTTCTACGCTCGACTTGAGTTTGTGTACCCTTTGCATTCATTGGGAAGCACTAATTTTTATTATCCGTTGTATTCTTCGGATATTATTTTGCCTAATTATCACAATGTCCTGGATATGACAATTGGATTCATCGCAAATCGTGCAGCTTATCTGTTGTATTCTTCAGATAATGCATTTTTTCTTCGTGTCCTAACTACCCGCATTATTTACTACAAGTAAGTAAGTATGTCTATTTTAGATAAAAGCGAATAAATATTCGCTGGTATTGTACCCTCAACTATGATTTAAAAAAAAAAAAAAAAAAACTGTAAAGATACCTAATGGTATTCATTGGTCAAATGTAAGCTTCGCGCTGAAACGGGATTTGTGCTCGAAGGTGCGGAGGCAACAAAGCACGGTAACAAATGTCACATAATAGTCCCTGATCAGATGAGATTTTTGTTCGTGAGGCGGAAGGAATCTCTAACGAAGTTGATTCACTTGGTTTTATGAATCTTTATTCCTCAATTTGTAATAGCTACTCTGAACCTGGAGATTGGCACCATGCTAATTGATAGTTGTAAGTCTATTAGTCAGTAAAGCTCTTTTGGCTTCAGGGAAGGTGGACAAGCCTATACATCATAAAAAAAAAAAAAAAAATTATATCCGTACTCTAAACGAAGGGGTCAACTCTTGGCGTATTCTCACTATGCCGAAACTGATACCAGTAGGTCGGTTATCATTCAACTGATCGATCAACCCTTGACAGATCCCTTTAAAGATAGTGTAACAGATTTCTTTCTTTTTTGTTAGATTTTATGGAGAACATCTAGGCAATTATACAAAAAAAAAAAAAAAAAGGGGTAGATATATGATTAAAAACCAGTAGTAAGTTAAGTTAATACTTGCCCAGATTTCATACTTACTGTAAGTTTAAACGGGAAAGGCTCCGAAGACCTAAGTTGAATCCTAGCACCAGCATGATGGCCAGAACTACACTGACATAGTCCGTGGACTGAAACCAGTGAGGTTTTTAGTGAGCACTCTAACCGCCGCCAGCGCGGCGTCGAGGACTGCCATCTTCACCGCTTGACTGATTGCCGACCGTGTCCGCCACGAGTCACAGCACCGTTATGCAACTCAATCTATCTCTCAGTTTAATCACTAATTATTATTAATATAAATGTTTGTTTCGAAAACTTGTAAAGTAAGTTTTATTCTGGGCTCCATAATTTTGCTTGTTTTTTCCCGCAACAGTTAAACTCAAATACAAAATAAAAACAATTAAAATAATAATAATACTAAAAAAAAAAAAAAAACATTAGTCTGCACCTTTTTAGACTTATTTCGGCAAGTCCCATTACACTATGTAGGTACACTACATTGTGACAATGTACGTTGTACTATGTCGCTTGAGCAAGTTAGATACTTAGCTCCTGCTTAAATGAATGTTCTAACTGTGTGAAATGTGTGAACTTTTTGATTTTTTTAGATGAATATATTCTTCAGATTTTCACGGACGCCTTTCTAACGAGTGGCATACTCCTCTGCACTCAAACCTTAAAGTTGAAGCGTAGCAATTGGTTTGAAAAACTGGTGAGCATTGGTCCACATTGAGTGTGTTAAAACGAATGGTAATCCATTGATTTAGTCTCTGGAGACAAGAAAAATTGTGACTATCGTGTGTATACCTAATACCACTGCCTTTTCTTATTAACACAGAATAAGCAGTTTATTACCCTAGCTAGTATTAGGATAGGCTAATATTTGGAAGTGAGGTGCACATATTAACAAACTCATTAGTTCAAGTATAAGTTTATTATATTATGCAGGCCGATATAATAGTAATAGGATAAACAAAGACACAGACCAAGAGATCGGGTGTAAACAATTATAATAATATATGTATAACAACATTAAAAGAATAATATTAAAAGAAAAAATATTTTGAATAACATAGGGTACCCTCATATAAAAGAAAAAAAAAAACTAAGGTAAGGGCACAAAAATACAAATGTAATTTTTTTTTCCAAGACTATTTTTTAGCGATAACGATCGAAATGAGGCATTTATTATATATCGAATATAGGCCATATTCATGATCCTCAAAGTTAGTTGCAGATGGAGATTTTATAAAAAAAGAAAAGGCTGGGAATCGTAATAACCATTACCAAAATTATTACAAAGCGCTGTCATATAATAAAAGTTGACCTCTAAGAGGCCTTTATCTTATTTTATGCCTCCGTGGCGCAGCGGTAAACCACTTGTTTTGCAAACCGGAGGTCGCGGGTTCAAATCCGTGAAATCCCGTGGAGAGTAACCACTTTATATACTTGTTCATTGCTGGGTTGGACAATGCAGGCCGGTCATCTGATTGTCTGTAAAGTAAGATGATCCATGCGTCGGATGGGCTTGTAAAAGGTCAGTCCTGCGTCTGGCCTCTCCCCAGTCATGCCAATTTTTCATCTTAACGAATTGTGAGTGTAAACGAAGATAGAGTGCACTTGTGTCTACGCAAGCACTTGTTCACTATAATATCTCTCGCGTAGAAGGCTGATTTTGTGAAAGATCGGCCGCTGTGGTCGTATCAACCAGAAGGGCATTTATATTATTGTTTTATAATTTATGTACACACAGTAACAATAAAGGAAAGAAGAAATATAGGCAAGATATTCTTTACCACAAAGGCACAGCTTATTTCAGAAAGTTCTGCCTTTAAAAGTTCTATTATTACCTACTATTATAGACATAATTTTTATTATGAGCCTCAAATGTAATTAATATCTACGCTTGTGTTCGGTTCCCGTATATTATCTGCAGTCTCAGGCTTTTTGCTTTCTATACTCTGCCCGGATGAAATTAAATGCCTAGGAAAATCTTTCCATCTTATATTTTGGAAACGTTAATAAGCCTTTATTAACCTGATTAGGATAAACCCTAATAACTTGATTAGGAGTTTTCCTATTATAGTCGTCTTAACCGTGGTACACCATCTTTAAATCCTGAAAATATTTACTTATATAGAAATTATTTCCAAAGCATTCACTACACTGCCATCTTCCTCTAGCAGCATATTTGTTGTTCTGGTATGTTTTTGAAGACAACACATACAACGATCAGCTTTTGCAGAAGTTATTCTCTCTTGTTTCACAGAGAACTTGTAAAATAAGTCTAATTTCAAGCAAAGAACATTGATTTTATAATGATATTAACGTCTCATCTCTGATAAGTTCGTTAATAAGTAGTTTTTATAAATTCTATACTTATTTGAAGAGTAACAAATTAGCTATTTCTTTGATATACATAAACAAAATGGGCAATATTATTTTTAAATGTTTATTTCAAGGAATCTGTAAACTGAAACCAATATTTCCTCGCTATGACATTGCATAGAATCTAATTACTATATTACATACAACCATAATATCTTTGGTTACTTATAAAACATTACTTACAGTAGCTGATTTTATTAGTTTAGAAAATATTATTCAAAACTTAAAAGTACATAGCTATACCGTTAACTCTCTGCCTGTAGAATAAACAAAAGCTAAACTATTAGAATATATCAAACGTAAGGCCAGTTACAGACTTAAAACCTTAGGAATTTGTAAGTAGATGTCTAACCATTTTAAATATGCACCAATTCATTCGAAGACCTGATATTTGTCTGGCACCAACACTAACTTTTCAGTTATATCCTCCATGATATGGTCTTATCTTGTCACTCTAGCCACTGTCCTATGTATCGAGGGTTCGATTCCTAGCTTGTGTCTGGGTGTTGTTTATCTTTTTAGTTTATATTTACACGGAGGAAAATAATATAGTTATATACCTTCACTACTAATACTTATTAGTATCGGTTGTCTGGTTGCCATGACGCAAGCTCTACCGTATTTGGATTGTCTCAAAATATTATTTTAAGTATATTAATTATTAATTTTTATAATAAATTTATCAACATCTTCTCAAACCATGGGACGATGAACATATAAAAAAGTGATATTATTAAACAGCACAATTGATGCTTCTATCTTTACTACTTACAGTAGATACGAGAAATGAAGTCATGACTTCAGCGGCTGTCCAGAAAGGCTTTATTATTAAAACCATTATAAAACTGTTTTCAGGATGGTCTGCACAATTAGCAAGCAGTCTCTAAGTTTCTATAATGGACCTCAATTGCTACTTGGGTAACAATGTCGGAATTAATTGTTCAACAATGTTAAGGTAAAAGTTTAAACTATTGAATAGATAAATAATAAAAATAAATATATTTAAAGAAATATATAAATATCAGAAATCATTAAATATATAAACATAACTATAGTAATTAATTTAAATGTATGTATGCATTTTGCAATTTCTACTTTGGTTTTATTATAACTAATAGCTTAATCATCAAATTAAGAAAACTTTATCTCATCCTGGAATCTCATTAAGTGCAACATTGATTTTTTATCTCTAAACATCTACAAGTAATCTTGAAGTCAAGGACGGGATAATTAAGTGATCAAACGAACTTACCTTAAGTGAAGTTCGATCCTAATTATCCAGTCCTTGACGAAAGATTTAAGGTCCCTCCCTACCCTAAATGTCCCTGTTGAATCAATGTTGCAGCTGTATTTCATTTTACTCTAAAGATAATGAGGTGTCTGCCGTTCTGCTGGAGCGGGGTGGTTGAGAGGGAGACAATAATATTGTTTTCTCTATAAAACCTCTCTAAACTTGTGCGACTAGACCGGAACGTATATGTACAAGGACTACAAGTAATCTTTCGTCAAGGACTGGATAATTAGGATCGAACTTCACTTAAGGTAAGTTCGTTTGATCACTTAATAGTAAGTGAAAAATATAATATGTATTATTATAAAACAATGTGAAACAGTCGTTATATAAAATCTGTTTTGAAAAAAAATGAACCGACTTCAATATCACTGTAAAGTATAAAATAATTTAAATATTATAGAAGTTGGTGTTGGCGTACCTGCTGTGTATACTTAGCACCAACTTATATATATATATAAAATTATTTTATACTTTTCAGTGATATTGAAGTCGGTTCATTTTTTTTCAAAAAATATTTTATTTTAAACTTTTTAGTGATATTTTCATACATAAAGATTGAACCATCGAAGACGGTAAAATGATCTAGATAGGTTATGATCACATTATCGTCTACATACTTTTACATAATGCATGTTTCTTCAGAACAAAATATCCGGTCGTAATGAAATTTGCATGGAATCATCATAGTAGTTTACTCTCTCGAATAAAAAAAGAATCATCGAAATCGGTTCATATTTCGCAGAGTAATGTAATGGAGAACATCAGTTTTATGGTTTTTACCAGATAAATTCCTCCACATCGTTCGTGGTCCTCCAGGAAGTTCTTATCCGGTTATGATAAAATTCATACACATTCATTACAGTGGTTCTTTCTTTCGTATAAAAAAAGTCATTACAATTGATAAATATTTGCCAGAGTTATGACCATTTTTGTCCTTAAAAAGCGACAAAAACGTTATCTTTTAGGCATTCCTTCAGGTTTCCTGCGCGGTCTCCATTCTGGTTTTTTCAGGAACTACTTATTCGTAAGCAATATTTTTTTTATGGGACCCAATCAACGGATTAAATGGATGGAAGAAAGATTTTTTCAAATCGGTTCATAATTGCCAGAGTTATGCGCGAACATACATAAAAAAAAATACAGACGAATTGAGAACCTCCTCCTTTTTTTAAATCGGTTAAAAATGAAAATTACCTCGTTGTATGTTATCATTATTCACAGTTTACTACGGCATGTTAATTATAACCAACCCATTATCCTTGTACATTTATCCGGATAGATACATTTTGGGTATTTCATGTGTGTGCGATTGTATTCCTGCGTAAATACCCGCGACCTAATTCTATTGTTTCTATGGGTTATTATTGGTTGGAATGATGACGAAATGGTCTATTGATTACGTTATTATTTTTAAAACCACAAAAGGTAAATGATGTTTTAATACTAATTTCTTCTGGCCACTAATGATAGTTAAAGTTACATGTTTGCCTTTTATACTTGTCGTTTTTTTTATTTTATACAACCAAGGTGGCATGCGTGCGGCCCGCCTGATGGTAAGCAGTCACCGCAGTCTATAGACGCTAGCAATACCAGAAGAATCACTAGCGCGTTTAAGTCTTTGTGTCCAGTAATTTCACCAGTTACAGTGCCCTTCACATTCTGTGCCTTCACGCAGGAACACAGCAATGCTTTCACACTGCTGCTTGGCGGCAGAATGTCTGACACTGCGGTGGTACCTACCTGGACGGTTCCTTGCTTAAGGAACCTACCACCTAGTACTGTTTCACATTGCTTTGGAATAATAAATATTATAAATGTTTACTTATTATCTGTATATTGATAATTTATATGTTAACCCTCTGATTTCAAAATTATTGAGATCAGAATTTCAGGAGACTACGGACAAAAACATAAACTTTTTTTTAGCACTGGCAATTTTTTTATCAACTGAGACATGATAGATGCCATTTTTTTTTTTAGGGTTTCATATTTAGGAGGTAAAAAAGGAACCCTTATGGTCTGAATTCGTCTATCTGTCTGTCCGTCACACCTATATATTTCAGGAACCACTGTTACTATCGATTTGAAACATGGGAAAGTTTTAGATCTTACTTACCCAACCTGATCGCAATTGAAAAATAAAAATAAAATTCTTTTTACTTTTCAAAGTGATAATATTATATCGAGTGGGGTATCTTAAGAAAGTGCTTCATTTGCACATCTCAAAACAGATTTCTATTTTGTCTTATGTGACGTAGTTTTTAGCTTATAATTAAAAATGACAAAAAAATACCGTAATGGGGGGGGGGGGGGTCTTATCTCCGAGGTTTGTGGAGGGAAAAATCTGAAATAATTGTGGGTAATTCATGTCTATCTATATTTTACAGGAAAAATAAAATGATGTTTCTAAATAGTACAGTTTTTAGTAAACGTCAAACAAACTTTTTTTTTTTTTAGTCATTTATTCATAATAAAAGAAATGGTTACAAAAAGTTGGTACAAAAATTAACAGCGAGAAAAATCATGGTGATTTATGTACTTAGATTTGCGGTTTGTTTTTTTTTGCTATCTGAGGTTGTACATGAATAGTAAAATAACTTTAATAGGTCCAAAGATGGTATGGAATCTACGATGCGCGAGTCTGACTCGCTCTTGACCGGTAATTTTTTAACAACAAATTGTTTCATGATCGTGCAGAAATAGGAATTTAGCTGTTAGGTAAGGTTTAAGAAACTTTATTCTCATAAAGAATTACAAAATTCACTTACATGAGAACATAATAAGAAGCAAAACAAAATTATTTAAATTAAATACCCGCATGCGCGAGAGTAACAACCAAATCACTTACATAAGTTTTATATAACGAAGTACGAAGTATTTTACTAATGGGTCAATTGTTTGTAATCGAATCACTATCCAACAACAACCATCCAACAGCACTAAATAAAATCCACCAGTTAGTAAGGTACATGTCTGGTTTGACGGGCCTGTTCCTCTGGACTTCTAGAGTCTTGGTTAGACACCCTGGCCGCTACCTAATAGGCCGTAGCTTCGATTTCCACCAAGTGTCTGGGGTGGTATTTATCTATATATTATTATTTTGTATGTTTTTTTTTAATAAGTATTTACTATGAGTTGTATGGTTTCTATAGTACAGGCTCTGCCTAGTGTGGGATTAGATGACCGTGTACCGACTGTCCGATTATATTATTACTATGTCAGACAGGGGGACGGGGGATGGTGCCATCATCAAAGAGATTATTACAAATTAAATAGCAGCGGCCTTCGGGATTTATTCATACAAAAACTGTCGTCCCTTTTTACAAATGTCACATAAGTACGTATATAAAATTAATTAGTAAATATACTAAATACATGTGAAAATAAATTGTAGTCGCATTCAGTCAGTATTTAGTAGTTTTATCATAATGATAATTGCGGGTAATTCAAGTATAGGGTGACTTCAAATTTGGAGCGCGGCGGTAGCGCGGCTGCAACGCTGCTGACGCTCTGCTTTGTAAATCCATATAAATCAAAAACGCACGTCAGCAGCGCGGCTTAATCGTGGCGGCGGGCGGGAGAAACCTTCAATAGGTCCCCGGGAGCTGTGGGGCTCGACCGGGGTATGTGGGAATCTTACCCACTAAAACCCCCGCGGATGTCGCATTCACATATAAAATTGGGTGACTTGGGCCCTCCGGTGGGATCTGCACCAGGAGCCCCTCAGTGCCTTTGCCTTTGAGCCCGCCGCCGGGGACGCATTGTAGTCCCCCGGCCGCCATACTCGATGGGCGGCTAAGGCCCCCCAAGCGTCCAACGACTCCAAGTTACTCCGAAGATAGGACTTATCTCAACTTAATTCTATTAAAAATGTAAACAATAGAATAGAAGATTGTTTATTTGTGATTTAATATTATTAATGTGGGCAGGAATGCGTCGCTGCGCATACAAAAAGCTCTACGTGAAAATACTAAACTTTTCAGAAGAAGAAAAAAACTGATTATTACGCAAACGAGTCAAAAAACTCAATAACTCTGTATGCAGAAAATTCAACTAGATATAGATAGATTAAAATATGTGACTTTTTCGTTTTTTATTAGGATAATCTGAATCTAGAATTTTGTAATTCGGTTTTGGGCACATAGCTGTTTCTTTATACGCTGTAAATACAGTTAAGTAATTTTTGTTATATAGCGGGATTAGTCTTCTTCTACCTCAAACACTAAGCGCATTTATCAAACTATTAAATATTATACTTGTTATTGCATAAATAATATTAAATCACATGTTTTAAGAAAATTCAAACTATTATGGCTATCCGACAAAACTGAATAAAATAAATAAATCAGCCGGAAGACTGCTCGACAAAGGCCGAATTTGTTTAAATTTGATACATCTATAATAATTATGTACTACTTAATATTAGAAAGTGGAAGCCCTTTTCGCGTGCCTGACTCCTCAACAATGAACGACAATTAGCTATTTGCACCCACCAGTTACCTGTGACGGGCACAATGTCGTCTGTCCATCTAGTGAGAGGCCTGCCTACGCTCTGAGCTTTCCAGTTCGTGGTTTCTACTCGAGAACCATACCTGAAGATCCCCACCACATGGTTATGACTTGTCGACTGATATTTTCCAGTACCATACATTTTCCCTCACTCGTGCACCTTGTGTCAAACTCCTTCATAAATCAGCTGGTTTTGTAACTACCTCACGGGAATTATGTAAAATTAATTGGCATACAGAAATTCACAATAGCTTACTGAAGGGTGGGCTCTTATTTCTATATTATACCCTAAGTGAGCTTCGTGATATTTATAGTTCAGCCAAAACAATATTACTAACAAGCAACATTATCCACTATGATGATACATGATACAAACCTCCACTCATTAAAATACTTAAAGAACAAGATAATATGAAAAATTTAATAACCCTGGACATGATAGAACTTACTCATAAACAGACTATCCTGCTCCATTATCGGACCCTGATCTGTCTGTCCCCGTGGGCTGCCGGGTTAGAATTGCATCCCCCTATCTTCTCTCGTTGGGTGTCGTAAGAGGCGACTAACCGAGAACAGGAAGACGGGCAGAAGTGTCTTTCTTTTGGATTTATCTTCTACCTATAATGTAATCCCCATGCCATCTGCCAAGCGCAACCCCTTCCTTCTAAGGGGAGGCCTTTGCTCAGCAGTGGACGTCTACCAACTACTCGCCAAGACCTATCCATCGAAATCCAGTGGGTCTACGTTTAATGAAGCAGGGTTCCTGTAGCTACTTTCCTACTCCATGATCAAAAGGATCCGATGATCAGAGACCTTTTTTCTACCAATTAATCGTCGAGACCAATCCAACGAGTCCGAATACGATGGGTCTACGTTTATTAATGCAGAGATCCTGTGACATCTGCCTGCTCCATCATCAGACCCTGATCACTACCAACATGTTGATAATTCTAAATAAATAAATCTTAGGCTGAAAAGTCATGAGTCTAAAAGGCATTTGTACCAAGTCAAAAAAGGTATCGTATTACAAGTCACCTATAATTGTCACTGAATTTGTAATCAATGAGTGTTAAAATTTTTCACCATACCAAGTTCAGGTTCTTTTAGAAAAATCGCAAAACATGAGGTTAGGGAAAAACGCAAAACATGTGGTGATAGTTAGGGTTGCACCAACGCTTAGTAAAATTAGAATGGAGAAAAATAACACTATTGATTGATTAGAAATCAGTGAAAAAGCTCTTGAAATAAAGTGATTAAAAACGCCGATTTTATTTTTTTAAAACCTTACTAACCTGGTAAATTAGAGGAGACGAAAAGTTTATTCAATTTTAAAAAAAATAACTTATTGACTTGTTTCGCGAACTTTCAAGGACTGCTCATATGGGTACCCCTAATAGAAACCTACAATTGTAATATTTAGTATATAATGTTATATTTTATGTAATTTTAATAATATAACTTTGGAATAACAGATTTTTTGTAATGTGCGCAATACAGAATTTATCTATCTATCTACAATTTAATTGTAGCCATAGGTGACAGCCCTACAAGAATAGGCTAATATAATCGACATATATAGGGAGCTGTTTCGCTGTAATTTATTTACTCGGTTGCTATTGTTCCCTCCGAGGCAGCAAGCTTCGAATTGAGGGAAAAGCGTTTCCCAGTTATATTTTTATTTTATTAAAATTTATTAGTTAAAAATATGGCCAATTATCAATTGTTAATACTACTATTCACCGCCGTGGCTTCGAACGCTAACTACACAGGTAAGTTTAAAGAATAAATGGACGAGTGATTTTATCTTTGTCAATTTGCTATCGGCTAAAGACATTTTACAACTTAGAATTAGGTAAGCAAAATTTTCTGGCGAACTACTAGCGCTTGTTTCTAGCCAGACTCAAGGAGTTTGTCACTTCCAATGGCCTCCTTATTGACGAGCAGTTTGGATTTCAAGCCAGACACTCTTGCATACACCAAGTGCATCGCATCACGTAACGTATTCTAACCGGGCTCAATTGGCCCTAGCCCATCTATACCTAGGACCTTAATTTGAGATTTCGCTAAGGCCTTCGACAAGGTCTGGCACAAGGGCTTGATCTACAAGCTATTCCAACTAAGTAGGTGTGCCCAAGAGACTAGAACTCATCATACGAGACTTTCTCTCGAATCGTACCATTTGATATCGTGTCGAAGGTACGCATTCTCTCCCCATTCTATACAAGCCAGGGTACTCCTGGGCTCTGTGCTTTCTCCTCTTTTGTTCAGTTTGTTCACGAACGACATTCAGCGTTCGAATAGAAAATATCTAGGATCCTTCATGCGGATGGCACCGCCCTACTATTCCCACAGGAATAAGGTTCATTTGATGCGTAGGCCTACTCTTCAAGTCACATCAACTTCCTCGGCGAATGGTTTTATAAGTGGCGCATAGAGGTGAACCCGGATAAGAGGGCTGTGGTGCTGATGTTACCCCTCCTAAAACTTCAGAGATAAGGCAAACGTAAACCAAAAACTACGTCAGGTAGTTTTTGGCTTATAATCAAAACAGACAAATATAATACCTACTCGATATAGTAGTCTCACTTTCAAATTTTGATGACCCATTTCAAAGGAAAAAAATATAAGAAATTATTTATGTTGTTTGCGATGAGGCGATGAGATTGGGCGCGAGTCCCACTCGCACTGGAGCGGTTTTTTTTTCTAAATATGTATTGAATTGGTCCTCAAGCAGGCCCAGTGGTGCAACTTGCATATTTTTATATTTTTTGTGTAACTCGCTTAGATAGATAGCAAAAAAGTTTAAAAATGCACAAATAATTTAGATATTGGAAATTAAAAGTTGATTTTTTAACTTTGGTCCCTAATAGCGTGACATCACTGAGCTTCGCTGCGTGGATTTGACCAATTTTCACTTACTATGACATACATATCGTTAGATTCTTCTTAATAGGCATGATGACTAATTTTGAAAAAATATTCTATTATGTACTTACAGGTATACTATTGCCGAAAATATACATATTTTTGTATTAAACTTACAATTAATAGCATTATTTTCAATTATAAAATTACAGTTTCAATTTAGTTCCAAAACGAAGGCTGGTGCATGCCGCCATTTTGTGACGTCAGTCCGGTGAAAACATCTGTCCATCTGTGGGCTTTATTAGAGAAATAGAATTATTTTATTCAATTTTTACAAGAACCTGAAAATTAATTCTAAATATAAGTATTGTAGTGTGCCTCTGTGTAAAAGCACGTCATTAAAAACCCCTGATAAGTTATAATATGTTTATGTTTCAAACCCGAAAACAATACGAGTTAAGTGGCTAACTCTTGCACGACGGGACCCTTCTGCAATAAGTCTAAATTCGTCGATTTATTTCTGTGAAGATAGATCATTTTGATGTAAGTTATTTAGTTACTAATATACTATTATTAGTAAGATGTAAACCTACAAAATAATACTGGGTGTAAGAAACTATAATTGTTGAGGTTAGATTTTTTATCGTATACAAGGTAACAGACATTACAGTTTGTTACAGTTTTACAGTTGTTTGTTATACACCACCGGTATGACGTCATTCACTTTGATTGGTATTTAATAAAAAATGGCGATTAGCTGAATTTTACTAATTTATTTATATAAAAATCACGAAAATCTCTCTATTATTATGCAAATGAGATTCATTTTTGCAATCAGTGCAATCTGTTCTAATAATTAAAACCACAGTTTAATTGATACTGAGTTACAGTCATCATGCCTATTGTATGTGTCGGCGTGACCGAAATTATCAATTTTTAAAAAAAAATTAAAATAGCGGCGGTGCGCCATTTTATATTTTTTTACAAGTTTGGAATACATCAATATGAGTATAAAATGAAAGGACAACAAGATAAGTTGAAATAATATATTCCAGTTGAGTGTCAACAGACCATATTTTCGTAAATTATAGTTATGTTACAAAAACTGAAACAGATATAAGTAAAAACGACATTAATTATAAAAAAAAAAGAATCAGGATATATTCAAAATGGGTGCTACCACCAGCTTGGGATCCCGTGATAAACATAGTCAAATCCAAAGACAAGCATTCCACTGCAAGACCTCAAGATACTGTAAGCTCTTTCTGCGTAGATCGGACTAAGAATAATAATTAGAAGACCTGAGGGTACCCTAAGACAACTATGACATATGGACAGCTACCACCTCAGTCCGCCCGTGACCATGAATGCTGTAAAGCATTCGAAACGTCGGGAAATTAAAATCAAAAATAAACCGCGATATAATCCGTAAAATTAGTTTCATTTCAATGTGTAATATTCGCGTAAGTATCAGAAATCATTATATATTCAAAATGTTGAATTAAAAATCTTTTTAGGAACTTTGAGGAAGTTTTTTACCTACTTTAAGTGTATATGTTTGTAAATAAACTGTAAATATTTAGTTTCAATAAATTCTTTTTTAAAGTTAAATGTCTAGAGTTCTAGATGTTTGTCCAGATGACAAAAACCGGGACCGGATTTACATGCCCACCGAGACGGTCTGATCAAACGCCCGTAAACGATCATCTATGTGAGGACTTACCTTATCTGACGTTGCTTTACCAACTGATCCTTTGCCGAAACAATGATTAATTCTGCCTATGAGCGTCCCTTTTCTTATTAATTTACATCCCCGGATCTATGCGACAAACCGGTGCAAACGCCTCGGGCGGCAGTTTCGGAGGACGCCAAAGAAAAGAAAAAAGAAAATCATAATTTAATATTATTCAAAGTAAAAAAATTGCTTCATAAAGCGTAAGTAATAGGTAATAAAGAGTACTTACTAAAGGGTTCTTAATGTTCTATTTACAAAAAATTCCAACCAATAAACTACCTATATTTGTGAGCTTTACTTAATTCATTTAATCTAAAACGCTACAGTTCGAAAAAATCGTAGATCTGGTTGTTAATTTAATAACTTAAGAAAAGTTCTCTCGAAATTAAACTTATTAGATACGAGTACTTAAAGTTCCTATCATTAATTTTATTTAACACTTCTTTACAACATTAAACATTATCTTTTATTTATAGATGTCATTGGAAGCCCGTGTTCCCGACAGGCCTATAATGTCGATGCGTGCTTGCGGAGAAAATTCAATGCCGTCCTCGCGTACATCAAGAACGGAGCACCGGATCTTGGCTTTGAAGAGGTAAGAGTGTTCAATCTGAGACCATAAACAGCTAATGGTACTTTTTTATCTATTAATATATCTGTAACAGTAATTCCTATGCATATAATAACAGATGTAAGCTCAAACTGTTCCTACAAACGCAGTTGTCGAAAAAATATTTTTGGACACTAAATGACGCTTCGTTTGACGAATGATTGGTGTGATCAATGATATAGGACCGGGAATTATTCGCATTTTGTTTAATTCGTGTGAACGTAGTGAAAATAAAGGAAATCTTTGGTGTGAACCCACTTCAAATGTTCTCATACATCAACTTTTGTTGAGTCTTGTTGAAAGCGACTCGAACAGAATCACAGGACTTGAATCTGGCGCGTTGAATTATAATTTTTTTTAATACAGTTGCTCAAAAAGTGGCGTATTGCAGGGATGTATAGCGTTCGGGATGTAGGCTATTACGCACTAGTGCTTTTTCTTTACCTTTCCCGCACTCGTGCGTTTTCTTTCCCAACTGTCAAAATAATGTCTATTAAAAAGAGAAAAAAAAAGCAACCACGAAGTTTTTACTAAAAAGAATTCATAGAAGTTTTTACGATTCAGCTACTAATTTGTTTCAATATCAGATTTGGCTGTATGGGCATATTTCCCTTTGCCTACCCAGAATGGATAAAGAAAACAAAAAACTGCTTATATTATTTTACGGTTGGCGCCATTTTCCAAAAAAATTCCTTGTACTTTGTTTGTTGTGAGTTTAGTTGCTTGTTGCACAAAATGAGTAATTTCGACGATATGTTTTTTGAATTAACACCACCCGAACTCAGTATAATTGCACAAAATGCTTCGGAGAATGTACATGTGAATTATAACTTTTATAAGAAATAAATGATAAGTTAGTTGAGTTTGTTGTGTATTTTTATTATTTTATTAAGTTGCTTCGTTTTTTCGCAACTGTATTAAAAATAGTTGTTCAGTACACGTGCGGAACCGTCATTGCAACTTGTTCCGACTGTCAACCCTCGCCTTCGGCTGCGCCTCGGCTCGGGTAGACATTTGTCGGAACTCTTTGCAATGACAGGCTTTCCGCACTCGTAATGAAATATACTATATTTTTGTACTATTGCATTACTTCTCGCTTCCTGAGACGTTAATATATTATCTCTTAAGCACAGTGACAAATTACTGCGGGTCCAAAAAGCCACTTCAAACAAAACACCTAAAAGCAATTCATATTTTGAATTTCAAGCAAATTCTTAAAATTTCTCAGTGGCGTGCAGTCCATATAGGCTAAAAGTGTTTGCCTACCCTGTGATTTTCCCAATCAGACATATCAATATAAAGTGTGCATAGTAATATTTCGTTTTCAATTATTTCACCATTGTAAATAAACAAAAGCACGCAAAATGTTTGAATACAATCACCTATGCGCGACGAACTTTACATAAATGCACTGTACTATACATATCTACTCATAAATGTAAAGATAGATTGTGCGCGCGGGCCACGCAAAGACACGATACGGCGTTGCCTCAATTTTCACACATTCAAACAGATTTCTTGCACACAGACTCACACCGATACACGCACCCATAAATAATCTGACATGTATAATAGAAGAAATATCACGCACACAGACAAAGGACAGAGACACAGAGAGACACTGCCTACCAAAAGTGACATTTCAATATAGTTTAGTCCCGATAGATATTTATGTTATGACATGAATGATAATTTTACGCGCTTAGATATCGCAGCCGCAGATCATTTTGTTAGGCGTTCGGAAGCGAATCACGAGACGCGAGTTCGTATCCTCTTAGAATCGAAGTTTCTTTTTGTAATGTTTTTTAAATTATTTAATAGAATATAAAGCGGTGCGGGTATATAATGAGGAACGAAAAAGAAAAGAGGACGAGGAGGTCGTACTTTGCGAAAGATAATAATTTAGCTATTATATCTAAAGCTATAGTGCACAAAGGGGGTGAGTTGTATTAATTCAAAACAAACAAGTCGTAATTGCTTTTCCTTTGTCTTCCAGACTAAGGATATGCCCCTTTCTGGATTTGTATAACTAAAAGAGAAAGTTATCTTATATCCTGAAAGACCTAGCTGGCCGGGATTTTGGTTTTGGAAGAGTTCAAACAATAAAAAAACTCTCCTGGCGTCCACACTTATTATAGTTTAATTTATACATGTATCTTTCTACTGTTGCGTGTTGTAATGTGTTTTAATCATCTTAGTACGTATCTACAAGACAAGTAACTCACAGTCATATTGATAGGTAGGTATGTTTATTTCTCTTCGACTATCCAAATAGGATTATATTTTTCGATAGTAGGTATGTTTATTTTTTGAACACGGTCTGCGGCATATTAAATTAAAATCCATGGCTGCATGGATTTTAATTTAATATACTTAGGTACTTCTTACATAATCGTAAGATTCGTTTTAGTTATGGGAGTGAAATAGAATATATTTAGGAATATTTGAGCAATAATGCAATAATGAGTCAACAAAAATATAAATAATTCTGTGTTAACGCCATCTATCTCTTGTTATAGGCCCAGGCGACGTTTAAAAAAATGCCCATGTCGGTAATTCAGCTCAGTAAGTTAGTAAAGCTCCATCTAACAAAAAAAATCTTAATGCAGTTTGTCGCCTAGGCCTATAACAAGAGATAGATTGCGTTAACACAGAATTATTTATATTTTTGTTGACTCATTATTGCATAACAGTGCTCATTTATTCAAAAAACATCAGTAAGTACAAATAAATAGACTTACTTATGTTACAGTGTCAATACGTACAAACAAAAAGACTGTTACCCTACGACTCTAGAGATCTAAGAAATTTGCTTTTTTTGCCTACCCTGATCAAAAAGACTGTGCACGCCACTGAAATTGCTTCTAGTTTTTGAAAAATGGACACATTCATTTTAGGTGAATCATACTCAATTTATTTAGGTACAAGCACGAATTAGCACTCATGTTTGGTGTACCTAAATGCTACCATACGAACAAAAATTAAACCGTAACTTAATCATATTATGATTCACCAAAATTGGCCTTTTTAGACCTGCTGTTCTTCCGTTATCCTCATTGCTGTTCTTCTACTCTATTATCTTCATTTAATCACTTATCACGTAAGGTTTTCTATCTATAAATAAACTTGTACACCAGGACGCTGCAAACAATGCATATAAATGCAAGTACAAGTATAAACTTACACCAGTGTATCCGACAGCTCAGTGGCCCACCTGACAGGACCGGTTCCAAGAGAATTAAGTGTGTTCCAATCCCATTCTGGGTGGCGACATCTATAGGTCCTGGATAATTGGAGCTGTCAAAAATGTGGGAATTATTAGTGGGATTGAAATCCAATAAAAAGCTTAACACTTACAATATAAAGTCTGTATTTGTTTCCAGTCGGAGTCATTAGTGATTGATGACCTGTGGATCACTCTGGACGACGAGTACGTTACCTTCAAAGACATCCACGCCCGCGGCGACATTACCATCACCAACCTCAGGTAAACACTACTAAAGTCAACGCAAACACAAACACTTTTAAATACATTTTATTTATTATTTTATCGCCAACCAAGCTGCTGTTGAGCTTATGAATTGACTTTACGACTGCTGTCTAGATGGCAATAACCAAAGGCGTTTTTCGTGCCTTCCAAAGCACGGTAACGCTTAGTTCAAATGCCACTAAGTGGTCACCCTTCTAAGACACCCTTCTGACCTTGCCTGACGTTACTTAACGAGCTGACTATTTACTGAATAGTGATTACAACTGACTATGAGCGTATCTAAATACAATAAAGCATAACCTGGCAGGTGAATGTCCGTCCTTACGCAACTTGTTACCGAATTAACGCAGAATCTGAAACTAGTTAAAAAGTAGCAACGCAAGGAAAGTCTAGTCTAGACTAATCTTTATTATAATATATAAAGTATCGAAATCGTATAAAATAAAAGGTACGTCGACGACGTCTTGGGGATCGCAGTACTAGGTGGTGGGTAATCCGATAGGACTTATTGTTTTCCGTAATCGCCTCTTACTACACCCAACGGTAGGAGATGGGTGGTTGCTATTCTTACCCGGAGACCCTACGAGCCACAATACTGGGTTCCGTATAATAATGTCTCAAATAAAAGTGTAGAGCTGGCGTTCGTATCCCTCACAATCATGCGATGCTCAATGACAGGTCAGATCTGGAGTCACACCAGTTCCAGATTACATTGTTCGGGTCTCACATCCGCGCGTCCGGGAGATTTTGGTCTTCATGCAAGTTGTTGTGGAAAAGGATCGGCGGCGGGAACTGCTGGGGCAATTACGGTATGCGATCTATCCATAATTTTTTTCAGTGCACCATTTCGGGACTGGGTGCCAAATGACTGTCCTCAAAATATGCATTTTTGCTGTTGGTGGAAACAGTTGTGTCTATTTTCTGAAAGTATGCGTTGAAAAGCTTCTTCCGTGTGATCGTGTATAACTTGACCTTGTCCTATATATAGTTTCGCCATAGTCAAAATATCTTTATAACGCATAGGCATCAAGGAAGCTCGTACAAAAAAAAACACAAACTAGAACTGGATCGTAACGCGGCCGCTACTGAGATCCGGCAATGGCGAATACATCACTCACCTTCGTTTTGCTGATGTTATAGTCATTATGGCAGAGTCGCTGGAGGACTTCAATACGATGCTCAGCGAGCTCAGTAGCGTTTCCCAACAGGTGGCTTTAAGATGAACACGGACAAGACAAAGATCATGTCTAATGTCCATGTTGCACCCGTACCGGTAGTTGTTGGGAACGATACACTCGAAGTTGTTGACCACTACGTATACCTAGGACAGACTATCCAGTTAGGTCGGTCCAACTTCGACAAAGAGGTCACCCGAAGAATCCAACTCGGATGGGCAGCGTTTGGGAAACTAAGCGAAATCTTCTCGTCCGAAATACCGCAGTGCCTGAAGACGAAGTGTGTGTTGCCAGTGATGACATATGGTACTGAGACGTGGTCCCTAACTGTTGGCCTTTTAGAGAAGTTCAGAGTCAAACAACGAGCCATGGAGAGAGCTATGCTCGGAGTTTCTTTGCGCGACAGAATCCGAAATGTCGCCGAAGAACCAAAGTCACCGACATAGCTCTCAGAATCTGCAAGTTGAAGTGGCATTGGGCAGGCCACATCGCTCGAGGAACCGATAACCGTTGGGGAAGAAAGGTTCTCGAGTGGCGACCACGAACCGGAAGACGCAGCGTTGGCAGGCCTCCCACTAGGTGGACAGACGACATTGTGCGCGTCGCAGGTAACCAGTGAATGCAAATAGCCAATTGTCGTTCATTGTGGTGTTCTAAGGCTTATGTTCAGCAGTGGACGTCTTCCGGCTGATGATGATGATATAGATATGTTCTGGTGGTAAGTATATATATATATATATATATATATATATATATATATATATATATATAATTAATTAGTATTGATGTAATATAAAATGTATGTTAGTCTTTAAGGTATTTATTTCTATGGGCCATAGTTGCCTGCAATAAATATTTAATAAATAATAATAATATTATACAGTCGAATTAAGAACCTCCTCCTTTTTTAAAGTCGGTTATAAAACGTTCTTCTTATCAAAACTTGTGCTTCCTTGACCCTTTGTATCTAGATTTCAACGAGGCATAAAACTGTAAAATACATAAGCATGTATCCTTTCAATGCCTTAGATGGTGTTACGATAGTGGTGAACTTCCGTGGCGAGCCGTACAAGCAACAGGGTAGCACCTACTTGAAGCTGAAGCATCTAGACCTGGATTTCACCATCAATGACATACAAATGGGCGTCAAGAACTTGCGCAGTGACATCTTAGGTAAGCTCTAATCATCTTCTAGTGGTCCTCCATCTTTACATCAATTTAAATCACTACTTAATAAAACAAAGTCGCTTCCCGCTGTCTGTCTGTCCCTATGTATGCTTAGATCTTTAAAAGTAAGCCACGGATTTTGATGTTGTTAATAGATAGAGTGATTCAAAAGGAAGGTTCATATGTATAATACATACATAATATAGTAGAGAAACAATAATAATTTTAGAGGTTTCTAATGTGATGTCGTAAATAAACGATTTTTTTTGCGCTTACATTGCAAACGCTGGCTGAACTCTACGAGATAGATCAAAATAATGTATTGTAGTATTGTACACCTTAACAAGGTCTACAAAAATGTCTGCGATGGTATCTGTTTATCGTGGCGGATAGTGGAAAGGTGACGAATCTTGAATCTTGCAGGATGGTCGTGTGGTAGTAATCTTGAATATTACAGGATGGTCGTCTGTTGGTAACACAAATGCATTTCACTACCGCTCATCACAGGAAACTTTAGTTAAAAAGTCACTTGGGCCGTGCTATTTAACCAGCTACAGTGCCGTTCACTGTAACACGATCTGATTGTGAGAGTATAGGACGAGAAAATGCACATGTGTCTACACAAGCACTTGTACACTACATCTCCCGCTTAAATGGCTGATAGATAGATAGATAGATAGATAATACTTTATTGTTCCACCATTATTAAAAACACAAAAATACAAGAGATAAAAAAAAAATCAGTAAAATAGAATGAAACAATGGGCGGCCTTATCACTAAAAGTGATCTCTACCAGGCAACCTTTGATCGATCAGCTGATCTTGTAAAAGTTTGAACGCAGTGCTCATATCGGTCAAGGCATTATTACTTACTATTATTTATTACTATTGCAGAGGGTGGGTTAAATATGCTTCTCAGCCTGAAGGCTAAAAATGAGGTAGAGAAGATAAAACCACAACTGAAGCAACGCCTTGAAGACACTATATCGCGCTTTGTAGAGCGAATCCTTCAGCGAATACCATACGACAAGTGGGTTGGAGAATAGATCTATTGTTGGGTGTAACAAGTCCAGTAATACACTTCCTTGAATAAAGTATGTGTAGGTATATTGAAAAAAATATATACGTTGTCCCTCACTAATATAATTGTGTTTCATTGTGGTGTCCAAATAAATTATTCTTATTCTCACTACGCAGGTAACATTGGGTAGGTATAACCCAATGCTACCTGCGTAGTGAGTGATAACGTAGTGTTTATTTTACACTATGGTGCAATGGTCAGTTTAACATTTTAACTGTCAAAGTTATGTGTGTAAATTTTTATGTATGTAAATTTTTAGGGTTCCATACCTAAAAAAGAACCCTTTTGTTGAGACTCTGTCTGTCTGTCTGTCACACACACCTATGTATTTCAAAAACCACTTACGCTATCGATTTGAAACTTAGAATAGTTTAATTCTAAATGTTACTTACCCAACCCCATCGTAAATTATTATTTTTGTCTTTTTTTTAATGGGGGTCGAAATGGGTCATCAAAATTACAAAGTAAGACTACTATAGCGAGTGGGATATAATAAGGTGCTTAATGTGCATATCTCAAAACCGATTTTTATTTTGGTTTATGTCACATAGTTTTTAGCTGATAAACAAGAATATCAAAAAAAAAATACCGTTCCCCCCTTATCTCCGAAGTTTGTGGAGGGAAAAATCTGAAATAATTGTAGGTAATACATGTCTATCTATATTTTACAAGAAATTTAAAATGATCTTTATAAGTAGTACAGTTTTTTAGTAATCCTAAAAAAACCTCGACAAACCAACTTAGTTTTGCGGTTTGGTGTTTTTGCTATATGCGGTGTTAGACGAAAAGTAAAATAACTTTAATAGATTCACAGATGGTATTGGAACCCTCGGTGTGTGAGCCCGACTCGCACTTGACCAGTTTTTTATTTTTTTTATCTATCGAAGTATTTCATTTTATACTATCTGTTACTGGCATTACAAACTTACGTTACAGGATTACAAAATTACATATAAACCTATAATGTCCTAAACACTCTAATATAATAAATGTATTATGTTCTTGAACAGTGATATTGATATTTAAGGTTTATACTTAGTTCTTTGTGGTTCAACTAATCAAGTACATTCTGTAAATTTTAGATTATAAGCTATTTATGTAGTGAACGTATAAGAACACTAAAATTAACCTATTGTCCCTTGTACTATACCTAAGAGCAATTTAAATCCTAATAAAAATTTAAATATAAGTTTTTTTTTTATTTTAATCCCACTTAACATAATAATCCTATTTTAATCGTCGTATCGCCTGTGGGGTATTCGGGTAAGAATAGCACGCCCCTTCTCCCCCCCCCCCCCATCTCCTCCCGTTGGGTGTCGTCCGAGGTGACTAAGGAAAAATAAGAAGACAGCAGAGGCTTTCTATTGGATTACCTATAGGAGCGAGAAAACTCAGGTGTTGTCTGAAATCGCTAACTAAGATTACGGGCTTATAATATTGACGGGTCTGTTGGTCTAGTGGTGAGACACCCTGGCCACTAACAAATAGGTTGTGGGTTCGATTCCCACCCAAAACAAACATTTGCGAGCATGAATTTTCACCCAATTCTGCACGTCCAAATCGTGTCGGATCTGTGACAATACAATAATACGTTATCATCGAGCTGGTCTTTTGATGAAGCTGAAAGTGGATAAGGAAACCCTTGGATGGCTACTAGTAAACCCATCGATATTGGGCTTATTCGATTTGTCTTAACAAATTCAGTTTGACTAATAATGAGGCACATGCTCTCCTGCTGCGGATTGCAGAGCAGGCGTGAGATGATTGATGGTTTCAAAAGAATAATCCATTGTCATGAATGCCAGTCACTTAACATAAAAAAGTATAGGGTTCAAAACTACATGGGTCCAAAGCATCGATATAATATATAGACTAGATAAACATTCACTAGCAAAACGACATCTAAAATGTGGTCACGGCGGTCGCTGACTTATTTGTGCTGGTGGCTGAAACGTGAACTTATAGTTATATAATTATATATGGTAATGACATATATTTTGACAGATTCATATAGACGGTAGCGACACTCCTGTCGGCAAAAATAATTTTGTCAGCCTGTGACTCGAAAAGAAATAGCGACACAAGGTCGGTAGTTGGTTTGTTTGCCCTGAATACGTACAGGAAGTACAAGACCGGTGTGAGTGGCTGCGGGGTGTCGATAAATGTGCTGCGCTATCGCGGCGGCTAATGTGCGGCGTTATGCCCTTTAACACACCCCTGGAGCGTATCATCACCCATCAAACCAGACATGTACCTAACAGTTATATTCCTATTTCTGCACGATCATGACATAATGACGGGCCCGTTGGTCTAGTGGTTAGACACCCTGTCCGCTAACCGATGGGTCGTGGGTTCGATTCCCACCAAGTGTCTGGGTGTTATTTATCTATTTAAGTATGTATTTACAAAAAAAATGTATATAAATATTAGTATCAGTTGTCTGGTTTCCATAGTACAGGCTCTGAATAGTTTGGGATCAGATGACCGTGTGTGGATTGTCCTAAGATATTATTATAATTCGTTGTTAAAAATGCCAGCTGTCATCATGTCACAGTTGATAAAATAATTTGCCAGAGCTCTCTAAAAATGATATGTTTTTGTCCGTAGTCCCCTGAAATTCTGATCTCGAATCATTTTGCAATCAGAGGGTTAACATATAAATTAGCATTATACAGATAGTAAGTGAAAAATATAATATGTATTATTATAAAACAATGTGAAACAGTCGATATATAAAATCTATTTTGAAAAAAATATGAACTGACTACAATATCACTGAAAAGTATAAAATAATTTAAATATTATAGAAGTTGGTGTTGGCGTACCTGCTGTGTATATTTAGCACCAACTTCAATAATATTTAAATTATTTTATACTTTTCAGTGATATTGAAGTCGGTTCATTTTTTTTTCAAAAAATATTTTATTTTTAACTTTTTAGTGATATTTTCATACATAAAGATTGAACCATCGAAGACGGTAAAATGATCTAGATAGGTTATGATCACATTATCGTCTACATACTTTTACATAATGCATGTTTCTTTAGAACAAAATATCCGGTCGTAATGAAATTTGCATGTAATCATCATAGTAGTTTACTCTCTCGAATAAAAAAAAGAATCATCGAAATCAGTTCATATTTCGCAGAGTAATGTAATGGAGAACATCAGTTTTATGGTTGTTACCAGATAAATTCCTCCACATCGTTCCACATGGTCCACCAGGAAGTTCTTATCCGGTTGTGATAAAATTCATACATATTCATTACAGTGGTTCTTTCTTTTGAATAAAAAAAATCATTACAATTGAAAAATATTTGCCAGAGTTATGACCATTTTTGTCCTTAAAAAGCGACAAAAACGTCATCTTTTAGGCATTCCTTCAGGTTTCCTGCGCGGTCGCCATTCTGTTTTTTTCAGTAACTTCTTATTCGTAAGCAATAATTTTTTTATTGGACCCAATCAACGGATTAAAGAATGGATGGAAGAAAGATTTTTTAAAATCGGTTCATAATTGCCAGAGTTATGCGTGAACATACTTAAAAAAAAATACAGACGAATTGAGAACCTCCTCCTTTTTTCGAGTCGGTTAAAAATGAAAATTACCTTGTATTTTGTATTTTTAACAATAACAACTTGATTATCAGGCCATTTTATGAACCTCATACCAACTAATGATAACCCATAGAGACAATAGAAGTTCACGTTACTTAGTGAAGAGATAAGTCATTTATAGAATGACGATTCGTCTACGCCCTCTAAGACTTTTTAACTTAATTTTTAATTATTTATTATACATAATAATATCTAATCGCCACACTCTTAGTGTAGGTATAATTTTATCAATTAGACCTCTCTACCTTGGTACTTATGTAATATAGATGGCACTAATAATTCTCTTTCTTTAATGAAAGAATACCTAGATACTCCTGCCTCTTGCTCGGGCGGAATTTGTATCAATACATACAAATCTGTTAAGCTGTTAAGGTACTATTGCTAACATCAAAATTTGCACAAATAATTTCAACTATCTAAAACCATTTGTGATGCACATCAACCTCGTTGTATGTTATCATTATTCACAGTTTACTACGGCATGTTAATTATAACCAACCCATTATCCTTGCACATTTATCCGGATAGATACATTTTGGGTATTTCATGTGTGTGCGATTGTATTCCTGCGTAAATACCCGCGACCTAATTCTATTGTTTCTATGGGTTATTATTGGTTGGAATGAGGACGAAATGGTCTGTTGATCACGTTATTATTTTTAAAACCACAAAATAGGAGGTAAGTGATGTTTTAATACTATTTTTTTCTGGCCACTAATGATAGTTAAAGCTACATGTTTGCCTTTTATACTTATCGTTTTTTTTTTATACAATCAAGGTGGCATGCGTGCGGCCCGCCTGATGGTAAGCAGTCACCGCAGCCTATAGACGCTAGCAATACCAGAAGAATCACTAGCGCGTTGCCGACCCTTAAGACATTAGCTATTAAGTATTTGTGTCCAGTAATTTTTATCAGCTACAGTGCCCTGCACGCCGGAACACAGCAATGTTTACACACTGCTGCTTGGCGGCAGAATATCTGTCACTGCGGTGGTACCTACCTGGACGGTTCCTTGCACAAGGAACCTACCACCTAGCTAGTACTGTTTCACATTGCTTTAGAATAATAATATAATATTATATGTTCACTTATTATCTGTAAATTGCTAATTTATACAGGGTGTAAAAAAACACGTGTCCGATCCGTGAGGGTCTTATTCAGTGTATCAATACAAACACATGTATATAACTCATTTGTTGAATATCTCATATTTTTTTCCTACTTTGTTCCAGAAAAACGAATCTGATCTTGTATTTTTGGTACAAATTAGAAAAAAGAAATTGGGATAATTAACAAATGAGTTATATACAATATGTGTTTGTATTGATACACTGAATAATAAATACCCTCGCAGATCGGACACGTGTTTTTTTTACATTCTGTATGTAAACCCTCTGATTTCAAAATTATTGATGTCTCAATTTCAGGAGACTACGGGCAAAAACATAAACTTTTTTAGAAAGCTCTGGCAAATTTTTTATCAACTGAGACATGATAGATGCCATTTTAGGGTTCCATACCTAAGAGGTAAAAAAGGAACCCTTATGGTCTGACTTCCTCTGTCTGTCTGTCACACCTATATATTTCAGGAACCACTGATACTATCGATTTGAAACCTGGAATAGTTTTAGATCTTACTTACCCAAACTCATCGCAAATGAAAAAAAAAATTTTTTTCATTTGCTTTTTTTATAATGGGTGTCGAAATGGGTCATTAAAATTACAAAGTGATAGTAATAATATAATATAATATTTTTTATTGCATAGACACACATTACAAAAAATCGTAACCTAGGTTAACAATGTCACAATTAAAAATGTCAAAAAATACCGTAAGGGTATTTTATTTTTTATTTTTAGGGGGGCCTTATCTCCGAAGTTTGTGGAGGGAAAAATCTGAAATAATTGTGGGTAATTCATGTCTATCTATATTTTACAGGAAAAATAAAATGATCTTTCTAAGTAGTTTTTTTAGTAAACCTCGACAAACAAACTTAGTTTTGCGGTCTTTTTTTGCTTTTTTGCGAGGTGTTAATAGGTCCAAAGATGGTATGGAATCCACGGTGCGCGAGTCCGACTCGCACTTGACCGGTAATTTTTTAACAACAAATTGTTTCATGATCGTGCAGAAATAGGAATTTAGCTGTTAGGCAAGGTTTAAGAAACTTTATTCTCATAAAGAATTACTAAATTCACTTACATGAGAACATAATAAGAAGCAAAACTTAAAATTATTTAAATTAAATACCTGCATGCGCGAGAGTAACAACCAAATCACTTACATAAGTTTTATATAACGAAGTACGAAGGTAAGGTCATTAAATAGATGGGTGACCGTTTAACGCCATTTGAACTAAACGGGTTCGTGCTTTGGAGAGCAAGTAAAAAGTGGGTCCCAGATTTTAACCGACTATAAAAAAGGAGGTTATGTATTCGATGCGAATGTCTGTTATTAAAAGTTTAGTTAACGTAAAAATAGCGCAGGCGGAGCTGCGTGGGTCAGCTAGTACTTATAATAAAACTGTAACAGGTCCAATTCTGTATATTGAAGATATTTTGAAAATTATGTTTGGAGGGCATTCTATAACTGATACTGAGGCCGAAAATGTAATTTTTTAAATTTTTGTCTGTCTGTCTGTCTGTCTGTATCACGGCTGAGCATCACGCCGTAACTACTGAATGGATTCAAATGAAACTTGGCATGATTTGAGATCTTACTACGAGGTAGGACATAGGATACTTTTTATCCCGTAATCTAGCACGGTTCTTTTGGGAGATTTGGGATTAAAGTCAATACGGGTACTTGGTTATACGCTTGGTCCGATTTTATCAATTTTTCTTTATAATATAATAAATATTAGTAAGGAAACACTCATAGAGAGTTGTTATCAAGGTTTTGTAATCGATCGGGTTAAGCAACGTTAAGTAAGGTCATTAAATAGATGGGTGACCGTTTAACGCCATTTGGACTAAACTGGTCTGTGCTTCGGAGAGCAAGTAAAAAGTGGGTCCCAGTTTTTAACCGACCATAAAAAAGAAGGTTATGTATTCGATGCGAATGTCTGTTATTAAAAGTTTAGTTAACGTAAAAATAGCGCATGCGGAGCTGCGTGGGTCAGCTAGTTATTACTATGTCAGACAGGGGGACGGGGGATGGTGCCATCATCAAAGAGGATAGTAGATAGTAGTGACTAAATAGCAGCGGCCTTTGGGATTTATTCATACAAAAACTGTCGTCCCTTTTTACAAATGTCACATAAGTACGTATATAAAATTAATTAGTAAATATACTAAATACATGTGAAAATAAATTGTAGTCGCATTCACTAGTTTTGTCATAATGATAATTGCAACAGTATAGGGCGACTTCAAATTTGGAGCGCGGCGGTAGTGCGGCTGCAACGCTGCTGACGCTCTGCTTTGTAAATCCTTATAAATCAAAAACTAACGTGAGCAGCGCGGTTGCAACGCTGCTGACGCTCTGATTTGTAAATCCATATAAATCAAAAACTAACGTGAGCAGCGCGGTTGCAACGCTGCTGACGCTCTGATTTGTAAATCCATATAAATCAAAAACTAACGTGAGCAGCGCGGTTGCAACGCTGCTGACGCTCTGATTTGTAAATCCATATAAATCAAAAACTAACGTGAGCAGCGCGGTTGCAACGGTGCTGACGCTCTGATTTGTAAATCCATATAAATCAAAAACTAACGTGAGCAGCGCGGTTGCAACGCTGCTGACGCTCTGATTTGTAAATCCATATAAATCAAAAACTAACGTGAGCAGCGCGGTTGCAACGCTGCTGACGCTCTTATTTGTAAATCCATATAAATCAAAAACTAACGTGAGCAGCGCGGTTGCAACGCTGCTGACGCTCTGATTTGTAAATCCATATAAATCAAAAACTAACGTGAGCAGCGCGGTTGCAACGCTGCTGACGCTCTGATTTGTAAATCCATATAAATCAAAAACTAACGTGAGCAGTGCGGTTGCAACGCTGCTGACGCTCTGATTTGTAAATCCATATAAATCAAAAACTAACGTGAGCAGCGCGGTTGCAACGCTGCTGACGCTCTGATTTGTAAATCCATATAAATCAAAAACTAACGTGAGCAGCGCGGTTGCAACGCTGCTGACGCTCTGATTTGTAAATCCATATAAATCAAAAACTAACGTGAGCAGCGCGGTCCCCGGGAGCTGTGGGGCTCGACCGGGGTATGTGGGATTCCTACCCACTAAAACCCCCGCGGATGTCGCCTCGGCTCTACGTGAAAATACTAAACTTTTCAGGAGAAGAAAAAAACTGTTTACTACGCAAACGAGCCAAAAAACTCAATAACTCTGTATGCAGAAAATTCAAGTAGATATAGATACATTAAAATATATGACAATTTAGTTTTTTATTAGGATAATTTGAATCTAGAATTTTGTAATTCGGTTTTGGGCACATAGCTGTTTATTTATACGCTGTAAATACCGTTAAGTATTTTTTGTTATATAGCGGGATTAGTCTTCTTCTACCTCAAACACTAAGCGCATTTATCAAACTATTAAATATTATACTTGATCTTGTATAAATAATATTAAATCACATGTTTTAAGAAAATTCAAACTATTATGGCTATCCGACTAAACTGAATAAAATAAATAAACCAGCCGGAAGACTGCTCGACAAAGGCCGAATTTGTTTAAATTTGATACATCTATAATAATTATGTACTACTTAATATTAGAAAGTGGAAGCCCTTTTCGCGTGCCTGACTCATCAACAATGAACGACAATTAGCTATTTGCACCCACCAGCTGTGACGGGCACAATGTCGTCTGTCCATCTAGTGAGAGGCCTGCCTACGCTCTGAGCCTTCCGGTTCGTGGTTTCTACTCGAGAACCATACATGAAGATCCCCACCACATGGTTATGACCTGTCGACTGATATTTTCCAGTACCATACATTTTCCCTCACTCGTGCACCTTGTGTCAAACTCCTTCATAAATCAGCTGGTTTTGTAACTACCTCACGGGAATTATGTAAAATTAATTGGCATACAGAAATTCGCAATAGCTTACTGAAGGGTGGGCTCTTATTTCTATATTATACCCTAAGTGAGCTTCATGATATTTATAGTTCAGCCAAAACAATATTACTAACAAGCAACATTATCCACTATGATGATACAAACCTCCACTCATTAAAATACTTAAAGAACAAGATAATATGAAAAATTTAATAACCCTCGACATGATAGA
Source organism: Furcula furcula (assembly GCA_911728495.1). Lineage (NCBI taxonomy): Eukaryota > Metazoa > Arthropoda > Insecta > Lepidoptera > Notodontidae > Furcula > Furcula furcula. The sequence goes on from OU452243.1 coordinate 24,627,248, forward strand.
ACTTACTCATAAACTGACTTTCCTGCTCCATTATCGGACCCTGATCTGTCTGTCCCCGTGGGCTGCCGGGTTAGAATTGCATCCCATCTTCTCTCGTTGGGTGTCGTAAGAGGCGACTAACCGAGAACAGGACGACGGGCAGCAGTGTCTTTCTTTTGGATTTATCTTCTACCTATACTGCAATCCCCATGCCACCTGCCAAGCGCAACTCCTTCCTTCTAAGGGGAGGCCTTTGCTCAGTAGTGGACGTCTACCAACTACTCGCCAAGACCTATCCATCGAAATCCAGTGGGTCTACGTTTAATGAAGCAGGGTTCCTGTAGCTACTTTCCTACTCCATGATCAAAAGGATCCGATGATCAGAGACCTTTTTTCTACCAATTACTCGTCGAGACCAATCCAACGAGTCCGAATACGATGGGTCTACGTTTATTAATGCAGAGATCCTGTGACATCTGCCTGCTCCATCATCAGACCCTGATCACTACCAACATGTTGATAATTCTAAATAAATAAATCTTAGGCTGAAAAGTCATGAGTCTAAAAGGCATTTGACAGCTCAGTCTAGCAGATACAATACAAGATTGGAATAAGTCAAAAAAGGTGTCGTGTTACAAGTCACCCATAATTGTCACTGAATTTGTAATCAATCAGTGTTAAAATTTTTCACCATACCAAGTTCAGGTTCTTTTAGAAAAATCGCAAAACATGAGGTTAGGGAAAAACGCAAAACATGTGGTGATAGTTAGGGTTGCACCAACGCTTAGTAAACTTAGAATGGAGAAAAATAACACTATTGATTGATTAGAAATCAGTGAAAAAGCTCTTGAAATAAAGTGATTAAAAACGCCGATTTTATTATTTTAAAACCTTACTATAACCTGGTAAAAAGAGGAGACGAAAAGTTTACTCAATTTAAAAAAAATAACTTATTGACTTGTTTCGCGAACTTTCAAGGACAGCTCATATGGGTACCCCTAATAGAAACCTACAATTGCAATATTTAGTATATAATGTTATATTTTATATAATTTTAATAATATAACTTTGGAATAACAGATTTTTTGTAATGTGCGCATTACAGAATTTATCTATCTATCTACAAGTTAATTGTAGCCATAGGTGACAGCCCTACAAGAATAGGCTATTATAATCGACATATATAGGGAGCTCTTTCACTGTAATTTATTTACTCGGTTGCTATTGCTCCCTCCGAGGTAGCAAGCTTCGAATTGAGGGAAAAGCGTTTCCCAGTTATATTTTTATTTTATTAAAATTTATTTGTTAAAAATATGGCCAATTATCAATTGTTAATACTACTATTCACCGCCGTGGCTTCGAAAGCTAACTACACAGGTAAGTTTAAAGAATTAATGGACGAGTGATTTTATCTTTGTCAATTTGCTATCGGCTAAAGACATTTTACAACTTAGAATTAGGTAAGCAAAATTTTCTGGCAAACTACTAGCGCTTGTTGCTAGCCAGACTCAAGGAGTTTGTCACTTCCAATGGCCTCCTTATTGACGAGCAGTTTGACTTTCAAGCCAGACACTCTTGCATACACCAAGTGCTTCGCATCACGTAACGTATTCTAACCGGGCTCAATTGGCCCTAGCCCATCTATACCTAGGACCTTAATTTGAGATTTCGCTAAGGCCTTCGACAAGGTCTGGCACAAGGGCTTGATCTACAAGCTATTCCAACTAAGTAGGTGTGCCCAAGAGACTAGAACTCATCATACGAGACTTTCTCTCGAATCGAACCATTTGATATCGTGTCGAAGATACGCATTCTCTCCCCATTCTATACAAGCCAGGGTACTCCAGGGCTCTGTGCTTTCTCCTCTTTTGTTCAGTTTGTTCACGAACGACATTCAGCGTTCGAACAGAAAATATCTAGGCACCGCCCTACTATTCCCACAGGAATAAGGTTCATTTGATGCGTACTCTTCAAGTCACATCAACTTCCTCGGCGAATGGTTTTATAAGTGGCGCATAGAGGTGAACCCGGGTAAGAGGGCTGTTGTGCTGATGTTACCCCTCCTAAAACTTCAGAGATAAGGCAAACGTAAACCAAAAACTACGTCAGGTAGTTTTTGGCTTATAATCAAAACAGACAAATATAATACCTACTCGATATAGTAGTCTCACTTTCAAATTTTGATGACCCATTTCAAACGAAAAAAATATAAGAAATTATTTATGTTGTTTGCGATGAGGCGATGAGATTGGGCGCGAGTCCCACTCGCACTGGAGCGGTTTTTTTTTCTAAATATGTATTGAATTGGTCCTCAAGCAGGCCCAGTGGTGCAACTTGCATATTTTTATATTTTTTGTGTAACTCGCTTAGATAGATAGCAAAAAAGTTTAAAAATGCACAAATAATTTAGATATTGGAAATTAAAAGTTGATTTTTTAACTTTGGTCCCTAATAGCGTGACATCACTGAGCTTCGCTGCGTGGATTTGACCAATTTTCACTTATTATGACATACATATCGTTAGATTCTTCTTAATAGGCATGATGACTAATTTTGAAAAAATATTCTATTATGTACTTACAGGTATACTATTGCCGAAAATATACATATTTTTGTATTAAACTTACAATTAATAGCATTATTTTCAATTATAAAATTACAGTTTGAATTTAGTTCCAAAACGAAGGCTGGTGCATGCCGCCATTTTGTGACGTCAGTCCGGTGAAAACATCTGTCCATCTGTGGGCTTTATTAGAGAAATAGAATTATTTTATTCAATTTTTACAAGAACCTGAAAATTAATTCTAAATATAAGTATTGTAGTGTGCCTCTGTGTAAAAGCACGTCATTAAAAACCCCTGATAAGTTATATGTTTATGTTTCGAACCCGAAAACAATACGAGTTAAGTGGCTAACTCTTGCACGACGGGACCCTTCTGCAATAAGTCTAAATTCGTCGATTTATTTCTGTGAAGATCATTTTGATGTAAGTTATTTAGTTACTAATATACTATTATTAGTAAGATGTAAACCTACTAAATAATACTGGGTGTAAGAAACTATAATTGTTGAGGTTAGATTATTATCGTATACAAGGTAACAGGCATTACAGTTTGTTACAGTTTGACAGTTGTTTGTTATACACCACCGGTATGACGTCATTCACTCTGATTGGTATTTAATAAAATATAAAAATCACGAAAATCTCTCTATTATTATGCAAATGAGATTCATTTTTGCAATCAGTGCAATCTGTTCTAATACTTAAAACCACAGTTTAATTGGTACTGAGTTACAGTCATCATGCCTATTGTATGTGTCGGCGTGACCGAAATTATCAATTTTTTTTTTCAAAAATTAAAATAGCGGCGGTGCGCCATTTTATATTTTTTTACAAGTTTGGAATACATCAATATGAGTATAAAATGAAAGGACAACAAGATAAGTTGAAATAATATATTCCAGTTGAGTGTCAACAGACCATATTTTCGTAAATTATAGTTATATTACAAAAACTAAAACAGATTTATGTAAAAACGACATTAATTATTAAAAAAAAAAAAGAATCAGGATATATTCAAAATGTTGAATTAAAAATCTTTTTAGGAACTTTGAGGAAGTTTTTTACCTAGTTTAAGTGTATATGTTTGTAAATAAACTGTAAATATTTAGTTTCAATAAATTCTTTTTTAACGTTAAATGTCTAGAGTTCTAGATGATTGTCCAGATGACAAAAACCGGGACCGGATTTACATGCCCACCGAGACGGTCTGATCAAATGCCCGTAAACGATCATCTATGTGAGGATTTACCTCATCTGACGTTGCTTTACCAACTGATCCTTTGCCGAAACAATGATTAATTCTGGCTATGAGCGTCCATTTTCTTATTAATTCACATCCCCGGATCTATGCGACAAACCGGTGCAAACGCCTCGGGCGGCAGTTTCGGAGGACGCCAAAGAAAAGAAAAAAGAAAATCATAATTTAATATTATTCAAAGTAAAAAAATTGCTTCACAAAGCGTAAGTAATAGGTAATAAAGAGTACTTACTAAAGGGTTCTTAATGTTCTATTTACAAAAAATGCCGACCTATAAACTACCTATATTTGTGAGCTTTAGTTAATTCATTTAATCTAAAACGCTACAGTTCGAAAAAATCGTAGATCTGGTTGTTAATTTAATAACTTAAGAAAACCTCTCTCGAAATTAAACTTATTAGATACGAGTACTTAAAGTTCCCATCATTAATTTTATTTACCACTTCTTACCGACATTAAACATTATCTTTTATTTATAGATGTCATTGGAAGCCCGTGTTCCCGACAGGCCTATAATGTCGATGCGTGCTTGCGGAGAAAATTCAATGCCGTCCTCGCGTACATCAAGAACGGAGCACCGGATCTTGGCTTTGAAGAGGTAAGAGTGTTCAATCTGAGACCATAAACAGCTAATGGTACTTTTTTATCTATTAATATATCTGTAACAGTAATTCCTATGCATATAATAACAGATGTATGCTCAAACTGTTCCTACAAACGCAGTTGTCGAAAAAATATTTTTGGACACTAAATGACGCTTCGTTTAACGAATAATTGATGTGATCAATGATATAGGACCGGGAATTATTCGCATTTTGTTTAATTCTTGTGAACGTAGAACGTGAAAAAAAAGGAAATCTTTGGTGTTGGGTTCACACTTAAAATCTACAACAAATGTTCTCATACATCAACTTTTGTTGAGTCTTGTTGAAAGTGACTCGACCAGTATCACAGTACTATTGCATTACTTTTCGCTTCCTGAGACGATAATATATTATCTCTTAAGCACAGTGACAAATTACTGTGGGTCCAAAATGCCACTTCAAACAAAACACCTAAAAGCAATTCATATTTTGAATTTCAAGCAAAATCTTAAAAATTCTAGTTTTTGAAATATGAAGACATTCATTTATGGTGAATCATACTCAATTTATTTAGGTATAAGCACGAATTAGCACTCATATTTGGTGTACCTAAATGCTACCATACGAACAAAAATTAAACCGTAACTTAATCATATTATGATTCACCGAAATTGGCCTTTTTAGACCAGTGAGCTGTTATTACTACGTAGTAATAACAGCTCACTGTTTTAGACCCGCTGTTCATCCGTTATCCTCATTGCTGTTCTCTATTAGCTTCATTTAAGCACTTATCACGTAAGGTTTTCTGTTAGTGATAAGACTTCTGTTCTATAAATAAATAAATAAATAGATAAATAAATATAAATTAATAAATAAATATAAATGCATAAATAAATGACTAAAGAAATAAATAAATGAATAAATAAATAAACTTGACACCAGGACACTGCAAACAATGCATTTATACACCAGTGTATCCGCCAAGCTCAGTGGCCAACCTGACAGGTCCGGTTCCAAGAGAATTAAGCGTGTCCCAATCCCATTCTGGGTGGCGACATCTATAGGTCCTGGATAACTGGAGCTGTCAAAAATGTGGAAATTATTAGTGGGATTGAAATCCAATAAAAAGCTTACCACTTACAATATAAAGTCTATATTTGTTTACAGTCGGAGCCATTAATGATTAATGACCTGTGGTTCAGTAAGGAGGACGAGTACTACTTTACCATCAAAGACATTCGCGCCAGCGGCGACATTACCATCACCAACCTCAAGTAAATACTACTAAAGTCAACGCAAACACAAACACTTTTAAATAAGTATATTTTATTTATAATTTTATGAAATGACTTTACGACTGCTGGCTAGATGACAATGACCAACGGCGTTTTAACGTGCCTTCCAAAGCACGGTAACGCTTAGTTCAAATGTCACTAAGCGGTCACCCTTCTAAGACACCCTTCTGACCTTGCCTGACGTCTACTTAACGAACTGACTATTTATTGAATAGTGATTACAACTGGCTATGAACGTATCTAAATACAATAAAGCATAACCTGGCAGGTGACGCAATGTCTTAACGTCCTTAAGCAACTTGTTACCGAATTAACGCAGAATCTGAAACTAGTTAAAAAGTAGCAACGCAGGGTAAGTCTAGTCTAGACTGATCTTTATTATAATATATCAAGTATCGAAATCGTATAAAATAAAAGATACGTCGACGACGTCTTGGGGATCGCAGTACTAGGTGGTAATCCGATAGGACGCTGCTGCCTGTCTTCTTGTTTTCCGTAATCGCCTCTTACTACACCCAACGGTAGGAGATGGGTGGTTGCTATTCTTACCCGGAGACCCTACGAGCCACAATACTGGGTTCCGTATAATAATGTCTCAAATAAAAGAGCTGGCGTTCGTATTCCTCACAATCATGCGATGCTCAATGACAGGTCAGATCTGGAGTCACACCAGTTCCAGATTACATTGTTTGGGTCTCACATCAGCGCGCGCGGGAGATTTTTATTGACTGGTTCAAACATCTGGTTCTGGACAACGTCGGTCGGCGGGGACTGCTGGGGCAATTACGGTAATCGATCTATACATAATTTTTTTCAGTGCACCATTTCAAGCCTTGCATCAGGACTGGGTGCCAAATGACTGTCCTCAAAATATGCTTTTTTGCTGTTGGTGGAAACATTTGTGTCCATTTTCAGAAAGTATGCGTTGAAAAGCTTCTTCCGTGTGATCATGTATAACTTGACCTTGTCCTATCTATAGTTTCGCCATAGTCAATATCTTTATTACGCGTAGGAACCACGGAAGCTCGTACAAAAAAAATCACAAACTACAACTGGATTGTAAAGCGGCCGCTACTGAGATCCGGCAAGAAACTTAGCGGGCTTGTATTTTTTTTATCATAATTTTCTTTTTTTTTCTTTAAAACACAGTAAGTTACTACGAGAAAAAAAATTGAACCGACTTCAATTACAATAAAAAGCAATCCCCCAATCAGTAGATCGGCCTGACTGTACAAGAAATAATTTTTCAAATCGGTTCATAATTACATATATACATATATATATATATATAGAGATCCCTTTACGGTAAATGTTGATCAGATGCAACTTCACGCGAGCACTTTGTTGATCCGAAAATGCATGTTGATCCGGCGCCTTTTGTTGATCCAATATGCATCTCTGGTAACTAATGTGGCTCCGACGTGTTTACTCAGCTCTACGTCGCGCAAACTGATATACTTTGATCCGTCCTTAAAGCACGTGTGACGTCGGTGGATCTGCACTAACAGGATTTCAACATACTCGTCAGCGATTCGACCGCAATTTGTTGATCCATTAAAGGTCGAAAAAATCATACCGAATATGTCCTGTCTCACACCTCGCTGCAATGGGATTGGTTTCGTGTTCTCGTCCTGTAGTCGGATCGTCATGGTGGCGTTGCTGTACAAACACTTCAACACTTCGATGTACTTATAGTCAATGTGGCGCTAGAGGGACTGCAATACTGCCCAGGTCTTGATTGAATCGAAAGCTTTCTCGTAGTCCACAAACGCTAGATATAATGGCCGATTATACTCCTCGGTCTTCTGTATAATCTGGCGTACCGTATGAATGTAGTCTACGGTACTAAAGCCTTTTCGGAATCCGGCTTGTTCGGGAGGCTGGAATTCATCAAACCTGCGCTCGAGACGGTTCGTAATGACTCTCGAAAACAGCTCGTACATATGGCTCAGGAGTGAGATAGGTTTATACTCGCAATTCTTCTATAAGGTGTTGTCGCCTTTCTTGACGAAAGCATTACCACACTCCTGTGCCATGCTTCTGGCCTAGTACCCTCGAATAAGACGCAATTGAACAAACTCTGGAGGACTAAAAGTATCGGTTTTCCACCCGCTCTCAGAAGTAATGTTGTGATTCCGTCTTCACCCGGCGCCTTGTTGTTTTTAAGCTGTTTGAGAGCCATTCTAATCTCGTACAAGCTGATGTCTGGGATGTCTTCAGTGTAGTGTCGGGTTAGTTGGGCTCAATACAATAAGTATATTTATATTTTATTATTATTTTTTTTATGTATTTTTATGTTATTTATTATTATTATTTACTAAACATTTATTGCAGGCCAGTATGGTCCATAGAAATAAATACCTTAAAGACTAACATACATTTTATATTATATCAATACTAATTAATTATTTAAATATATTAATTAATAAATATGTATAAGTATATTTATATTTTATTATTATTATTTTTATGTATATATATTAATTATATAATTATATAACGAATGTAAGGGGCATCGTACCGAAAAAAATTATAAGATGTCAAATAATGTCCGTTACAACATTACAGAAACCATTTATATGGAAAATGACAAATGACTGACATTAATTTTCGAGCATGTAATGAATATATGCCGAATAATATTTAGTTCTCAAATTACATTGCTAATTTTGTAAAATAATAATAAATAATTGCCTATTAATTAATTGCATATGTACTGTTTTAGTGCATAAAGAATAAATAAATAATTAAATAAATTTTCCACAAATAAGTAATTTATTGTTTTTAAATTAAAATTATGCTTTATTATTATACCAATAATGATATTATACTAACTTTATTTTAAAAAAGTTGATTTTTTTCTGGGAATTCATGAAAATGCCGTTGAAAAATTTCAACACTAGAGTGTTCAGAATCATGAACCAGGGATGGTATCGGTTTTCGGTACGATGTCCCTTACACCCTGTATATAATTATATAATTAATATATATACATAAAAATAATAATAATAAAATATAAATATACGTATACATATTTATTAATTAATATATTTAAATAATTAATTAGTATTGATATAATATAAAATGTATGTTAGTCTTTAAGGTATTTATTTCTATGGGCCATAGTTGCCTGCAATAAATGTTTAGTAAATAATAATAATATACAGTCGTACTAAGAACCTCCTCCTTTTTTGAAGTCGGTTATAAAACGTTCTTGTTATCAAAACTCGTGCTTCCTTGACCCTTCGTATATAGATTTCAAGGAGGCATAAAACTGTAAAATACATAAGCATGTCTCCTTTCAATGTCTTAGATGGTGTTACGATAGTGGTGAACTTCCGTGGCGAGCCATATAAGCAACGGGGTAGCACCTACTTGAAGCTGAAGCATCTGGATCTGGATTTCACCATCAATGACACACAAATGGGCGTCAAGAATTTGGACAGTAACTTCTTAGGTAAGCTCTAATCATCTTCTAGTGGTCCTCCATCTTTACATCAATTTAAATCACTACTTAATAAAACAAAGTCGCTTCCCCCTGTCTGTCTGTCCCTATGTATGCTTAGATCTTTAAAAGTAAGCAACGGATTTTGATGCGGTTTTTGTTAATAGATAGAGTGATTCAAAAGGAAGGTTCGTACGTATAATACATACATAATATAGTAGAGAAACAATAATAATTTTAGAGGTTTCTAATGTGATGTCGTAAATAAACGCTTAAATTGCAAACGCTGGCTGAACTCTACGAGATAGATCAAAAAAATGTACTATAGTATTGTACACCTTAACAAGGTCTACAAAAAAGTCTGCGATGGTGTATGTTTATCGTGGCGGAGAGTGGAAAGGTGACGAATCTTGAATCTTGCAGGATGGTCGTGTGGTAGTAATCTTGAATCTTACAGGATCGTCTGTTGGTAACACAACTGCATTTCACTACCGCTCATCACAGGAAACTTTAGTTAAAAAGTCACTTGGGCCGGGCTATTTAACCAGCTACAGTGTCGTTCACACCGTAACACGATCTGATTGTGAGAGTATAGGACGAGAAAATGCACTTGTGTCTACACAAGCGCTTGTACACTACATCTGATCTTGTAAAAGATTGAACGCAGTACTCATATCGGTCAAGGCATTATTACTTACTATTATTTATTACTATTACAGAAATTATGATTAATATAAAACTCAGCCAGAACGCGAAAAATGAGGTAGAGTATGTAAAACCAGAACTGAAGCGAAACCTTGGAGACACTATAACGCGCTTTGTAGAGCACATCCTTCAGCGAATACCATACGACAAGTGGGTTGGAGAATAAATCTATTGTTGGGTGTAACAAGTCCAGTAATACACTTCCTCCTCCAAAAAAATATATACGTTGTCCCTCACTAATGTAATTGTGTTTCATTGTGGTGTCCAAATAAATTATTCTTATCCTCACTACGCAGGTAACATTGGGTAGGTATAACCCAATGCTACCTGCGTAGTGAGTGATAACGTAGTGTTTATTTCACACTATGGTGCAATGGTCAGTTTAACATTTTAACTGTCAAAGTTATGTGTCTTTGTAAATTTTTAGGGTTCCATACCTAATAAAGAACCCTTTTGTTGAGACTGTCTGTCTGTCTGTCACACACACCTATATATTTCAGAAACCACTTACGCTATCGATTTGAAACTTAGAATAGTTTTATATGATTACCCAACCTCATCGTAAATTATTATTTTTGTCTTTTTTTTAATGGGGGTCGAAATGGGTCATCAAAATTACAAAGTAAGACTACTATAGCGAGTGGGATATGATAAGGTGCTTAATGTGCATATCTCAAAACCGATTTTTATTTTGGTTTATGTCACATAGTTTTTAGCTGATAAACAAGAATATCAAAAAAAAATACCGTTCCCCCCTTATCTCCGAAGTTTGTGGAGGGAAAAATCTGAAATAATTGTAGGTAATACATGTCTATCTATATTTTACAAGAAATTTAAAATGATCTTTCTAAGTAGTACAGTTTTTTAGTAATCCTAAAAAAACCTCGACAAACCAACTTAGTTTTGCGGTTTGGTGTTTTTGCTATATGCGGTGTTAGACGAAAAGTAAAATAACTTTAATAGATTCACAGATGGTATTGGAACCCTCGGTGTGCGAGCCCGACTCGCACTTGACCATTTTTTTTATTTTTTTAATCTATTGAAGTATTTCATTTTATACTATCTGTTACTGGCATTACAAACTTACGTTACAGGATTACAAAATTACATATAAACCTATAATGTCCTAAACACTCTAATATAATAAATGCATTATGTTCTTGCACAGTGATATTGATATTTAAGATTTATACTTAGTTCTTTGTGGTTCAACTAATCATGTACATTCTGTAAATTGTAGAATAAATAGCTTATAAGCTATTTATTTAGTAAACGTATAAAAACACTAAATATTAACCTATTGTCCCTTTTACTATACCTAAGTATAATTTAACTCGTAATAAAAATTTAAATATAAGTATTTTTTTATTTTAATCCCTCATAATAAAATAATCCTATTTTAATCGTCGTATCGCCTGTGGGGTGTTCGGGTAAGAATAGCACATCCCCCCCCCATTCTCCCCCCCATCTCCTCCCGTTGGGTGTCGTCCGAGGTGACTAAGGGAAAACAAGAAGACAGAAGCGGCTTTCTATTGGATTACCTATAGGAGCGAGAAAACTCAGGTGTTGTCTGAAATCGCTGACTAAGATTACGGGCTTATAATATTGACGGGTCTGTTGGTCTAGTGGTGAGACACCCTGGCCACTAACCAATAGGTTGTGGGTTCGATTCCCACCCAAATTTTCACCCAATGCATGAATTTTCACCCAATTCTGCACGTCCAAATCGTGTCGGATCTGTGACAATACATTAATATGTTATCATCGAGCTGGTCTTTTGATGAAGCTGAAAGTGGATAAGGAAACCCTTGGATGGCTACTAGTAAACCCATCGATATTGGGCTTATTCGATTTGTCTTAACAAATTCAGTTTGACTAATAATGAGGGCACACGCCCTCCTGCTGCGGATTGCACTGCGGCGTGAGACGATTGATGGTTTCAAAAGAAAAATCCATTGTCATGAATGCCAGTCACTTAACATAAAAAAGTATAGGGTTCAAAACTACATGGGTCCAAAGCATCTATATAATATATAGACTAGATAAACATTCACTAGCAAAACGACATCTAAAATGTGGTCACGGCGGTCGCTGACTTATTTGTGCTGGTGGCTGAAACGTGAACTTATCTATACTATATTATAAAGAGGTAGGCCTTTTTCGCGTGGGTGACTCAACACCGCTGAGCCGAAACGACCAAAGCTAGGACTACAAAATTTGGACAGGAGGTTCATTTTATGGTTTAACCAATCATTAAGAAAGGATTTTTGGAAATTCGAACTCTAAGGGTGTGAAATAGGGGTTGAAAGTTTGTATGGGAAGGGTTCAAAAACAATGTCTTTGGACTTGAAATTAGACTCTTTATCAAAAATAATAAGACACGTCTATCAGCGTTTTTCAGAATTCCTTAGTTAAGGTTGTAAAATAGAGGATGAAAGTTTGTATAGGATGGGTGTAAAAACATTGTCTTTTGACTTCAAATTTTGTAATTAGACTCTCTAATAAAAATAAAAAGAAACGTGTATCAGCGTTTTTCAGATTTCGTCAGTTTATGGTGTAAAATAGGGAATGAAAGTTTGTGTGTTAAAAAATATATTGTATCTATCTATTGACCTGCCCTACCACCACCTCTATGAGCAGTATTGTTATCATCTTACATGACATGAGGTAGAGACGTCAATATACATAGTCTATACCTCTGTCACTTTCTATCGAGAAAGTAAGGTGAAAATAATATTGTTATTAGAGGTGATGGTACAGGGGTTACAATTTAGCAAGCATACTATTTTAAAAGAATAATAAGACACGTATTTTTGTGTTTGTGAAAATTTATCACCTAAGGGAATTATATAAGACTAGCTGACCCACGCAGCTCCGCCTGCGCTATTTTTACGTTAGTTAAACTTTTAATAACAGACATTCACATCGAATACATAACCTCCTTTTTATAATCGGTTAAAAACTGGGACCCACTTTTTACTTGCTCTCCGAAGCATGGACCCGTTTAGTTCAAATGGCGTTAAACGGTCACCCATCTATTTAATGACCTTACCTAACGTTGCTTAACCCGATCGATTACAAAACCTTGATACCAACTCTCTATGAGTGTTCCATACTAATATTGATATATATATATATCGTATATATATAGCGTATAACCAAGTACCCATTTTGACTTTAATCCCCTCTCCCAAAAGAACCGTGCTAGATTACGGGATAAAAAGTATCCTATGTCCTACCTCGTAGTAAGATCTCAAATCATGCCAAGTTTCATTTGAATCCATTCAGTAGTTTCGGCGTGATGCGCAGCCGTGATACAGACAGACAGACAGACAGACAGACAGACAGACAGACAGACAGACAAAATTTTTAAAAAATACATTTTCGGCCTCAGTATCGGTTATAGAATGCCCTCCAAATATAATTATCCCGTCCTTGACTTCAAGATTACTTGTAGTCCTTGTACATATACGTTCCGGTCTAGTCGCACAAGTTTAGAGAGGTTTAATAGAGAAAACAATATTATTGTCTCCCTCTCAACCACCCCGCTCCAGCAGAACGGCAGACACCTCATTCTTGTCCGTGCGCTCACGGCGTTCGCACGAGTTCAAACTTCAAATACAAAAGATCTTTGAAATCATGAAAAAAAAACTAAAATAAATAAGAAAAGTAAAGGAAGTCATAAAACTAATAGTGGAACATTGTTCGTGTCGCTGTTAACGAAGATTTATACTCTCGAGCTAAAGTGTACCCTTTGAATTCATTGGGAATCACTAATGTTTATTATCCGTTGAATTCTTCGGATATTATTGTGCCCATGGATGAATTCATCCATGATTGTGTCTAAATATCATCCTGCCTGCCTGCTGCTGCTGCTGCACTGCTGTACCTCCTGTACCTGCGAAGATTTCTACGCTCGATCTGAGTTTGTGTACTCTTTGCATTCATTGGGAAGCACTAATTTTTATTATCCGTTGTATTCTTCGGATATTATTTTGCCTAATTATCACAATGTCCTAAATATGACAATTGGATTCATCGCAAATCGTGCAGCTTATCTGTTGTATTCTTCAGATAATGCATTTTTTCTTCGTGTCCTAACTACCCGCATTATTTACTACAAGTAATTAAGTATGTCTATTTTAGATAAAAGCGAATAAATATTCGCTGGTGATGTACCCTCAATTATGATTAAAAAAAAAAAAAAACAATGCAAAGATACCTAATGGTATTCCTTGGTCAAATGTAAGCTTCGCGCTGAAACGGGATTTGTGCTCGAAGGTGCGGAGGCAACAAAGCACGGTAACAAATGTCACATAATAGTCCCTGATCAGATGAGATTTTTGTTCGTGATGCGGAAGGAATCTCTAACGAAGTTGATTCACTTGGTTTTATGTATCTGAAAATTTATTCCTCAATTTGTAATAGCTACTCTGAACCTGGAGATTGGCACCATGCTAATTGATAGTTGTAAGTCTATTAGTCAGTAAAGCTCTTTTGGCTTCAGGGAAGGTGGACAAGCCTATACATCATAAAAAAAAAAATAATAATAATAATAATATCCGTACTCTAAACGAAGGGGTCAACTCTTGGCTTATTCTCACTATGCCGAAACTGATACCAGTAGGTCGGTTATCATTCAACTGATCGATCAACCCTTGACAGATCCCTTTAAAGATAGTGTAACAGATTTATTTCTTTTTTGTTAGATTTTATGGAGAATATCTAGGCAATTATAAAAAAAAAAAAAACAGGTAGATATATGATTAAAAACCAGTAGTAAGTTAAGTTAATACTTGCCCAGATTTCATACTTACTGTAAGTTTAAACGGGAAAGGCTCCGAAGACCTAAGTTGAATCCTAGCACCAGCATGATGGCCAGAACTACACTGACATAGTCCGTGGACTGAAACCAGTGAGGTTTTTAATGAGCACTCTAACCGCCGCCAGCGCGGCGTCGAGGACCATGCCATCTTCACCGCTTGACTGATTGCCGACCGTGTCCGCCACGAGTCACAGCACCGTTATGCAACTCAATCTATCTCTCAGTTTAATCACTAATTATTATTAATATAAATGTTTATTTCGAAAACTTGTAGTAAAGTAAGTTTTATTCTGGGCTCCATAATTTTGCTTGTTTTTTCCCGCAACAGTTAAACTCAAATACAAAATAAAAACAATTATAATAATACTAAAAAAAAATAAAAAAAAATTCGTCTGCACCTTTTTAGACTTATTTCGGCAAGTCCCATTACACTATGTAGGTACACTACATTGTGACAATGTACGTTGTACTATGTCGCTTGAGCAAGTTAGATACTTAGCTCCTGCTTAAATGAATGTTCTAACTGTGTGAAATGTGTGAACTTTTTGATTTTTTTAGATGAATATATTCTTCAGATTTTCACGGACGCCTTTCTAACGAGTGGCATACTCCTCTGCACTCAAACCTTAAAGTTGAAGCGTAGCAATTGGTTTGAAAAACTGGTGAGCATTGGTCCACATTGAGTGTGTTAAAACGAATGGTAATCCATTGATTTAGTCTCTGGAGACAAGAAAAATTGTGACTATCGTGTGTATACCTAATACCACTGCCTTTTCTTATTAACACAGAATAAGCAGTTTATTACCCTAGCTAGTATTAGGATAGGCTAATATTTGGAAGTGAGGTGCACATATTAACAAACTCATTAGTTCAAGTATAAGTTTATTATATTATGCAGGCCGATATAATAGTAATAGGATAAACAAAGACACAGACCAAGAGATCGGGTGTAAACAATTATAATAATATATGTATAACAACATTAAAAGAATAATATTAAAAGAAAAAATATTTTGAATAACATAGGGTACCCTCATATAAAAGAAAAAAAAAAACTAAGGTAAGGGCACAAAAATACAAATGTAATTTTTTTTTCCAAGACTATTTTTTAGCGATAACGATCGAAATGAGGCATTTATTATATATCGAATATAGGCCATATTCATGATCCTCAAAGTTAGTTGCAGATGGAGATTTTATAAAAAAAAGGCTGGGAATCGTAATAACCATTACCAAAATTATTACAAAGGGCTGTCATATAATAAAAGTTGACCTCTAAGAGGCCTTTATCTTATATCTTATTTTATGAGTCTCATTATAGCCTCCGTGGCGCAACGGTAAACCACTTGTTTTGCAAACCGGAGGTCGCGGGTTCAAATCTGTGAAATCCCGTGGAGAGTAACCACTTTATATACTTGTTCATTGCTGGGTTGGACAATGCAGGCCGGTCATCTGTTTGTCTGTAAAGTAAGATGATCCAGGCGTCGGATGGGCTTGTAAAAGGTCAGTCCTGCGCCTGGCCTCTCCCCAGTCGTGCCAATTTTTCATCTTAATGAATTGTGAGTGTAAACGAAGATAGAGTGCACTTGTGTCTACGCAAGCACTTGTTCACTATAATATCTCTCGCGTAGAAGGCTGATTTTGTGAAAGATCGGCCGCTGTGGTCGTATCAACCAGAAGGGCATTTATATTATTGTTTTATAATTTATGAACACACAGTAACAATAAAGGAAAGAAGAAATATAGGCAAGATACTATTCTTTACTACAAAGGCACAGCTTATTTCAGAAAGTTCTGCCTTTAAAAGTTCTATTATTACCTAACATTATAGACATAATTTTTATTATGAGCCTCAAATGTAATTAATATCTACGCTTGTGTTCGGTTCCCGTATATTATCTGCAGTCTCAGGCTTTTTGCTTTCTATACTCTGCCCGGATGAAATTAAATGCCTAGGAAAATCTTTCCATCTTATATTTTGGAAATGTTAATAAGGCTTTATTAACCTGATTAGGATAAACCCTAATAACTTGATTAGGAGTTTTCCTATTATAGTCGTCTTAACCGTGGTACACCATCTTTAAATCCTGAAAATATTTACTTATATAGAAATTATTTCCAAAGCATTCACTACACTGCCATCTTCCTCTAGCAGCATATTTGTTGTTCTGGTATGTTTTCGAAGACAACACATACAACGATCAGCTTTTGCAGAAGTTATTCTCTCTTGTTTCACAGAGAACTTGTAAAATAAGTCTAATTTCAAGCAAAGAACATTGATTTTATAATGATATTAACGTCTCATCTCTGATAAGTTCGTTAATAAGTAGTTTTTATAAATTCTATACTTATTTGAAGAGTAACAAATTAGCTATTTCTTTGATATACATAAACCAAATAGGCAATATTATTAAAAGTTTTAAATGTTTCTTTCAAGGAATCTGTAAACTGAAACCAATATTTCCTCGCTATGACATTGCATAGAATCTAATTACTACACACATCAAAAGTGTCTAGGGATCAACATATATTTTTGCAATAACTTTTCTCCTGATTGATATTAATTAAAATTTTCTTTAAGGATTCATCAAATAAAGTGTTTTCGTTTGTCACAGTAACGATAAACCAAGTCACCTTTGCATTAATAAAGAAATTTGCCATTTTCCTAATAAAGGGATTTTTGACATTTGAACCACTAACACAAAAGTTCGAAAAAAAGACTGAAATAACAGTTTTCTTTAAAATTTTATTGGGTAACTTAAACAATTAATAATCCGTGTTTCTACCGCGAACACTAACAACACAAGAACATCGGTTTGGCATACTCAAAATGAGTTCATCCAAATCACGCTGTGGAATGGCCGCCCATGTTCGTTGCAACAACAAAAAAAGGTCTTCTTGCGACTGGATACCCTCCATATTCGGCAGAGCTCTTCTCTGTAGCATATCCCATGCATGCTCAATCGGGTTCAAGTCTGGCGACTGAGCAGGCCAGGGCAGGACATTGATGTTAGCTGCGGCGAGAGTCTGTCTTACAACTCTTGCGGTGTGCGGTCGTGCATTATCATGCATTAACTGAAATAAGGGACCGATTTGCACTTGTAGAGGAACGATGACGTCTGATACAATCGTCTCAGCATAAATTTGAGCGTTGAGGTTGCCTCTGATCCAAATCAACTCAGTTCTTCCGCCGATCCAAATACCCGCCCATACCATGATGGTTCCACCACTATAAGGATGGACTTCCTGGCAGGATTTTAATCGCTGTTGGCGTCCAGGGGTTCTCCAGTGTCGTATACGTCTTGTATCCGGTCTCATACCAAAACGAGACTCATCAGAAAAGCACACGAAACGCCATTGTTCTTCTGCCCAATTTCTGTGTTCAAGAGCCCATTGATATCGAATCCTACGATTGTGCATTGCTATAGGTGGTACCCGTACCGGTCTTCGGGAATGAAGGTTCACTTCATGCAAGCGGTTTCTGACTGTTTGGTCGCTAATTAAGTTCCCTGAAGAGTGATGAAGCCTCACGGCTAACATCATGGCAGTTATTGTTGGAGCTCTTCGAGTTAAGATTTGAATATATCGGTCTTGTCTCCGTGTGGTGCAGCGATACCGTCCTCCATGGCGCTCAGCCACGGTACCAGTGCTTCGGTAACGTGTCCAAAGTCGACTGATAACACTCTGACTTGTATTCAGAGCTAAAGCCACAGTACGTTGCCGGGAACCAGCTTCTATCATTCCCACGGCTCTGAGCATTTCTTCCCTGCTTAAATGACGTCGCCGCTCCATAATAACTTTGGTTTAATCAGTAGTAGGGAAACAGTAGCACTAATAATGTCTTCAATGCGTTGTATGTTTTTATAGGGAAAATATTGACAGCTGATTTTCATCTTTTACTCGAATTTGATTCACAGTTCCTGATTCAAATTATGAAATGCACCAAAAAGGATCCATATAAATTTATAAAATCATAAATTTATTACAAAGCCACATCTCAATCTCAAGAAATCCGCTTAAAAATGCTTGATCCCTAGACACTTTTGATGTGTGTATATTACATACAGCCATAATATCTTTGGTTACTTATAAAACATTACTTACAGTAGCTGATTTTATTAGTTTAGAAAATATTATTCAAAACTTAAAAGTACATAGCTATACCGATAACTCTCTGCCTGTAGAATAAACAAAAGCTAAACTATTAGAATATATCAAACGTAAGGCCAGTTACAGACTTAAAACCTTAGGAATTTCTAAGGAGATGTCAAACCATTTTAAATATGCATCAATTCATTCGAAGACCTGATATTTGTCTGGCACCAACACTAACTTTTCAGTTATATCCTCCATGATATGGTCTTATCTTGTCACTCTAGCCACTGTCCTATGTATCGAGGGTTCGATTCCTAGCTTGTGTCTGGGTGTTGTTTATCTTTTTAGTTTATATTTACAAGGAGGAAAGGTATATAGTTATATACCTTCACTACTAATACTTATTAGTATCGGTTGTCTGGTTGCCATGACGCAAGCTCTACCGTATTTGGATTGTCTCAAAATATTATTTTAAGTATATTATTAATTTATATAATAAATTTATCAACATCTTCTCAAACCATGGGACGATGAACATACAAAAAAGTGATATTATTAAACAGCACAATTGATGCTTCTATCTTTACTACTTACAGTAGATACGAGAAATGAAGTCATGACTTCAGCGGCTGTCCAGAAAGGCTTTATTATTAAAACCATTATAAAACTGTTTTCAGGATGGTCTGCACAATTAGCAAGCAGTCTCTAAGTTTCTATAATGGACCTCAATTGCTACTTGGGTAACAATGTCGGAATTAATTGTTCAACAATGTTAAGGTAAAAGTTTAAACTATTGAATAGATAAATAATTAAAATAAATATATTTAAAGAAATATATAAATATCAGAAATCATTAAATATATAAACATAACTATAGTAATTAATTTAAATGTATGTATGCATTTTGCAATTTCTACTTTGGTTTATTGATTATAACTAATAGCTTAATCATCAAATTAAGAAAACTTTATCTCATCCTGGAATCTCATTAAGTGCAACATTGATTTTTTATCTCTAAACATCTACAAGTAATCTTGAAGTCAAGGACGGGATAATTAAGTGATCAAACGAACTTACCTTAAGTGAAGTTCGATCCTAATTATCCAGTCCTTGACGAAAGATTTAAGGTCCCTCCCTACCCTAAATGTCCCTGTTGAATCAATGTTGCAGCTGTATTTCATTTTACTCTAAAGATAATGAGGTGTCTGCCGTTCTGCTGGAGCGGGGTGGTTGAGAGGGAGACAATAATATTGTTTTCTCTATTAAACCTCTCTAAACTTGTGCGACTAGACCGGAACGTATATGTACAAGGACTACAAGTAATCTTTCGTCAAGGACTGGATAATTAGGATCGAACTTCACTTAAGGTAAGTTCGTTTGATCACTTAATTTTCAAAATATCTTCAATGTACAGAATTGGACCTGTTACAGTTTTATTATAAGCATCGATATACTATACCAACTAGATTAGCTGTCCCGAACAAAATGACATCGAAAATGTGGTCGCGGTTACATTTACTTACACAACTATACACGTAGCTAGAAATTGTAGAAAATAGTTTTAAATAATTCGGAACGTCGGACTAATAGCAGCCTTCACATGTAGTAATAAAGTCTAATTCTGTATGCAGTAATGTTGGCACATAAAACCTTTACATCGGAGACAAAGAAAAATCAATAAAACCGCCAAAATTATACGAAAAAAAGTAGTTGTTTTGACTTAAACAAAAATGTACTCATTTAAAAGAAAATCTTAACCACTATAAAATAAGGTTCAAAACAGGTGTGTTTCCATTGTGTGTGTACTGACTTACAAACTTATCCGTGCTGGTGGCAAAAATGAGAACTAACTTTTTTATTATGGTAATGACGTGTAGTTTAACAGTTTCGTATAGACAGTGGCGACACGCCTATCGGCAACATTAATTTTGTCAGTCTCTAGCGGAGAAAATATCAAATAAATATTTTTTATTTCGTATTATAATGATATCTTACTTATATTTATTATTTAAACTAGTAGTAATAAGAAAACGAAACGAAAAAAAATTTCCCCATCTGCAATTTTAGTATTACGATAAGTATTATAATATTTGGACAGTTTATAAACGCGCAATAAGGAATTTCGATACATCCTGTTGTCGGCTCGTACTAATTTGAAATAAGCGACAGCCTCTCTATTTTCGTGACCACTTTTCGGGCCGTGACAGCTAATCTTGTTTAGATAGTATATCGATGATTATAAGTATAGATTTAAAACCTTTGTATGGTGTTTGTTTTTTGTTTATTGATTTGATATAAATATATTATATACATATGAACCACACATACTCTTACTTAAAAGTACCTTCATCTGAATTAAATTAAGGGATACGATTTGTATTGTATGATAGGATAGCAGCTAACAGTAATGTTGTGGTGGATACGCGTGGTGTAGACACGGAAGACACAATACATTAGAGTGTTTTAAACCAATAACAGTTTTTGATTTCTATCAATACGTCATGACTTCCACCAACCTTACCAATAAACATTATAATTTGATAAGTAATTTTAATCCCCTTCACATGTGCAAATGTGCAATGGGATAAGATTACAGTTTAGATTATATAAAATAATATTATCGAAACCAATATCCTCATTATGTCACCTACTTACCTACCTACAGACAGATCTTTTCAATTTAGCGTCAACAATTTCCGGTGAAAATTCTTATGATAATACTATAAACGAATTTCAAGATCAAACCTTAAAATATTTTGTTGGAGTCGATCTACGAGAAGAATGTTTTCCCATGGACAGTTATATGGTTGGTCTATAGAGCAGAACATGCTAAAAACCTTGATGAACCTTGATACATCTTGATGAACACTAATTGGAAGAAAAAAAGTCGTGTATTCATTAATTTTACTTTAATGATTTTACTCCTTCTTCATGTACAAAAACTATAGTCTGATCCGGATCTACGATTTTTTCGAACCAGGGCAGAAACTTGATAGTGGCGCCCCTCTTGCGATTCAGATAAATTACTTAAAAAAGTTCACAAGTATAGGTAATATAATGGTTGGCATTTCATTTAAGGGTTCTTAATTTCCTATTCAGGAATAATCCTGAATAGGAAATTAAGAACCCTTAAATGAATTTGTACTCTTTATTAACTATTACTCTGATTTCTTTAATCAATCATATGCGAATCGTCATCGTGAGATTGTTACCAGCTTTCAGTGAAGGAATACATCGTGAGGAAACCTGCATGTCTGAGAAATCCTAACTATCTTTCAAATGATGTGTGACGTCCTCCAACCCGCACTTGGCCAGCGTAGTGGACTATGGCCTAAGCTTCTACATTTTAATGGGAGGCACGTGTCCAAAAGTGGGACGAAAACAAGGGCTGGTAAAAAAAATAGGTTTCCATGATGTAACGTAAAGTTTCTGGAACGTTCTATAGTTTGTGTATGCCACCTGTCGTCAAGTTGTATTTTTTTTTTGGATTGTTTCTCCTAAAAGGCAAAATAGAGAAAGGATGTTTGCAATTTGTCCAATTTACGTGAAACTTAACAAGGTTATTCCTCTTCAACTAATTATTTACCACGGGTTATTCAAAATTCAATTTATAAAAGAAATCCAAAAATGTTTTAAGTATGGTAAAATTGTTAGTAGAAATCTTATTCTACGAAAGTCTACTGTAGGTATTGTAAGGTATTATTCTTTACACATATTATAATTTAAACATAACATTTTGCCACCCGTGCGAAGCCGGGGCGGCCCGCTAGTGGTTATATAATTATATATGGTAATGACATATATTTTGACAGATTCATATAGGTAGCTACACTCCTGTCGGCAAAAATAATTTTGTCAGCCTGTGGCTCGAAAAGAAATAGCGACACAAGAACCGATGGGTCGTGGGTTCGATTCCCACCAAGTGTCTGGGTATTATTTATTTATTTAAGTATGTATTTACAAAAAAAATATGTATATAAGTATTCTGCCGTCATAAGGAAAAAAGACGTATCTGACATTTTTTTCATAATTGAGTTAAATACGCCATCTGGATCAGAAAAAAATGACGCATCTACCAGTATTTCTGGCTTTAACAATCAGAACCATATAAATCTCACTATTAATTAAGACGCTTCTGCTGCAAGTCATAATGTTTACGAAGTAAGAAAGTCATTTCTGACATATAATAAGTTGAAAAGACGGATTTACGTAGAACCGTCTTATTTGTTTGCACAATAATGTATTTAATCATAAAATGAAAAGACGTTACTGCATCTATTTTATCTACGGTCTATATTAAAAACTCTACAAATCATGTGATTACACTATGAATTCTAACATTAATGTTATAGCCAGTTTTGGTACTGTCTATACGAGTGCAATGTGGACATAAGAGTACCAGTTACATAATTGTGTTGCATTTAGGAGGGTGGCCTGCTCTAAATCGCATCCCACTTAGCATCCAATACATGCCTCCTTTGCTCCTCGAACACCTGCACCAGGCCATGTACTTTTTGTCTTCATTTACTTCGTTGCTTAGCCAAATTTTCCTAGTGAAGGTGATCCACTCTACATCCCTTCATGTCTTTTCAGACCATCTTTATACCTGAGAAAATAGCCACATTGTTTCCGCTTACCTTCCTCTAGTTCAGAATAAATGATGGGTTTTACTACTCTATCGTCCGACATCTTAACTACGTGGCCACTTCAGCGTAAATGACGTTTCATTAGATACGCCTAATCCCGTAAAATTTACCTCGACGCAAAACATTGGTGTCTCACATTGGTGTGTCACGTCACCTCACGTTCATGATTTCACGGAGGCACTTGGGATGAAATCTATCCAATTTTCGTATGTCTGCAATAAAGTATCCACGTCTCCGACGAGGGTAAGTTGAGAAATTTAAGAATTTTGGCGTTGAGCCGTATATACGGCTATAATGGAGTAGGAACTTCTGTGTCCATAGACATTTGTTATACTTACCTATTTTTAAGCCGAATCTACGAGTCGAGAGATTTCGTTTTTCCATCAAATCTTGAAAGGCATTCAAAGTTTCCGCCACAAAACAAGGATCATCCGCATACCAAATCTCTGTGTCTGTGAATATATCATGGGAGACCATTCTTTGAGGTTTTAGCAGGGATAAATAAAAAAGTTTGCCATTAGTAAGCACGATATCAAATGTGTGTATTGTTGGCTGTTTTTAATGTATCTACCACTACCACTAAAAAGTACACTGCAAATAGTATTAGTGCCAAAACGCAACCCTGCTTCACTCCACAACTCACGGGAAAAAAATCTGTCCGCTCACCGTTTACACAGGTTATTTTATCATGTAACAGTTTTAACATCCGTGCAAACTTTTCTGTACAACCAAGTTTGAGTAGCAGAATCCATAAAATGACACGACGCACACTATCAAAAGTCTTATCGAGGTCTACCAAACAAAGAAATAGTGCTCGATGTTGTTCTTTTCTCTTGTAATTGACCAATCGAAATATTGCCTCTATTTAGACGAAAGCCAAATTGAGGTTGGGGAAGAATATTTTCTATTATCATTTATGAGACGGTTGGGGAGTACTCTGGCTAAAGTTTTTCCGAAAGCCGTGGGAAGTGAGGTACCTCTATAAGAATTTCAATCAGCCGAGTTACCTTTATTTTCATACAGTGCAAAGATTTTTAACTCTGTGAAGTCTTTGGGAACTAGTTCAATATGCCACATTTGCTTAAAAAGTTTTTGTAGCTGAATGGCGGCAGTAACTTCACTGATAGAAATTGGTTTGTCTAGAGCTATATCTATAGGAAATTCAGATATTTGTTTTATTGTAATCAAAATCAGCTGAGCGATCAATATTAAGAAGTTTATTACAATTTTCCGCCCAGAAATGTTAAGGACATTTCACGTTTGTTGGTGCCTTGGTGGTATGAGTGAGTACCATCAAAAGTAGTTTTATATTTCATTTTTATTTTATGATTAAATTTATTTCAGTTTAAATATGGGCTGTTAAATTATCTGACAGTTAATTATGCAACATTGGCGTTTCTACAGGTACTATTGTAAGTTCACCGACTGTAGGTAAGAATCACTAAGTTGAAAAGCAGTAAATGGCTAAATACGTCTATTTTATTTAGGTAACGGCAACCTAGTTACCCATTATCGCTAAGTAAAAAAGACATTTCATAAATTACTAAGTTGAAAGGAAGTATCTAGCCAGAAACGTCTTTTCATTGCAGTATCATGTATATTCTTGTAATTTTTTTACTAAGCAAAAAGGGAAAATGTAATTTATTTAATATATAAAATATATTTTAATAATATTTGCATATTTAATTCAATAGACCAAACTTTAATTCATACTTTTTCACAGAAAAAATATTATTTTTATTATTTTCTTGAGCACAGCGAATTTTTTACTTTCAAAAATACTTTTTATTTTATTTCTCCGTTTCGAACTTTCGTTTTATGACGGCAGTATTAGTATCAGTTGTCTGGTTTCCATAGTACAGGGTCTCCCTAGTTTGGGATCAGATGACCGTGTGTGGATTGTCCTAAGATATTATTATTATTATAATTCGTTGTTTAAAATGCCAGCTGTCATCATGTTTCAGTTGATAAAATAATTTGCCAGAGCTCTCTAAAAATGTTTATGTTTTTGTCCGTAGTCCCCTGAAATTCTGATCTCAATAATTTTGCAATCAGAGGGTTAACATATAAATTAGCATTATACAGATAGTAAGTGAAAAATATAATATGTATTATTATAAAACAATGTAAAACAGTCGATATATAAAATCTGTTTTGAAAAAAAATGAACCGACTTCAATATCACTGTAAAGTATAAAATAATTTAAATATTATAGAAGTTGGTGTTGGCATACCTGCTGTGTATACTTAGCACCAACTTATATATATATATAAAATTATTTTATACTTTTCAGTGATATTGAAGTTGGTTCATTTTTTTTCAAAAAATATTTTATTTTAAACTTTTTAGTGATATTTTCATACATAAAGATTGAACCATCGAAGACGGTAAAATGATCTAGATAGGTTATGATCACATTATCGTCTACATACTTTTACATAATGCATGTTTCTTCAGAACAAAATATCCGGTCGTAATGAAATTTGCATGGAATCATCATAGTAGTTTACTCTCTCGAATAAAAAAAGAATCATCGAAATCGGTTCATATTTCGCAGAGTAATGTAATGGAGAACATCAGTTTTATGGTTTTTACCAGATAAATTCCTCCACATCGTTCGTGGTCCTCCAGGAAGTTCTTATCCGGTTATGATAAAATTCATACACATTCATTACAGTGGTTCTTTCTTTCGAAAAAAAAAGTCATTACAATTGATAAATATTTGCCAGAGTTATGACCATTTTTGTCCTTAAAAAGCGACAAAAACGTTATCTTTTAGGCATTCCTTCAGGTTTCCTGCGCGGTCTCCATTCTGGTTTTTTCAGGAACTACTTATTCGTAAGCAATATTTTTTTATGGGACCCAATCAACGGATTAAATGGATGGAAGAAAGATTTTTTCAAATCGGTTCATAATTGCCAGAGTTATGCGCGAACATACATAAAAAAAAATACAGACGAATTGAGAACCTCCTCCTTTTTTTAAGTCGGTTAAAAATGAAAATTACCTCGTTGTATGTTATCATTATTCACAGTTTACTACGGCATGTTAATTATAACCAACCCATTATCCTTGCACATTTATCCGGATAGATACATTTTGGGTATTTCATGTGTGTGCGATTGTATTCCTGCGTAAATACCCAGACCTAATTCTATTGTTTCTATGGGTTATTATTGGTTGGAATGATGACGAAATGGTCTATTGATCAGGTTATTATTTTTAAAACCACAAAAGGTAAATGATGTTTTAATACTAATTTCTTCTGGCCACTAATGATAGTTAAAGTTACATGTTTGCCTTTTATACTTATCGTTTTTTTTTTATTTTATACAACCAAGGTGGCATGCGTGCGGCCCGCCTGATGGTAAGCAGTCACCGCAGTCTATAGACGCTAGCAATACCAGAAGAATCACTAGCGCGTTTAAGTCTTTGTGTCCAGTAATTTCACCAGTTACAGTGCCCTTCACATTCTGTGCCTTCACGCAGGAACACAGCAATGCTTTCACACTGCTGCTTGGCGGCAGAATGTCTGACACTGCGGTGGTACCTACCTGGACGGTTCCTTGCTTAAGGAACCTACCACCTAGTACTGTTTCACATTGCTTTGGAATAATAAATATTATAAATGTTTACTTATTATCTGTATATTGATAATTTATATGTTAACCCTCTGATTTCAAAATTATTGAGATCAGAATTTCAGGAGACTACGGACAAAAACATAAACTTTTTTTTAGCTCTGGCAATTTTTTTATCAACTGAGACATGATAGATGCCATTTTAGGGTTTCATACTTAGGAGGTAAAAAAGGAACCCTTATGGTCTGAATTCGTCTATCTGTCTGTCCGTCACACCTATATATTTCAGGAACCACTGTTACTATCGATTTGAAACATGGGAAAGTTTTAGATCTTACTTACTCAACCTGATCGCAATTGAAAAATAAAAATAAAATTCTTTTTACTTTTCAAAGTGATAATATTATATCGAGTGGGGTATCTTAAGAAAGTGCTTCATTTGCACATCTCAAAACAGATTTCTATTTTGTCTTATGTGACGTAGTTTTTAGCTTATAATTAAAAATGACAAAAAAATACCGTAATGGGGGGGAGGGGGTCTT
The DNA here is from genome assembly GCA_911728495.1 of Furcula furcula. Lineage (NCBI taxonomy): Eukaryota > Metazoa > Arthropoda > Insecta > Lepidoptera > Notodontidae > Furcula > Furcula furcula. Next base: position 24,654,767 of record OU452243.1, read on the forward strand.
ATCTCCGAGGTTTGTGGAGGGAAAAATCTGAAATAATTGTGGGTAATTCATGTCTATCTATATTTTACAGGAAAAATAAAATGATCTTTCTAAATAGTACACTTTTTAGTAAACGTCAAACAAACTTTTTTTTTTTTTTAGTCATTTATTCATAATAAAAGAAATGGTTACAAAAAGTTGGTACAAAAATTAACAGCGAGAAAAATCATGGTGATTTATGTACTTAGATTTGCGGTTTGTTTTTTTTTGCTATCTGAGGTGTTACATGAATAGTAAAATAACTTTAATAGGTCCAAAGATGGTATGGAATCTACGATGCGCGAGTCTGACTCGCTCTTGACCGGTAATTTTTTAACAACAAATTGTTTCATGATCGTGCAGAAATAGGAATTTAGCTGTTAGGTAAGGTTTAAGAAACTTTATTCTCATAAAGAATTACAAAATTCACTTACATGAGAACATAATAAGAAGCAAAAGAAAATTATTTAAATTAAATACCCGCATGCGCGAGAGTAACAACCAAATCACTTACATAAGTTTTATATAACGAAGTACGAAGTATTTTACTAATGGGTCAATTGTTTGTAATCGAATCACTATATCAAGACCAACAACCATCCAACAGCACTAAATAAAATCCACCAGTTAGTAAGGTACATGTCTGGTTTGACGGGCCTGTTCCTCTGGACTTCTAGAGTCTTGGTTAGACACCCTGGCCGCTACCTAATAGGCCGTAGCTTCGATTTCCACCAAGTGTCTGGGGTGGTATTTATCTATATATTATTATTTTGTATGTTTTTTTTTAATAAGTATTTACTATGAGTTGTATGGTTTCTATAGTACAGGCTCTGCCTAGTGTGGGATCAGATGACCGTGTACCGACTATCGGATTATATTATTACTATGTCAGACAGGGGGACGGGGGATGGTGCCATCATCAAAGAGATTATTACAAATTAAATAGCAGCGGCCTTTGGGATTTATTCATACAAAAACTGTCGTCCCTTTTTACAAATGTCACATAAGTACGTATATAAAATTAATTAGTAAATATACTAAATACATGTGAAAATAAATTGTAGTCGCATTCAGTCAGTATTTAGTAGTTTTATCATAATGATAATTGCGGGTAATTCAAGTATAGGGTGACTTCAAATTTGGAGCGCGGCAGTAGTGCGGCTGCAACGCTGCTGACGCTCTGCTTTGTAAATCCATATAAATCAAAAATGCACTAAAACCCCCGCGGATGTCGCATCCACACATAAAATTGGGTGACTGGGCCCTCCGGTGGGATCTGCACCAGGTGCCCCTCAGTGCCTTTGCCTTTGAGCCCGCCGCCGGGGACGCATTGTAGTCCCCCGGCCGCCATACTCGATGGGCGCCTAAGGCCCCCCAAGCGTCCAGCGACTCCGAAGTTACTCCAAAGATAGGACTTATCTCAACTTAATTCTATTAAAAATGTAAACAATAGAATAGAAGATTGTTTATTTGTGATTTAATATTATTAATGTGGACAGGAATGCGTCGCTGCGCATACAAAAAGCCCTACGTGAAAATACTAAACTTATCAGGAGAAGAAAAAAACTGATTATTACGCAAACGAGTCAAAAAACTCAATAACTCTGTATGCAGAAAATTCATTTAGATATAGATACATTAAAATACATGTATATGACATTTTAGTTTTTTAGATAATTTTAATCTAGAATTTTGTAATTCGGTTTTGGGCACATAGCTGTTTATTTTTACGCTGTAAATACCGTTAAGTAATTTTTGTTATATAGCGGGATTAGTCTTCTTCTACCTCAAACACTAAGCGCATTTATCAAACTATTAAATATTATACTTGTTATTGCATAAATAATATTAAATCACATGTTTTAAGAAAATTCAAACTATTATGGCTATCCGACAAAACTGAATAAAATAAATAAATCAGCCGGAAGACTGCTCGACAAAGGCCGAATTTGTTTAAATTTGATACATCTATAATAATTATGTACTACTTAATATCAGAAAGTGGAAGCCCTTTTCGCGTGCCTGACTCCTCAACAATGAACGACAATTAGCTATTTGCATCCACCAGTTACCTGTGACGGGCACAATGTCGTCTGTCCATCTAGTGAGAGGCCTGCCTACGCTTTGAGCTTTCCGGTTCGTGGTTTCTACTCGAGAACCATACCTGAAGATCCCCACCACATGGTTATGACTTGTCGACTGATATTTTCCAGTACCATACATTTTCCCTCACTCGTGCACCTTGTGTCAAACTCCTTCATAAATCAGCTGGTTTTGTAACTACCTCACGGGAATTATGTAAAATTAATTGGCATACAGAAATTCACAATAGCTTACTGAAGGGTGGGCTCTTATTTCTATATTATATCCTAAGTGAGCTTCGTGATATTTATAGTTCAGCCAAAACAATATTACTAACAAGCAACATTATCCACTATGATGATACATGATACAAACCTCCACTCATTAAAATACTTAAAGAACAAGATAATCTGAAAAATTTAATAACCCTGGACATGATAGAACTTACTCATAAACAGACTATCCTGCTCCATTATCGGACCCTGATCTGTCTGTCCCCGTGGGCTGCCGGGTTAGAATTGCATCCCCCTATCTTCTCTCGTTGGGTGTCGTAAGAGGCGACTAACCGAGAACAGGAAGACGGGCAGAAGTGTCTTTCTTTTGGATTTATCTTCTACCTATAATGTAATCCCCATGCCATCTGCCAAGCGCAACCCCTTCCTTCTAAGGGGAGGCCTTTGCTCAGCAGTGGACGTCTACCAACTACTCGCCAAGACCTATCCATCGAAATCCAGCGGGTCTACGTTTAATGAAGCAGGGTTCCTGTAGCTACTTTCCTACTCCATGATCAAAAGGATCCGATGATCAGAGACCTTTTTTCTACCAATTAATCGTCGAGACCAATCCAACGAGTCCGAATACGATGGGTCTACGTTTATTAATGCAGAGATCCTGTGACATCTGCCTGCTCCATCATCAGACCCTGAACACTACCAACATGTTGATAATTCTAAATAATTAAATCTTAGGCTGAAAAGACATGAGTCTAAAAGGCATTTGACAGCTCAGTCTAGTCAGATACAATACAAGATTGGAACAACTCAAAAAAAGTATCGTGTTACAAGTCACCTATAATTGTCACTGAATTTGTAATCAATCAGTGTTAAAAATTTTCACCATACCAAGTTCAGGTTCTTTTAGAAAAATCGCAAATCATGAGGTTAGGGAAACACGAAAAACATGTGGTGATAGTTAGGGTTGCACCAACGCTTAGTAAACTTAGAATGGAGAAAAATAACACTATTTATTGATTAGAAATCAGTGAAAAATCTCTTGAAATAAAGTGATTAAAAACGCCGATTTTATTTTTTTAATACCTTACTATAACCTGGTAAAAAGAGGAGACGAAAAGTTTACTCAATTTAAAAAAAAAAACTTATTGACTTGTTTCGCGAACTTTCAAGGACAGCTCATATGGGTACCCCTAATAGAAACCTACAATTGTAATATTTAGTATATAATGTTATATTTTATGTAATTTTAATAATATAACTTTGGAATAACAGATTTTTTGTAATGTGCGCAATACAGAATTTATCTATCTATCTACAATTTAATTGTAGCCATAGGTGACAGCCCTACAAGAATAGGCTATTATAATCGACATATATAGGGAGCTGTTTCGCTGTAATTTATTTACTCGGTTGCTATTGCTCCCTCCGAGGCAGCAAGCTTCGAATTGAGGGAAAAGCGTTTCCCAGTTATATTTTTATTTTATTAAAATTTATTAGTTAAAAATATGGCCAATTATCAATTGTTAATACTACTATTCACCGCCGTGGCTTCGAACGCTAACTACACAGGTAAGTTTAAAGAATAAATGGACGAGTGATTTTATCTTCGTCAATTTGCTTTCGTCTAAAGACATTTTACAACTTAGAATTAGGTAAGCAAAATTTTCCTCAAATCTCTTGGCAAACTACTAGCCAGACTCAAGGAGTTTGTCACTTCCAATGACCTGCTTATTGACGAGCAGTTTGGCTTTCAAGCCAGACACTCTTGCATACACCAAGTGCATCCCATCACGTAACGTATTCTAACCGGGCTCAATTGGCCCTAGCCCATCTATACCTAGGACCTTAATTTGCGATTTCGTTAAGGCCTTCGACAAGGTCTGGCACAAGGGCTTGATCTACAAGTTATTCCAACTAAGTAGGTGTGCCCAAGAGACTAGAACTCATCATACGAGACTTTCTCTCGAATCGTACCATTTGATATCGTGTCGAAGGTACGCATTCTCTCCCCATTCTATACAAGCCAGGGTACTCCAGGGCTCTGTGCTTTCTCCTCTTTTGTTCAGTTTGTTCACGAACGACATTCAGCGTTCGAACAGAAAATATCTAGGATCCTTCATGCGGATGGCACCGACCTACTATTCCCACAGGAATAAGGTTCATTTGATGCGTACTCTTCAAGTCACATCAACTTCCTCGGCGAATGGTTTTATAAGTGGCGCATAGAGGTGAACCCGGATAAGAGGGCTGTGGTGCTGATGTTACCCCTCCTAAAACTTCAGAGATAAGGCATACGTAAACCAAAAACTACGTCAGGTAGTTTTTGGCTTATAATCAAAACAGACAAATATAATACCTACTCGATATAGTAGTCTCACTTTCAAATTTTGATGACCCATTTCAAACGAAATAAATATTAGAAATTATTTATGTTGTTTGCGATGAGGCGATGAGATTGGGTGCGAGTTCCACTCGCACTGGAGCGGTTTTTTTTTCTAAATATGTATTGAATTGGTCCTCAAGCAGGCCCAGTGGTGGAACTTGCATATTTTTATATTTTTTGTGTAACTCGCTTAGATAGATAGCAAAAAAGTTTAAAAATGCACAAATAATTTAGATATTGGAAATTAAAAGTAGATTTTTTAACTTTGGTCCCTAAGGGCCTCCGCCGACACGATACTTTTTGCATCCGCGTTCGGCAACTCTGTTGCTTTTCGGAAGCTTGATACCGCAGCCGATCGCGAACCCCCGCACACTACTAGCAAATAGCGACCAGCGATTTCGACGCTTTCCGGTCGCTGGATGCAGCAACCGCGCGCTACACCACGCACACTACAGATGCCAGTCGCCGCGACTTTGGTAGTTCCGGGGTTCCCAACTTTAAGGATTTCTCCCTAAATGAATGGAGCATAATACATTGAACTATTTGTATTCTGATTACGTAACATTTATTAATGGGCAATGTTATTAATCTTAAAACCGACTTGTAGTTAAGATCTTAGTGTAAAAAACTTGCTTCGAGGAAAATATATTGAGTTTGATTAATTTTGTTAAAATTTTATTCGTTGAAATATTTTTTCGTACCGTGCAAAGCCGCTTGTAGTGTATGAAATTTAAAACAATCTAAATAAGTAGATACCTAGGTACTTATTAGATATAAAATCAGTCACTATCCGTGTTATACGTATAGTCGCTCCTGTTTGTTTGTTTCCTTAATCTAAACTAAACATTGAATTTTGACCCAATTTCTACAATCATTTTGAGGGTTTCGGTACGTTTTAATATTATACGTAGGTATAATTATAATGTATAATTATAAGGTTTAAAACTCCGGCGAGGGAAGCTGATGTCAGTTAATATGTTATGTTAAGCACCGACTTCAATACATTTTCGTTATATAGTACTTTTTAGATCATAATAATATCGTTAAAGTCGGATTTTAATATACTAGAAATATTTTATTTAATCTTTTTATTGACTTTACCTATTATAACGCTCTGAATGCATGAAACTACCACGCAACTAGAACAACTATGCTAGACTTTACTAGGAACAAAACAGTGCATTATATACTAAAGTACCGAACTGATTTTGATGAAGCTATTACAACAAGAATGACCGCAATCGGATTTGTAGCTTCTGAGAAGTATGGGAATAAACATATATACATACACACACAGACACACATATATATATGTATATATGTCGCAGCCGGGTCATTAGTATAGGCTGTCAATTAATACTAAATGTCCTGTTAATTCTAAAATGTAGGGTATGAGGTCAATAGTATCAAAGTCAAAGTCAAAATAACATTATTATGTATAGGTCCCACGGAGGCTTACACAAAAATAATTTTTACGCGGCCGCTACTGAGAAGATCTTTTTTTTATTTTTTTATTTATTTAAGGACAACCAACAAGACTTACACTAATACATTGCATTTTTTACATTGGTGAACTTAAAACTAAGTGCAAGCTTAATTATAGGTCGCCACAGCATGCAAAAAACGCGTTAATCTTGGAAGACACTCAGCGGGCATGTCCTATTTTGTAAATTTTTTTTTAACAATTGTGTAAACAGTTTTACAAATTATGTATAGGTAGCCTTAAAATTCTAAGCTTACATCATTTGAGCAGTTCAAGCCCACGCAGTTTTATCCTCCAGGTAAATCGAGATTTTATAATAAGCCTTTTTTGACAATCGGCTTCAAAAAGTTTAAATTTCTTCATTGGATGATCTCGGATATCCTGTGGCAGTTTGTTATAAAAGTGTATACTTTGGCTCATAAACGATTTGCCTGTTCGGTGGAGACGCGTAGCATGTACAACAAGATCGTGTTTGGGTTGTTATTTGACAAGTAAAGGTCAATGTCTTGTTGTGTCTTAAATGGAAGGTAGAAGTATCGTTTTCACAAATTGTAATGGGAAGGGAGACTAACAATAGCCGAAGGGGTTACTCGGATATACATATGCTTAGATGCCCATATATAGTCTAACATATGTCAATTATTATAATATGTATACGCGTCGAATACAGAACCTCCTTTTTTAAGACGGCTAAAAAAATAAAGTATAATTGGGGATCACTTGATTTGATTTAGGGAGGAAACATTTTTAACCGACTTCAAAAAAAAGGAGGAGGTTATCAATTCGGTTGTATGTTTCTTTTTTATGTTTGTTACCTCAGAACTCTGTCGTTTACGAACCGATTTGGAAAATTATTTTTTTAATTGAAAGGATATGCTTCCTGATTGGTCCCATTTTTTTCAAAAACAGGTTCTGATGATGGGAACCATGAGTAACTGAGGGAACTCCTTAAATATTATAGGCATACATATAGCGTTTTTGGTATATTTAGAAACTAGTCAAGCATTTTCATTCAGAAAGTATCATTTGGTGAAGTGAATCTGATGAAGAAGGCCATAGACGGCCACCGGAACTTTGTAATAAAATTAACAATCCATCCTATCCTAGCCGTGCCTACTAAAGAACTACCGAATTTGGACTCGATGGATAGTTCTCGACGAGTAGTTTCTAGAAAAATGGAGATCAGGGTTTGATGGTTGAGCAGGAAGGTTGTCACGGGATCTCGGCACCAACAAACGTAGACCTACCGAATTTGGACTCGTTGGATAGGTCTCGACGAGTAGTTGCTAGAAAAATGGTGATCAGGGTCTGACAATGGAGCAAGAAGGTGGACACGGGTTCTCGGCACAAATAAATGTAGACCCACCGAGCTTGCAGTCCATGGTTCTCGAGAACTACGAGTATAACAGCTAGATATCTTTGGTTTATGGCAATTGGTTTGTTTTATTAAGATATTGTCACATCAACATTTTTTAAAAATTTTGCTTAAGCTTATATTTTAGTGATGGTTCATAGTTGTGTTATGTAGTGGGTGTTTTTAAAATAAATATTAAACTGGCTGTTTGTCAGAATAAAATATAAGTTTTTAAAAGTTAACCTAATAATACACCAAGGGAACCACTAAAAAGAATAAAATAAAAATATTTTTTACAAAAAAAAGAACCGCCTTCAAAATGCAACTAAAAGAATTCTAAGAATTAGTGGTTTTTACTTATACATAATACATTGTTGGACTTGGGCTACAACATATTATAAATACATATTACTATCGAAGTCGGTGCCTAACGTCTAGCAAATACTTACAAGGGCAGTAGGTACCTAACTGTTTTCCAGTTTGGCGCCGTCTTTGATAGTAATATGTATTTATAATATGTTGTAGCCCAAGTCCAACAAAGTATATGTAAAAAACACTAATTCTTAGAAATTATTTCAGGCCTTTTAGTTGCATTTTGAGGGCGGTTCTTTTTTTTGTAAAAAATATTTTTTAATAGTAGTAGTCGGCCCGGTGCGGAACGAGACTCGTGCAATATGTGTTCAGTGTAATAATAAATATTGACGATGCTAAACGTTACCATGGACTCTTATAAAGCTGCACTGCTTCTTGCTTTACTAATAAAGTGAAAATATAAATCACGGTGAAGGCGGTACTGGCTACATCTAATTACCAGTTTTCAAAAACCTATGTGTTGAAGCAAACATTATCATTCAATCATTCATGTAGATTTGTGTTAAAAATCATGTAGAAGGTGAAATATATATTTTTGTAATACGTGCTTTCTTTGAAATTAAAAACCAAAGCAGCAATATTCCTTAAAAAGTGGTAACTTAAATCGACCCCGAAAATAATCTAGACTACCAGAAAAAGTTGGTAACCCCCCTAAGTCAAAACATGTCACACCAGCGGTACCGTGTGAATCCAATACACTGTAACTTCAGATACAGTGTTTTGAATTAACAACGTTCATTCGATTTCTTTTAACCTGTTTGATGTTATAGCATTCATAGTTTTTTTTACTTTGTATGAAAAATACTGAGATATTGCAATGCAAATTACACTGTTTTTACTAAAAACTACAGGCCTGAAATAGTAAAACACGGCAATTGATGATGCAGTGCATTGTCCAAATAATCTTCGCGGATTGCAAGATACAGTGATTTGTCAAAACAAAGTAGAAGGGCTAGCGCGACGCGGCTGCGCCAATCAGATTGAGGCTGGGCTATCGATTTCAATTATTATTGGTCGATCTGGCCGAGAGCGACGGCGGCGCAGTGGCTGGAAAGTATGAGCTGATGATCTAATACGTACTGAAATTTAAAAATAAATATAGTATTATAAATACACTAAATATTAAAATAAATCTATCTGGATAGGAAATGTTGTTTTTTAAATATGACTAAATTACAGCTACTACGCAAGGAATGTGGAAGCGAATTCCATAGCCGCACTGCTTGCATGGTAAAAAAAAACATTATAGCTACTATAATAATGAGGAGGAACTTCAAAATGCAGAGATATACTGGAACGTCAAGGCTTGTCACAAGACACGAGCAAGGAATAACGCTCACAAAGATAAAGAGGAGATTAAGTATTGTTAAGTATACAATTTAGAAAATAAAAAATGTACCAGTTCCGCCGCTGACGGATTGGCAGACATTCTAGTTGAGCCCGAAATTCCAACACGATCATATTTCCGCAGACCAAAGATGAAATGAATACACAAATTTTACAATTGCTCCAGTTTATTAAGAAGCTCCTCAGTTGCATCTAGAAACATACATCAGCATAATCGAAAAGAGCTAAAGATCAAGCAAAAAAGATTTTTGTCTGACGCAGAAGAAATTTTTGGAGACGCTTGTGAGACTGATAAGAGTAAAAGATCTTCTTACTTATACCTATCTCCAACATGAGATTCCCAAGAAATATTATAATCAAACAGAACTCTAAGAATTTTAACTTTATTTGAGTATGCAATTGGTACGGAATCGAAAACTAAACTGGAGAGTGAGTTAATGTCCACCAGATTCATCACCGTATCCGCCACCAAATATGATAGCCTGAGAATTAGTAGAGTTCACTAACAAGCCAATTGATTTTGCCCACTGACTTATGCTATCTAAATCTTTATTAAGCGTATATATCGCTTACCGAAGCTTATCAATATTGGCATGACGATAAAGCTAAGGATGATCATGCATAGAGATGATAGTTAGAAAACCCTCGCGATAACATTCATGAAAATGAAAAGAGGAGAGATTACGCCACCCAGTGGAACACCCGCATCAAGCTCACACCACACAGATGATGTCTCCTCAAAGCGGACAGACTGGGAGCGCCCACGATGATATGAATATGATCAAAGCAATTGATAGCTGAAAAAGCGACATAGAGAGAGGAAAGAATGCCTAGAAGTATGTCAAAATAAACAGAATTGAAGTCACTACCAAGATCCAATAATACCAGAATAATCAGTTGTTTGCTTTCTATAACCAAGCGTCAAACATCACTTATTTTTACTAAAACTAAGGACTAAAAGACAATTAGGTGTAAAATAGTCTGTCATTTGTTTGTAAACAATAAATACCTTCCAGGACTTCCAGAACAGAACAAGGAGTGTAGATATAGGACTAAAATTTGTAACAGAAAAATTTGGCTGTTTGGGAAAAGGAATGACAATGACAAGCGTTCTTCCCAAGACGGGAAAGAACAGGATTCAATTTAAAAGTTTAAGAAACGAGTGATTATTGGACAAGGATTGATCAAGGTTACTTCAATGTTAGGTAACAACAATTTTAACTGAAGACCATGATGATATAATTCCCAACCCCCTCAGTAACCGAACTCAAAGAGAAAGGAGAAGATAAAGGCAAAGATAGCTAAGAGAGACAATTTAAAGTGGATAACTTAACATTATCAAGAGTAACAATTGACTTCTAAAAATGTGCATTAATTGAAATCAAGATCTAAATATGGAGCATTCTCAATAGAAAATACCAAAATATATCAAGAACTGCCACGTCTGTGCAGTATTATGGTTCTCCAACTTATACCTACCAATACACTTTTAGGCCCTGTTTTCCCAAGTCAATACACTGTAACTATATGATACTGTGTATTGCCTTAACAATATCTTCCTTAGCTTCTGACAACTATTAGAGCAACACAAGTTATCGACGATAATTCATTATGTATACTCTAAATATATATAAAACTTAATAGCCTGGATAACTTATAAAATTATTTTTAAATTGGCAGCAAACACTAAAAACTTTCTAACGAAAATTTTGGAGTAATCTTGAAAAAACTAAAAAAATCTATTTTGCTCATTTTCTCAAAATCAGTTTTTCGTAGTTACAGTGTATTGGATTCACACGTTACAGCGCACAGTGGGCGTTAAAACAAGCTTCTCTTTCATAAGATTTTTGATAATGTATTTCTTGTGGTTTTTAAATACAAACAACCGTATTCATAATCATAACGATATAAGATCATTGCGTTCGATTACCACAATACGTAGGTACTGAAAAGACTTTTTAAATAAAATAAATATATATAATATAATAGGGGTTAATAAAATAAAAAAAATATATGAAATAAATATATAATAGGGGTTATGAAAATGGAGAAAATTTTATCCCGCAGTTCAATCAAGGTTTCATGAACTGGCCGTTTTTCATTTATGTAACTTACTTTGTTGCTTCAGAAGCGCAGGGAAACCGCTTGCTTTAGAAACTGAAGAGCTCCGGGCTCTTCTTTACACTTTGCTAAATGCGACGAAACGCGAAACGCGCGAAGTAAGTTATTTATTATTTGTTTGGACAATACAGGCCGATTGAAAATAAGATGAAAATGAAATGACGACGTGTAAAGAACGAAGTTTTCTTGCATGAAATTATTATACAATATGCGTTGTTACTGATTGTTTAAAACCTATAAACAATCTATACCTAAGTACTAACTGATGACGGGCCCGTTGGTCTAGTGGTTAGTAACCCTGTCTCCTACCCAACCGGTCGTGGGTTCGATTCCCACCAAGTGTCTGGGTGTTTATCTATATAAGTATGTACTTACAAAAAAAAAGTATATATGTATTAGTATCAGTTGTCTGGTTCCATAGTACAGGCTCTGCCTTGTTTGAATCAGATGACCGTGTGTGAATTGTCCCAGGATATTAACTAAATATGTGCAAGCGATGCTGCAGGATAAAGCTAGTACATAATATACAATACAATACAATACAAATACTCTTTATTGCATACAAAAGAAATATACATTTGAAATTAAAACAATTAAAAACAGTGAACAACAAGGCGGACTTATCGCTAAAGCGATCTCTTCCAGTCAACCTTGGGGTACAGGACAGAGCATTCTTATGGGCAGGTGCAGTTATATAAATAAATTAAGTGGATTAAAAAAATATATATATATTTAAAAAAAAAAAAAACTATACTTATAATAAAACTGTAACAGGTCCAATTCTGTACATTGAAGATATTTTGAAAATTATATTTGGAGGGCATTCTATAACCGATACTGAGGCCGAAAATGTAATTTTTTAATTTTTGTCTGTCTGTCTGTCTGTTTGTCTGTCTGTCTGTCTGTCTGTATCACGGCTGAGCATCACGCCGAAACTACTGAATGGATTCAATTGAAACTTGGCACGATTTGAGATCTTACTACGAGGTAGGACATAGGATACTTTTTATCCCGTAATCTAGCACGGTTCTTTTGGGAGAAGGAATTAAAGTCAAAACGGGTAGGTACTTGGTTATACGCTTGGTCCGATTTTATCAATTTTACTTTATAATATAATAAATATTAGTAAGGGACACTCATAGAGAGTTGTTATCAAGGTTTTGTAATCGATCGGGTTAAGCAACGTTAGGTAAGGTCATTAAATAGATGGGTGACCGTTTAAGGCCATTTGAACTAAACGGGTCTGTGCTTCGGAGAGCAAGTAAAAAGTGGGTCCCAGTTTTTAACCGACTATAAAAAATGAGGTTATGTATTCGATGCAAATGTCTGTTATTCAAAGTTTAGTTAACGTAAAAATAGCGCAGGCGGAGCTGCGTGGGTCAGCTAGTAAAAAATAAACTACATATTATAATATATTATGATAGACTAATACATATCTATTACCAAGAAAGTGAGAGAAGATCAATTTTTTTAAAGCTAATGTTCAAACTTAAGTGCATTTATATGAATCATACTGTAAAAACTTCTACACTTGCCAACTCTGGACAAATTATAAAAGGAGGTCATTGGATGGTATTCGTGTACAATATAATAACATTTTCAGACACCTCATGGGTTTTAAATAGGTACTGTAGTGCCTCTAGCAAGTTTCCGGAGGCGCGTCTGAACACGTTCAATGCCATTCAGAAAAGTTGAATTGCTTCATATATGGCCAGGGTTGGTCAGTGTAGAAACGGTATTATTAAAGAAATCGCGGACCGTTGGTCTATAACGAACATGTGTAGACGTTGGCGTGAAATAGCTGCTTAAAATTCTTTTTTTTTAACGGAATGTCTGTTTTTTTTGTTTAGTTTGGTTATTATTTATTTATTCTGTTTGGTTTCTTCCTTTTTTTTGTCAATGTGTCTTTGTATTTTTTTTGTATGGATCAAGAGTCTGAAATAAACGTATATTATTATTAAATACATTGGTTTAATTAAAAGGCAGATGAAGTTCTCTTTTTATAAAAAAAAAACTACGCATTTGTAGTTTTTTTTTCTGTCTAAATTGTTCTTATTGTGCTTGTTAATCGTAAAGATTATATAATTAAATAATACCTGAAAATTGTTTTGGGTGAAGTATATAATATCATTTTTTTTATATTTCATTCAACTTCTTGATTATATATTTGCATTTCAAAGTTCTTAAGCGATTTTACCATTATTCAGAAGGATTAGTCAAATCCTGGTGACTTAGATGCAAAGCGAACTTGTTTTTTTATAAAGTACCTACTGGGTATTAGTTTATACATACTTATATGTATATCAGCATAATAACAACGACATCTATAATACCGCAATAGCAGCATGTGATATTTGTAAAAGGGTTAAGGTTGAAACTCAGACGGTTTTGTTACCATAACCGTAACGTGACCAAAAAGATTCAGCTTTACAATTCAAACACAAAAAAAGGGGAAACAAATTATATTTTGATACATTTGGAATGTTGTTACAACATTTAATGTTGTTAAGTTAAAAATAAAACTTGTGATTACTATGTAATTCGATGTTATAGTAATTTTAACAAATCCGTGTATTTGAACTACATAAAATATATTTCATTTTTCAAAAAAATTAAGCTAGTGAACCTTATTTTTGGCCCACTGTGCATCGATGACAGCAGTCGCTAAAACGCGGTGCAGCATTGATGCGGTTGCTAAAACGCGCGACTCCGATACAGCGACCAAGCGCAAGGAGTAGCTCAATGGTCGCTAATGAGTTGCTAAAACGCGATGCAGTCGCAAAGTTGCCAGTCGTTGCAGCTAGAAAACGCTAGTGGGCGGAGGCCCTAATAGCGTGACGTCACTGAGCTTCGCTGCGTGGATTTGACTAATTTTCACTTATTATGACATACATATCGTTAGATTCTTCTTAATTGTATGTCGGCGTGACCGAAATTATCATTATTTTTTTCAAAAATTAAAATAGCGGCGGTGCGCCATTTTATATTTTTTTACAAGTTTGGAATACATCATTATGAGTATAAAATGAAAGGACAAGATAAGTTGAAATAATATATTCCAGTTGAGTGTCAACAGACCATATTTTCGTAAATTATAGTTATATTACAAAAACTAAAACAGATATAAGTAAAAACGACATTAATTATTAAAAAAAAAGAATCAGGATATATTCAAAATGTTGAATTAATAATCTTTTTAGGAACTTTGAGGAAGTTTTTTACCTACTTTAAGTGTATATGTTTGTAAATAAACTGTAAATATTTAGTTTCAATAAATTCTTTTTTAAAGTTAAATGTCTAGAGTTCTAGATGATTGTCCAGATGACAAAAACCGGGACCGTTGTTACATGCCCATCGAGACGGTCTGATCAAATGCCCGTAAACGATCATCTATGTGAGGACTTACCTTATCTGACGTTGCTTTACCAACTGATCCTTTGCCGAAACAATGATTAATTCTGGCTATGAGCGTCCCTTTTCTTATTAATTTACATCCCCGGAACTATGCGACAAACCGGTGCAACCGGCAGTTTCGGAGGACGCCAAAGAAAAGAAAAAAGAAAATCATAATTTAATATTATTCAAAGTAAAAAAATTGCTTCACAAAGCGTAAGTAATAGGTAATAAAGAGTACTTACTAAAGGGTTCTTAATGTTCTATTTACAAAAAATGCCAACCTATAAACTACCTATATTTGTGAGCTTTAGTTAATTCATTTAATCTAAAACGCTACAGTTCGAAAAAATCGTAGATCTGGTTGTTAATTTAATAACTTAAGAAAACCTCTCTCGAAATTAAACTTATTAGATACGAGTACTTAAAGTTCCCATCATTAATTTTATTTAACACTTCTTTACAACATTAAACATTATCTTTTATTTATAGATGTCATTGGAAGCCCGTGTTCCCGACAGGCCTATAATGTCGATGCGTGCTTGCGCAGAAAATTCAATGCCGTCCTCGCGTACATCAAGAACGGAGCACCGGATCTTGGCTTTGAAGAGGTAAGAGTGTTCAATCTGAGACCATAAACAGCGAATGGTACTTTTTTATCTATTAATATATCTGTAACAGTAATTCCTATGCATATAATAACAGATGTATGCTCAAACTGTTCCTACAAACGCAGTTGTCGAAAAAATATTTTTGGACACTAAATGACGCTTCGTTTGACGAATGATTGGTGTGATCAATGATATAGGACCGGGAATAATTCGCATTTTGTTTAATTCTTGTGAACGTAGAACGTGAAAAAAAAAGGAAATCTTTGGTGTTGGGTTCACACTTAAAATCTACAAAAAATGTTCTCATACATCAACTTTTGTTGAGTCTTGTTGAAAGTGACTCGACCAGTATCACAGTACTATTGCATTACTTTTCGCTTCCTGAGACGCTTCCTAATATATTATCTCTTAAGCACAGTGACAAATTACTGTGGGTCCAAAATGCCACTTCAAACAAAACACCTAAAAGCAATTCATATTTTGAATTTCAAGCAAAATCTTAAAAATTCTAGTTTTTGAAAAATGAACACATTCATTTTTGGTGAATTATACTCAATTTATTTAGGTATAAGCACGAATTAGCACTCATATTTGGTGTATACCTAAATGCTACCATACGAACGAAAATTAAACCGTTACTTAATCATATTATGATTCACCGAAATTGGCCTTTTTAGACCAGTAAGCTGTTATTACTTACTACGTAGTAATAACAGCTCACTGTTTTAGACCTGCTGTTCATCCGTTATCCTCATTGCTGTTCTCTATTAGTTTCATTTAAGCACTTATCACGTAAGGTTTTCTGTTAGTGATAAGACTTCTGTTCTATAAATAAATAGATCAATAAATATAAATTAATTAATAAATATAAATTAATAAATAAATGACTAAATAAATAAATAAATAAACTTGACACCAGGACACTGCAAACAATGCATTTATACACCAGTGTATCCGCCAGCTCAGTGGCCAACCTGACAGGTCCGGTTCCAATAGAATTAAGCGTGTCCCAATCCCATTCTGGGTGGCGACATCTATAGTCCTGGATAACTGGAGCTGTCAAAAATGTGGAAATTATTAGTGGGATTGAAATCCAATAAAAAGCTTACCACTTACAATATAAAGTCTATATTTGTTTCCAGTCGGAGCCATTAATGATTAATGACCTGTGGTTCAGTAAGGAGGACGAGTACTTTACCATCAAAGACATTCGCGCCAGCGGCGACATTACCATCACCAACCTCAAGTAAATACTACTAAAGTCAACGCAAACACAAACACTTTTAAATAAGTATATTTTATTTATAATTTTATGAAATGACTTTACGACTGCTGGCTAGATGACAATGACCAACGGCGTTTTAACGTGCCTTCCAAAGCACGGTAACGCTTAGTTCAAATGTCACTAAGCGGTCACCCTTCTAAGACACCCTTCTGACCTTGCCTGACGTCTACTTAACGAACTGACTATTTATTGAATAGTGATTACAACTGGCTATGAACGTATCTAAATACAATAAAGCATAACCTGGCAGGTGACGCAATGTCTTAACGTCCTTAAGCAACTTGTTACCGAATTAACGCAGAATCTGAAACTAGTTAAAAAGTAGCAACGCAGGGTAAGTCTAGTCTAGACTGATCTTTATTATAATATATCAAGTATCGAAATCGTATAAAATAAAAGATACGTCGACGACGTCTTGGGGATCGCAGTACTAGGTGGTAATCCGATAGGACGCTGCTGCCTGTCTTCTTGTTTTCCGTAATCGCCTCTTCCTACACCCAACGGTAGGAGATGGGTGGTGGCTATTCTTACCCGGAGACCCTACGAGCCACAATACTGGGTTCCGTATAATAATGTCTCAAATAAAAGTGTAGAGCTCGCGTTCGTATTCCTCACAATCATGCGATGCTCAATGACAGGTCAGATCTGGAGTCACACCAGTTCCAGATTACATTGTTTGGGTCTCACATCAGCGCGCGCGGGAGATTTTTATTGACTTCAAACATCTGGTTCTGGACAACGTCGGTCGGCGGGGACTGCTGGGGCAATTACGGTAATCGATCTATACATAATTTTTTTCAGTGCACCATTTCAAGCTTTGCATCAGGACTGGGTGCCAAATGACTGTCATCAAAATATGCTTTTTTGCTGTTGGTGGAAACATTTGTGTCCATTTTCAGAAAGTATGCGTTGAAAAGCTTCTTCCGTGTGATCGTGTATAACTTGACCTGGTCCTATCTATAGTTTCGCCATAGTCAATATCTTTATTACGCGTAGGAACCACGGAAGCTCGTACAAAAAAAAATCACAATCTACAACTGGATTGTAACGCGGCCGCTACTGAGATCCGGCAAGAAACTTAGCGGGCTTGTATTTTTTTTATCATAATTTTCTTTTTTTTCTTTAAAACACAGTAAGTTACTACGAGAAAAAAAATTGAACCGACTTCAATAACAATAAAAAGCAATCCCCCAATCAGTAGATCGGCCTGACTGTACAAGAAATAATTTTTCAAATCGGTTCATAATTACATATATACATATATATATAGAGATCCCTTAACGGTAAATGTTGATCAGATGCAACTTCACGCGAGCACTTTGTTGATCCGAAAATGCATGTTGATCCGGCGCCTTTTATTGATCCAATATGCATCTCTGGTAACTAATGTGGCTCCGACGTGTTTACTCAGCTCTGCGTCGCGCAAACTGATATACTTTGATCCGTCCTTGATGCACGTGTGACGTCGGTGGATCTTCACTAACAGGATTTCAACATACTCGTCAGCGATTCGACCGCAATTTGTTGATCCATTAAAGGTCGAAAAAATCATACCGAATATGATTTCTTAGATCCAGAGTATATTCAACTTATATGCGACATTTACTTAGAGTAAGTCAACTTACTCTAAGTAAATGTCCGGATCAATCCGGAGCCAAAACTGACGGATAGGTACTCGATTACAAAGCGGCAACGTCGCGTTCTGCGTGTGACAGAGAACCCAGTAGACAATTTCGTTAGAGTAATAAGGTAAGAAAGACGCGTTAGCTGCTGCGTTTGAGGATCAAACTTTGGGAATTACCTTCACTCATTTGTTTGACAGATTTTATTGCGGAAAGACGTTTGCACGATTTTTTTTGTATTGGTACTTCGTACATACCACTTGCTTATTTTTAATACCTACTTGCTTAAATAAAACGGCAACTAAATTAATCATCATCATCCTCATCAGCCGGAAGACGTCCACTGCTGAATATGTTCAGCAGTGGACGTCTTCCGGCCTCCCCCATAGAACGCCACAATAAACGACAATTGGCTATTTGCATCCACCGGTTACCTGCGACGTGCACAATATCCTCTGTGATGGGTGGGTCTCCCACCAAGTGGGAGGTGGGACATTATTTGACACCTTATAATTTTTTTTCGGTACGATGCCCCTTACATTCGTTATATAATTTTATAATTAATATATATACATAAAAATAATAATAATAAAATATAAATATACTTATACATATTTATTAATTAATATATTTAAATAATTAATTAGTATTGATATAATATAAAATGTATGTTAGTCTTTAAGGTATTTATTTCTATGGGCCATAGTTGCCTGCAATAAATGTTTAGTAAATAATAATAATATACAGTCGTACTAAGAACCTCCTCCTTTTTTGAAGTCGGTTATAAAACGTTCTTGTTATCAAAACTCGTGCTTCCTTGACCCTTCGTATATAGATTTCAAGGAGGCATAAAACTGTAAAATACATAAGCATGTCTCCTTTCAATGTCTTAGATGGTGATACGATAGTGGTGAACTTCCGTGGCGAGCCGTATAAGCAACGGGGTAGCACCTACTTGAAGCTGAAGCATCTGGATCTGGATTTCACCATCAATGACATACAAATGGGCGTCAAGAACTTGGGCAGTGACTTCTTAGGTAAGCTCTAATCATCTTCTAGTGGTCCTCCATCTTTACATCAATTTAAATCACTACTTAATAAAACAAAGTCGCTTCCCGCTGTCTGTCTGTCCCTATTAGATCTTTAAAACTAAGCAACGGATTTTGATGCGGTTTTTGTTAATAGATAGAGTGATTCAAAAGGAAGGTTCGTACGTATAATACATACATAATATAGTAGAGAAACAATAATAATTTTAGATGTTTCTAATGTGATGTCGTAAATAAACGCTTAAATTGCAAACGCTGGCTGAACTCTACGAGATAGATCAAAAAAATGTACTATAGTATTGTACACCTTAACAAGGTCTACAAAAAAGTCTGCGATGGTGTGTATGTTTATCGTGGCGGAGAGTGGAAAGGTGACGAATCTTGAATCTTGCAGGATGGTCGTGTGGTAGTAATCTTGAATCTTACAGGATCGTCTGTTGGTAACACAAATGCATTTCACTACCGCTCATCACAGGAAACTTTAGTTAAAAA
Organism: Furcula furcula; assembly: GCA_911728495.1. Lineage (NCBI taxonomy): Eukaryota > Metazoa > Arthropoda > Insecta > Lepidoptera > Notodontidae > Furcula > Furcula furcula. The sequence goes on from OU452243.1 coordinate 24,674,612, forward strand.
GTCACTTGGGCCGGGCTATTTAACCAGCTACAGTGTCGTTCACACCGTAACACGATCTGATTGTGAGAGTATAGGACGAGATAATGCACTTGTGTCTACACAAGCGCTTGTACACTACATCTGATCTTGTAAAAGATTGAATGCAGTGCTCATATCGGTCAAGGCATTATTACTTACTATTATTTATTACTATTACAGAAAATATGGCTAATATAAATCTCAGCCAGAACGCGAAAAATGTGGTAGAGTATGCAAAACCAGAACTGAAGCGAAGGCTTGGAGACACTATAACGCGCTTTGTAGAGCACATCCTTCAGCGAATACCATACGACAAGTGGGTTGGAGAATAGATCTATTGTTGGGTGTAACAAGTCCAGTAATACACTTCCTCCTCCAAAAAAATATATACGTTGTCCCTCACTAATGTAATTGTGTTTCATTGTGGTGTCTAAATAAATTATTCTTATTCTCACTACGCAGGTAACATTGGGTAGGTATAACCCAATGCTACCTGCGTAGTGAGTGATAACGTAGTGTTTATTTCACACTATGGTGCAATGGTCAGTTTAACATTTTAAATGTCAAAGTTTTGTCTTTGTAAATTTTTAGAGTTCCATACCTAATAAAGAACTCTTTTGTTGAGACTGTCTGTCTGTCTGTCACACACACCTATATATTTCAGAAACCACTTACGCTATCGATTTGAAACTTAGAATAGTTTTATATGATTACCCAACCTCATCGTAAATTATTATTTTTGTCTTTTTTTTAATGGGGGTCGAAATGGGTCATCAAAATTACAAAGTAAGACTACTATAGCGAGTGGGATATCATAAGGTGCTTAATGTGCATATCTCAAAACCGATTTTTATTTTGATTTATGTCACATAGTTTTTAGCTGATAAACAAGAATATCAAAAAAAAATACCGTTCCCCCCTTATCTCCGAAGTTTGTGGAGGGAAAAATCTGAAATAATTGTAGGTAATACATGTCTATCTATATTTTACAAGAAATTTAAAATGATCTTTCTAAGTAAGTAGTACAGTTTTTTAGTAATCCTAAAAAAACCTCGACAAACCAACTTAGTTTTGCGGTTTGGTGTTTTTGCTATATGCGGTGTTAGACGAAAAGTAAAATAACTTTAATAGATTCACAGATGGTATTGGAACCCTCGGTGTGCGAGCCCGACTCGCACTTGACCATTTTTTTTATTTTTTTATGTATTGAAGTATTTCATTTTATACTATCTGTTACTGGCATTACAAACTTACGTTACAGGATTACAAAATTACATATAAACCTATAATGTCCTAAACACTCTAATATAATAAATGTATTATGTTCTTGCACAGTGATATTGATATTTAAGATTTATACTTAGTTCTTTGTGGTTCAACTAATCAAGTACATTCTGTTAATTGTAGATTATAAGCTATTTATTTAGTGAACGTATAAAAACACTAAAAAATAACCTATTGTCCCTTGTACTATACCTAAGAGTAATTTAACTCGTAATAAAAATTTAAATATAAGTATTTTTTTATTTTAATCCCTCATAACAAAATAATCCTATTTTAATCGTCGTATCGCCTGTGGGGTTTTCGGGTAAGAATAGCCCCCCCCCTTCTCTCCCCCCCATCTCCTCCCGTTGGGTGTCGTCCGAGGTGACTAAGGGAAAACAAGAAGACTTTCTATTGGATTACCTATAGGAGCGAGAAAACTCAGGTGTTGTCTGAAATCGCTAACTAAGATTACGGGCTTATAATATTGACGGGTTTCTTGGTCTAGTGGTTAGACACCCTGGCCGCTAACCAATAGGTTGTGGGATCGATTCCCACCCAAAACAAACATTTGCGAGCATGAATTTTCACCCAATTCTGCACGTCCAAATCGTGTCGGATCTGTGACAATACAATAATATGTTATCATCGAGCTGGTCTTTTGATGAAGCTGAAAGTGGATAAGGAAACCCTTGGATGGCTACTAGTAAACCCATCGATATTGGGCTTATTCGATTTGTCTTAACAAATTCAGTTTGACTAATAATGAGGGCACACGCTCTCCTGCTGCGGAATGCAGGGCAGGCGTGAGATGATTGATGGTTTCAAAAGAAAAATCCATTGTCATGAATGCCAGTCACTTAACATAAAAAAATATAGGGTTCAAAGCTACATGGGTCGATATAATATATAAACTAGATAAACATTCACTAGCAAAATGACATCTATAAAAAATTTATAAAAAAAATAAACCGACTTCAACAGACACCATGCACACTAAAAAGTGAAAAATAACTTAAATATTATTGAAGTTGGTGCTGGTCAGACGATTCTAGTGGTAGCGTACGTATCGTGTTTATTTGAGCACCAACTTCAATAATATTTAAGTTATTTTTCACTTTTTAGTGTGGATGGTGTCTGTTGAAGTCGGTTTATTTTTTTTATAAAATATTTATTTTATTCTTTTTAGTCATATTCTCTTAAGTAGTCTTTATTCAACTATATACCGATTTGGATAATATGTAATATGTAGTATGTATATGAATATCACTAACGGGTATAAATTTAAAATTTCTAAAAACCCCCAACCATAGATATAAAATTCGGTGTATCCTACATTTAATGGAGCAGAGTTCCTGTTACGACCTTCTTGCTTGCTCCTATCACCAGTCTCTGAATATAATTTTTCTAGCAGTTACTCGCCGAGACCTACGCATCGAGACCAAATTCGATGGGTCTACGTTTATTGGTGCATAGATCCCGTGACCACCTTCCTGCTCCATCATCAGACCCTGATATCCATTTTTCGAGCAACTACTCGTCGAGACCTACCTAACGAGCCCAAACTCAGTGGGTCTACGTATATTGGTGCAGAAATCCTGTGACCACCTTCCTACTCCATCATCAGACCCTGATCACCATTTTTCTAGCAACTACTCGTCGAGACCTACACAACGAGCCCAAACTCAGTGGGTATACGTTTATTGGTGCAGAAATCCTGTGACCACCTTTCATGCTCCATCATCAGACCCTGGTAAAGGTTATCATTTTCTTTAGTATCAACGGATTTACATATCTTCTAAATTTTAGATCTTACGGACTAATAGAAGTAATGAAAAATGTCCATTGTATACGAAATATCCCTACCTCGACTTGGAAATGAGCTGATGGTTTTCAAATAGCGAAACCGATTTTCATGAAATATCGCTAAGAACTATCTCGATTAAACTAGCTTACAAATAAAAAAACGCATACAAATCTGTCCACTTGTTTGAGCGGTGTGTGTGATGCCACAGACAGACACGACATCATGTTTCTTCAGGAACTACTAGTTCATAAGGGATAAAAAATTTATGGGACCAACTTGATGGAACGTCCATTATGTACAAAAAAGAATCATCCAAATCGGTACATATTTGGCGGAGTTATGAGGGAACATACATAAAAAAAAAAAAAAAAACATACACGATGAATTGAGAACCTCCTCCTTTTTTGAAGTCGGTTAAAAATGTGGTCGCTGACTTATTTGTGCTGGAGGCGGAAACGTGAACTTACGGTTATATAAGTAATTATATATGGTAATGACGTGTATTTTGACAGTTTCATATAGACGGTAGCGACACTCCTGTCGGCAAAAATAATTTTGTCATCCTGTGGCTTGTAAAGAAATAGCGACACAAGGGAGCTATTTCTGTGTGCCACTTTTCGGACCGTAACAGCTAATCTAGTTTAAATGTTATATCGGTGGTACAAAGAGAAAGGGGGCTGTGAAAATTTCAGCTATGGTCTGCGTGATATAAAAAAGCTTGGCTAATAACTTGGACTCACGAGCGCCAACTCAGCGCTAATGTTGCAAAGAACTCGAGTCTTGAGTCGTTATTGTAAGACTGGACTCAATTATGCAAGACACTATGCGATAACAAGTATATATTAAAAAATGGGGGTCTCATGTGTCGAGTCGATGCGACAGCCGCGGGGGTTTTGGTGGGTAAGAATCACACATACCTTTTAAAGGTTTCCCCCGCGAAAAAAATTGCAAATTTGAAGTCACCGCTTTCTGTTGCAATTATCATTATGATAAAACTACTGAATGCAACTTCAATTGATTTTCACATGTATTTAGTATATTTACTAAAGAGTAAGATTTAAGGTGGAAATCGAAAGCAACGCCTATTAGGTAGCATGGTATGGTAGGTATCTTAGAAAAAATGGAAAAGCTACCAGTAGCACCCTCATGCGGCGTGTTTTGCAACTTTTCTCTGATCGGCTTACTTTAGAAATGAAAATATGATAGTTGACTCAAAACGGGCATCAGCGGTATCGGTAAATAGGTTGGTTTAAACTAATACGAGTTCTTAAGTGTGCGGGTGTGAATCTTAGCCCGTATGAAATCATTTTTTTATACCTATAATACCTATGTATAACTGACGTCCGCGTGTTTTATATCGGATACTACAAAGTTATAGCAATTTTTTTTTATTAAAAATGCCTGATGCTATTTAGAGTTTCAAAACAGTCCGCTGCAGGCGTTGGTGTTGGGGGGCACGTTTTGACGTGGGAGTAATTTATCTATTTCTAATATACTCTTATCTATGTTAGGTAGCGGTCAGGGTGTCCAACCACTAGGCTCTAGAAGTCTAGAGCAACAGGCCCGTCAAACCAGGCATGTACGCAGTGGCGTAGCTTGTCCCGAGACGGGCCCTGTATCAAAATTTGTTGAGGGGCCCAAATGAAGGTAAGGCCTAAGAGTTTAAGTGATAATGAGGTGACATTTTCTGAACTTTTGATTACACCCGCTCGGGGACCCTGTAGCCTGGCGGCTTCGTATAATTGATATGGCGGATATGGCGCTAGCTACGCCCCTGCATGTACGTACCGGCTAAATTCCTATTGTTCACGATCATGAAATAATTCGTTGATAAAATGCCATCTATTTTATTTTATTTTATTTTATTAGGAAAACCACCAGTGCTTAACTTACAATAAATAACAAAGTGAGTAACAATATGGGTAGATTAAACACCTTTACATGTTTCCACATATAAATAGCTAAGGGCTTGTTCGTTGAGTGTGCTTGAATAAACTGTTATTGTTAAAATACAAAGGTAACCTAAATTGGAGTAAGAACATACTTAATCAAATCAATTGTTATCTATATTTATTATACCTATGAACAGTTGTTGAACCATTGCTTAGCCAGGTAAGATTTAAATATATGCGCTTTTGTGTTGAAAATATCTAGTTCTGGATATTTGCTTAGTAGATTAAACTCTTTCGCCGATCTATTAAAAAACGAGTTCTGGCGATAGTTGCTGGAAGAATGCTGAGCAGATAAATAGGTTGGGTGCCGCACCGACCTTGTGGGAACGTGAATGTTTATTTTGGATAACAGCATAGACGAGTCTATACGGTTATGAGCTATCTGTGCTAAGAATGCTACGTCAGATATTTTGCGTCTTTCTAACAACGGCAGGATATGGTGTCTTTTACACCTTGCTTCGTACGTGGGATCATAACATTTGCATTTGAATTGTAAATGTCTCGGTTGATTAAAAATCAGTCAGAGCTTTCTAAAAAGTTTATGTTTTTTCCGTACTCCCCTGAAATTCTGATCACAATTGTTTTGCAATCAGAGGGTTAACATATAAATTAGCAATAAACAGATAATAAGGGAAAATATAATATGTTTTATTAAAAACCAATGTGAAACAGTCGATATAAAAGGGAAAATAAACTTTTAAATATTATTAGTGGCCGGAAGAGATTGGTATTAAAACATCGTTTACCTTCTATTTGTAGTTTAGGAACCTCATACCAATCGCACACATGAAATACCCAAAATTTAACTACACGAATAAATGTACAAGGATAATAGATTGGTTATATCATAATTTACCGTAATCATTTATTGGTAAAGTTTTAACTCGTCAGTTGTCACAAAAGTCAATACAAAGGAATCAAATAAGGACTCTCAGTTCTGGCTTGCTTTGAAAAATTACCCAAAGTTGTTGCTCCCTGCGGGATTCAAACCCGCGACCTCTAGTTTCCAAAGCAAGTGGTTTCGCACTGCGCCACGGAGGCTACATCGAAACTGACAAGAACCCAATAAAGCGCGGTAGTCGTCAAGGTGATGCTTTAAGCCCCTTGTGGTTTTGTCTCGCTCTAAATCCTCTCATCTGGGGAATGTGGGATGGTTACCCACTAAAACCCCCGCGGCTGTCACATTGGCCTACGAGTGGGATCTGCACCAGGAGCCCCTCAGTGCCTTGCATTTGAGCTTTGCTTTCCTTTTGGAAGAGAGTGTGTCTCAGTCTACGTAAGCACTTGTATCTTCGTAAGCACTTGTGCACTATAATATCTCCCGCGTGTTGGCTGAGCTTGCGAAAGATTGGCTGCTGTGGTCATATCGGCCAGGAACACATTATTGTTATACCCTGTGGTTATACCTAATATCATTGATGAATCTATATTCACCCAAGCTAATATTTTTTGTTATTAGTATATTATGAGTAGAGAGACATCTATGTAATAAAATTAACACTGTTTTGTTAGTGTTGTACAGATTGATCTTCGATATTAATGTAATTGTGTTTGTGACAGATGGCGTTGTTAATCGTTTCTACCGTTTATCACTGAGTCTGTTAAATTAATATTATCTTGTATACTCTAATATACTTAGGGAAAAGTGTTCTGTGCTTAGGGATGTCCCCGTTGTGATTGACCAACTCTGTTTCTTATAAAAATTATTTAAACCATCATTAACCCTTAATTTGGCAAAGAGTATAAAACAAAAGAAACTATTTTTTTTTATTAAAAATAGCCCAAAGGCACTTAAAGCTAGTATAGAAAAATAGTAAAAAAAATCTAAAGGTTTCAGTTTTCCTGAAAAACCATGTATGCCACAGCATACATTGCCAAATGCACAGAACTTCATTTAGTAAATGTATTGTATGCTGGGACATACATTGTCAAAAGATGGCAATTAAAATATCACTAAAATCTATACTTATTGTGTCGGCGCGGCCGCTAAGCAATATAGCGGAGCGCGCTTTCACTAGCGGGGTAGAGGATAGCTAGTATGTATATATATATGGAACGAAGAAAAACGCCTGTAGGTCGGCCTATCCGTGCCGCACTAAAAGTACATGTAAGACAACCCTCGATCGGGCACTTGCCTGTGGTGGTTTGCGCAGAGGCGTCCCGGGTTGCGCGGCTCTTAAGCTGGGTCTTCTTGTTCCGGCGGCCTTCGATAGTAGCGGAGTATGACTATCACACGCGGACAGCCGTTAGTACGCGGCTGTATCAAGACTATAGTAGGCGGGGAACGTTATCCGACGGAACGTTCTGCAGCGGTGTATGGCAGCCACGACCGGCGAGGGCGGTTCACAGACTGCTTGACAGCAGTTTTCTTTTTCGTGCGGTGACGGCTATGACAGACCGTACAGGTGTTGAAAAGTATGAGGTGGAAATAAAGGAGTTAGGTTAACAACCTAAAGTGCCACAAACAAGTGGCGCGGACATTGCCCCCGGTCTAAAAACCATCGGTTTTTACGAAACATTCAAAAGGGAGAAGGTTAGCGGTATGCGGTTTAAGAAAAATGAGAAGCGGTGTTAACCGGGGAGCAGGAGAAAACTTATTGAGTAGGTAAAACACACAGGCGGACGACGGGACGTTTGTACACGCCAGTCGCCGTCTTCACCGAAGCAACTCTACTGATGCCGTCTTTGCCTGGGTATGTAGCAACGACAACACCAAGGGGCCAGGATAGCGGAGGAAGGTTATCAGTTATAATAAGAACTATAGAACCTATCACTATTGGATTTGCGGGTGTATTCCATTTGCTTCTAGACTGCAATAAATGGAGATATTCTGCTTTCCATCGTTTGGAAAATGACTGAACCATTTGATCTAGCAAATTGAAACGTTTAATCAAATTAGTAGGTTCATCATTAACATTACAAGCGGGTATATGTTTAAGCGGTACAGACATTAAAAAATGCGCGGGAGTTAATGCAGTGGGCTCAGAAGGATCCTCACTCAATAACGTAAGCGGGCGTGAATTAATAACAAATTCGATCTGCGTGACCACTGTCAGCATCTCTTCGTATGTAAGTAACTGGGTACCAATGGCTCTGTGAAGATGAGTTTTAAATGCCTTAACGTAAATTTCATATTGGCCTCCAAAATGAGGACTTCGCGGTGGATTCAACTTCCAAAGTATGCGGTTAGCGGACAATTCATCTGAGAAAGATTGATTAAATTCATCCGAAGTGACAAACGTATTAACATCAGATAATGCATTTTTTGCACCGATAAAGTTTTTCCCATTATCGGAATATATAACCGAAACAGTTCCACGGCGGGCGAGAAACCGTTTGAACGCGGATAAAAATGACTTGGTGCTTAAGTCAGTGGTGAGTTCAACGTGCACTGCACGTACCACCATACACACAAAAATGCAGAGGTACGCTTTGATCGAGCGTACTCCACGTTTTCTGTATGGGATTATAGATATGGGGCCAGCATAATCCACAGCAGTGTGGGTGAACGCTTTAGATTCGTTCACACGGCACGCGGGTAGGTCTCCCATCATTGGGAAGGTAGGTTTGGGCTTAACCTTAAAACACACGTTGCATTTATGAATAACCGATCGGACGATATTACGACACGAAAGGATCCAGTACTTTTGTCTTAGAATTGACATTAACGCGAGCGGGCCTGTATGGCAATTCTTACGATGGTAATGAGTAATGATCAACTCAACTATGCGGTCTTTGCGCGGTAATAAAATCGGATGTTGTTGATCGTATGAAAGATTGGCGTTGCGGAGTCTGCCGCCAACTCGTACTAGACCATCCGAATCTATGAATGGCACGAGTCGTTGTATCGCGCGAGAGCAGCGGTCATTATTATTTATAGCTTTTATAATGTCGGGAAAATAAAATGATTGTAAGGCTCTTAGAATTTTAATTTCGGCGAAATTGAGATCGTCCGACGAAAAACTATTAGCATGCGGGAGTCTCTTTATAAAGCGATAGATTAAAACGACTGTGCGCAGGAGCAGCAGCCATGTAGAAACGCGGGAGGAGAGGTTTAGCAATACGCTGAAATTCTCCTGAACAGCATGAGTAGCGGTAAGAGACGTTAGAGCCTTTGATTCGGGCAAATTCGAATCTAAATTAGCGCGGTCGATTGACATTATTGGCCAATCATTGGCATCAAGGGATAACCAAGCGGGCCCAGTGAACCACAGCGGGTGATCCAGTAGCTGAGCGGGCGTGAGTCCTCTGGACAAGCAATCACTGGGATTCTGTGATCCAGGGACGTGAAAGAAATGAACTGCGGGGATAGATTCGATAACCTTAGTTATTCGAGTTGCAACAAAAAGTTTTAAATCTATGCGGTGAAGCATGTATCCATTGCAACGCTACCATAGAGTCAGATAAACAAAATATATCATCTATAGGATGGCGTCTACCATATGTATCAATTATACGACGAACAAGTTTCGCCATTAATAGACAGGCACACAACTCTAGACGAGCAATGGAGACCGTTTTAAGCGGGGCCACTTTTGATTTGGCACAAACTAAGCGGGTAACCGGAGGCGTGTTAGGGTCAGTTTGCGTTCGAATATAAATGACAGAGCCATACGCCTTTTCGCTGGCATCAGAGAAAGCCACAATCTGAAGTTTTGAATTTTGAAAAACACCTAGGTGGCGTGTAAAGCGCAAATTCTGTACACACGGTAGTTCACGTGTATAGTTTTGCCATATGCGAACTATATCTGACGGCGGTTGCTCATCCCAATCGAGCTTTAAAACATGAAGTTTTTGTAAAATTAATTTAGCGTATAGAATAACTGGAGCTATAAGACCAAGTACATCATACTGGCGGGCAATCAATGACAACATATTGCGTTTGGTGACAGGACGATTGTCAATATTTACAGTAAACATGAACTCGTCACCGCTTGGTGACCACTGAAGCCCTAAAACCTTAATGTTCGTTTGTGACTGTGAGTCGGGATGCTCAAAGTCAATGACAGCGCTATGGCGGTCCGTCATTGGTAGAGAAGCAACAAGGTCAGGCGAGTTACTGCACCATTTGACTAGCTCAAAGCCCCCGGCCTTGAGCAATTCGCGGAGATCGTCACGGAGACGTAAACCGTCAGACAACGATGGCATGGAGTAGCATACGTCGTCCATATACATGTTATTCTCTATCACCTCAGCGGCGAGCGGGAAGCGAGCGCGCTCTTCGGCGCATAGCTGACGTAGTACTCTCATGGCAAGAAAGGGACTACTACGTAAACCAAAACAAACGCGGTTAAATTGATAAGAGTCGAGAGGTAACGAGGGGTCAAAACGATATAAAAACTTTTGATATTTACGATCATCATAATTTATTAAAATTTGAAGATACATCTGTTTGATGTCCGAGGTAAAAGCAATTTCATAAAGACGAAAATCTAAGAGTATTGTAAAGAGATCGTTCTGTAAATTATCACCGACGTGCAAAATATCGTTCAGTGATAATCCTGAGTTAGTTTTAGCACTCGCATCCATAACCATACGCCATTTTGTACTAGTTTTATCTAACCTGACGATGGCATGGTGCGGTATATAATAGCCTGACTTACGATCAGGAACGCGGGAAATATATCCCTTTTGGATGTATTCTTTTATGATCGCGTCATATTCAACGCGTAGCTGCGATGAAGCGGTAAGTTTTCGCTCTAAGTTCATAAAACGCTTTTGAGCGGTGGCAAAAGAATCTCCGAGGGTGGTAGCGGGATCGTGAGAGAATGGCAGTGCTACAGAACAGCGCCCTGACGAATCGCGAGAGAAGTTATTAACGAAAATCTTTTCGTTCTCAAGAGAGGTTGCACTCAAGGCAGGGGTGTGCTGAACTTCCTCGAGTTGCCAGAATTTCTGGAGCACGGAGTCCAGACGCGGTTCCTCTACCATACAGCAGAGGGAAATACAAGCGGCGGAATTGTCAAACGAGACAGTTTTACCGGTATGGCCTAAGTCTTGCGACGCGGTATGACAAGGGTCATTAAAAGCGGTATGACAAGAGTCATTAGAAGCGGTTAGACAAGGGTCATGCGGAGTAGGTACAGTGGGAGCGTTCCCAATAACTATATAACCGAATATGGTTTCGAATGCGGTGGGAGTACCAGGTGGACCAGAGACGCGCCCTGATAGCAAAATGTCAGAAAAGAGAGGGGCCCCAATGAGGATTTCTACCTCAGAAGGCGAGGAGAGACTTGTATCTCCCAGAGGCAGGCATTTCAGATACGACAAACATGAAATGTCAACCTGAACTAGAGGTAAGTTGTCCGTAATGCGGTCAATAATAAACGCGTTGAGTGAAATAAAATTATTATTAAAACGAGAGGTCAGAATCGTGGACGTTACGCCTTTGATATGGTTACTAGACGAACCTATACCTTTCACAATGCTATTAGATACCTTTTCAAAATTTAAATTAAGCTTAGTACAGCATTTTGAAGTTATAAAATTACTTTGTGAAGCGCAATCAATTAATGCACGAACGACATGACGCTGACCAACAGAGTCAGTCGCGTCAACTTGCACGGTCCCTAATAAACAGGTGCTATTTTGTGAAAATATAGCAGGAGGTTAAATATTGCACAACGAAATATTTTGTTCCTCGGATAAACGAACATGATCCGTCACCTGACCAGAAGAGGCAGCGCGGGCAGCGGGAGCCATCTGATGCGGCAGCGGTGGCGCAGCGATGGCTATAGCGGGCGCGCAGGATTGCTGCGTGCGGGCGATGTTATCACTAGGCGAGTGGTGACAGTCGCGTCCTAACGATGCCTTGCGGCATAGCAGCGAATGATGTTTACATCCACAATGACGGCAATTAAATTTAGAGTTGCATCGACTCATATTATGCGTAACACTTAAACAATTCGTGCAACCTTTATTTTGTTTAATGAAATTCAATTTATCATCAACAGAAAGTTTATTAAATGCGGGACATCGATATAATGTAAAATGACTATTTTGTTTACAAAAGGGACAATTAGTTGTTAAAGACGTAACAAAGGATTGCGTAGGTTTTATTTGTGCGGGTTTGTATGCATCGCTGTAACGGCTATGAGACGTAGGCATAGTCCGTTCTAGAACTTTACTTTGTTCGCGGATGAATAAAATAAGATCGCCGTAAGTAGGCATCGATGTACCTCGCTTAGACATCTCAAAATGACGTGCAGTGTTTGGATCAATTTTCTTTAATGCAAGCTGCAAAAGAATAAAATCAGACAAGTTATCCAGCTTAAGCGACTTCAAGCTTGACACCGCCGTGCAGATTTTTTCTAGAAATAACTCAAGGTTCTTATTTGTTGCGGTATTAAAACTTTTAAAATCAACCAATTGATCAAAATATGCGGAGGCTAAACTACGCTTGTCATTGTATTTATCGACGAGCGTTTGCCATATGTCGCGGTAATTGTCACCGTTCGGAACAATTCCAGAACAAACTGAAAGAGCCCGACCAGACAATTTATTTATTAAATACTGCACGCGGTCATGATCGGTGAGATCAGGATTTTCATGAATCATCCTTTTAAAAGATTCGAAAAATATCGGCCATCTAATGGGATCACCACTAAACGTCATTAATTCTAGTTCGGGTAAACGAATGGATTTACGTTGCGGTAAAACTAGAGAACCAGAGGTTTCAGCATTATTGACGGTTGGTTGAAGTTTATCATGAACAAACTTACAGCGGCAGTACATATCTTCAAAAGCATTTGTACTTTGGTAATTTACCACGTACGTAGAGTCAATAGTCAATTCGACAATATTTAAGTTGTCTACAATTTCGTTGAATTCAGTACGTAAACTTTCTATAGTTGTCATACTATATAAGAATAATTCCTTCTCAGAATCGTCTTGGAAGGCATTCAATGAGTATTGGTACACAGTTTGCAAACGAGAAAATATGGCGTCACGTTTGCCAATTAATGTTAGACGTTTTATTTCAGAAGTATCGAGCGTTTTAGCATCCTCAAATACTTCCTTATTTTTATTTTGAGAAGCCATTTTAAAGAATTTGTTTATAAATGGACGTTTATTTGAAAGTCCGACTTAGTGCCTGTAACATGCAACGATGTACAGAATGAACAAATATGGCGGAAATCGCTGAAATATATATTTTATAAAGCGATTTTATGCAGTCTAGAATAATGGAATACGTTAAATATTGCGGGAATAAGTATATTGAGATACTAAATATGCGGTAACCGATATAAATCGATTGAAAAGGGGAATTTAAAACCTTACGAATTTTCGATCCGGCTCGAACGGACCACAAAGAATGTGTCGGCGCGGCCGCTAAGCAATATAGCGGAGCGCGCTTTCACTAGCGGGGTAGAGGATAGCTAGTATGTATATATATATGGAACGAAGAAAAACGCCTGTAGGTCGGCCTATCCGTGCCGCACTAAAAGTACATGTAAGACAACCCTCGATCGGGCACTTGCCTGTGGTGGTTTGCGCAGAGGCGTCCCGGGTTGCGCGGCTCTTAAGCTGGGTCTTCTTGTTCCGGCGGCCTTCGATAGTAGCGGAGTATGACTATCACACGCGGACAGCCGTTAGTACGCGGCTGTATCAAGACTATAGTAGGCGGGGAACGTTATCCGACGGAACGTTCTGCAGCGGTGTATGGCAGCCACGACCGGCGAGGGCGGTTCACAGCACGAAGATATAGGGTCAAAGTGGAGGCAACACTCCCAAATACATGCCTGAGGTCAACGCTATCCCTTTCATGGAGGTCGGATCTCTCGTTCTAAGAGGGTAACCTTGATGTTTCATGAAAAATCAGGACATCATCTTAATTTAGTCGCATACGACTTACTTGGTTTGTTTAAGCTTTAAGTTTAAACCGATTAAATATGTCTAGTTGCTTCCGTTTACCTCTCAAAATACGACGGGACGAAAAACCGACACGACCGTTGAGAGACCAGGCGCAGGACCTACATTTTACATATCTATCTGACGCATGGAGCATCTTACTTTACAGACAATCAAGTAATAAATAAATAATAAGTTAATGGTTGTGAAAATAAAAGCATATGAAGTTATGATAAAAAGAAATTGTATTACAAGATCATTTATTCAGTACGTTTAACGATCTCCAATTAATCACAAGATATTGAATAGCATCATCATCATCATCATCATCAGCCGGAAGACGTCCACTGCTGAACATAGGCCTCCCCCTTAGAACGCCACAATGAACGACAATTGGCTATTTGCATCCACCGGTTACCTGCGACGCGCACAATGTCGTCTGTCCACCTAGTGGGAGGCCTGCCAACGCTGCGTCTTCCGGTTCGTGGTCGCCACTCGAGAACCTTTCTTCCCCAACGGTTATCGGTTCTTCGAGCGATGTGGCCTGCCCATTGCCACTTCAACTTGCAGATTCTGAGAGCTATGTCGGTGACCTTAGTTCTTCGGCGAATCTCCACATTTCGGATTCTGTCGCGCAAAGAAACTCCGAGCATAGCTCTCAATATATAATAATAATAATATTGAATAGCATTTTCCATTATATGCAAACAACTAAAACAGCTTGTAACCCACACATTAGACGATAGAAAAAGCATTTGCAGTAAATTTAGGTTTCCATTGGACCAACTGCAGATCATTGCAGCTTCATAAAATTTCTTTTCGAATGGATAGTCATAATATTCCTTCGCTCAATATCTTTAGGAAATCTACAAGAATATAAAAAAATGTATTAATATTGACCACGGGTAAATAAAACAGTATGTATAGTGACAGATATAGTGACAGGTTAATAAATAGTGACATAAGGAAACGTTGTGGTATGAAAGAAGATGTTGTGACAAAAATTGAGGTATGCTGAGATGGTTTGGTCATGTCGAGAGAATGAATGAGGAACGATTGACGAAAATAGTGTATAAGGCGGGTGTGAATGAAAGTGTTGGAAGGGGTAGACTTAGGCGGACGTTTCAAGACCAAATCAGGGACGTCTTGAAAAAAGGCCAGGTCAAGAGTACCCTAAATCGAAGAGCATGTATGAAGGGAATAATGAAAGTGGACGAAGCGAAACAAGTATGTAAGGATCGTAGCAAGTGGAAAGAAGTGGTCTCTGCCTACCCCTACGGGAAAGAGGCGTGATTATATGTATATTTATAGAATGATATAGGTACTCTAGCCGATACGACCACAGCGGCCAATCTTTCGCAAGATCAGCCATCAGCCAGTGCACAAATGCTTGCGTAGCCACAAGTGCACTCTTTCTTCCTTTTACCTCTCACAATTTAGTGATACGAAAGATCAACACGACCGGGGAGAGGTCAGGCGCAGGAACGAATTTTATATGCCTATCCTATAAATATATTATAATAATATGTTTAAAACTACATACACACTTGAACATACAATATTTTTTCCATATCAATCCTTTGAACTAAATACCTACATCGTATATTTTTTATCATAAAGTGGCGGTAAAAAAATCCCCAAAACGGAAAGTCTTCAAAAAATCTTTACCATGGTTACTCTATGAAAACAATGTAAAATATTTTAAATTAGATAATTCAACTACAAATTAATAGAAAGTTAAACCCAATACTAACAAACGAACTGAAAACGTGTTATGTGCCTATCGAAAGAAGAACTGATCGAAAATATGGTGCATAATCCAAAGGGATCATCGGTAGGTACATTATTGAACAAATCGGACTTACGAGTGATATTCGGTATCATCTAAGGGGTACAACATATTTTTGCAACTAAGTACTACACATTTTATCACCATTCTTATTAGTTTAATTCACTTTATCTTGAAATTATGGTATTTAAATGTTGGATCGATTTAAATGACAGACAGTTTCATGCTGACAATAAGTGCCAGTGTTGCCACAAAATACGAACCCTTAAAATCGGTATTTAAAATTGCATTTGAGTACAATTGGCGAAAACACAATAGAGCATTATTCTAATCGTACTCGCAGAACAATACCAAAAAAAAACATTATTAGACATGATTGTCATCGTATTTTATGTTTTCGGGTGGAAAACAATCTTTTGATGTTGAAGTAGAGCATTTCTATATTAGGGTATCCATTTCTCGGGTAATTTAAATTATTACATGGACCACACATTGGACCACTTAGAAAGAGAGAACCGGCCTCAATGTAAGGGATAGCGTATGCCTCAATCAACTATTTGGAGTTTGGGCTCCACTTTGACCCTATATCTTCGTGGGTTCACAGCACGAAGATATAGGGTCAAAGTGGAGGCAACACTCCCAAATACATGCCTGAGGTCAACGCTATCCCTTATATCTTCGTGGTTCACAGACTGCTTGACAGCAGTTTTCTTTTTCGTGCGGTGACGGCTATGACAGACCGTACAGGTGTTGAAAAGTATGAGGTGGAAATAAAGGAGTTAGGTTAACAACCTAAAGTGCCACAAACAAGTGGCGCGGACACTTATAATAAAACTGTAACAGGTCCAATTCTGTACATTGAAGATATTTTGAAAATTATATTTGGAGGGCATTCTATAACCGATACTGAGGCCGAAAATGTAATATTTTTAATTTTTGTCTGTCTGTCTGTCTGTATCACGGCTGAGCATCACGCTGAAACTACTGAATGGATTCAAATGAAACTTGGCATGATTTGAGATCTTACTACGAGGTAGGACATAGGATACTTTTTATCCCGTAATCTAGCACGGTTCTTTTGGGAGAGGGGATTAAAGTCAAAACGGGTACTTGGTTATACGCTTGGTCCGATTTTATCAATTTTTCTTTATAATATAATAAATATTAGTAAGGGAACATTCATAGAGAGTTGTTATCAAGGTTTTGTAATCGATCTGGTTAAGCAACGTTAGGTAAGGTCATTAAAGAGATGGGTGACCGCTTAACGCCATTTGAACCAAACGGGTCCGTGCTTCGGAGAGCAAGTAAAAAGTGGGTCCCATTTTTTAACCGACTATAAAAAAGGAGGTTATGTATTCGATGCGAATGTCTGTTATTCAAAGTTTAGTTAACGTAAAAATAGCGCAGGCGGAGCTGCGTGGGTCAGAGTAATAAGAATAATAATATAAAAAGGCTAAAATATAACTTTACTAAACTTGCAAATGATAGTCAAGTAGACAATTCCTTGAACTTTCGCTATTTACGAAACTTAATAGAACTTGGCACTTATGCATTGCATCTTTTTTAGTTTCGAGTCAGCTAACATCGACCTAGAGTGGTCATTATCATAAAATGACCAACAATGTCAAATCCTGAGGATTCCACTACGGATTCCAATGAGAGTACTTGCGTGCGTTCAATTTTATTCAGAGTTCCGTAAAGCTCGAATCCGCAATCTTTCAGAGAGATAGATTGTTTGCCTGATTTCCTTGTATTAACAGCCACGAATTGTTGATGCAAAAGTCCAGTATTTTTGCAGATATACCGATGTAGCATCGCCAGGGCTTAAATAGGGTTCTATGCAGAGAATTAAGCATATCAGCTAAATCTTCTCCCGTCATATATCTATTATATTCGTTCACGTTTTGTGGAGAGTCTAAGTCCACTTTGGATGTAGAGTCCTTTTTATTCCGACGGTCTCCACGCCTAGATACATAAAAACTTAATAAATTAACTGCTTTGCTATCATTTCACGGTACTATAGCTAAACAGTTTTTAGCAAATACTACTTGAAAGTGACTACCCTGGACCTTCTTCATTCTATACTTTTTCTGCGGGTAG
Source organism: Furcula furcula (assembly GCA_911728495.1). Lineage (NCBI taxonomy): Eukaryota > Metazoa > Arthropoda > Insecta > Lepidoptera > Notodontidae > Furcula > Furcula furcula. The sequence continues at coordinate 24,692,391 of OU452243.1, forward strand.
AAATACTTCAGCTCCTCTCAACCAATTGTTTCTGATCCGAATAAGCTGTAGACTTTTTATATATTAATTTCTTTTATTATAAGTATCAAAAATAGTTCTTGACTGGGAATTATAACATACTAAAACAAAAAACAAACTAAAAAGCAATCCTAAGTATAATTGGCAATGTATGCCACGACATACAAATTATAGGAGAGTGTTTTGTTATGAACTTGGCAGTGTATGTCACAGCATACAGCAGGTTAGTGACCTAGATAGAACAATATTATAAACTAAAACTTTCAAAATTATTATCATAGTTATTTGATTACTCTATCAAGCATAAAATGTAGTCTTTACATTCATCCTAAATAGTGTAAAAATCATAAAAATAACATAAATACCTTGGAAAGCTCAGCTGACTTTCGCCAGGTAGCCATTTTTTCACAATAATGACAAAAATTATTATTTTAGGACATGTGTTGTAATTTTTCTCCCATATATTGATTGTTTTGCAACGTAAAAATGTAAATTTCTCATATATATTTTATTAATTTTAAAACAATTTCTTACTGTAAAGTTCATGTATGACAGGGTATACGTTGCCAAATTAAGGGAATAATAATCATTTGGGCTACAGTGCCTTTCACGCCGGAACAACGCACGTCCGTTAAGCAAAAAAAAAATTCGCGTATGCTGAAATAAAATGTTTCGCGAATCAAAAACAACCCTAGCAGTGTTGGGTCAATCAACGAATTTTTAGCAAAAAAGAAGGCCAAATTAAAAGTACTTAATAAGAGACACCTCTTAAATAATATTTCATAGATTGAAGCTATACCTCTAACTCTTTATCTGTATAATCTTTTATTTTAATTAAGATTTAGATAAGAAAAATGTGTTGTTTAATTTTTTTTTTCGAAAGAAACAGTTCATATATTTTATTTATTTATCAACATAATATAAATATATTTTTGCTACTATCATGGATCTAAGTTAGTTCATCTGAACTACTTAGTTAAGTAAGTAACTAAGTAACTGACTAACTATCGGTCCCTAACTATAAGTTAGAATGATCTATCGAGTCATCGATCTCTCTCTCTGCCAGTCGGTCCCTCATTACTGAGGATCGTGACTCCGTCGTGCACACTCATGTATACTAGCTGTGATCCGCCTCCATTGAACCCGATCATCTGCCAGGTGAAGGGCAGAGCTGACAGATCGCTCCAGTATCTCGGAGATCTGGTTCGACCACCGCTTTACACAACGTCCTCTTGGCCGCTTTCCTTCAATCTTTCCTGTCAACACTAGTTTTTCTAAATTAGATGGATCTCTTCTTGCAATATGTCCAAAATATCTTGGGGTACGTTCAAGGCATAGCTTCTGTAGTATCGAGATGTTAGTACGAAAAGCTGTCCAAGGTATCCTCAACATACGTCGCCAGCTTCACATCTCAAATGCGTCGATTCTGTGCTTATCTGCAGCTTTGATGGTCCATGACTCCGATCCGTACAAGAATATGGAAAAGATCAAAGTGCGTACAAGATGAATGATGATGATTTTTGTTCGCCTGGTAATATTCCGATCCTTCCATATCTTGCTGTTTTGTGTCATCGCTGTTTTAGAAACTCCAATGCGTCGACGAATTTCAGGTTCACATCTACTATTGTGAGTGACTACGGATCCTAGGTACTGAAACTCCTTCACTTCATCATAGTCCTTCAACAGATTTGTATTCTGTAGCGATGCGAAACGGTCGACTATCATTAGTTTTGTTTTGCTCTTGATAACAGCAAGGCCCATTTCCAGACTACAACTTTCTGAACGACCCATTAGGGGATGAAATTAAACTTTAGGGGATGAAATTAAACCTTTAGGAGATGAAATTTGGATGAAATGGGGTCTTAAATGTTGTATGAAACTTTTTATTTTACTGACTGATCAGTCAATTGATTCGCGAATGTAAGTAACTGAGAAAGACCCTCACGGATCGGACACGTGTTTTTAGGGTTCCATACCTAAAAGGTAAAAAAGGAACCCCTATGGTGAGACTTCGTCTGTCTGCTTGCCTACCTACCTCCCTGTTACTGTTATTAAGATTTCAGTGATTATAAAAAATGCTGCAAGTACAAACGTTTAAGTTTATTGTGCAAGGAAACGTCCAGGTAGGTTCCACTGTGTTCCGGCGTGAAGGGCACTGTAGCTGGTGAAATTACCGGACACAAAGACTTAATAACTAATGTCTTAAGGATCGGGAACGCGCTAGTGATACTTCTGGTTTTGCTAGCGTCTATAGGCTGCGATGACTGCTTACCATCAGGTGGGCCGTACGCTTGCTTGCCACCTTGGTAGTATAAAAAAAAAATTAAACTTAAAAGACCCGAGCAAAGCTAGGGCTTAGCCACTTGTAATAAATATGTCAATGGTATTGATTGATCATTAATTGACCCATTTATACATTTATTAATTCTCGTCTATTTTCCTGTCTGTCTGTCATACCCGAAGGTTTTCAATTCATATGTAATGGAAATATAATTAATTCGTGCCGTTTTTAGATGCTTATCAATGCTGGTATTGATGTGGGTTGTAATATTTCAATATTTATATTACAACTTGCAAATCATTATTCTTGGTATTTACATAATATCTAGTACCTTACCTATATCTGCTATGCCATATTATATTCTAGATTGGGGTATACTTGGGGATAAAAAAGAAGCTTTAGGCACCTAAAGCTGATGAAGAAATTGTCGCAAAATTAATATGAATTATCTCTTAATACATAACATAGTATATCAAGATGGTATTATACATGTCTGTGTATTCAAAGAACTTCTCAGTACAGAATTAATTTTGTTGTGGTTTTCAACATAAGTTAGAGAATTTCGTTCGGAAGGTTCGATTTTTGTTATACTCTATCCAGGTTTTTTACAGGAAACGTTTGACCATTTCTGATAGTTTTAATAATATATATTTAAATGTTGTTTCTTTGCATAGTTGTGCTGTAAATTAAGCAATAAGAGCTGTGTAATTGCTATAAGTAACTACTACGGAGGTGTCCACGGAAGACCAGCGTCCTGATGCCAAATAGGTGTCGCGGCATAATGCTGAGTGGGCTCCTTTTTAACGACTGATTGTTTTATTTTATGTGTACTTACCAATTGTTATTTTATGTCGTTAAATAAATTTATTTCTATTCTATTCTATAATATTAGTACTTGTACATAATAGTCTCTAACCGCGTACTTTTAAATTTATGCCTGTGTACGCTTAATATACATTTATGTCTGTACACTTATAGTGCACTTACCTCTTCTAAAACTATAGTTGGGGTTTTAAATTTAGTTTCTTTTTTGATTCATATGAAACTTTTTTTACGTTTAAAGACATAAACAACAACATAAAAACAATATCACAGTATTTCCCCGTGGGTTTCCGAGTAAGAATACCACCCACCCATCTCCTCCTGCTGGGTGTCCGTAAAGGGTGACTAAGGGAAAACAAGAAGACGGGCAGCAGCGTCTTTTTTATTGGATTACCTACCACCTATACTCCGATCCCCAAGCCGGCAGCCAAGCGTGGGGATATTCTAAGGGGAAGGCACTTGTTCAGCATTGGACGTTTGACCAAAAATGATAATGATGACTGAATTTCACTATAGGTGTTAGGTTCCTTGTGCAAGGAATCGTCCAGGTAGGTACCACCGCAATGTCAGATATTGTACCACCAAGCAGCAGTGTGTAAACCTTGTTGTGTTCCGGTGTGAAGGGCACTGTAGCTGGTGAAATTACTGGACACAAAATACTTAATATCTAATGTCTTAAGGGTCGGCAACGCGCTATTGATCCTTCTGGTGTTGATAATGTCTATAGGCTGCGGTGACTGCTTACCATCAGGCGGGCCGCATGCTCGCCACCTAGGTTGTCTAAAGAAAAACCCGGTCGCGAAACATGTGGAAAGGGTCCAATCATTATTGTGGTCCAGTGCTTTAAGAATGGCCGTCCCCTCTGCGTTTACGATTAGCAAGCTGTTGTTGAACCGTGAACTTTCAGCATTACCTTAGGGAATTAAGAAGAATGCATGTAGTCGATCATTAGAAGATCCAAGGTTATTTGAGCCTAACTATTGGAAATGAGAAGAGAGATAAGAAGGTGAAGTGGGAGAGTCAAGCAAAGTCTACAGAGTAGTCAAAGCTCTCAAGTCGTGTTCTTTTTTAAGTAGGTAGCGTAACTAATATTCCATTCGATTAATGTAGCCAAATTCTATTCTAGTACGGTGTGACTTTTTGAGATGAATAAAAAAACTGAGCGTGTTTTAACAATGGATTAGACTAATTATTCTGTGATTGTGCGTCCAACTTTTTAATATTCCATGAGAATAAGCCGTTTTTGCATGACCAACAATACATTTTTAAACAAGTTTTATGAGGAAAACTACACTAGCCTACAGAGTTTTTTATCTCTTCATTAGCGTGTCTGCCTTAAATTTTTGATAGCTAGTTATCACAAAGATAGAATAAGTATTATTTATGATGTGATAAAAGCAACCAGTGATACAATATTAAAAACAAATTGAAAGCGATTTCAATAACACTGAAAAGTATAAAATCTATCTATATTAATAAAAGAGCAGGGTGTTTTCTAGGAATCACGATACAGCAAAAACCATATAACGTACAATCTTGAAATTTGGAACCAACATTATTCAAATAGTCTAGGTGAACAATAAGAACGGATTTTTCGAAATTCTTTACCTAAGTGGGTCAAATGGGCTCCCAAAGTATGTATGGAAAAAAAAAATATTTTCGTCACACGGACATGAAACTTAGTCAGTGTACTAAACAAAAGAAATAAAGAAACACGTGTATCATATTTTTTTTAAATCAACGCTTGTAGGGATTTTGGCATGGTTTTTGAGTATGAAACGCGGAAAAAAAAGTTCATACTGCATTGCTGAAATTTTGCGAATACATTAATCAAATTATAGCAATCCAAGTGCAAATAATCATTTTTTGAAAATCAACTCCTAAAGGGGTCCAATTGGGGTCCAAAAAATGTTTCTCGACCTACAGTCATAAGACTTAGTTTATATATTGTACACAAGAATATAAGAAACCTATTTCCGGCATTTTTCGAAAAACTACCCCTAAGGTCACTTAATGGGGTTTCAAAGTTTGCACAAAGAAGGATTCCATTTCATCATATGATGCAGCTAGAGTAACGAAACTCGGTAAATAAACTCAAAATAACAATTGAAAAAACTAATATTAAGCATTTTTGTAAAATCAACCCCTAAGTGGGTCAAATGGGCTCCCAAAGTTTGTATGGAAAAAAAAATTTTTCGTCACACGCAATTGAAACTTTGTTACAGTACTGAGCAAAAGAAATAAAGAAACACGTATTTTAAAACTTTTTGAAAACGACCCTTAAAGGGGTTTTAACATGGTTCTTGAGTATACAACGTAAAAAAAAAACATAGTTACTGCATTGATGAAACTTTGCGAATATATTTATCAAATTATAGCAATCTATGTGTAAATAATCATGTGTTGAGAATCAACTCCGAAATGGGTCAAATTGGGGTCCAAAAAATGTTTTTCCACCTACAGCTTTTCGTCGCAGCTTCCGCTACTCGGCATCCAAGTGCTGGAACAACCTACCACCACCTATTAGAGACCTCAATAACATTTCCACATTTACACTAAAGTTAAAACGATTTGTATTGTTGAACCAATTAAAAAATGAAAATTTAGTTACAGATATTTCGATAATTTGATTTTGCTTTTGTCATTTAAACTTGCGATAATTATTTCCTATTTTATAAAGTCAATGAAGTTGCCGAATATATTAACAGGTGTATTATTATTATTATTTTCACGACCTATCGGGCGTCGTCTATTTACTTTTTTTTTTTCATTGTCCCAGTAAACATGTTCTATCCTCTTGTAGCTTATTATTTCAGCGTTAGTACGTATTTTAAGTATGCGTCTATATAAAATATATACACAATAATAATGACATACACGTAATTATATATAATATATAATATTATATAAGTACATTTGAAGTTATTATTGGAGCAAGTTTTTATTATTGTTAAGGTACACTTAGACCTCCCTGAGTCACTGGAGGTACTGGCTGAAAACCAGCGTTGGTTGCAGTTTGTGACCAGCACATGCTGAGCCAGGTACCTATTCGACGCAAGTTTCCTGGGGCTGCAGAACACGCAGTTGTTCTTATATTTTTTTTATCTCTACTTGGTAAACGTTTCTTTGTGTGTGTTTCTCTGTATTTTGTTTGTAAGTACTTTGTGTTGATTGTGTCGTTTTACTTACTTACTTACTTACTTAGTTTATATATTGTACACAAGAATCTAAGAAACCTATTTTCCTGCATTTTTCGAAAAACAACCCCTAAGGTCATATCAAGGGGTTGCAAAGTTTGCACAAAGAACGATTTCCATTTCATGCTATGATGCAGCTAGAGTAACAAAACTCAGTAAATAAACTCAACACAACAATTGAACAAACTTATTTTGAGCATTTTTGTAAAATCAACCCCTAAGTGGTTCAATTGGCTCCCAAAGTTATTATGGATTTTTTTTTTCATCACACGGATAAGAAATTTAGTCAATGTACTAAGCCAACGAAATTAAGAAACACGTGTATCATATCTTTTTGAGTATGAAACGCGGAAAAAAACATCATGCTGCATTGATGAAACTTTGCGAATACATTTATCAAACTAAAGCAATGATTGTATAAATAATTATTTTTTGAAAATCAACTCTTAACGGGGTCCAATGGGGTCCAAAAATGATTTTCGACCTACGGTCATAAGACTTAATTTATGTGTTGCACACAAGAATCTAAGAAACCTATATCCGGCATTTTGCAAAAAACAACCCCTAAGATCATTTAATGGGGTTGTAAAGTTTACACGTAGAACGATTTCCATTTATAATAGAGCTAGAGAAACGAAACTCGGTACATAAACTCAATACAAAAATTGAATAAACTAATTTTCAGCATTTTTCGATAATCAACCTCTAAGTGGGTCAAATGGGATCTCAAAGTTTGTATGGAAAACATTTTGTTTTCTCCAAACATACACTTGTGTCAACGTAACATACATAAGAAATGAAAAAACACGTGTATCACAACTTTTTGAAAATCGACCCTTAAAGGGGTTTTAGTATGGTTTTTAAGTTTGAACCACAGAAAAATATTATGCTGCATCGATGAAACTTTGCGAATACATTAATCAAACTGAAAAAAATGTGTAAATAGTTTTTGAAAATCAACTCCTAAAGGGGTCCAATTGGGGTCAAAAAATGTTTTTCGACCTGCAGTCATAAGACTTAATTTATGTATTGCACACAAGAATCTAAGAAACCCATTTCCGGCATTTAGCGAAAAACAACCCCTAAGGTCATATAATGGGGTTGGAAAGTTTACACATAGAACGATTTCCATTGAATGTTATAATGCAGCTAGAGTAAAGAAAATCGGTACATAATAAAATAAAAATAAAAAAGCCCTTTATTTCTTGCATAATTCATAAAATATGGCACTTAAAAATATAATTAAGACATTCCTATTAACACTGAAAAATTTAAATTTTATATAATTCAATAATAAGTACAGGTAAACTTACAAATTCATTTCAAAAAGATGTTATGCTTATTCTATATATTTTGCTTATACTATTAAAATCAAGTATTTAATTTACACTATAAATTAAAATTGTAATAATAACAACAATAAAAATTATAATGTGCAAAAATGAAGTGATTACCAATAATTACCAACAAAACAATTTAACAAATTTATGTTCACCATTTTTCAAAAATCAACCCCTACGTGGGTCAAATGGGGTATCAAAATTACCATGGAAAAAAATATTCATAGCACACGGACACGAAATTTTCAGTGTACTGATAAAAAAACACGTGTATCACATTATTTTTTTAAATCAACCCTTGAAGGGGTTTTAGCATGGTTTTTGAGTATCAAGCGCGGAAAGGAAATCATGCTGCATTGATGAAACTTTAACTTAAGTTAAAGCAATTTAATTATTTTGATAATCAACCCCTAAAAGGGTCTAATTGTGTCCAAAAAAATTTTTTTTGTCCTACAGTAACAGGACTTATTTTATGCATTGCACATAATAATCTAAGAAACTTATTTCAGGCATTCTTCAAAAAACAATCCCTATGGTCATTTCATGAGGTTGCAAAGTTTACATGAAGAAGGATTTTCATTTTAGCTATAATGTTGCTACAGTCACACAACTCATTAAATAAACTCAACATAACAACAAACAAATTTTCTGCATTTTTCGGAAATCAATCCCTAACTGGGTCAATAGGGTATCAAAGTTTTGCAAAAAATATTTGTCATCACACGGACACAAAACTTAGTCAGCAAAAGAAGTTGAGAAACACGTCTGACACATTTGATTTGAAAATCAACACCTGACTGGGTTTTAGCACGGTTTTTGAGTATGAATTCGGAAAAAAAACATGCTGCACTGATGACACTGTGGATGCATTTATGAAATTAAAGAAATCCATGTGCAATTTTTTTTATTTGATTCCCAAAAGGGACTAACTGGGGTCCAAATCCTTTTGTTTTACCCTACGGTCACAAGACTTATTTTATGTATTGCACAAAAGAATCTAAGAAACCTGTTTCATGCATTCATCGAAAAATAAAACCCCTAAGATCAATTAAAGGTTTCAAAGTTTGCATGCAGAAGGATTTCCATTTCCATTTAATTTATAATACAGCTACAGTCACAAAACTCAGTAAGTAATCTCAACACAACAATTTACAAACAAATTTTCAGCATTTTTAACGGACTTCAAAAAAGGAGGAGGTTCTCAATTTGTATGTACATATTTTTTTTTATGTATGATCGCGCATTATTCTGGCAATTATGAACCGATTTCAAAAAATCTTTCTGGTACGGATAGGCCGCTCCACTGATTGGGGTCCCATAAAAAAATTACTTAGGAATAAGCAGTTCCTGAAAAAACAAAAATGGCGACTCAGAAAAAAACTGTAGGAATGCCTAAAAGATGATATTTTTATTAGTGATGTGAACCGATTACAATTTTCAACACCGGTTTAATTCGATTACTTTAAAAAAAAAAGCGGCTTTTTAAAGGTTTTTCAGGTTTTCAATGAAATACACTAAAACAATATCTAATCATAGGCGTAGTGTTTATTTATCATAAGATAATCACATTAATTGTACTTTAGACAATAATAATCGTCAAACATCAGTGGATAACTTGTCTTGCCCTAATAGTTGTCAGAAGCTATAGAAGAAATCGTGAAGGGAATAATATGTATTATATAGTTACAGTGTATTAACTTGGTAAAACAGGGCCTAAAAATGTATTGAACCTTAATACTGTGCAGACGTGACAGTTCTTGACATCTCGTGGTATTTTCTAGTAATGCTCCATGTTTAGATCTTGATGCACATTTTTCATTAATGCACATTTTTCGAAGTCACAAACTAATGATCATGTTCAGTTGTCCACTTTAAATTGTCTCTCTCAGCTATCTTTGTCTTCATGTTCTCCTTTCTCTTTGAGCTCGGTTACTGAGGGGTTTAGGAATTATATCATCATAGTATTCATAAAATTGATGTTAGTTTGACCAATACTTGTCCAAGCTATCACTCAGCTATCAAGTGGTTTGATCGTATTCATATCTTCGTGGGCGCTCCCAATCTGTTCGCTTTGAGGAGACATCATCTGTGGGCTTGAGGCGGGTGTTCCACTGGGTGGCGTACTTTCTCCTCTTTTCCGTTTTCATCAATATCATCACGAGGGTTTTCTAACTATCAACTCTATGCAGATCATATGTAGCTTTATCGTCATGCCGATATTGATAGATTATCTCGGAGAAGCGATATATACGCTTAATAATGATTTAGATAGCATAAGTAAGTGGGCAAAATCGTTTGGCTTGTTAGTGGACCCTACTAATTCTCAGGGTATCATATTTGGTGGCAGATACATGATGAAACTGATTGTCATTAACTCACTCTCTAGTTTAGTTTTCAATTCCGTACCAATTGCATACTCGAATAAAGTTAATTCTTGATGTTCTGTTTCATTCTAATCTTTCTTGGGAATCTCATGTTGGAGAGTCATTATTATATGATATCAGTCTCACAAACGCCTTCAAAAATTTCTTCCGCGTAAGACAAAAATCTTTTTAGCTTAAACTTTACCTCTTTTCGATTATGCAGATGTATGTTTTCTAGATCCAAATGAGCGATTGCAATATTTGTGTATTCGTTTTATCTTTGGCTACGGATATAATATGGTTACATTATATCATCATGGAATTTCGGACTCAACTAGAATGGCTGCCAATCCGTCAGCGACGGGACTGGCATATTTTTTTTCTAAATTGTATACTTATGAATCTTAACTCTCCTCTTTATCTTCGTGAGCGTTATTCGTTGCTTGAATCTTGTGACAAGCCTTGGTGTTCCACTGCATCTCTTATTTTTAAGTTCCTCCTCATTATTCTAGTCACTATAACGTTTTTTTTTACCATGCAAGCAGTGTGGCTATGGAGTTCTCTTCCACATTCCTTGCACAGTTGTAAATTAGTCTTAAAAACAATTAAAAAAAAACATCTCTCCAGATAGATTTATTTTAATATTTTTATTTAGTGTATTTACAATAATATAGTTATTTTTTAATTTATGTACGTATCAGCTCAGACTTTTCCGCCGCCGCGCCGTCGCTCTCAGCCAGATCAACCAATAATCATTGAAATCGCCCGGCCTTGCTCTGACTGGCGCACACGCGTCCCGCTAGCTCTCCTACTTTGTTTTGATAAAACACTGTATCTTGCAATGCACGAAGATTATTTGGACTGCATCTTAAATTGCCGTGTTTAATTATTTCAGGCCTGTAGTTTTAAGTAAATACAGTGTAATTTGCATTGCAATATCTCAGTATTTTTCAAACAAAGTAAAAAAACTATGAATGCCATAACATCAAACAGGTTAATTAAAAGAAATCGAATGAACGTTGTTAATTCAAAACACTGTATCTGAAGTTACAGTGTATTGCATCGATATATAATAAGTAACTCTAAATAATATATCGATGATGTATTGGATTCTAGGGTACTATTGTAGGTATTTAATGGCTAAATGATTATTGTCGGACCAAAAAGCAACCGCACTTCTAAGAACTGTTGTCATTGTCTCTCTACCTAAATATATCATTCTCTTCATGTTATCCTTTGGGTTGCCTGGAAGAAATCGCTCATTAGTAATAAGGCCGCCTCAATGATTCTGTTTTCTTTTTATATGTATTCTGTAATTTGTGTTTGTACGAAAGTGTAAATGAATAATATTGTTAAATTAAGCTTATATATTTGAACAAATATTCATAACGTGTGTATCGTGTAACTATGTTGATTTTTTGTTCTTATTGGCGGTACGCTAGCTGAATGTCATGCCATCTTACTGGATACATAGGTAATCGGTTTTTTTAATAAAAAACCGATATAAACCGGTTTCTACAAAAACCGGTTTTTTATCGGTTTTCCTAAAACCGGTTCACATCACTAATTTTTATCGCATTTTAAGGACGATTGTGGTCAAACTCTTGCAAATACGAGTATTTACCAATTTCAATAATTCTTTTTTATGCGAAAGAAGGAACCACTGTAATGAATATGTATAAATTTTATCACAACTGGATACGAACTTCCTGGAGAACCATGACTGATGTAGAGGAATTTATCTGGTAAAAAAAGAATATATACAGACGAATTGAGAACCTCCTCCTTCTTTGAAGTCGGTTAAAAAACATTAAACTGATGTTCTCCTTTACATTACTCTGACAAATATTAACCGATTTCGATTCTTTTTTTATTCAAGGGAGTAAACTACTGTAATGATTTCATGCAAATTTCATTAGGACCGGATAAAGTGTTCCTGAAGAAAATATATACAGTAGGTACGTCAACATCAACTTCAATAACACTTAAATTATTTTATGCTTTTTAGTGTTGTTGAAGTTGGTTCATTTTTTTTGTTGTGTCGTGTGCAATGTTTTATTTGAAAATCAACCCGTGGGACAAATGAGGTACCAAAGATTGTATGTAAGAAAATATTTTTTCAGACACGAAAGTTTGTCAGTGTACCTACTCATCAAAAAATTGAGAAACACGTCTAACACATTTGTTTTGAAAATCACCCTAAACGGGGTTTTAGCACGGTTTATGAGTATCAAACGCGAAAAAAAAATTCATGCTGCACTGATTACACTGCGGATGCATTCGTCATATTGAAGTAATCCATGTAATTTTTTTAAATTAACCCCTAAAAGCGTTCAATTGAATTCCTAAAAAATATTTTATTCCTACAGCCACATGACATATTTTATGTACTGCATACAAGAATCCCTAATGTTTGCGTGAAAGACAACATTAGAAAGATCTCTATTTAATGCTATAATGCAACTATGGTAACGAAACTCAGTGAATGAACTAAACAAAACTGTTGAATAAACTTATTTCCAGCATTTTTCGAAAATCAACCGCTAAGGGCATCTACCAATGGGGTTACCAAATGGTTTCCCACCTCTACCAAATGGTAGCCTTCGCGTAAATAAAAGACAACATTAGTATAAACAATATTTTAAAAAACCTCGATCCATAAATCTAAACACGTTTGTGTAACAAAGTAAACGCGGGCGAAGCCGCGGGCTACTGCTAGTCTATATTAATAAAAGAGCAGGGTGTTTTCTAGGAATCACGATACAGCAAAAACCATATTACGTACAATCTTGAAATTTGGAACCAACATTACTCAAATAGTCTAGCTAGGTGAACAATAAGAACGGATTTTTCGAAATTCCATACCTAAGTGGGTCAAATGGGCTCCCAAAGTTTGTATGGAAAAGAAATTTTTTTTCCTCACACGGACATGAAACTTTGTCAGTGTACTAAACAAAAGAAATAAAGGAACACGTGTATCACACTTTTTGAAAATCGACCCATATTGGGATTTTATCCTGGTTTTTGAATATGCAAGGCGGAAAAAAAAATTCATACTACATTGCTGAAACTTTGCGAATACATTAATCAAATTATAGCAATCCAAGTGCAAATAATTATGTGGTGAGAATCAACTCCAAAATGGGTCCAATTGGGGTCCAAAAAATGTTTTTCGACCTACAGTCATAAGACTTAGTTTATATATTGCACACAAGAATCTAAGAAACCTATTTCCGGCATTTTTCGAAAAACTGCCCCTAAGGTCATCTAATGGGGTTTCAAAGTTTGCACAAAGAAGGATTTCCATTTCATCATATGATGCAGCTAGAGTAACGAAACTCGGTAAATAAACTCAACATAACAATTGAAAAAACTAATTTTGAGCATTTTTGTAAAATCAACCCCTAAGTGGGTCAAATGGGCTCCCAAAGTTTGTATCGAAAAAAAAAATTTTTCGTCACACGGATACTAAACTTTGTTACAGTACTGAGCAAAAGAAATAAAGAAACACGTATATTACGACTTTTTGAAAATCGACCCTTATAGGGTTTTTAACATGGTTTTTGAGTATACAACGTAAAAAAATAACTTACTTACTGCTTTGATGATACTTTGCGAATATATTTATCAAATTATAGCAATCTATGTGTAAATAATCATGTGGTGAGAATCAACTCCAAAATGGGTCCAGTTGGGGTCCAAAAAATGTTTTTCGACCTACAGTCATAAGACTTAGTTTATATACTGTACACAGGAATCTAAGAAACCTATTTCCAGCATTTTTCGAAAAACAACCCCTAAGGTCATATCAAGGGGTTGCGAAGTTTGCACAAAGAAGGATTTCCATTTCATGCTATGATGCAGTTAGAGTAACGAAACTCAGTAAATAAACTCAACACAACAATTGAACAAACTTATTATGATCAGTTTTGTAAAATCAACCCCTAAGTGGGTCAAATGGGCTCCCAAAGTTAGTATGGAAAAAAAATATTTTCATCACACGGATATGAAATTTAGTCAATGTACTAAGCCAAAGAAATTAAGAAACACGTGTATCACATCTTTTTCAAATTCGACCCGTAAAGGGGTGTTTTTGAGTATGAAACGCAGAAAAAAAATATCATGCTGCATTGATGAAACTTTGCGAATATATTTATCAAACTAAACCAATGATTGTATAAATAATCATTTTTTTGAAAATCAGCTTTAAAAGGGGTCCAATGGGGGTCCAAAAATTATTTTCGACCTACAGTCATAAGACTTAATTTATGTATTGCACACAAGAAGCTAAGAAACCACATATAATACCATATATTCTCTTGACATTCCTTTTTTATGCCTATTTATTATTATTTAATATTGTTATTATTTTATTTAATGATTTAAGTAAAGCTATTTAATATGATTTTTATTACTTGTCAGTCAGTTTGTCAACAATTAATATTTGTATGTCATAATGGCAAAACATAGTGCACTTTTATGTAACATATTGTATCATCTTATAATACCTATGTTTAACAAATAAATTAATTTGAATTTGAAACCTTTACCTTTATTTTGCAAAAAACAACATCTATAATCAAATCAAAAATCATCAAATCATTGATGAAACTTTGCGAATATATTAAATCAAACTAAAGCAATCCATGTGTAAATAGTTTTTGAAAATCAACTCCTAAAGGGGTCCAATTGGGGTCCAAAAATGTTTTTCGACCTGTCATAAGACTTAATTTATTTATTGCACACAAGAATCTAAGAAACCCATTTACGGCATTTAGCGAAAAAAAAAACCATATATCATATAATGGGGTTGGAAAGTTTACACGTAGAACGATTTCCATTGAATGTTATAATGCAGCTAGAGTAACGAAACTCGGTACATAGACTCAACAAAACAATTTAACAAACATAATTTCACCATTTTTCAAAAATCAAAGTGGGCCAAATGGGGTATCAAAATTACCATGGAAAAAAAAATTCATCGCATGGACACTAAACTTTATCAGTGTACTGATAAAAAACACATGTATCACTTTTTTTTTTTAAATCAACCCTTGAATTGGTTTTAGCATGGTTTTTGAGTATCAAGCGAGGAAAGAAAATCATGCTGCACTGATGAAACTTTGTGAATAAATTGATCAAGTTAAAGCAATTTAATTATTTTGAAAATCAACCCCGAAAAGGGTCTAATTGAGTCCAAAAAATATTTAAGTGTCCTATAGTCAAACGACTTATTTTATGCATTGCACACAATAATCTAAGAATTTCAGGCATTCTTCAAAAAACAATCCCTAAAGGTCATTTTATGATGTTGCAAAGTTTGCATGAAAGATTTTCATTTTAGCTATAATGTTGCTACAGTCACAAAACTCATTAAATAAACTCAACATAACAACAAACAAATTTTCTGCATTTTTCGGAAATAAACCCCTAACTGGGTTAAATGGGGTATCAAAGTTTGCAAAAAATAATAATCGGGGTCCAAATCCTGTTGTTTTACCCTACGGTCACAAGTATTGCACATAAGAATCTAAGTAACCTGTTGGCTGCATTCATTGAAAAATAAAACCCCTAAGATCAATTAATGGTTTCAATGTTTGCATACAGAAGGATTTCCATTTAAGTTATAATCCAGCTACACGAAACTTGGTAAGTAAACTCAACTCAACAATTTAACAAACTAATTTTCAGCTTTTTTAACGGACTTCAAAAAAGGAGGAGGTTCTCAATTTGTCTGTACATATATTTTTTTCTATGTATGATCGCGCATGACTCTGGCAATTATGAACCGATTTCAAAAAATCTTTCTGGTACGGATAGTCCGCTCCACTGATTGGGTCCCATAAAAAAATACTTTCGAATAAGCAATTCCTGATAAAACAAAAATGGCGACTCAGGAAAAACTGTAGGAATGCCTAAAAGATGATGTTTTTAACGCTTTTTAAGGACGAAAATGGTCAAACTCTGGCAAATATTTACCAATTTCAATGATTCTTTTTTATGCGACAGAATGAACCACTGTAATGAATTTGTATAAATGTTATCACAACTGGATAAGAACTTCCTGGAGAACCATGATTGATGTGGAGGAATTTATCTGGTAAAAAAATAATATATACAGACGAATTGAGAACCTCCTCCTTCTTTGAAGTCGGTTAAAAAACCATGAAACTGATTTTCTCCATTACATAACTCTGACAAATATGAACCCATTTCGATGATTCTTTTTTTATTCAAGGGAGTAAACTACTGTAATGATTTCATGCAAATTTCATTAGGACCGGGTAAAGTGTTTCTGAAGAAAATATACACAGTAGGTACGTCAACATCAACTTCAATAACATTTAAATTATTTTATGCTTTTTAGTGTTGTTGAAGTCGGTTCATTTTTTTTTGTTGTATCGTGTGCAATGTTTTATTTGAAAATCAACCCGTGGGACAAATGAGGTACCAAAGTTTGTATGTAAAAAAATATTTTTCCAAAGACACGAAACTGTCAGTGTACTCATCAAAAAAATGAGAAACACGTCTAACACATTTGTTTTGAAAATCACCCTTAACGGGGTTTTAAACGCGAAAAAAAAATTCACGCTGCACTGATGACACTGCGGATACATTCGTCATATTGAAGCAATCTATGTAATTTTTTTAAATTAACCCATAAAAGCGTTCAATTGAATACCAAAAAATATTTTATTCCTACAGCCACATGACATATTTTATGTACTGCATACAAGAATCCCTAAAGTTTGCGTGAAGAAAGATCTCCATTTAATGCTATAATGCAACTATGGTAACGAAACTTAGTGAATGAACTAAACAAAACTATTGAATAAACTAATTTCCAGCATTCTAGGGGCATCTACCAAGGGGGTTACCAAATGGTTTCCACTTAACAACCTCATAAGTTTTTTAATGGAATTGCAAAATCAGTACAGTATATTTTTAAATAAAGAACGAATTAATTAAGACATGGGAGCTATGATAGCTTACACAAAAATACAGGCTACATACTTGATACTTAGAACAGGGTTAATAAAAGTGTGAAAATATTGAAATTGATCGTCCGAAGATCGGACCAACAATAATAACTAAGAAGACCTGAGGGTACACCGGCATAATTGTGACATAAGGACGTTCAACATCTCAGTTCTCCCGTGACCATGGGTACTGCAAAGCATTCGAAACGTCGGGATAGTAAAAGCTAAAATAAACCGCGATTAAATCCGTAAAAAGTAGTTTGATTTCAATGTGTAATATTCGCGTAAGTAAAAGACAATAAGCTTATTATTTATTATGAAGCTGGCTTCAAAATACAGAAACGGTAAATGTTGTCCTTGAAAACTGGGACTTCAAAAAGATTATCAATGCCTAAATGATTAATGGAAATCCACAAATACATGGACGATAGATTGGTAAGTAACAATTTATTAAGAACGTTTTAACTAACCCGAATGCTACACATTGAAATCAAACTATGATTTCAATGAGTAGCATTCGCGTAAATAAAAGACAACATGTGTAAACAATTTTTTAAAAAACCTCGATCCATTATTCAAAACACGTTTGAGTAACAAAGTAAACGCGGGCGAAGCCGCGGGCTACAGCTAGTATTTAAATATTATAGAAGTTGGTGTTAGCGTACCTGGGGGGCAATTCAACTAACATAAATGTTGACTGAAACGAAACTAAACCATAGCGTTTGACTGTTTTCGTATTCTACTAAGTGCTAACGATCGACGTTAAGTTTAGATTCAGTTTCAGTCAACGATCGGTTTAAAATTTAACAAGTTGTATTCTGTTAGAACACGAACTAAACGTAAACGTAATCGAAGCTAAGCGCTCCATCTGTCAAAATTAACGGTTGAACTTACGTTAATGTGCCTAGACTTTTTCTCAAACGAAACTAAACTGTTAGTGTTTCAAAGTCTGCTATCAAGTTTGTTTAACTTTTAATCCAACTTAAAAATGATGTTTTACATGAACGTTATTGAAATTGCCCATGAGGCTGATTTAAGAAAAGTTAGACGTAGAAATGTTCTTTCGAGACTTCGCAACTGTGCTTTCAACTTAACTGATCGAGAATTTATAAAGTCATACAGACTAAATAAAAGCCTGGCAAGATCCCTTATTGCGGAGATCAGCCCGTATATGCCAGCCCGACTTCGTACCGATAGCATTGATACGGAGACAAAGGTAAGAATTTAACGTATTATTAAATAAAATTTGATATTGCTAACAAATACCAGTAAAACCCAGGCAAAAGCAAAAAAAATAAAAAATGTATGTGTTTTTAGATCTTGGTGGCACTAGCATTCTATGCGACAGGCTCATACCAGACACTAGTTGGTCAAACAGAGTCTCATTCAATATCACAACCTTCTGTTTCTCGGGCTATATATCAAGTAACAGAGGTGCTTAATTTACCACACATTTTTAAAAAATATGTGAATTTTCCTTCTTGTAAAGAAGACCGTGATGATATAAAAAGGAGGTATGTAGATCACATTGTTAATTTAAAGTACTGAACTATCAGTTTTTGTCAAAGAAAAATTTAATGCAATATTATTTGCAGGTTCTATAATAAATTTAATGCTATAATGTTTGCAGGTTCTATAATAAATTTGGCATGCCTGGTGTTCTAGGATGTATTGATGGCACACATGTAGCTATAGTTCCACCATCAGAACATGAAGAAAGATTTTATAGCAGGAAAGGTTATCATTCCTTAAATACCTTAATTGTAAGTTCTTTATTAATATTTTACTGTATATGTACTGAAGATATAACAAATATATAGGTATAGCAGTGGCGTGCACTGAAAGCAGGCAAAAATATCTGCGAGTTATTTATGCTTTATGCTATTTATTCGTGTTCCAGCACAAATATTCTTAAATTTACCAATATTACCAACATATTAGTTTACCGTTTACATTAAAGAAGTTTGTTTCAGATTTGTGATTGTGATGCTAGGATAATGTGCGTTGATTCAGTACTGCATGGAACAACAACCCACTACAAAACGCATTAGACAGAGTACTCAATACTTCTGCAGAAGATTTTTATTTACTAGGTACTTTGTAGATTAGTTGCACACATTGTTTTGAACCTTTGATTGAATGTTGTAAATTCTAAATAATAAAATATTTCCTTCCAGGTGATTCTGGATATCCATTGAGAAGGCTTATGATGACCCCAATATTAAATTCTACTCCCAACACTCCTGAAGCATTCTATACTGACATGCATATGACAGTGAGGAATGTTGTGGAGAGGTGTATTGGTATTTTAAAAGGACGATTTAGGTATGCAAACTATTATACATTACAGTAAAATAAAAATATAAACAATTTATTATTAATTATTTATTGTAAGAATACATACATGATATATATTACAGGTGTTTATTAGTGGATAGAAAGCTTCACTACAAGCCTAGAGTTGCAGCAAAAATGATTAATGCATGTTGTGTCCTGCATAACATAACGCTTCAAACTAATCAGGAGCCAGATTATACTGAAGAGGATTTAGAAGCATTAGAACAAGAAGAAATTCAAAGAGCAAGGGATGCCAGCATTGATGCTGCTCGCCTAGCAATAATGGAACGAAGAAGGACAAGACATAATGGTCAATTACAACGAGGGTGTATCTATCAACAGGATTTGGTGTCCCGCTTGTGGAGACAAAGAAATCAAAACTAGAGTAATTTTTGTATTCATATACATATTTTGTATATTGTATGGTACTGGGTATATCAGGATCGGGGGTGTAAATAGTAGTCTTTACATTACTAGTTCCTAAAGTGTCATTTTTACCCGACTACGGAACGGAGGGAGGGTTATGATTTTATCAAGAATGTATGTATGTTCATCTGTTCCCGCATATATTCTAATCTACTTAACATAATTTGACAAGTAGGGTGTCGTTAGAAGCGTCTTGATTGTCCGCTGGTTATAGGCTATATAATATCACATTATTAGACTGCGATTTTATCCATAGTCGGGTTTTAGTTTTTAAAATTTATTACTTGTTATATATAGGTATAGTAGGTTACATATATATATATTTTTATATATTTAGGTATAGTAGGTTATATATATTTGAAATATATAGGTATAGTAGGTTATATAAAATATATAGTTAATGAAAGAAGTTTGTTTCAGATTTGTGATTGTGATGATAGGAATTATCCTACTAACGCACATTAGTGCGTTGATTCTAGCAACCCTGGATCAACACATGATATTACTGCATGGAACAACAACCCACTACAAAACGCATTAGACGGAGTACTCAATACCTCAACAGAAGATTTTTATTTACTAGTACTTTGTAGATTAGTTGCACACATTGTTGTAAATTCTAAATGCTAAAATATTTCCTTCCAGGTGATTCTGGATTTCCATTGAGAAGGCTTATGATGACCCCAATATTAAATTCTACTCCCAACACTCCTGAAGCATTCTATACTGACATGCATATGACAGTGAGGAATGTTGTGGAGAGGTGTATTGGTATTTTAAAAGGACGATTTAGGTATGCAAACTATTATACATTACAGTAAAATAAAAATATAAACAATTTATTATTAATTATTTATTGTAAGAATACATACATGATATATATTACAGGTGTTTATTAGTGCGCAAGGGATGCCAGCATTGATCCTGCTCGCCTAGCAATAATGGAACGAAGAAGGACAAGACATAATGATCAATTACAACGAGGGCGTATCTATCAACAGGATTTGGTGTCCCGCTTGTGGAGACAAAGAAATCAAAACAAGAAAACAAAATTTTTGTATTCATATACATATTTTGTATATTGTACTAGCGGCCCGGTACGTGCTTCGCTACGTATATATAAAATGCAGTCACGAAAAATGTAAAAAAAATTAACTTTAAACACGAAGATAAATCATAATTATACTAAATTACAATAAAAGTTATGCATACATAATTATATCTTTTATTTAAGTAACACTACCTCGTACCTTCATCCACTCTTTTGGTGTCCTACTTGCACCAGCGGAGTTAAGACTGTCCGCGCATTGCTCCCATAGCCGAACTGCTAGGGCCCGTGCTTCCTTGGAGCGTACACGACCCATAGCAAGATCTCTGTGATCCTCCATAAATTGGATGAGCAATTCTAGCTGCCCTGACAGACGTAGACCTTCTTTGGCTGGTTAATTCCATAATGTCTGGAATACGACTATGCAAAACTTAGAGGAGATACCACTGGAGAGAGCATGATGCGCTAACCCCCTCTGCCAAATTTTTGGTCATATGGTCAGGTTTATCTTTATTTGTGTGCGTGTATTTTTGAATGTGTTGCGAGTTTATTATAGTGTGGGTATGCGTGAAAGTGTATCTGTGTGTGTTTACTTCGCCTCCCGCACCCCGCAAAAGTGCCACGAAAAATTTGTTCGGGGAATCGACGCGATACTAACTCCTTTGGTACTTTCTCTGAGATGCAAAATTAACCGTTCTAACCGAAACAACCGTTCTTATAAAATTAAAAGTAAACAAGTACTTTATCGATATTTGGAACCTTAATAAACACTTACAATTCTCTGTGAGGCAGGTACTTGGGACTTCACTTTTAGTAGGTACCTAATTTGAACTTTCCGCCGTTTTTTTTTTTATATTGCTTCTGGCTTCACATGTCTCTATTTTGCCAATGTCAAACTTATTTGTTAAATCAAAGTATTGTTGCATATGTGGGGATTAGGGGAACCAAAATAATGGGAATAGGACAATCGGAATTTTGCACAAAGGATAGATGCAGAAGACATAATATTTATTTGTGACGACACTGGAAGTGAATGAATACTCCGAGGGTCGAAATAATCCGATTTGACAAAATAGTTAATTGTAAATTATCGCCAATTGTTGTTTGTGAGTGCGGCAGTAAATTCGTCAAGTCAATCAAATTATTTTAGCGACATCTGGCGACTTTAGAACCCTCGGTCTAGCGACTTTTCCTTAAGTCTAGTTGGAAACACTGAGCGGAATGTTACTCCCACTAAATAAAGCTGTAATATGAACAAATATATTCATACTTGGATATTCATACGGGAAAAAGACAAAAAGTATTTATGTCGGGTTAAAAAAAGAAACAAAGGAGATTACCATTTTTTATTCAGTTATTTAATTTCACCTACCTTAGGCTCTATATTTCACAAAAAAAAGTAGGTAAGTAAGTAGATCTACAAACATTCCATAGGCAAACTTTACTAAATCTACGTAATTTTCTAATCTGGCCTACTTACGCCTTTTTAAAAATTCAAGTTTGCAACACTGGTTTCAATCAATCGCAGATCGGTTTGGATTTAGTTGGAGTTTGGTTTGGGTTTAGTCTAAGTTTAGTTGTGGTTTGGTTTAAGTTTGTTAAATTAGATAATGGAATAACTTTTTACGTCATTATCGAATGACAACTGCAATCGAGCGATTACTAAACCGAAACTAAACTTTAACCGTTGTAAATTAGTTGAATTGCCCCCCTGCTGTGTATATTTAGCACCCACTTCTATAATATTTAAATTATTTTATACTTTTCAGGGTTATTGAAGTCGGGAAAAATTTTTTTTTTCATTATTTTTTTTTATACTTTTTAGTGATATTTTCATACATAAAGGCTGAACCATCGAAGACTGAACCATCGAAGACGGTAAAATGATCTAGGTAGGTTATATATAATCACATTATCATCTACATAGTTTTACATAATTCATGTTTCTTCAGAAACAATTTATCCAGTTGTAATGAAATTTGCATGGAATCATCATAGTAGTTTACTCTCTCGAATAAAAAAATCATCGAAATCGGTTTATATTTGTCAGAGTAATATAAAGGATAAGCTGTAACAGCTCAGTGGGCGAGCGCTTGCCTTGGAAACAAAGTGCGCAGGTTCGAACCCCGGCTCGCACCTCTGATTTATTTAATTAATCATGTGCGAATCGTCTTTGTGCGATTGTTACTAGCTTTCGGTGAAGGAAAACATCGTGATGAAACCTGCATGTCTGAGAAAGCCTAACTAGCATTCGAAAGACGTGTGAAGTCCGCCAACCCGCACTTGGCCAGCGTGGTGGACTATGGCCTAAGCCCCTTCAACTTGAAGGGAGCCCCGTGCCCAGCAGTGGGACATAAACAAGGGCTGGTATTTAATGTAAAGGATAACATCAGTTTTATGGTTTTTAACAGATAAATTCCTCCACATCGTACATGGTCCTCCAGGAAGTTCTTATCCGGTTGTGATTAAATTCATACAGATTCATTACAGTGGTTCCTTCTCTCGAATAAAAAAAGAATCATTAAAATTGGTAAATATTTGCCTGAGTCCATTTAATATGTGCACAAATTACCAGGCAAAAGTAAATAAACAGGGATAATATAGCACATGTAACTTTGAAAAGAGAATTTGATTTTGTAAAGTATTTCAAATAATAATATTGTAAGAAATAATCCGAAAATTGAATGTGTCAGTTGACAAGATGACACTGACAAGCGTTTAACCAATGCTGACAACGAAACGCACAAAATATAGCCATCTCGTATTCTCTTACTTTTGTTGTTATGTATCTGTCCTTGTCAAACTATAGGTAGGAAAATGTATAGCTAACTACAAGTGACACAACGTTTATCGTGCGTTAGTAGGGATATACTTAACATATATTTAGTAAAATATCATTGTTTATCCCAAATTCATTAAGAAACGCTAGGTCGGCTAACTAGCTATTTGAATTCTGCGGAGCACAGGAAAATAAAACGCTCCATGTTTATATTATGACTAGCTGACCCACGCAGCTCCGCCTGCGCTATTTTTACTTTAACTAAACTTTTAATAACAGACATTCGCATTGAATACATAACCTCCTTTTTTATAGTCGGTTAAAAACTGGGACCCACTTTTTACTTGCTCTCCGAAGCACGGACCCGTTTAGTTCAAATGGTGTTAAACGGTCACCCATCTATTTATTGACCTTACCTAACGTTGCTTAACCCGATCGATTACAGAACCTTGATAACAACTCTCTATGAGTGTTCCCTTACTAATATTTATTATATTATAAAGAAAAATTTATAAAATCGGACCAAGCGTATAACCAAGTACTCATTTTGACTTTAATCCCCTCTCTCAAAAGAACCATGCTAGATTACGGGATAAAAAGTATCCTATGTCCTACCTCGTAGTAAGATCTCAAATCATGCCAAGTTTCATTTGAATCCATTCAGTAGTTTCAGCGTGATGCTCAGCCGTGATACAGACAGACAGACAGACAGACAGACAGACAGCCAGACAAAAATTAAAAAAAAATACATTTTTGGCCTCAGTATCGGTTATAGAATGCCCTCAAAATATAATTTTAAAAATATCTTCAATGTACAGAATTGGACCTGTTACAGTTTTATTATAAGTATAGATTAAATAATCACAGATCAGTTAAAAAACAGATCGTTATCTGCATGCCCGATGAACAGCGGCCTTAGTAGTCTTTTCACACAGCTCATGTTAGCTAGATTTTACTGTTGCCTTGGCTGTCCTTATGAGCCTTTATGGTACTTAGCTAGCTATTATTACGAACGAAGCGAGGGCACGCACTGTCTCAAAACGAGACCATTATTTAAATGTGAAAGCAAAGATCATTAAAACAATGGTAAGGTTACTTTAGACAGAACATGACAGATGTCACTTCCTATATTACATATCAGTCGGAGTAGGTTAAATAATAACGTTTATTTAACCGACTCCATTATTGATATATTGGTACTAATAATAATAAAAATTTATGTAAAGAGAGATAATAGAAGATAATAATAAAATAATCCTTGTTTATTTTAGGAATATTTCATTTTATCCCGTTGGTATTCTATTAAAAAGGAAGAAAGAAAAAAATATTAAACGTCATGAAAAAATCTTACAAGAAAATAAATAAATAGGAAACTGTGCCTTTGTGCCTTTGTATATCCTAAAACTTCTCTAACCATATTTGTTAGTATCTATACATAATTTAAAACAGAACCCGGTCTCCGAAGAGGTGGAGACCAAGTTATGTGGGATCAACCAAAACTTCCCCGGTCTTTATGGGCGGTGTGGACTAGTGTGGAGAAGTTCTGAGCATTCTGTTCCGACTTCGCTAGTGTTTCTCCAGGGCCAGACGAGCACGTCTCGGGACTTCTAGACCATCTAGTAAAAGCATATTTCGTATTTCAGTGAGGCACACGTACAACGGTTCAAAGAATGATGACCTTCGTCGAGAGGAAGGAGGAACTCGTCAGTGTCTTTAGGCGGAATTGCATTGGAGAGAAATGTTCTTATTCTATTGTTGGTGGCTATGAATTGGGCCCGGTAGCCACCGGTACCTACGCACTTCGACCCAGTTGGATCCAGTGAGCATGCCCTAGTCCTTACTGTGTTGCTGGCGTGTCGAAGAGTTCCCTCAAGTACGCAACGATTGCTGTACATAAGTACAGCTCCAAGCTGGCGTAGGATAAGCTACTCCTAGATGACCTAACCTACGTCTCGAAAGAGCGTCGCAGCCGCACAATATGTGTCGCATTGACTTATTTTCATCTTTACAAAATCTACAAGTATCAATAATACTTAGCCTCATTCTGTGAAGGTGCTCATTGGTACATTGGAGAGAGATAGACATTGAGATATTATTCCGTGTTCATTTTCTTCCAAACAACCTTAATCACGTCATTTTAATATTTTTTCAAGGGTGCGCGGAGTTGGTACGGAGTAAGGAGATTCTACAAATTTTGGAAGTTTGGTTGTATTTTACAAATTCCTTACGATTATGAAGCTTAATCACTTGGATGCATTCTAGAAGGATTTTTGAGATTTTTGGATGGTTATACCTTTATCTTCTTCTCTGTCGTAACGCTCTTGACAGAGCGGTCTTGGCCGTTATGTAGCGTCAATAGGGGCAGATATTACGCGCCTCACGACTTGTCGCCATCTCTCCCTGTTTGTCGTCATACTGGTACACTCATGCAAGGGACCGCCCAGTGCAGATTTAATTTGGTCGGTCCCTCGCATAGATGACCGCCCGCGCGGTCTAGTGCCTTCTACCCGTCCCTGCACGACAAGGTGCTCTATGGAGTCTTAGCTTCTTCTAGAGACGTGACCCAAGAACTTGAGTATACGGGTTTGTGCGGTTTTCGACAGACGCTGCTTGATGCCGAGTTCTTGGAGTATACACATTGGTTCTAAATTCGGTCCACGATACTTCAAGCATTCTTCTCCAGCACCACATTTCCAGAGCGTCTATCTTTTTCTTTTCAATTTCCCGTAAAGTCCACGTCTCTGCAGCGTACAAGAAAATGGGGAACACGAGTGTATATACGAGTCTGATCTTGGTACTTTTAGTGAGTTTTCGGTTCCTCCATATTTTCTTTAATTTATCCATGGCACTCCTTGTCATTGCCATAAGTCTCTTTACTTCTTCCGTGCAACCTCCATTGTTAGATATCAATACGCCTAGGTAAACGTAGGATGGGACCACTTCACAGTTCGCTAAATGAGTAACTTCGGGCCAGTTGTTATTGAGGCGGTCAACAATCATTACCTTAGTCTTTTGGCGATTGATTTTTAATCCAAACTCGTGACTCACGCGCTCCATGCTCTGCAGTAACTCCTCCATACGCTCCGCACTGCTTGCGAACAAGGTTGTGTCATCTGCATAGCGTAAATTTACGATTCTGCGTGCGTCTGAGTGATACTTATGCCATCGGTCCAGCCCTAAAAAGTGATGTGCATGATTAGCTCTGTATACATAGATGTTGAACAGCGGTGGTGATATTATGCATCCCTGACGACATACCTTTATACTGTTACCTTTATGCAAAAGTGCCATGTACCTTAATTCAATCATTAGTAGAAACTATGTTGGCTAGACGTTTTAATTGTATGTTCCATATGATGAACTATTTATGCTGTTTGTTTCTCTTATCTAAATAAATTAAAAATAGTGGGATAGTACATAAAACTTTCCCTATAACTTTCGCGTTATTGTCTCAAGCCACTAATTAGCAGCGTGTCCGTAGCGCATCCGCGCTGCTGTCACGCTGCCATCGCGCTGCAGCCGCACTGCAAATATGAAGTCACCCTATTCATGGCACGAGATAATAACGCGAAAGTTACAGGGTTCGTTTTATGTATTATCCCAGATTTCCACAAAGGTCCCATGACCATCCAAAAATCCTTCTAGAATACATTCAAGTGATCACGCTAAAGTTTCCTTGGGCTTATGAGCACGGCAGACATACTTATAGTTCGATTCAAACTTATGGGCGGCTCTGTGAAGTTCGTGAATTGCGTCTTCGCGTACGTACAGTCAAGTTGACGGTCGGCATTACCCCGCTGATACCTTAAAATAGTTACTGCGCAGCGACTTGAGCCTAACTTCACGGCAGCCTTTAAGTTTGCATCGCACTGTAACTTCGTAATCGTAACTGTAACTTCGTAATCGTAACAGAATTCGGAAATTTCAAACAGTATACGACACATAGCCGACATAGCTCGCAGAATCTGCAAGTTGAAGTGGCAATGGGCAACATCGCTCGAAGAACCGATAACCGATGGGGAAGAAAGGTTCTCAAGCGGCGACCACGAACGGACGCAGCGTAGGCAGGCCTCCCACTAGGTGGACTGACGACATTGTGCGCGTCGCATAGGTAACCGGTGTAGGATGCAAATAGCCCATTGTCATTCATTGTGGCGTTCGAAGGGGGAGGCCTACGTTCAGCAGTGAACGTCTTCCGGCTGATGATGATGATGAAAGTATACGAGTAGGTACATACACTGGGTGTCCCGGAAAGGGTATAGCAAGCCAAAGCCCGACCCCGAAAACGATGTCAAATATGGCAAAAATTGATATTTTGAATTAAGTACATAAAAAAAATTGTCTTAAAACCGTTTTTAAGCACCAAAACTGTTGACTTTTTCATATATTTTTTTTCACAAATGGATTGCTTGTGGGACACAATGCGTCATTATCGGCTTGATACCCCATTTCTGGGACATCCTGTATAATATTTACTGGACATGGGACCAAACTCACAATTCCGGTGCTTTCTTGGATTTCCTGGGTAGGCCCTACCTACCTTTTTTTTCTTAACGGTGGGGAACCGTCAAAAGATCCCCGGGACCTGTGGGGGTCAACCGGGATACCTGGGATACCCACTAAAGCCCCCGTGGCTGTCGCATCGGCACATGAGAGGGGAGACCATGGCTCTCCGGTGGGATCTGCACCAGGAACTCCTCAGTACCTTGCGCCTGGCACCAAGGGTGCATTATAGCCCCCCTGGGAACTAGACACGGTGCTAACGGAGGGAGACCGGGGTCGCAACCCCGTCGCCGTCCGCCTCGGAATCGCCTAGCTTTAGGTATTGTGAAAAACTCTGCCCATTTCCACAATAATAAGACCATGTTTTGTGTATTTCATCACATGTATATGCTATATTTTGCAAAGAACCGAAGTGGTTTCGTTGACTGATAAATAAAAAAAAAACTTGACAGTCAAAATGTTGTTTCGCCAATTTCCGCCGCGTCTAATCGAATCTTTGTGCTTTGTGTAACAGCTATTTAAATTATGTTTTTGTTCGTAATATTAAATAACACCAGTTGGTTCCTACACGTGTACCGGTTTTGCGAGGATTTTTTTATGGTTCCCAACGTTATATTTTTTTCTTTAATACTTTACTTCTATCTTCTTCTATCTATATCTTCTATACTTATAATAAAACTGTAACAGGTCCAATTCTGTTCATTGAAGATATTTGGAAAATTATATTTGGAGGGCATTCAATAACCGATACTGAGGCCGAAAATGTAATTTTTTTAATTTTTGTCTATCTGTCTGTCTGTCTGTCTGTCTGTCTGTCTGTATCACGGCTGCGCATCACGTCGAAACTACTGAATCGATTCAAATGAAACTTGGCATGATTTGAGATCTTACTACGAGGTTTGGATCTTACTACATAGGATACTTTTTATCCCGTAATCTAGCACGGTTCTTTTGGGCGAGGGGATTAAAGTCAAAATGGGTACTTGGTTAATATTAAGTTTCAATATGTAACTACTACTCATTGTCTTTGTTTTCAAGCTGGTGCTTATTACATCAGTTGATCATTTATGAATGGCAAAGCAGGGAACCAACAACAATTACAATGCTTTGTAACCGGGAATTGTCTTAAACTATGTGACTAGATGAAAATGGGACAATATTTATATTTATCAATACAGGGCGCTTAGTTCTCGATTCTTGTCCTAAATATGTTATTAAAATAGGTATTTGACCCAATTTTCAACCAAAAATGGAATCTCATCTCGCTCGCGCGCGCGCTTTTAAACAGATTTGCAGTCAGCGATAAGTTTTACAACGCTCCGGTCAGCTCCTTCTTTGTAGAAAGATGCGTGACGGACGCCGGAAGATATTCTGTGCAAGGTTGCACATTATTGTAATTAAGGTTTTCTTTGTTATTAAAGTTATTTACGTAACTTAATAAAAAGAAACAATTTCATAAAAAAAAACTTATTCGGTGGGGTAATACCTATTTTGTTTATTTACCTCGCTCAGAGAGTGGCTTAGAGCTATTCAGCGAGGAAATGCTGCCTGCCCGCATCTTGGGTACCCTACCACACGGGCCAATTTTTTTAATGTCTACCTATTTATTAATGGGTACTTATAGGGTAGGGTTTTTATGGGTATTTAATGGGGATTAGTTATTAATAGGTATTTATTTAAGTTTATTATGCGTTACTTAAGACCTTAAATTTCTATAATAATATCCTTGAGTCCCATGTTCAACTAGTCAGTCCGTATAGGAGTCTCAGTACTCAGCAATACTCACAGTGGCGGAAGTACCATTTAAAACAGGCTAATCACTCTGGCTTTTAAGAAGAGATTAATGAAGCGCTACCATCCGGGTTAGACTTGCAGTGGCCGATATGGAAGTGCTTAAACAGAATTCGGACTCAGGTCGGTCGCTGAAAAATAAAATGTTCGCTGATGGGGCTTCAGTAGTGATGAATGCATATGTTGATATGCTTCGTAAACAATGACCCATTTACTTCCTTGCTCTGCGTGCCCTGATACCGGCAATCTAGAAGATCTTTGGAATGCTACAGATAACGCACGACATGTGGTTGCTTACTGGGCTAATATGATTAACTGCCGGTCTCAATATCCTATCTATCGCTTACTATAAGTTAAAATAGTTACCAACGATATCTATAATGACATATTTCCGTTTTAATAATAACATATTAGCAGTTTACTGTTGGTTGTTCAAATGACAGTCTGTCAGGGTTTTAGTTATCGCTCCATTTCTGAGGTTCATCGCGGGATAATCGATGACTTGATCGATGATTTTACCTTATAGTTTGGGATCGATAGGATATTGGGACCGGCAGTTAGTTACTGCCATCGCCCGATATGAGGAAGATACATAGGTACATACATATACTTACCTAACTATAAGTAGACCTATATTTTTTATGGAAGAACTTAATTAAAATCCAATTTATTCACAGGGGAACTTTTTGTGCTCTTATAATTTAAACATGTTAAAATTACTGTTGTAAGCATAGATGTTATGGATTTTCAATAAAAAACTATAGGAAGCTATTAATCAAAATCTAGTTTTTGTATGAAATTTAGGTATACATTATATTTAATTGATGTTTCAAACAACTTGTCGGGGAGATAGAGATTTAATACTTTTATTTTTGTAATTCGCTTATTTTGTCATTCATTGTACCTTGTAATTGCAATACCTACTTAAGTTACATTATCTAATTTGTCCTAAAGGTTTTTATCCATATAATTTGTATAATTAAATTTTGTGTCTGTTTAGGTACAACTCTGCCCATGCGTTAGTTGCATATTTAGGAAATACAATAAATTCTACGATTATATTGATATTCGAAGTGTCGAGGTCATTGGATGGAACTTCTTCATGTATGTTGAAACTTTGCTAGTGCGATTCAGAAACGGTTAGCGCCATCTATTTTGTTTGATGTGGTACTAGCACCATCGATATATCCATAGATTTAGGATTTTTTCTACACAACTTGTAACGTCATCTGTACTATAACGCCATCTGTCTAAGATATGTGGAGTAGCCATAAGTATCTTGATTAACCTTCGGACCGAGTATTGAGAATAAATTAATTCATTTAGACAGTATAAATATAAAACCAATTTACCGTGAGTAAATTCAACCATTCTGAGGAAACTCAAACGTTTTCAGGTAGAAATTGATTCGCACGCCGAATGGTGACTCTGATCGAGGGGTGGATAATAAACTCTAACTCTGACACTAAAAAAGTCTAATTAAACCCTCTCATCTCTCAATACGTGTAGGACCTTTACTCGGCATTGCGATGCTACTTAAGCTTTAAGTTTTAGTGATTATTATTTTTGCCCCAGAAGGATGGTTTCCTTCTGGGGAAAAGAGAATAATAACTAAAAAACCATAACGAAAGTATTTTTGAAATCGGTACTAGTAGGTACCGATTGCAATAGTATTTTCAGTATTGCACTTTTTTTCTCTTAAAGACTTGGGACTGAACGAACAAGTTTAAATTAAGTAAGTATAATAATAAGCATAAAAAGCCCGACTGCGAACAAACAGAATGGACTTAAATATTGATGTTCTTGGCAGTAAAAAAAATATATAGGGTAAGTCCGGGGGAGATGGCCGTACGGGAGAGATGGCCAGTTCAATTATTTTCGAAACTAATGGCTAGATGGCCCTGGCTCACACTCAGTTTGGTGCTCTCAGTAGAGGTCACCAGCGGCACGCGCAAAGTGATAGTGAAATTAAATCAAAAAGTAAGTAAAAAACAGTTTATTTGTTTTCAAAAGTACAATTTTTTTTAATGGGTTTACATCTTACCTCGTGGTGAAAAAAAATCAATGGAATCTTGTGCTTTTTATGTTTTATTATGTTTGAAATTATACTTGTGTTGTATTCTAACCTCAAAATTGCAATCAATTCCTACTCGTTCATATTTTTATTGATATGGCCATCTCTCCCGGTCAATTTAGGAGAGATGGCCACATGCAGTCCGGTGAAGATGGCCATATTATTATTTTTAATTCTAGATGGTTAATTTAACCTTTCAATATTTTGTTGCAGATGCCGAACGTCTACAAGAGAATAACAGTTCGGACAGCAGTGATATAGACATTGAAAAAGAAAATGAAGAAGACAAGTGTGCTGGATGCTGGGAAAATTATTACACTACCCAACTCATAGAGGACTGGTTCAAATGTGTGATTTGTTCATTATGGGTTCATGAAAACTGTACTGATTTTGACTATATATGTACTCGAAATATGGGCAGCGGAAGAAAAGAGAAGAAAACCAGAAATAGGTATAGAAAAAGAGTCAAGTAAAGTACTGGCCATCATCCCCCTACACCTATGGCCATCTCACCCGGATATCTCGGGAGAGATGGCCAAACGAGAGTTTCAATTAGGTTTTTTTTTATAAATTATTTAGATGAGAATTTGTTGATTACTTTGTGTTTTCTTATGTTTCAATGATTAAATACTGATTTAAAATAAAAAGTTGAGAAAAAATACGCCTAGTTTAATTTTTATAGCGCCTCATAAAAACT
Organism: Furcula furcula; assembly: GCA_911728495.1. Classification (NCBI taxonomy): domain Eukaryota; kingdom Metazoa; phylum Arthropoda; class Insecta; order Lepidoptera; family Notodontidae; genus Furcula; species Furcula furcula. Next base: position 24,725,047 of record OU452243.1, read on the forward strand.
ACGGCCATCTCCCCCGGACTTACCCTAAGTGCTACTGGTATAAAATGGCCGTTTTTTTTTTGAAAAATGGAGATAACCTATGGCACTCCCATCACAACTACGACGAATCTAACGACATATTATAAGTCAAAATCCATCGAGTCTTTTAATCTGCAGGCCGTGCCAAGGAAATAGAAATACATACATACCTACTCTTTAAAACCCTAACGATCCTCCCGGGACATTCGGGCAAAGAAATTGTGCGCCGAAACTTAAGAACATAACTAAAAAACTTGTTTGAAATTAGTAATCCGAGTTTTTAAAACTATTGGTTTTGTGATACGAAATGTCTCGAATATTCAGCACTACCAAGGCTATCTCTAAATAGAACTAAGCACCACAAACACTTCCTACATGTATACTATAGATACTATGTATTATCATCATGATATATAACAACAATATGAACTAGTGACGTCAATGAAGTAGGAACGGACACGAGTATATAATTCAACCATCAAGTTTATTAGGAGTATTATATAACGTGTTCTTGGGGTACCGTGGGCCATACATCACAGGATAATTCCGTCGTCCTGATATTGCATTCATAATAATAAAACACCTCATAGTTTTCAAAGCAGTAGTAATCGTGAGGCTATCCGACACCCATATATTTAAAAAATAAGTAAATATAAAAAAATATACATTTTAAAATATAAAAAACGGTTTCCAACCAGCTGTAAGGCTCCAGAAAGAGGAACTTTCTCACAAGGCTTACCGTCTCCAGGAGCACTGCCTTCTGCATCTGGCCCTTGATTCAGTCTAACGTCAGCCTTGAGGTGTTTGTCGAGACTCTTGGCCATTAGGACATAGACATGGGTACGATGGTTGCCTTATCAATTTCCCACACATCGACAATCAGTGTTTGTCTTTTTTTTTAAAATAATATTCCATAAGATAAAAAATACTGAATCTACTACAAAATAATCATCACGATATCCCTATCTGTCTGTCTGCTGCTGGTCGTGGGTTCGATGTCCACCAAGTGTCTGGGTGTTTTATCTATATAAGTATCTATTTACAAAAAAAAGTATATATGTATTAGTACAGCAGTTGACTTTGGCAGGCGTGTTCCGTTTCATTAATTTCTCCCAACAGGCCTCGTCCCCACGCAAGCCTTTTAAAAGAGCACGCATTGCATAGCTCTAACAACTCCTCTCTGGACGGCCAATTAAGGCAAGCCAGAGCTGAGAGTCCTGCGGGCCCCCTTGGGTTTCCACTCGGCCGAAGAAGACACGCCGAGGTGGGGGCCCTGACCGACTCTCTGGAACACTCGGGTCCGTGGTGTCGTTACGCACCAACAGCTCGCCACAAGCTGCCCTGCGGGCTTATTATTAAAGAACCTCCTTAAAATTAAACTACTTATACGAATTATATCGCGGTTTATTTTAGATTTTACTTTAAAAAAAAGTGAAAAAAAGGGAAAGTAAAAGTACTTAGTTTAATTTCAATGTGTAGTATTCGCCTAAATAAAAGAAAACATTAAGAGAACCTCCTTGTTAAGCCGTTAAAAATATAAAAAGCGTATAATGTTTTGCTTAATGCAAACAAAAATAATTCAGCAACCGGAATTGAGGAAAATAACCACATCGTTTCCCGGACCGGCCAATTTACATAGCGGCCTCGACTTGTGTATAATGTATAACAAAATGTGTTTTATTATGTCGAAGACTAAGACTGTGACGGAGAATCCTTGACCTCTGATACAAAAAAGAAGAGGGGGTCTATATGGTAGCTACATGGTAGCTACAGCTGTTTTTAATTTCGGAAGACAAGACGGAAGTTGCAAGCAATTTACTCTGAAATTTTTTAAAGTTATTTTTAAATATATTTTCATGTACTTAGGAGTTTTTGTATAGAATATATTAATTCCAATAAAGAAAACAAAAGGTTGTGAAAAAAGTAAACGTCCAGGCACAACGGGTTGTTATGTAGCTTGACTTCTGTACATATTTTTTTTTTTCTTTATTTAAGTATTTATATACCAACAGTACATTGATTATTTTGTGGCCCAGGTAGGGTTGCCAACCCTCCCGGATTGCCCGGGAGACTCCGGTATTAATGGTTATATCTCCCGAACTCCCGGAGTGCAATCATTTCTCCGGTTTTTCTAAATATTATGTACGCAGTCGTCGCGCGCACGTGTCGCTACCGGTGTAAACCTGTTCGTCTCGCCGTCGACGTTGTCGATTCCTTGGAGATTAATTCGGTGGTTCTGGTTTCTCATGCCTCATCTACACCAGACCCTCTACACACAATACAATAAAGTAAGTAGCATCTCGCCCTCTACAGTGGAGGGCATACAAGAGCCTTAGACATACTTTTACTACTTTATCATAGTGTTTCTACAATCGATTAAGTACTTAATCCAACACAATGAGGTTGGACTTTTGCGTGAGATGCAACCATAGCTCGTTGAAGAAATTCGAGTGGATTTACGCTGGGCTTGACTTTACGAAATCGAGAGACGTGTGTTAAAAGTTGAAAAGTAGAGTTACAAATACTTAGATTTTTCAAGAAAAAGCTTTTATGATTTTGTGGTGAAAAACACCGACAAGTATTAGATGCTGCTCGAATCCAAGGTACATATAAATTCTGAAATTATTCATAAAATTCTCCCGAGTTGGTCCTTTTGAGAGTTGGTAACCCTAGGCCCAGGGCAGGACAACGTCTGCTGGGCCCACTAGTATACATAAATAACATGCCTGAATGGATGTGGATAACATAAGTGAAAATGTATTATAATACGGGTATATAGAACCTGTTTAAGTTTATTTAGAAGTGAGTAACAAAAAAATCTCATTAGTGATTTGTGAACGTTTTTCCTGCAAGGCGAACTGTCAACTAGGTCTTTGCAATCAATTTGCAATTGCGATATTGTGACACTTTAGTAAAGACATTTAACTATATAATAGGTATCTACTTAAAATTAGACCGGTCTCAGTAAAAACTTGTTACACATGTGGCCGGTAGAGACGTGCATACGCTATTTATACCGACAAATAATATTATTGAAGGAAATATGTTTAATTTCGTAGTGCGATATTGCAAATGTGATTATGATAAAATTACTGAATGAGTTTATATGCTTAAACTTATTATATTTTGGTATATTCATTTACTACAGAATTTAATATACTTAGGTGGCCGTTGTAAAAGTGATTGCAGTTTTTGTATGAAAAAAGCCCAAAGGCCGCTTTATGGCCTATATTTTAATAATCATCACCATTATCAGCAGTCGGAGGATGTCCACTATTGAACAAAGGTCTCCCCCTTAGAAGGGAGGGAGGGGAAAAAGACGCTCCTGCCCTTTGTATTGGATTACGACTTCTTGTTTTTCGTTAGTTGCCTTACGGGGCTTACGGACACCCAACGGAAGGGTGATATTATTATTAGCAATCCTATGTAGGATTACTTAAAAAAAAGAAAAGCTTTCCAGAAACCATTGTCTCTGGACCACCTTAGTATAACAAGAACTGAACATACCTCTGAAGTATTATTACCACACTCCTGTAGCAGGAATACATTGTAATCACTATGACGCAGCTACTTCACTAAGACTTCCGCACTGTATGAGATCTGGGAAACGAATGACCGCGGTGCCGCTAGAGCAGTGACTTATATACGGGTTCGGCTATCCTTCCTACCCACAATTTATTTGACGACAACTATAATTCCTAATACGGCCTCTCCTGACATGAGCACGTCCTCGGGCTCGCTGTTTCCCGAGAGCAACACGAAGGGGATCCATCGTTCACAGGAAATCCCGGAGTCTAGGCTGCACCGCCTAGGAGCGTTTGCTGGTCCTGCACAAAATACGAAACAGCACCCAAACAAAGTGTGCACATAACATTACATTTTAAGAATGCAACTCAATTCGAACGTAAAAATGTCCCTCGATTCGAACGTAAGAATGTCTAACTCTGAATTACAAATAAGGCGTATAGTTACTACTACTGTGCAGTAAAGCAAGTAGTGCACAAGGGGCGGCTTGCCATACAAAAATTTTAAACTTTCTCAAAAACAATTTTTTAAAAAATAGGAAAGTAAAAATAAGAATAAAAAGTTAGTGCTGTTACTCATATCCTTGTGCTTCTTTGACTGCGCCCACTGCATGGCACCAGTTAGGCAGTCATACCCGGTGTGCAGATCTTCGCTGTTGAACAGGTCACGCTAGGACACGCCCTGCAGCTGTCTGCATGGCATGGCACGCGGCTAAGAAAAACAGAATAAGCAGCGAGCAATAAGCGCTCACATAAACACAGTCAAGTTATGAAGTAGTAATAATTACAGAAAACAAATAATCATAGGCTTTAATCAGGTCTCTTCCTGCGCAACCGATACCTTGTATGCCACTAAGCTTTATATCGGTCTCTAGTCTTTACGCATGTCTAGTCAGCGTGGGTCCCGCTGACGCAACCTGTTATAAGAAATAACGATATGTAAGAACATGTCATGGTTATTCCAAAACCATGTTTGCATGGCTTTACATGGGTGTCTTCCATCGACTGACAACAAAAAACGTAGGTAGAAGGCATAGGTAGAAGGCATAGGTAGATGGCATAGGTAGATGGCATAGGTAGATGGCATAGATAGATGGCATAGGTAGATGGCATAGATAGATGGCATAGGTAGATGGCATAGATAGATGGCATAGGTAGATGGCATAGGTAGATGACATAGGTAGATAGGAAGGCAGAACCGAAGCTCAATGCCCCCTATCACGGACAGAGGCGCCAAGTTTGCATGTCCAGGCAGAACCGAAGCTCAATGCCCCCCTATCACGGACAGAGGCGCCAAGTTTGCATGTCCAGGCAGAACCGAAGCTCAATGCCCCCTATCACGGACAGAGGCGCCAAGTTTGCATGTCCAGGCAGAACCGAAGCTCAATGCCCCCCTATCACGGACAGAGGCGCCAAGTTTGCATGTCCAGGCAGAACCGAAGCTCAATGCCCCCCTATCACGGACAGAGGCGCCAAGTTTGCATGTCCAGGCAGAACCGAAGCTCAATGCCTCCCTATCGTGGACAGAGGCGCCAAGTTTGCATGTCCAGGCAGAACCGAAGCTCAATGCCCTCCTATCACGGACAGAGGCGCCAAGTTTGCATGTCCAGTCAGAACCGAAGCTCAATGCCACCTAATCTCGGACAGATATGAAAGCTAAGCTCACCTAACTCACCCTAAGCACAAGGGTATAAAATAAACTGATAACTGTACCGACCACCCGGGGCAGGTCCCTTCGCGGAGTGCCACCTCACGACTCGCTAGAGATCTACGTGAGACATAACTTTGCGTGTGTGAATCAGTTCTAGATAAAAGCATATTTCAACCCGAACTATCAATAATACGCCGGATATACCACGGCTAGTCAGTGGCCAACCTGTGGCATGACCCTGCGTGTACTACAAGCTCCAGGACCACGAAAGTAGTTATAAGGATCTAGCTTTTTTACAACGATACACTAAGAGACCACTATCGGTGGGCAAGCTTTGCTTTTCTCACTAAGATTCATAAATTTGAATTCGGGATAATTATTATCAATACTAGTTGATTTATAAGCTCATACAGTCAACTACTGATGAAAAGCACAACAAAATGTGCAAAACTCACGCCAGTGCGGCTGTTATAACCACACAATTAAATCAGTAGCTGTTTCCTTGTTTCGATGTCCGGCCACGACCACGGCGTACCGATCAACGCCACGGCACAGCGCATTGTATAGGCGGCCACGCCACCGTTAGAGCGGCCACGCCACCGTTAGGGCGGCCACGCCACCGTTAGGGCGGCCACGCCACCGTTAGGGCGGCCACGCCACCGTTAGGGCGGCCACGCCACCGTTAGGGCGGCCACGACACCGTTAGGGCGGCCACGACACCGTTAGGGCGGCCACGGCACCGTTAGGGCGGCCACGGCACCGTTAGGGCGGCCACGGCACCCTTTGGGCTGCCACGGCACCCTTTGGGCTGCCACGGCACCCTTTGGGCTGCCACGGCACCGTTGGGTGGCCACTGCCTCGTTGGTCGGCCACTGCACCGTTGGGCGGCCACTGCACCGTTGGGCGGCCACTGCACCGTTGGGCGGCCACTGCACCGTTGGGCGGCCACTGCACCGTTGGGCGGCCACTGCACCGTTGGGCGGCCACTGCACCGTTGGGCGGCCACTGCACCGTTAGGCGGCCAAACCACCATCTGGGCGGCCACACCACCATCTGGGCGGCCACACCACCATCTGGGCGGCCATGCCACCGTTTGGGTGGCAACGCCACTGTATGGCGCATAAAGCCACTCATGCAGCAGCGGCCAGCGCCACAATGCAGCCAGTAACGCCACAATCGCCCTTGCGCATGGCGACTCGCACTTACACATTCTGTGAACATAACTACAGAAACCGAATTAAAAATTTGATGTAAAAATCAGGTAGGTACATAGTTAAATCAGCAAGTACACAGACACAATCAGCACTCGTCAATATATTAGGCCCGTACGACCGACCGGACAGTAACCGCTCGGCCTTCCTTCAGAAAACGTATCCAGATCGAACCAGAATTCAAATACGATTATTAGTCATCGACCGAGAAAATAAACAATAAGCCAAAACAACACTTTACAAATTGCGATGACTCATCAAGATTAACCACAAAACATCTTAACGAAATACAATTTTACTGCCAGATTTATTAGTAATCGCACTTTATTATAACTAGCAGTCAGAAATCAAATCGACCCACTGCTTAAAAGCCGTAAGACTAGACTGACTGTCCTTTGGTAGTTCTACGAACGAACTCACTATAGACCTAAATGGATTCACTGACTCGATCGTTCAACCATCGTGTATGTCTAATGTACTACTGGACTACCAACAGTACTATTACAACTGTAAACTGAAGTATTACATATGATCGATTGATCTAACGATCGATCGTAATAATCCTTATCCTATTCGTGTTCCAACATGACCGTACCGTGGGCATCATTAATATTTTTTTCGAAACACGAACTACCCGCATATGTATTTTTTTTTTTTCGTGAAAAACAATACGTGAAAATAATGGAAACGAATATAACAAAATGCATCAGAAAGCGAAGAGGATAGGGCAGAATCCAATCCCACTTCTGATATTAGCAATCCTATGTAGGATTACTTAAAAAAAAGAAAAGCTTTCCAGAAACCATTGTCTCTGGACCACCTTAGTATAACAAGAACTGAACATACCTCTGAAGTATTATTACCACACTCCTGTAGCAGGAATACATTGTAATCACTATGACGCAGCTACTTCACTAAGACTTCCGCACTGTATGAGATCTGGGAAACGAATGACCGCGGTGCCGCTAGAGCAGTGACTTATATACGGGTTCGGCTATCCTTCCTACCCACAATTTATTTGACGACAACTATAATTCCTAATATTATATTATTAGCAATCCTAGGTAGGATTACTTAAAAAAAAAAGAGAAACTATCCAGAAACCATTGTCTCTGGAGCACCTTAGTATAACAAGAACTGAACATACCTCTGAAGTATTATTACCACACTCCTGTAACAGGAATACATTGTAATCACCAAGACGCAGCTACTTCACTAAGACTTCCGCACTGTATGAGATCTGTGAAACGAATGACCACGGTGCCGCTAGAGCAGTGACTTATATACGGGTTCGGCTATCCTTCCTACCCACAATTTATTTGACGACAACTATAATTCCTAATACGGCCTCTCCTGACATGAGCACGTCCTCGGGCTCGCTGTTTCCCGAGAGCAACACGAAGGGGATCCATCATTCACAGGAAATCCCGGAGTCTAGGCTGCCACGAGCACCGCCTAGGAGCGTTTGCTGGTCCTGCACAAAACACGAAACAGCACCCAAACAAAGTGTGCACATAACATTACATTTTAAGAATGCAACTCAATTCGAACGTAGAAATGTCCCTCGATTCGAACGTAAGAGTGTCTAACTCTGAATTACAAATAAGGCGTATAGTTACTACTACTGTGCAGTAAAGCAAGTAGTGCACAAGGGGCGGCTTGCCATACAAAGATTTTAAACTTTCTCAAAAACAAATTTTTAAAAAATAGGAAAGTAAAAATAAGAATAAAAAGTTAGTGCTGTTACTCATATCCTTGTGCTTCTTTGACTGCGCCCACTGCATGGCACCAGTTAGGCAGTCATACCCGGTGCGCAGATCTTCGCTGTTGAACAGGTCACGCTAGGACACGCCCTGCAGCTGTCTGCATGGCATGGCACGCGGCTAAGAAAAACAGAATAAGCAGCGAGCAATAAGCGCTCACATAAACACAGTCAAGTTATGAAGTAGTAATAATTACAGAAAACAAATAATCATAGGCTTTAATCAGGTCTCTTCCTGCGCAACCGATACCTTGTATGCCACTAAGCTTTATATCGGTCTCTAGTCTTTACGCATGTCTAGTCAGCGTGGGTCCCGCTGACGCAACCTGTTATAAGAAATAACGATATGTAAGAACATGTCATGGTTATTCCAAAACCATGTTTGCATGGCTTTACATGGGTGTCTTCTATCGACTGACAACAAAAAACGTAGGTAGAAGGCATAGGTAGATGGTATAGGTAGATGGCATAGGTAGATGGCATAGGTAGATGGCATAGGTAGATGGCATAGATAGATGGCATAGGTAGATGGCATAGATAGATGGCATAGGTAGATGGCATAGATAGATGGCATAGATAGATGGCATAGGTAGATAGGAAGGCAGAACCGAAGCTCAATGCCCCCTATCACGGACAGAGGCGCCAAGTTTGCATGTCCAGGCAGAACCGAAGCTCAATGCCCCCCTATCACGGACAGAGGCGCCAAGTTTGCATGTCCAGGCAGAACCGAAGCTCAATGCCCCCCTATCACGGACTGAGGCGCCAAGTTTGCATGTCCAGGCAGAACCGAAGCTCAATGCCCCCCTATCACGGACAGAGGCGCCAAGTTTGCATGTCCAGGCAGAACCGAAGCTCAATGCCCCCCTATCACGGACAGAGGCGCCAAGTTTGCATGTCCAGGCAGAACCGAAGCTCAATGCCCTCCTATCACGGACAGAGGCGCCAAGTTTGCATGTCCAGGCAGAACCGAAGCTCAATGCCTCCCTATCGTGGACAGAGGCGCCAAGTTTGCATGTCCAGGCAGAACCGAAGCTCAATGCCTCCCTATCGTGGACAGAGGCGCCAAGTTTGCATGTCCAGGCAGAACCGAAGCTCAATGCCTCCCTATCGTGGACAGAGGCGCCAAGTTTGCATGTCCAGGCAGAACCGAAGCTCAATGCCTCCCTATCGTGGACAGAGGCGCCAAGTTTGCATGTCCAGGCAGAACCGAAGCTCAATGCCTCCCTATCGTGGACAGAGGCGCCAAGTTTGCATGTCCAGGCAGAACCGAAGCTCAATGCCCTCCTATCACGGACAGAGGCGCCAAGTTTGCATGTCCAGGCAGAACCGAAGCTCAATGCCTCCCTATCGTGGACAGAGGCGCCAAGTTTGCATGTCCAGGCAGAACCGAAGCTCAATGCCTCCCTATCGTGGACAGAGGCGCCAAGTTTGCATGTCCAGGCAGAACCGAAGCTCAATGCCACCTAATCTCGGACATTATATGAAAGCTAAGCTCACCTAACTCACCCTAAGCACAAGGGTATAAAATAAACTGATAACTGTACCGACCACCCGGGGCAGGTCCCGTCGGGGAGTGCCACCTCACGACTCGTTAGAGATCTACGTGAGACATAACTTTGCGTGTGTGAATCGGTTCAAGATAAAAGCATATTTCAACCCAAACTATCAATAATACGTCGGATACACCACGGCTAGTCAGTGGCCAACCTGTGGCATGACCCTGCGTCTACTACAAGCTCCAGGACCACGAAAGTAGTTATAAGGATCTAGCTTTTTTACAACGATACACTAAGAGACCACTATTGGTGGGCAAGCTTTGCTTTTCTCACTAAGATTCATAAATTTGAATTCGGGATAATTATTATCACTAGTAGTAGATTTATAAGCTCATACAGTCAACTACTGATGAAAAGCACAACAAAATGTGCAAAACTCACGCCAGTGCGGCTGTTATAACCACACAATTAAATCAGTAGCTGTTTCCTTGTTTCGATGTCCGGCCACGACCACGCCACCGTTAGGGCGGCCACGCCACCGTTAGGACGGCCACGCCACCGTTACGGCGGCCACGCCACCGTTAGGGCGGCCACGCCACCGTTAGGGCGGCCACGCCACCGTTAGGGCGGCCACGCCACCGTTAGGGCGGCCACGCCACCGTTAGGGCGGCCACGCCACCGTTAGGGCGGCCACGCCACCGTTAGGGCGGCCACGCCACCCTTTGGGCGGCCACGGCACCCTTTGGGCGGCCACGGCACCCTTTGGGCGGCCACGGCACCCTTTGGGCGGCCACGGCACCCTTTGGGCGGCCACGGCACCCTTTGGGCTGCCACGGCACCGTTGGGCGGCCACTGCACCGTTGGGCGGCCACTGCACCGTTAGGCGGCCAAACCACCATCTGGGCGGCCACACCACCATCTGGGCGGCTACACCTCCATCTGGGCGGCCATGCCACCGCTTGGGTGGCAAAGCCACTGTATGGCGCATAAAGCCACTCATGCAGCAGCGGCCAGCGCCACAATGCAGCCAGTAACGCCACAATCGCCCTTGCGCGTGGCGACTCGCACTTACATATTCTGTGAACATAACTACAGAAACCGAATTAAAAATTTGATGTAAAAATCAGGTAGGTACATAGTTAAATCAACAAGTACATAGACACAATCGGCACTTGTCAATATATTAGGCCCGTACGACCGACCGGACAGTAACCGCTCGGCCGTCCTTCAAAAAACGTATCCAGATCGAACCAGAATTCAAATACGATTATTAGTCCATCAACCGAGAAAATAAACAATAAGACAACACTTTACAAATTGCAATGACTCATCAAGATTAACGACAAAACATCTTAACGAAATACAATTTTACTGCCAGATTTATTAGTAATCGCACTTTATTATAACTAGCAATCAGAACTCAAATCAACCCACTGCTTAAAATAATACGAACAAACGAAATAAATCCATCTAGTTAATTTTTACTAATCTAGTCGTAACACTAGACTTTGGCTGTCCTTTGGTACTTCTACGAACGAACTCACTATAGACCTAAATAGATTCACTGGCTGGATCGTTCAACCATCGTGTGTGTCTACTGTACTACTGGACTACCAACAGTACTATTACAACTGTAAGATGAAGTATTACATATGATCGATTGATCTAACGATAGATCGTAATAATCCTTATCCTATTCGTGTTCCATTACCAACATGAACCGTATCGTGGGCATCATTAATATTTTTTTCGAAACACGAACTACCCGCATATGTATTTTTTTTCGTGAAAAACAATACGTGAAAATAATGGAAACGAATATAACAAAATGCATCAGAAAGCGAAGAGGATAGGGCAGAATCCAATCCCACTTCTGATATTAGCAATCCTAGGTAGGATTACTTAAAAAAAAAAGAGAAACTATCCAGAAACCATTGTCTCTGGAGCACCTTAGTATAACAAGAACTGAACATACCTCTGAAGTATTATTACCACACTCCTGTAACAGGAATACATTGTAATCACCAAGACGCAGCTACTTCACTAAGACTTCCGCACTGTATGAGATCTGTGAAACGAATGACCACGGTGCCGCTAGAGCAGTGACTTATATACGGGTTCGGCTATCCTTCCTACCCACAATTTATTTGACGACAACTATAATTCCTAATAATATTATCGATGGGCCTGTTGGTCTAGTGGTTGGACATCCTGGCCGCTACCCAATGGGTCGTGGGTTCGATTCCCGACAAGTGTCTGTGTGTTTTATCTATATATGAAGTTATGTGTTTACACAAAAGTATATACGTATTAGTAGCAGTTGTCTGGTTTCCATAGTACAGGCTCTGCCTAGTTTGGGATCAGATGACCGTGTGTGGATTACTATTATTATATTTTAATTTGTAATAGTAAAAATAATATTGTGTCCCAGAATATTATTATTATATTTTAATCTCTTAATGTTAAAACGATAGAAAGTCAATAGACCAAGTAGTAAGAGGTTAAGTAGGCGTTCAACACGTAATTTTAATACCTGCTTGGCTGGTAAAAAGAAGGAACTAAAAATGAGGAACTATTAATTAGTAAATTAGTTCCTTAAAGTCTAAACCAAAAATCATTGGTCTAAACTTAGGTACACACGGCATTTGAATGTCAAACTAGTTTTATGATAATTTTATATCAATCTAACACGCCTTGCTTGTTGACTGCGGTTTTATAGAAATTATGGATTGAAGGCGAAGGTCAGAGTTTAGCATCATCACGTGAACCTGTTTCGTTAAAGATTTAAAATTGTTTGTTATGCGAAGTAATAAACTTACCAAGCAACATATTATGTAGTTTTTTCCACTAAAGTTTAGACTAGCTTTATAAAACTGTAAAAATAAATAAAGATTATTTATTATTAATAACACTATGCATATCATTTTAATCAGAAGAATGTTATTATTTTTAATTTGTATGTTTAATCTCGTACAAAATATACTCTGACTGACAGTACCGCTGCAAAAATCCATTGTATTAAATAAAACTTTATTACAATAATAATTTTTAGATGTTTTTGCCGTGGAGCACTTCGGGAATGATTTTGAAAACTTGTGGACTAGAATGAAACATAAATGCAATATTTTTAAAATTTAATCTATACTTATAATAAAACTGTAACAGGTCCAATTCTGTACATTGAAGATATTTTGAAAATTATATTTGGAGGGCATTCTATAACCGATACTGAGGCCGAAAATGTAATTTTTTTTAATTTTTGTCTGTCTGTCTGTCTGTATCACGGCTGCGCATCACGCCGAAACTACTGAATGGATTCAAATGAAACTTGGCATGATTTGAGATCTTACTACGAGGTAGGACATAGGATACATTTTATCCCGTAATCTAACACGGTTCTTTTGGGAGAGGGGATTAAAGTCAAAATGGGTACTTGGTTATACGCTTGGTCCGATTTTATCAATTTTTCTTTATAATATAATAAATATTAGTAAGGGAACACTCATAGAGAGTTGTTATCAAGGTTTTGTAATCGATCGGGTTAAGCAACGTTAGGCAAGGTCAATAAATAGATGGGTGACAGTTTAACGCCATTTGAACTAAACGGGCCCGTGCTTCGGAGAGCAAGTAAAAAGTGGGTCCCAGTTTTTAACCGACTATAAAAAAGGAGACTGTTATTAAAAGTTTAGTTAACGTAAAAATAGCGCAGGCGGAGCTGCGTGGGTCAGATAGTATTAAATAAAACTTTATTATAATAATAATTTTTAGATGTTTTTGCCGTGGAGCACTTCGGGAATGATTTTGAAAACTTGTGGAGTAGAATGAAACATAAATGCAATATCGTTAAAATTTAATCAATAATATATAGGAAGACCAAAGCTGAGATGGACTGATTGTATTGCAAAAGATCTGCAGTTCTGCAATGTTTCTGAAAATGACGCGTCGGATAGAGCAAAGTGGAAAACAAAGACGGGAAAAGCAGACCCCACCATCAGATGGGATTAATAAGTGCTAAGGAGAGAGAGAGAGAATATTAAAATTCTTTGGATTACTTTGAGAATGAATGTATGAAATTCTTATATTTTCAGAACAAAAGAATGGAGTACTTTGGGAATAACCCAAAAGGCCGGGGTCTCTTGCCATAATTAGTAGGTACACTAATTATATTTTGGCAAGTGGTGACTTGCCACCCACTAGATGGGCTCTCCATATGGCCGTCAGAAAAACTATTATTAGTGTAGGCTGGTTGGTAGTCAAAAATAACAATTAAGTAATTAAATTTGCTATTGTTAATTAAGCAGTGAAATAAAAAGAAAAAAATCGCGCCTTGTGTTTTTTTTAGGCAAAACAACGTTAGCTTTGACGTCAGCATTTTTTTATATTTCAAGTTAATAATAATGCTTTTAAAACAAATTGTGCTAACAAGTTGTTATTTTTAGATAACTTATGTTACGACGTTCACCTTAATGTTCTCCAGGCCGTAATCGGCCACGGTAGCCGATCTTTCTAGGGTATTATACCTAAAAGGTAAAAAAGGAATCCTTATGGTGAAACTTGGTGGTAGGTTCCTTGTGCAAGGAACCGTCCAGGTAGGTACCACCGCAGTGTCAGATATTCTGCCGCCAAGCAGCAGTGTGTAAGCATTGCTGTGTTCCGGCGTGAAGGGCACTGTAGCTGGTGAAATTACAGGACACAAAGACTTAATATCTAATTTCTTAAGGGTCGGCAACGCGCTAGTGATTCTTCTGGTGTTGCTAGCGTCTATAGGCTGTGGTGACTGCTTACCATCAGGCGGGCCGCATGCTTGCTTGCCACCTTGGTATTATTAAAAAAAAAATCCTCTGTCTGTCTCGTTGTCTGAAATATATAGGATATTTCAGGAACCACTGACGCTATGAATTTGAAACTTACTTGAATAGTTTTAGATTTTTCTTACGCAATCTCATCGCAAATTAAAAATGTTTTTTTTTTAAGGTGGGTCGAAAAGGGCCATCTAAGTTTAAAAATAAGCTTACTATATCGAGTAGGGTATCATATGAAAACGTTTCATTTTCAAATCTCATAACAGGTTTTTAGTTTGCTTTATGTCCCGTAGTCATCGATATACTATACCAAGTATATCGATGCACGTAGTAGTAGTTTTTGGCTTATAATAAAAAAATGTCTAAGAAATACTTTTCCGAAGTTTGTAAAGGGGAAAATCTGAAATAATTATGGGTAAGACATGACACTATCTATATTTTACAGGAAAAATAAAATCATCTTTCTAAGAAGTATATTTTTTTAGTAAAATACAATTAGTTTTGCGGTGTGGTTTTTGTGCTATCTGAGGTGTAAGACGAATAATAGAATGACTTTAATAGGCCTAAAGAAGGTGTGGAACCCTCGGTGCGCGAGTCCGTCTCGCACTTGGACAGTTTTTTTTTAATAAACTTTTAACAAGATTACCCCGCAGGATTAAAAAAAACTGTCAAGTGCGACACGGACTCGCGCTCCGAAGGCTCCGTACTTTATTTAGACGTAAAAATAAGTTTGCTATTCATCTAATACCTAAAAAAAAACTAAATAAAGCTAAAAAAGACTAAATCTTTTTGCTAGTGTCTGAGGTATTAGACTTCACTGAGTTTGTTTATCAAAGTTTTTTGATGATTCCTAAAAAAACACAAACATAAACATGTTTTACCTGTAAATACTTACTCCAGACTTTTCCATTCACACATTTGATGATATTATGAAATTTTGAAGTACGCAAATGAAACCCCTATACACTTAGTCTGGCCATTAATACAAGTAAAAATAAACAAAATATTACATTTGAATTTTGTAATCTGTCATTTTTATATGATTGTTCATGAACCAAATGCAATTTTTAAAACTCTCCATACGTTTGGTATTAGTGAAATGTTTGTGTACCGGGCTATTAATAGGTACAATGAGACCTCCTCTGTTTGTGACGGAAAAAGATCTGGCCGTCCACGTAGTGTTCGTACGAAAAAGGGGAAAGAATTCGAAATTTTAGGACTTAGGACTTGCAACCTATAAGAGACGCACTGGTCATTTCTTAACTGATAATCTAAAATTCGGGATGAGGTTGTGTAAGCAATATTTAAAATTATTCGATGTGACAGTCAGACAGACGAAGTCGTGAGACTTCGTCATAGGAGTTCCTTTTTTGCCTATAGAACCCTAAAAATGCTGTTTCATTTTATTTTATATACAGGTTACAGATAGCCAAAATTATATGTTATTTTCGCAATCATCATCATCATCAGCCGGAAGATATCCATTGCTGAACAAAGGCCTCCCCCTTAGACCGCCACAATGAACTACAATTAGCAATTTGCATCCACCGGTTGCCCGCAAAGCGCACAATGTCATCGGTCCACCTAGTGGGAGGCCTGCCTACGCTGCGTCTTCCGGTTAGTGGTCGCCACTTGAGAATTTTTCTACCCCATCGGTTACCGGTTCTTCGAGCAATATGGTCTGCCCACTGCTACTTCAACTTGCAGGCACTAAGAGCTATGTCGGTGACTTTGGTTCTTGGGTTCGGAATCTTCTCATTAAAATCTCGCAAAGAAAACGTTTTTCGCAACAATTGAATAAAATAAAAGTTGCTCAGTTAATTACTCATTTGGTTAGCTTAGATATGTGATAATTTCACGCATCGTAAACTTTGTTTTAATAAATTTTATTACTATGGACAGAACTATCTAAAAAACTTGTTTTATAACAACCTATAAGTTAGGCACCGTCTTCATTAGAGGACATCAGTTTATGCCGTAGGTTTTTAACTTTCGACAAATAGCAATTGTGTTAGAATTTTGAAGCCAATTGTCTGTCAGCCACCTGTCTGTAGCATCGTAGACTTTAAACGAAAGGACCGCAAGGTATCCGGGTAGGAATAGCATTCACCCATATCTTCTCGTTGGGTGTCGTACAAGGCAACATCGTCTTTCTATTGGATTACTTACTGCGACTGACTGCGATCCCCAAGACACCTGCTAAGCGTAGGGAATAAGGCAACCCATTCCCATCTAACGGGGAGGCCTTTGTTCAGTAGTGGTTGTCTTTTGGTTCCTGGTATTCATGATAGTAATTAGTATGCATCCACGGCGCGGCGGCGGTGTAAACGGAATACCGGGGATACCGTGAATACAGGGTTCCATTGTAATTGAGTAGACTTTTTCCTTGAAGATGCCGTCACGTCCTATAAATAAAACCAACAAAAACAGTAGTTACATACATTAGGATTGACGTACAACGTTTTTCTTACACTTTTTTTAACTACCTACTGGATGTTGGGTCGTGTTAATTATTACGATTTCTGGTTTTTAGAACACTTATTTAAAAACACGATGGATGGATGAACAGCGTTCGGGAAACTACGTGACATCTTCTCGTCTGAAATTCCGCAGTCCCTGAATACGAAGGCTTTTTACCAGTGATTTTATATGTAGCTAGCCTTTTAGAGAAGCTCAGAGACACATAACGAGCTATGGAGAGACCTACCTATGCTCGGAGTTTCTTTGCGCGACATTCTCCGTAATGAGGAGATTCGCCGAAGAACCAAGATCATCGACATAGCTCTTAGAATCTGCAAGCTGAAGTGGTAGTGGGCAGGCCACATCGCTCGAACTTGCTGACACAGGTTCGATCCAAAATCCCATTCTACGTTTAGCAATCAGAATGTTTTGCACAACTACAAAAACTATACTACAGGTCAACTTTACACTTTGTTCAAAGTACAATTCCAGTCTGCGTCAGACAATAGTAGGACTAGTGCACCTTCCGGTGATAAGAAAACTGTGTTTTCCTTTAATTTAATAATTATTTTGTGAAACAAAAAAGGTCCCACGACCCAAAGATGCTATCCCTTCCCTCCTATGTTAAGGAAAGCGATAACTCACGCTAATATAATTCTATTCTATTATATTATTGTTGGCTATAAAATCGGGACCGGTAACCACTGGAACGTACTTCGACCCAGTTGGAACCATTTTGCATGCCCTAGCTCTTACTCTGTTGCTGAACTTCCTTTAGGTACGCAGCGATTGCGCCAGCTTGGAGCTGTACATCATTATCTGGTGTAGGATGGGCTACTCCCGGATGACTGAACCTACGTCTCGCAAGAGCGTCGCAGTCGCACAGTATGTGTCGCATTGGACTCTTTTTCACTTTCGCAGAATCTGCAAGTATCAACAGTACTTAGCCTGATTATGTGGAGGTGTTCATTGGTACCAAAACGTCCCGTAAGTGCACCTATTTGTGATTTGTATAGGTTCAATAATTTAACCTTACAGTCCACCCTTGTGCTAAAGAAAGTTTTGAAGTGGTTTAGGCCTGACGCTTCCCTCCATTCCTTTATGTGTTCGCTAATGTCATACTTGTGCGCTGCTGTTCTTGGTCAGACAATTAATCCGTCTGACCGTGGTTTGCTTTATTCTTGTCTAATTAGATTGTGTTGTTCAGCATTACCTCAGTATTTAATCATGAACTAGATTTTTTATTTGTTCTATTTTCAAAAGAAAGTAGATATAATGGGTGTAAGGTAAGGGACTGGATACATGATTCTGAACATCGTAGGGTTGAAATTTTTCATCGGCCTTTTCATGAATTTCCAAAAAATAATCCACTTTTATAAAAATAAAATTAGTATAACATCATTATTAGTAAAATAATAAAGCCTAATTTTAATTAAAAAACAATAAATTAATTATTTGTGGAAAATTTATTTATTTATTTATTCTTTATGCACAAAACCAGTTTATAGGCAATTAATTAATAGGGAATTAACTATTATTATTTTAGAAAATTAGCAATGTAATTTGAAAAATAAATATTATTTCGCATATATTCATTACATGCTTGAAAATTAACAAGTTAGTCATATGGCATTTTCCATATAAATTGTTTCTGTAATGTTGTAATGGACATTATTTGAAATCTTATAAAAAACAATTCGGTACGTGGTCCCACCCTGTATATTGCAACTCTATATTATTTTTAAAGTTTTTTTTTTTAACTACACTGTCAGATCGTTTACACACACAACCGGCACAAACTTATTTAATGCGGTGGTGAAAATTAGAACTAGCATTGCGAGCTCATAAAATCTAGTGGATGGCTATTCAATTAGTCATGTTTCACACGGAGGCAGCGCCACAGTCGACGGAAGTGGTAACATCGTGGTTATATATTATTACCTTGATCTTCACATGAATACTTCTTTGACGAAGGTATATAAAACCACATGACGACAGTGCCGCGGTAGTGGTGCGCGGGCCTTATAGACTGAAACATTGCCTATCTTATTATTATTATTTTTAAATTTTCTTCTGTGAAAAAGAAAATATGACTTCGAATAAATTAGTCTCATCAATTTTGGTGTTTCTCTGTGTACTGAATAGCTGTTTATTGAAGGAGTTGCGTAAGTATTTTAATTAGGTACTTACTTGTCGTTTAGTATGTGGTCAGAAGTATTTATGTTAGTCAGTAATAAATAAATACATATGTAACTAGTTTTTAATGGGTTACTTTAAAATTTGGAGCTAGGTTAAGTTCTTGTTTATTTATTATATTTTAATTATAAATCATTCACTCATTTTATCCAAGAACTATTTTTTCTAGCCCAGCTATATACATTTACAAAGTAAGGCGGTGGAAATTCTCTTTATTTTCTGATTGTAGTGTCTACTTTTTAACGATGTTTTATTTTGTGGATAATATTATATTTTTTTCCTTGTATTATCCAAAGGTTCTTCCTTGATTATATATAGAAATATAGTAATATATATAAAAAGTAATATAGAATTACAATATACCCAAGTAGGTAGGTTTATTATACATAAAAACTTAACAAGAACACGATAAAAAAATAGGGATCTTGAGTATAGAGATTAGTCCCAAAATCTTAAAGAATAATAATACCTATATAAAGTCACATAGTTGATATTATGTAAATCATTAATGTATCACTAAGCACAAAAAACCTTAAAAAAACACTTTATTACATTCAGACCAATCAAGGTTTTGTATATTATACTAGCATAGGTAAATAAATCTATACTTATAATAAAACTGTAACAGGTCCAATTCTGTACATTGAAGATATTTTGAAAATTATGTTTGGAGGGCATTCTATAACCGATACTAAAGCCAAAAATGTTTTTTTTTTTATTTTTGTCTGTCTGTCTGTCTGTATCTCGGCTGCGCATCACGCCGAAACTACTGGATGGATTGAAACGAAACTTGGCATGATTTGAGTTAATACTCCGAGGTAGGACATAGGATACTTTTTATCCCGACATTCGGCACGGTTCCCTTGGGAGAGGGGTCTAAAGTCAAAATGTGTACCTACTTGGTTATACGCTTGCTCCGATTTTAACAATTTTTCATTATAATTATAATAAATATTTGTAAGAAAATACTCATAGACAGTTGTTAACAATGTTTGGAAATCGAACAGGTTAAGCAACATTAGGTAAGCTCATTAAATAGATGGGTGACCGTTTAACGCCATTTGAACTAAACGTCTCCGTGATTCCGAGGGCAAGTACAAAGTAGGTCCAAGTTTTTAACCGACTTTAAAAAAGGAGGTTTTGTATTCTATGCGAATGTATATTATTGAAAGTTTAGTTAGGTAACGTAAACACAGCGCGGGCGGAGCTGCGTGGGGTCAGCTAGTAATTAATATAAAAAACATTAATTTAGTAAATTTAGTTTAGATTCACAAAAAACTTAAACGTGTTTTATAATCTGAAGCTGAATAATGTCTTAAAATCTAAACTGATTAATTACTAATCAAATAAATAATTAAATACATATCTCAGAACAACGTCTAAAAAAAAAGTACGCTGGCTTATAAACGAACGATTCTCGTCCTAAAGGTGATCAGGCGTTCGTGACCGCGACCGTACCTACACAGTTTAGCCACGGACAGACGAATGAGGCAGTGATCAACTGGCTTTAATTATTATGATTGAGGCATTGGTTAATTTTAATTATTATGATTATTTTACTATTATTTGTGTTTGACCATAAAATGAGTAACTAAACAGGTAGACAGTAATTAAATTTGTAAATTATCTGTGGTTATTATCACGTAGTCTAGGTTATATTAAAATAAATCATTTGTAAAGGTCAGCACGAATCCATACCTAATAAAATGTAAAATTGAAGGTTCTATCATATCACTATAAAAACAAGAAGTTTATGCGAAAGAACAAAAACTTTATAAATAAATATATCGTATCTACTTCGATTCAAATTAAATATTCACAATATTATAATTAGTGCGGATGTGGCCGCTCTGTTATTAACTGTTATTTTATTATATTATGCAAACAAAATTAATTGTATGAATTAACGAGTTACTGACTGAGTTTTGGCATCTCGTATAGTATTTCCGGTCGACAGTTGGCCAAAGTTCACCAAAAAAGAGAAATAGACTTCTCGTGAGCTTTTAGAGAATGTGGAGTTGCCAATGCTAAGTTAGCGTGTGTTTTTAATTAAATTAAAGACCCTAAATAATAAAAACCGTAAATAACATAAAATATTAGATCAGTACGAATATTCAAGGTCAAATTGCTTGAAATTTGAAGGCATCAATATTATACGATGTCCCTTACACCCCGTAAGGGACATCGTACCGAAAACCGATATCAGGGATCCAGTACATGATTCTGAACATTCTAGTGTTGAAATTTTTCATGGGCTTTTTCATGAATTTCCAAAAAGATGCCGCTTTTTTAATAAAATTAGGATGACATCATTATTGGTGTAATAATAAAGCCTAATTTCAATTTAAAAACAATGAATCACTTATAATTAGCAATCTAATTTGACAAATAAATATTATTCCGCACGTATTCATTACATGCTCAAAAATTAACAAGTTAGTCATTTTCCATATAAATGGTAATGTTGTAACGGACAATATGAGAAATCTATACTTATAATAAAACTGTAACAGGTCCAATTCTGTACATTGAAGATATTTTGAAAATTATATTTGGAGGGCATTCTATAACCGATACTGAGGCCGAAAATGTAATTTTTTTAATTTTTGTCTGTCTGTCTGTCTGTCTGTCTGTCTGTCTGTATCTCGGCTGAGCATCACGCCGAAACTACTGAATGGATTCAAATGAAACTTGGCATGATTTGAGATCTTACTACGAGGTAGGACATAGGATACTTTTTATCCCGTAATCTAGCACGGTTCTTTTGGGAGAGGGGATTAAAGTCAAAATGGGTACTTGGTTATACGCTTGGTCCTATTTTATCAATTTTTCTTTATAATATAATAAATATTAGTAAGGGAACACTCATAGAGAGTTGTTAACAATGTTTGGAAATCGATCAGGTTAAGCAACGTTAGGTAAGGTCATTAAATAGATGGGTGACCCTTTAACGCCATTTGAACTAAACGTCTCCGTGCTTCGGAGGGCAAGTACAAAGTGGGTCCAAGTTTTTAACCGACTTTAAAAAAGGAGGTTTTGTATTCTATGCGAATGTATATTATTGAAAGTTTAGTTAACGTAAACACAGCGCGGGCGGAGCTGCGTGGGTCAGCTAGTCTTATATAAAAGTTTTCGGTACGTACCTAGTCCCTTACACACTGTATAATTATTTTACACTAGATTAAGTGTTACGACTACGACCCGTAAAACGGTCACAGAAATAAGCATGAAGTCGTCATGTGTGCCTATATTACAATTAGTTCAAAATTATACTGATTTACTTACCCTATTATACTTACCCTATTCTGTCCCACAACTGGGACGAATCTAACGACAAAGCATAAGTCCAGTAAGTGCCGAATATGTAGATACAGAAATATACTTATAGGCAATCAGGCTAAATCGTCCCCGTAGAGCGAAAAGTCACTAAGTCGAAAAACACTGATTTGAGATATGAGCTCTCAAAGACAGAAAAATATTTAAAAAAATAATTTAACCGACTTCAATAACACTAAAAAGTATAAAATAATTTAAATATTAAAGAAGTTGCTGTTAGCGTACCTGCTGTGTATATTTGGCACCAACTTCTTTAATATTTAAATTATTTTATACTTTTTAGTGTTATTGAAGTCGGTTCAATTTTTTTTTTTAATATTTTATTTTATACTTTTTAGTGATATTTTCATACATAAAGATTGAACCATCGAAGACGGTAAAATGATCTAGGTAGGTTATGAAATCATTATGATTTCACATTATCGTCTACATACTTTTACATAATTCATGTTTCTTCAGAAACTCAGAAACATTTTATCCGATCGTAATACAATTTTATTTTATTTAGAGTTCTCAAATACGCCTTAACCAAATACCAAAAAGATAAGACTATAAATTAAACAATCATCATCATCATCATCATCATCAGCCGGAAGACGTCCACTGCTGAACATAGGCCTCCCCCTTAGAACGCCACAATGAACGACAATTGGCTATTTGCATCCACCGGTTACCTGCGACGCGCACAATGTCGTCTGTCCACCTAGTGGGAGGCCTGCCAACGCTGCGTCTTCCGGTTCGTGGTCGCCACTCGAGAACCTTTCTTCCCCAACGGTTATCGGTTCTTCGTGTTTGTACAGCAACGCCACCATGTCGATCCGACTACAGGAAGAGAGCACGAAACCAATCCCATTGCAGCGAGGTGTGAGACAGGGAGACGTTATTTCTCCGAAACTGTTCTCAAACGCATTGGAGGACGTTTTCAAGCTCTTGGACTGGTACGGATTCGGCATCAACATCAATGGCGAATACATCACTCACCTTCGTTTTGCCGACGATATAGTCATTATGGCAGAGTCGCTGGAGGACCTCAATACGATGCTCAGCGACCTCAGTAGCGTTTCCCAACAGGTGGGTCTTAAAATGAACATGGACAAGACGAAGATCATGTCTAATGTCCATGTTGCACCCGTACCGGTAGTTGTTGGGAACGATACACTCGAAGTTGTTGACCACTACGTATACCTAGGACAAACTGTCCAGTTAGGTCGGTCCAACTTTGACAAAGAGGTCGCCCGAAGAATCCAACTCGGATGGGCAGCGTTCGGGAAACTACGCGATATCTTCTCGTCCAAAATACCGCAGTGCCTGAAGACGAAGGTTTTTAACCAGTGTGTGTTGCCAGTGATGACATATGGTACTGAGACGTGGTCTCTAACGGCTGGCCTTTTAGAAAAGTTCAGAGTCACACAACGAGCCATGGAGAGAGCTATGCTCGGAGTTTCTTTGCGCGACAGAATCCGAAATGTGGAGATTCGCCGAAGAACTAAGGTCACCGACATAGCTCTCAGAATCTGCAAGTTGAAGTGGCAATGGGCAGGCCACATCGCTCGAAGAACCGAATTAAACAATAACTAATGTCAAATGAAAGTTATGATTTTTTCTTTTTTTTAACCGACTTCAAAAAAGGAGGAGGTTCTCAATTCGTCTGTATATATATATTTTTTTTCTATGTATGTTCGCGCATAACTCAGGCAATTATGAACCGATTTGAAAAAATCTTTCTTCCATCCATTCTTTAATCCGTTAATTGGGTCAAAAAAATGATTGCTTAGTAATAAGTAGTTCCTGAAAAAACAAGAATGTTGACTGCGCAGGAAAGTTGCAAGAAAGCCTATATATAGATGACTTTATGGTGCTTCTTAAGGTCAAAAATGGTCATAACTCTGGCAAATATGTACCGATTTTGATGATTCTTTTTTTATTCGAAAGAAGGAACCACTTTAATGAATCTGTATGAATTTTATCACCACCAGGTTATAACTTCCTGGAGGACCATGAACGATGTGGATGAATTTATCTGGTAAAAACCATAAAACTGATGTTCTCCATTACATTACTCTGACAAATATGAACTAATTTCGATGATTCTTTTTTTATTCGAGAGAGTAAACTACTATGATGATGCCATGCAAATTTCATTACGACCGGATAAATTGTTTCTGAAGAAACATGAATTATGTAAAACTATGTAGACAATAATGTGATCATAACATCTTACCGTATTCGAAGGTTCAATCTATATGAATGAAAAATATCACTAAAAAGTATAAAACAAAATATTAAAAAAAAATTGAAGCGACTTCAATAACACTGAAAAGTATAAAATAATTTAAATATTATAGAAGTTGGTGCAGAACATACACAGCAGGTACACGCTAACACCAACTTCTATAATATTTAAATTATTTTATACCTTTCAGTGTTATTGAAGTCGGTTCAATTTAAAAAAAAAAATTATATATGTTTGTAACCACCAGTTTGCAATCAAAATCGTTTGAACGACGTTACTTGCGGTTAGGTACCCCGCGCCCTAACGTATTTTGGGCCGGGTCGTGCAAGCGATTGTCGTCATAAAAGGTGATACACCGCTTGTGACCGCGAAAGTACGTGGGCTGTATCGAATCCGTTATTTTGAAATGTGTACAAAATATACAGACTACCCTTACTGGGAACATCATTGCTGAGAAAATCAGTCGTGTAATGTTATTCATCATGGTTTAGTCTGCGAATGCCTGCGAAGCTACCACTAAACTCGAACGACTATACTAGAGTAACTTACTGAAACTTAAACATTCTATAATAAATAACTTTAAAGATATAGGTAAGTACACATACTCGTATATACGAGTAAGTTTTATCGCAATTGGTTTCGTAGTATATACTACGAAACCAATTGCGATAAAACTTACTTTTTCCCAAAAAGACTGAAACTACTACAAAAAGTACCTATTACCACAATCGGATTTAAAATTTCTGATAAATAGAATAAGAAAAAGATAAAATGCTTATTAAACATATACATACACACATAAATTGTACAAAACATGCAAAGAAGACTTGCATAATAGAAACAGAACATATTGAAAATATATAAAAGAATAACACAATAAAACATAACCTACATAGGTACCTACGTGAACATGCCAAAGGGGTCAATATAAGTGGACATACATAGATGCATTCTTGTTGAATAGGTAAGGCTACTCTCTCTGAGGGAGGAAATGACCAGCTTTGAGGTCACCTGTGTAATGTTCTTTTTTTTGTCGTATGGTTAGTGTGACACCTGGTGTCAGAGTTTTCAAGCTGCCCTTAGGCCTCTGACTTAGCTTAACGACTGCTGTCTAGATGACAATAACCGGGACCGACTTTTAACGTACCCTCCGAAGCACGGAGACGCTCAGTTCAAATGCCACTAAACGGTCACCCATCTAAGGTCTGACCTTGCTTAACGTTGCTTACCCAACTGATCGTTTACTGAACAGTGGTTACAACTGGCTATGAGCGTCTAATGAGCGTGTAATGGGTAGAGAATTTGGTAAATGTAAATAACTACGTTAAAGAAGCACACTACTCAAGACCTAATAAAAAAAGAGGGGGTTGCATAATTTTAGTACTTAAAACGATACAATGTAAGGATCTTACTTGGGTAAAAGAATATGGAATCGAAAGTCATTTTGAGTGCTGTGGTACATACATACAGTCTTTGAAATGTGTCGTTATTTGCATTTATAGGACCCCAAACAGTAACATCAAAAACTTTTTTTTATAAACTAGATAGAATTCTGTGTAAACTTACTACTTTAGACAAAAAAATGTGTAAAAATATAATTATAACAGGAGACTTTAACATAGATATTCTAAAGGATACACCTTATTCAAAAACATTCAACAATTTATTGGACATATATAAAATGAAAATAGAAATAAACGAACCAACAAGAATCACTCAATCTAGCAAAACATGTATCGATAACATATTAACTAACATAAAACAAACTAAAACATTTGTAATGCATAATGGACTGTCTGACCATAGCGCACAGTTAATGGAAACCTGCCTAACGATTAAGGCTATAGATGAACCAAAATTTATTTATAAGCGTGATTGGAATGAGGAGAATGTCAAAAAATTTCTAACTTGTATTCAATCTTTAAGTTTCAGTGAAGTATATGTTTCCCAAAATTCTAATGAATCTTACAACGTATTTATAAATGACTTTAAAACTGATCTATGATCTCTGTTTTCCGGTACTACGATATAGGAAAATACATAATGATATAAACTATTGGAAGACAAAAGGTATAGTGGTGTCGTCTAAAATTAAAAGGAAACTACTTAAAAACACTACGTCAAAAAAATATAGCATACGTAAATAAATACATATTATATAGAAAGCTTTTAAGAAAAATAATACTCCATAGACAAAGGCAAGCTAATTTAGAATTTATAAATAAACATGAGAATATAACCAAAGGAACCTGGAACTTAATAAATAGGCTTAATAATAATATAAAAACGAGTAAGTTAGTAACTTCAATTAAAGGAAATGGCGAGGTAATCACTGATCCCCAAAAGATGGCTGACTGTTTTAATCAGAAATTTGTGTCTCAAAATCATAACCAAAACTTTTCAACACATGTCTATAAACCACTGA
Organism: Furcula furcula; assembly: GCA_911728495.1. Lineage (NCBI taxonomy): Eukaryota > Metazoa > Arthropoda > Insecta > Lepidoptera > Notodontidae > Furcula > Furcula furcula. The sequence continues at coordinate 24,752,161 of OU452243.1, forward strand.
GCTATAGTGTTAAAAACTCAATATTTATGAAACCAGTTACGGAAAAAGAGGTGTTAGAAACTATGAAAATGTTAAAAAATAAGAAAAGTACAGGTTATGATGGCATAACATCGCATGTTGTAAAATTATGTGGACCAGAAATAGTAAAACCCTTGACACACATAGCTAATTTAATTCTTTCTACTGGAGTATTTCCTGACAAATTAAAAAAGGCTATTGTTAAACCACTGTACAAAAAAGGAAATGAGCAGGATCCCGAAAATTACAGACCTGTGGCATTGTTACCAGAATTTGCCAAATTATTTGAGAAAATAGTTCATAGGCGTCTTTTGCAATATTGTGAAAAGGAAAAGCTATTAAATGTGTTGAATAGTGAACCTATTTAGTAAATTGAAGCTGGCTGTGTGTTTTGTAATGGTTTATATTTTTGAATGTTCTTTTTGACTTTGTCACATTATGTAGGCTTCCTTGTAATGTCTGTTAATTATCTAATATAATATTTTCCAACAATTACTATTTTATTCCCTAATTACGCTCACTCTACCTGCTTCCACACTCTGCTACATCGCCCGTAACCGCTACATTGGTTATGGGCCCAGTAGCAGAGTCAGCGTAATAGAAAGGAGATAAAAGTTGTTTCAGGTGATTTTACTAAAAAGTAGTTAATTACGAAAAAGCGACGATGAGTTCAGCGATGATGAAATTCGAGCCGCTGGGTAAGGACAACTACGATAGTTGGAAAATGCAAATGCAGGCATTGTTGGTAAGGAACGGTGTTTGGCGCTACGTAAGCGGAAGAACACAGCAGCCTGCGGAGCCAACAGAGGCAGAGAAATGGGAAGCAGAAGACGAAAAGGCCAAGGCTGATCTGATACTGTCAATCAGTGGGAGTGAGTTGCGGCATGTCAGAGGATGCACAACGTCACGAGAGGTATGGTTGAAATTACAGTCTATTTATGCTTCAAAAGGTCCCGCGAAAAAGGCGACGTTATTAAAGAGACTCATGCTGCACAAAATGAAAGAAGTGGAGGATATACGTGAGCATATAAATTCATTTTTTGATGCAGTTGATAAATTAGCAGATATGGATGTTAGCATCCATGATGACCTTTTATCGATTATGCTCCTATATAGTTTACCTGCAAGCATCGAAAATTTTCGCTGTGCTATTGAATCGAGAGACGAGTTGCCTAGACCAGATAGTCTAAAGATTAAAATTTTAGAGGAGTACGAGTCACGTGGGCATGGCGATGTACGAGAAGGAATTATAGAAGGAGTAATGTATTCCAATCGGAATGTATATAGACAGGGAAAGAGCAAGAAATCCACTGGAAGCGGTATAAATCGACCAAGTTCTAGCAGAACTGGGGGCGAGAAGTTCAAATTTAAATGTTTTAAGTGCCATCAAGTAGGACATAAGGCATCACAGTGTCCGGAAAAACGAAAGCACAAGGGCAATTGTGCTGAAGCTGACGAAACTCTAATAAGTCTTAATGTTTCAGGCGCTGAGACCAATGCGTGTAAGATTTCAAACATACGGAAAGACGGTTGGGTTATCGACAGTGGGTGCACGTCGCATCTATGTAATGACGCGAGTAAGTTCGGCGACACTTTAACTGAGACGATTGATGAACTAAATTTAGCCACAAATGTGAGTACAAACGTAACAGGTAAGGGTACCGTCAGATTATCAGCATATAATGATCACTCAAAATTCGGTAATGCGTTACTCGTACCGGAATTAGACACGAGCCTTATTTCGGTAGCTAAAATTACCGATGGCGGTCATAATGTCACCTGTACCCGGGATGCTGCCCAAATTATAGGTAAAAAAGGGGAAGTTAAGTTGACAGCTTACCGCAAAGGAAATTTATATTGTATGCGTGAATCTGAATCTGCATATGCCATGGAGTCAACTACTGACTTGCGTTCTTGGCATGAGCGATTAGGGCATCTAAACGGAAAAGATGTAGTTGAACTTCTAAACAAGTTAGGTGCGAATACAGATGTAAATGAGGTACGACAGTTACGCGATTGTGATATTTGTGCTAAAGGTAAGATGACCATGCTTCCGTTTGTAAGTTGCACTGAACCCTGTGATGAAAAATTAAAAATAATTTACTCCGATATAGTAGGCCCCATGAAGTGTGAATCTAGAGAAGGTTCTAAATATTTTATAACTTTTGTAGATGATTATACACGATGGTGGGAAGTATATTTTCTATCTTCGAAAAATAAAGCTTTGGATGCATTTAAGATTTATAAAAGTAATGTCGAGAAACTGACAGGTTTTAAAATTAAATATTTTCAAAGCGACAATAGTGGTGAATATTGTAACAGAGAATTCGATGAATTTCTGCGACAAGAGGGAATTTCGAGAAAACTGACTGTTCCTTATACACCCCAACAGAATGGAGTAGCGGAGAGAATGAATAGAACGCTGGTGGAGATGGCCAGGTGCATGTTATTACATTCGGAACTTTCCAAAAGTTTTTGGGCAGAAGCGGTGGATACAGCATGCTATATCAGTAACCGCTGTCCCAATGGTGAACTGGGAGGTGATATTCCATACGAAAAGTGGTTTGAAAAACCAGTAAGTATTGATCATCTGAGAAAATTCGGAGCCAGAGTAGATGTTCTTGATAGAGATCTGACAAAGGAAAGATTTACTGCTAGAGCTATGTCAGGTATTTTCATAGGTTATCCGAAAATTAATAAAGGATATAGAGTATGGATACCGGAGAAAAGAAAATCTTTTGTTGCGAGAAATGTAAAGTTTCATGAAAAGGTGGAATCAGACTTAGGTGTCTCCATGCAAGAAAAACATAGCTCGTTGAGCAAGAGCAGTGATATGAACGATAAAGAGTTCATAGAAGTTATTTTTCTGAAACAAAAGGAACATGGTGAATCAGGTGGTAGACGAAGTCTGCAAGAAAATGCATCGAAAGATTGCAGACGCAATGAGGACTTACAGAGAAGTAAAGAGATGCAAGAAGAAAATTGCAGAGAAAATGAAGACACAGTCAATCCCATGGATAAGTCACGGGTTACTAGTGTTGAATTTAGACAGGTGCCCACATCATCTAAACAAGCCCCAGGTAGTCCAAGTTTATTACGTACCGGAAATGTCGGCCGTCCGAAGAAAATGTATAAAATGGTGGAATTGGAACCAAAGGAGAATTGCGTTGTCGATTCTGATAATTCCGAAGATTCTTTTTTAGATTGTACTGATTTCGTTGGAATGACCGAGATTTTATTAAAGAGCGAAGAAAGAGCCCAGAAGGCGTACGCAATATTGTCAGAGATAAGAAGTCTGATACAGAATGGGACGAGGGAAGTTGAGAAGAGACCAGAATATGGCAGTATTATTGGTTGTGATTATGCTTTGACCAAAAGGCTACAGGTTAATAAAACTTCGAAGAAAAAGGGCAAGATTAAAGATTGGATATTGTAGTTTAAAAATATCCAAGGAGTTTAGTTAATGTGATTACGGGCAGGCAATGTGTAAATTATTTTATTTTAGGCATAGACTTTATGCGACTTGACAATGACAATGTCATGGTTTGTATGGAAAAATATTGTGATATTTTGAAAATGTGTATATCGTTTTAATTTGTTCGTGTAAAACCCGAAAACAAATAAGGTAAATATGGTGTATAAGGGTTTCTAATGCGTATTTAGAAATGTTTTAATAGACGTTACATATTTTAGATATACTTTTATTGTAGGTGTGCTTGGAAACAGTACACGGTATAAACTGTACGATGGACGTCGAGAACTATGTGTACACAGAGAAATAGGTGTGTCAAGGAAGGTACAGCAAAGTGATCATATATGCTGGTAATCTAGATGCGATACTTTGCACGGGATCCCTAGTTCATGTTTGTATAAGCATTTTTATAAGGGGCGTTTTGGTGATCGTCAAGACAAGTAATATAGAGTGCAGCATGTACCCACTAACGATATGGTCGCTGATATATTGACTAAACCATTACCTTTGGTCAAGCACGTACAGTGTGTCAGTGCCTTAGGCATTAGGGCTTATAATTGATACATTGTGTGTTCCAGTAGCTTCAATTTAAAGGGGCGTGTTGAATAGTGAACCTATTTAGTAAATTGAAGCTGGCTGTGTGTTTTGTAATGGTTTATATTTTTGAATGTTCTTTTTGACTTTGTCACATTATGTAGGCTTCCTTGTAATGTCTGTTAATTATCTAATATAATATTTTCCAACAATTACTATTTTATTCCCTAATTACGCTCACTCTACCTGCTTCCACACTCTGCTACATCGCCCGTAACCGCTACAAAATGAAGCTCAGTTTGGCTTTCGGCAAAATCGCTCAACCACATTAGCTATTTTCAAAATGCTAATTGGGATATTAAACTGTATTAACACAAAAGTCCCGGCTACTGCCATTCTCTTAGATATGTCCCGAGCTTTTGATTGTGTGAATCATAAAATTTTACTAAGACAACTAGAGAATATAGGCATTAGAGGTGTAATACTTAAGTTGTTTGAAACGTATCTAACGAAAAGGACACAAGCTACAGAAATAAATTATATCGATAGGAAAACTAAAAGTGTCTTGACTGAGGAGAGGAGATCTGAATTTCAAGAAATCAGGGTAGGGGTACCGCAAGGTAGTATATTTGGTCCATTGCTTTTTTTGGTTTATATAAATGAGTTACCAAATATAACAAATGATATGTGTATACTTTTTGCTGATGACGCTTCTATTCTGATTGCGGGAAATGAAATGTCAGTATCTCAGTACAAAACAAGAATAAATAACTCATTATCAAATATAATAGACTGGCTTGAAACTATAAATTTAAATATAAATCTAATTAAAACTAAATATATACAATTTCGTCCTTATCAAGCTAAAGAAATAAAACTTAATTTAAATTATAAAGGAACAAGTATTAATAAAGAGAATTTTTCATGTTTTCTAGGTTTAACAATCGACAATCATTTAAATTGGAAAAAACATATAGAGTTATTGAATAATAAAATAAGGTCTTTTTGTTATGCACTGGAAGTACTAACAAACACAACAAACATCGAAACAGCAAGGGCATACATACTACGCTAAAATCTATTCCATACTAAGTTATGGTATAATATTTTGGGAAAATGCTGTTGATGTTCAAAGTACTTTCGTATTACAAAAAAGGTGCCTTAGAATAATGTATGGAATTTGGAATGACATTTCTTGCAGGCCAATATTTAAGAAGCACAGATATTTAACATTAACTGGCATATATATCTATCACATGGTACTGTTTATAAAAAAATACATAAGTTATTTTCCAAAAAACGACACACAGGAATATAACAGTAGGCTTCGAAACAAAGATAAGCTAATGTTACCACGTTTTAGGAAAGATATAGTCGAAAGAAACATGCACTACATTGGTATAAATTTTTTTAATCATTTGCCAACTGCTTTGACTTCATTGAATGATAGACATCTTAAAATTGTATTAAAAGACATATTACTTGAAAATTGCTTCTATGACTTGAATGAGTACTTCAGCGCAAAGATAAGATATCCTCGAATAAGTAATTGACGCAATTGTAATTAATTTTATAATAATTTACTAGCAAACTTGACATTGAATATTGTTGACATAGGTATTACTAATTAAAAATATTAATTGTATTGTATAATTGGACAGAATTTAATGACAAATTATGAAATAACTATGATTTACAATTATTAATTTTGAAATCATCAATTTATTTAAATTTAGAATCAAAATTTACTTCGTTTAATATTGCATGCCTAAAAGGTAAATTGTGTTGGTCATTCTACATATTTATTCATAAGATCTTATGTACCACAATTAAGACAATAAATTATTTGAATTTGAATTTGAATGTTATTGACCAACCAGGATGGGCAGATGCGCGCCATGGATTTAGTTTATACTCCGAAAGGAAGAAAAATATATTCAGAGCCGATATGCTTGTACTTAGCACTCACGGCTCAGTAGCACAAAATATAGTGGGCGAGCGCTTGCCTTGAAACAAGCTGCGAACTAGGTTTCGCACCTATGATTTATTTAATCAATCATATGCGAATCGACTTTGTGCGATTGTTAATAGCTTTCGGTGAAGGAAAACATCGCGAAGAAACCTGCATGTCTAAGAAAATCTAACTAGCATTCGAATGACGTGTGAAGTCCGCCAACCCGCACTTAGCCAGCGGGGTGGACTATGGCCTAAGCCCTTTATCTTCTTTCATCTTGGAGGAGGCCCGTGCCCAACAATGGGCCATAAACAAGAGCTGGTATTATTATTATTATCCTTGTAATTCCGTATTTTTAACCGGCTTCCAAAAGAAGGTTCTCTATTCGACGCGTATGTATGTAATATTAATAAAAATGCGTAATATTAATATAATTGTTAGTCTATGTGCGCTTCTAAATAAATTTAACAAATTTTATGAGTGTAGGTATGTATGTATGTATATATGTATGTATGTATATATGTATGTATGTATGTAGGTTTGTCCGCGGATTTCTCAGAAACTACAAGTCCGATTTCGAAAATTCTTTTTACAGTAGTTAGAGTATTTTTCAAATTAGGGTTTCATCAAAATCGGTTCAGTAGTTTAAGAGATTATACGCTTTTTATGTTTTTCCTAAGTTACTGTAACGTAGACGTTCGAATTGCGTGATAATGCTGATACCTACTTTGCTAAAATAAAAGTCACTAAAAAGTGTTAAATAAACTATCAAAAAAAAACGACTTCAAAGTAAATCATCCAAAAAGCATAAAATAACGAAAATATATTGAAGTCGGTGTCAGCCTAGTCTTAGTTAACATGATGTGCTAGCACCGACTTCAATATATTTTCGTTATTTTATGCTTTTTAGATAATTTACTTTGAAGTCGGTTTTTTTTTAATAGTTTATTCTATATCCGGCCGCCTCTGCCGTCGAACGAGCTCTCTGTAACGGAGCCAGTGGGCAAAGACCCATTCCAGGAGACAAAAGACATCCCATCGAGTCTTGTATTATAAAACAAATTAATAAGCCAAATAACATTCGCATAACAAACCGCCGCCGGCGCCGTAATTTGTCTACGTCACGTCTCTTTGTAATTCTATACTATTAAGCTGCTGTTGTACGTACATATGTACTATTGTATTAACTGACATGCATTGAGCGCGTAAGTTTTAGTGCCATACTAGTAGTCTAGATGGAGTTTGATAATTAAATTTATGTAATGTTGAAGTAGCGGGGGCGGGTCACCCCCTTCCCTCCAATATGTTTGAGGGGAGTGATGGCTGCTGCTCGAGTCAACTCGTGCGCGGGTGCTGCGCGCGGGGGACTGGTCCGACTACTATCCCTTTGGCTTTTTATTTTGTTGTATTTTCGTCGTATTTTATTATTTTTTTCTGTCATTGATCTTTTGAACGGCAAGACACACTGTCGCTCTGATCTAATTGTAACATGACACACTATTTTTTTTTAAAAAGTGAAAAAAATGACAAGCCCGCTGAGTTTCTTGCCGGATCTTCTCAGTTGAGGCCGCGTTGTGATCCGGTGGTAGCTTTCTTTTTTTAAAAAAAACATGACCTTTCAAAAGTGCTAGCGTTAAGCCTATTTGAAATAAACTATTTTTGAGTTTTGAGTTTGAGTTTAGTAATGTGCACATTACTCAAAGAACCGATAACCGATGGGGTAGAAAGATTTTATTGAACACTGATTCACTGTGGTGTTCAAAGGCCTAAGTTCAGCAGTGGAAGTCTTTGGGCTGATGATGGTAATGTAATGTCATCTTCTACAACGCTTCTACAACGCAGTCTTCTACAAGATAGTCGCCACTAAGCAATTTCAGTGAGTCGTGCGGTTTCACCGGAACCAGTCAATCATAACCCACACTGCTACACAGCCATTTTTTTGTCGTATCGTTAGTGGCCAACCTGGTCTCAGTGTTTTCAAGCTGCCTTTAGGCCTCTGACTTAGCTTATCGACTGCCTGCCTAGATGAAAATAGCCGGGACCTACTTTTAACGTGCCCTCCGAAGCATGGGGACGCTCTGTTTAAATACCACTAAACGGTCACCCAGGTCTGACCTTACCTAACTGATCGTTTACCGAACTGTAGTTACAACTGGCTATGAGCGCCTCACCGCCATGATATGGGTTCTCATGATCCCACCAACAACAGTTTTCTCCGTGGGTATGAGACACACGATCTCAACTGCAATGAGTGGTGGAGCTGACCCCACCTATATCACCATTAATTTCGCACTTACTGTGCTCGCTCCGACAAACACCGATATTGTCAAAGAAGCCAGTGTGTGTGAGAAGTGCTGTATTGAGTTTCTTGTTGGATATTCTTAGCATTGTAAAGCCAATGCTTTCTAAGCGATAGCCCAAGCCGATTTTTTTTTTTTTTTTTTTGACGCGGGGGAAATCTTCGAAAGATCCCCGGGAGCTGTGGGGCTCGACCGGGGTATGTGGGATTCTTACCCACTAAAACCCCCGCGGCTGTCGCATCGGCACATGAGAGGGGAAACCCCAGGGCTCTCCGGTGGGATCTGCACCAGGGGCCCCTCAGTGCCTTGCCTTTGAGCCCGCCGCCGGGGGGCGCATTGTAGCCCCCCGGGAACCAGTCACGGTACTCACGGGGACGGGGGTCGCAACCCCGCCGCCGTCCTCCTCGGAGTCGCCGCCGTACTCAATGGACGCTCAAGGGGCCCACACCCCGAGCGTCCAGCGACTCCGAAGGAAAGTGTTTTTGCCTGTATGTAGCTGACACAACGGTCCAGCTATCTGGACTTTAATTAGTAGTGTGTGGTTACCAACCACTTTAAACTAAGGGCAATCGTGTGCTTGCTATAATAACGTAGTACGAATAAGGAACCATTGGCCGGCGTTACCGGTAATTACCGCATCAGATAATTGTTCGATGGAATGACCGTTTAATGCTATAGTAACATATCTGATTACTGTCAAATCACACATACAAATCTAATTGTCATGGCGGTTTATACCTACATGTATCATTCTGATATAAACCTGACTGTATGAAACATATTTTTTTGTATCACTGTCTGCTATCATATGTACCATTTTTTTTGACGCTGGGGAGATCTTCAAAAGATCCCTGGGAGCTGTGGGGCTCGACCGGGGTATGTGGGATTCTTACCCACTAAAACCACCGCGGCTGTCGCATCGGCACATGAGATGGGACCTAGGTCTCTCCGGTGGGATCTGCACCAGCGGCCCCTCAGTACCTTGCCTTTGAGCCCGCCCGGAGCGCATTGTCCCCGTGAGCACCCTGACTTGTTCCCCCCGCGAACCATTCAGGGTGCTCACGGGGACGGTCGTCGCAACCCCGCCGCCGTCCTCTTCCGAGTCGCCACCGTCCTCTTCGGAGTCACCGCCGTACTCAATGGACGTCCTAAGGGCCCACACCCCGAACGTCCAGCGTCTCCAAAGGATCACATGTACCTACCCTAAGTTCTTTTTATCCTCTGGCTGCGACTGCTTTAATGCACATCGTTATTAGATCAGAAAAGGTTTCTTCCTCATATAATGTATTCCTATTCTTCAAATTTGCAGTTGTATATTTCATCAACTAAAAAAGCCTTCTCAGATACAATATCTCGTTGGATCATCGCCGTGGAGGCCGCGTTTCGTTATTCGATGGTGGTCGTAAAAATTATTAGGTATGTTTATGAGCCTCCGTGGGGCCGGCGTAATAAAGATATTATGGCGATGACTTTGAATAGCCTCTGCATCATACTACTTTCGGGGACAACTACTATATTTTATGGTTCAGCATTTCCAGCAACTATTCCATTCATTTATTATCATTTAGGTTAAAACCAGGATAGCCGCCCCAGGGGTATAGTTGCCTCGATTGTAATTTTTCTAGTTTGCCGGATGAATTATATGTTATAGGTATTATTTATCTATCGAGAGACTACAACTACCACTGAGTTGAACTTGTTGCATGTCTCTGTGCGATTGCATGGAAAGGCAAGGTGCGATCAAAGTTTTTGCGGGATAAATCGATGGCTCCTACGTTAAATATCGTATGTGTAAAACCCGCACTTTACAGGAGAGCAAATTAAAGGTATTTTTCTACGCTTGTTCTTTAAATTTGAAGCTATTTGGCTGAAATTTTTACCAACCATAGAAAATGCCTTATATTACCGAATAGTATGAAAACAAACATTCAATAATTAGCGTAGAAAAATACCTTTAATTTGCTCTCCTGTAAAGTGCGGGTTTTACACATACGATATTTAACGTAGGAGCCATCGAAATGTCCTCTTTCTCAGCGGGGCATCTATCCTAAACGTAATTTACATGGATTAGGCAACTATCCTCTATATGGGATAGATGCCCCAAAATTTAGAGGTCCCCAAAAATCGCCAATACTCTGGAAATGTCATTCATCATAAATTTTAAAGTTAATAAACCAAACTAACTAATCGTATTACAAATAAAGTATTTTGCTTTTTTACTGAGAAATATAAATTAATTTCAAAAAGTGTGGTAACTATCTGGCTTTTACCCTAGTCTTTTAAAAAGCCCTCTACGTGCACGTCTCAAAGAACCGGGTTCACCAGTGTAAGCCAGTAAACGAATATCATTATAAATTATTTATTGGTTATTTTCAGCGGACTACATCCACGTATGCAAGCGAGATCCGAAGACGATTGAAGAATGCGCAATCAAGTCTGTCGAAGCGCTTCGGTCGCAGCTGATCAAAGGCATTCCGGAACTGGACGTGCCACCACTGGACCCATTTTTCATACCTGAGGTAGGTACTATCAAGGACACGAACGGTGTACCAGTTTTCAATCAAAATCGTTCGAACGACGTTAACCCCGCCCGCACGTAGGTATTTTGGGCCGGTACGTGCAAGCGATTGTCCTCGTAAAGGTGACACTGCTTGTGACCGTGAGAGTACATCTATTTTCAAGTCCCGCAGAGGCAATCACTTCGTCTCTCTGGCTAAGAATTGTCCTACACAGGCCGATCACCTAATAGGGATGAAGACTGGGTAAAAAAAACTAATTAGTCAGTCAGTTAGATTATCAAATAATATTGGATACGTATTTTTTTATTTAAAAAATCAATAAAAAATGCCAAAGATATAGAGCGTCAAATTTCGTGACGTGACGTCACGCGGCATTTCAAAGCACTATAACTTCGTCGTTTTTTGTTTAATCGACAAAAGAAAAAAATACGTGTCCAATATTTTTTGATAATCTAAATAACGAACTGAAAATACTTTTTTAGTCCTAGGTTTTTTTTTATATACCACTTATAAGCTAGTGCTTGACTGCAGTCCCACCTGATGGAAAGCGGCGACGCAATCGAGGATGGCAAAACACACTAGCTTATTAAAAACCTATTCACTCTAGTCTTAAAGACACCCACATTATAATCGGGCGGGAAAACCGACGCAGGCAAACTGTTCCAGTCCTTAGCTGTCCTTATTATAAATGAAGAAGCAAACCGAGAGCTAGAGCCTATTGTCTGAAAAGTAAAACGATCCATGCATCGGATGGACGTGTAAAAAGTCGGTCCGCTTGTTGTGAACAAGTGCTGTGCATGAGTGCTTGCTTGCGAAAGACCGACACCGACAGGTACCGTAGTACAAGGGACAGTCCATGTAGGTAGGTACCACCGCAGTGTCTAGGTGCCAAGCAGCAGTGTGTAAACATTGCTGTGGTCCGGTAAATAAGACATACTGAACCCTACAGAAGAATAACATACATGCTTCGATGGATTGTTCGTTATTATACTTGTTATTGGCGTACTTTTCGACAGTAAACTAACCTTTATACCTCAACAGGAGGTCATTATTAAGAAGGCCTCTAAGATGTTAGGTTTTGTAATTAGAATTGCTAGACCGTTCCGGTGTGCCCGTACTAAAATACAACTGTACAATAGGCATGATGACTGTAACACAATACCAATAAATCTGCGGTTTTAAATATTAGGACGGATTGCACTGATTCCAAAAATGCATCTCATTTTCATAATAATAGAGAGATTTTCGTGATATTTAAGCAAATAAATTACTTAAATACAGCTAATCGCCATTTTGTAATAAACGCTGCTCAGAGTGAATGACGTCAATCCTGTGTAATTAAACAACTGTCAAACTGTCATTTCAACTTTTTCTTTCATACAATGATTCACTTTTAACTTTTATACAAACAGATGCTTATTTACACCGCCGTAGTGACGTCACAACATGGCGCCATGCACCGGCCATCGTTTTGGAACTAAATTCAAACTCTATTGTAAAAATTGAACATATTGCTATTAATTGTAAATTTAATACAAAAATATGATTATTTTCGGCAATAGTAGACCCGTAAGTACATTATAGAGTATTTTTTCAAAATTAGTCATCGTGCCTATTGCCTAGTACGCAGTATTTTGGAGTACTGTAGTGTCGTCTGGAGGCCACATTATGCTACCCATATGCTTAGATTAGAACGCATACAGAAAAGATTTCTTTGGCATTTAGCGTACTCCGCGGGCACTGCCATACGTAAACTATCTTATGCTGCTAGACTCATTCATTTTAAAATGGTACCATTGGAAAAACGAAGAAAGATTGCTGATTGTACATTTTTGTTCAAAATACTCCATGGTAAAATCGATTGCCCCCTGCTTTTGAGTTCAATTAACATTCGTGCTCCCGCTAGGTATCCCCGCAGTACGATAACACCCCTGTATCCGCCTCCTCGGCGCACAGTACTTGGAACAAACTCTCCCATACCTAGACTAAGCAAGCTTATAAACAAATACAGCGACCTTATTGACATTCATGCCGATTCCTTTGCCAGGTTCCGGAGGTCAATATACACTGTTCCTGATTAATTGATTAATTGTTTATTTAATTTTTTTTTTTCATTTGCTATGTGCGCTTAATTGCTTTGTCATTTTTTGTTTTCTTCTTTCTTATATAGTTTTTGTTTTTTTTTTGTAAAAATAATGCATACTTATGTAATCTTTGAGTTTAAGGCATGGTTTATTCTTAGCACATGTGGTGCTCACCTATAATGAAATGTAACATTTTTCTATAAGTTGGTGTTGTATCTTTGTTGATATGTTAATGTGTACATTTGCTGGTGGGCCAATAAATAAAATAAAATAAATAAAATAAAATAAAATAATAAATTTCGTTTCTTGTGTATGTTCCTCGATGATGGTAACAGCGAATGTTCCTCGATGTTTCAGATCATACCCGCATCTAATGACAATACACCCATTAAGGCTACTGCCCACAACGTAAAAGTGACTGGAGCTGGTGACTTTATCATCAAGAGCCTTTCGTGAGTTTAACAATATCTATGATTATATTTATTTAAACTTTAAATTAATTTTAACGCCATCTATGTAATAGGTAAGTAACTAAATGGTAAATACAATTCTAAAGTGGTTTGAGTATCGGGAACTTTTCGTTGTTGGGATAATCGTGCAGGGGTTTTAAGAATTAAACAATGATTTAATGGGCAGAACTCTTTTCACATTGGTCGACTCCAAGTCTCTCTATTACCTCAAGAATCTATTTTAAACATTATAGTAATTTGAAAGAAATGACGAAACAAATGAAAACAAAGATTTTTTTATTACCTGGTAGAAATAATACATATAAATTATAATAGCACAAAAAGTCCGACAGCGAACAAATTGGCTTGTATTACCTACATTTACATACATACATTTTGTTCGTTAAGACGTTTCATTTGATACCCATGTAGTCATACACCGGTGTCTGCATCGCCACTCACTCAAAAATATTGTATATATAAGCTAAGTTTTTCAAAAGAAATATGGTCTACGCTTCAGTTACTCGTCTCTTAATACAGAACCAAGAAGCCTCAGAGGATCGGGAAGATACATCCCGACACCCATATTGATGTTTTTGGTATCAAAAAAGTACCGACTGACGACCGCTATATTTTTTAGAAAAATACATAGACTATATCACTTCCACAACTAAGAGAAATCTTTTGATAAGTCAAATCCATCAAAACCGTACCAAAGTAATAGACACACATCCATACACGCGAAAAACATAGCACTCCTTCTGGGGCAGTCGGGCAATAATGTTCTTTATGTTCCGCAGTGTTGATTTAGACACGCTGAAGATCCGAGTGAAGCTTCGCTTTCAGAAATTACACTTCGACGGCAACTACAAGCTGGACACACAAATCCTGGTTGTGCCTCTGAAGGGCGAGGGCACCCTCACAGCTGATGCTAGTAAGTGGCTTTCTTGACTCTCTGAACTCTTAGTCCATGGGCGCCGGCAGGAGGGTGCAAGGGGGTGCATTTGCATCCCCCTGTCAGTATAGAAAGTACATAAAATTAAATTTGTAGGGTTCCATATCTAAAAGGTAAAAAAGGAACCCTTATGGTGAGACTTCGTATGGCTGTCTGTCACACCTATATATTTCAGGAACCACTGACGCTATCGATTTGAAACTTGGAATAGTTTTAGATCTCACTTACCCAGCCTCATCGCAAATAAAAATAAAATATTTTACTTTTTTTATAATAGGTGTCGAAATGGGTCATCAAAATTCCAAAGTATATCGAGTGGGGTATTATATGATAGGGCTTTATTTGTACATCTCAAAACAGATTTTTATTTTGGTTTATGTCACGTAGTTTTTGGTTGATAATCAAAAATGTCAAAAAAACCCCTCTTATCTCCGAAGTTTGTGGAGGGAAAAATCTGAAAGAATTATGAGATAACAAACTTAGTTTAGCGGTTTGTTTTTTTTTTGCTATCTGAGGTATTACATGAATAGTAAAATCACTTTAATACGTCCAAAGATAGTATGGAACCCTCGGTGGGCGCGACCGACTCGCACTTGAAAGGTATTTTTTTTTATAGTTAAAAAAGTACTTGATCCCTAGAAACTTGAAACACTCATGCATTATCGAAGCTTTTCAATCTTGCTTAAAGTAAAGGTCTTTATAACCAAGTCTTAAACAAAAATAAAAAGCCTTTACCAAATTTAGTTTCGTTCGCAGGAGCCGTCGGTGCGGAGTATTATATTGCTATTGTATTGTTAACAGTTAAATGTGACGCCGAACTGGTGATCCACACGCAGATATTCAAACGCGACGATGAAGAGTACATCAAGTTCAAGAAGATCGACATTGACATCAACATTAAAGACTACAGGATCAAGCTCGAGGGACTTTTCAACGGAGATAAGGCACTCGGTCAGTTTACTCTTTGTTTGTTTTTTATTCTTAGTTGCGTTCACAGAACACAAATCAGTACAAGTACTGTAGAATGCTTAATTCAAGTAAGAACATGTAGCCACGAATAAGAACATCAAAATACATCGATATAATATATAAACTAGATTTGGTGTCACGGTTCAAAAAGTGGTAGCGAGAAATAGCGCCCTTGTGTCGCTATTTCTTTACAAGCCACATCCTGACAAATTTATTTTTGCCTATAGGAGTGTCGCTACTGTCTATAAGAAACTGTCAAACTACAAGTCATTATCATTATAAAATCGTTAGTTTGCAACCTCCGCGACCACATTTTAGATGTCATTTTGTTCGTGAATGTTTATCTAGTTTATATATTATATCGATGTCAAAATACATAAATATAATAATATATATTTATGTATTATTCTTGTACTATACCGTTAGCTGTATTTATCGACATTTATTTTGCGCTAGTGAGAAATCAAACTCATCACTACTTATCACTTACATCAATATAACTCTTATAATATAATTTTAAATAGTTTAATTCACCTGTCTCTTACTGCCGGTCCCAATATCCTATCTATCTCTTACTATCAGTTAAAATAGTTACCATCGATAGCTTTATGACATATTTCCGTTTCAATAAACTAAGATAGAAATATCTGTCCTTACTATTGGTCTAGCTTCGAGACCTTAAAGCTTACTAGAGATAAGAAAATTAATGTCAAGTGTCATAATGTTACTTTTTAACTGAGATTGCTATCGGCGGTAGAGTATTGGGACCGGCCGTTAGAGAACAATCTGCCTACGCTTTGTTTAAGGGGACCATAGACAAACGCGTACTCTATTCTTAATATAACTTTATGGTTGCGATCGATTGCCGCTAGTTACTTGAGCCATAGTTGTTTGGTCTCTTGAGCTTTCCAAGGCCGGCGTGGTCGACGCATTGCGGGAGAGGGGTACTTCAGCTCCTCCCAGTCGTGGAGGTCCCAGTTTTGATGGTTTTAAAAGGTCTCCATAAAGGTGGAGGACGGGCTATGTGGAAACCCACTAAAACCACCCCGATATTCCATTCAAACCCTGCCAGAGTCTCAGCGGCAAGCAGAGAATGCACATTCCTCCCCGAATTGCACAAGAGACCTAGGTACCAGTCCTACCACCAATGATATTAGTACTTACTTATCCGTATAGATAATATTTTTTTTTTCATGTTAGTAGAATACGTTTGTATCAGCGGGGCTAAAAAGGCCACATGCAATTCATCTAAAAGTAATTCATGTTTTGAATCTCAAGCATATCCTTAACATACACTACGTACATAACTTATTATAACTTGATGCGGCATCATAGTTTTTTAAGTACGAATTGTTGCTATTGCAAATTATCAGGCGATTCTCTAAGAACAAATTTGGAGGAAATTATTTATATGTACGAATATTCTGATGATTGCGTTAATTATTTAATTAATTTTATCATAATACTTTCATAGTGCTCAATATGAAATAAGGTTGAAAATATTTTCTGACATACAGGTATTTGTGGTCTTAGTTTTTGGGACCAAAGTTCGAGTTAAGTTTTAGTTATTGAGTACAGTCCTTCACACCGGAATACAGTAATGTTTATACTTTGCTTGGTGGTGGCTACCTCGAAGGTCCCCTGAACCTACCACCTGGCTATAGATGTTTCAAACACCTCTCTTTGCTAAAACACCTGTCTTAATCGCGTACCTATTTATCATTTCAGGTGAAGCCGCGAACCAAGCTATCAACCAGAACCGTGGGGAAATACTAAAGGCGACGAAGCCCCTGCTAGAGAAGACCGTCGCCAAGAACCTTCTGAGCAGTTCGAACAAGATCATCGAAGGGCTCGCGCTGAAACAGCTCATCCCTAACCCTTAGTGCTAAGACTTTAGTTCCTATAAGCCATCGATCTATTATACTAGATTAATAATCGCAAATAAAATGACATTCATAATATCAATTTAAATAAAGAACTTAAAATTCATTGACAATTATAACGTAATGACAAAAAAAGGTTCAAAGATTATGCAGAAATTTTAGAACTCGCACGTACTTTGTTTTGTATTTTTTTTCTCGTTTTCGAGTATGAATGACTATTGTTAATCTCAGAATTTTGTTCTGAGCTTAATCTAGTAAATAAATCGATGCTGTAAGTACAAAAATAGTTGTATAAGTTTGATTAACGAACTGCTGTGATTTATATTTTCTTATTTTCACTATTGGTTGGAAAAAAATATTAACCATGTTCCACAGCTTTTTACTGTCATTTGAAATTATCAAGCTGGCGAAATCGTTGCGTACTTAAGGCGAACTCTCACGCGACACGTCAGCAACGAGTAAGGGATATGTCGGAAAATTGAAGCTTAAACATGACGCTCCTGTGTGGATATAGTACAACCAAGGATATTAAAAGTTCTTATAATATCATTTAGTATTTAAGCTAGATAATTATTTGG
The DNA here is from genome assembly GCA_911728495.1 of Furcula furcula. Classification (NCBI taxonomy): domain Eukaryota; kingdom Metazoa; phylum Arthropoda; class Insecta; order Lepidoptera; family Notodontidae; genus Furcula; species Furcula furcula. Next base: position 24,769,876 of record OU452243.1, read on the forward strand.
ACCTATTTGAAAATCATCACTTAGTTGCTTCGAAGCCATTTTTGGTTTCGTACAGCATGGTGCTGGCATTCTGCTTACATTATTGATCTTTTAGTGACATTAGTTATGTCATAAGGTTGTCAAAAATATTTCTTTCTTTTTTATTTTTCGTTTTTATTATTTACTTAATTTTAATTAGTTATTATGATTTTAGTAATAACGTAGATATTGTTTCAAATAACGAAATTTCGTTGTTGGTGCTGATATGGAATTATTTCTGACATGCCGGATTTATCACTATGGATATGACATTATGATTTGAACTATTTATGAAAAACAGAACTGGAGAACTGGGCAATAAAAATATGATGATAAAATTATTATTTTCTTTCGAGACTGTTCACTGGCCTTTTGTAGGTACAATTAATTACCTTTGATAATTTTAATTTTTAGGTGATACATAGGGATGTGAGATTAATGGAAAAGAATCGATTAAATAAAAATCGATTTTTCTTTATTAAAAATTAATAGATTTGTCAAATATCGATTTTAATTAAAATAAATAATCAATTGTATTACTTAAAAGTACATGCGAAATACAAAAAATCTGGATGTTATTCATCTATTTAAGTACATATCCATTTTTTTTAAAAGTTAATAAATATTAGTATCAGTTATATTTATTAATTAGATATTAGCCCATGATACTAAATCAGGTTTATACATCGTACTGGCTAACACATACGTTGCAGGAATGTTGTGATTTCTGGCCTTTGCCTAGCATCTTGAGATGAAGAGTAATCAGACGTAAATAGAAATTGGATTTATATATTATTACGTGTTTTGAGAAACTATTCAAGTAAAACCATGTTAATTATTGTTTAAGTACCGTATTCTGTTAAAGTTCTGCTGAAGTTCATTAGATTCTGCTAAAAAACTGCTAAAATTTTCTATTCTGTGACATAATCTGCGAAACCCTATATTTAGGGTTCAATTCTGCTAAAATAGCAGAATTCTGCTAAATCTGGTCACACTGCACTGAAACTACTTTACACGCATCTTGGAGGAAGGTACATACATACATGCCTACAGATGGCATCGTTTTTATTTAATGAACTTAAACGTATGATTTATGACGTAGACAGAATATAATACAGACACATACCAAGCGTGCCGCCGATAAGGACAGAAAAATAAGTACATACTAAATTTAGAGTTGCCACGTAAGGGAAATTTTACCCTTTGTGTAAAGCAAATACGGAGGTTGTTTATATTTTCTTTCCTAACCAAAAACCACTTTTTTGACACAACATTTACTTTTCTTACATTATATCGTCTTAATCTATGACAGTCTGCAAAAAGTACGAAAGTGATTGTTATAATAATGTCCTCCTAGCCGAAACGACCACAGCGGCCAATCTTTCACAAGATCAGCCATGTACGAAGGAGATATTATAGTGCACAAGTGCTTGCGTAGACACAAGTGCACTCTCTCTTCCTTTATATAATAGGTACCTCTCATAATCCGATGGGACCGAAGACCGACACGACTGGGGAGAAGTTAAGCGCAGGACCGACTTTTTACATGCCCATCCGACGCATGTGTGGCGTATCTCGGATCACGGTTTCGGAACGCCAAAGGGGCTGTCAAAAAGATGACAGCGCGCTAGTATCTATGGCAGAGACATGTTTTAATTATTACGATTACTCCACTGTATTATAAGTTGTTCTCTCTCAATTTGATTATAAGTGTTTATTACCAAAGCTCGGTGTTTTAATTTGACGGACAGGAGTCGGGCATACGTCCTATCGCAAATCCCGACACATGGATCATCTTAATTTACAGACAATCAGGTCATCGGCCTGCATTGTCCTAGCCAGTAAGGAACAACTACTCAAATTTGTTGCCCTTCGCAGGATTCGAACCCACGACGGAGGCTACAAAGTGAATGTACACTTAATATCATATATGCTGTATGGGTGATATCACGTGGTGATTAAAGTGGCTAAGAGCTGTAGATAATTATTAGCCTCATACAAAAAAGTTAAGAGATAAAAACAATAATATGCTATTTCCCAGAGAGGTAGGCAAAAATTGGCTTTCTTATAACTTAATATAATACATACTATGGCCATTTACCGGGTAAGTTTTAGTAATTTTCTCCAATATACAAATCTATAGTACTAGTATCTTGGGACAATCTACGCTTGACCAATGACCACCTGATCTCAATCTACGCAGATCCTTAAGGTAACCAGATAAATGATTACAAATACTTGTAAACTGTATAAATACATATTTAAATAGATAACACCCAGACAATAGTTCGGAATCGAACCCATGTCCTATTGGGCAGCGGCCAGGTCCCTCAGATCGTCGAACAGCCGTACATCGCCACCGTCCGCGGCATGTACTGCTCGACCCACCCGACCCGATGTCCGTCCTCCTGGACCATGACACAACACCAACACCAACACCGACAACGATGTCAAGAGTCGTAAACACATCAACACACAGACACCGGTCTCACCGGCGAGGCCGAAGGGATCCGTACGCATGCAACCCCTCGCTGAGTTTCTTGCCGGTTCTTCTCAGCGGGGGCGCGTTGTGAACCGGTGGTAAACTCATTTTCTCTAAGCGGCAGCCCAAGCCGAGGCCGTGCCTCCCTGAGGTGCCCTTGTGCTAGTCGCTACCCAAACCTTTCTAGCTGGAGCGCTTTAAGCGCTCGTCCTCTTGTCCGGTGAAACAGTACTATTCCTACAAAAAAAAAAGTGATGATCAATAAAGCAAAGTGACTATCAAGCTTCAGTTGTCCACCAAACTTTGATGTCTACTGAAAGTGTGTTTGGTATGTATTGGTGATTCAAGTTAGGCAATGCCAAATGAATCATTTGATAGTTATTTAATAGTCACTTTGCTTTATTGATCATCACTTTAGTTGTCAAACGAGATAGGTACTTAATAGGGGGGCAAATGAAACAAACTATTCAACGTCGGTACTATTTATTTATAATTCAGACAAATTTACCAATAAATTGTAACCAACAACATATATTTAAACAACATGCATATAATAAAAGCACGATTAAATGTTCAATGACCATTGTGCCTATAAATAACGAATGAATACGTCCTGCGCAGCCTTGGTCGAATTACTTGAGCGCTTACGTTATTTCTGAATATTTAAGCATTCGGGAATAACTTTTAGCAACCTAATTAATTCTTTTTGTTGCTGCTATCCACAGTATACAAATATCCATATTTTCAGAAAATCATAAAAATAAATTCGGGAAATCTGAGAAATTATTCGATGCACCCAGCATGTGGGATCGTGTATGATGCACTTAATAATAATTTACCACTTATTTATGGTAGTCTCTCTTTTATACACTGGCAACACTGATAATGGCGATCAATAAACTGAAAATTTTAGGTTATGGATGAAAAACAAGAATTTATCGATCTTACACGTAACTTTCATGTAAAATAGTAACTAATTTAGAGCAATAAGATCTAAATAAGTCGTTTACATGTATTAGTTTCTAAATGTAATCTCTAAATTGGCCATAATAATTCACGTTTACCTGTGAAACGATACTCCACTAATTTTACGTTCACTGTCACTTTTACAGCCTCTAATACTGCACTGCATGATTCTTATAGGATTTCCACAACACACAGTAATGTCACAGTTAGTTTTTTATTGAATTTTAAGTTATTTATTTAATATTAAAACCACGATAAAATTGTCACGGAGCAAAGTGGGAGCAAACGTCAAATTTGTTTCGCACCCACGGCGCGGAAAAATCGAACACATGCTGAGGGACAAAAAATCATATACACTGTTTCTTTCTATCACACGTAACCTACATAAACGCATTCTTTTCTTGCGTGAATGAGACAGAAAGTGTCCAGCCCTCTATTGTTTTCTTCCTCTAAGATTTATGAACTTAATTCGATTTTTTTTTATTCTACGCATAGATGGCGCTGTTTATAAAATTGAAACTTACTGCATGATTTTTTCATCCGTCGCATAGATACGAGATGTTGCTGAAAATCGATTTAAACACGTAATTTATATAATCGATTTACTAAAAATCAATTAATATTTATTACTATAAAAATCTATAATAAAACATCGATTAAATTATAAATAATTTAACTAAAAATCGATTATTTTTTAACATCCCTAGTGATACACCGCTTGTGACTGCGAGAGTACATTTTTCTTTGAACACCTTTTGATTTTTCTAGCGTTCATAGGTGTGGAGCAATGTACATCAGCCAACTATTACGTGAGAAGTTATGGCAGTTTAACGTGTTATGAACAGTTTAATAGTCATAGGGCGTTTACGTCACTATTGCATCAAGGAACATTTTTTGGTCTATACAAATTAAGTATGCCCGTACACTTATTATGTATAGAAATACCAAATATGTATGTATCGATACTTTTTCGTTATTTTATTTTTGGATATAGCGATTAAAAGTACGTAATTACTTAAATCTTCTCTCTCTCTATTGAAAATACTTAAATTAAGTAGTCAAGTATTTGAATCATTTCATAATTTTATTTACGGAATAAACGTTTATGTCCCTACCTATTTTAAAGTCGCTACTTTAGACGATCTCTTATTTTTATCTGCAGTGCTATTCTGTAACGTAACCTATCGTGGCTGTGCTCAACGGCTCGACGTCAAGCCAGCCTAGAAATTTGAACGCTATTAAAATCCGTTCGCATGTTGGCTCAACCACGGCTCAACTCCGAACTGACTGACAAACTATTCGACCTTGAGCAGTTCCACTGAAAACCGTTAATTCTTATGGTGCTAATGCTGCTGTAAATACAAAAACACAACTCGCTGCTGTAAGCAGCAGCTCGTAACTCGAGGTTGTATTGCTTATGCTACAGCTACATTATCGGACGAATAATCGTGTCGCGCTGTCGCGATAAAAACTTCTTGTTCGGGCTTCGGCGAAGTTGCTGTCCACATTATCGTCCAAGCAAATGCACGGGGTGTTAGGGCTATAGGTCGTCGGAATTTAAAACTAACTGTCGCACTCACAAACCCCAATTAACTTTAATTATAATATTTTTTTTTAATCTATTCATTTCGATTGTCGGAGCAGTTTATGATTAATTTTGATTACTGAACAGAGATAATTGATATCTCTACTCAATATCTGCGTATTAAGTATGAATGGGCTTCGAGTGACGAAAAAATCCGAATTCAAAAAATTGATTAAAGATCATTAACTTCAATTGACATTTGTAGGTTCGGCAGTAAGACATTTAAAAAAAGAAGAAAGGGGAGGTTATGGATGGCTACTATTCATAGCAACCGAACCACGTTGTACCCAAATTGCAGTATTAATCATTCGTCAAACAGTCATTTACGTTGCAACTGCAAGGGCGAAGTATAGCCAGTTGGACGAACTTTGTCGCGACAAAATCCTTTGATGTGTATCAATTTCCCAACAACACCGGGATAGGCATTCGTGTTCGCTCGAATACATCGCGCTATGACGAACTCTTTGACCTGACTTCCAAATCCCGACAATGTGGCCGCACGGTTAGAGAATAGATGATGCGGTTTACTGTCCTCTTCGTTTCTTTTCGCTTTGCTCTATTCAACGTATCTCTCCGAAACGTAGCTAACGGCTATCATTGATTCTAAAATATAATTACGAAGTTTAAATTGAAATTCCTATGTAATTTGTTGGTCAGTAACTAGTTCGGATACGCTAATACCGGATGGTAGGCAATAGAATTAATCGTTAGTTACAAACGCTGTTCCTAGTTTTTCATTTAGCATCCAATATCCTCGTGGATCACGTAACATCCAAGTGGATGGACCAATGACCTGCGAGTGTAATATATGAAACGTGAATTACACAATTACAAATTCATACAGTTGCAGTAGGAAGGATATATAATCGGTCGTTATGTCTAGCGCTTGTGGACTACGATAAAGCCTTTGATTCAATCAAGACCTGGGCGGTGTTGCAGTCCCTCCAGCGGTGCCACATTGACTATTAGGTACATCAAACTGTTGACGTGTTTGTACGGCAACGCCACCATGTCGATCGACTACAGGACGAGAGCACGAAACCAATCCCATTGCAGCGAGGTGTGAGACAGGGAGACGTTATTTCACCGAAACTGTTCACAAACGCATTGGAGGACGTTTTCAAGCTCTTGGACTGGTACGGATTCGGCATCAACATCAATGGCGAATACATCACTCACCTTCGTTTTGTCGATGATATAGTCATTATCGCAGAGTCGCTGGAGGACCTCGATATGATGCTCAGCGACCTCAGTAGCGTTTCCCAACAGGTGGTACTTAAAATGAACATGGACAAGTCGAAGATCATGTCTAATGTCCATGTTGCACCCGTCAAACAGTACAAAAAAATGTATACATCATGTTTTCGCAAAGTTGTAGCATTTTAATCTACCCTAATGCTGGTGGATCGAAAAAGACCTGCCACGCACTGGCGGAAATATTGTTGGGGGCGCATTTCGATCCGCCACCGCACCAGACAAAGGTGTATGATTTTACTTGCCGCAGCCAAGGTGTTAACCAATGTGTGTTGCCAGTGATGACATATGGTACTGAGACGTGGTCCCTAACTGTTGGCCTTTTGGATAAGCTCAGTCACACAACGAGATATGGAGAGAGCTATGCTCAGAGTTGCTTTGCGCGACAGAATCCAGAATGAGGAGATACGCCGAAGAACCAAGGTCACCGACATAGCTCTTAAAATCTGCAAGTTGAAGTGATAATGGGCAGGCCACATCGCTCGGAGAACTGATAACCGTTGGGGAAGAAAGGTTCTCAAGTGGCGACCACGAACCTGAACACTCCGCGTAGGCAGGCCTCCCACTAGGTGAACAGACGACATTGTGTGCGTCGCAGGCAATCGGTGGATGCAAATAGCCAATTGTCGTTAATTGTGGCGTTCGAAGGGGGAGGCCTGTGTTCAGCAGTGGATGTCTTCCGGCTGATGATGATGATGTTTGATGTTTTAGGGTTCCGTACCAAAAGGTAAAAAGGATCCCTTATGGTGTGATTGTATGATGTAAGTCAGTCGGTTAGAGAGACCTCAGTTTGTCACATTGATATATTTCAGCAACTACAGCTACCCAAAAGGTCGTGGGTTAGATTCCCATAAGTGTCTCAGACACTTGGTGGGAATCCGATCACCTGATTGTCTGTAAAGTAAAAAGTCGGTCCTGCGCCAGACCTCTCCCCGGTCGTGTCGGTCTTCCATCCCATCGAATTGTGATCGTTGATGTCGTATCGCCCAAGACGACATTATTATTATAATATTATAATTAACTTATATATTATTATTTTTGATTTGCAAAACACCTCGGGCACGACAACGTCTTTACAGGTGTCGCAAATCTCAACTCCTTAATCTAACTTGCAATAATCCCTCAAATTGCAAGATCTACACCATTGCAATGTAAACACTATATCTTTAATCTTGCAGTTCAAAATTTATGCTAATTGGTTAATATATGACGATGAGATATCAGCGGCGGCCAGTCTGCGCGGGCGCACTCAAGAGGTGCGGTTTGCCTTGACCAATGGTTGCGGTTGCTTCACCATCAAACAGTCGTTTCAAGTCGAATGCTTTAGGGTTGAAAGTTTGAATTTGGAATCTGGTTTTTTTATATCGATAACATAAAGCCTATAGCCAAACTAAATTGTGTGCCTGTTGGTACATAGATGAAGGAACTAGCCCTTTCGGACTTGAGTAATTTTCCAAACAACCAATGGTTGCGATTGCTTCACCTTCAAGCGTTGATTGCAAGTAGGTATAAGGTTGAAAGTTTTTTTTAATATTGAAGCTAGATGTTTAGAATGATACTATGAAGCCATAACGAATGATGGCAGTTGTTTTACCATTAGGGTTGAAAGTTTGAGGAATAGATATTTATTAAGATAAAGCTGTAGCTTTGTACACGATTAGCTGTAACTAATCGTATGACTATTCGAATGAAGATTATGGGATATAAGCAATCATATTTTACCTCTTATATCATTGGATGGTTGGGTTTAAGCTAAGTTATTTTTAGAGTCGGAGCAATTTTGCAGTCAATTCTAACCGCATTATTATTCTTTGTATACATTATGACGTTATTATGTAACGAGGAGGGCGGAAATTCGTTTGATGGTTAGCGACAGGCTTGCCTACGGACTACATTGTGCTGCTACTTGGTCCTGAAATATTGGTTCTAAAGACTTTTAATCCCATTAAAATACTTCGTTAGGACATCAGGAATCAGCGCAGGGCATCATGTTCCAGTATGCCACCCTGGAAATACAGCTGTTCACAATCCAGGATAGACTTCGCGGCCAGTACAGCAGCTGGCATGCGGGACTATGAATGGTGCACTTAATTTCAATACCTACACATTACAAATGGATGGCTGAGTATAGGCCGAGTTCTTAGTCGTTATGTCTATTTTCCTTGTTTTAGCTGAACAATAAAATTTGGAAATAAATAAGATAGTGAGACTTACCGTCATTTTATTCGAAAATAAGTTAAGCCAACTCATAGAGAAAAATACGAGCAATACTTTAAGCTGGTAAAGTCTGCCCATTACATTCCAGTCCATTTTTATCAAAACTTGATAAAAATGGACTTAGTGACTTTAAGAATTCAGCCATCCAATTGCTTCATTTTCCGATAGTAAAACGCGTTTTTTTTTAAATACCTTGGGACAATCCACACACGGTCATCGGATCCCAAACTAGACAGAGCTTGTACTAGGGAAACCAGACAACTGATAGTAATATATATTAGGTACTGCCAGAATACCAGCGCTGCTCTATATACAATATAGAGCAGCAATATACTGTTGCTGTTGTGTTTGTCCACACACAATAATTGAAGATCTGTTATTATTTTGTTATTTTTTTAAATGTTACGTAAGTGTTAGGCAAATAAATGCTTTTCTTCTTCTTCATATATATTTTATTTGTAAATACATACTTAAATAGATAAATAACACCCAAATACTTGGTGGGAATCGAACCCACGACCCATCGGGCAAACGCCAGGGTCACTACACCAACGGGCCCGTCGAAATCAGTGCAGGTTGCAGATTTGTGTGTATAAAAAAGCAACGGACTATGTATTCAGTTATAATATCTTTTAAAAAAAAAAATGAACCGACTTCAATATCACTGAAAAGTATAAAATAATTTAAATATTATAGAAGTTGGTTTTAGCGTACCTGCTGTGTATAATTGGCACGAACTTCAATAATATTTAAATTATTTTATACTTTTCAGTGATATTGAAGTCGGTTAATTTTTTTTTAAATGATTTTATTTTATACTTTTTAGTGATATTTTCATAAATAATGATTGAACCATCGAAGACGGTAAAATAATCTAAGTAGGTTATGATCACATTATCGTCTACATAGTTTTACATAATTCATGTTTCTTCAGGTCTTCCGATCGTAATGAAATTTGCATGGAATCATCATAGTAGTTTACTCACTCGAATAAAAAAAGAATCATCGAAATCGGTTTATATTTGTCAGAGTAATGTAATGGAGAACATCAGTTTTATGGTTTTTACCAGATAAATTCCCCCACATCGTTCATGGTCCTCAAGTAAGTTCTTAGCCGGTTGTGATAAAATTCATACAGATTCATTACAGTGGTTCAATCTTTCAAATAAAAAAAAGAATCATTGAAATTGGTAAATATTTGCCAGAGTTATGACCATTTTTGTCCGTAAAAAGCGACATAAAGTCATCTATATAGGCATTCCTGCAGTTCTCCTGCGCAGTCATCATTCTTGTTTTTTCAGGAACTACTTATTCGTATGCAATAATTTTTTATGGGACCCAATTAACGGATTAAAGAATGGACGGAAGAAAGATTTTTTCAAATCGGTTCATAATTGCCAGAGTTATGCGCGAACATACATAGAAAAAAAAAAAATATACAGACGAGTTGAGAACCTCCTCCTTTTTTGAAGTCGGTTAAAAATAGAAACTCTGGCTGTAATGAAATATATCCTATCTCGTTTCCGTTAGTTTGGCAACGGTGTGATTGGTGTCCATGTTCTTAGAATGGACCGTTCACCTGTTCAAGGTTAGAAACTTTACTGACATAAGGATTTTATTAGGAAATAGCGACGATTGCTGGTAAAATATCCTGTCGCACGGAGGCTAAGATTTGATTCGAATCACTTTTCTGAATTCTATCAATAACAAATAAATTTATGAAGATGAAAGTGATATAAAAGGGACCGTTGGGGTAAGCTGGTTCTGGAGTGGAGACCGCGAATAGAGAAGCGTAGTGAAGTATGAGCATTGTAAATTCAAATTTAAACCGATGTCTTTTTTTATTTGTCTTTTAAAAATAACGACGTAGTTACGTTAAAGATAACGTTATAACAGTTATAAGTTTCTAGGTGGTAGGTCTATCGATTAATACACTGAACCGCGAAGAAAAAGGGTCGGTTAGAAAATCTTCCATATCTTCAAAAGTACCGGACCTAGCTTTATGAAGTAAAGACTAAATTATAGAATTTTTAATGCAACATAAAATAATATAAAAATCGTTTTTATTTATTTTTATTAATTGTATAAAAAAAAACTAAAAATGTAAAATGATGGTCGTTTTTGGATTTTGTACCAAAAAATCAATTGTTTCGCGTTTCTTTTAGCTTTGCAACAAAAAAGTTATAAATATGGTGTCTCTACCTTATAAATTTTATTATTTTGAAGCCATCATGTCGTTAACCCCTGAAGAATGTACCAGGATCCTGACAATGCTTGAAGATGGGCACAGTCAGCGAAATACAGCAACAACTGTTGGTGTGACTCTTTCTACAGTTCAGCGAGTACTCCAGCGTTTCCATGAAACTGGATCCAATCTTCGAAGACCAGTAAGTCTGATTAACATTGACATTAAAATATTCTTTAATTTAGTCTTTATTTCATAAAGCTAGGTCTAGTACTTTTGAAGATATTGAAGATTTTCTAACAAACCCTTTTTCTTTGCGGTCCAGTGTACGTATATAAACTAGATAAACATTTACTAACAAAGAGACATCTAAAATATGGTCGCGGGAGTCGCATAGTTATCTCTGCTGGTGGCGAAAATATGAACTAACGGTATTATTATGATAATGAATTGTAGTTTGACAGTTTCATATAGACAGTAGCGACACTACAATCGGCAAAAAATATTTTGTCAGCCTGTGGCTTGAAAATAAATAGCGCCACAAGTGCGCTATTTCTGTGTGCCAATTTTCGGACCGTAACACCTAATCTAGTTTAAATATTATATCAATGGGTCCCTGTTTTTTATTTTTTTTTTATTTTGACGCGGGGGAAATCTTCCAAAGATCCCCGGGAGCTGTGGGGCTCGACCGGGGTATGTGGGATTCTTACCCACTAAAACCCCCGCGGCTGTCGCATCGGCACATGAGAGGGGAGACCCCAGGGCTCTCCGGTGGGATCTGCACTAGGGGCCCCTCAGTGCCTTGCCTTTGAGCCCGCCGCCGGGGGGCGCATTGTAGCCCCCCGGGAACCAGTCACGGTGCTCACGGGGACACACCCCGAGCGTCCAGCGACTCCGAAGGATCAATGGGTCCCTATTGCAAGTGACCGTCCAGGTAGGTATCACCCACCGCAGTGTCCAATATTCTGCCGCCAAGCAGCAGTGTGTAAACATTGCTGTGTTCCGGTGTGAAGGGCACGGTAGCTGGTGAAATTACAGGATACAAAAGACTAAATCGAATCGGCAATGCACTAGCGATTCTTCCGGTGTTGCTAGCGTTTATAGGCGGTGCGGTGCGGTGCTGCTTTTCATCAGGCGGGCCGCATGCTTGCTTGCCACCTTGGTTTTATAAAAGAAAAAAACGAGTAGTATCTCTGTTTTATAGATCTTTCTATTCTATTCTAAGATGTCATATACATGTCATGGAGGTACATAAGGATAAGGATCAAATCCGTTTGTTAGAGAGATTTGATCCGATTGACCCTATCGATTGACGGCATAAAAGCACAGAATGTTATTTTTTCGGTTTTTAGTCGTTTCAATTACCGACTGAGGCAAGCGTTACTTCGAAAATCTTTAAATGCAGCTTTGTATCTTTTTAAAAATAATGAAATGATTCCTTACAGTAAAATTTGCTATCTCCAATATTTTGAGTACTTTCCCTCTGGTTAGGGTTATAAATTTCCATTCAGGACATTCGTAATGTATGTAGATAGACGATTTTAAGTCCAGAATAAGGCTGATGGACATTCTCATTGGTGTCCTTAGCTTAGAGAAGTGGTGGTGGAGTGCAGCCCGCTGGCAGTGCCGGCCGACGACGCGACCCGGCTGGCCGATACCACGGTTTTTCTATCGGTTTCCACACCCGTGGCGATTTGCGAAACATTCGTCAGTTTATTGTGCAAACAGTATCGAAATGTTGGCGATCACGGTGATCCTGCTTGTGCTGCACTTTGTAGCGGCCGATATTCGTAAGTAGGATAGATTTAATTTATCAAATCGTGGATATAATGTGTATGTTTCTATAATCGATTTCAAGGGTTGTAGTGGTTGGTATGAATGGAAGAAAGCCATTTTACTATTAAAAATTAAAAATAAAGCGTCTGTTCCATTTTTGAACATAAGTATTTCAAAGTTACTTGCAAATAGAATATGAGTTTGTATTATCAAAATTAAATCGGTTTTACTAAGTACCAGCCCTTGTTTATGTTCCACAGTTGGGCATGGGGAGGCCCTCAAGATGAAGGGGCTTAGGTCAATTATAATAATTGGTTTTACAATTACCAAAGTAAAAATACAACTGTTCCATTTTTTAATGTAAAGATTTCAAATTTTCTTGCAAATAAAATATTGTCCCTGAGTATGAATGTATTTAAATGGTTGTCAGTAGTACTTGTAAACTTGTAGCCCTGGAATTTGCATGTCATTATGTCGTTAGGGTAGCACAAGGGTAGCACATCGCTGCATGTAAATGATGCATACAATGGTATAAACCATAGATATGTTATATCCCTACAAATTCGCGCCAAAAATTGTGACTCATATAATTAAAATATTTTCTCATAATATAGTTAAGCTATGATATCCTTTCCTTATTATTTACTTTTGTACAGTATTTTGTGGATTTTCTAAATACGCGTGAAGGCATTTTACTTGATTTTCAAAGGCACACGTCACGTTCGTTACATTTTACCGACTCGTGACTTACAGCTGGTTCACCCAATTTAGGTGAATTTCGTTGTTTCACTTTTCGTGCGCCAATGGCATATCTATTGTATAGGTACAATATCATAGAATGCATATATATTTCTAATAAAGATATGTAAGTATTACTTAAAAGGTAAAGTTTTTTTTAAAAATTATATCAGACAATCGTTGAAAAGAGTATCTATACTTATAATAAAACTGTAACAGGTCCAATTCTGTACATTGAAGATATTTTGAAAATTATATTTGGAGGGCATTCTATAACCGATACTGAGGCCGAAAATATTTTTTTTTTTAATTTTTGTCTGTCTGTCTGTCTGTCTGTCTGTCTGTATCACGGCTGCGCATCACGCCGAAACTACTGAATGGATTCAAATTAAACTTGGCATGATTTGAGATCTTACTACGAGGTAGGACATAGGATACTTTTTATCCCGTAATCTAGCACGGTTCTTTTGGGAGAGGGTATTAAAGTCAAAATGGGTAGTTGGTTATACGCTTGATCCGATTTTATCAATTTTTCTTTATAATATATTAAATATCAGTAAGGTAACACTCATAGAGGGTTGTTATCAAGGTTTTGTAATCCATCGGGTTAAGCAACGTTAGGTAAGGTCATTAAATAGATGGGTGACCGTTTAACGCCATTTGAACTAAACGGGTCCGTGCTTCGGAGAGCAAGTAAAAAGTGGGTCCTAGTTTTTAACCGACTATAAAAAAGGAGGTTATGTATTCGATGCGAATGTCTGTTATTAAAAGTTTAGTTAACGTAAAAATAGCTCAGGCGGAGCTGCGTGGGTCAGCTAGTTTTAAATAAAGTTAATAATCAATCGTAATAAATAGATATATTTTTATTTATATATTGTAATCCTGTCAAAACAACATTACTGTAAGTAGGTAAGTATTCGTCATAATGTAATGCGTTAGCAAATGTGAATATGAAAATAACATGCATAATTTGAATTAGGCATATATCGTAATAATTTGCTTAGTAAAAAAATTGGATGATGACATCATAATACGACCACTATGCCCTCAATATAAACAGTTCTTTACATATTTTTGTTTACCAACTATCACTCATTTGCTTTTTAATGCTGCACTTACAATCGTCAATTATAGTTAATTAACATTAAGCCATTTCGTCAATCGGAGCCAATTAATACTTAATACGCTGAGTGTGAGTAGATATTGTTAATCTCGTAATTAATAATCAAAAATAATCATAAGAGCCTCATAGGGTTCAAATAAATAGATTACAAACAATGATATTTAATACAACAGATATGCCATGGGCGCATGAAAAGTGAAACAACGAAATTTAGCGGTAAGTCACGCGTCGGTAAAATGTAACGAACGTGACGTGTGCCTTTGAATCAAGTGAAATGCCTTCATGCGCATTTAGAAAACGCACAAAGTACTGTACAAAAGTAAATAATAAGGAAAGGGTATCATACCTTAACTACCTATATATGAGAAAATATTTTAATTACATGAGGCACAATTTTTGGGCCCGCATTAGTAGGGATATAACATATATATGGTTTATAACATCATTGATTACAAATAGTTAATTGGAATTAAAGTTAATTGTCGTCTGTGAGTGCGACAATAAGTATTATTTTATTTAGGTTGTAAAATGGCATTAAAGAATGTTTTTTTTTTGTTGTATGCTTAGTGGCTAACCTGGTGTCGCTGCCCTTAGGCTTCTACCGTGGTTTAACTTCTGCTGTATACATGACAAAGACGGCATGTTCTACGAAGCACGGAGACGCTTGGTTCAAATGCTAAGTTCAAACGGTTACCCATCCAGGAACTGACCTTATCTGACGTTGCTTATCCACGTGATCTTTTACAGAACAGTGATTACAACTAACAGTTGTTACAATATTGTATTTTAATAATCTCGTAATAATAATGCGGTGGTAAATAACTTAGAGAGTTATTATGGGGGCATACATTACATATGTACGTACATCTCGGAATTAAGTAATATTGTATTGAGAGCAATGGTTGTTGAACAACTTTTGCAATGGTGCAGAAACTCAATAATTAAGACGCTGACACGAATGCCTACACAAGCGTTTTTCAGTGTTCCGTACCTATAATAAGCATAGATGAATAACTATAAGATAATAAGTTACTAGTTTAAAAAACTAAAAATACACGCTTTTATAAGGACTACTGCACTAAAAAGCAATAATAAAATTATCGAAACCGTTCTTTATTTCTTTCTACCCCGTGCTTGTAATGTATGGATTATATTTATATAATACTAGCTGACCCACGCAGCTCCACATGCGCTATTTTTAACCGACTTCAAAAAAGGAGGAGGTTCTCAATTCGTCTGTATATATTTTTTTTTTTTTACGTTAACTAAACTTTTAATAACAGACATTCGCATCGAATACATAACCTTCCTTTTTTATAGTCGGTTAAAAACTGGGACCCACTTTTTACTTGCTCTCCGAAGCACGGACCCGTTTAGTTCAAATGGCGTTAAACGGTCACCCATCTATTTAATGACCTTATTTAACGTTGCTTAACCCGATCGATTACAAAACCTTGATAACAACTCTCTATGAGTGTTCCCTTACTAATATTTATTATATTATAAAGAAAAATTGATAAAATCGGACCAAGCGTATAACCAAGTAGGTACCCGTTTTGACTTTAATCCCCTCTCCCAGAAGAACCGTGCTAGATTACGGGATAAAAAGTATCCTATGTCCTACCTCGTAGTAAGATCTCAAATCATGCCAAGTTTCATTTCAATCCATTCAGTAGTTTCGGCGTGATGCGCAGCCGTGATACAGACAGACAGACAGACAGACGGACAGACAGACGGACAGACAGACAGACAAAAATTAAAAAAATTACATTTTTGGCCTCAGTATCGGTTATAGAATGCCCTCCAAATATAATTATTGTCAACTTGTCAACAAACAACTACACAACAAATTATTGTCATGTGAATACAAATACTTAGCGTCATTAGTATATCGATGCTTAGCGTTCTTGAAATTTGACAGAAATGTTAAACTGTTATTCTTGGTTTCTATTACCAAATTGTAATGATAGTAATTTTACGGTTTTATTTTTAACCGACATGAAAAACGCAGGAGGTTCTCAATTTGTCTGTATATATATATGTATATTTTATGTATGTTCGCGCATAACTCTGGCAATTATGAACCGAGTTGAAAAAATCTTTCTTCCATCCATTCCTTAATCCGTTGATTGGGTCCCATTAAAAAAAATATAGTTTACGAATAAGGAGTTCCTGAAAAAACAAGAATGGAGACTGCGCAGGAAACCTGCAGGAATGCCTAAAAGATGACATTTTTGTCGCTTTTTTAGGACAAAAATGGTCATAACTCTAATATTTATCAATTTTAATGATTCTTTTTTATTCGAAAGAAAGAACCACTGTAATGAATCTGTATGAATTTTATCACAACCGGATAAGAACTTCCTGGAGGACCATGAACGATGTGGAGGAATTTATCTGGTAAAAACCATAAAACTGATGTTCTCCATTACATTGCTCTGACAAATATGAACCGATTTCGATGATTCTTTTTTTATTCGAGAGAGTAACCTAATATGATGATTCCATGTAAACATTACGACCGGATAAATTGTTTCTGAAGAAACATGAATTATGTAAAACTATGTAGACAATAATATTATCATAACCTACCTAGATCATTTTACAGTCTTCGATGGTTCAATCTTTATGTATGAAAATACTATCACTAAAAAGTATAAAATAAAGTATTAAAAAAAAATTGAACCGACTTCAATAACACTGATAAGTATAAAATAATTTAAATATTATTGACTAGCTGACCCACGCAGCTCCGCCTGCGCAATTTTTACGCTAACTAAACTTTGAATAACAGACATTCGCATCGAATACATAACCTCATTTTTTATAGTCGGTTAAAAACTGGGACCCACTTTTTACTTGCTCTCCGAAGCACGGACCCGTTTAGTTCAAATGGCGTTAAAGGGTCACCCATCTATTTAATGACCTTACCTAACGTTGCTTAACCCGATCGATTACAAAACCTTGAGAACAACTCTCTATGAGTGTTCCCTTACTAATATTTATTATATTATAAAGAAAAATTGATAAAATCGGACCAAGCGTATAACCAAGTAGGTACCCGTTTTGACTTTAATCCCTTCTCCCAGAAGAACCGTGCTAGATTACGGGATAAAAAGTATCCTATGTCCTACCTCGTAGTAAGATCTCAAATCATGCCAAGTTTCATTTGAATCCATTCAGTAGTTTCGGCGTGATGCGCAGCCGTGATACAGACAGACAGACAGACAGACGGACAGACAGACAGACAAAAATTAAAAAAAATACATTTTTGGCCTCAGTATCGGTTATAGAATGCCCTCCAAATATAATTATTGTCAACTTGTCAACAAACAACTACACAACAAATTATTGTCATGTGAATACAAATACTTAGCGTCATTAGTATATCGATGCTTAGCGTTCTTGAAATTTGACAGAAATGTTAAGCTGTTATTCTTGGTTTCTATTACCAAATTGTAATGATAGTAATTTTACGGTTTTATTTTTAACCGATATGAAAAACGCAGGAGGTTCTCAATTTGTCTGTATATATATATATATGTATATTTTATGTATGTTCGCGCATAACTCTGGCAATTATGAACCGAGTTGAAAAAATCTTTCTTCCATCCATTCCTTAATCCGTTGATTTTTTTTTATCCATTTAGGTTGTTTCGCTTATTTGGTTATGTTATGTTTATTGAATTAGGTAATGGCAGGAGAACGCGATTTGATACGTTACCTGTTTTCTAATTTGGGGATTTTTGAGTCGCTTGGGTTATGTATTTAAGTGCCATTGAAATCCTTAAGGCGATCGACAATTGAGCTGCCGAATCGTATAAAGGACTTCAATGCCAAGGGATTTTGAATAAACCCCTTTAAATCAAAGGGGTCTATAAGATTTGATTCGCAGAGCGATATGTGAGTCATGCGACCATCCAAGAATTCAGGGCAGTCAAGAAGGAGGTGTTTGAAAGTTTGCGGTGTCGCCCCACAGGGGCAGTGAGGGTCCGGGGTTATATGGAACCTGTGTAGGTAGGCCTTATTGTAGCCGTGGCCGGTTAAAATCTGAGTTAATTGGAATGACATTTTTGTGCTGCGGAAGAACTTTTGTACGTCAGCAATTGTGGGTAGGAGTCCCTTAGTGTGTGATCCTTGTTGGGCGCTTTGGTATCTTGAATTCCAGGTATTAATGTGATCTTTTCTGATTTGTGACTTTACGTAAGTTAGCGGAAAGTTGCAATAGTCGGGGGCCTTATGTGCTATTGCTGCAGCATTAGCTGCCCGGTCCGCAGCTTCATTTCCTGCGATTCCGGAGTAAATATATATATATATATATATATATATATATATCCGTTGATTGGGTCCCATTAAAAAAAATATAGTTTACGAATAAGGAGTTCCTGAAAAAACAAGAATGGAGACTGCGCAGGAAACCTGCAGGAATGCCTAAAAGATGACATTTTTGTCGCTTTTTTAGGACAAAAATGGTCATAACTCTAATATTTATCAATTTTAATGATTCTTTTTTATTCGAAAGAAAGAACCACTGTAATGAATCTGTATGAATTTTATCACAACCGGATAAGAACTTCCTGGAGGACCATGAACGATGTGGAGGAATTTATCTGGTAAAAACCATAAAACTGATGTTCTCCATTACATTGCTCTGACAAATATGAACCGATTTCGATGATTCTTTTTTTATTCGAGAGAGTAACCTAATATGATGATTCCATGTAAACATTACGACCGGATAAATTGTTTCTGAAGAAACATGAATTATGTAAAACTATGTAGACAATAATGTGATCATAACCTACCTAGATCATTTTACAGTCTTCGATGGTTCAATCTTTATGTATGAAAATATTATCACTAAAAAGTATAAAATAAAGTATTAAAAAAAAATTGAACCGACTTCAATAACACTGATAAGTATAAAATAATTTAAATATTATTGACTAGCTGACCCACGCAGCTCCGCCTGCGCAATTTTTACGCTAACTAAACTTTGAATAACAGACATTCGCATCGAATACATAACCTCATTTTTTATAGTCGGTTAAAAACTGGGACCCACTTTTTACTTGCTCTCCGAAGCACGGACCCGTTTAGTTCAAATGGCGTTAAAGGGTCACCCATCTATTTAATGACCTTACCTAACGTTGCTTAACCCGATCGATTACAAAACCTTGATAACAACTCTCTATGAGTGTTCTGTTACTAATATTTATTATATTATAAAGAAAAATTGATAAAATCGGACCAAGCGTATAACCAATTAGGTACCCGTTTTGACTTTAATCCCCTCTCCCAAAAGAACCGTGCTAGATTACGAGATAAAAAGTATCCTATGTCCTACCTCGTAGTAAGATCTCAAATCATGCCAAGTTTCATTTGAATCTATTCAGTAGTTTCGGCGTGATGCTCAGCCGTGATACAGACAGACAGACAAAAATTAAAAAAAATACATTTTCGGCCTCAGTATCGGTTATAGAATGCCCTCCAAATATAATTTTCAAAATATCTTCAATGTACAGAATTGGACCTGTTACAGTTTTATTATAAGTTGGTGCAAAATATACACTGCATTATTATGTATTATTATTATATTATTTCCCCGTGGGGTGTCCGGGTAAGAAAAGCACCCACCCATCTCCTCCCGTTGGGTGTCCGTAAAAGGCGACTAAGGGAAAATAAGAAGACGGGCAGCAGCGTCTTTTTGTTGGATTACCTGCCACCTATACTGCGATCCCCAAGCCGCCTGCCAAGCATGGGGATTATGGCAACCCCTCCCTTCTAAGGGAGAGGCTTTTATTTATTTTTATTTTATTTATTTATTAAGTATCCAAACAGCATTGTTCACAATATAAATACAATACAAAATTTAAGATGAAGTATCTTAGCCAAAACAGGATACATAAAGTTACATATTAACTAAGTAAGAACAGCGAATAGTGTAGCTAAAGACAGTGCGAAAAATAACAATGACAACACAATTATATATATGAGTATGTATGTATGTATGTATGTAATATATATTTATATGTATATATATATATACCAATATTCCATTTTTCTTCCCGTTCCAAATTGTTATATAGGTTAGGTTATATTTTTCTGCATTTTCTGCAGAATCTGGGATTTAAATACTGATTTCGAAACAGCGTAAATGTCAATATCACTGAATACATTATTGTACGAAGTTATGGCTCGAGATAAGAATTTGTTTTTTGCGTATTTAGTTCTACAAGCAGGGGCATGAAAGACTTTGTGCAATATATGACAAGGACGGCGGGTAGGAACATGCAAGTGCAGTGAGGAGATAAGAGAAGGACAATCCACATTAGCATTGGCTATGTCATGTAAAAGGGCCAAATCCAAATAATTCCTCCTGTCACTGAGGGTACATAACTTGTAATAATTACATGCGGCGCCATAATTATCAAAACTATTTTTAAACTTAAAATTTAGGTACTTAATAAATAGTTTTTGTAAGCGTTCAATTTTATTCTTGTGTACGTCATAGTTAGGATTCCAGATAACGCTACCGAACTCCAAAATACTTCGGACGTATGAATAGTAAACCAACTTCAGACAAGATAGGTCATTGAATGGTTTACAAACGCGCATCAAGAAGCCTAAGTTTTTGTATGCTCTGTCAACAGTGCTGTCAATATGGTTGATAAAATTCATTTTGCTATCTAATATTACACCCAGGTCGCGAATTTCACTGACCTTTGCTTATTGGCTTTTGTTCAGCAGTGGACGTTTCGGCTGCTAATGATGATTATATTTAAATTATTTTATACTTTTCAGTGTTATTGATAGGTTCAATTTTTTTTAAATATTCTATTACAATAACGACTTTATCATTCATTACTAGACAACAATAAAAAGTAAGGTTAGAAATCCACTTATAATTTTTATTTGTTATTTCTTAAATAATCCTGTTTACCTTATGCTAACCCATATCAAATCACAAATCTATGATTTTGTGTTTATATTTTACTATTAGCAGGCATAATTAAATTAATTAATTAACAGGTATAACGTCATGGCAAAGAGGCGCCAATTGTTAAATGGATTAGCACTACGCTACAGGAACGAGTTATTGAAACCAGTTTATTAAATGATAAGGTTACCGTACTAAAGGAGGCCCAGGGAGGCGTACTATCCCCACTACTGTGGAGTGTAGTGGTGGACTCGTTGTTAGTAGAGCTGAACAGTGGACCACTTCAAGCGGTAGGCTATGCAGATAATATAGTCATACAAGTAAATGGAAAATTTCCAAACGTAGTAGCGGATTTGCTGCAAGGTGCTTTGGGTAGGATGGAAAGATGGTGTACAAACAATAACCTTTCCATAAATCCAAGCAAAACTGTTATAGTGCCGTTCACGAGGAAAAGACATTTGGAGGGCCTTAGGGAACTCGAAATGTACGGCATCAAACTAAAATGAGCTACGGAAGTTAAATATCTGGGGGTAACATTCGATAGGAAACCAACGTGGTATAATCATGTTGAAAATATAACAAAAAGGCCTTGCGAGTCTTCAATATGTGCCGTTCTGCCTATGGCAAAACATGGGGACTCAAACCAAAGGTAATATACTGCTTATATACTACGATGTTGAGGCCTATTCTCACAAATGGCAGCGCCGTATGGTGGCCTAGGACTAAACTAAAGATCTGTAAAGATTCTCTCAGGAAGGTGCAAAAGGTAGTTTGCATGGCAATTACAGGTGCCTTCAAAACAACGCCTACACAGGCTCTAGAGTGGATACTGGAACTAAGTCCACTACACACTTATATACAAACAGAGGCAAGGAAGTCGATAAATAGACTTGCAAAAGCAGGAGTTTGGAATCGTAACAAACCCTGTACAAAACACACTTTATTGGATCCCGTGAAACAACTGGATGATTTAATGGACATGCCCTGTGATAAGATAAATCCAGTGTACATGTTTAACAAGAGGTACTGAGTACACATACCATCAAGGGACGAGTGGACGAGGGGACTCAAACCGGTTGGTGGAACTCACCTCCTATGGTACACTGACGGTTCTAAAATGGAGTCAGGTACAGGGGCAGGAATTTATTCCAAGGACTGCAGGGTCAGTCAGAGCATGGGGCATTATGCATCGATATTCCAAGCGGAAACCTATGCCATAAAAAGGAGAAATGTCAAAGGTAAAACCATTTACATTCTCAGTGACAGTCAGGCAGCTTTGAAGGCTCTAAACTCCTTCCGAGTTGTCTCCAAACTGGTTAAAGAAGATGTTACAGGTTTGAATAACCTGGGAAGACACAACAGCGTCAGCCTTATCAGGGTACCTGGACACGAAGGCGTCGAGGGTAATGAGAAGGCAGACAGACTAGCGAGGGCCGGCTCGCAGAGACATTTGGTTGGCCTCCTCGAACCATTTGTAGGGATTCCGTATGGAACATCTCACCAAACATTAATGTGCATATAATATTTGGTAGGAATGGAGGGCAGCGTCAGGCCTAAACCACTCCAAAGCGTTCTCTAGCACAAGGGTGGACTGTGACTGTGGGGCAGAATGAGGCTAAGTACTATTGATACTTGCAGATTTTGTAAAGGTGAAAAAGAGTCAATGCGACACATATTGTGTGGCTGCGACGCTCTTGCGAGACGTAGGTTGGGTCATCTGGGAGTAGCCTATCCTACACCAGATGATTATGTACAGCTCCAGGCTGGCGCAATCGTTGCGTATCTGAGGGACCCCTTCGACACGCCAGCTGCAGAGTAAGGCCTAGGGCATGCACATTGGATCCAACTGTGTCGAACTGCGTTCCGGTGGTTTACCGGGCCCGATTCTTAGCCACCAACAAGAGAATAGAATAGAACAGGCATAACGACGGGCCTGTTGGTCTAGTGGTTAGACACCCTGGCCGCTGACCAATAGGCCGTGGGTTCGATACCCGCCAAGTGTCTGGGTGTTTTATCTATATAAGTATGTATCTACAAAACAAGTATATAAGTATTAGTATCAGTTGTCTGGTTTCCATAGTACAGGCTCTGCTTAGTTTGGGATCAGATGGCCGTGTGTGGATTGTCCCAGAATATTATTAATTTAATTCTTTCTGAAATACTGAAAAGTAATATTGATAAACTTAGGTACTGAAAAAAACTCGTTTTCCATCTGGGAATCCTAGGGATTATTCCTTTTTGATTTATTGCCTCTAGAAGTACACAATTAATAATCAGGATAATCTACAATTCACACTGATATATTCGTTTTTAAAGAAATTCATCAATGTTTATAACGCAAAATTGACAAAAGCCGCTACAGGCCGGTATCAAATACGTGTGTGATCTCGTTTTCGGCGACTCGCGTTTGCTCTTTTTAACACATTGAAGTACCTACTTATTTATTTATTTATACTCTTTATTGTACACACATAAAAATAAAATTAAGAGGACTTGAAGAAATTTGTACAAAGTTTATCGCTATCCGCAATTTCTTCCAGGCAACCTTGGGATGGAAAAAAGATTGTATGGAATACGAAAAGTGGGGTAGTTAATATGTGACACAATATACACTAATAAAAATACATATAATAAGTTTACCTATTTACATTTAATATATTAATATACATACAGATATATATAAATATTTCTTACATACCAACATATATTCAATATACGTATATATATATATATAGAGAACTATAAATATATGTATTTTATATATATAAATCAATTCTGATAAATATACAGATAGCACTCCGAAATCATAATAACGACCAGCAAAATATCAATGAGCTACAAACTAGGGTAAGTTAATGAGATACCTACCTACCGTTAGATCGAGTAGCTCTCTTTTACTCTTTAGGCCAATCTATGGTTTTTATTATAAATCTATGGTTTACGATGTGATATAATAACCACGTGATATAACAACAAGCACACGAGCTGTTATGCCACGTGGGCTACATCATTGACCCCTCTTGCGGACATGTGATCCGCTGGTGCAGCCAGCCCTCTCCAAACGTAGGTCGTGCCTCCCTGAGCTCGTCGCTCCCCAACCCTTCAGGCTGAAGTTCTATAATCTCTAAACTTCAAATTATCTAGTCTTAGCAGCCTGTACTGTCCTACTACTGGACAAAGGCCGCCCTTCTGTTTTAACAGTCTCACTATTTTTAATCGACTTGAAAAAATGATGTATTTTTTTTATTTCTTTTTCTTGTAATAAAACGAGCGAGCTCATCGCACCATCGTATTTAGGTCTACCGCATAGAGTCGCCATAAATGTGGCATCGCTTTGGCTTTAAATAAGTCCTTAGTTCAATATATTGTGCTTCATTATAAATTATTTATATTAGTCACACTCTTTGAACGCTCTCCAACGCTTGGTTCAATAGTATTGGGACAAATTCTTTATTTTTAAAAAAAATTTTGTCACCCGCAAAATAGACAGACAACAATAGTTGAACAATAAAAAAATAGTCCTTTCATTTTAATCCTTCGGCCATGATGAAGAAAAAATAATTCTTTATTTGTTTCAGCGTCATACATAAAAGTCTGTCAGCGGCAAGATCCTGACGTGGACAAATGCATCATGAATTCTGTTGAAGAACTCCGTCCCAAGATGATCAAGGTAACGTTTGTTTTATAGATGGTAGACTAGTAATATTAGATTAACATAACCATGGAGGTAGTAAAATTATCATCATCCATATACTACATCATCATCAAAGTCAGCTTACATTACTCCACTGCTGGACATAGAACTCCCTCAATACACGCCGTTGAGTCCGATCTTCGACTCTGCTCATCCAGACACTGCCCAGTCACTGCCTAGTTGGCGTGATCCAGATACTTACCAGATTTCAAATTAAAACAATTACTACGTTCCCACAGACAACCAGTCATATAATTGGCAAACTTTAGTAATATTTCGCCGCTTGTGTAATGGACCGTCCAGGTAGTTACCACCGCCGAGCCAGATATGCTGCCGCCAAGCAGCAGTATTTAAAGACAGCTCTTTCGGTGTGTAGAACTAACCTAAAGTGCTGTGCTGTGCTGTGTAAGGTGTGTGTGGGTGTGTGTGTGATTAGCTGGTGAAATGTCCACGCTTAAGAGTCTTAATATCGGTAGATAATGTGTCTGATGAAAAGCGGCAGTGCAATGCAGCTGTCTAGAGGCAGTCGTGTTGTTTACCAACAGGCGAAAGTCTTGTGCGTAACGCAGTTGACGAAAAAAAGCTTATAGCATCCCTGTTTCTTGAGTATGGGGTTATAAACAGTGTGTAAATAGCAAGTTCTCTCTATAACCCCTTCTAAACTAAAATTTAGGATTCGTGACAAAACGCGGATAAGGATATGTCGAGGTATTTTTTTTTTTTGGATACTGGAACTTAGACTATAATAAATTACCAATAAAGATAATATTATAATAATATTATATTTTTAAATGTCTTGGTTAATCAATACAAAGAACAGCTTATAATCCTAGAGTTACCATATTTATTTATATTTTACTATCCTAAATTACTCGTCGATGGAAGGAGATCAATTTTATGCAAGGTAATCAATACGAAAAAAAATATGAACAGACGCTTATTAATAAAAAAGAGTCAATAATATTGTCAATAATATTCGTAAGCAAGTTTTATTGTTTTTAGAAGGCTACGTTTTGGTTCTACATAGGTAACAATTAAGCATTTGTTATCGCATCTGAGCCATGAGAAGCAATGTCGGTAGATTTACCATCTTAGTTTGTTGATTTTGCGTTACTATCAACTGCAGTTGCTGCACCAGCCTCGTTGCCATCAGACTTGGAAGCGGCTGCACCAACTCCACTAGACTTTGCTTCTGAGACACCTTTGCCAGCTTTAGCTTCCGCATCGCTCCCTGTTATAGAAACAGCTTCTGATTTTTTATCATCTGTCGAGGAGATAGGTCCACTGTCAGTATTAGAACTTGTCGCGTCTTTACCTTTGTTTATGGATTCTAAATTATCTTTTTCTTTAGGAGCAGATTGTACTTTACTAACATCTACAGACTTGGATATGGCTGCACTGACTCCACTAGACTTTGCTTCTGAGACACCTTTGCCTGCTTTAGACTCCGCATCGCTCTCTGTTATAGAAACAGCTTCTGATTTTTTATAGTCTGTCGAAGAGATAGCTCCACTATCAGTATTAGAACTTGTCGCGTCTTTACCTTTGTTTATGGATTCTAAATTATCTTTTTCTTTAGGAGCAGATTGTACTTTACTAACATCTACAGACTTGGATATGGCTGCACTGACTCCACTAGACTTTGCTTCTGTGACACCTTTCCCTGCTTTAGACTCCGCATCGCTCTCTGTTATAGAAACAGCTTCGGATTTTTTATCGTCTGTCGAGGAGATAATTGTTGACCCACTTCCAGATAAGTTTTTGGTATTTTTATCACTATCTCTTGAACTAGTGTCATCCTTATTATTATCTTCAGTAGAATCACATCCAGCATTAGAAACCACAGCCACAACACCGTCGTTTTCTACTGCTACAGCATTAACACTATCCCCATCCATCGTAATATCTGCACCTCCATTAGTCTCACCAGTTGAAGATACTCCATTATCAGTTCCTACACTATTTTGAGGTCCTTCTTTTTTGACTCCGTCTTTATTCGGTTCACTGCAGCTATCATTTGATGGATCGACATTTACAGAGACATCAACAGATGACTCAGAATCTTTATCTTTAGAGGTTGTTGATGATTTACTTTTCAAATGCTTTCCTCCATTTTTGTCGTTCGTCGCTGTTGATTCAGTTTTTGATGAAACTGATGAACTTCCATTTTTCTGATTGTTTGGACCACCATGTACTTTGATGTGGACTTTAGTTATTGGGTTACCTTTTTTTGGGTTACCTTTTTTTGGTCTACCATGGTTCACAAGATGAGTGTATGTTGCATTTTTACTTTTTGTTGCATCAATTATAAAATATGATTTTCCTGCTTTATTGTCTACCGGTACTGTTATTTTTACATATTTAGGTTTGTATGATTGTCGATTTGAATTTAGATATGGAAATGGTATATTAAACTTATATGGCAATTTCTGTTGACGGTAACTAAAAGGTACCCTTATTGTTAAAGAAATCTGTCGCTTGGAGTCCTCGCTTCGATATAGATCACCCTGAAATAGAAACATTATTTTTAAGCTTAACGTCATTTATTATCTTGATTTTATTAGTGGTTTAAAATTTAAGAGTGTTAATCAGGTGCTTGACTGCAGGAAATGCCTAATACAGCGATTCAGTTATGGTGAAGCTCGCTTAATTTAATTTTGAGGTCTAAAAATACACGATCCAGAATGGACTTATTTACGTGCAACAAAGGCAAGAAAGGCGTTTTAACATAAAGTTATTTTCGCCGCCGCACCAACCAATTTGTCAATGTAGGTTTTATGATGCCTGATTAGTGACCAACTCGGTGTAAGAGATGTACAAGCTGCCCCTAGGCTTGGTTTAACAACTACTGCCTAGATCAGGGGTGGCAAACCTATATGTATCAACGTGCCCTTTTTATAACGAAATTTTCAATAAGGCCTTTTTTATAGACGTGCCGTCAAATAATTTCGATTTCGTAATTATGGGTAAAATAATAATATCCTCTACTAAGCCGGCGCATCACACCCGAACACTTCGTGGCGTAAGATCACTCGCATGCGCTCGTAAGAAGTACTGATAAACAAAAACTATTATCCAAATTAAAATTACTTGGTTCAAGAAATCCGTTATAATGCTTGATTTTATAATTTTTTCTAGAATATATTTTCTTGAAATCAAACTACTTTTACGGATTTTAACGCGGTTTATTTATAATTTTACTATCCCAACGTTCCCTCAAATCCACGCAAAAGAACACCGATTCCTACCTAGGATGATGCGTGAGGCTATTGAACTGCACGGCCTCAGGATACTGTAAGCTTTTACTGCGTAGATCGGACCGACAATATATAAACAGTGTGTAAATAGCAAGTTCTCTCTATAACCCCTTCTAAACTAAAATTTAGGATTCGTGACAAAATGCGGATAAGGAAATGTCAAGGTTTTTTTTTTTGGATACTGGAACTTAGACTATACAAAAAACTATATAAATAGACTATATAAATTACCAATAAAGAGTAATCAATATTATATTTTTAATTTTCTTGGTTAATCAATACAAACAACAGCTTATAATCCTAGAGTTACTATATTTATTTATATATTACTATCCTAAATTACTCGTCGATGGAAGCAGATCAATTTTATGCAAGGTAATCAATTAGAAAAAAAAATGCTAACAGACGCTTATTAAAAAGAGTCAATAATATTCGTAAGCAAGTTTTATTGTTTTAGAAGGCTACGTTTTGGTTCTACATAGGTAACAATTAAGCATTTGTTGTCGCATCTGAGCCATGAGAAGCAATGTCAGTAGATTTACCATCTTAGTTTGTTGATTTTGCGTTACTATCAACTGCAGTTGCTGCACCAGCCTCGTTACCATCAGACTTGGAAGCGGCTGCGCTAACTCCACTAGACTTTGCTTCTGAGACACCTTTGCCAGCTTTAGATTCCGCATCGCTCCCTGTTATAGAAACAGCTTCTGATTTTTTATCATCTGTCGAGGAGATAGGTCCACTGTCAGTATTAGAACTTGTCGCGCCTTTATCTTTGTTTATGGGTTCTAAATTATCTTTTTCTTTAGGAGCAGATTGTACTTTACTATCATCTACAGACTTGGATATGGCTGCACTGACTCCACTAGACATTGCTTCTGAGACACCTTTACCTGCTTTAGACTCCGCATCGCTCTCTGTTATAGAAACAGCTTCTGATTTTTTATAGTCTGTCGAGGAGATAGCTCCACTATCAGTATTAGAACTTGTCGCGTCTTTACCTTTGTTTATGTATTCTGAATTATCTTTTTCTTTTGGAGCAGATTGTACTTTACTAACATCTACAGACTTGGATATGGCTGCACTGACTCCACTAGACTTTGCTTCTGAGACATCTTTGCCTGCTTTAGACTCCGCATCGCTCTGTGTTATAGAAACAGCTTCTGATTTTTTATAGTCTGTCGAAGAGAGAGCTCCACTGTCAGTATTAGAACTTGTGGCGTCTTTACCTTTGTTTATGGATTCTAAATTATCTTTTTCTTTAGGAGCAGATTGTACTTTACTAACATCTACTGACTTGGATATGGCTGCACTGACTCCACTAGACTTTGCTTCTGAGACACCTTTGCCTGCTTTAGACTCCGCATCACTCTCTGTTATAGAAACAGCTTCTGATTTTTTATAGTCTGTCGAAGAGATAGCTCCACTATCAGTATTAGAACTTGTCGCGTCTTTACCTTTGTTTATGGATTCTAAATTATCTTTTTCTTTAGGAGCAGATTGTACTTTACTAACATCTACAGACTTGGATATGGCTGCACTGACTCCACTAGACTTTGCTTCTGAGACACCTTTCCCTGCTTTAGACTCCGCATCGCTCTCTGTTATAGAAACGGCTTCTGATTTTTTATCGTCTGTCGAGGAGATAGCTCCACTATCAGTATTAGAAATTGTCGCGTCTTTACCTTTGTTTATGGATTCTAAAGTATCTTTTTCTTTAGGAGCAGATTGTACTTTACTATCATCTACAGACTTGGATATGGCTGCACTTACTCCACTAGACTTTGCTTCTGAGACACCTTTGCCTGCTTTAGACTCCGCATCGCTCTCTGTTATAGAAACAGCTTCTGATTTTTTATAGTCTGTCGAAGAGATAGCTCCACTATCAGTATTAGAACTTGTCGCGTCTTTACCTTTGTTTATGGATTCTAAATTATCTTTTTCTTTAGGAGCAGATTGTACTTTACTAACATCTACAGACTTGGATATGGCTGCACTGACTCCACTAGACTTTGCTTCTGAGACACCTTTCCCTGCTTTAGACTCCGCATCGCTCTCTGTTATAGAAACAGCTTCTGATTTTTTATCGTCTGTCGAGGAGATAGCTCCACTATCAGTATTAGAACTTGTCGCGTCTTTACCTTTCTTTATGGATTCTAAATTATCTTTTTCTTTAGGAGCAGATTGTACTTTACTAACATCTACTGACTTGGATATGGCTGCACTGACTCCACTAGACTTTGCTTCTGAGACATCTTTGCCTGCTTTAGACTCCGCATCGCTCTCTGTTATAGAAACAGCTTCTGATTTTTTATAGTCTGTCGAGGAGATAGCTCCACTATCAGTATTAGAACTTGTCGCGTCTTTACCTTTGTTTATGTATTCTGAATTATCTTTTTCTTTTGGAGCAGATTGTACTTTACTAACATCTACAGACTTGGATATGGCTGCACTGACTCCACTAGACTTTGCTTCCGAGACACCTTTCCCTGCTTTAGACTCCGCATCGCTCTCTGTTATAGAAACAGCTTCTGATTTTTTATCGTCTGTCGAGGAGATAGCTCCACTATCAGTATTAGAACTTGTCGCGTCTTTACCTTTGTTTATGGATTCTAAAGTATGTTTTTCTTTAGGAGCAGATTGTACTTTACTATCATCTACAGACTTGGATATGGCTGCACTTACTCCACTAGACTTTGCTTCTGAGACACCTTTGCCTGCTTTAGACTCCGCATCGCTCTCTGTTATAGAAACAGCTTCTGATTTTTTATAGTCTGTCGAAGAGAGAGCTCCACTATCAGTATTAGAACTTGTCGCGTCTTTACCTTTGTTTATGGATTCTAAATTATCTTTTTCTTTAGGAGCAGATTGTACTTTACTAACATCTACTGACTTGGATATGGCTGCACTGACTCCACTAGACTTTGCTTCTGAGACATCTTTTCCTGCTTTAGACTCCACATCGCTCTCTGTTATAGAAACAGCTTCTGATTTTTTATAGTCTGTCGAGGAGATAGCTTCACTATCAGTATTAGAACTTGTCGCGTCTTTACCTTTGTTTATGTATTCTGAATTATCTTTTTCTTTTGGAGCAGATTGTACTTTACTAACATCTACAGACTTGGATATGGCTGCACTGACTCCACTAGACTTTGCTTCTGAGACACCTTTGCCTGCTTTAGACTCATCATCGCTCTCTGTTATAGAAACAGCTTCTGATTTTTTATAGTCTGTCGAAGAGAGAGCTCCACTATCAGTATTAGAACTTGTCGCGTCTTTACCTTTGTTTATGGATTCTAAATTATCTTTTTCTTTAGGAGCAGATTGTACTTTGCTAACATCTACTGACTTGGATATGGCTGCACTGACTCCACTAGACTTTGCTTCTGAGACACCTTTGCCTGCTTTAGACTCCGCATCGCTCTCTGTTATAGAAACAGCTTCTGATTTTTTATAGTCTGTCGAAGAGATAGCTCCACTATCAGTATTAGAACTTGTCGCGTCTTTACCTTTGTTTATGGATTCTAAATTATCTTTTTCTTTAGGAGCAGATTGTACTTTGCTAACATCTACAGACTTGGATATGGCTGCACTGACTCCACTAGACTTTGCTTCTGAGACACCTTTCCCTGCTTTAGACTCAGCATCGCTCTCTGTTATAGAAACAGCTTCTGATTTTTTATCGTCTGTCGAGGAGATAATTGTTGACCCACTTCCAGATAAGTTTTTGGTATTTTTATCACTATCTCTTGAACTAGTGCCATCCTTATTATTATCTTCAGTAGAATCACATCCAGCATTAGAAACCACAGCCACGTCGTTTTCTACTGCTACAGTATTAACACTATCCCCATCCATCGTAATATCTGCACCTCCATTAGTCTCAGTTGAAGATACTCCATTATCAGTTCCTACATTATTTTGAGGTCCTTCTTTTTTGACTCCGTCTTTATTCGGTTCACTGCAGCTATCATTTGATGGATCGACATTTACAGAGACATCAACAGATGACTCAGAATCTTTATCTTTAGAGGTTGTTGATGATTTACTTTTCAAATGCTGTCCTATATTTTTGTCATTCGTCACTGTAGATTCAGTAATTGATGAAACTGATGAACTTCCATTTTTCTGTTTGTTTGGACCACCATGTACTTTGATGTGGACTTTAGTTATTGGGTTACCTTTTGTTAGTTTACCATGGTTCACAAGATGAGTGTATGTTGCATTTTTACTTTTTGTTGCATCAATTTTAACATATGACTTTCCTGCTTTATTATCTACCGGTACTGTCATCTTTACACTTTTAGGTTTGTATGATTGTCGATTTTTGTTACAATTCCTTGTGTTACAGAATGATCGATATGAATTTAGATATGGAAATGGTATATTAAACATATATGGCAATTTCTGTTGACGGTAACTAAAAGGTACGCTTATTGTGAAAGAAATCTGTGGCTTGGAGTCCTCGCTTCTATATAGATCACCCTGAAATAGAAACATTATTTTTAAGCTTAACGTCATTTATTATCTTGACTTTATTAGTGGTTTAAAATTTAAAAATAGGTCAGGTGCTTGACTGCAGGAAATGCCTAATACAGCGATTCAGTTATGGTGAAGCTCGCTTAATTTAATTTTGAGGTTGAAAAATACACGATCCAGAATGGACTTATTTACGTGCAACATGACAGGAAGAAAGGCTTTTTAACATAGACTTATTTTCGCCGCCGCACCAACCAATTTGACAATGTAGGTTTTTTGATGCCTGGTTAATGACCAACTCGGTGTAAGAGATGTACAAGCTGCCCTTAGGCCCCTGACTTGGCTTAACAACTACTGCCTAGATCAGGGGTGGCAAACCTATATGTATCAACGTGCCCTTTTTTATAACGAAATTTTCAATAAGGCCATAGACGTGCCGTCAAATAATTTCGATTTCGTGATTATGGGGAAAATAATAATATCCTCTACTAAGCCCGCGCATCACACCCAAACACTTCGTGGCGTAGGATCACTCGCATGCGCTCGTAAGAAGTACTGAGAAACAAAAACTATTATCCAAATCAAAATTACTTGGTTCAAGAAATCCGTTATAATGCTTGATTTTATATTTTTGTCTAGAATATATTTTCTTGAAATCAAACTACTTTTACGGATTTTATCGCGGTTTATTTTAAATTTTACTATCCCGACGTTTCCTCAAATCCACGCAAAAGAACACCGATTCCTACCTAGGATGATTCTTGAGGCTATTGAAATCTAAAAACATCCAAATTTCAATAGAGAAGATGGTTGGGTTTTATCACCGGCTTGGGATCCTGTGATAAATATAATTAAATCCAATACCAAGCAAAACACTGCACGGTCTCAAGATACTATAAGCTCTTACTGCGTAGATCGGACCAACAATAATAACTAAGAAGAGCTGAGGGTACACTGGCATAATTGTGACATAAGGACGTTTAACATCTCAGTCCTCCCGTGACCATGGGTGCTGCAAAGCATTCGAAACGTGTCGGGATAGTAAAATCTAAAATAAACCGCAATAAAATCCGTAAAAGTAGTTTGATTTCAATGTGTAATATTCGCATAAGTAAAAAAACAACATTATAAACTTTCTTGTTTTAAGAAGATTTTCTTAGTAAAAGTATTTTTTTCTCAGTGCATAATGAACCTAGATGACCTAGATTACAACAACCAGTACCTACTGTTTACGTGTCCTCGAAGTCACGGAGTCACATAGTTCAAATGCCACAAAAAATTACCCGAGGGGTGTCCAGGTCCCTTTCATCTCCTCCCGTTGCGTGTGTAAGAGGCGACGAAGGGAAAACAAGAACGCGGGCAACAGTGTCTTTTTATTGGAGTACCTACCACCTATACCTACTGCGATTCCCAAGTCGCCTGACAAGCGTGGGGATTATGGCAACCCCTCCCTTCTAAGGGGGAGGCCTTTGTTTAGCTGTGCACCTTTTACGGCTGTTGCTGATAATGATCATGATAATTGGCTATATTTCTACGCGAACGTAGACAGGCGTAAATTGTTAAAAGACACACAGATGTAAAAATATTAAAGGCTGCGTTTCCACTCC
Source organism: Furcula furcula (assembly GCA_911728495.1). NCBI lineage: Eukaryota > Metazoa > Arthropoda > Insecta > Lepidoptera > Notodontidae > Furcula > Furcula furcula. Next base: position 24,804,194 of record OU452243.1, read on the forward strand.
ATATATCATGACGACACATACTGTAGGGTCAATTTGATAGAACACATTTGACATCTGTCAGTTTCTTTATTCTGTCTGTTTCTTTTGTAAATTATTACAATAAATATGTAATCGTAATTGCAAAAAGTTAAGAAATTGTGCAGTTCTAACTTCGAAAAAATTAATAGGTAATATTTTAGGCCCGCCCGCCGTTACAAGTTTACGTTGTAGCCGTGCATTTATAGCGTATTAGGGCGGCGCGGTTAACTGTCGTCCACTATTTTATTGCTGTGACGACAGATTTTCATTACAATGTGAACGGCTAGCACCACAGTCGTAATACGATAAAAACAGTGACGACATAGTGAGAAAGCGGCCTAAGAGGTTATTCGTTAAAAACATTATTATGTTACGGGTTGTATACAATACAGGGTTAATTTAAAAAACAACATTAGCTGAGCGTAGTGAGCTTATTGCTCACAATCTATAAGTAGTTTTTTTAAGAATCATTAGCTGGATCAACTAACCTTAAATTTTCTCATAAATTACATTTCACCGAAAAAGATATTTGTTAATACTGTAAACATAAGTTAAGGAAAACCAGCTCTTATGTCAAAAGCATTTACGTTAAAAAGTACACTAACTAAAGGTACACTTATGTCACATGTTGTTTTAAACGTGTATTTACGTGCATTTAATTATGTCAACCTATTGCTAGGGTAGCTAGTACCCTAGTAGGTACTAGCGACCCGCACCGGCTTCGCACTGATGAAATTTAGAAGATTCGTTTGCAAAATATTGTTATTCTATACTTAGATAAAATCTTAATCAGGTTTTTTATTTATGTAAACTTTCAGTGAAAAATATTCAACCAGTGAAAACCGCTGTAGAATCTGTTGGGTGGTTTAGGAGGCGTTAATGGATAAATACAGACAGACAGACAGATGCAGAAAGCATCTCTGTTTTATACTATGTAAAGTCAAGAAGATAAAGGAGAAATAAGTAAAATAGTCAATTTTGTACCTATGACACGATAGTATAATTATAGCGTTTATTTTGAAAAGGGTTTTATAAAATTGAAATTAAACTATTTTTACGGATGGTTTTTTTTTGTTGGAACTTTTTTTATTTTTAAATGCTTTATTCATCCTAGGATATGTACTAAAAATATTATAAAACCCTAATGATTTCTGATATTTACGCGAATACTACACTTTGAAATAAAACTATTTTTACGGATTATATCGCGGTTTAATTATGATTTTAATTACCCGACGTTTCGAATACTTTACAGCATTCATGGTCACGGTCATGTTCTGGATCGCTCCCGCCATTATATTAGATTTGACAAACCACAAATCCTCGTGAAAGAACAGCGATTCCTGCCAAGGATGATTCGTGAGGCTATTGAAATTAAAAAACATCCAAATTTCAATAGAGAAGATGGCTGGGTGCTACCACCAGCTTGGGATCCCGTCATAAATATAATCAAATCCAAAGACAAGCATTCCACTGCAAGACCTCAAGATACTGTAAGCTCTTTCTGCGTAGATCGGACTAACAATAATAATTAGAAGACCTGAGGGTACCCGAAGACAATTATGACGCATGGACAGCTACCACCTCAGTCCGCCCATGTGACCATGAATGCTGTAAAGTATTCGAAACGTCGGGTAATTAAAATCATAAATAAACCGCGATATAATCCGTAAAAATAGTTTCATTTCAAAGTGTAGTATTCGCGTAAATATCAGAAATCATTAGGGTTTTATAATATTTTTAGTACATATCCTAGGATGAATAAAGCATTTTAAGGAGACGAATGAAGCTTTGAAACATATTAATATCAACAACAGCAATCTTACCTGAAGAATAACTAAAAAAGTCACTAAAGCGATAACTCTATAGAAATCCATAGTTAGTTCTCATGTAGCGTAAGAATAAAGTTGGCTTATATACATATCTTCCTTCTCTGATAATTGTTCCATTCGTCATACTCTCTTCATTAGGCACGTAGGGCTCGTATATTCTACATATACTGATGATAATAGCAGGTGTGTTATCGTTCAGCGTACGTCATTAAGCGATTTACGTCAACATACCACATGTATACAACCGAGACGGTATATAAAATTACATAGTGTCGCGGCTTGAAGGGTAAAATAGTAAAATTTTACACAGTTCAAGATTAATTGGATTGCATTGGAATGAACTTACATTGTAATACTGTGTCATTAATATTTGCGCGCATTATGATAAAAACAATGTGACAATTTTTAACAATTAACACGATTTTTAAATACAAAATTGCAGTTTGAAAGATATCTAAGTACTGCTGAACCAAGGCCGTTAGCCCTTAAGAACGACGATGATAATGACCTAAGAAGATATAAGTAGATTTCGACCGCAAATCTTGGAAATATTTGGATATCCATAAATATTAAAGAATGTATTGAAATGAAACTAATTTTACGGATTATATCGCTTAGGATCCCGTGATAAATATAGTCAAATCCAAAGACAAGCATTCCACTGCAAGACCTCAAGACACTGTAAGCTCTTTCGGTGTAGATCGGACTAATAATAATAATTAGAAGACTTGAGGGTACCCTAAGACAACTATGACATATGGACAGCTACCACCTCAGTCCGCCCGTGACCATGAATGCTGTAAAGTATTCGAAACGTCGGGTAATAAAAATCAAAAATAAACCGCGATATAATCCGTAATAGTATATTATGATACAAGTGAGCTAAGTTGCTCATTACTCACGAGGCTGTGGTTTGCAGCCCGAGCCGTAGCACAGTATGTTTTTTGCCCCGAAAATCGGACATCCTATTTTTATTCGCTTATTGGATAGAATATATAATTATGAAGCTAAGTGTAAAACTCCCGTGTGCCAATTTTGTTCCAAACGGAAGATATAATTTTTATTTATTTTTCCTATGGCTCCCAAAAACTCAATTTACACTCACTCACGAGCAAGTGTGTTGAAAAATTAGTTTCATTTCAATGTGTAATATTTTCGTAAATATCAGAAATAATTATTAAAGAATGTATTTGAGTGTAAACATGGCTTTGAAAGCAAATATGTCGCAAGCAGCGAAGGGACTTCACACGATAGCTCGGAGTTGTGCAAATCTAGTAGACGCATATCCTTGGGCCCTGAATTAGGGAGAACGGCGAAACCGGTACATTAGGAAACTTCTACCGCGAATTAACTCCTAATTCGATGCCAAATTTAATCGATGCTGCATATTATTATTTGTAGGGTTCCGTACTTAAATGATGGAACACTGATGTTCCATCATTTAAGTACGCCATCATTTATTTATGTCGCCACTGGCGACAGCTGGGAATAGACCAAATTTTGTCACTCCATTTCACCTTTGAACATTATTTTTCATTTGTGACGCGTTTGGGTGATTTAGATTTAGAACGATTCCAAATTTCAAATCCAGCAATCCAGTTTCTGAAATATGTTGGTGTGACAGACATATATAATATGTTAAACATACAGATATACAGGTGGATTCTTAGTGACCAACTTGGTGTCAAAATTATCCAAGCTGCCCTTAGACCTCTGATTTGGCTTAACAACTTCCCTGTCCAATGAGTCATATATGACTCATAGGAACGTACTAGAATAAGTTCATGAGTCACAGGTGACTCATTTCTTTATACAATTTGAGGCACATTTTTCGGTATGAACGTGACATGGTATTTATTTAAATCATACGTGGACGTATAGCAAAAAGCCTAATGTTTACAATGATAAAAGAAAATTTCGCGATTTTTTTATATTTATCATTTAATCACTATAAAAATTTGCCATAAATAAAACTAATACTGCAATGTAAGGATTTTATTACAAGAAAATATTAAAAAATCAAGCATGTTTCTCATTATAACATTCTAAACAGAATGCTTTTTCACACCTTTTGCACTCAGTGTGTACTTGCTTAGCTCTTCTTGCCAATAATCCTTCGTTTTTCAATTTGACATAGCACCCAGTGCATCTTTTTCGGACAAGTTTATTGTTTGCATTTCGAGGTATTTCTTGTAGAGAATGTCCAGAATGACTTGAAGAGGCTATTGAAGAGCTTGGAGAGCTACAGGAGATTGAAGATCTTTTAGGTTGGTTACTTTCTGTGGTTAATGCTGCAGGTCCAAGGAAATGTCGGACTAGATGTTCTTGGACTTGTAAAACTGACAACTTAGGGCCGTCTGCCAACTCGTTGTAGATGCATCTGGCATTGATAATGGCGACTTGAAATAGCAAATCTATTGCTATCTTTTTGTACCACGATAAACTTTTACGTAACGGCGAATGAAAGGAAGCAAGTTGGTCTGAAATATCGATGCCTTTTTTGGCATCATTGTAATCGATGATTGCATCAGGTTTCATAATGTCGCCGCGGTAGGTAGTGACGTTAGACATACCGTCTCCATGGCAGGTTGAGATCATAAGGACGTCGCGTTTATCATGCCATTTTAGTACAGTATAGAGGTTGTCCTTTTGTCTAGCTATTTGTTCTCCTTTTCTTAACTTCGCATTTACTACTTCTTTTGGCAAATTTCTTTTATTTTTACGTAAAGTGCCACATAAATCAGTATTGCGACCTTTTAGATACTCAGCCAAAGGCAAACTGGTATAATAGTTGTCAGCGACGATAATACGACCTGCATCTAAAAGCGGCTCTGTGAGCTGTACCACTGTTGAACCAGGTTTATCAAGACCCTCTAATTGATGCGAAATCCCGTTATAAAGTTGGTAGGACCATGTGTAGCTATTTATTGTGCAGGCCTTATATATTTTCATACCGTAGCGATCTGTTTTGGCTGGGTTATAAGTTCTTATTAGCAACCTTCCATGAAATTTGACCATTGACTCATCAACGACAATAATATCGGAAGGTAGATAAAGACTACGAAAATTGTTTACCATTTTATGTATGAGTGGGTCTATTTTATGAGTTCTTTGCTCTCCAACGACACCTATTTGGATTTCTGTAAAATGCCAGCATCTTAGAATGGAGCTGAACCTGTTATACGACATATTTATTCTGTGCATAAGAGGATTATAGTAAAGCACGTCTAATTTCCAGTAGTGTTCGATTGACGGCTTAGGATTGAGACCCATGTAGATTATTACTCCAAAAAATGTTTTCAATTCCTCTCTAGTGACGTCTTTCCATCTTGTCATTCGACTAAATCGTGCAGTTCGTAATTCTTTCAACAACTGAGCGTAATTATTGGTATGAATTACCATTTCATCAATTAAATCATCAGGTACAAAATAGGCATAAATTTTGATCAAACTAACTCGCCCATCTTCAGTAATTGCGTCGATATTTTGTACCCCGTGATTGCCTATAAACGTTTCCCTCCCTAAAGGCAAAACATCTCTTTTCCATTGGGCATCAGATGGATCGGATGACGATGAACTTGCTGGAGTGGGTGACGGAATCTCAGTACCTCTGCCTGCACTATTTGCTATAAAATCTGCAATTACCTCGGTATCCTCGCTTTCTTCATCTTCATTGTTGGGCTGATATTCTTCGTCACTTCCGCTACTAAATGGTTCTTCATCTGAATTTTCTAAATACCGCAACAATTCTTCATTTTTATATCTTCTATAAGCCATTTTCTAGATAAATATCAATTTATAACCACAAAACAGACCTTTTTCCAATAAAATATCAATTATAACCTCAAATAAACATTCAATTTTCTAATCTAATTGTAGTTATGACAGTTTATTGACATTTGACGGATGATGTATTGTTAGTGTCACTCAATAAATGCATTTGGGTGTGTGTGTTCACATATGACTCATTAAACGTGGTAAAGAAAAATTAACGCCCTACGTTCGTGAGTCACATGTGACTCAAAAAAGCTAATAAGCGTAACAATAAGTAAAACCTGTGGACGTAGGGCATTATCAAAATGAGTTGTATGGGGACAGGGAAGTTGAACAACTGCTGTCTAGATGATACCAGGGACCAACTTTTTACGCATCCTCCGAAGCACGTACACGCTCACTTCAAATTCCACTAAACGGTCACCCATCTGTGAATTGACCTTGCCTAACGTTGCTTTACCAACCCAACTGATTGTTTACCAAACAGTGATTACAACTGGGTACGCGTGTTACGTACCACTACACCGTCCCTAACAAGAAACTACAGTGCGCCTCAAAGGGCGCGTGTAAGAACAGAAACCACGGTGAGCCTCAGGCACGAGCCGGCGCGTGTAATGCAAAACTTGCTGACAATGCAACCTATCGAAGAACAGAAGGACTATTGTATGGACGCATCCGGCACGTGCGCCGAAAATCAGCTGACGGAGCACAACTAGATCCATTGTATGGACCCATAGCGACGGAATCGGCTCCTCACTTAGCTTCTAACATCGAAGCGGTCACTACATATTTAAGTTAGTTATTAGAAATGTAATTTAATTTAATAAAAATTAATGTTGTCTTTTACTTACGCGAATATTATACATTGAAATCAAACTACTTTTACGGATTTTTATTTTTACTAAGAAGACCTGAGGGTACACCGGCATAATTGTGACATAAGGACGTTTAACACCTCAGTCCTCCCGTGACCATGGGTGCTGCAAAGCATTCGAAACGTCGGGATAGTAAAATCACAAAATAAGCCGCGATAAAATCCGTAAAAGTAGTTTGATTTCAATTAATAAAAATTAGTTTTAAAATCAGTTCTAGTTATTTCTGAATCATCCGGCTGTAGCCTACATAACTCGCGCGTATGTTGTTTAGTAACGATTATGTCATATTGTTGTATGGTTCAGTACCTACACAATAATAATATGTCCTTCATAATCTAATGATAGTGTAAATCGATTGGAAAGTTGAAATTACACATCGAATTAGATTTGTAGTTGTTTTTAGGATTCCGTATATCGAGCACAGTTTTATAAAGATCTTCAAAAACTTTGAAACATAGCTACGCTTTTTGGTCTTTTTGCTACCTGAGGCGCTAGATGAATAGTAAAGTATTTTTTTGCGCCCAAAGAAAATACGGAATCTTTGATGCACGAGTCCTACTCGCACTTGACGGTTTCTTATTTTTTTCAGAATTTATGTATATCTGCGTAGAAAATAGTTGCTAAAATTAAAAATGTAAGAGTAAGGTAGTAATGAATAGGTTTGGATTAGATGAATATTTTCTGTATTACCAAACATACTCGCGATAATTTACGTATGTAAATATAATTTAAATGGGAAAATCATATTCATAAATTTGTGTAATACAAAAAGCCATCATTAAAACAACAAATGGCTGTTTTTATTCTTTATTGACCAAATTATGAAACATTCAATAACAACCGGTATTTTATATAGTCTAGCAATTAAACAGCTAGGTTTTTTGTAAATATCGCTAGAAAGTTCGAGAGCGAGATCTATTTGGCCTTGACTAGGTCGATCAGGGGAACAACGTAATAGAAAATAAATATTTGCTTCATACTGAATTTAAAAAAAGTATGTCATTGTCAATTTCGTCACTCAATCATGTCAAGATGATATTTGCGAATGCAAATAAAGGGGTACTTACACTAGACATAGACGTCAATGATGACGGCAACGGAACTGTACTGTTATGTAACATTGAACGGCGCGTGAAAACCCAACACACGCCAATATCGTGGTCTGCCCAGACGCATTCCGTTCACGTGAAGTAGGCTGGACTACCTCAATAAATAGTAATAATAGTTTTCTGTATGTTTTACTTTAGTGTACAAATAAAGAGTATTCTATTCTATTCTATTCTATTCTATAAATAGAGATGCTGTCAAAATTAACCTTCATAGTAGTGTCCTCCTCTATAGTCGCTCGTTGCTGAGGATTCTGACTCCTACCGACAGCCGTCGAAGTTCTCCACTGTTGTCGGTCTGCGGCTGTGTGGATCACCGTACTCAAGCGAATGTTCAGATATTCGGACACTTGATCTGTCCATCTCATAGGATTTCTACCGCTCGATCTCTTCCCCTCTATCTTTCCGGTCACTAGCAGCTTCTCCAGATTGCCAGGCTGCCTTCGGGCTATGTGGCCGAAGTATTGGAGAATTCGCTTCGTGCATATCATTGAGAGTCGAGGTTTATTTTATAGTCCCAGCTCTTTCAATATGGACTGGTTTGTGCGTCGAGCAGTCCAGGGTATCCGCAGCATACGTCACCAGCACCACATTACAAACACGTCAACGCGACGTCTATCGGCGGCTTTCAGGAGCCAAGTTTCTGAGCCATATAGGAATATGGTGAAGACAAGTGCGTGGACAATGTGCATTTTTGTTCTCCGTGAGATGTTGTCATAGTAGTTTACATGTGATTTTTCCAAACCATTGTTGAAGATTTTTCAACCATGATGTTCTCCACCTTCTCGGCTTGCGAGCTCCCTAATTTTTACCTTGGACAATCAGTTGGAGTAGCTCATATTTTGGACCTCGCCTAATGTGGTCAAAGTATTTTAGTTTCCATCTTTTAATAGTATTCAGAATCTCCACGTTTTTGCCTATAAGTTCTAACACGGTTACATTGCGCACTTTGTCTCTCCAGGGTATTACGAACATTTGAAAGCTTCCACTCTCTTACACACATAGTCTTAGTGAGTGTCCACGCTTCGCTTTGGATTACCTACCACCTATACTGCGATCCCCAAGACGCCTGCCAAGCGTGAGGATTATGAAAACCCTCCCCCTTCTAAGGGGAAGTTATTTTTTTAGCAGTGGACGTCTTTTGGCTGCTCACGAAGTATTCTTTAAGCATAGATATAAAAATTTTCTTTATATAATATCTTTGTCTATATGAGTCACTTTTGACGTACCGTTGACGAAATGTTTAGTCCTGTGTAAATACTCCTTTGTCAGATATAACTAGATTGGAATTTTGATTCATCATGTATTCGTAAATATAGTATATTTTATGACTCATTGAATGGAATTTCCTTTATTATATAAAAAATCCTACATTGATCTCATTAAAATACAAATTTACTCGTTTAAGTATTAATTTATATGTGATTCATTAAAATCCTAGGTAGCTTTGTTCAATGTTACACAGATCTTTAAAGAATTATCATCACAAAACACCATCTTTAGGTGACGTGACCAAGGTCGTCAGTAAGACCCTATAACCATAAGGAGTCGAATTGCTGGTACCAGAGAGACCAACACCTCTCCAGTGACATCATTTTGCTTTTCAGCTTCTTTTTTGTTTAGAGTCCAAATGTTGGTTATAATCTTTCTCGGTTTCCCTCACAGGGTGTATAAGTGGAATAGCGCCGTCAATTATCCAAAACACATTTTTCTTAACATTTCCTTTCATAAATTGGACTGCGTCATAGGTTACCATCACATGGTCAAACACACGCCTATACCATTGAGTTACGGGTTTGCTGCCACCATTATTTAAGAGTTTACGTATACGGTATCCCGTAATCATCTAGGTACCTATGGGAAATCTTTTTTATCAAAAATCCAAAATAACAACTATTAAGCAATGCAAAGCTACAGTCAATTACTAAGGTATTTAACAAACCAATACCTTCCATCATTCCAGGGTATTCCTGAGCTGAACGTACCGGGCATTGAGCCCCTGGACCTTGGTCAAATCGTGCTAGCCCGTGGACCTCAAGGCGCCAAGCTCTCGGCCGTCGTCAACGACGTCAAGGTCCGAGGGCCCAGCAACTTCATCATCGAGGAGCTTAAGTAAGTTTTTTATACAATATTGTGACGAGACAAGCAAGAAATTTGCTTTATGGTAAGCGACACACCTGCATATAGACAGCTGAACAACATTGCCCTCGTCTCCCGAGATATTAAGTTTTAAATTCGGTACTTTCACTGGCAACATTGTTCTTCATACAAGATTGCCGCTAGGCAGCATAACATCTGTCACTGCGGTGTTACGAGTACAAAGCTGGAGGGGTCCTGGATGAACAAAAATTCCGACTGGACTCTCATACTCGTATTAAACACGAGAGTAATTTTGCAAGCAAAATGCAGCATATAATTTACATAGCCTTATATCACGTTTGTGTCAAATCAATTATTCACACGTTCAACAAACTATTATGAATAAAATGAATTGTTCAAACAATGATTTGATGTTTTAGTCATGTACTGTCCCAAGCAGACCTTGAGACATTCAGGATATTCCCTATAACTTTATCCATTATTCAAACTGTTTAGCACGCGCTTAACATAATAATGTGATGCGTGGAAAAGGCCTCTTTGCATGGCAAAACAGTAATGTTTGTCGGAAACACCCTGGACAATGGGACTTGAGAGATCTAGCTATTGAACAACCTTTCCATAGCGATTTGAATATTCTGCAGTATTCATATCAACAGGAAAGAGAAGATAAACGTAATAAAACTAAACATAACATAGACAAATATAGTAAAGTGCTTAATCTGGATTTCTACTAACAACCTATAATTGAATGCAATACAAACTAGGGCTTTCTGCGATTCCACCTAGTGGACTATTGTGTCAGATCGTATCTAAATCCGATGAAAGCATTCTCGATGATAAGTTGTAAATCCTATTCGAATCTGTCATCAAAGCCTTTTGACAATTCGGGTCGCCACAACCACAAAACACCGCCACCGACCTATTTCCTGTTGTTTCCTATTCTTGTTGAATTACTATTCTTTTTACCCTATTTCGGAACGGAGGGAGGGTTATGATTTTAACAAGAATGTATGTATGTAAATATGTATGTTCATCTGTTCCCGCATATCTTCTAATCTACTTAACATAATTTGACAAGTAGGGTGTCGTTAGAAGCGTCTTG